>JARWLC010000009.1:21227500-22540000 GCA_033318265.1 Phyllotis vaccarum
CATATAGGCAAGGGTGACCTTGAACTCAACTCCAACTCCTAAGTGCTGGGATGATAGGTGTGTCCACCATGCCTGGCAAACACATTTTAAAGTATAATCCAAGCTGTCACAATTTCACCTATTGTTCAAATGACAGAATGGTTGGCCAAGGGAAGGGAGCTGAGGAAGGCTTATTAGGGATAGATACTGAGGGGAAATGCAAGTGGCATCAGACTTATTCTGTTCAGGATTAACACCCCCAGAGCCCTGCTGCCTGCCGGCTTAAGTCTTGCCAGGAGGTCAAAGGGCAAAACTTGTGGAGTTCAGAATATTCAAGAATTCCACAAATACTGATGGCCTGGGACCCACAAAGACAAACACTGCTGATTTTACCCATGCTGAACCCACAAAATGGTCCACCCTTTCCTATCCTAGGTTTTAAGAAAAGAACTGATGACCAGAGAAACCAGAAAGTTCTACATGGAAGCCTGAAGGTAGAAAGGGTTGTGGGAATTTCCTGGTATTAGAGTGCAAGAAGCAAGTGTGTACCATTATGTATCTTATTAGAAAATACTTATGTTGTCTTGAAGGGGGAGGTTACTTTGGTAAACTTTGATCTTCCGATGAACATGGAACCAGAGACAAGGGCCAGTGAGCATCTGATAGTCTTCCATAAGATAAGTAGGTCTCTGAGGGGAAGGGCTTATGGACCCTCTAAAAGCACAAGCAAAATTTGAGGATATACATGTCCTCCTAGGTAAAAGGTCTTTTCTTTCTCAAATACTCAGATATAGAAAAGAACGTAAGTCAGTTGCAGGGAAGGCTACAAAAGCAACAAGATACACTCAGAATCAGCCAGATCTGAGTGCACAGGGACATCATCAGGAAGCTAAGATGGATTTACAGCTTCCATGCGTCCATGCTCTTCTTTCTAAGTGCATTTCAGGGCTTTGTAAAAACAAGACTCTATTCAGTATGGCTCTTGGCTTGGTCCATGCTTGCATGTGCTTTCTGGAGCCTTGTGTCTGTGGATTTGTCATCTATTCGTAAACATTAAGCCCTGAGATAGAAGATGAATTCCTTCCTTCATAGCATGTTTTGATGTGAGAGGAGGAAGCAGAGTGTGACAAGAGTCACCTGTCATGATCAGAAGAACCTACTGTCTTTCTATTGACCCCTCCCTTCCAGTTTTAACTACTAAGCCAGAATGGAATCTCTAAAAGTACCCAGTAACAGCTCTAAAAACCATCTACTATGACGTATTTATTATGCCTTTAAGCTCTTGGGTCTAGTTCAACATCTAGACCAGCTGGTTGGTGAAGTCTCTAATATTTCCCAGATAGCAATGGCCTACCGTCTGAGGAGGAAAGAACCACGGCATCTCCTGGAAATCGGCACCAGCAGGCAATCTCATGAATGAGGTCTTCTGAGTGAACATTGCCACATCTCCCCGGTGCTTCTCTGTCACTGTGTTCTGTGTTAGAGCGATGGTCTTTTCAGTTCCTGGACAGACCAGACTCGGAATGCCTCGGGTCACATAGGCTTTCACTATAGTACATCTCAGAACTGGTTTCACTTGCTAGCACCTGACCCCTCTCTCTTTCCTCCATTCTTTGCCAGGAACACCTGTTTTGTATGTAGATCTGACAGCTTGATGAGTCTTCCTCCATTTTCAGATTTTCCAGAGCCAAAGGCATCTTTCCTCTGTGCCCTTGCTCTGCTGCGCTAGCTTGTCAGAGCTGCCTCCATATGCTTCTGTCAATGCCATTTTGCTTCAGCAGAAATTGTTGATTTTTTTTTTTTTATTTTTTCTTTATTTATTCGAGACAGGATGTCATAAGGCTCAGGCTGCTTTGAACTCCCCATGAAGCAGAGGCTGATCTTGAACGCCTGATCTTCCTGCCTCCACTGGAGCTACAAGAAATGGTGGTGCACCTCTATAATTACAGGGTTTGAGAGGCAGAAACAAGAGAATTAGGAGTTCAAGGCTAGATTTGGCTACACAGCAAATTCCAGACCCAACCTGGGTTACATGAGACCCCATTTCAAAATAAATAAAAATATCTCATTTTATAGTTTATTTATTCATTCTTGGGACAGTGTCTGACTGTAACCTAGAACTTACTATATAGCCCAGGATGGTCCCAGACTCATTGCAGCCCTTCTACCTGATTTATAGGCATAAGCCATCACACCTGATTTGATGTTACATTTAGAGTTGTAATATTATATTATGCAGAATGTCAGCATGTGTCTAGTTGGAACAGAGCAACTACTCAGTAATTTTTTGTTTCTGGTGTTGGGGATGGAATATGGAATCCTCAACATGCTAGGTAAATTATCACTGAACTACAATCTCAGTCCCAGCCATACAATAATCTAAACGGGGAAGGGGGAATTAATGTAAAGAATAATATATACATATTATATTAAATATAGTGGGTTGGAATGATCAAGATTTACTAGTAAAAATTAAAGAACTTGGGGCTGGAGAGATGTCAAGAGCATTGGCTGCTTTTCCAGAGGTCCTGAGTTCAATTCCCAACACCCACATTGTTACATTGAGGTTTCGTGGCCCCATCAGGCCAGAGGTCCAGACCGGCAGACCTACTGTCCTAGACTGCTTAGCTGCCTGCTGCTGCTTAGGCCCCCAAAATGATTCAGACACTTATGTTAAGTTCATGATGTTTGGCCTGTGGCTCAGGCACATTGCTAGTTAGCTCCTTCATCCTAACTCAACCCATTTTCATTAATCCATCTGCTATGTGGTCCACGGCTCACCTGTGTTCCTTACATGTTTCTTCTTGAGTGGCTGGGTCGCTCTGTCTCTGACTCCGCTCTACTTTTCCTACCTATTCTTATTCCCCACCTACTTCTTCTAAGGTGCCTGTCATGGGCCAAAACAGCTCCTTTATTGAAACATTGATATACACAGCATACAGAAAGACATTCCCACATCACCACAAATGGCAGCTCACAAATGTCTAGTTACAGATACCTTGACACAGACATACATGCAAGAAAAATACTAAGCATATAATATACTATTTAAAAAACATTTAAGGATACATAGAGAGAGGAGAGGTACCGTGTTCTAGGAAGAGCACTCCCTCCGCCCCTCACTTCTGGCTCTAGCAAAGCTGAGACCAAGCTGTCTTTGGGGAAGGCACTGCCTCTGGTTCACTAAAAGGAGGGTTGGGTCCTAGTGGTACCACACTGGCGGAACTTGCTGAAACTGTGCAGCCCGCTGTCAGAACAAATCAAGATCTTGGTGGTCTAAGGAAACAGCAGTTTAGCTTGTATGGTGTGGCTCATATGTGTACCGTTGGTCTCCAAAGCCAGCCTAGACAAAACAAAACCTAGCCAAGCCCCTCAGCAGTTTATTCTCTTACCTACACAGAAACCGAGAGAAAACAGGGATTAGCAGGGAATCAGCCCTTGTTTCCTCCACCTGCGGGGTTCCAGGTGTTCCTGTGGTTAGGTAACCTATTTATTTGCTTCTGTCTTCTCAAGGCCTTTTCTCTTCATTTCACTCTCTCCCTTTCCCCTCCACCCTCCCTCCCTTTCCTTCTCTCTCCCTCTGCTATTCTCTTGGGAGAACACTTGTCCTTTGGATTTAATGCTCCTCTGATAATCCAGGATGATCTCATCTTAAACCACTTACTTTAATTACATCTTTGGACACCCCCCCCCTCTACCCCCGGCCCCGTCACAAAGGCCACATTCACAGGTTCTAGGAAGGCATATTTGGAAAGGCCACCATTCCAACCTCTAGAGTTTGTTGCTAAACAACTTTTAAGGAGGAATGTGTTCGTGGGGAAAATGTCTCATTGAAGATATCCTGCTGCAAAACCTCCTAAGGACCAGGGTGCTGAGATGGAGTTAGGGGGTGGGAACCCTGCGGTATAGAAGCCTGCTGAATAAGCCCCAAAGAGTCCTCAAACTGATTTTTACTACAACAGTGTCTCACCACTGCCCTTTCTTGACAAAGGTTAAAATGTACCAGCAGGCAACATTCCTCCAGAGAGGGCTTTTCAAAAGAAGAGATTTTATGCCAGTCAGAGTAGCTGACTTTAAACTCAGTTCTAGGATGCAGAGGTAGGAGGATCTCTCTGAGTTGAGGAGAGTATAGCCTAGTAAGTTCTAAACTAGCCAGTACTATATAGTGAGGCTGTGTCAATAAATACATAAATAAAATGAGATAAAAAAAAAAACCTTGGAACTTAATGTAAAAAAAAAAAAAAAGGATAGGCATCTCACCCAGATATTATGACAAGTCAATGAGTTATAATTTATTTGAGGGACATCTTTCTGTAGTTGAACCAAGGAATAAATATTTCAATGATATTTTAAGATGGGGTCTCATATAGCTTAGGCTTGCCTTGAATTCCAATCCTCGTGCCTGGGTGTTGGGGGTTATATTCATGGGCCTCTTATCTAGCTAACTGAAAGATTTTTGACTGTTTACATTTTTTAAAGATTCATTTTATGTGTGTGAATGTTCTGCCCACATTTAAGTGCAAGGCTAGTGCCTGAGCTCAGAAGAGTGTCAGATCCCCTAAAACTGGAGCTCTAGTAGGTTTTGAGCCACCACATGGGTGCTGGCAACTCAACCTGGGTTTTCTGCAAGAGTAACAAGAACTCTTAACTGCTCAGTCAACTCTCTGAAATTTGATTTTTCCAAAGCTATTGTGTATTTGTGTGTGTGTTTTCTTTTTTGCCTGCATTCCAGAAGAGAGATGGTTGTGAGCCACCATGTGGGTGCTGGCAATTGAACTCAACACCTCTGGAAGAGCAGCCTGTGCTCTTAACCTCTAAGCTATACCTCCAGCTCTTGTTTTTTGTTTTTGTTTTTTTGTTTTCATTTCAAGACAGGGTTTCTCTGTGTAGCCCTCGATGCTCTGGAACTCACTCTACAGATCAGGGTAGCCTTCAACTTAGAGAGTCACCTGCCTCTGTCTCCTTGGTGCTAGAATTAAAGGTGTGGGCCACCATCACAGGGCCATTGTGAAATATGTGAAACATACTTGGTGTATATAACTCTGTTGCTTGATTTAGACTAATCAGCTTGTTTATTCTTCCATAAATATAATGCTATTGTCATGAATATGTTGTACATGCCTATGATCCTAGTACTTGGGAAGCAGAGGCAGGAGGATGTTAAGTTTAGGACCATACCAGAATATAATGTAAGACCCTATCAAAACAAAGCAAAACACAAGCCACACAAGCTAAATCTGTAATCCCAGTGACTTGGTGAGGATTATGAGTACTTGCTTCAGTTTCAGAATAAGTTCAACACTAGCCAGCTGAACTTATGTCTATGCACCAAGTGTGCCTGGTGTCCATGGAGACCAGAAGACGGCATCAGATCTCCAGGGACTGGAATTACAGATGGTTGTGAGCAGCCACCTTGGTGCTGGGAATTGAACACCAGTCTTCTCAAAGAGTAGCCAGTCCTTTGAACCAATGAGTCACCTCTCCAGCCTAAATTGAAAAAAAAATTTTAAATAGCTGGGGCTATACTTAAGTAATAGAGTGCTTGCCTAGCATATGCAAGGCCCTGAGTTAATCTGCAATATCTAAAAAAGAAAGAAAGAAAAGGAGGGAGAGAAAGGGAGGGAGGGAGGGGCAGGAATCTTAAAGGTAACAAAGACTAAAAGTCTTGGGGATACAGCTCAGAGGTAGATCCCTTGCCTACCAAGTGTGGGTACCTAGGTTCACTCTGGAATACTGGAAAAAAGAAGCAAACAGCAAATAAAAGCAACCCAGAAAGTCTGTAGTAACAGATTTTGCTATCAGGAGAGATAAGTTCTCAGATCTTTTTTTTTTTTTTTTGGCTATTCTTGACTCTTTGAGTTTGTTTCTGGACTCATTCTACTCCCTCCTCCATTTTAAGACAAGGCTTTGACCATGCCATCATCCTTCAAGTCTAGCAAGACTGTGATGGGCTCATTTCACCTTACCAGGTTTAATAGCACTTTCTGTCCTATACTGTAATCTTTTTAGGTAGATCTATCCCAAAGAAATTCTTTGAAGGGTGTGGTGACAGATACCTGTAAATCCCAGCATTTGGGAGGTAGCTTGAGTTTTGCCCCCAGTGCTAAGAGATGAACATGGGGCTTCACCGAATTCCTAATTCCAGAGCTGAGTTAATTGTATAAAAAAATTAAAATACAATATTGGACAGCACAATTCATGTTTCTATAACCCTCCACAGTTCACTTGATCTTGGCCAAAAGGCCCAGAAGAATTCTTCACATCTCTTAAGATTGTCAAATGGAAAAATTTTAAAGCATGAGTTCACCAAAACTGAGTTATCTTAAATCCAAGGCAAAATGATTTCCAGATTCAGGCCCTTCTTTCGTAGAAAGGGACTTACATGTGCTTTGAACAGACAACACTTAACTTTGGAGCTGCGAGTCTTAGTGTAAACAAGACACTCTCCCAAATAAATGCCTTCTGTTTTCCCATAGAGCTGCTTTTGATACAAAACTTGTTGGGACTGACGTCACGATGTGTTTCGATGTAGAACGCAGGCCATTAGACTAACCGACATGGTACTTAAATAGAACTCAGATTCTGCATTTTAAAAAACTTAAAGACTTAGGAGAAAAGGAGAACGGGGCGGGGGGGGGGGGCGGTGAGGAAGGTGAATCTGGCCGGTGACTTTGCAGGGACATTCCCTCCTCCTGGGCCAGACACTGTCCAAAGTAGCTTCGGGATGGAGCCCGGCCCCGCCCCTCCCACCTGGGCACTCTCTGGACCACGCCCCCTCGCGCCCGCCCCGCCTCTGAGACGTCCGACCCACGCGGTGCCGAAGCAGCGCGCTGACGTCCGACGCTTCAGGTACTTTCCCCAAGGCCGGCTCAGCTTAACGTGGGGGCGGGGCGGGGCGCGGAGCGCGCATGCGCCGGAGCTCTCCCCGGATAGAGCGGGGCCCGAGCCTGTCCGCTGTGGTGGTTCCGTTCGCGCTCGCGCTCTCCCGCCGCCATGTCGGCCACCATCGAGCGGGAGTTCGAGGAACTGGATGCTGAGTGTCGCTGGCAGCCGTTATACTTGGTGAGTCTCAGGCCCGCGCAGCGTCCGGGTCTTCCGAGGATCCGAGCTCGCGCCTGCCGGCTCCTTGCCGCCTCCCCCGCCTCCCGTTGAGGCGGAAGTGGCGAGCGCGGGCCGCGTCAGGGACGCGCCTGCGCGGAAAGCCCTCACCCCCTTTTCCAGGCTTCAGACGGGAAGCCTCGAGGTGGCTGTAGGCTCTTGGTTCTGAAGGCAGCGCCACAGCGGCGCCTGCTGGCCGTGCGGGCGGCCCGGGCTGGGGACGTGTGGTGCGCTGAGGGTCGAGGGACAGCTTCCTCGCCGACGGCGTTCTTGCCGGCCGGTGTTCCGTGCCGGAGCTCTCTGGTAGCCGGTGCAGCCACAAGGGCGAGCGGGGCCTCTGGTCGGGGCCAGCGAAGGCGAAGCGGGGTGTCGGCGACTTGGTGTATCCCGGAGGCCTGGGACGATTAGCAGAGCCGGAGCTGAAGCGGTGGCGAGGGCTCCCGAGGGATCGGGGATCGTCAGTCTCTTCATGGGCTGCTTTCTCCCGCAGAGCAGGTCATCCTGTTAGTTTCCCGGAATGGAGGCTTTGGTTGTATTATCAGGGGTTAAAGTAGCGTCCTCTTTAAAATTTCCTTTGCTTAGGAATACTTCACAGACGTGTCTCTAGTGCACCACAGATCTTTATGTGAGCTTTGCTTTGGGGGCGCTTTTCCCAAATGAGCGCACCGGTGATTGTAAGCACTCATTCTTTCGGTCCCGAAGAGGCCACATGTCCCTAGGCCGCTGCTGTTCTCTGTTCAGCTCATACTAAAGTAGTCTGTACTACGAACGCTTGCGACTACCTTTTTACAGCTAGTTGGTTACCTTTCAAATCTAGGCAAAACTTTCTTCCCTTACAAATGATCATTAACATTGTTTCCAAGTTTGAATTTAGTGATTGGTGGATTATGTCTTGGCTCATTCCTACTGTACAACAAGAAGCTAGAAAGCTTTCTTTTACCCCTGGATGATTCTGGGTTTGTTTTTTGTTTTTTGTTTTTCTCGAATTACATTTAATTAGGTGACAGTACAATTTTCATTGGTTCTTTTTAGGACTTATTTCTTCCCCCATTCTTTTTGAGACAGAATCTCTGTAACTCTAGCTGACCTGAAACTAGCTTGTAGACCAGCTTGACAATTAAACTCACAAATTCTTCTGCCTTTACTTCCTGAGTGCTTGAATTAAAGGTTTGTGCCACCACATTTGGCTACAACTTATTTTCTTAACCACTTTAGCAAGCAATATATTAAACACTCTGATTTGCCAGGTTCAGCATACATTAGAATAAGACACTAGTTTATTTTTTCAGTATTGTTACATGGGGAGGGGGTCAGGCAGTTCCTTGGCATTTGTATGGAGATCAAAGGACAGATTTCAGAATCTGATCGTCCTGTACCACGTGTGAGTCCTGGAGATAGAACTTGGGTCATCAGGCTTGGAAGCAAATACCTTTTACCCACTGAGCCATCTTTCCAGGCCAGACATTAGTTTCTAAAGAATGTTAGTAAGGACTCTTCCAATTATAGAATCTGTGTTGTTGCCCAGTAGCACATGCCTTTAATCCCAAATTCAAGAGGCAAAGGCAGGAGGTCTTTGAGGTGGTGTTTTTGTTTGTTTCCTTTTGAGATTTCCTAAGTAGCTTGCTGGCCTTGAACTCAGACCATCCCACTCTGCCTCTGCTTCCTCTGTGCTGGGACTAAAAGTCATGTACCATTATGCTCTGGCTCAGATTTGAGTTTTAATCCAAGCTGGCCTACATAGTTCAGACCAGCCAGGGCTACTTAGTAAGATCAAGTATAAAAAACTAAAAATGTGGGAGGGCGGCTCTCATGGGCTCATTGGTTAAGAGGGCTTGTTGCCCTAGGGGCTTGAATAATTCCCAGCACCCACAAGCTTCTCACAACTGTCTCTAGCTCCTGTTCCTGGGGATCCAAAGCCCTCTTCTGGCTTCCAGGGACATCAGGTATGCACATGGTGGACATGCAGGCAAAACACACATAAAGTTAGGGAGGTGTGTGGGCATGTGTAAAAAAAATATTTTTAAAGGGCTAATATTATAATTTAATTTAACCTAACCTAAATTTGTTATTACTGTTTCTTTTTGAGACAGGGTTTCTCTGTGTAGCTTTGGAGCCTGTCCTGGAACTCTTTGTGTAGACCAGGTGGCCTGAAACTCACAGAGATCTACTTGCCTCTGCTTCCTGAGTGCTGGGACTAAAGGTATACACCACCACTGCCTGGCTTTATTTAATTTTTGAGACAAAGTTTTGCTTAATATCACAAATTGGCTTTGTAGGTTTGGGTTTGTAGCAGTCCTTCTGCCTCAGTCTCCTAAGTACTAGGATTACAGGTATGAGCCACCATACTTGGCTTATTAGGTATACACACATGTATAACATTAATGTCCTTGATATGTCAATGAAAGTTGGGATCACTCTTAACAGAAAAAAAGTACTTATTCTGAATGTTGTCACTCAGCCTGTAACCTAACAGTTAGGAGACTGAAGCAAGGACATGTGCAGTTAAGACCAGCCTGTAACTGGGTGTTACAGGCTTTTAATCCTTGCCTTTAATCCAAAGCAGAGTAAGGCAGATCTCTGGGTTTAGACCAGCCTGGTTTATAGAGTGAGTTCCAAGCCATCCAAGACTACAGAGTAGGTAGGTGAAAAAAAAAAGAAAAAATTCAAATAAGTAAAAACCTGTCGTAGTAGTACATTCTTTAATCCTAGCACTTGGGAAGTAGAGCCAGAAAAGATCTAGAGTTTCTAGGCCAGCCTGCCTGGGGTAATTGAGACTCTGTCAGGAAAAAAAAAAAAACAAAAACAAAAAAAACTCAAGGGCAAGGTGGCTCTGTGGGTTAACTCATTTGTTGCCAAGCATGAAGGTGACTTGTATTCAGTCCTCTGATCCACATGGAAGGAGAGAACCACCTTTTTTCACAATTTGTCCTCTGACCTCCATACAAGTGCCTTTTTTATGTACACCCACAATAACAAAATGTTATTTTAAAAATTGGAGGGTAGGGGAGTTGGCTCATTTGGTGTAAAATGTTTGCTATGAAACTATGAGCACCTATATTTAGATCACCACCATTCACACAAAAAGCCAAGTGTGTCTCTGATCTTAGTGCTGGGAAGGTGGAGACAACAGATCTTTGGAGCTCATTTATGAGCTAGCCTTGCAGAATCAGTGAGCTCTAGATTCCTTGAGAGAGACCGACCCACTCTTAAAAAATAAGATTTGGAGCCTGGAGAGATAGTTTAGGTTAGGAAGACCCTAGGTCAGCATTCACATCAGATAGCTCAAAACCAGGGGATCTGGCATCTTTTGGCTTCTATAGGGAGTACACACACACACACACACACACACACACACACACACACACACACACAAAGTATGCGGAAAAATTCAAAACAGATTAAAAATCTTAAAAAAAAAAAAAAAAAAAGGTGTAGCCCCATTCAGAGCCTGTGTTTCCTGCCAAGCTTGACAATCTATGTTTGATCCTTGTGCCCACATGATAGAAGAGGATTACTCCTGCAAGTGGTTCCCTGATCTCCACACGCATGCACAGTCCCCATAAATAAATGCCAGAAAATAAATAAATACAGGCAAAAATGCACCTGAAGGTAGAAATCTCTTTTAAAATATATCAATTTAAGATTAATGTTTATTGAAATATAAACCAACACTCACTATACAGGTAACAGCTTATATAGGCGCCTGATAGACTGGATTATCCCCACAATGGTCAATGGATGCCGAACTGGTCTCTCTAGCAGTCAGGAACCAAAATGGCCCCCAAGATCCCAGCAGCCCCTTTTAAATGGGGCTGGCCACTCCCCCTTCAGGAGCCCGGGACACTGGATAAGTGACTTCCGACCTTATCAGCTGACACCTGAATCCCATTACATCCACCTACTTATATTCACTAAAAATTTAATACTCTGTTGCAAGGAATTCAGAAAACCCTTCTGTAGACCAGTACTCAAGACTTTAGCCAGAATAGTTGTTTTGTGCTGGTTTTCTTTTCCATTAAAACTGTGCTAATTGGTGTTAAAAGTTAAAGCAAGTCAGGAAGAGTTTGATTCTGTGAGTCTTGAGGACCTCTCATTTTGCTCTCGTTGACCTCTTGGTTTACTAGGTAGTGTATCAGACTTATAATCTGAAGGTCACCTGTTCTCTCAGACCTGTTAATTGCTACCTGCTAATATTTGGCACTGAAGATAACTGTTAAAAGACAACACAAAGCTGGGCAGTGGTGGCACATGCCTTTAATTCAATACTCAGGAGACAGAGGCAGGTGGATCTCTTGAGTTCCAGGACAGCCTGGTCTACAGGGGTAGTTCCAGGACAGCCAGGGCTACACAGAGAAGCCCTGTTTTGAAAAAATAAAAATAGGTAGGTAGGTAGGTGGGTGGGTGGGTGGAGAATGGATGGATGGATGGATGGAGGGAGGGAGGGAGGGAGAAAGAGAGAGATAAGAAAAAGTACTCATTAAGGTCCAACCTAGTGAAAAGTAGTAAATGATTAAGCAAGTAAAAGCATGAACGTGAGGTCCAGTAAGAGGGCTGAGCAGGTAAAGGTGCTAACCAAAGCTACTCAGTCTGAGTTCTATTCTTGAAACCCATGTACAGGTGTAAGGAGAGAACTGACTTCACATTCTTCTCTATTAATCTATGTCTTGCTATGTGGCTAGAGCTTTACCTTTGTTCTGTTACATCTTGCTCTCTTGGGCAGCAGTTTGCAGTGGCTCTGTCTGACTCCACCCTCCTTCCCCTTTATCTATGCTCTGATTTATATCTATGTTTGGATTTCCTGCCTGCCTCTAAGATGCCTTGCCATAGGCCAAGACAGCCCCTTTTATTAACAAATAGTAATTCACAGCATACAGAAAGACATCCCATATCAGCAGTATATAATTGTGCAGAGTTGGAAACAGAAAGTTGGAAGAAGTGCAGTTAAGTATAGATGTTTGAAGGGAAGAAGTGAGGAAAGGTAAAACAAAGAACAGTTATTTTTTTACTTCAGCCCTCTAATGACTGGTTTCCCAGTGCCCACAATGTACAGTTCAGCCCTTCTGCCTCACATCACCGTTGGTCATTCCTCTGTGGCTTTATTTCCCATGTAATCCGCCCCTCCAGTTATGTTCTCTTGCAAATTTGTGTATTCACTATTCCCTTGAGGCCTCTAGAATGTAATTTCCTTTGCACAAGTGTTCCTCACTTCTTTACTCTGTTTAACACCTACTCTTGTCTTGCACTTCTTTGGGAAACTTTCTAACCTACCTGCCCATGCTGGATATGAGCACCTGTTAAAATCTTTAACATCAAAGTTAGAGAAATGTCTCAATAGTTAAGGGCACTTGTTGTTCTTGCAGAGGATCTGGGTTGGTTCCCAGCATCCACATGACAGCTCACAAAAGTTTATAACTGCTGTTTAAGTGAATATTCTGCTTTATTACAATATATGATGTTTGTGATAATGTTTTTATGACTTCTGCCTTTTTGTGTGTGTGATGCTGAAGGAGATAGGGAAAGAAAGGATTGTTCTTAGCAAAAACCAGATGCTTAGCTTTTAGCTGAACTTTGCAGATGAGAACTTTTACTTCATATTTCATTATAATTTTTGCAGGGAAGACTAAATGGAATATTTTTGGTGAAGGGTCTGGCCTCTTGGTTTTTAAAGTTCCTATAAACAGTTTCTTTTAGAATATTGCTATGGAAATAGGTGTTGTGGCCCCACACTGGTACTAACACTTGAGAGCGGGGAGAGGATCTGAGCATGGTAGCTAGTTTCCGGTCAGCCTATGTAATTTAGCATCATCTCTGTCAACAAAACATACCCAACCCTGTAATTTAGTGGTAAGAAGAATTTTTTCTTTGGTTGTTTTTTTTTCTTGAGACAAGGGCTCACTATATAACCTTGGCTGGCCTGGAACTTAAAATATAAACCAGGTTGGTCTCCAACTAATGATCCATGTACTTCTGCCTCCCTAGTGCTGGGATTAAAGTCATAGAACACCATGCCTGACTTGTTTTTTGGGTGTTCATCGAGACAGGGTTTCTCTGTAGCCCTGGCTGTCCTGGAACCCACTCTTTAGATCAAGCTGCCTTCAAACTGAGAACTGGGATTAAAGTCATTCACCACCATGCCCAGGTGACTTGTTTTTGTTTTTTGAAACAAATTTTCAGTCTATAGCTCTTACTGCTTTGGAACTCACTATTCAGCTCAGTTTAGCCTTGAACCAAAATTACAGAATGGGTTATATCCAGTGAAAGTTGTTGGATTTGTGTATTTTTGTTACTTTGGGGGTTACTAGTAATCAAGCCCATGGTTTCAAACATGCTAGAAGATGAACCATAGCCAGTTCCCCCCCCCCCCCACACACACACTTTTAAAAGTTCATTATTTATTGAGAGAGAGAGAGAGAGAGAGAGAGAGAGAGAGAGAGAGAGTGTGTGTGTGTGTGTGTGTGTGTGTGTGTGTGTGTGTGTATAACAGCAGCCCTGGCTATCCTGGAACTAGCCCTAAAATGGTATATGTCTTTTTAGTCTAAGCCCTCAGGAGGCAGAGGCTATTAGATCCCTCAGTTTCAGGCCAGGCAGTGCTACCTACACATTGAGACCCTGTCTTAAAAACAAACAAACAAATGCTCTGGCCTCTTAGTAGCCTGGTCCTCTTGAGTGTTGTCTTGTGATTACAGGTTTGAATCATCACACTCTCACAGTTTTTGAAACAGGGTCTCATGTAGCCCATACTGACTTGATCTCTCTCTCTCTCTCTGATTTATTTATTTATCATGCAGTGTTCTGTGTTCTGTCTGCATGTATGCCTGCAGGCCAGAAGAGGGCACCAGATCTCATTACAGATGGTTGTCAGCTACCATGTGGCTGCTGGGAATTGAACTCAAGGACCTTTGGAAGAACGCCAATGTGCCTAACTGCTGAGCCGTCTTCAACCCCTGCTGAGCCATCTCTTCAGCCCTTGACTTCTAACTGTATAACTGAGACTGGCTTTGAGTTTATTCTCCTGCCTATAATTCCAAAGTGCTATAATCACAAACATATATACTACCATGCTCAGAATATTTTGTATTTTAAAAGTAAGCATTGGTTACTTCAACAAACAGACAAAAACACTTGTAAGCTAGGTGTGGCTATATACACATGTAATCCCAGAGTTTAGACCTCAGAAATCAAGAGGTTAGCCATGAATTTGAGACCAGCCAGGGCTACAAAGGAATAACCTTTCTAAACAAAACAAACAAGAACTCAGTAAGAATCTTATTAGCCCATTTAAGTTGATAAAATGTAGAAAAAAAAATTATCATTTGACACAATAAAGTTTTTTGTTATGTGTGTGAGGAGTCTGAGTTCATGCCATGTATGGTCACTTAAAACTTTTGGAAGTAGTTCTCCCCTGCCATATTGGGTTCTGGGAATCAAACTCTCATGACTTAGGGTTTCTATTGCTGTGAAAAGACAGCATGTCTATGGCAACTCTTAATTGAGGGCGGTCAATTCCAGTTTCAGATGTTCAGTTCATTACCATGATGGACAACATGGTGGCATACAGACAGGCATGGTAATGAAGTAGTAACTGAGAGTCCTACATCTTGTAGGCAACAGGAAGTTGACTGAGACACAGGATGTTATCCTGAGCATAGGAAACCTCAAAGCCCACCTCCAAGGTGACATATGTCCTCCAACAAGGCCATACCCACTATAACAAGAGCTACATCTCCCAATAGTGCCACTCTGTATGAGATTGTGGGACCAATTACATTCAAACTACCCCATTTCCCTTCCTGGCCCCCATAAGCTTGTAACAATATCATAATGCAAAATTTATTCAGTCCTACTCTAAAAGTTGCCACAGTTTATTACAGTTTCAACAATGCTTTAAAGTTCAAAATCTATTCTGAGATTCATACACTCTTTAACTAATCACCTATAAAAGTCAAAATCAAAAAGCAGATCACATACTCTCAACATATAATGACATTACCATTCCAAAATGCAGGGAAATTCTGGACTAAAGGAAGACTGAAAACCAGGTGACCTAACTCCAAACTCTTCATTTCTAGGTTGATATCAAAATGCTCTTCAAGAGCTCCAGCACTGTTTAGCTTTGTTGACTGCAACACACTTCTTTCTCTTGGGCTGGTTCCATTCATTCTTAGCAGCTCCCCTTACAAGATTGTGTATCTCTGGCTGTCCTGGAATGCACTCTGTAGACCATGCTGGCCTTGAACTCATTGAGATCCATCTGGACTCTGGCATTTCTTGGATTCTCCGAGGAAATCCAGGCTTTAACTTCACAACTTCTCTCCTAGGCCTCCATTCAGGGATACTCTTGGCACATGTCTGGCCTCAGCGATTTTATTCTATAACGTCTTTTTTATATCCTTAATCTAAAGCTAGACCATGTGACTGAAGCTGCCAAGTTCTGCTGCTTGCTTGGGCTGGAACATGGCCCCTTTGTTCAATTACATCTTCACCAGCATTCTGTTCTTCACTAAAGTTGGCTGTCCTGAAACTTGTTCTGTAAACTAGGCTGGCCTCAAACTAGGAAGGAGATCCACCAGCCTCTGCCTTTCTAGTGCTGAGATTAAAGGTGTGCCCCACCATACTCAGCTCTAAGCTTTTCTTTAATTGCTTTTCACCAGTTGGAAACTTTGTGTTGGGTGAGATCTTGCCCCAGATGACCACTCCATTTATCCATTTTTAAATTCTATTTATCTTCTTGAACACAGGAGTTAGCTCTGTTCCACTTTCTGATATTCTTTTTCCTCCTCAAAATTGTAACCTACCCTGCTCAGTATGTTCCTGTTCATTATAAGTCTTCATTAGAATTAACACTAATAATTACATGACAGAGTCTATACTAAGCTGTTACATGAGATTTCCTCTGCCAATGGGATTAATCTAAAATTCTTCACTTTTAGCCTCAGGCAGACTCTTTGGACACAGGCAGAAGGGAGCCACTTTCTTAACCAAATATCACAAGAATGATCTCTAGACAACATACTAAAATTCTTATCTCTGAAACCTAATGACTGAGGCCCTCATAGTACAAAAAGCTCTTAGCACCATTGTCTTCCATGTCTGGCCTATTACAGCACTACCTCAGTCCCTTCTGTCTTAGGGTTTCTATTACTGTGAAGAGATCATACCCATGATAACTATTAAAAGGAAAATATTTAATTGAGGGAGTTCACAGCTTCAGAGGGTCAGTCCTTATCATGGCAAGGGAGCATGATGGCATTCAGGCAGACATGGTGCTGGAATAGATCTCTCTGAGATCATGGGTGCCAGTTACATTCAAGTTACCACAGCCAACAAGTTTTGTATAGCAAGCTCTTTTACCTGCTGAGCCTAACTATTTTATTATTATTATTATTATTATTATTATTATTATTATTATTATTAAATAATTAACGTTTTTGAAACAGATTTTCTCAGTGTAACAGCTTTTGCTGTCCTGGAGCTCACTCTCTAGACCAAGCTGATTCACAGAGATCCACCTGCCTCTGCCCCACTACTGCATAGCAAGCAAGGCCAATTTTTATTAAACTGCATACCTGTATGTATGAGCTATATTAGCTATTAACAGGTTGTATAAAATTCATAGTGTTTCAGAGTATATTTATGTGATTTTAAAGTTTATAAATCCACCGTATGAAGTAGCAAGATTAACTTGGCAAGATTGGTGCCATAGCATTAATATTCCAGTTTTATACTGAGTAAAATAATATAATGACCTTAAATTTAAAAGAAATCCAATTTATACATTGGTGCAACATTAAACTTCCTAGTGCTCTTTTTCTTTCCAAATGCACATTTTCTATCTCACATGCTCTTTTTCACTGTAGACCTGAATAAAAGTAGTCAGTAATAGTTATACTGTTTTGAAGTTTTCTCCATGCTGTTTGGTGGTTGTGCATGCTTTTAATCCCAGCACTCAGTTGGATCTCTGAGTTTGAGGCCAGTCTGATCTATGGAGCTAGTTCCTGAACAGCCTAGGCTACACAGAGAAACCCTGTCTCAGAGAGAGGAAATGTGAGGGGAAGGGAGAGAGAGTGTAACTGACAGACAAGCTCGGTGGAAGGTAGGATTATATAACAGAACAATTGAAGGCTCTAGTGAAGGTGTTGTGTAGGGAATCCTGTCCTGTCCATTGTTTTATCACCACCACCCTATAAAAGAAACCTCCAATAAATTTTATTCATTCATATTTTCATTATTTTACTTACTAATTTATTTGTTGAGTCTGGCCTGGAGTTCTCAGTGACCCATCTACCTTTAGTTCTTGAGTGTTGAGATTAAAGACGTGCCATTATACCTGGCTACCAATAGATTTAAAAAAAAGAATCTTATTTATGATCATCACATCATAGTTTATAAGATTTTTCAGAATAAACATTTAGCACACTTTGAAGAAAAAATAAGAGTGTAATACAAATGGGGTGAGTGAAAAAGAGCAAAGCAACTTTCATTTCTATATATTAATACTTTACCATCAAGCTTTAGGAACTAAAATTTTACAGTATCAATAAATGAGTATTTGGAGTAGAATTACTCTATGATAGAGCAGGTATAACTGATAAATGTAAAATAAGAAATGGTACTGAGTTGAATATGATTTGGGAAGCATAAAATTAAGTTTCTCTTGCACATTTAAGGTTGACAGTAGTGTTTTATATCTTGTAAGAGTATTACAATTAAGTTTAGAAACATACATTATTCTCCATTATTAAAAACTTCAATCAAACCAATCCAAAGAAAGAAACACTAGGACAAAAATAATGAATTAGAAAATAAGTCATAAAGTAGTATTGATGAGATCAGCAATGATTTTGTTTGGAAATGTGAATGGAAAAAAATTATAAAAACCTTTTACAACTTTTGATAATTTATATGTTGAATTTATGCTGCAGTTGTGGTTTATAGATATATCTATATCTAAAATAATACAGAATCTTTAATTTTTTAAATGTTTTCTCTTCTGTGGGATTTGGGGGCTTGCTAGGGACTAATTATTAAATTTAGGGTTTCTTGAAAGTAGATAGAAGTTTTAACAAAATATATGTTGAAAATTTTGCTTTTCACCGAAGCCAAAGGGTAAAATTAAGAACTAGAAAGTGGCCTGTTCTAAATTATGGAGTGCTTATAGAATCTTCAGGATAGTCATGTCTCAAAAATGAGTATTCACCAGCCAATGGGGTACATGTCTTTAATCACAGTACTTGGGGGATAGAGGCAAGCTGATCTCTGTGAGTTACACAGTCTGTTCTACAGAATGAGTTCCAGTAGCCAGGACTATTTCACAGAGAAACTTCATCTCAAAAACTATGTATATAATTTATATCGTATAGTATATATAATATATATATTAAATGTATAATATGTATTATTTTAAATCTGTATATTTTTAGAGTAATATAAGCGAAGTCTGAACTTTCATTGTAGCATTTTTGGGGGAGGGATTTTTTTGCAGGGGGAATATTTCTGATTGACCTTATGAATTCTTAGAATAATATATCTAGTAGATAACACCAGACCATCTTGGGTACATCAGTGACTGAGAGAAAATACAGACATTGATTAGGAGGAAGAGAACCTTAAAGGTCCTAAAGTGAGCCTGCACATTGCTGCCAAACATTTATAACCCTAGTAAAAACAAATTCTAGGAATACTTTTACTCTCAAAATAACAATTACGTGGCAAGAAAGTTAAAAAGAAAGGTAGAAATTTTAAGATTGGAACTCTGAAAATCAGGTAGATACAATAAGGGTTTTAATCAGTATTTGAATGTGATGTGTCTAATTCTGTTACATTAATTCTGTGCTATAAATTATTTCTGCTTATTTGAAGGAATTTAATTAATAATTACTTAATTAATAAGTAGATAAAGACATCAGTGCCTAAAGAATCTTGACTTGGTTTTGAGACTGCCACTCATTACATACTTTATCTTTGGCAAATTATTTAATTCATTAAAGAATAGATTATTTCCTTTAGTGTTGTGAGGTTTTTGATGACGTAAACACTGTGCCTTGTACAGTACTTAACATAAATGCTTAATGTTCTATATTGGCTGGGAGGATATGTATTGCTATATAAAATTTAAGAGCAATATTAAAATATATTTTTGTTATTTTAAGGAAATTCGAAATGAGTCCCATGACTATCCTCATAGAGTGGCCAAGTTTCCAGAAAACAGAAATCGAAACAGATACAGAGATGTAAGCCCATGTAAGTACTGTGGGTTTATGTGCATGTGCGTTTTCTAGCTTATTTCAGGAGACACAATACAAAGAAGTAGAGGGTTTGGGGTAGATTAACTAGTACAGCAATTTTAAAAAATGAATATACTTTTTGTTTTGTTTGAGACAGGGCTTCACTGATAGTCTAGGCTGTTTTGGGGAACTTACTGTGTAGCACAGGTTGACCTGAAGTCCTCTGTTCTCAGGCTCCAGAATATTGGGATTGTGTCAGCCACCACAGCAGCTTCCTATAACATCTTAGCATTTCCTAGTCTCATCCAGGTTTCCTGCCAATGAAATGACCTCTACCAAAGCTCTTCCTTCCCTGTACCGGTCTTCTCCAGGCTTCATAGCCACTTAATGTGCTTCTTGTTATTCCCTCTCAGTACAGCCTTAGTTCATCCTGGGTATCCTAATGTCTGTCAGTAAACACCATGAAACACCAGACTCCTAGACTTCTTCAGCACTTTTTACTCTGACCTTCAGTATTTTCACCCAGGAAGAAAGAAAGGAGGATTATTTTGTTGTAAGGCTTCCTGCATGTCCTGTGCTGTCCTCCAACTATTGAACCTCTTGTCTCAGTCTCCTAAACCACACCTAGCTTTCCCTCTTGAAATCATCTTACACTCTGCTGCTACCTGGATGGTTACTTTGTGTGTGCCAGCATTGTTTTTGCTTATTGTTTTGTTGTATTTTGCTTTGGTTTTTGTTAACTATTTCACGTGGAGTATATATACTTTTTCACAGCACTGGGTTCTTTAATTCTTCGACTTTTTGCTTATTAAAGTGTTGTCACATCCATCCTTCCTTAACAAATCCATTACTCATAACTATTTAGCTGTTATATTTTAAAATCTCCTTGTTAAGAAAAAGTTAGAAACTAAACTTAGAAAAAGTTTAGAGTCAAATAACACGAATTATAACCTACTGCTTGGAAAATGCCTCAGTTCATAGCATTCCTGATGTCTCAGGACCAGAGCTTTGCTTCTCCGGTCCTTGTCTAGTCCTTTGTATCTCAGTTGTTCTTCCTCCTCCTCCCAGACATCGCTATCTTTACCCTCTTTCTCTGCTTTTCTCCCTTTTCTACATAAATGTCCTGTAGAATGCTTTTCCATTCCTTTCTCCTTGTATTATTATCTGTATAGATCTATGCATGTGTACAACATTTTTTAAAAGAATATATTCTGGGACTGGAGAGATGGCTTAGAGGTTAAGACCACTGCCTACTCTCTCAGAGGACCCGGTTTAATCCCTAGCACCCACATGGTGTCTCACAAGCATCTACAACTCTAGCTGCCATCTGCAGGCACTGGGCACACAAGTGGTGCACAGATACACATGCAGGCAAAATACCCATACACATAAAATTAAAAATTAGTTTTAAGAAGCTAGTCAGTAGTGGTGCATGACTTCAATTTTAGCAGTCGAGAGGCAGAGGCAGAATCTCTGAGATTGAGGCCATTCTGGCTACAGACTGAGCAGCAAAGGCTGCACCGAGAATAATGAGTGAGTGAATGGGTTCTGCTCTTGGTCATTCTGATTACCTGTACTTTCTTCACTCCTTGCTTCTACCTCACCCTTCTCGTTGAAATGTTTAGACTGTCACCTTCCTAGCTCTCGGATCCAGTCAGACTGTCTTGTTTTTCTGTCTTCTTTCACCCTCAGTTTATCTGAAGGATTTTTTCTCTCCTTTCTCTCCTCACTCTATGAATGATGTCATTATCTGAGGGTTCAGTTGCCATCTTTATTTCAGTGACTTCGCATTTCATCTTCAGTCTGTCTTAACTTCAAACACGTTTCCAAGTTGTCTATCTCTGTTGTCCTGTGCCAATCTCAGACTCATTATGTCTAGACACCGAACAGTCTTAACAGAATTTAGTGGTGTGGTTATTCCCCATATTGTCTAGTTGTTCATATTCATAACTGGTACTACTATTTACATATTTGCTAAAACTGGAAACAGATTCCTTATTCATCTCCCACATCATCTGACTAGTAACTAAATAATTATAATTTTCATTTTCATGATGTATGTAAACTTTTTTATGTGTATGTACTAGCTTGGTTCAGGCCTCTTCTGGTTTATTTTGTGTGTGTATGATTTATTATAGTAACTTCTAAAGTATTGGAGATAGACAGATGGCTCAGGAGTTATGAGCCAAACACTACTCTTACAGAGGACCTAAGTTCAGTTCTGAGCACTCACATGGTGGCTTACAATAGTCTGTAACTCCAGAACCAGAGAATTTGACACCCTCACACAGGCATACATGCTGGCAAAACACCAGTGCATATAAAACAGATAAATAATAAAAAAAATCCTTATCTTTATTTCTGATGTGATTTATATACTCTTCTTGTGGCCACTGGTACTCAAACTGATATGCTAGATTAAGAAGTTGAATATTATAGACATCAAAAGAGAATATTTTAAAATAGAATTTGAAAATCTACTTTGTCTTGATCCTAAGATGTTTCATTTGTCTCATGTAACTGAAACAGTCTAGAAGATGGGTAAGACCTTGGCTGGATGAAAAAAGCAATGTCTTTTGCTATTGAAAATCATTGCTAGATTTTGAAGTCTTTATTCTTTGCTATATAGGTAAATGCCCCAGTAGTTACTCTTCAGTATAAAAGACAGAATATCAGATTTCAATGAACTCTCATCTTTATGGGTTATGAGTTTGTGTGTGCCATGTTTATAGGGTTAAAAATACATAACATTCTAGGCATGGTAGCATGTCTCTAATCTAGGATATGGGAGGTGGAGGCAAGAAGATTAGCAGTTTAAGGGTAGTCTAGATTACACTGGAAACTGTTTCAAAGGAACAAAACAAAAATACTTAAAATAAATTTGTACTTGTAGCAGAATTTAGATGTGTATTCCAATATTACTTATATGGATATTGATAAGCAATAGATCTCTTGAACTTGCCTATTTTGCATAATTGAGACTCTACTTACTAGATATCCCATTTTCTTCTTTTAGCCCCAAAGTCTACTTTCCCCTTTTCTGTCTTTATGAACTTGGTTACTTTGGGAGCATGTGTCATTTGTCATTTAGTGATTGGCTTATTACACTTGGCATGATGCCCTCAAGGTTCATATATGTGAAATAATTATGCTAATGGGATGGAAGGAAGTTGGGTATGGTGGTATATGCCTGTAATTCTACCATTCAGGAGACAGACAGGAGGTCACTGCAAAGTTTGAGGTCAACTCTACATAGTGAGTTCCAGACCAGCCAGGGCCATGCTAAGACCCTGCTTCATAAAAACAAATAAGTAAATAAAATTTCCTTGGATTTATTAGTTCTATTAGTTTGGCAGGTCATATAATAGTTCTTTGCTGGTACAAAATAAGAATATTCTCAGTAATTATGCATTTGAATGAGTTGATAGGCGGAAGAGAAAATAACAAAAGTTAGAGGCTTTTTTTAATCTTCCTTCCTCCTTTCTCCAGTGGAATGACTGGGTTTGTTGTTTTCTTTTTTGAGATGTGGCTGTCCTGGAATGTGTTAGTAGAGCAGGTTGTCGTTGAATGCACAGAGATTAACCTCTGAGCGCTAGGATTAAAGGTGTACATCACCACAACCACCAACCTAGTTATTTACCATGAAGAGGTAGATATTAGCTTGGAGGTTTGTACAGCTAATAAAGTAGTTTTAAGGTACATTAAGCAAATATAAATAGAATTATAAGTAAAGGGACAAATTGACAAGTCTATGTTTATAGGATTTTTAAAAAGTATTTTTATTTTATGTTTATGGAGGTTTTGTCTGTGTGTGTAGATCTGAACCTGAGGAGGCTAGAAGAAGGTGTTGGATCTCCTGGGACTGTAGTTACAGTTGGTTGTGAGCTGCCATTTGGGTTCTAGGAATTAAAACTAGTCCTCAGGAAGAGCAGCACATATTAACTGATGAGACATTTGTCTTTCCAGCTCCATGGATGTTTTTTGAGGCAAATCTCCTACTGTATCTCAGGCTGACCTCAGTTGTGGCAAATACTGAGGTTACAGATATAAGCCACACATCTAGCCCTTTTTTTTGTTTTTTTGAGAAAGGATCTCACTCTTTAAACCAATTTGACTTTGATCCTCTTTCCTCTGCCTACAATATGCTATGATCCTGTGTGCTCAAGATGGATCTAATAAGACACAGTGTTTACAAAGAAGTTGATTTCTCTCTCTCACTGTCACTGAATCTCATAGAGGCAGAGATTTGAGTTTATTCAAGATTAGCTTCATCCCTAATCTCCAGTACGTAGTTAATGAAGGTACTGCTTCTGGAAGTGTAATGAATATAATTCTACTTTGCAAGATTTGCTGAAGTATGTCCTCATCCTAGCAAATGAAATTCACAAAGTTGCAGCATGCCTATCTTTCTTGTGTATGCTTTCATCCACCTGTGACAAATTTGCTGGGCTCTGAATCAACCTCATTAAGGTTGATGATATGAAGCTGGTGAAATGGGTCCCTCCAGGATTAACCAACGGGGACAACTTTGCAAAGTGCTTATTTACATTTGAATCATGGCTAAGGACTATGCGAAAGAATCTCAGACCAGTGATGCCATTGATGAGCACTTCAAATACAAGAAATAAACAAATTTTTTTCTTGGGGAAGAGGTAGTTCAGTGAGTTAAGAGTACTCACTTTTGTAGAGAACTGCATTCAATTCCCAGAATCTATAAGTGACTCACAAACTAATCTCTAATACCAATTCCAGGGGATCTGGTGCCCTCTTCTGATCTCCATGGGCACCAGGCACACATGGCACATAACATAATACAGACAAAACAGTCATAGACATAAAAATAAGTAAATACATTTTTAAAAGGTTTTCACGTATTCAAAAAGAGGAAATGGGAGATTTGGACCACACTATTAAGTTGGATGTAGTAGGAGAAGTATATAGAATTTTATATCTGAGAAGCCAGAGAAACATTCTAAGACTAACCTATATTTAGTTGTATTATAATAACCAGAATACATTTTTATTTACCTTAAATTTAATAGTAGCTATTTGATATTTTTCTTATCAAATCCAAAATCTAAAAATATAGATAAAGTTAGGAGTCAGTAGTGGAACATGCCTTTGGTCCCAGTACTGGGGAAGCAGAGGCGGGCAGATCTCTGTGAGTTCAAGGCCAGCCTGATCTACAGAGCTAGTTCTAGGACAGCCAGGGCTACACAGAGAAGCCCTATGTGGAAAAACTAAAAACAGTAACAACAAAACACAGATGAATATTTAGTTTAGTGCTTTATTCTCAGTGATCTTTGAAATGCTTTTTTATTAACCGTTAGGACTTGAGTATTTCTGTCTTCAGTTTGTAAAGCTTATTTTTAATACTCAGTTTTAATCAAGGTTGAATCAAAGCGATTTGTCCTTAAAATAACTTGTTCCAGCAAGCTATCAACTAAACCAGAGTAAATTTAGAGTATTGAAGAACTAGAATTAAGTGAAGAAGCTAGAGTTGATTATGCAGAGGAAGAGAAGACTTTAGCAGAGCAGTCTGTAGCTTATTTAGCTCTTGAACTTTTATATAGAAATGAAACTTTTTTCTGTTTTAAATCCAAAGCATAGAATTAGGTTCATAAGTAAATTGAATTCTAGTTTTATGAGCTGTTTCTAGTTTTTTTTTAAGAGCTGTTAAGCATACAAATGAACTGTAATCTGTACATTCACTGTGATTCTGTATGCAATGCAGAGTGTAGATTCTTCACAGGGTTCTTCCTAGAGAACATTTGTAAGGACATAGAAGGCATCCTTTGAGACTTGGAAATTACTCTTTCATGCTTCTTTCCTTCGCTTCCCTTTTTGTGCTTCTGAGAATTGAACCCAGGACCTGATGCATCCTAGGCAAGTGCTATACTATGAGGTTATGCCTCTATTCTTCCCTCTTATTTGCCCCCTCTTTTGAGAAAGCATCCTGTATCCATCTTGGCTCTTGAACTCAGCATGTAGGCCCCAGCAGGAAACAGGTCTTGAACTTTACCCTTGATACTTTTGCCTGAGCCTCCTAAGTGACTGAAGTACAGGTATATCTATCTCATTGTGTCTTACTTCCCTTACTTGTCCATTTGTTTTTCAACACCACCCCTCCCCCATTTATCTGTTGATTCCTTATCAAGTAGAGCCTTCCTCCTTCCTCTCCCCTCCCAAGACTGGAGTTTCTGTCCCCCAATAACAATCTGTTCAGGTTGTTTTTGTTTGTTTTGGTGCAGAAGACAAATGCTGGGCTGAGAACATCTAAGTTGGTTTTATTTTCTGGCTGTTGTGACTAGTTCAGAGTATACATGGATGAGCAAATATCTCTGGCATGTTGACTCAAAACTTGTCCAAACTTTATGGAAAATTTGTGAGGCTATTTGTTTTAGGGGCTATTTGTTTGTTAGTTTATATTTGTTAACTGTTTATCTTAAGATAGCTATTTTATACATTAGCTTCCATTTTTCATTAGTTTATAGCTAGTATATTTTTAATTTTAAATTTTATTTTTAATATTGATGGATGGCAGAATATTAAAGAGACTATCGAGAATACCATTACTCAGCCATTGTATATGTCTTTAATCCGTATACTCAGGAGGAAGAGGCAGGTGGATCTCTTGAGTTTAAGGTTCTGTAAGTTCAAGGCCGGCCTGGTTTACATAGTGAGTTCCAAGACAGACTGACCCAAGTATATAATAGAGAGACCTTGTTTAAAAACTGGGGGAGGGGAGGACCACAAATACTTACCTTCTCACTCATCAAATAATTCAGTTTAACAACCCTTGGAGTTGTTAAAAGGACATGTAAAGGTGATAATGTCCTTAAAGAAAAGAACTAAAGACCTTGTATAACAGGTGAGAAAGTGAGCCTATGTGAGTGTGTACATACATTTATTTATGTATGGATGAGTGGGTATGTCAACATACTGGCAGGTGTCTGTTGAACCCAAAAAAGTCACTGCGTCTGGGGCTGGAGTTATAAGGTTGTGAGTTGCCAGGTGTGGGTTCTGTGAACCAAACTCATGTTCTCTGCATGAACATATTCTCTTAACAATCCTGAACCACGTCTCCAGCCCCATTGAGCAGTCTTAAGAGCAGTGTTCCCTGTAGGCACTCAGCATGCTTTGCTTTAGTTCATTCTTTACAAGTTCATTCTTTACTACGAGGAAACAGGGCCCTTTGGACAACTGGCTGATTTCTGGGACTGGAACAAAGTTTAAGATATAATAAGAATGTCAAAGATTTTGTGATTGGCCATCAGTATATTAAGGATGATTCATCAGTGAAAATGAAGACTGATCAGGTCCCGCCACTCCATTTTTTCCTTCTCATATTGTTTTATTTTCTAGTAGTCTACCTAATATCGAATGTAATCGCAAGTATGTGGCTTCTAAAAGAGGAATCTAGTACTGAACTAAAAGTTGGACATGATTCTTTTGTTTAATACAAACATACTGTGGTGATGGTTTTAAGACAGAGTCCCATATTGGTCAGGAGTTGCGAAGGCTGGGATGACATGTGTTACCATCCCCTCTGGTATTTTAGGTCAGCATTCTGCTTACTGGGCTACATCCTATATTGGGATTCTAGGTCAGAATAGTGGACCTGTCTTATCTATGAACCCCAGTGAGATTATATTGCCCTTAATCAATATAGAGAATTAGCATCATTGATTGAACATGATCATAAACTCCGTCTAGGCCTTCCATATTTCTCTCACACAGTCTGATCAGCAAAATGATGATTAGAATTTCTTAAAGGTCAGTAGTCTGTAGCAGTGAACTGTTCTAAGATGGTTCTGGCTGGGACTTTAAGACCCACAGTCCCATAGTCCCACTGAAACATAGACACTTATTAATTTTACACTGATTGACCTGGGGCCCAGGCTTATAACTTGCTAGCTCTTGCTCCTGATCTAACCCATGACTCTTATCCTGTTCAGCCATGCGGCTCAGTACCTTTTCTCAGAGCAGCATAGTTATCCTCTGCATCTTTTGCCTTGTCCGGTGTCTCTGGCATTTCTGCTCTGTTCTTTCTGTTTCCAGCAGTTTCTTAGTCTGATAACCCCGCCCATACTTCCTGCCTGCCTCCAGCCAATCAGCGTTTTTATTAAACCAGTAGGTGGGACAATTATTTACAATGCAACAACATAATCCCACTAGAGTGAACTCTTCTATGTGAGTGAAATTCCTATAGTTTAAAAAGAATGACATTACTGCCTAGTGTCAGCAAAATAGGCATGATAGTGTATCTACTTCATCAGGGTGTGAAGATTGAGATAACTGTCTAGTAAGGTGTGCCATACAGTGTCTGATGTATCTCAATCATTAAACAGTGCTCTTTGGTAGTTCTAATTGATTTTTGGTCAAAGAGAAGCATTTTATGGTGGGGTTTTTATTTGTTTTGCAGAGTAAACAATTTTAAAATGTCTGGATTTTTGTGTGTGCTAAGACTTATATTCTTCTCCATGAAAATGATAGTGGTTATGGGACTTGGATTTAACTCTGTCTTTGCAAAGGACTTTTGCTCCGTTTATGAGAAAAAAAATTATCCTCTATCAGCTTTTGGAATTGAACAATGTTGGCATAGCTATAAGATATGTTGACTTTTTGTCAGGGAAGTACCACACACAAGTAGATAGAGATTAGGGAAATAAAAGGAGAAAAAAATTAACCCATAATATTAATAGAATTATGTCTTTGCTCAACTTGCGAATTTGTAATTGGTTTCTACCCTGATGGACATAAACCCTCCTCTCTGGTGTTTGACATGTGAATTCTACAGTACCAGAGGCCTTTAAGATGTTGATAAATTGGGTGAAATCTACAGGGTTCCTTTCTGTTTTTGTTTCTAGTAAATGTTGAAAGAGGAAGCTTCTCTTTATGTCTGCCTCAGACAGAGCAAATCTTTTAGAGCTGAAACCATTTCTCAGAAAACCCTGAGGGTAGAAGGCAGAGAGACTTCATCAGAAGTAGACAGGCTTAATTTTTATCCAATTTTTAAGTTACAGTGCTGTGAGATAATGAATTTCTTTTTTTGCTCATCACTGCTGGTGCTGTTAGGGTTGGATAAGTTAAGGTTGCCCATGGAAGTAAGCGTGATTCTCTCTCTCTCAACACACACACACACACACACACACACACACACACACACACACACACACACACACACACACACACACACACACACACCCACCCCCCCACCCCCCCCCCCCCCCCGCAGGCACAGAGTACTAGGGAAAAAAGAAAACTGACTTACTACTTTTTCTAACTCAGAAGTCAAAAGTTTCCTTTGTTGGAAATAAACAATTCAGGGGTTCCAAAGAGGTGTGATTGATTCAGCAGTTAAGGGCTCGTGCTCCCAACATCTACATTCGGCCACTTACAGATAGCTGCCAGTTACCTATCCAGTTCCAGGGGATCTGAAAGCTCTCTTTTGGCCTTTGCCAGCATGTGGTGCGCCCCTCCCATATATGTGCATGTAAATATAGTTTTTTTAAAAAATTAAAATGAACAGTTCACAGATTTGGGAGGGCCTAGCACTAGTGAATCAGGGAAAGAAAACAGTTAACTCCAGGTTGTCAGGTAATCCTGACAATTATGCAGACTGAGCATATGTTAAGTGACTCCTAGTAGGTGACAAGGCAGGGTCCTTCACCTTTGTTGAGCATTGGACATTGTAAAGTAATAGGCTCTCAAGGTTTTGATGGGGGTTTCACCTCATGAAATGAATGTGTGTGTGATCTTTTTAGATATTTCAAAGATATGGATTTCAGTTAGCACAAATTTTTTTTTCCTTAGAATCTCTATTGAATCAAAAGTTATATGTTTTTAATTTTTGGATACAGGTCTGATGTAGCCCTGCTGTGTTGTTGTTTTTGTAGATTTATTCCTAATGATACATGTCTGGCCTTAGCTTGGTTTATTTTTTGTCAGCTTTCCTTAACTTAAATTATCCCAGCCACCTTTTGCCTCTGGGCTTTTTTCTTTTTCACTCCTGTGTACCTTCCTTTGTTTCTTGCCCCAAGGCTCACTGTACAGCTGGGTGTTGGTCCTGAGTCCTCTTCTCTTGTTCTTTTTTCTCTTCTCCCTCTTTCCTCCTCCCACATCTCTGTTTATCCTCTGCCCTCCAGCCCAGCCTACCCTTTCTCCTACCTCGCTATTGGCTGCTCAGTTCTTTATTAGACCACCAGGTATTTTAGACAGGAACACTAACACAGCTTCACAGAGTTAAACAAATGCCACATAAATAAAAGTAACACCTTAAAATAATATCGCACAACATTAGGGAGCTTGGAATTTACTGTATAGACCAGGCTGGACTCGAACTCAAAGAGATCATCTCTTTGCCTCTGGAGTGCTGGCATTAAAGATGTGTGCCACCATGATCTGCTCTCTTCTAGTCTTCTTAATAAAAGTAAATAATGATATAGCTGTGTACTTGAGAGTTTGTTTTCTTGAGAAGAAAATTCATATCCAGTGACCATCTGTGCTTAATTCTAAGGAACTGTCATGTTTTCCTAAGGATTGCTATTTTAATATTGTCATCTGCTAACATTTTAAAGTTTCTCTTTTAAACCTGAGAGAATTTGCAGTGACCCTTTGCTTTTGCTGACTGGATAAATTATTGTTAGACAATGAAGCAAAGCCCTGTGATTGCACTGGACCTTGGGTGGCTTTCAGATAGTGTCCAGTGACCTGCTGTGTTCTTAGTCACTGGATGTGATTTCTCTTTTTATAGTTTTGGGTTAAAGACTGAAGGAAAAATAGCTGAATCCCAGGAGCATATAACACTGTTTAAGCTGCTGAGCTTTTCTTCTAGTCTTAGCTTCTAAGCTTTGCCTTGCTCTGGCAAAGTGTATGCAGGTACACTGAGTTCCTAGCACCCTTTATGTGTGGCCTAACTTATTGAGTTGCATGTTGGCCAAAAGACAGACAGACAGACAGACAGACAGACAGACAGACAGACAGACAGACAGACAGACGGGCTGACTTTTGGGTTGTATTCTTCCTGTGATTGTAACATGAAGAAATGCATTTCTCTGGGAGATACACTGTAGTGGAGACTAGATTTTGGTGGTGATGTTGCTTTCTCTAAAAGCTTGAACTCTCCCATTGGTATATTATCTATGAAACATGGTTTTTATTTTGTTGAGTAGGAAGCTGTCCAACATCTTTTTACAGTGTGACAATTAAGGATGATTGAACTGTTAACAAAAAAAAAAAATTTAAAAAAAGTGCCTGTTGATGTCATCTTTCCCAGAAGACTAGTAGTAAGAGGTATTGTGTTCAGTTCAACAGAAACATCTGAGATACATTGATAGAGAAAATAAAGCCACTTAACATTTTTATTCACATGGAGAAATAGGTTACATAGTTTGGAGTTTTGCTTTGTTGTTTTGATTTTGGTTTTAAAGTGGTAGCCCCAAAGCCAGGAAAAGTAGTACACACATTTAATCCCAAGTCTCTGGGGGCAAGACACAGACAGATCTCTGAGCTCAAGGCCAGCTTGGTCTACAGAGAGAGGTCCAGGACAACCAGAGATGTACAGAGGCACCTTGTCTAGAAAGAACCAAAGGCGAAAAAAAAAGGCTCTGGGGGAGGGGGATTGGAATGTAGCCCAAGCTTCGAGAAGTAGAGGTGGGAGGGTCAGGATTTTAAGGTCATTCTCTGCTACATATTTAGTCAGAGCCAATTTTGGCTGCATGAGACCCTAGCTCAAAAAAATAAACAAAAAGGAAGAAGGTGAAAAAGAAGTGGAAAGAAAGTGTATACTTAAGATCAGTTTCTTTGAGGGGAATAATTTATCACAGAGGGTATTCTCTGAAGTTAAGCATCATCCATTTAGCTTGTCACTTAGTTTTATGCTTGTGGCATTCTTATGTTCAGGATTCTAAATCATAGTTAATCTTCGGGATAAGTTCTTACATGCTTCTCATTTTTTTCTTATTTAACCAATACAAGGTCAAGTGTTACTTTTTAGATACTAAAATTAGTGTAATTCCAAGTCTATAATTTTTATTTTCGAAATGTAGAACTGTATCTAACCTGTTAACATTGTTTTAAGCAATGAAATATTTCCAATACTCTTGTAAAGAATACAGTTGGAACAATCCAATTATTTTAGCTTCTCAGTGTTAAGCATTTAAATATAGTTGTTTGCCTGCTACCAGTTCCTAGGCACTGAGACTTGAGATGGCTTTTCACTTCCAGTAAGGTAAGTAAGTGCCTTATTCATTTTACTGCACATGCTGGTTAATTTTTCATGTTACTGTAGATGTTAGACTATAGACAGAAACACTTCCTTTATAACACCCAGTGATAAGATTATATTTTAATTTCCTTATTTAAAAAAGAAATAGGTAATTTTGGATTTGCCTCAACTCTCCTTTGGTGTTAATTTTTATATTTTCTTTATTTGTCCTTATCATCTGTAGCTACCTTAGACTATTAACATCAAATAAGAGGGAATTGAAAAGTTGAAATGACAGTTATGATTTATCATTCTTTACTTTCAGATGATCACAGTCGTGTTAAACTGCAAAGTACTGAAAATGATTATATTAATGCCAGCTTAGTTGACATAGAAGAGGCACAAAGAAGTTACATCTTAACACAGGCAAGTAGTGTGGTGATGGGTAGATGCCTGGAGAGTGGAGCTTGGCTGCTATTCTTTAAACACAGCTAAATGTATCTTGACATTTGCAAATGACATACTAATTTTAGTTTTCTGATTTTGAAATCAGTTTCAAACATCATAGTTTTGAGACTTTGAATATATTGGTATAAAAGTAAGATTGTTTCTAATGTTACTATTTTCAATGGAGGAAATTCTTCTGAAATGGCTTGGTGCAGTTCTCTTCAGGTGAATTAACTTCTTGCACTGTATCTAACAGAGCTTTTATTACTTTTTAGTAATAAAAATATTACTTGTTAGTGGTTTGGAGTTCTCCTCTCCTAACTTGTGATGAAGAACCAGGAAGGCCCTTAAGCCCATTTCTGTCCACCTCTACCCTCTGAATGTTTTCAGAGAGTGCAACTATTTTGAAGATAGGATCTAAATGAGCAGAGCCTTTTATAGTATAGCCAGTCTGCCTTTGCCATTCGTCCCAGAGGCTCCAGCACAGTAGCCTCTGCAAAGGCAGGCACCACTCTTCATCTGAGACCATAGTTTCCTCTTTATCACATATGAGAAGTTAAATAGCAACTCTGCCATTTCTTCTCCTCAAAATGTTCAAAGTAATAATTTATGTTTGAGAGTTTTAAATTTTATTTTATTATTTGTGTGTCTCTGTGTATATGTATATGTACATGTGCACCAGGGTGCCCATAGAAACCAAAAGAGGGTGCCCCTCAGAGTTGGAGTAACAACAGGCTGTTGTGAGCCATACAACATGGGTGCTGGGAACCGAACTCTGCTTCTCTGGAAGAGAAGCAAGTGCCCTTGACTATATCTATAGAACCATGTTTAAAGTTGTCGAAAAGTTTAACAGATTAATGTAACCTGCTATTTAAAACCCAGAGCAAAGCTTTGAAGTTCAACTTAATGTACCTGTGAGCCATTAGGATTTTCCCTGTTAGAAATGATTTTACCTAAAATGGAAAGAGATGCAATCTGGTGTAAGACTGGCTAAGAATATCAATTCACAACTAACTGAATAAAATAAAGGTAGACTATACATTTGAGAAGATGTTGTGTTTATCCAGCTATTAAGGAACAGATTTAAAATGACCCAGGCACTGAACCTCCATCAAGTAGCAGCCTTCCCCCTCAGGCCTCCTCTCCTTCCTACCTCAAATCTTGTTCTGTTCCCTGCTCTAACCGTTCCTCCATCACTTTCTGAAGATAGTTTACACCCAGGAGAAGTAGTATGTATGATTCTATCCAGAACTTTTCCTCTCTTGACCCTCTTTGCTGATCTAATAAGAGTGATAAGCTGCTTCCTGCTGGCACCCATTTGAGATGCAACAGAGATGGCTAGTTTGTTTGTTTACAGTGATACTGTACTTAAACATCCAAAACATGGAGAAGGGATTCAGCTATCTGAGACTAGTGCAAGAACATATACTACTAGTTCCTTGTGGAAAACTGTACTGGCTAGCGCCATCAAGCAGGAAGTTTCCTTTTAAGTGCTTGATTCTCACTAAAGTTGAATTGGAAATTTCCTTGCTGTGATTATTCCCTTGTCTATTGTCACAAGTTGTTTGAGTTTTTGTTGTTGTTTTTTTTAGTTTTTTGAGACATTTCTCTGTGTATCCTTGGCTGTCCTGTAACTCACTTTGTACACTAGGCTGCCTCTGCCTCCCAAGTACTGAGATGAAAGGCAGGAGCCACCATTTCCGGCAACCTCATAGCTTTTATAATTTCAATCACTTGGGTTCCTCTTTAACTTGGACCTATCATGATTTTTCTCATGCAGTGACTTGATAATAAACAGCTAAATAAATAGAGTTTATAATACTCAGTGGTCACAAATTTGATTGAAAAATTGATCTGAGAAATCCAATGGAAATGATAATGTGGTTATTCCAACCTTAATTTCCTGAGAGGGCTGATTTGGGTTAAATGAATTAATCATATAAGAGCAGTCATTTATGAGGATTTAGATTATCAATTTTAATTTGCTGTCATATAGTAATGGGAGTTTTAAGTTCAGTCGTAATCATTTATGATTTTCTTAAATCAATATTCAGAGCTAAAATGTACTTTTTACTGAAAATGAATATAAAAACATGGAAAAGCATGATGTATTATGCTCTTGTTGCTGTGACAAATACTTAAAGGAAAATTTAAAAGGAAAAAAGGTTTATTTTGGTTTCCAATTTTGGAGATTACATTGAAGATCAGTCAGCTTTAAGGCAAAATCAAGGCAGAACATTGTGGCAAACAAGATGCAAAGAACTAGCTGTGGGACACGGAGGCATTCTCTACTACGCACTGCCTCCTACTGCTGCCATACTAACCAATCAAGATATTAACCCTCCTGAAAGTTCATCAAGAGACTTCAGGCCTGTAACACCGAGTCCAAGGCAGAACATTTCTTACCTAAACCAAGACCCCTCAACACAGCTGTTCCTTTTTGGCTGCCAATTCACTTCGTATCATTAGTTCTTTCTCTTACTCCATAAAGACAGGTCTTAAAAGATTCTTTTTTAGCTGTCCCCATGTTTACACTTCATTTTCGTGACTGTGATTTCTTAGTATGTTTGTTTTTGGCAGGGTAAGGCTTAAGGACCTCACACACACCAGGTGATTACTGCTACATCTTAACTATATTCCCTGCCTAGGACCTTAGCTCTCAGCCTTGTAACCTATGGTGGGATATGCTCTGCTCTAACAGAATCTGTGCTAATTGATTCTTGATTCCTCTAGACATTTATTGAGAACTACTCTGGAGTCAATGCTCAAATAAAATGGGGGATGGGGTGGGAGGGGAGAAAGAGAAGAGAAATGAAGAAATCTGGAAGGAAGGGAGGGAGGAAGAAAGCAGACAATGGTAGTTGGTAATGCATGCCTGCATTTCTAGGCAGAGGAGGGCGGAGGGTTCAAGGTCTAGAATTAAAGGCATGCACCATGTGCCTGGTATAAGTTTATTTTATTGGTTATGTAGGCATTCTTTTAGTTGAGGTTCTCTCCTCTCAGGTGACTTTAGTTTGTGTCAAGTTTACATAAAACTATCCACATTTCTAAAGTCTCATTGTGATAAAAATTTCTGATGAGCAATTTTACATTTTTTAAGTCATTTGTCCCTGTTGGACGTTTTCATCTGTCCTAACAGGACTCTACACATTGAGAGTGGGGGAATTTAGCAAGTTGTCGCTTTAGTTTTTTTTTTTTTTTTTTCTCCTTCTAATTTCTTTCTGTATCTTTTCATTGTTCTGTGGCTATTTTAACCTAGATCTTGAATTGCTTACTGTGTCTAGCTGATTGGCTAATTGAGTGAATTAAACCAGTCCCTTCCTATTTCTTCCCCCAGGAAAGCTATCTTTCTTGTGTTCTTTCTAGCTTACTACCCTGACCTTTGCAGAATTCCTCAATTCCACATGCATCAGTGCAGCATTGTAAGGTGGTTTCTTTGCCATCAGATCCACTTGCTCTTCTGGCATGGTCTACTCCGCTATACCCTCACATCTACCATATACTCTTACGTGCTTTACCTTATGTTTATAACATGTAAACATGTAGAATGACCTTAACTCATCCTGTATCGCTTCTCAGACTTTCTTACAACCTAATAATTTGGGTATTTGATGCTAGTGATGTGAGTAACATCTCACCCCCACTGTTGTACTTTGTAGGGGCTGAGACCACATTTCAGTTGTGCCTATGCATAATGTGTTACTGAACAAAGAGAGAAAAACCTACACCTAATGTTTGCTATATACAATATTCTGATTGTTCGTTGTTGCTTATTAGATTGTCTTTTGCCTGAGTCTTAGAATTTTTTTTTAAATCAGCTTCCTTTTAAATCATGTCTATTTTACTTTTTAAAATTTGATAGTATTTCAGTCAGTTGGTATTTCAGTACTGGGAGGCAGAGGCAGGTAGAGCTCTGAGTTAGTGTAGCCTGGTCTACAGAGAGAGCTAGCTTCAGGATAGCCAAGGCTACACAGAGAAACTCAAAAAGAGTCTCAAAAAACAGAAAAAAAACTTTTTTTTGTATTGTTACTAGCTTGTGAAAGAATTGATAGATGAATTTCTGTCTTTTTAGCATCCTATATTTATTCTATAACAGCTGTTGCATGTTTATTGTTTAGTCTTTAGAACCAGTAATAGAATTGAAGTATATATGTGCACACAAAGGACTTCTCTGCTGAGTTGCTTTGTAATTACTTTTAACGAGTGCTTTCTTTTATTATTTATCTGTGTGTATTTTCTTATATTTACCACCTATATATAGGTCCCTAATGAGGCCAGAAGAGAATGTTAGATCCCCTTGAGCTAGTTATAGGGAACTGTAAGCCATACTGTAAGTGGGGACCTTTGAAAAAGTAACAAGTGCTCTTAACTGCCAAGCCATCTTCCTAGTCTCACTTCATAGTTCTTGTTCTGTGTTGGGTTTTTTTTTTTTTTTTTTTTTTGAGACAAGATCATACTATGTAGCCCTGGATGGGCTGGAACTCAGTAGACCAGGCTGGCCTTGAATTCACAGCCAAAATTCTCTTTGGGATTAAAGGTGAATCCCATTTAAGATGAAAGTAAAAGGCATTCATTTTACTGGGAATTTTCTCATTGCTTTTTTTGGCTTGGAGGATGTTTGGACTATATATTTTCACCTTTGAACTGTGTATTTTATATTGGAAGTAGATAGATACATTGAATAAAGAGAATATCCTTTAATGGTAAGGTTACAATTTCTTAGGTGTCTGGCCTTTTTTCAGGTTAACCATAGAGTTTATTCACTTAAGCAATATATATTGCTACAGATGATTTCAATGTAGAACTATTTGAACTCTAGGTTCCATGTGGGGCTGCAGCTCCAGACACTGAACAGTCTAGTACAGTCTGCTACATTGTTCTGTAAGGTGGCCTCATGTTTAGATGGAGGTCAGTTTTAGAGCTCAATGGCAGAGCATTTGCTCAGCTAGGACGAGACTGGGTTACATCTCTAGCCCTACTAAAAAGAAAGGAAGGCAGTCAGAATCTGTCATCTCTTGTCTCTTTTTTCCTTTCTTTTCTCTCTCTCTATTTTTTACCTTATGCTGTCATTAAGACAAATGTAAAAGTAATTGGAAGTTTATATTTGCTTTTCCCCCCCTCCATAGCATTTTTTAATAAGGACTATTGTCCATTTTTAACTCTGCCGTATGATACTAGGCACAGCAAACTGCACGTACTTTCACGATTCCTTTTTTCCCCCCTCCAGATTCTCTTGTGTTGACTTGGGCTGGTTGGTTGGTCAGTAATGACATAAACTTCCCCATTTCCCTCAAGTTCCCCCCATGAGATGTCACTTGTCTGTTGCAGAAACTGAAAGAAACATATTTCCTTTTTTAGTTAGAACATGAGCCCTCAGATACTCCGTTCATGTTTCTGGCTCTGGTTTGCCTGTGTGTTACATTGTAGTCACTTTTGGTCATGCCAGAAAAGCCCTAATAATATGACAGTACCAGAAGCAGTGAACTAAGTTGGCTTTGTTTGATACAAAATGGTGCCTGTGTTTTATAATTGTTATTTGAATCTAGTAATCCAACTTTTAATTCTGAACCAGGTATCCCATACAGTTTTTTTTCTGCCTAAGTAAATAAAATATATTTACATAGAGGAAAGCTTTTATTGGGTCCAGACTATATTTCAAATTCAGTGCTTTTAAAGTCTTGATTTACTTAGCAGGACCTAACCCACTGGCTACAGTAGTGCATTCCAGCAGCATCCTTGAAGCCAGCTCCTTTTCCTGATGTGCTCTTGTTCTGCTATTACAGGGTCCACTTCCTAACACATGCTGTCACTTCTGGCTCATGGTGTGGCAGCAAAAGACCACAGCCGTGGTCATGTTAAACCGGACTGTAGAGAAAGAGTCGGTGAGTAATATAACAACGGTTGTACTTTTTCATCTTGAATTACTTTGGTGGCTAAAGACTAGTGGCCAAGGTATTTCTGACCAGAAGAATAATGAACACTTTTCCTTACATATTTAAAGAAATTCATTTTCTAGATTCATAGTACTATATGTCTTATTCTATTGCATAAGGACACTTTCATATAAGTGTAGGTGATGTATTAAATGTGTTCCCTGCCTTGCCTCCCCACTCCTCCCTCTCCTCCCCACTCCCCCTTCTCCCACCTCTCCTCCTAGCCCTTTTCCTCTACACCTAGACAGTCCACTTCCACCTTCACTTCCATCTCCTAGATTCTATGTAGATAGGGAATTAGAGAAAACACCCCGTTTTTCTGAGATTTTCATATGCCACTTGACTCGGTTGCGTCCATATTTCTGCAAATGACATAACTATGTTCTTTTTGGTTGAAACTTTGCATTCTGTAAGTATGCCACATTTTCTTCATTCTTCTGTAGACACCTGAGTTAATTTCATAGTTTAGCTTTTGTGACTAGTACACAGTAAACACTGATAAAATATAGGTGTCTCAGTGTTATGTTGCCTTGCAGCCCTGTAGGTAGATACCCAGAATTGTTACAGCTAAGTCATATTGTAGCTCTGTTTTCAGTTTTTTGTGGAGCCTTTATACTGATTTTGTAGTGACTCATCAGCAGTCTGTACCAGTTCCCTACTGTCCATCCTTGCCAGTAGAGTTTTTTTGTTTTTTGTTTTTGTTGGTGGTGTTACTGTTGCTAATTTTCTTTATTTTGTATAGTCCTGACTGTCCTGGAACTTCCTATGTAGACCAGGCTGGCTTACAAAGATCCACTTGCCTCTGCCTCCTGAGTGCTGGGATTAAGGTATGCACCACCACCATCCGGATAAAAATGTTAAGATTTTTTATAAAGTATATTTTCAAATAGCATTAGAATTTTGATGGTGATTTCACTGAATCTGTAGATTGCTTTGGATTATATAGCCTCTTTTACAATATTAACCAACCCATACACTTACGTTTTATTTCTTCTGTTTGTCAGTATTAGGGGTTGAGCCTCATTCATGCCTGCTAAGCAAGAACTTTTCTTACTAAGCCACAGTCCTCTCCTCGCAGTGTCAACTCTTCTAGTCTGTGAGCAGGGAAGTGTTTTCATCCTCTATTCATATAGCTTTTATTATAGAGATCCTTCTTTACCAAGGCGTATTACAAGTTTGTTTGTTTTTTTTTTTTTTTAAGCTATTAGAATGAGATCATTTCCCTGATTCTTGCTATACATGTTTGTGTTGGTTTTTAACAGAATCTCAATTGTTCAATTTTACCAATAAAGACTTGGGAGCCAGATGCTGGGGTGAAAACCTGCTAGATCAGAGAAGCAGAGAAAGCACCCGGCTGACCTTCCTTCTCAGACAATATTCCTGAAAACTCCCTCTCTTTTCCACCATCTCAAAAAACAAAAAAACTCCAACTGAGTGTCCCTCCCTTCTATTTCCTGTGATTCTCTATTCGTCTTCCTGACTCCTCCTTACTCTCTGTATATTTCTCTCTTGTTCACTTCCTGTCAACTAGTTAATTGCTTCACCTCTTGACCTGTTATTAACTTTAATTAATCCTGTTTACAATAAGCAGAAAGCTCTTGGATTAAAGGTGTATGCTAGGGCTGAGCCAAATCACAACTAGAAACAGATTTTTCCAATAAATAACACTATCTTGGAGTCCACAGTATGATCAAAGTATCCTGCAACATGTTTGTTAATAAAATATAGGAAGACTACTGATTTTGTATTAATTTTGAATCCTCACGGTTGCAAAACTGTATCAAATCTAAGGATTTTCTACTACAGCCTTTGGGATCTCCTATAGGATTATTTATTAATATGTAAAGCTTCTTCTTTTCCTGTTGGTATCCCTTTCATTTCCTTCCTCTTGTTTTACTGCTCGAGTTAACACTTCAAGTTATCATGTTGAATAAGAGTAGAGAAATCTGAAATCCTGTCTTGTTTCTGATTGTAACCAACATGTTTTGTATTTTTTTCCCATCTGATGTGATATTGGCTCTAGGTTTGTCATATATAGCCTTTTATATTAAAATAAATATCTTTTTTTATTCCTAGTCTCTTTAGGACTTTTATCATGAAGGGATGTCTTTTCAACATCATGTGATTTCTTTATTAAGTCAGTTTACATAGTGGAGTATGAGTATTGATTTGCATATGTAATTTGCAAATTCCATATGCATCTCTGGAATGAAGTCAGCTTGATCATAGTGGATGATCTCCTGTGTTCTTGAATGCAGTTTGCAGGTATTATATTGAGAATTTTGTAGTTGTAGAGACAGTGCTCTATTATTTCATTTGTGTATTCTGTCTTTGTACAACATTTCTATTAGAGTAATACTGGTTTCATAAAATGAATTTGAATTTCTGATTCTTTGAATTGTTTCTTTAGATCTCATTTTATTAATTTTTGCCCTGATCCTAATTCTTTTGGTCTTGGCTTGTTTTTCCAAAGCCTCGGGTGCATAACTATTTATTTGAGGTATCTCTGGTATATTTATTTACTTATTTTTATGTCAGGCATTTAAAGCTGTACACTTTCTCTAGGTCTTCTTTCATTGTTCTAAAGCACAATGGCGGCTATTCCTGGAGCACAGAATTCCACAAGAGTGATCTCATTTAAAGGAAGTTTCTTGGGCTGCTGCAAATCATCTTATCTGTAATGTTTTCTAAATGTCTTTAGGTCAGTTTGATCTATGATGTCATTTTAACGCAGATCAGTTTTTGTCAGAATGACCAGTCTGCAGTGTGAGATTGTCTGACTGAATGTGGAGCTCACAGATGGACTAACTCACAGATGCCCAGCTTTCTTCTATCCTGCTGGGATCCAGTCTCAGCTTTCTGGTATTTATACAGTGAACAGTTTACCCGATAAGCTGTCTCCTCAGTCCCCTCTTAGATATCGATGGAATTTCCTCTGATTAAAAAAACATTACTGCGAGACTAGTAATTTTAGGAGGCATCATACTTGGTTTGTTTATGTTTCCCTTATTTCTGTTTTACATACGTGCACCTGAGGCGAGGTTCTTTTTAATTATTTTTGTTTGGTTGGTTTTGTTAATCTTTTTCTGTGGTTATGCTTGGAGTGTTCAAGAGGAACTAATGCGGTAGGGTGAAGGTGTTGTTTTATCTGCTGGGCTATTGAACACTAGGTTCAATACCCAGTAATGCCTTAAAAGAATAATAGTGCCTGTATAAACAATCACCATTTAAGAGTAAACCCACTGTACAAATCTAGAATTAACCAAATAGCAATCACCACTTAAACTCCAGCTGTTTTAGAAAGTAAAGAAACCCTTTTAGAGTGGTTGTGCTAAGATATTAGTTACTGTGGGTATGGGTGGAAAAGAAAAAAATCAGAGTAACACTAGGTTGGTTTTATACACACACACACACACACACACACACACACACACACACACACACACACACACACACACACACACACAGAGAGAGAGAGAGATGGGAATTGGGAATAAGTAGAAGGGTGAGGCAGTTTTGCTTAAAGGTAGAGTGGAAAAGGAGAGGTAAAGAAATGGTATTGGGCTGGAGAGATGGCTCAGGGCTTAAGAGCAAATACTGCTCTTGCAGAGAACTCTTGCAGTTCCCAACACCATGTTGTATAGCTCAAAGTCATACATAACTCTGGGAGCTTTAATGCCCTCTTCTGAACTCATCAAATACCGAGATTCAAATGCACATACCCACAGATATTTTAAAGTAAATATTTTTTGAAAAGAAAATGGACCAGGTATAGTGTTTCCAGCACTCAGGAAACAGAGGCAGGCAGATTTCTTGAGTTCCAGGCCAGACAAGTAAGACCATGTCTAAGAGAGGAGGGAGAAGTTGGGGATTCCTATCAGATAACCAGTATTCTTAAGTACTGGGCCAGTTAGTGGTATAACAAGGATTTATAATAATTTTGTCAGACATTAGAAAGTAGTGACTCTTAAGATCTCTTTCAACTTTAATATACTAAGCTGTTCTTTGTCAGATTCCTGATTCTTTTATTTTTTTTTAAGTAAGTTGTATTTATTGTGTATACAGCGCTCCTCCTGCATGTATGCCTGCATGCCAGAAGAGGGCACCAGACCTCATTTTAAATGGTTGTGAGCCACCATGTGTTTGCTGGGAATTGAACTCAGTACTTCTGGAAGAACAGTCAGTGTTCTTGACTTCTGAGCCATCTCCCCAGCCCAGATTCTGATTCTTAATTTTTCCTAAATTCAGTTACTGGTATTTGGTGATAGCGTATGTTTTTAATTTTTCTTAACCTTGACACAACAGAATTTCCATTAGTGTCAACATAGCCATCTGTAGTTGTTTTTCATAATCTCCAAACTCATCTAAAAATTCAGTGGTAGGGACATTGTTTTGTTTGTTTGAATGTGTTGCAAATGAGATGATGTGTAAATTTCATCTCTCCTACTTCAAAGCAGAATTCTTTTATTGATTTCTTAAGACTGCCATCAGAACTATGAAATGAAACTAAGATGGAGTTGAATGATTCTTTCAGGGGGTGGGAATTCCTGTGTTCTTCACCAAAGGGCCTGTAATGTCTGCTTGTTTGTTCTAATGACCTAAGCATCTTTGTTGGTCAGTTTTTACCTCTAATTAATTTTAGACTACATGATTATATAATTCCTTCCTTTTCTAATTTTAGTTAGGATACTTATAAAAAAACAAAATCAGAAAACCTTTCTACTTAGCAGCTTTTATACACATAGAAAACAGTTTTTAAACATGGTTTCTTCTGTAATATTCTCAGTGACTAATTAGAATTTGCTTTGTCTTGTGTGTTATGTATATTGCTTGGGCTTCTGGAGTTTTGTGGTTGGGTGTGTGTGTGTGTGTGTGTGTGTGTGTGTGTGTGTGTGTGTGAGAGAGAGAGAGAGAGAGAGAGAGAGAGAGAGAGAGAGAGAGAGAGAGAGAGAGAGAGAGAGTGAGTTTCAAGATAAAGTCTAATTATGTGGATCTGGCTGGCCTGCAACTCCTGTGTAGACTATGTTGACCTTGAACTCAGTCATCATAATATGCCTCCCAAGTTCTGAGATTAAAGGCATATGTCACTACACTCAGTCCTGGCTTTTTGGTTTTTATTGAAGAATTACGGTAGGAGTAGATGAATTTCTAAATTTGAAAGTTTGATTTATGCCAAATGATGGTGCACACCTTTAATTCCAGCACTCAGGAGGCAGAAGTAGGTGGATCTCTGAGTTTCAGGACAGGACTACACAGAGAAACCCTGCCTCAAAATAAACAAACAGATAAATAGATAGATAAATAGATAAATAATTACTAAAAATACAAGAAGGAATTTTGTGTTCTGGGTATAGCTTGGTGGTTGAGCACTTGCTTAGTATACTTTATACTCCAGATCCTAGATAAGGGCAGAAGAGGACTGGAGCAGGTGGTTGTGAGCAGCCAGGTGCATGCTGGGAACCAAACCTGTGTCCTGTTCAAGAGCAGCAAGTACTCTTAACTGCTGAGCCATCTCTATAGTCCCTCATGGACATTTTAATCTCAGATTTCTTAAATGTCAGTAAAAGTGCATCTGCTATTTTAGTACTTAAAAGTCATTTTGGCAGGGCCTAAAATTTTTTTTCCTTTGGTCTAAAATACATTAATTTCTTTCTAGTGTTATAGATTACTGTCCCAGTCAAGCGGATGTTATTTTATTTCTTTAATGAATCCATTACTTACTTTGCCTATATTACACAAAAGAGTTTTCTCCGTTTTTCCTGTTTCTTTTTTTTTTTTTAACTTTATATTGGGTATATGAATGTTGTTGCCTGTGTATATGTATGTGTATGCCTATCGGATCCCCTGGAACTGGGTTGATAAATGGTTATATACTATCATGGAGTGCTGGGAATCAAACCCAGGTCCTCTGCAAGAGCAGCAAGTGCTCTCAACCACTGAGCCATCTGTTCATCCCTCTCCCTTTTTCTTTAACATCAGTTTTTCCAAAATATGTCTCACCATTTGACCAGTTTTTACAGGTAAATAGTTTTGGCCTTTAAGTATGTACTTTCAAATATCTGTTCAGGGGGGAATTATTGAATCATTGTTGGTCTTTGATCTGCTTTTATTTGTTGTTGGTGTTCTTTGTGCCCTCCCCCACACTCAGTGTACATATGTTGGCATTTCTTTTACATTTGTCCTGTTCTCTCTGTGGTTTCTATTTCTCTCTACTGTAAAATGTTCTCCTTGCCCTCTTTAACTTTGTTTTACTTAACCTAAGTAGTAATTCTAGGTGTGGGGTGGGGGGAAGCAGAATTCAAATAGACTGCCTGCCTCTGCCTCCCAAGTACTGGGGTTAAATTAGGTGTGTGAGACTACCAACTAGTTTGAAAGAAAGCCTCTTTGTGCTTGCTTAACATTGAATTCTTGCAAGAGCCTGATATTTTAGAAACCCAAATGTAATGCTTTAAGAATAGCCCACTTTAACAGGGCACAATGACCCTTTCCCTTAATCTCAGCATTCAGGAGGCTGAGACAGGTGGATTTGTGTGAGTTCAAAGCTTCCTCTACACAGCGAGGGCCAGGACAACCAACAGTATATAAAGAGACCCTGCTTCAGAATAAAATGATAGCACATTTTTATGATCATGTTATCTGCTTATAGCTTTCTAAATTTAAAGGAGACATTTAATGGAGCTACTTTACAAAATGTCATTCTTCTTAAAATACTTCAGCTATTCTTAGGATTCAGCACCTGAAGGAGTATATAGTATGTGTATATGTGAATTTGTTTTTTTTTTTTATGGTTTTATAATATGTCTAAACTATTATTCTTAAATTTAGGTTAAATGTGCACAATACTGGCCAACAGATGACCGAGAGATGCTGTTTAAAGAAACAGGATTTAGTGTGAAACTCTTATCCGAAGATGTGAAGTCATATTATACAGTACATCTACTACAGTTAGAAAATCTCAATGTAAGGCTTTTTTGGTTTCAGAGTTTGAGTTCTATCTGATGGCTTTAAGACTTTATTGCTAGGTTTGGTACTTTACTTGGATTTGAATATTTGTAATAGTAGATTCTATTTCTTTATAAAGTAACTCTGAAGAAATTCTAAAAACAAAAAATTACCATGTTCAGGTTAATATTAATATTTGAGGATTGAAAATTAACTATTGGAGTTGGAGAGATTGCTTAATGTTTAAAAGTATGTGCTGTTATTGCAGAAGGCCCAGGTTCAATTCCCAGCATCTGTGTTGTGAGGCTTACAACTGCCTCTAACTCCTGCTCTAGGGAAACCAGTGACCTCTTCTGGCCTCCACAGCCTCTGGCACATACACAATGCACATAGATATATACAGATACTCAAACACAGTATAAATGCAAATAAATAAAAAATACGTAAAATTTTAAAAGAAAAATAATTATGCTGTGTGGTGGTGGCACATGCCTTTAATCCCAGCACTGGGGAGGCAGAGGCAGGAGGATCTCTGGTTTCAAAGCCAGCCTGGTCTATAGAGTAAATTCTAGGACCACAGTGAAACTGTGTATCCACCCCCACCCCCCACCCCCACCCCCCCCCACCCCCGCCAAAGAAAGAAGAAAATAAAAACAAAACATAAAAAGAATTGCTAATAATATAGGAAGGAATGTTGTAGGTATAGCTTGGTGGTCACACACTTGCTTAGTATACTGTAGGCCCTAGATTAAATCCCAAGAACCAGAAAATAAAATAGAAGTGGGTAGTGAATATATAGCTGAGTTGAAAGAGGCCTTCTTGACATGCTTTGAAGATTTGGGATTGAGTATACCCATCACCAAGAAAATAAATGCAGAACCTCTGTAGGAATAAAGAGGACCACTGAAGCAAATCTGAATTCACATTCCAGTTCTGCTACTCAGGAGAGGTGTGTTTTCCTTATCTATGAGATGGAAATTGTGTATTTGTAGGCTGTTGTGGACAGCAAATGAAAATATGGATGTGTATAAACATCTCAAGCCAATAGGCTCAGTATCATTGCGCCAGACACTTAACCACTGTTGAAGGTATCTCAATGGTCAAGAAAAAGACTTGGAGGAAAGAAAACTATATAGAAATGAGACTTTATTGAGTTGGAAAGAAAATGAATCTCTCCTGGGTACATGCTTCTGAAACCTATGCACACTAGACTGCAAATGTGCTGCTGTCAACCTGAGTATCAGAGAGGCCAATTTTTCTTTCCCATTTATTTCCGTTGCTGTCAAAGTAAGTTAGAAAATACAAGGGTGACTGTTCCAAGATGTTAATAGAAACTACGAAAACTTAGAAAGTGAGGAAATGTGGCCAAGTTGACTTTAAGAATGTATCTGGTCTATGAAGTGGAAATACTATTTGAGTTGATTATTAACATGTGATGCACCCACAACAGAAGATCTGTAGAAAAGAAGATAAATACATACATGTACTTTGTAGGTGGGTGGAAGTGCCTTTTATGATTATTCTCTTGATTATGTTTTTCTCTGTAGAGCAAATGCACTACATTATTGTATATTAGGGTCCAAGCTTTGATTTTTCTCCTGTTCAGCTTTTTGTGATCTTCCTGTATCTTATAGGTCACCTCATTATTTTGTTTGTTTGCTGTTTTTGAGATAGGCCTCAGAATGGCCTTGAACTTCTGGTCTTCTTATCTCTTGAATGCTGGGATCACAGACATGCATCACTATACCCAATTTTATATGCTGCTTGGAATTTATTTAAGATTTGAAATATGACCTTCCTATATATAAGGCAACCACTGTTCACACTGCTGCAGCCCCATCTCTGGTTTTTAGTTTTTTATACGTTCCCAAATTTTTCTGCAGCAATAATTACGTGTTTGCAGAAGAAAAAAAATAGAGGGCTGCAGAGATGGCACAGTAGTTAAGAACACTGGCTGCCCTTCTGGAAGTCTTGAGTGCAATTCCTAGCAGCCACATGGTGGCTCACAACCATTTATAATGGGATCTGTTGCCCTCTTCTGGCACGCAAGTGTTCATGCAGATAGAACATTCATATACATAAAATAATCTTTAAAAAAAAGTATTTTAAAAAAGAGAGCTAACTTTCCCTTGATTTTTCACATTTTAGAGTGGTGAAACCAGAAAAATATCTCACTTTCATTATACCACCTGGCCAGATTTTGGAGTCCCTGAGTCACCAGCTTCATTCCTGAATTTCTTGTTTAAAGTTAGAGAGTCTGGCTCCTTGAACCCTGACCATGGACCTGCAGTGATCCACTGCAGTGCAGGCATCGGGCGCTCTGGCACCTTCTCTCTTGTAGACACCTGCCTTGTTCTGGTAAGTGTCCACAGTAACTTCATTTCAATTTTGTGGTGGTTTTTGGTTGGTTTGGTTTGGTTTATCCAGGCAGGGTTTCTTTGTGTGCCTTGGCTGTCCTACAACTCTTGTAGACCAGGCTGGTCTCAGACTCACAGAGATCTACCTGCCTCTACCTTTGGAGTACTAGGAATAAAGATATGTACCATTCTGCCCTGCCAGTTTTGTGTTTTTGCTGTTTTGCTTTATGGGTTTATAATATTAGTCAAGGAAAGACAAACTTTTTTTTCTCTTTTCCTTTTTCTTTTTGGTTTTTCAAGACAGGTTTTTTTCTGTGTAGCCTTGGCTATCTTGAAACTTGCTCTGTAGATGAGGCTTCCTGGAACTTGGAGATCTGCCTGCCTCTGCCTCCAGTGCTGGGATTAAAGGCATATACTACCACCACTCAGCTGATTTACAACATTTGTAAAGGATTTTAAAATTATGTTTCTAAGTGTTTTCTTTACAAGTATGTGTGTGTACCATACACATGATTGGTGCCTGAGGAAAACATTGGATTCCCAAAACTGATGTTTCTTATAATTGTAATACACCTTGTGGGTGCTGGTACCCAAACCCTGGTTCTCTGCAATCTCTTCACCACCCCCTTAATTTGTTTTTAACCGTTTTTGCAGGCAGAGGTAAGTTCTAATGTCATATCCCAAAACTCTTGGGTTTTTAAGTTAAACTTGTACTTTCTTGTAGAAAGTCTTTTAAGTCCACTAAATTATCTCTAACTCCTGGCTGGTAGATGAGTGCATCCAAAATAATTCCAAGGATTCCTTAAGTTTTTCCAGCCAGGCTTGGCTCATATTTGTCATCCCAACGCTAAGTAAGCTGGGGCATTTTACACAAATTTTATTTAGCATTATAAATAAAAACCCAGAGCCAGATATTGAGGAAAAGCTGGAATACCAGAGAAAGGGAACAGACCACAGCAACTTCTCACCCAGCCAATTCCCAGACCAAACAGGATAAGTAAGGGTAAGTCCTAACTTCATGGGTCCTCAGCTTGACTGGTCGCTCAGACAGAAATCGCTAAACTTCTCTTTTTCTTGCCTTATATTTCTTTCCCCACCCATCAATTTTACTTCCTGGTTCAGCTCTCCTAGAACTAGGGTTTAAGGTGTGTGCTACCACTGACTGACTGTTAGGCCTTGTATTCACAGAGATCCAAACTGATCTCATGTCTCCCCAAATGATGGATTAAAAGTATAGGTCACCCCTCCCTGACCTTCATGGCTTTGCTGTGGGCAACGTGTCCTCTGATATGCCAGACTATTTTTATTAACTATATAATAAATCATCACCGGCAGTAAATTTGCCTCAAGTTTGAGGACAGCCTGGAGTAACACCCTATCCAAGAATAGAATAAAATGAAATCTTCTCCCCACTTTCTGAAAAGAGAGAGAGAAATGGCAAATAAATAAAATTAAATTTAAAAAAAATGTAGTGGTGTGTGCCTATCATCTGAGACTAGCAAAGGTTACCTGGTAAGATCCCACCTCAAAAAAGAAATGCTAGTCTGTACTGGGGAGATGGCAAGCATGAGGACTTAAATTCAGATTCCCAGCACACAGTTGTAAATTCAGATTCCCAGCACACAGTTAGAATCAGGCACAGTGGCACGTTTGTAATCCTAGAGCTTGAGGGAAGTGGAGTCAGGTGGTCCCTACAGCTCACTGACCAGCCAGCTTAACAAAATCATTGAGCTCCAGGTCCAGTAAGAATTTTAGGTGTTGTGGCATATACCTTTAATCCTAGCAGAGGCAGAGGATTCTCTGTGAGTTCCAGGCCAGCCTGGTCTACACAGCAAGTTCTAGGACAGCACAGTGAGAGCTACATGAGAGAGACCCTGTGTCAAAAGAAAAAGCAATCGAGAAAGATAGCTGACATCTGCCACTGGCCTCCACATGTAGTGAGAAGTTTCTCTATCCTGCCTGGCCAGTTCTGCAGCCATTTAATCTCAAATAATCACACAGAGGCTTCTATTAATTACAAGCTGTTTGAACTATAGCTCAGCCATGATTCTACTTATGTCTAGCCATGTGGCTTGGTACCTTTTCTTTACTGCAGCATCCTCGTCTTCTTTCTCTTCATATGGCAGGCTTTTCTCCCACTTCCCAGAATTCTTCTAGTCTGGTTCCCTCACCTCTACTTCCTGCCTGCCTTCTGGCCATCCAGCATTTTATTAAGCAAATACAAGTGAAAAATATTATACAGCATTATCCCACATGTGGCAATGGCTAGATTAGTACTGCTCACCTAGCTCAGTAGGTAGAGTATGAGACTCTTAACCTCAGTGTTGTGGGTTTGTGCCCCATGTTGGGTACCGGGTATTGCACAAATTTTATTTGGTACTATAATAAAAACCTGGAGCCAGATACTGGGGAAATGCTGAATTATAGAGATAGGTAGAGAAACAAGCTATAGCCAGTTCTCACACAGTTTTCATGAACCCTCTGACTTCATCCTCTTCTCAGCTCATCAGGGAAATGGCAGGGAAAGCTGAATCTTTCTCTTCTCTCCCTCTGCCCAGGTATCTGACTTCCTTATTCAGTATTCCTAGAGCTAGGATTAAAGGTCACCACTCCCTCATCTTCAAAGCTTGGCTCTGTCTCTGATATTTCAGGCTTTTTATTAAATATGTCATCACACCCATACGTGCACCTCCACAAATACATCCACAATCACATATACATACACAATATAATTTATAACAAATATATGTGAAAATTGGGTGTTAGCAAGCTGGTTGATCAGGTAAGATACTTGCTACCAAGCCCAATGGCTTGAATTCTACTGCAGATCCTAGTAAATATGACATGATTAGCTCCCATAAGTTGTTATTTGAGTTAAAATATTTTTTAAGCCTATATGGTGGAACATGTCTGTAATCCCATGCTAGGTGATGGAGACAGAGAGATATATCCATATGGGGTTTGAGCTAGCCTCACCACACCACCACCACCCTCATTTTGGTAGCTTTGTATACTGAATTAGATGCTTCTATCTTCAGTTATAAATTCATGTGTGATACTAGTGGTACTTTTTTTTTTTTTTGGTGGATGTTTCATCTCTTATTTAAAAGCCAAGGACAATTAAAGTATTTCCCAGGGTTACTATGGAATTCTGTGAATTAATGATATTTTCTCTTCTGGTTAGTTTCAACTATCGCTTGATACAGTCTAGAGTCATCTCAGGAGAGCCTCAGTTAAAGAATTTTCTAGATCAGATTGGTGTTATTTGTAGAGAAGTATCTTGATTACTGTTTGGTTTTAGGAGGTAGGTGGTCCTAAACTGTATAAGAATGGGGGTGAGTACAAGCTGGCTGTAATTCTTTGGCTATGGTTTACGAAGAACCACATCACAGCTAAGGTTTCTGTTTTGTGGACTTAGACAACTTGGTTTTGCCTTTTTTACAGATGGAAAAAGGAGAGGATGTTAATGTGAAACAAGTATTGCTGAATATGAGAAAGTTTCGAATGGGACTTATTCAGACACCGGACCAGCTCAGATTTTCCTACATGGCTATAATAGAAGGAGCCAAGTATACACAAGGAGATTCAAATATACAGGTAAGTCATTATCACTAAGTTGGATATCCAGATTCCATCTGTATCCTTACCCAGCTCAGTAGATCAGCTGACTGTCTTGAAATGATAAAATTCCTGAACATTCAAGAGGTAGAGAGGTAAACCAGTCAATGGGAGCTCAAGGCCAGCCTGGTACTTTACATTGAAATCCTGACTTAAAAAAAAATGTGTATAATTTAAGAACATAAGCTTATATATACTAAACATTAGTATAAACAAGATTTTGTCAAATTTTTATATGTAAAAAGACAAGCATTTAATTATTGAAATAAATCAGTAAACATAATACCTTTATCCTAGTAAAAACTTCAGGTGATGGGGTCTAGGGAGATGGCTTAATGGTCAGTGGTTATAGCATTTGGTGTTCTTCTAGAGAACCCATGTTCACAACCATCTGTAACACCAGCTCCAGGGAATTCAAAACCTCTGGCCTCTTGATATCACTTACACTCATATACACATACTTAAATGCACAAAGACATAATTAAAAATAATGGCAATAATTTTTTAAGGTCTTGGTGTGGGGATTAAAGAGTACTTTATAGGTTCTTGTCTTTATATGAATAGCTTTAGTTCTTTTGGCAGACATAAAGGACCAGGAGTAATCCTTACTTGTCCGGCAGTGACATTATGCTCAAGAATTTTTAGTTGCTATTATTGTTTTATTCTAAACATGGATTCTTTGTGTAGTCCTGGCTCTCTTGAACTCACTCTGGAGTCTATCCTAGCGTTGAACTCAGAAATCTGCCTGCTTCTGCCTTCTGAGTGCTGGAATTAAAGGCATGCACCACCTTTATGTGATTATTTTTATGTGTGTGTACATGTTTGTGTTTTTAATCAAGTGCTGTTATACATATATGCAGGGGACAAAAGTCAGTGTCAGGTTCACCTTTCTGTTCTCAGCCTTATATTTAATAATTGCAACTTGTAGATCCTGACTTTAAGAAAACAGTTTATTTGTGGTCAGATTTCTCTGTCATTCCAGCCAGCTCCTAAAATCACAACATGAAGACTTATTATTAATATGAAAACTTGGCTGATAGCCTAGGCTTGTTATTATTCTTATTAGTTCTTATTACTGAAATTAATCCATTTCTGTTGATTTATGTGCTGTCCTGAGGCTTGTTTACCTCATCTACATACTGTCCACCCTGGTTTCTCCATGTGTCCTGGCATCTCCACTTTCTTCCAAGTATTCTTTCTTCCCTGGAAATTTTGCCTAGCTATTGGTCTTCAAGCTTTTTATTAAATCAGTCCGTGACATATCTTGATACTGTATATACATATTCCACTCCTCCTTTTTTCTTCCAAATAAAAAGGCAAGATTTTTGAAGTCTTAACACAGCAAAACTATATGCAATAAGAACAATTATCAGATACTGTCTAAATAGAAAGTAAAGGTATTAACTCTAACAAATAAAACCATAAATAACAAGAACAATCATCAAGCAAGAATCTCATTTACAATGTCAAGTCCATCTGCATTTGGCATATTTGGAGAAAATATTTCATTATCTGTTCTGTCTTGATGAGTTTAAAATTTTATACCTAAACCGTTTTTTTTTTTTTTATTATAGCTTGTATCCTAAAAATACCTTTTTAGACCTTAAAACATTATTTTTGAATAAACTACTTAAGCTTTTATGCTTTTTAACCTTATAAACTTTCTATCTCTTAGTAAGTTTATTTATTGAATTTGGTAGCAAGGAAAACTGTAAGCCTATAAGTTTCTAGTTTTCATCTTCATCAGGGGCTAAAAAAGGACAATATAGTACTTGAATAAACAGAAAGTGCAGAAAAAAAAACCTTCCAAAGCTAAGAAATGACAGAGACATTTGGCTGGACAGTCTCTCTAGTGTTGGAGCATTCCTCTTTGGCCTGTAGGCCTAAAATATCCGACCAACTTTTCTGTGAAGCATTTTGAAGTACTGTCCTACCATGTTATAACAAAGTTCAGCAGATGCTTTCCTTTGCATCTTTCCTGTCCAATTTGGACAGTATACTGTCAGCAGTGGAGGCAAGAGCAGTTTTTTTGTTTTTTTTGTTTTTCCCTTTTTGCCCAGTGGCTAGCTTTTACCACAAAGAAAGCAAACTCTGGAACTTCTTTGATACTCATCATCTTTTCCATAGTTAATTGGTGATGTCATGTCATTAAGAGCCCTCTGTTAACAAATCATTTTAAATACCATGTTCTGTAGGTTTTTGAAATGTTTGTAGGCCATCTATCTATCTAAAATTTACCAAATTTTGAAAACATACTTAATATAACTTCAAGTTTGATTATTGTAGATGACTATTAGCCTGCATTTCTTAAATTTACATTACATTTTAAATGAACTGAATATGCATAATTCCTCACACAAGAGTAAAACATTAAGTATAACAAAGGTAACTTGAAATTTGTATCAGTATATCAAATCCATACCAATGTAAAATATGTGAGACTAGTAGTTGTTCAAAAGTAGACCCAACAATTCACCCTTTTATTTAATCATTTCTATAATATATCCCTCCTTTTCTCCTCAGAAAGAGATTCCTGAATTTAATCTATGCTAAAAAAAAATTTTCTGACCATGACCAATAACAATTTGTTTTGTAACCAAGCCCCTAAAGGATGACAAACATACATAACTCACCAACATGACCAAAACCCATCCATCTTACCTCTTGGGAATGTGGGCATCAGTACTCTAGATTGCTTCCTGTTGTATGGGGGTGCTCGCATCTTTAGGGGACCCTGGGAAAATTAAGATAATTGTCAAGTTCTGGGGGAGCTAGCTCTTGTCCAGTCTCTGTGTGATGGGAAAATGTAGGGTTTTTCTGACGTCTGGCTTGGATCATCTTAGTAAGCAACCTTGAAACTGTTTTGGAAACAGTCTGAGGAAACTGCAACAGAGGCACTCTTAACAGGTTGGATTGCTTGGGCCATCTGTTTTCATTGCCATCTGGTCCCCTTGTCCTAAAAACACAAAACTTTCAAGAGTAATGTGCATATCTGCATATACAAGTATGGACTATGCGGTGTACACAATTCAACCAAAGGTTATTTTTTTGTTTTTATATTTGAGCAGGTAAAATATACATGTCATGCAGTTATTTTAAGTTTATTTAGTCTGTAGCAAGGATTTTCAGAGGGTCTTCACTGATCAAACCTGATTACTATTAACTTTGAATAAATCCAAAGCCTTTTATTTCATATGGAAACAAAAGCATAACCTCTTCTTCAAAGCCATACATTTTTTAATTTCCATTTTGAAGTTAAGACATTTAAAAAACATATAGTTTTTTTTTTTTTTTAAATAATCCAGTGCCTCTCAGCATGTTTGCTCATCAGCAATCAAAAAAACAGTTTAAAATTTAAAGTCAATACAACACCATACAGGATTCAGACTCCTTGTGTATTTCCCCTCTCTGTGTGGCTTATTTTTAACTTTAAAGTCTCTATTAAAAGACTTTACTTCACTATTTATATTCATTATTTACTTTTTCTGACTATATTCTTATTTTTCTTTCTTAAACCTGTACACATTGTTAAATACAAGGAGACACTGAAACCTGTTTAGAGGTGTTTTTCCCTCTTTCTCTTTAAATTTATTTTATTTTTATTTTATGTACATTGGTGTGAGGGTGTTAGATCCCCTGGAACTCCAGTTACAGACAGTTGGGGGCTATCATGTGACTGCTGGGAATTGAACCTTGTTCCTCTAGAAGAGCAGCTAGTGTTCCTAACTGCTGAGTCATCTCTCCAGCCCCTTGGATCTCATCTGCAGTGTTCTCTATTAGCTGCTTTGTAGCTTAGCTTAGCACATGGCTCAGGCCCTTGGCTCCAGCCCTCAGGCAACAGCCTATAGTTGCATTTCTATATGCTGATGATGAACTTTTTTTGTTTTGTTTTTTTGGGGTTTTTTTTTGGGGGGGGGTTGAGGGGGAGTTGTTAGCTTTCTCAGGTCTTATGTGACTATACATGGGCAGACAATGGTTGGCATTTGTAATTGGTTTCTTCTCTCTTAGCTAGCTAGCTCTTAAATCATGACATGGAGATTTATTATTCTGAAAGTTTGGTTGATAGCTTAGGCTTGTTTTTAGTTAGGTCTTACAATTTAAATTACCTTTTTTGTATTAGGTTGCGAGCCACCCGAGGTTCGCCTTATCTATGTACTGTCCATCCATCCTTCTTTCCTGTTTCCTGACTGTCTCCTGAGTCTCTGTGTTCACCTTCCTAGTGTTCTCACTTCCTGAAAGAAAAATTCTGCCTAATTATTGGCTAATTACCCTTTTATTAAACCAATCCAAGTGACACATTTTGACAGTGCACAAAAAGATTTTTCCACAACACTTACTACTTCTCTTTTCTACCTAGAAACAGTGGAAAGAACTCTGTAAAGAAGATTTGTCTCCTGTTTGTGATCATTCACAAAACAGAACAATGACTGAAAAGTACAATGGAAAGAGAATAGGTTCAGAAGAGGAAAAATTAACAGGACTTTCTTCCAAGATGCAAGATACTGTGGAGGAGAACAGTGAGAGGTATGTACCCTGCGGTGACCTACTAAGAAAGACGGAGCTATTTAAAAAATTCAGGATGTATGAAATAATATAGACTCTGTGTATACAGTTAATGTTATCTTTTACTTACGTCAAGTGTTTGGGCGGTGTTTGATAACAAACATATTTTCAAAGAGTTTTCTGTCTTATTAAGAAATCCAGTACAAGATGGTCTGTCTTGGCTTACGTCTTAATTCAAGCATGCAGGAAGATGAAGGAAGTGGATCTCTGTGAGTTTAAGACCAGATTGATCTACAGATTGAGTTCTAGGACAGCCTGGGCTGTTATACAGTGAAACCCTGTCTAGGAAAAAAAAGGGGGGGGGTGGGCATATGGGGGTTAAACTGGAGTTAGAGACAGGTGTGAGCTATCAAGTAAGTGTTAGGCATTCAACCCAACCCATGTACAAAATCAGGTGTTCTAACTGCTAACCCAACTTTCTAGCTCCAAAAAAAGTTTTTTGGAAACATAATATTAATAAATTTTAAAGTCAATTCACAGAAACTACTTAAACAATACTGCTTGTGTAGAAAGAAGTTAGTATTATTAGGTGATTAAATAAATAGTATGAGACAGAAAATAAGTAGTATGAGTGAATATGTGTAATTGTTAAGTATCTGTATTGATAATGTGCCTTTAATAAAATTATAAAAAAGCTAAATGTATTCCCAATATGGAGTATTTTCCTCCAGAATTACAAGAAACACTTAACTGTGTGTCTGCAGCATCTCACACACCCCTTAGGAAGCTCATGTCCTAATGAATGAGTTCCTTTTCTTCTTTTTCTGAATGACTTTATTTTCTTTCTTTCTTTGATGGTTTATGTTTTGTTTGTTTTGGGTGGTGTGAGTGTTTGTGTGTATGTAGTGTTATGCTGTTTATTTGTTAAGGTTAGGATCCTGAGCTATCCCATGAAATTAGTCAAAATTTACCTCCTTGGGACTGTGGGTATAGCTTAGTGGCAGAGCTCACATTCAATATACACAATGCCCTGGGCTCAGTCCTTAGCATTAGTCCTTAGCATTAGTGGGGAAAAAAATGTTTTCCTAAATTTCATAAAACTACCATTTCAACATACAGTCACATGTACATATTTTAAAGATATATTTTAGTGTGTGCAGCAAATTAACCCCTTATTTATGGCTTTAATAGTTTTAGACTCCCAGCAGAAGTTTAAAAGTTGTTGTTCCTGGCATCCTGCAAAAGGAAATATGTACACGTAGCAGGCTGGCTCCTTTATTTGTCTTCTTAAGTAGTGCCTTACCAGTTGTTATGGTGAGTTTTCAGTTCTAGAGCAAAGTCTAGTAAATAACTTTCCCAGCTCATAATAGTTCACACAGGCAAGGGAGGCTGTCTGTGTAATAAGTAAGAAGGAGAAAACAAGTTTCTGGGCATTGATGGTGTACACCTTAATCCTAGCCAGGAAAGAGAAGCAAATGGATCTCTTGAGTTTGAGGCCAGCCTGGTCTACAGAGCAAGTTCCAGGACAGCCAGAGCCAGGGATACACAAAGAAACTCTGAGGGAGTGGACGGAGACAAGCAAAACTCCAGTGTCATTTTATTTTTATGATCCCAACTTTGGTAGTTATTTAAGAAAATACAATTCATGACTGAAGATGTAGCTTAAGAGTGCTTACCTCATATCCACAAAGCCCTGAGTTATGTCTCTAGCACCACATAAAAAAATGGATGAGTAATTTCAGCACTTGAGAAGGAAGCAGGAAGATCAGAGATTCAAGCTCATCTTTGGTTACCAGTGAATATGAAGTCAGCCTGGAAACTTTTTGGTGTTTTGTTTATATTTAAATGATGACCGGCACTGAATCCCATCATAGTGGGAAGATAACCAATTCCCACAAGTTCTCTCTCTGTCTTCCTCCCTTTTCTTCCTTTCTTGCTCCCCCCTCATGCCCACAGGCATGGTAATTAAACTAAAAAAGAGACTCAGAACTATATACACCTGTTCCCAAGCTCTCAGAAGGTGGAAGCGGGAGAATCTCAAGTTCCAGGATAGCCAGGCTTATGTGAAATGAGATTCTATCTCTAAAAGTAAATCAGTAGTCCTAGATCTAGTCAAGGCTCATGCTTGTATGTGAGTGAGATGACACTGTGGTATCCTCAGTCTGCTAAAGTTTCCATACTTTTTCCTTTTTTCCTTTTTATATGATCTTGTAGATTGCCTCATGGTTTGCATTTCATTAATCATCATTTTTCTTGGTTAGATTCAAGCTAAAATTTTTGACCAGAAAATGTTTTGTGATCCAGTAGATACTGAAAAGGCAGTCAAGATTTTTTTTTTTTTTTTTTTTTGGTCAGGCCAAATGTTCAGAGCTATGACTTAAAAATCACTGTCAAGACTGAAGCTGGCTAGGCGTTTGCTGTCACATTTGTGAGTGAAAAAAGATGGATTTTGTGGGAAGTTTTTCTAGAGGAAGAATTCAGTGGTCGACATTGACCATTCTTCTGTGAACTCAGCACTGGTTGCCCTGGATGTCACAGAGCTATCAGGGAAACCAAATTCCATGTTGAACAGGAAAATGGGAGCTAGGAATTTGTGTGGTCAAACAAAAGAGTGGGCACCTTCTAAACAGCATTCATAAAATAGTCAAGAGGATTTTGTCTGCTATGACAAAAGGGATCAGATGCTGGAGAACCTCCAGTCTGTTCGCTCTTGCTGGTTGGCAAGAGGGAGAAGAAAGAAGGGGAAGCAGACTGTTGAAAAACATCCGGGTCACTTTCAAGTCCTGACCAAGTGTTACTATAAGAATTATACCTGAATTGTCAGAGCGTATCATTGGCCATGTGGAACATTTTTTTTTCTTTATTGCTACATTATTTGGGTGAGATATAAAGTATGTGAATGTCCATCATTTTGTTGGTGGTCAGGCCCTGTGTCAGTGTAATTAAGGCGTGCTTTGTAGACACTTTTAATTTGTTTCTGTCTATTCACAGTATTCTACGGAAACGTAATCGAGAGGACAGAAAGGCTACTACAGCTCAGAAGGTGCAGCAGATGAAACAGAGGCTAAATGAAACTGAACGAAAAAGAAAAAGGTGGTTATATTGGCAACCTATTCTCACTAGGATGGGGTTTGTGTCAGTCATTTTGGTTGGCGCTTTGGTTGGCTGGACACTGTTTTTACAGTGAAATGTCCTATAAATAGTTTAACCCAGAACCTTTCTGCACTAGTAGCTGACAGTGCTGCATTAATCTCAAGGGTTTGTTAGCAAATGCCTCATACCCCAAAATGTTGCAGTAGACTAGACATCAACCAGATAAGGGATATTTACAATCACAAGCCCACCATCTCAGGACTCATCACCGCAGGTTCCTCTGAGACCCAAACTGTCAATGACTCAAAATAAAGACAAACTTGCTTGTTAAGAACTGTTACATCTTACAGCTGTGTTCACACATGTCGAGCATCATGTTTCACTGACTAATAATGATAAATCCTTTATCATAAGGATTGCTTTTCGGAGGCTTTCTGGATTTTAAACTGCACTTGATATAAGCAATAAATATTGTTTTTTTTTTCTACATTATTAATGTAAGGAAAGTATCCTTTAAATAATGTATGTAATGTGTAATGTACTGTTGAAATGGGCATTACAACTTTATATGCTTAACCATTTTAGGGCAAATATATTTTATAAGTACCTAGTTAATCTTTTGTAGTTAAATGTACTTTAAAAGTTCAATTTGAAAATCTGTTACCATAGAAAAATAAATTGTATGTTGACTCAGTTGTATACTGGATACATTTTCCCTTTCCTAAAAGAAGTTTGATACAGGCAATTGAAACTATGAGCAAGGTATTTCTACTACATATTTTTATTTATTTTGTATTTTATGGTTTATCTTTAAAAACAAAGGCAAAGAAAGAATTTTTATAAACATCATTGGAGGAAAATTCTTTTTTCTGGGATAGGAAAGTGAAAGCTGGTCAAAACTTAGTTTAAAAAACAACAAAATCCTGTTTTCTGCAGGATGTGATGGCATACACAGTGCTCAGGAAGCTAAGGCAAGAGGCTCAAAAGCTTGAAGCCATCCAAGGCTGCACAACAAGTTCCTAGCTCTAAAAATAAAAGTAAAAAAGGAGGCAGTGGAGGGGAGGTTAAAAACACCAAGAAAAAGAAATTGGTTTTTAGCCATATGTGAGGGCACAAACCTGTAATCTCAGCACTTGGAAATAGAGGCAGAAGGACCACAAGTTCAAGGCCAGCCAGAACTGCCAGAAACACTGTCTCAACCTGGAGTGGCTAAACGATATTGATTTCTGTAAAGGAAAGCCCATGTATGACTTATATTGGTTTTTTTTTTCTCTTTTTTTGTGAAAATGTTAATGTAATTCCCCAAATGGGTTAACTTATGATTAGTAAGTAAAAGGCGCCAGTGTTTTATACTTATGATTTCTGCTCATTAGATTGAAATTTTGAAGTAAAAAAAAAAAAATTAAGTTCTTTCTAAGATCAATAAATAGTACATTGGTGTATAAACTTACATTGTCCCTTACCTTTGTCATGAGTATTTTTAAAGCACATAACCACTAATAGAGTTTTAGTGGTTTCAAAGCCTGTTCTTTGGATTTCAGGGACATCACCTAGGTGGTGGAAAGGTTCCAAATCACTAGGACAGCATCTCTATTTTGTTTCTTTTATATATCATGTAGAATTATATTATAAGACTTAATTACTTTAAATGAGATGGTTAATTTAATGCAGTTAGGAATTGTGAATCGAAGCACTCTTGAATGTGGCACTATATGCTTTGATGTATTATGTAATGTTATGTTTGAGTCCTGATTGAGTGTCACTGTGTTCTATAACTTTGAAACAGAGAGGAGGTAAACAGGATGTTTCCTTTTTTCTGTTTGCATTAAACCTGTTTAAACAGCAAGGCCCTTACACTTTAGAATTAGATGATTATTGGTTTTGAGGATTATTTACTTACTGATTTGTTTTTCCAAAATGCAACATTAGCCTACTAGGCCTTATTAAGATTCCAGTTGACACAGAACAAGGTGACACACACCTTTAATCCCAGCACTAAGGAGACCTAGACAGGCAAATCCCTGTGAATTCCAGGCTAGCCTGGTCTACATAGCAAGTTCCAAGCCAGGGATACTCACTGAGACCTTGTCTTGAAAGAAGGGAATCCAATTGAAGGTAGCCTCAGCTTAAACAGCTTCTTAGAAGAAAATACTGATAAGGCTGCACCAGCCCTTCTCAGGAAGGATGTTCCTCTAGAGATAGCATTAAATGCTACCCTGTGTGCCTACTTAGTGCTTATGAGAACATATTTGGGGGAGTGAATCTCCAGTGCTCTTCAGTGGGGCTTGTCTTTCTCTTGAGCAGATATTTAAGGATGAGTTTCAACAGCAGCAGCTTTAAATAACATTTTTCCTAGCTTACTAAATATATGTGGCATTTGATTACAATGCCCGTGGGCATTATCCTGACTTTGTATGAAGTGAGCTGTGCTGGTGGGACACCATGCCGTCATGGTTGCTCCAGAGAAGGGAGTTAGCAATCTCTGATGGTTCTGCATCTTTAAACATCTTTAAACCGTGTGCATCAGTCTTGTGGTATTTTCTGATTTTTAGCTAGTTTAGGAATAGTTTGACTTTAATCAGATTCTGTCTTTCTTGAAAAATTGGTAAAAGGTATTTTTAAAGGGGTTTATTGTTTACAGAAAACAATCCTAATTCCTATCTCTTCCTGCCTTGCTTTAATGCCATGATCAGTGGCTACACCTGCGGTTACATATGGGTTTCCAAGGTTAACCAGGTACCATGTTATAACTGCTTACTGTTTTCTATCTATGCTTGCTAAAGGTAAAAGCAGTTCTTTTTAAATGTGTGTCATGTGTGAAGACCATTTGTCATGTTCAGCAGAGACTCTTACACGCTTCTCAGCTTTCTATATCTTTGTTCTTCTGTCTTTTTATCCATTTCATTATGTGCTAGCATTTGTACCAAAGAGGGAACAGGAAAATAAAAAGTGAGAATGTATGTTAATAATTTCTTTTTAAACAGCTGTGCTTTACAGGTGCTTCAGAGGAAAGACTCCTAATTCCTGAGTTCATTTTCTGTGGGCTTATTCTTTTGTCTTAAATAAACTGGAGTTGATGTTATGAATTTTAAACCTGCCCACATTTTACTTAAGTACAGTAGCTCTCTAGCTTTCTTGTTGCTTCCTCTTTTGCTTTCAGCACCAGTCCCCGGGGGTGACCACTTTCTGCCAGGCACATCTCTGACTAGAGTCTGCATAGAGACTGGAACCTGGTGGCCATTGTATACAATTCATTTAACAAATTTACATTTCTAGATATGCCTATCAAGACATCTCATGGATCAAAAATCTACATTCCCTTAATTTTTTATTTAGAAATCTTATTTTTTTTAACTTAGAAATCTTTGTTTGTTGTTGAGTGGGTTTATTTATTCATTCATTGTTTTGTTTTGAGATAGTGCCTTGCTGTTTCCCAAGCATGACCTTAAGCTCCTCAGCTCAAATGAGCTTCCTGCTTTAGTCTGTTGAGCAGCTACTCAACAGGCACATGCTACTGCACACAGCTTTCAAATATTAGTCTTGAAGAGACTGTTTTACAACTGCAGTCTTAAACCAGATGTCCTTAGATTTATAGCCTATCTTTTTAAATGTTCAGATAAGATTCAGGCTTCCATCCTTGGGTCCTGATGAGTAACATATATAGCTGTGGCATGGATTCTGTGTGGTCTGGTGTCAGATAGGAAGGAAGGACTCGGTGAGGGCTGAACTTGGTCAGTTTGGAACTAAGTGCCAACAGAAATGCACATTTTGTTTATATGCCAACAGCTAAGAAAGTGTCTTAGTTTTGAGATTCCTGTATATAGCTTTGTCACAGAATCTTGTATATACCTCCCCCCAAATTAAATGTTTTCCCTCATTAAATTTGTTGTGTCACAACTTGAAATGCCAGCCTTGATTATTGAAAGTGGCTTACTCCAGAGGAGACATGTTTCATTCATCCTTTCCTTGAACTCACTTGTTTGGGTTGGATGCAGTTTCTTCCTCATACTGATCTTGTTTGTTTTTTGTTTTTGAAGACTGTTTCTCCATGTAACAGCCCTGGCTGCCCTGAAACTCACTTTATAGACCAGGCTGGACTCAAACTCAAAAAGATCCACTTGCTTTTACCTCCCAAGTGGTGAGATTAGAGTGTACCACCAGTGCCCAGCTAGTCTTCAGTTTTTATCAGACAGTATCAACACAGTCTAGCAGATTGTGCCCTCCTCCATTTTTGCTCTGCCTGGGAGTTATTTTCTAGTCAGAGGACTTGCTACATGGCCAGGTGTGGTGTGTCCCTTCCTGGGCCCCAGGACAGCTCCAAGCCATTCTGTACAAGTGTGGTTACAGGGAAGACCTATGATTCTTAGGAAGACCTAAGAAATAATGATTCTTTGCCATTTGTTTTTTTTTTCCTTGCTGGCTCTGCCCTAGTATAGTGCCACTGCCTGTGTTAAAAGTGCTTGAATGGAAAACTTTGCCTCCCTGATGTGATGGGCTTTGTGGAGGCTGGCATTCAGTATTAAAAAGTCCCCGCCTGTCCAGAGAGCAAGTTCTAACTTTAGAGCTTTGCGTGTTTGTAAAGTTTACAGTGGACATGAACAGCCATCACATGTAGGATCTGCTTGGATGTTATCTGCTTTTTCCTGACCTATTTTGTTGGGGCTGCTACAGGGAGAATTGCATGGGAATTTTTTCTTTTTCTCTACAGAGACCACTTTTAAGAAGCGTTGAATTATTTTTTGTAGTCACTCATTAGGCATAGATTTTTCAGACCCATGATGCTGTTGATATTTTAAATGACTATTTAAAAAATGTTTGATTTGGAAAGTTAGGGGAGGAATCCTGGTTAAGTTACTTTACAGTCGGCTTGGCTTACCCATAGTTGGCTCTGGATGATCTCAGTAGAAAGCTAGTGTAAATGTCTCATAGCAAAACAACTTTTAATATAGTATGACTTTCTCTCTGCCATCGGCACTTGTGCCCTGGATCTGAGAAGAACTTGGCCGTGTTTGCAGCAGCAGCATGGGGACAGTTGGTACCCAGGACAGCCATGCTTGGCCCATTTTATTCTTGCCTTGTTAGAATAAAGTGGTAAAGACCTACTCAAGTAAATACAATGGAATTAACTAAAAAGCCCACTTGTCCTTATAATCTTAGAAATAAATTCATGTCTTAGAAGTTATTTCAACGATTTCCTTTTGTTACCTCTGAACACTATTTGCAAAGAAGTAATGAGTTTTAAAAATCAGTTTGTCTATTGGTAAGTGTGTACTAAAGAAACACTGGGAAAGTGTATATGTTGAATATCTGCAGTTTGGCCAGCCAGTTTAAATACTTAATCTAAATTTAGGTTTATATAGTACCATCCTTAAGTCATGAGTCATCACCCAGCTTAGTGCAGATAAAGTTAAGATGCAAACTGCAGGCTTCAAGACTCAGGTTTTTCTTATGTCACACTGCTTTTCTTTATTTCAAGTATTTATTTAACCCAGACATTTAAGTGGGAAAATAGCAGACAGCTCATTCTTAACTAAAACTTCAAACAAATTTGCTTTATTAAGTGGAAGAGGGAAAAACAAAATCTGCTTCAAAGTACTTTTCGGCAATGGAGTACCAGAAGTTTGCAGTGCCAAAACACTACTTCATTCCCATTCTGTTACTTCCCATATTCTGCTGTAGTTAGAACCAACCCCCTTGCTCCCATATCTTGAAATCATAAATAAACATCATGGTTTTTCCTTGACCTACTGCCATCTAAAGAGTATGGTTTTCTCATGACAACACTGAGTATCAAACAAGACTTTATAGACCACCACAGGTGCTTGGTAAAGCTGCCTGCCCTTGGAGGAACAAGCAAGTAGGCAAGAAGAACCTTCATTCTTGTGATTGGGGAGGGGTACAGCAAATGGTAGAGATGTATGTGCTTTATTTTCTGTTTATACATGGTGGCGATTTAAAAGCAACAAGCACTTACACTGGTAGCCTGTGTGTGTCTGTGTGTGTGTGTGTGTGTGTGTGTGTGTGTGTGTGTGTGTGTGTGTGTGTGTGTGTGTGTAGGGAGTGGGATGGGGCTGGTGCAAAAAATGGAAATATCTTTCACCTCCTAAAAGGTTTGATTACTGGCAAATAATTGTGAGATATCAGCAAAAATACTACTTTTAACAGTCACACCTGTCTCTTTAAGTGCCTTCTCTCTGCTTTACTTCTGGCATTAAAATGTACTGAACTGTCATGTCGTACTTATGTTAGTAGTTACAATCATTAGTGTTATCCTTCAGGAGAAAGTACAGAGGCTGAAAATCCAGTTTAAAGGTACAAGCCAACTTTATGTCCAAACTTTAAACTTTCTAGCAGTGTTAGCAGTGGTTGTAAAACTGGATTAGACTTTTGCATTGAAATCAAAAGTGTGGGTAAGTCTAGCACATATAATAACATTGCTATATTCTTGTGGCTACATTATTTTTTTTAAAACTTGTCTGTCTTTTGGTATATTATGTAGAGGTCATTTCTTGAATAAAACAGGATGGCCTAAAAGATTCCATAATTATTGAAGAAGTGAGTTATGGTACATGGTATCAGTCTGTCTTACACCACTACTTATATTTGGAAATCTGCCATTTCTGGAAGCAGTCGGTGTGACTGGATGTGACATGTTGGAATGGTTTTTGGTTGGCTTTCAGTTCAGTATTAGTCCTTTCATGTTTGTATCTATGTACATTTGTGTGTGTGTATGAGAGAGAGAGAGAGAGAGAGATAAATATGAATTGAATAGATGACTTCTTATTTTATGTTTTAGGCCAAGATTGACAGACACCTAAATATTCATGACTTGAGACTATTCTGCAGCTATAAATTTTGAACCTTTGATGTGCAAAGCAAGACCTGAAGCCCACTCCGGAAACTAAAGTGAGGCTTGCTAACCCTGTAGATTGCCTCACAAGTTGTCTGTTTACAAAGTAAGCTTTACATCCAGGGGATGAAGAACACCACCAGCAGAAGACTTGCAAACCCTTTAATTTGGTGTATTGTTTTTTAATGTGTATGAAATGTAGAAAGATGTAAAAGAAATAAATTAGGAGCAACTACACTTTGTATTGTACTGCCATTCCTAATGTATTTTTATACTTTTTGGCAGCATTAAATATTTTTATTAAATAGACTATTGTTTTGTGTGTGTGTCTGTGTTATCTTAGGACAAGTCCAATTCAAATAGTGAATATTTTCATATGGGTTTAACTCAGTTGGTTTTTTTTTTTTTTTTTTTTTTTTTTTTTTAATAGCTAGAAATCAAAATTTAAGTTGAAATCAGTTAAAAATTCAGGTCATTTCAGCTACCCTCCAATAGGCTTTCTATCTTAAAGAGTACTGGTTAGGCAAAAGCAAGAACAGAAAAGTCACAGCATTGCTCTTGTCACTTAGGAAAACAATCTTGGTGGTAGTATTGCTTTGTGGTCAGCATTCAATTCAGTAAGAAAAGAACAGCAGTTCAGTGCAACTTTTAAGATCTCAGTTGTCCTGTATTAGACATTGTGCCTTCTCAAGCATATCCTTAGGTAAAGATGTTCAGAGGTTCCTTCCCACTTCTCCCTTTGCTCTCATCTAATTTGCACAATATCAGGTTTGGAATATTAGATGACTGTAACTCTTGGTGCTACAAAAACTCAAAACCATGCAGTATTCACAGAGCGGTGCTTCCTTGTAAATAATAAACACTTTCATCCTGAAAAGTCTATTTTTCTTATGTTCCTCTTTACCTTGTATGCCAAGTTTTCTGGGTAACTTTGAGTTCCTGCTATATTCCTAAAAAGCTTATTACCTCCCAGAGTAGCACAGCGAGCTGTCTTCCCATTGTGTCAGAAATACCACTTAAGCCATTCTTCCTTTTTATGGTCTGCACCTTTTTAATCCCTCCAGAAGAGGCCCAGAAAGCTCTCCACGTACATTGTTATATAAAGCCCTTGTGACTTCTGGTAATGATACTGTGGACTCAACTGAGATGTCGCTGGTTCCTGTCCTCTCTCCCCTTTCCTCCCATGCTCATTCTATATCTAAATATTCCATCTTTGGCCCTCTGTGTTTAACATGCTGATTGTAGTTGATCTACTCTAGACAAGTCTAGATCATATCTTGAGGTTGATGACATGTAACTTAAACCCCAAGCTAGATCTCCCTTTAGTGCTACAAACCATAAATCTGCATCCATGACTGGATCTTTAACATCCAGAATTAAACATGACCTGTATTCCCTTTATTCTATTTGCTTTGCATCCACTGTAAACTTAAAAGTCCTTCTTACTTCCTCCAAATAGACTGTTGTCTTCTGTCCGTTTTGGTTAAAAGCATCATTATGGAGACTTCCATATAGGTTCTGCTGCGTATTTATACCACTTCTCTACAGATTCCCATGGGTGTTCAGTCTATTTCCTCGGTTCCCCACCTTGTGCATGTGTTGTATGAGTGCACTCTTGAGGCCAGCAGAAGACTCTAGGTCCTTATCATTCTCTTCCTTACTCTTAAAGACAGGATCCCTCACTGAACCTGGAGCTTTTCATTTTACTGTTTTATTTCTCTGCAGCTTCAGCCAATGGGATGGTGTTGCCCAGACTCAGGGTGGGTCTGTTCAGTTGAATCTCACTGGAATGTCTTCACCAACCTGTGCTTCCTATGTTACTGAGGCAACACTTAATCCCTTGTAGCTGCTCAGTCAGAGAGCACATGCTTAGCAAATGTGAGTCTCTGGGTTCTATTCCCAGCATGACACATGGCATAGACAAATGCTCTCTTAAGCCATTTCTTATCTTTTTGTCATACACCATACCACACATAACCTAAAGTTAAGACAAGTGCTGTTACTTTGCATTGTGAGTCTACCATTCCCAACTAATTCTTGTCTTTATTTCCTACATGAAATATGTCAAAGGTTTCTCTCTAGTCATACAATAACATTGTAACAGATTGCAGTGGACAAACCCTTTTTTCAGTTGGCAATGGATAAAGGTCCATCTGAGGTCCCTGTTCACTTACATAAGCCTGTTCAGGCTTCTCCCAAGCTGGACCCCTGTAAGATAAACGTTGGGCAGCCAACCAAAGCATGTGGTCAGAGCCCCATGTCAGAATGTTCTGAGGGAAATGTCTCATAGGGCTGGAGAGAGAGATGCCTCAGCAATTAAAAAGTATGTGCTACTCTTCCAAAGGACCTGGATTCAGTTCCCAGCAACCATGTCAGGTGGTTTGCAACAGCCTGTAAACACCAGATAATCTAATGCCTTTTGGACTCTTGAGGTCACTGGCATTCCAGGCTTGCACAACACACAAACCTTAATAGTGGTAGACATAGGGTTCCTTCCTGCCCCAAGATAACACCTAGCTGAGTGTGAACGAGAAGAGAATACTTTTCCTTGACTCCCAAGTGTTAAGGCTTCAGGTTCATTCTTCTATCAGTTATGAAAGAGTTGGTTTTGGATCACAGATTGATGGTGTCATCCATGGTGAAAGGAGGTAGCAGCAGGGGCACAGCTGGTCACTTTGTGGGCACAGCTGGAAGCAGAGATGAATGCTGGTGCTCATTTCATGTCTCTTTGCTCAGTCCAAGCTATTTGGATGGTGCTGCCCACATTGAGGGTAGGGTTTATTACTCAGTTATCTCTCAGAATGTCCTCACCAAACTACCCAGAAGTGGGCTCCTCTGGGATTCTTGGAAATGAAAATAATCAAGACTCCCAATTCACACGTCCATATTCTCTGAGAATAAGCAGCAACTATGTAAAGCCATGACTAATACACATTCCCCAGGGTCTTGGGGTTACTGTTGCTGTAAAAAGACACCATGACTATGGCAACTCTTATAAAGGAAAACATTTATTTGGGTGGCTTACATTTTCAGAGGTTCAGTCCATTATCATCATGGCAGGACATAGTGGCAGGCAGGCTGACATGGTGCTGTAGAGGTAGCTGAGAGGTCTACATCTTATATGCAGGCAACAGGAAGTGGTATTAGACACTGGGTGGTAGTATCTTGAGCATATATGAGACCTCAAAGCTTACCTCCACAGTGACCCACTTACTCCAACAAGACCACACCGCCTAATAGTGCCACTCCCTTTAGGGGCCATTTCCTTTAAAACCACCTAGTTCGTTCCCTAGCCCCCAAAGGCTTGTAGCCATATCATAATGCAAGAGTGCATTCAGTCCAACTTCAAAAATCTGCACTGCCTAAACTTAAAGTCTCTTCTGAGATTCCTTCTTTCTCTCTGTTATCCCCTGTAAAATTAAAAACACCAGATCACATACTTTGAACATAATGACACAGAGTATGCATTACTGTCACAGGGAGGAAGGGAGCACAGTGAGGAAATACTGGACCAAAGCAAGACTGAAAACCAGCTGGGCAAACTCCACACTCTCTGCATCTCCATATCTGAGGTCAAAATGCTCTTCAGATCTCCCACTCCCTCCAACTTTGTTGACTGCAACACACTTCCTTCTCTTGGGCTGGTTCCACTCCCAGCAGAGAGGTAGAGGCAGGCAGATCTGAGTTCCAGGCCAGCCTGGTCCACAGAGTGAGAGTTCCAGGGCAGTGAGGATTACACAAAGAAATTGGTTCAAAAGAGATGCCCAGTTTAACAAATCTTCTTAGTCTTGCTTTTACATTACTAATAATTCCCAGGATAGCCTCCAGAGAAGCAGCTCATTACGTCTGGACTGCAGCCCTGTAAGACTGTGCTGGTTAATAAATAGCTGAAAATCAGAGACAGAGCCAAGCCATAGAGGGCAGGGAGTGATGACCACACCTTTAATCCTAGCTCTAGGAAGGCTGAATTAGGAAGTAGGATACCTGGGCAGAGGGGGAGAAGAGAGGAGTCAGCTTTCCCTGTGACTTCCTGGAGATCTGGAACTGAAGGATTCCTGCAGACAGGCCCGAGGAGCTGCCTAGGTAAGAAGTGGTGTGGTTTGTTTCTTCATCTCTCTGATATTTCAGCTTTTCCCCAAAATCTGACTCCTGGTTTTATTATAATACCAAATAGATTTTGTGCCATATAAGACTGTGTGTAAAATAAACTCATGGCTCCATTCCACTAGGCTTGTGATAAATTAGTATAGCAGAAATAGGAAGCTGGGATAGTACTGATTTAAAAAAGGATATTTTTCAGATAAAGTGCTTAGGAAATAAAGTTTTATTATACACAATTTACATTTACATAACTTTAAAAACCTCTTTGAGGTTATTCTGCAAAAGCATTTCTAACATACTCTCAGGCAGTACAAATTTCTATACAGCATACACAACAGCTCATCTTGGGGATGAGGAGAAGGCTGAGAACAGGTCAAAAGAGTGCAGGAGGAAGTCCACTGCCAAAGAGGAGCCGCCAAGAGCTGGGGATCTTCCACGGCAAAGCAGAGGCTGTGGGGTTGCCACTCTGTAACAGAACAGTAAAACGTATTTTCATCTTTAATCTTGCCACTCAAATCTCTCTTTTGGTCCTGACACTTGTAGCTCCTCTTCCTTATTAGAAAAACTAAAGCACTATGTTTTCTACATTTTTATACAAAAAAAAAGTTTTTAAATTTCATTTCAAATATATGTCAGAACAGCTATAGTTAATAATGTGTATTAAGCAAGTCAAATTCAAAAGGCACATGGGATGGGCATGGTAGTGTACTTCTGCAGTTGCAGCACCCGGAAGGTGTGTGTGGGGGGTGATTAAAAGAAATGAGGTGACTTGCAGACTGAGGAGCAGAGTTGAGACAAGGTCTCATCATATAGTTCTGGCTGTCCTTGAACTCTCTTTGCAGACAGGCTGGCTTAAATCTGTCTGTCCCTGCTTCCAGAGTGCTGGGATTAAAGGTGTGCAACATCATGCTTGGCCTGTGGTGCTTTGTTAGGCCTAAAGACTCATTTCTCTGCAGAGAGGAAGAAGCTCTCCATGAGATCCAGCTGTAAGGAATCTTCTCAATTATGGTCAATGGGGGGGGGGGGGAAGAGCCCATGGTGGGTGGCACCATCTCTGGGCTGGTGGTCCTGGGCTCTATAAGAAAGCTGACTGAAACAAGCCATGTGAGCAAGCCAGTAAGCAGTTCCACTCCATGGCCTCTGCATGAGCTTCTTCCTCTAGGATCCTGCCCTGTTTGAGTTGCTATCCTGAGTTGTTCTTCAGTGATGAACAGCAATACTGACGTCCCCAACTTGCTTTTAGGTAAAGTTCTTTTGTTGCAGCAATAGAAATCCTAACCAATAGGGAGTAACATGCAATTTACAACAGGGAAAAACAGCATATTCAATAGCCATGGTACTGCTCACATAACTTTCCTTTTCTAAAACAATGAACTGCACAGAATTATTATATAATATAATAATTATAATATATAATAATTATAATTGTTATAAGAAGCCATCTGAGGCACATTGTGAGGGTGTACGCCTTTAATCCAGCACTGGGGAACAAAGGTAGATAGGTGGATGTCTCTGAGGTTAGGGCCAGTCTGGTCTACATAGCAAGCTTCAGAATAGCCATCGCTACATAGAACCTGTCACAAAAACTAACCAACCAATCAAACAAGCCACAAAACAAAAGAAAAAGCTCTTGTCTCAAATACTCTGACATGAATAGTGAGCAGTTGAAGAATTTAGAACTTTCCTGTCTAGAAATCTGTCTTAATCAAACAATGAGATAACAGATTAGTTAACTGTCCTGGCTTATTTTCAAGTCTGGCTCAAACTAAACTTTATGTAAAAATGTGTATTTATTGAACAAATTTTCACCTCTTTAGTATACTTACACATAAAATACAAGTTAATGAACACAGAATGAATCAGATAGAGACTTACGGTTGGTTTGACTATTTGAAGCCATTCATTAAGATACTCAACAAGACTGACTGCATCTGGGATATTGTCCCCTTCTGAAACAAATTTCAGGAGAACTGCCATTTGGATTTCTTTAGAACAGCTACAAGAAAAAAAAAAAATTCAGTGTTTTCTCACGATAGGAGATGCTATTATAGTGTGTGCATTTTTTCAGGTACGTTAACTTGAATCATGTCAGACAAAGACATCACATTCTAAGAATTTTTTTTTTACTTCCCACTGTTCTACATATATTGTTTCCCAGGAACCTGGGGTTATGCAAGCATGTACCTCATTCACATCCTCAGGAAAAACTAGCCTTACTATTTTTAGCTACTAAGACATGGGGCATGTTCTCATCTACTTCAAAAGCCTACTTTAAGAGTTGTTTTCAGAGGCAAAGAGTCTGAATAAAATAACACTCAAGTTGTGTTTAAGTCAGGGCCTTAGCCAGGTGGTGGTAGCACTCAGGAGTTGGAGGCCAACCTAGTCTACAGAATGAGTTCCAGAATAGCTAGGGCTGTCACACAGAGAAATTGTCTCAAATAAGGGCAGGCTCTGTGACACAGACTAGCCTTAAGCTTGCTATATAGCTGAGGCTGACTCCACATCCGGAGTGCTAGGATTACAGTATCAAACACCAGCCGTGGCTCCACTGTTCATAATCTAGAGCACAGAAAAAAAAAAAAAAAAAAAAAAAAAACAAAAAAACTGCAAGACTACGGAACAGTAAAGATCAGTTACTCCTTACAGACACTTTCTTTTTTTTGAGACAGGGTTTTTCTATGTAACCCTGGCTGTCCTGGAACTCACTATGTAGACCAGGCTGGCTTTGAGTTCACAGAGATCTGCCTGCCTCTGCCTCCCATGTGCTGGCATTAAAGGTGTGTCATTACCACCCATCAAGACCGATTTATTAAACACCTCTGCATTAGCAGGGAAAAGATGTGCTTGTCTACAATCAGTTATGGCTCACAAAAGTCTGTGTGAAGGAACCCCAGGGACGGTGCTCATTTCCATCCCTTCACAGCGGAGGGCAGAGTAGAACATATGGTACGGGAAGTCAACAGAAGCCTCATGTGAACAGTGTTCTTTCATAGCCACAGCTCTGTTGTCCATGAACTTCCGCAGACACAGGATAAGGAAGAACAAAAATTCAAGTGTGAAGTAAGGTTAGCTTCACACTGGTTAGCACCGCAGCAGCAGGAGCCTGACAGCAGACGTGGACGCACGCAAAAGTCAATTTGCAAAATATAAAAAGACCATAAGAAACAGTATAGTTTTCACCCTCCCTCTTGTTTCTATCTTTGTGTTAATAATTCAGACTAATTAAAAGAAACTGTACACAAATGTCTAAAATTATAAATCCATGTGGGGTGTGCACTGAATAAAGACGAAATGTGTGACAATGTGATGAAGGAGAACAGTACTGTTTAGAATCAGATTCTTGTGTGCAGCTGAAGTTAGTGCTAATTTCAATTAGATAACATGGAGGAGCATGTGTAATCAAACACCAGGGTAACCACGAAGAGACTCTCTAGAGAAAGGCCAGAAGTGGGTTTCGGAGGTAGAGTACAAGCACAAAGCCTTCAGTTCAATCCTCTGAACAACAAACAACTATAAGACACAAGGGAAAAGAGGAAAGGATCAAATGGATCACTACAAACATCAGCTAACGTAAAAGACGGCAAACAAAGTTAAAGCTCAGAGACACAGAAAACAAATGGCAAATGACATCCTTCCTCATCAGTGATGGTTTAGCAAAGCACTGAACACTATGCAAAAGACAGAGACATGTCAGTCTGGTGGTGCATGCTTTACTTCCAGCACTTCGGAGGTAAGGGCAGGAGGATCACAGGGTGGCTATTACAGTAAGCTGAAGGCCAGCCTGCAGGACAGTCCCAAGTACTTGGGAAGTGGAAACAGGAGGAAGGGGGAACAAGGCCAGCCTGGGCTACACAGACAGTGAGGCAGGCAGACAAGCTTACCTTTCATCATAGAGTGCTTTTGTGATTCCACCTCCAGGAATGCGGATGCAAAATTCAGAATCACTCATTTCAGGAATGCATGGACTTTTTTCCATTTCTAGCCAATTAAGGCTCTTTATTTTATTTTGAACACTCTTCTGCATAGAAGGTGTAAGCAGGTACCGGAAGGGAGCACTAGAAAAATCATATTATTAATCTTTAAAAAAATTAAAAATACCAGAGAAACTGTCCCAAAAATAAATAAATAAAATCAAATAAAAAGGGTCACATTTTAGAATAATAAGGGCAGTGCATATACTACTTAATAATAAATACCCGTGATAAAGTATAAAGGCTATTTCTGGTAAATTTTGTCTTATTTATATTTAAAACCTCAATCTGAGGGCTGGGGTTGTTGCTTAGTGGGAGACTGTTTGCCTGATATGGGCAAGGTCCTGGGTTTGATTTCCAGCACAATCATAACACACACACACACACACAGACAAACTCTTATGTCACCCCTATACAACCTGGATTTGATCCACAGCAAATGTATACCTCCTCACCCAATACAAACACATGAATTTGCTTATATGCCAGTATAAGGATATCTACAAATATAAATGTTTGCATATAGAGAAATGATGTTGGTTTTAGTCTTTCAAATGTTTCTAGCTAATTTAGGGGATGGGAGTACAGCTCACTCAGTGACAGGGTGCTTGCCATACATTAGACCTAGGTTTGATCTTTTGCCATAAAAAGCAGTCTTCTTTATACCCAGCTGTACCAGCCTCGGGAGCTAAAGAACCTACTCTTTTCATACTCTTCTTTCATCTTCTTTCTAAATTCCAGTTAGGAAAAGATATATCCGACCTCTAAACTTTAAATAAACAAACATAGTATAAATTGTAACAACGGCAAGAACATACCTTCGGAGTTGTACATCATTACGGTGATATGAATGGCTGCTTGAAAGAACAATAATCTTGGCAAAGCCGCTACTTTTTACCCAGGCCAGCAATTTCTCACAGAATGACTTGGATTTATACTTTGTATGCCATTGAGAGAGTAGAAAGAAAATATGAATCTGTTACATAACATCTATCAATCTCATGTGATAATGATATGACTTATAGACATTAAAATGATCAGTACTATCAAATCCACTTCTTTTAGATTTAACATTATCTTTATTATCATAAAATAAACTGTAAAGAATGTAGATCTCTATCCTAAGGGAAATTTCCCTTCTCTTTACTTAATTCTATTGTATGCTCAAACCAAAATATTGTTTATGCTTGTCTTCACTATATATAGTTAATGGTCATAAGCAATCTCTTTCTAAAGAAATACAGGTGATATGATATAGAAATGATTTAAAAAGACAGATAATTAAATCTACTTTAATCTAAAAAATTGGCTTTTAATCTCAAAATATTTTTACATTGGTATGAGTTTTGGTTTATTGATACAAATTTAAGGTCAATTTTGTAATAGTGTATGTATATTTCTACTCTTATTTAAGGTATGTTTATGTAACTCATTTAAAATTATAATATATAATTAAAATACAGATAATAATGATCTATGATAACCAAACTTATGTAGTTAAGTTTTTTTGAGCATACAAAGATATATTTCAATTTACTAAATAACCTTAAACCCTTCAAAGACCTGAAAAATATGACATTTAAAATAATTTAAGAACTTGGACTTTTCTAGACAGCGAGACAGGTCTGCTCCTGGCAACACAAATTTATTTTTTTTAAAAAAATAGACATTAAAAAAAAAAAAAACCAAATAAAATTAATTTTCTTTATGGCAAAAGTTAGCCAACAGACAAGAAACTGTTCTTGCCTCACTGCCTAATAACATGCTATATAGACTAAACATACAAGACCCACAACCTCTAAACTTTAGCCAAACAAGCCAAGAGAGTCCAAGTTTCTACTTTGCAAAAAAAAAAAAAAAAAAAAAAAAAAAGCAACTTCATCAAAATAAAAGTCCTTTAAATTAAATTTCTTGCTTCACTAAAAAGTACCACAAAGACTCAGGCTTGTAGGCTAACGATAAATGCCCCAACATTACACAAAAAGTTCAGGTGACTGTCCAGGCAGTCTGATGTCATCTCTGTCATTTCTAAATTTTAAAAGTTGATTACACTATGTTTACTTGAGTAGTATTATATCCTTCTGTACTCTTTAATAGTTAATGGTTAAATAGTTATATAGTTTTCCTTAGTCATAATAAAAATTAAATGTAAACTTTCAGTCACAAAAACAGATAATAAAATATTTTCTTCAATTTTGCTAAATACAAATAGCCTAGATATTATAACTATTATCCTTACTTGATAGCTGTATTGTTATATATAAAATTTTGCTATGTCAAAATTAAAACCTTCCTTTTATTAGACAGAAAAGTGGAAGTGATGTGGGATGTTTTTCTGTATGCTGTGAATATCCTTGGTTAATAAAGAGATAGGGCCTATGTCAGAGTATCTTAGAAACAGGCGGGAAATCTGAGCACAGATAAAGGGAAAGAAGAGTGGAGTTGGGGAGATGTGATTCAGCTGCCCAAGAAGCAAGATGTGAAGAGGTAAGCCACAGGTCACGTGGCAGGACAGATTGGTGGAAATGGGTTAAGAAGAGAGAGCTAACTGGCGATGAGCCCTAGCCATGGGTTGAACAGCATATAGTTAACATGTGTCCAAGTCATTTTTGAGAGGCTAAGCAGCTGCAGGTGGGACCGGACCCTGCAGCTAGGCTGGGCCAAAAACTCGTACTACAAACAACTGTACAGTCATCTATGAAGTATTCTTAATTAGGAACTTTATTGTACTGTGATCAGATGAATGCAGCGCCTATCTGGCTTTGATTCCTTAAGCACACCAATACTGAGAAGAACAGAAAGAGGAGGGCACAGCTAAGGATGTAACTGCCAGGTGGAACACGTCAGCGGGGAGATCTAAATACAATGGGTTACACTTCAGTCAGTAATAATGGTGAAGAGCAGTGTTGTGGTGAGACCATCCTTATTTTTTAATATAATTTCCTTGACCCGTGACTAGAATGGAACCTTGAGCCTCATCACACATGTTACAAAAGTGTTCTACCACTCAGCCAAAGCTCAGGTATCTGTGCTTGTTCCTCAAAGCTTGTGAAGGTTTAAGGATATATATTTAGTGTGCTTGCCTAGTAAGCCAACTACTCTCTAACACTGGAAAAACAAAAACAAACACTCATTCACACACCCAAACAAATTTTATTGTGGAAAACCCACAAACTAATATAGCATTAGTGGTGCAATGGTGCACTTAACTAACAATGCCACACAGAAAGAGAATGAGCATGCCACTGTGAGACACAGATGAACCTCACCCAGAACACCAAGGAAAGGAAGCTAGACATAAGCTCTAGAATAAAAATTTACCTCATCCCTATGTAATGTGGGATGTCTTTCGTATGCTGTGAATACTGCTGGTTAATAAAGGGACTATTTTGGTCTATGGCAAGGCATCTTAGAAGCAGGAGGGAAATCTGAGCATAGATAAAGAGGAAGGAGGGTTGAGTCAAGAGAGGAGACCAAGATGTAATGGGACACAGGTAAAGCCACTAGTCACGTGGCAAGATATAGATTAATACAAATAGGTTAAGTTGTAAAAGCTAGTTGATTATGATCCTAAGCCATTCACTAAACAGTCTGTAATTAATAAGCCTTTATGTGATTATTTGGGGCTAAGTGGCTACAGGTTTGAACCTTTGGGCTAGGCCAGGGCCAGAGGGGCCAGAAAATCTGAGCTACAATTATGTTCTTAGATGGCTGATAACATTCTATTTTTTCACTTGGAAGAATTTTTACTTGCATTCGTCTCCACATATATTTAGGTTAAAATAATAATAATAATAATAAAAACCACTATACATACAGTAATCTTTTCTCTAAACTTTTTTTTTAAGGGGGGTGTTTCAAGACAGGGTCTCACTGTGTAGCTCTAGCTGTCCTGGGAACTTACTTTGTAGACCAGGGTGACATTGAACTCACAGATCTATCTGCCTTTGCCTCCTGAGTGCTGGGACCAAAGGCATGGGACACCACTGCCCTATCTTCCATTAAACTCTTAACAGGGCATGACAGTGCACACCTGTGAGAGAGGCTGAGTCTAACTCTAGTTACATAATAGACTCTGGTTTCCAAAAACAAAACCAAGAACCTTCTGTATTTCTGACCTCCTGAAGAGATAATAAGATAGGCCAACAAATGTTTACTGAATTTTTCTATGTGAAAAGCATTATCCTAGGAGTTGGGTAGGACACTGAGTGTCATAATTTCACCCTTATTTACTCTCCATCAGTGAGGTAATAAATACAGGATATGGCAGGTAAATGAGGATTTTTACGTAAGCACAGGATGAGCAGACATGATATGGACTGGGAAAGTAATCAACTACAAAAGAGAAGGGTGTCTTTAGCAGGAAAGCATTCTGACAGAAGGATGTGAATTCAGTGTCTGGATACCACCATCGGCACAGTATAGCTGAAGGGCAGCTACTGACAGAACTTTCTCCAAGGTTCTATAGACCAGACTGGCCTGGCAGAGTCTCCGAGGTCCTGGTAAAGGACTATGAATTCACTTTGAGAGAATGGAAGCCCCTGTGGGTTTCAAGGAGTAAAGATGTGATTTGACTAGGTGTGGATGGTCATTCAGCCTGAGTGATGACATTATTTTTGTATAATTGAAGTAGTTAGTCCGGGCTTTGATAAATGACTCATGCACCAAAATTTTTCTGCAGCACTACACAAATTGAGAATGTATTAAAACTCATAAGCTGCAATTCCTTCTAGTAGGAAAATGACTTTATGTTTCATTGCTATACTTTAACGAATTTTAAAAAGTAAATATACCAACCTTAATAAAAATGGATCTTAACTGAAGCACCACTAGCTTCCTTGAAGGTAATGAATATACTGCAAAAAAACAGGAAATCACCAGACAGGCTACAAAAAACAAGTTGTTAAGCTGAAATTATTAGTATGATAAATAATATTTTAGTTACAAAATATTTGCACTTAATATTTTCAACAATTTAAATACAGACTTTATGAAGATCAGCATTCAGCCCCCTTGAACCCTCATGTGATGGTTAATACTGTGTGTCAACTTGACTCCACCTTGAACCATCTGAAACACACCTGTGAGGGGTTTTCTTGATCACATCATCTGAAATAAGAAGATCCTTTCTAAATCTGGGCAGCACCTTCTGGTGGCAATTTATATAAAAGGACATGGAAAAAGGAAGCCTTTGCTTTTTGCCTGCTTACCCTCACTGTACTGGCAAGTTAGTCTATTGCTGAGACATTCCTTTGCTGATATTAGAACCTCCTTCTTCACCAGGCGTGGGGATGCACACCTTTAGTCTCAGCGCTCGGGAAGCAAAGACAAGAGGACCTCTGTGAGTTCCAGGGCAGCCAAGGCTACAAAGAGAAATCCTGTCTCGAAAAACAACCATAACAAAACTAAAAGAACCTCCTTGTTAAGGAACTCAGCATAGACTGGAGCCCAGCTGAAGCCATCTAACTTCACTGACTGTAGAAATTCTTGGCCTTTTCTTCGAGTGCTAGCCATTTTTGGAGCAGCCAGACCCAGCCTGTCAGCCACTCTAATATATATATATATTTTTTTTTCACAGTTCTCTCGCTCTAGAAAACCATGACTAATCCACCATGTATACAATCATGGTGCATGTGGTAGCTCACCTTTACTTCCATCTCTCAGAAGGTGAAGGTAAGGCATCTCCGGAGCAAGCTGGCTAGCCAGACTAGCTGTACCATTGGACTCAGGGTTTACTTGACTCGGCCTCAATGAATATGATGAAGTGATCAAAACAAAGATAAAATACAGGCCCTAAGCTCTATGCTCTTTCCAAGTACTGTCCCTGAGCTCCTCCCTTCCGGTCCTGCTGTTTTACTGTTTGAAGGGGTCTTACAATGTGACCAGGTTGGTCTTGAACTCTGTTCACCAGTCATCCTGTCACAGCCTACTATGCAACTGGAGTATGCCACCAAGTGTGGTCTATAGCTTATTTCTCTTAATTTTTTAAATTAAAAAACCTGGCAGATGTGGTGGTGCATGCTTTTAATCCCAGTGCTTGGGAAGCAGAAGCAGGTGGATCTCTGTGAATTCAAGGCTAGCCGAGTCTACAGAGCTAGTTCCAGGACACTCAGGGCTGTTACACAGAGGATACAAACAAACAAATCCAAAAAAAAACAAAAAAAAACAAACAAACAAACAAAAAAAAAACCCAAAACCCTATGTAACATGATTTTTATTTAGTTGTGTACACACACACACAAACACACACACACACACACACAGAGTTCCCATGGAGAACAGAAGACAACGTTAGATTCTCTAGAGCTGGAGTTAAAGGTGGTTCTGAGCAGCCTGGTGTGGGTGCTGGGTCCCCTGAAAGAGCAGCAGCAAGTCTTCTTACCACTGAACCACCTCTCCAGCCTCTAATTAATGTTTTAGGCTAGCAGAGTAGTTAGCTTCACCATACCATTTTATACATTAGGTGTCACTGGACCTGGTTTCTTAGCGTCTATTCCTAGCTTAAAAGTACTCATGCTGGGCACGATTATTTATAGGAGGGCCAGGAGTTCCAGAAAAGCTTGTGCTATACAGTGAGGTGCTATCTCGAACAACTAATACTCTATATGGGGGGGGGACGGGACACAGACGTACCTTCAGTATTTATACTGAGCTCATTTGAATCTTCTTCTTCAGTTGCATATGGATTGTTTCCAACCATTGGCACCAGGCAATCGGTATAGAAATAACCAATCTTAGACATGCTCAGTGTAGAAATGATCAGATCAATTGCAAGTTGGCCAACATTTCCAACGGATACTGCAGGCTGAAATAAAACAGATATGTTCTAAGAACCACCAAAATTAGCAAAAGTACTGAATGGTTATGCTTAGGCACACAGCAAGACACTGATTCTTTTACAAAGTAAAACAAACCAACAATATTTTCTGTTGTTGAAGAGTTTCCGTTCTACTAAGGAAGTGTTTTTAGTTGTAATAAAGAGTAGAACTTGTAGTACAAAGTTTATCTGAAGTGAGATGACCAAGGAAAGGCTAACTTTAGGTGACTGAAATGGGAAAGAAGGGCTATGGCTGATAACAGTATTTTCAAGGCAGTGCAAAAGCAAGTGTAAGCCTGTGAGGTGTGAACAACAGGCAATCCAGGATCTTCTTTCCAGAGAATGGATCAACTGTTTCTCCACATCAAATATACAAACACAAACTCTCTCTCTCCCTCCCTCCCATGGCTTTGAAGTGTCAAATGTCTACCTATACTGCACAAGAGTTTTCTGAGCTCCAGCCTAAGGACACAGCGCGTGGTCATGGCACAAGACTCACATTCAGCTTGTAGAAAGCTAAGTTTCTGCCCAAACTTGTCCTACTTTGTATTTCACAAAAGAGCAATATTATTTGTTTGCTTTAACCAGAAATTCTTTCTTTTCTTTTACTAACTATACCTAATTATGTAATATACAAATAATTTTAATGAATGAAAATATCTTTTATGTGGCATATGCACACGTGTATAAGTTAGGTGCCTGGTGTGGGGCACTCACGCACGGAGGCAATTGGACAATGTTGGGTTTGGTCTGTTACTGTCTTGGTGCCCTGAGACAGGATCTCTCACTGAACTCAGAACAAGGCTAGTGATGAGGAAGACCCTGATCTTGTATCCGCCCTCCATGGTGTTGGGGTTATAGGCCAAAATGGCCACTGTTTTTAGGTAGCAGCGATGCATCAGATCCTCAAGTCTGAGCTACAAGAGCTCTCACTGAGCCACCTTCTCAAGTTCTGGTTTTTGTTTTTAAATATTGAGATAACAGTCCACATGTGTCCCAAGGCAAGGCACAGCTGTAAACCTGCTTCAGCTGACGGGCTCCTTGCTTTCTTCCTATGAGCAACTGCTTCTTTTCACTCTTCCCTGGTTGCGTTCCCACTTCTCACTGGCAATTCCCACCAAACTCCTGCTGACTTCCTGTAATTCCCTCACCAATTTTGCTACTTTTGGGTAGAATCATCAGCCTCATACTATTGGGTTATTCCCCCTGGTATGTAATCATACTTCATCATTTCTATTCCTTTTTAAAATTACTTTTATTTTATGAGTATTGGTGTTTTGCCATGGGAGTCAGGTCTTCTGGAACTGGAGTCACAGACAGTTGTGAGCTGCCATGTGATGCGGAAAACTGAACCCAGATCCTCTGGAAGAGCAGTCAGTGCTCTTAACCATTGAGAAATCTCTACAGCCCCTTTCTTAATTAAAAATTTTTTCTTTGGATTTTTAAGATAGGGTCTGTGTAGCCCTGGAACTTGTTCTATAGACCAGGGTGACCTTGAACTCTGAGATCTGCCTTCTTAGGGCTGGGATTAAAGCTTGTGTTGCCACCACAGGGTTTCTGTGTTGTCACAGCTGTGTCTGTCCTGGAACTCACTCTGTAGACCAGGCTGGCCTTTGAACTCACTGAGATCTGCCTGCCTCTTCCTCCCAAGTGCTGGGACTAAAGGTGTGCACCACCACAGCCTGGCAAATGTATTTCTTTTAAATGTGAATTGGTGTTTTGCCTGCACAGTGTGAGGGTTTCAGATCCCCTGGAACTGAAGTTAAGGCCGTTTTTGAGCCTTCATGTGGGAACTGGAAATTGAACCCAGGTCCCCTGGAAGAGTGTTCTTAACCGCTGAACCATCAATGAAATCAGTGACCTCTAAATTTTAAGGCCATGTTGTTGGGGGGGGGGGAGTCACCACAACATGAGGAATTGTATAAAAGGGTCGAAGCTTAGGAGGGTTGACAACCACCAAGGTGGAGCATATGTATTCGGAGTTAAAAGTTCCTAGTTAGAGCATTTTAGCTTTGTAGAGGCCTGAGAAGCGATGCGGTAGTGACGGTGTTATGTGGCATCAACAGTAGAATTTTTTTTTTTTTTAGAAACTAAAAATAAGAATAACAGAAGCTTATCAAAGACGATGACTAAGGATGAACAATTCTACAACTGCCCGTTTGCTATGATCAGTACTGACCCAAACTACCTGAAGACAGACTTTCACCGGCAAAACTTAAGGACACTCCCACCCCCACCCCGCGCGACTCATGTGCAACGTATCTGCCATCTACAGGCACTACAGGTGACAGGCAACGAAGGCTACAGCTAGCAGACAAGCCTTGATGGCCATGACAAAGGTGCTAATTTGGACGGCCGCCTCCAGAAGCAGAAACGTGAGCACGGTTCTTTCTCCTAAGGCATTTCCCGGGTAGGGATGGCGACAGTGCCAAACTCAAGTGGGGACTCACCATCAGGAGTGTGAAGTTCGTTAGGTCAGGGACTGACTCCCCGCAGGGGACGAACATGACTGCGCTGAGCAGGAGGGAAGCGCACAAGCTGGGACCGGGAAAAATAGGTATCCTTGGTAGCGCAGAGAGTGGAGCACGTGACCGCACGGGGTCCTTCGAGTTCTTTGGGCGTCCAGCGCGCTGCCTGATCACAACGCGGAAAGAATTCACAAGCGCGCGAAGGACAGGACAGCGCTTTCCGGGGCGTAGGCGGGGGACCGACGGCCCAGGACGTAGGTACCCTATGCGTGTGTGTGGGTTCCCTGAAGAGGTGGCGCGGTGGCCGGTAACGATCAGGCATCTCGGAGGACAGCCCGGGCGTCTGTCAGCCCTCACCGTTTGAAAACAGTTGTACCGGCGCGGCAGCCGGGTTCCCGCCCTGCGGGGTCTGACGCGACCGCGCCGCCTCCGGGCTTTGTGCTCCGCCCGCCGCTGATGCTGCGTGTTCGGGGCGACGGCCTCCGCGGTTGCATCGTGTGAGGCGGCCGGGGGGCGCCCAAAGTCGGCATGTCGCTGCCTCCGGAGAAAGCCTCGGAGCTGAAGCAGCTCATCCACCAGCAGCTGAGCAAGGTGGGGAGCGCAGTGGGGTGGAGGGGGACGGCCCTAAGTTCTCGGTGGGGACCCTCCGGGTGTGAGACGCCCCGGGATCGCTGCGAGCTCTGCAGCGGCAGTGTGGAAAGGCTGTGAATCAGGCGATCGCTGCTGCGATGTCAGGGTTACTTTAATCCAGGAACCCCAGTCTGTGTAAGTAAGGAGCTGGGGGAGACTTGGCCCTCAAATGACTGACCACGGACACTGTACCCCACTCGGGACTTGGGGGAGAAAGAAGCGCGAGTTTGAACAGCCAGCGGCGCTTCGCTGCTTGTCGTGAGCTGAAGTAATAAAGCCTCTTTATGGTGCGTTCGTGCGCCCTGGTTTGTGGATGCTTCTGCCGAATCCTCAGAAGTCTCGCTTTTCTATCGTATAGGCAAGGAAATAGACCGAACAAATAAGTTTAGTGTTGCGAGTGGGATAAGCGGAAAGCTGAAATAACTCGCCGTTGGTTCTGCCGCCTTCCAGCTCTGTGTTCTTTTGGTTATTCTCCATGCCCTCTCTATTTGTAGGCAACCAGCAATAATGTAGTCAGTTGGTCACCAATCAGTTCGGATTCCTTGTAGTATTTCGCTCAGACGTTTCACCTCTTAAAAAAATGAGAGTTTAGCGTCTTTTATTGGCACTGGGCACTTGTTGTTAGTTTTAGAAGCCAGAAACTCTAGAAATGGTTTTGAACTGCTTTATGGTGCTGTAAATTGTAATGTGAGTTTTCTCCACAGATGGATGTGCATGGCAGAATAAGAGAAATTCTTGCCGAAACTATACGAGAGGAATTGGCACCTGATCAACATTTATCAACGGAAGATCTGATCAAAGCTCTTAGACGTCGAGGAATCATCGACGATGTTATGAAAGAACTCCATTTTGTGCCTGTGAGTAATTTTCTAGGCAAACAAATTGAAAGTGTGAATATTTATTTGTGTCTAAATTTATAGGGTTTATGCTTGGGGCTTCTCCCCCCCCTTTTTTGTAAAACCATCGTAATTTTATTCTGTCTAGTAATATCTCTTTTTCTTAGAGTTTTTTGTTTTTGTTTTGTTTAGTTTTACTTTTCCAGACAGGTTTTTTTTCTCTGTAACAGTCTTGGCTAACTGGAGCTAACTCTGTAGAACAGGCTGGCCCTCTTAAGCACAGACATCCCCTCCTGCCTCTGCCTCTGAGCGCTGGGATTAAGGGCCTGTGATACGACTGTTCTTTATTTTTCCTAGTTTTTAAAAAAGACTTGTTTTTTCCCTGGGTTATTTTGCTGCTGAATCATCTCTATAGCTCCTGTAATATCCTTTCCTCCCGTGGTTTTTGTTGTTATTCGTTGCTTTTTTTGTTTTTTGTTTTTTCTTTTTTTTTTCCAGAAGGATTTCTCAGTGTCACCCTGGCTGTCCTGGAACTAGCTTTGTAGATCAGGCTAGCCTTAAACTCAGAGATCCTGCTTGCCGCTGCCTCCTGCTTGCTGGGATTAATGGCATGTACCACCACCTGGCTCCTTTCCTAAGGTTTTAAATTGACCCCAACATGAGTTGGCAGATAGTGCTGATGAGGTGGGCAGTGTACACTTTCTCTGAAGTGTCAGAAACTCCTCCTGTTACTCTGTGGTTTGTCATTTAGCTAGGTCTGTTTTTAAAACAAGTGCACTTACAAAGTTGCTTAAGGAAAGACCTGGCTATAACCCCTCAGATCTCTGTACAAATAGGTCAGTAGTGGGATGTCTCCCGCTGTTCTCAGTAAGTAGGCCTTATTTTGAAAATGAGGCAACAATGGAAAACTGTGACCTCGATACAGGAATAATATCCTGTCAGAAATAGGATTTCTCTCATACCCTAGAGAAAAGGCACTGTAATGTACTGTCATCTTTTGGGTTTTGAGGTTAACAGCCTTTGCTTCATGAATGTTACTTTTTATATTTAGCTTGGTGGCTTTTGTTGTTGTTATTCCTCCCCATCCCCCAGTTGGTTTGTTTGTTTTGTTTTTGACAGGGTCTCACTATATTTATGTGGCTGGCTGTCCTGGAGCTTGCTATGTAGAGCAGCCTGGTCTTGAACCCATAGGAAACCCCTCCCTCTACCTCCCAAGTGCTGGGAGTAAAGGCCAACGCCACTATCCTCAGAAGTCAGGTGTTACATAGGGTTTAAAGGGAGTGTGGGCTTCTTGAAGGTATCGGTTTGTTTAAGGCCAGCTAGCACTCCTGAGGCGGACGGCCAGGACAGCCAAGGCTGCATAGAAGCACCCCATCCCAAAACAACAACAAAAGAAAAGGAACCCCTTGGCACTGGACCACTTAGATCTCTTTTATGAGGGGATTTATTTTCATTTTAGTTAGACCAGGAAAATAAAAGCTTAGGTTTGTTTCCTTGTGGAGGCAGTATGACCTAATCTCCTAGAGCAGCTTCTGAAGGAGCCTAACCCTGTAGTGCTCTGTTCTGCCAATGCCATTCTCTTATCTAGAAGTTTGATTTCTAATTTTTTCCCCCTACTTTTCTAGGACAGTGTTGATCAAGAACTCCCCTCTCCAAAACAAACTGTTGCTTTTGAAAAACAGTCAACATTAAAAAAAAGTATGTATATACATATATATTTTTTTTTAACATAAACTTGGTTGAAGTTGGTAATGGACATGCTATATAGTGTTTGGTACTGATAGAAAACATTTAAGTTTTTCTTTTCAAAAGGAAGTTTTAAAAATTTTTTGTTAGTTAACCTAAAACTGAGATGCCGTTTTGCATGAAATATATCAGATATGCATCAGATATACTATATAATACTGTTGGTTCAAATCAGAAGCATTGACTTTTTATGTTTTAATGCTATATTTTATAAAAACTGGTGGTACAGTGCCTTTAGTCCCAGAATGTGGGAGACAGAGGCAGGTGTATCTCTGTGAGTTTGAGGCCATCTTGGTCTACAGAGTGAGTTTCAGGGCAGCTAGGGATACATAGAGACCCTGTCCCAAAAAACAAAGAAAGAAAAAAACTGTATGTGGCTGCTGTTTTAATGATGAAATAATAATTTGATAAATACAGTTATTAAGTTGATAATTATCTGAAACAGCTTGTGGAGGTGATTATATGCTTTATAAACTGCTAGAGAAGCAAAGCTACACCCGACTTTGGTGTACATTCTCTCAAATGTAGCAAGACTAAATTCAGTAAAGAATATCATAGTAAAGATCTATGTTTACTATAAGAAATGGTTCTGCTACATAGTAAATTGGATGATTATTTATTTTAGCCAAAGTCTATTTCTATCAAGTTGTTTCTAATGTTTTGATCACATTCATTCAGTTATTTGGCAGTTTCCTTATATGTTGCTACACTTTGCAGCTAATGTTGATCCAACACGGAGGTATCTTTACCTTCAGGTTTTGGGTGGAAAAGCTTTTTTGGAGCATCTGCAAGAACCTGAGCCTTTACCAGGACAAGTTTGTTCAACTTTTACTTTATGTTTACATTATCGGAACCAACGTTTTCGTTCAAAACCTGTCCCATGTGCTTGCGAACCAGATTTCCATGATGGCTTTTTGCTCGAAGTTCACAGAGAAAGTTTAGGTAAGAAACAGTAATGATATCTAATTGTATTGGCTTGATTTTTGATTGTATAACAACTACACCTCCTGCTATAGAGATATTTAAGCCTGGCCTGGTACTCAGGGCACAGAGACAGTCAGATCTCTGAGTCCCATAGTGAGACCTTGTGGGGTGGAGGAAGAGAAAGATTGATATTGGTAGATGAATAGTTCTAGTATTTTGTTCTGTTTTTTCCCCCAATACTATTTTTTATTTAAATGAATTTTTGCTTGTTTCTTGCTTTACTCACTAATTTCCTCTTAATTTTTCTATGTTAATTGATTTTTTTATTTAATTAGTTATATGGATCATGTACATAGTCTTTTGTATTGGAATTACAAGTATGTGCCACCACACCTGGTTTTGTAACTTAACAGTTTGAATCTGGTTATGCTAGTTCATGCTTATAATCCTCTCATTTGGGAGGTTTAAGCAGGAGGAAGGAGCTAAGGCAGGATGATTTCAAATTGAGGGCTAGCCTCTGCTACACAGTGAGACCAAGTCTCAAAAACACAAAACATAAAAAGTCAAAGTTTATACAATGTATCAGTGCATTAGATAGATTTTACTTATCAACCCAAAGCCATAAAACCTACACAATTGCAGAAGTCTGCCTAAATAACTTAGTGCCTTTAAAAGATGCCTCAAAGTTTTTTACTTGCTTCCATTATTGTTTTTATGAGCTAGAGTCTCAAGTAGCACAGGCTGTCCTTAAACTCAGTGTATAGCTGAGGATAGCCTTAATCCATTGATTCTTGCCCACAGCCATCTAGTGCTTGAGTTTTAGATGTGTGCCAGTGTACATGGTTTATTTGATACTCAGATAAAACCCAAGGCCTTGTCCATGTAACAGACAAGCATCTACAAACTGAGCTTTTTTTTTTCTCCTTATAAATTTTTCTTATTTTTTTCTTCGCTCACACAAGGTTTCTCTGTGGGGTCTTGGCTGTCCTGGAACTCACCATTAACATTTTTAAAGGGAGGCCAGTGTGGTGGCACACATTTAATCTCAACCCTTGGGAGGCAGAGACAAGTGGATCTCTGAGTTTGAGGCCAGCCATGTCTAGGATTCCATGGACAGCCAGGATTACACAGAGAAACTCTGCCTTGGGAAAAAAGCAAGAAAGAAAAGAATATGTTAAAGTGGGTGGAGGTGGCTGAGGAGGTGTTTTGTCAGATCAAGCCTTTGCTGTGCAAGCCTGATGGTATGTGTTTGGTTCCAAAATCCACATGGAAAGAGAGAACCAACTGTAAGTTGTCCTTTGACCTCCATATAAGTGCCGTGACACATTCGTATCCCACATACACACTGTATATGAAGACTTTTTAAAAATGTTAATGGGCGGGCAGTTGTGGTGCATGTCTTTAATTGTAGCACCTGGGAAGCGGAGGTCGGCGGATCAAGCATCTGGCATCAGTGTGAGTTCTAAGGGTCTGAACGCTGGTCTTCTTGATTGTGCAACAAGTACTTTAACCACTGAGCAATCTCCTTGGCCCCTGGAGCTTTCAGTTTTATGTAGATAATACTGTGATAATTTCTAGAGTTGAAGAGTGAATATAATTTGAGGATTAATGTTGACATATATGGTAGATGTTTTTTAAAAATATTTGTTCTTATGTGTATGGGTGTTGTGTGTTCATGTATGCATGTTTGTGCACAACATGTGCAATGCCCACAGAGTCTAAGAGAAGGCATGAGATACTGTGGAACTGGACTTACCGAGGGTTGTGAACTGCCATGTTGGTGCTGAGAATTGAACTCAGGTCCTCTGCAAGAACAAATGCTGTAAATTCTGTATTCCTAAGTCACTGGGCCATCTGTCCAGCCCCCCAGTATTTGGTTTTTAAGATGGTTCTCACTATATAGTTAGTTCTGACTGGCCTTGAACTCATAGACCCTCCCACCTCTACTTTCAGAGTGCTGGGATTGAAGGTGTGTGCCACCTCACTTAGTTGATGGCCTTTTCTGTTGCAATAATATATAATATAATAAATTCTTTTGATGAATAGACTTTTCATGGATCAGAAAGTACTGACTACTGTAAATAACATAACTAAATAAGTCATCATACTCTGCTGTCAAATGTCAGTTATAGGAGTGGGATGATATTTTTCCCCCAGATTCTGGTATATTTTCAGAGACCTCACCAAATTATTTCATTGCTTGTAAGCTTATTTAGTATAATTTTAAGTAAAAGCATGTGTGTCTGTCTGTCTTTCTGTCTGCCCATACGTGTATGCCTGCATGCTTGTGTTACACACACATGTGTATGTGGTGCTAGGTATGGAATCAAAGGCCTCGGGCATGCTAGGTAATCACTACCACTTAGCTACCCCTTCAGCTTATAAAATGATTCTGTGTTTCTGAGTAATGCATAACATAGTGTACCTTTTTTTTTCATTTGTGTTGCTAGGTGATGGAACTCGAATGGCTGATTCAACAACAATGTTATCAATAAGTGATCCAATTCACATGGTGTTGATCAAAACAGACATATTCGGTGAGACCACTTTAGTGGCATCCTATTTTCTGGAATGGAGATCAGTTTTGGGCTCAGAAAATGGAGTGACCAGTCTGACTGTGGAACTTATGGGTGTAGGTATGATAATAGTGTCACTCTTGCCTTTTTATAAATAATGTTTATTTGTAAGTGCATTTTATGTCATCAAAGGAGCTTTTCAGCAGGGAGGCTTGGAAAACAGGACTTCATCAGAATTTTAGTAGTAAGTTGTCTTAGGGAATATCTAGAAGAATAATGCCACTATAGTTCTCAAAGGCAGCCTGGCTTATTTAAACAATGAATATGTGAATGCATAAACTTCTTTCTGGTGTGACCTAGAGTATAGCACATTGTACAGGAAGCTAGGTAACGCCTATTTAAAATATATCACTAGCTCACATCACCATCACTACAGTGGTTCTTGTGGGTAGGTTATGGGTTATTTTGTTCTTGATTAAGGCTGAATCTCAGTGTATCCTGGGCTGTCTTTGAATTCCCTAGAATTCTTTGAATTCCTGTTAAATGCAGTCCCTGGTGATCTGGCCTCCAAGGGCACTGCATACATAAGGTGCAAGATGGATATTCTTGCAAACACTCATAACTATAAAACAAAAAATTTAAAATGAAACAACAAAAACGAGCCTAACATGGTGAACATAACAATGACCTGGAAAGAAGTATACTGATTTGCTTAGTCATGTATCATGGATCAAAAAAATCATGATGTGATAAGAAAGGGTAAATGGAATTATTGTGTATGATTAAAAGTGAATACTTTCTGACACAATGGGTTCTTTTTTATATATATAACTTATTTTTATTTCATGTACTTTTGTGTTTTTCCTGTATGTATGTCTGTGAAAGTGTTGGATCCCCTGAAACTGGAGTTATAGACAGTTATGAGCTGCCACGTGGGTGCTGGAGTTGAACCTGGGTCCTCTGGAAGAGCAGCCAGTGCTCTTAACTGCTGAGTCACCTCTCCAGCCCCCAAAATGAGTTTTTAACATTGCTTTGGTTTTATACTTAGTGTAAAGTCTGGGAGGAATTATATACTTAAAGATATAAATGTAAGAATTCCAATTTATGAGAATTGAAAAGTTCCTTAAAATGTTTTTGGAACGCTAAGAATATATTTAGTGTTGTAACTATGTATTTTAGTAAAAAATTAAAATAAAATTTCTTCATTTAAAATTTTTTACTTTTAATAGTTTAGAATTTAAATATTTTTTGTATTTATAGGTACAGAATCAAAAGTTTCTGTAGGAATTTTAAATATAAAACTTGAAATGTACCCACCACTCAATCAAACACTCTCTCAGGAAGTAGTGAACACACAGGTAAGCCAGTTTCTCTTCTTTATACATTTGCTCTAGTTGTAGGAATTATTTACCCTAGAAAGTATTTTCTTTTTAGAAGAAAAACAACATTCCTGTTTAGATTTGTACTATAAAACTAACCAAAGGGATGGGCAGAAAATCAAAGAGCTGGGGCACTCTTCCCATTTCACCTACCTTCTTCTGTCAGTTTACTCTTGTGGATGGTAAGGTGGAGCAATCTGCCCGTCCACATTTTGCTTTGCATTTTTTCCTATTTTGAGTCAGAAAAGTTCTCAGAGTTAGGAATTTCAGTTAGTAGTTCTAGACAAGAAATTTGTGAAGCATTAGTCCCCTGCTGAATCTTAGAGAAAACATCTGAAAAAGAACTGAATTTCCAGGGAAGATTGCTGCTGTCAAATGTGTGACTAACAAAGGGAAACTAAAAACCACCTAAGAATCAACAAGAAAGGGCCTGCAAGCCCTGTGAATCCAGCGTGTCCTGAGCTGCCCTGTAGTCCCCTGGTCTTTGCCAAGAGAGAGCTGGCCTCCATGGACCTTACCTCCTGCAGAGACCAGTTGGACAGGCATTCATATGCTGATCTGAGACCAGGCTGCAAGGCTCCCATTCTCCTTCCTCCACTATCTCAGCAGTTACTACCTGGTTTTCTAAGATCAACAGATTCCTCAATCCCTTGAGTTGGATTTCTGTTAGTTGGTTTGCTTTCTTATGGGATAGTTTTCCTTGACTTCATGCTCTAGTTTTGATGGTGTACTTTTATTCACCAACATCATCTTTTATGGTCATGGGCTTTCTCCCTTGCCCCTTCCCTTCTTTCTCCCACACAACTCCTCTGTTGTGTGGAGGTACTGGGTATCAAACCCAGGACCTCGCAGCATGCCAGGCAATAAAGTCTTGTTATCATTTTATTGCTCTTTTACTTTAAGAAATACATTTTACCTATTTGCTATATTAGGGATTGAACTCAGGGCCTTACATATAGTAGACAAGCATACCACTGAGTTATAGCCATAGTCCTTTAGATTTTTATCTATTTATTATCTATGCGTGTGTGTGTGTGTGTGTGTGTGTGTGTGTGTGTGTGTGTGGGTGTGGGTGTGGGTGTGGGTGTGGGTGTGGGTGGGTGGGTGGGTGTGTATACACGTTATTTATAAAGCTGTATGATATATAAACAAATTACTTGATTTTTTTTTTAAACATGGGGTTTCTATGTGTATCCCTATCTATCCAGGGATACATTATGGAACTCACTCTGTAGACCAGGCTGGTCTTGAACTCAGAGATCTATCCCCTTGCCTCTGCCTCTCAAGTCTAGGATTAAAGGTGTGTGCCACCACTGCCTGGTCAAATAATTTTAATTACAATTTATTTTGTTGGGATTTTTTGTTGTTGTTTTGAGGCAAGAGGGCCTGGGTTCAAAAATTGTTTTTGAGTTGGGAATTGAATCCTGGGTTTATGAATTGTAAACATCTCCTGCCTCTGGGTGCCATCCCCAGGCCTATGGGCTTTCCATTATTTTGACATGTTCTCATTGTATAGCCTTGGCTGGCCTGAGCCTCATAGAGATCCATCTGCTTCAGCCCCCCATGTGCTAGAATTAAAAGTTTATGCCACTACACATAGCAGGTTCTTCTTTTTAAACTTAACATTTATTTACTCATTTGCTTTTAAATATTTATTTTATTTATATGTATGTGTCTGTGTTGGTATATGTGCATGCATGCTGTGTGGGCGCCCAGAGAATCTAGATAGGGAGATTAGCCACTGAAGTTGAAATTAAAGGTTGTTGTGAGCCACCCAATGTGGATGCCATGAATGAAACAAGGGTCCTCTGGAACAGCAGCCATTGCTCTTAATCATTGAGCCATCTCCCTAGACCTTGGCATTTTATAAACATTTTGCCATTTTTCTGTGCTAACAGTCATTTTTAGTGATAGCTTATACTGTTTCGTGTGTGTGTTTATGTGTGTATGTGTAGAGGTTTGCATATATGTATATATACATACATGCATATACATATATGAAATTCCTAATTTATAGACTTTTAAAAATTATGTTCTTTGTAAACAGTTAAAATTTTTTATGTATTACTGTGTGTGCACTTAATAGTGGAGGGGACATGTGCCATGGTGCTTGTGTGGAGGTCAGAGGACAGCTTTGGTGAGTTGATTCTCTCCTACTTTATGTGTGTGCCTTCTAGGGATAAAATTCAGGTCTTATGTGACGAGCCTTTTGCACACTGAACTACCTCACTGGTGTTATTTTTAAAATTTTAGTCAGGTGGGGCTAGAGAGATGGCTCAGGTTAAGAGCACTGACTATTCATCCAGAGGACCCACATGGCAGCTCACAACTGCCAGTAATTCCAGGTCCAGAAGACCTGACATCATGGCAAAATATCAATGCACATATAATAAAAAAAAAAAAAATTGAGTCAGGAGGAATGCTTATTAGTCTCAAACAGATGTTAAAAAATGCCTGCAGCTCTAAGGATCCAGTTACTCTTGGTGTCCGTGGGCATATGAGTTTACGAACAAACAGTGCACACAGAGCTGCTCTTTTCTGGGGGTCTGGGGCAGGGTTTTTCTCTTATGTGTCTGGGGCTGGCTTTGAATTCACACAAATCCTCCTGTCTCTCTGGTATTAAGAGCATGTGCTCCACACCTAGTTTACAGCCACTTAACTTTTAGGAGCCTGGAATCTGGAGACAGTAAACAAAATGCCAGAAACAGAAGATGTTAAATGAGAAAGTTACTACAGGGTCTTTTATAGTAGAGGTTTCTGGCCTGGCCTGGTCCCATGGTCTGGATCTGCAGTCCCTTAGTCCCAGAGAATCAGACAAAGGCTTATGTTTATCACAAGCCGTGGTCTATCGCTCAGGCATATTACTATCTAACTCTCATACTTTGTATTATAGTATATTTCTATCTATACTTAGCCACATGGCTTGGGTACTTTTTTGCTCAGTGCAGCATTTTTATCCCATGTCTCTAGCTGGCATCTCTGCTCTGTTCTTGCACTTCCCAGAATTCTTAGTCTGGTTGTCCCGTTTCTACTTCCTTCCTAGCTACTTGACCAATCAGCATTTTATTAAGCCAATATTTATAGTGACAAATATTGACAAGAGCATAGTTCCACAGCAGCGCTGTGTGGTAGGATGGTTACCAGGTTACCATTTAGGTCACGTGACTAGAGTAGAGAAATAGCTGAACTGCAAGAACATTGTTGTTACTAATTCCAAAGTTGGGCCTGAATGTTCCAGATAATGGGAGCAACAGCCTTGAACAAAGGCTTGTGTGGATGGGAGAGAGAGAAAATGAGACAGGGTCAGAGTGAGAATAAACTCGGGCAGATAGCTTTTAGTATGGTAGAAGGTGAATGACCAGCTGTATTATTTAAAAGCTTCCACATGTGCAGGGAAAGGTCACTTGGATTATTGTATAGATTATTGAAGTGGTTATAGAATCTGGCAAATGTTGAGTTGCTTGCAAATAATATGAAGTTAGTTGAAGTTAACATGGTAGCAGGGATGGAGAACAGTAGATTGTTCTGATAATTTAGGAAATTCATATAAGTTTTATTTTTTATTTTTTATTTCAAGCTTGCCTTGGAACGTCAGAAAACCGCAGAGAAAGAGCGATTATTTCTGGTCTATGCTAAGCAGTGGTGGAGAGAGTATTTGCAAATTCGCCCCTCACACAACTCACGGCTAGTAAAGATTTTTGCACAGGTTTGTAAATTGAAGTTTCATTCCTGTATTTGAGGATTTAGTGCTGTAAATATTTAATTTACACTTGAAAAATATTTTGTTTCTCAAATGTTTATTTCTAAAATAGTTACCTTTTATTGGCTAGGTTAATGGTATAATACAGCCTTTCTTAGCTTGAATGTACCTTCTTATGATACTTAAAATTGATTAAACATTTGGATACTTTATTGCTTATGCAAATTAAACTCTGTATACAGAACGGGAGCTCTGGACATACACTGTGTTTGTTAGTTTTTACAAAACAAAGCAGAAAAGCAGTGTTATGCCGTTGAGCTGGCTTATCAAGTAGTGTTTGCTGTGCAATCTGACAACCTAAGTTCACTCCCTGAAACACATGTAAAGGAGGAAGTGTTACAGTACAGTTTCCTGACTCCGGGCAGCCAGAGGTCCAGACCCACAGACCTGCAGCCGATCAGACCCCAGAAATGACTCAGACACTTATATTAACTTCATGCTGTTTGGCCTATGGCTCAGGCACATTGCTAGCTTGTTCTTACATCTTAACTCAAGCCATTCTCATTATCTTTCTGCCACATGGCCTGTGGCTCACCTGTGTTCCTTCCATGCTTCTTCTTGGGCAGCTGGGTCGATTTGTCTCTCACTCTGCCCTTCCTTTCCTACCTGTGCTCTGATTCCCCACCTACTTTTTCTATGGTGCCTGTCATGAGCCAAAACAGCTCCTTTATTTAAAGATTGATATACACAGCATACAGAAAGACATTCCCACATTAAGGAAGGAAAGAACCAACTCCACAGAGTTGTTCTCTGACCTTCACACGTGCCCTGGGGCACTTGGTCACACATATACATGCACGGTAGTAAAAGTAATACGTAAAACATTTTTAAAACAATACTAAGTGCATGAATTGTGTATAACCAGTATTTCTAAGGCCATGACCAGCATTGTGTAACTGTACAATTTCAGCTACAGGTGCACTTTGACTCACAGCATAGTTTCATGTTTATGAACATGTTAGTTTGAAAGTGCTGTTAATACAGCTGACCTGCTCTGTTGTGGCTTAGCAACAATGCACTAAGAGATATCAGTTGTTTACCTTGCGGTCACATGACACACTGGAGCTATGGCTGCCTGGTATCAAGAAATATTGCATGCTACGTATTTACTAGTCTAGAGATCAAAATTTAAGTATAATTTCTTCTTATTATATAGGTATAGCGTCTGAGGAATAGATCAGATAGTTTTTATATGTTCAGCTTCTGTACAGTGTTAGACTATTTTGACTTAAGTGTCTCAGATGTGCGTGTTCATGTATATATTCTATACTCCCTAATCATTGGGACAGACAACAAATGGCTTTGTTTCTAGTTAGGGATCTTGGGAATAAGAGTCCTTAATTAACATTGGTGAGAAGGACAAAAATTGCTTCTGACTTTGCATAGTGTTAGCCTGCTAAGATATGGGATTGTATTGGAGAAGTGCTATGTAGAATACACCAGTGGTCCTAAAAGTTGAGCAGTAGTGTTTCTATTGCCCAAGTTAGGTTTTATTCCATTAGAGCGTTTTACATCATCTCCAAAGTTTTTATTATAAGTGGCTCCTTCACTTTGTTATATTAATAATCACAATGTTAGGAAAAAGGTAGGCGTTTTTAATATTAATTCTGACAACATTCTAGTAGGCAGTTGTCAGAGAGAGCTTTGTATTCTTGGTAGTCATTTAGCACAGTTGTTAACATGTTTCTTCTTTGGGCCATGGTAGTACACACCTTTTCTCCCAACATTTGAGAGGCAGAAGCAGGCAGATAAGAGTTGAGGCCAGCTAACTTTACATAGTTCCAGGTCAGCCAAGGTTACACATAGTGAGACCTTGCCTTGAAATAGATAGATAAAGTCAAAATATGTGTCCTATGTTTAGAGTATATGACATTTTTTCTTAAATGTTTTTAAAATTCTTTTAGCTACTAGCATTAGCCAGTCAAAGATTTTGTCTCGATATAAAGTTCTATGCGCTAGTATGAAAGATTATTTCAGCTTAGATTTAGATGCCCTTATCTATCTCCTCAACCTTTCCAGAGCGGTTCTTTACTACAGGCTTTGAAGTCAGACAGCTTAGACTTTAAAAATCCTGACTCTAGCACACACTTTTGATCCCAGCTCTCAGAAAACAGAAGCAGGCCATCTCTTGAGTTCAAGGACTGCCTGGCCTACAGAATGAGTTCTTGGACAGCCAGGGCTACACAGAGGAACCTTGTCTTAAAAAACAACAACAAATCTTGCCTCTGTTGTATAATAGCTATAGTTTGTTTCATTTATGAAATGATAATAAAATAACTTTTATAAAAATTTAAAAGATGTGAGCCCTTAGTAGCCTAGCGCTAGATGCAAGGTATACTCAATAAATGGTGTCCAGGATTGTCCACAGAATAGTATAAAGATGTGACACTTGGGATGATTAACTTGTTGTAGATAGTGGTTTTCCCTCCTTCCTCTAGGATGAGAACGGGATAAATAGACCTGTCTGTTCCTATGTTAAACCACTTCGAGCTGGGCGGCTTCTGGATACTCCGAGGCAAGCAGCACGATTTGTTAATGTACTTGGTTATGAACGAGCTCCTGTTATCGGAGGAGGTGGCAAGCAGGAGCAGTGGTGCACTCTGCTGGCTTTCCTCTGTAGAAACAAGGTATCGTATACACATAACAAATGCCAATATTCTTTGTCATAAGTATTTTCCTGAAAATGTATGTATTATCAACTTGAACAAGTCAAATCTTACCGCTATTATCTATAACATTTACAATCATCACCTTAAAACTTACCATCTTTATTTTTGTATGGAACTTTTTTCCTTTAAGATAGAGACTTATGAGCTAGAGAGATGGCTCAGTGATTAAGAGCACAGACTACTCTTCTGGAGGTCCTTCCTTCAATTCCCAGCAACCATGTCGTGGGGGGGGCGCAACTCATACCTACTCGTCAGAAACAGAGGCAGAGTTGAATGTGTTGGCTCGTGGTTGTAACAAACTAGCTGGAGGTTGTGCACAAAGGCAGAGGCTGTTGGTTCTCTGTGACTATGAAACCAGAGTCAAAGAAGAACAGAAATGTTAGCTGGGTGGTGGTGGTGCATGCCTTTGATCCAAGTACTTGGAAGGCAGAGGCAGGTGATCGCTCTAAGTTTAAGGCCAGCCTGATCTACAGAGTGAGTTCCAGGACAGCCAGGGCTGCACAGAAAAACCCTTTTTCAAAGAAACAAGAAAAATTTATAAACAGAATAAACATGAGAAAAATTCTTAGATTAATTGGTGTGCATCTTTTTCTAGTTAGAATTGTATTTAATAACTTGTATAAATTATTAAACTTTATGAGAAAATTATATTTTTATTTTATGTGTATTGATATTTTGAATGCCTGTTTATCTGTGAATGACATGGATGCAGTACTTACAAAGAAAGGCCAGAAGAGGGCATCAAATCCCCTGGAACTGAAGTTAGAGCAGCCAGTGCTCTTAACTGCTCAGCCATCACTCCAGCTCCTGATACTTAAACTTTTAATAGTTATAGTAATTTAACTTAGAGCATGGGATGATTCCTTATTTTCCAAACTCTAAAGATGTTGCTAATACAGTAAGCAATTAAGTAAGAGTGCTTTTAACATTTACTGTCTGAAACTGGAAAAGACAGGTTTCTTTCACCTGCTGCTGTTTTGTAGTAATTTTGTTTGTGGTTGTGTAATAGAGTGTACAGTCACAAAGGAACAGGAGACATTGGAGTGAGAGGCTGCTGTGTCAGTTGGAAAAGAGCAATTTTTGTGTTTGTTGTGTGGTATTTTTGAGAAGGGGGTCTCTATGTAGTCCTGGCTGGCCTCAAACTTGCTCTGTAGACCAGACTGGTCTCAAACTCAAAGAGCTCAAACTGCTTCTGTCCCTGATGGCTGGCACTAAAGGCATTCACCTTACTGCCAAACCCCCAAAATAAGAAACTCAGACAATGAATGCTTTCTACCCACCTTATTTCTAAAGGTTTCGACCATGGTCAAATGATTAACCCAAACTAATTATTCTTGTTGTAAAGTGTGTCTTATGAAAGTTATGAGAATTAGAATCCAGTTTATAAAGCCAGGTGGTGGTGGTCCATGTCTTTAATAACAGCACTCGGAAGGCTGAGGCAGGTGGATTGCTGTGCATTCAAAGCCAACCTGATCTACATGGTGAATTACAGGACAGCCAGGGCTATGTAGGGAAACCCTCTTGAAAAACAACTTGTATATGAGAAGTTATTGTTGGCCCTAAGCCCTATGGCAACAGCAGCTGTTTCTTGTAATTTAGAGTCTTCACATTGGCAGTGTTTAGGGTTACACTGAAGCATTTGATGGTAGTTTTTATTCTGGGATTCAATGGATCTGTGAGTTCATACTAACATTACTTGACTTGACTTTGTAGGGTGATTGTGAAGACCACGCTAACCTGCTGTGCAGCCTTCTTCTTGGATACGGACTGGAGGCTTTTGTCTGTGTTGGGACCAAGGCAAAGGGGGCGCCTCACGCATGGGTCATGACGTGTGGGACGGATGGGACCATCACATTTTGGGAGAGTTTAACAGGGCACAGGTTAGTCAACTAAGTTTACAGGAATAGTAAATGCAGGACTAGGGTCAGTGAGTCGAGGCCAAACACTTATCCTCTGATTTTGCGTGTGAACTCAGACATAAATACCATATAGTAATAGTGATACCTTTAAAAATTAAATACAACAAAGGCTAATTGGGTTGGGAATCAAAATCAAGGCCTTGCATTTATTTGTTTATTTATTTAAGTTAGCGGGTGTCAGAAAAACCTTCAGAACTTCTTCCACCATGTGGGTCCTGAAGCCCAAACTCCCGGTCAGGAGGCTTGGCAGCAAGCATCCATCCACTGAGCCATCTTGAAATTAGAGAAATTTGTAAAAGTTTATGTTTATAATTTTTGTTATTATAGGCTTTGTAAGGTAGCTGAATAAATTTATATATATTAGTAAATATATATGTACATATTTAGTAGTTATACCTAATAATACAGTTAAATTATTTTAATTATGCCCTCTGGGATAAACGTTTTTCTTTTTCTTTTTTTTTTCTTTTTTTTTTTTTTTTAGACAGGGTTTCTCCTGGAACTTTCTTTTTGTAGACCAAGCTGTTCTTGAACTCATAGAAATCTTCCTCCCAAGTAGGCATGTGCTACCATCGCCTTCACTATCTATCTTAGAATATTTTCTATTGTTAAAAAAATATAAAGTTGGGTTTTTTTTCTGAGACAGGGTTCTCTGTGTAACCTTGGCTATTCTAGAACCCACTGTGTAGACCAGAGTGGCCTAGAACTCAGGGATCGTTAGGTTGTCTATTTAAAGTGTGCTATATAAAAGGCGGAATGAATAAGCTAAGGAGATAGCTCAGTGGAGTGCTTCCTATGCCAGCATGAGTTTAGATCTTCAGGACAGCCAGGACTGACACACACAAAACAAACAAACAAACAAAAGGCAGTGTCTGGACATGTTCTGTAATCCCCAGAACTATTGGGTAGGGAAACAAGGATCCCGGGCATTCAGTGATCGGCTAGTCTATTCAGAACTGTGAGCTCAGGACTCAGGGAAAGACCCCATCTTTAAAAACTAAACTGGATACTGTAGAGTCTGGTGTGGTATCAGCCCTCTGGCTCTACATGCACAAGTTTAGTAAGTGAGTAAACACAGAAGATACAGAAAGTAAAAGCAGAGGCTAGCCTTGAGTCCTGGCAAGAAATATAGCTCCGTTTTTGTTTTTTCCTGAGTAAGATAACTGCCTTGTAGCTTTAAAATGCTCATTGTATGAAATTATGATATCTTTTAGGTACATCCACAAGCCCACTAATCCTGATGGACCTCCACTTGCCGAACAGCCCAAACCATTGTACCCCTACCGAACAATTGGTTGTGTTTTCAATCATCAGATGTTCCTGGGCAACTGTCAACCCTCAGATGCAGTAGAAACCTGCATATTTGATTTGAATGATGAATCCAAGTGGAAACCCATGAGTGAAGAAGCAATTAAGTCTGTGTGTGCTCCAGGTGCTACTACGTCTCTCCCTCCCTTCCCACCTCTGTGTGCATCCACGATTGATGCCTCAGTTACAAGCAATGAAATCGAAATGCAGCTGAGGCTTCTAGTGTCGGAGCACAGAAAGGTGACTAACAAAAACAGCTGGAGCTTCATATTCCTTTTGCTGTCTTTAGTTATTTTCTGACTTTTCTTTTAGAAATGCTAAATTTATTTTTGTTTTTTTCTTTGGAGGCAGGGTTTTTTGTGTAGTAGCTCTGGCTATCCTGGAACTCACAGAGATCCACCTCCCTCTGCCTCCTAAGTGCTGGAATTAAAGGAGTGCCCACCATGCCTAGCTAGAATTATTATTTTATGTGTATGAGTGTTTTGCTTGTAGGTATGTATGTGTGTTACTTGTATGTCTGATGCCTATGGAAGTCAGAAGCAGCCTGTGGATCTTCTGGGAGTGGAGTTAGACAATTACATTTATGAGCTGCCGTGTAGGTACTTAGAATTCAACTTGGCTCCTCTGCAAGAGCAGCAAGTGTTCTTAACCACTGAGCCATCTGTCCAACCCAACTTTGTATTGAATACCAGTAGTCACTCATAATTCTCGTCCCTGCCTTTATGAGGATTATAGTGGTGGAAGTCGTGGGACATAGTTGTGAACCTTAAAAATTGCCAAATCTGGGCTGACCAGATAGGATAGTGCCTAAGAACACTTCTTGCTGTTCCAGAGAACCCATGTGCATTGGCTCACAGCCCGTAGCTCCATTTCTAGGGAATCTGACACGCTCTTCTGGCCTTTTCAGGTACACACAAACACATGTACATTCACATAAATAAAAATAAGTATTTCTTAAGAATTCCCAAGTCTGCTAAACTTCCGAAGTTATTGCTTTCTCTTGGATTGAAGAGTTACAGATTTGTTCACATTCTATAGTCAGACTGTGAATGAAGTCACTGTTTGGATTTCCTCATTGTGAAACAGTTTATTCAGATAACCAATCCATTTAAACCATTTTATTAGTTTCTTTTTGTCCCCAATTCTAGGCTTGTTTTTAACTTTTGTTTGTATTTTAAGATTTATATATTTTATTTTATGTGAAAGTTTTCGTCTGCATTGTGTGTGTATGCCAGAGTGTGCTTTATGTCTGCAGAGGTCAATGCAGAGGTCAAAAGAGAACATTGAATTCCCTGGAGCTGGAGTTAACAGGTGGTTGTAAACTGCCATGTAAGTGCTAAGAATTGAAATTCTGTCTTCTACAAGATCCACAATTACTTTTAACTACTGAATGGCCTCTCAGTTCTGTTCCTATTTATTTTCTTCCACATGAGTTGATGTAAAATTCTATCCTCTAGCTTTAATTTTCATTTTTTAATAATGGGATCAGATGTCTTGGTTATTAACCATGTATATTTCCTTTATAAGGGCATTAAAGACAAGATGCACTAATGAAAAGGAAGAGGTGAACATGATTTATTTGTTTATTTTGTGGTTTTGAGGCAGAATCTCACTTTGTAGCTCTGGTTGGCCTGGAATGTACTATGTAGTCCAAGCTGTCCTTGAACTTAAAGAACCTGCTTCTTTCTCCCAGTGCACCACCATGGCTGGTGAGAGTAACATACTTTAATAACTTACTACACACACACACACACACACACACACACACACACACACACACACACACACACACACTTAGGAGACTGAAGGAGTAAGTTACTTGTAATTCACAGCCCACAAGGGACTGAAATCCAAAATTTCTAGAAAGGATTTTTTCTAGTTTACCTCTCGTGCTTTTAAGAATCTCCTTCTTAGAAAAACTTTCCTCCTTTTTCTCAAGCTGTCAGAGGCAAACTACAAACCCAGTCATTCCAATCTGTAGATTATATTCTCTGGGCTCCCAATCACTGATCACTAGCCTAGCATACCCCTAGCATTTACACGTTTCTAGCATGGAGCTGGTAGGGAGACTGCTTAATTACACTGATGGAAATTAAAAGTCCTCATGTTGCCTGGTAATATTACTGATGACAACAATATTAACACAGTCCATGCGTCACAGGGTGTTCAGTATTGTGTATGAAGATATTAACAATAATGAAAATATAAAATAAGGTCAGAATGAGGTATTATTTTCCGTTGACTCTTGTGGCTGAAATTGGTGTCATTACCTAACAGTTAGTAGTGCCTGTAACCCTTTGGGGGACTGTGGCAGGGAAAGGGTTAATTGATACAGGCCTTTGAAACTCCTTTACAACAGCCAGAACCTTAGCGGATGGTAGGAGACAGTAATGGTCAGTAATAATGAAAATATTAAGAATTTTAAGAAGTTGTTGATATTTGTGCCTAAAGGTTTTTACTATTTGTCAGTATTTACGATGTATCTGTAGTTCACTTGTGTTTACAGATGAAATCATAATTGTCTTGAACATTCATAGATAACTAATAGTTAGCATGCCCTCTTTTCCTTTTAAATTTGTATTTTAGATTGTTATTTTATGTGTGTGAGTATTTGCGTGTTATGTGTGTACATGTTTAGTGTCCACGAAGTTTAGAAAAGGACTTTTGATCCTTTGGAACTTGAGATGCAGATGCTTGTAAGATGTCATGAGACTGTTGGGAATTAAACCCGGTTCTCTGCAGGAGCAACAAGTGCTCTTAACTGCTGAGCCAACTTTCCAGTCCCGTCTTTACCTTTTAATCTCTTATAGTTAAAATACGATACCTTTTAGAATCACTGTTCCATTACTGGAGGGAGGTTATCCTCAAAGACTAGTTAGGGCTACATAGTTTCTGGAAACACACACACACACTGAATTGGGTATGGTGCCATGAGACAGTAATCCCAGTGAGGTATAGACAGGAGAATGAAGCACATACCCAGCATCACACCTAGTTGAGACCAACCTTGTCTATAAGAGACCCTGTCTTAAAACAACAAAACTAAATAAACCTTTTCTTGGCATATGTTAAAATGAGCAGTTCGCTAGGAAAAGTAGTGCATGTCTATAGTCTTAGAACTCAGAATAAAGTAGTAGATTATAAATTCTTAGTCCATCAAAACCATGTTCAGAGACATTGCCGAAAACAACAAAAAGCACAGCAGGGTGGTGGTGGTGAATCACTTTGACCCAGCATTTGGGAGGCAGAGGCAGGTGGATCTCTGAATTCAAGGCTAATCTGGTCTACAGAGTGGGTTCCAGGATCGCCAGGGCTACACAGAGAAACTCTTGTTGAGTTTATTTTTTTTTTTTTTGATATTAAAACATTTCACTGCTTTAATTGCTATAGGATCTTGGCCTTACTACTGTTTGGGAAGACCAGCTTTCCTATCTTTTGTCACCAGCTTTGGCTTCGTATGAATTTGAGCGAACGACAAGCATATCAGCAGGCAATGAAGAATTTCAGGATGCCATAAGGAGGGCTGTACCTGATGGGCACACATTTAAAGGGTTCCCAATCCACTTCGTGTATAGAAATGCAAGGCGTGCATTTGCCACTTGTCTTCGGTGAGGATTTTATGGATTGATAATGAAGAAATTTATGAATTCAGCTGCGTGCACATCTAATCCCAGCACTCAGGAGGCAGAGGCAGGGAGATCTCTGGCCTCCCTGGTGTGGAGAGATTTAGGTGTCAGCTGATAAAGTCTAAAGAAGCTTATCTAGGGTCTCGGACTCTTGAGTGGGGGAGTGGCCAACTCTATTTATAAGGAGCTGCTAGGACCAAAAATACCTCATTACTACACCCTGGTCTACAATGTGATTTCTAGCACAGCCAGAGCTATATAGAAAACGTCTCAAAAAAAAACCAAAGGGGGGAAAAATCTAGAAAGCCAATTATTCTGATAATTATTAATGGTGACAACACACATACATGGGAGCTTCCACAGTGGCTTTCTTTTTAAATAACGTTTTTCTTTTTATATAGGTCTCCTTTTTGTGAAGAAATAATCTGTTGTCGTGGAGACCAGGTGCGACTGGCAGTTCGTGTTCGAGTGTTTACCTACCCTGAATCTGCATGTGCTGTTTGGATCATGTTTGCTTGTAAATATCGCTCCGTATTATAGGACTAACATTCCTAAGAATTACTCCTGTGTTTTCATTAGATTGTATCTGACTAGCTATGTGAAGGTTTCCTCATTTAAATTCAACCTTTGACTGTGGATTTCATTCCTTTGTATAGATCTGACTGCTAATGTTTCAAAATATCATGTATGAACTTAAAAATTAAGGATAAAAAATTTGTATTGAATTTAGTATAAATTAAGTGTATAATAATAAATGGTACTTTGAGGGAGTCAGTAGTTTGTGAATATAAGATCTGTTTTCTTTCTATTAATAAGTAAAGAAATTTGTCTAGTGGTTTAAGCCATAGTTAAATCAAAATGGTCATTATTTTTCATAAATGAAAGATTTTAAACAAATTAGAAGTAACTAACTTCATAATAGTTATTTATTACATAGATGAAAATATATTTTGCTGAACTTTTTTGTGGTTTACTTCTGACATTAGGGATATTTGAGGCTTTCCAGAAATTTATGTGAAGACTTTGATGTAAGAATAGGAAAGGGGGCCAGGAGATGTGGTAGCATAGGCTTTTCACCCCACGAGAGGCCAGCCTTGTCTTCATAGCAAGTTCCAGGCCAGTCAGGGCTATACAGTGAGAAGCTGTCTCAAAAATAAAAAGTATCAGAAAAATGTAAATATTAATAACATCTCACATGAATATGTGGGAGTGCACATAGTTTATGGAAATTATTAAAATGAATTGAGCACTTTAGAAAATATTTATTATACTTCATTACAATGTAGGTTCTTCATTTTTTGCTGTGTTAAAAACATCAGTGTACATGTGACTAACCTAATGTCGAAAAAACCATAAGAGGCATTGAGAAAAACGTGTGAGTTTATACTCACCTATTTTTAAATTGAACAAGCTTTAAAGTTTTAAGAGGTAAGCATTAAAAACTAAAGTGACTTTCTGTGAGGAGTTAAGGAAATAGTAAATGTGTTCAGTTTGATTGCCCATTCTTCATTGCAGAAAGTTGTTTTGTCTCTGTGATACTAGAAATCCAGGGCTTCCCCCGTGCTAGGCAAACACTACTGCTGAGCTACACCACAGTATCTCACTATGTAGCCTGGTTGGCCTGGAACTCACAGAGTTGCCTGCCTGTGTGCATTTTCTTAGTTTTGTTGTTTTATCCATTGCTTGTTTTAAGAAATAAGTGTGTGCTAGTTCACTATCCAAGTTATTTATTCTTTTCATTACCTAATGTTGCAAATAAAATGATTTTATTTATTTATTTATTTTTGGTTGTCTGACATTTTTTTTTATGTTGACTTTGTGTGTGTGTATGCGCTCGCGTACACATGTGGGATGTGTCACAGTAGGAGATTATAGGGCAGCTTTCAGGAGAAGGTGCTGTCTGTCACACTGGACTTGGCAGCAAGTAAGTGCCTTTACCTGCTGAGTCATCTCACTGGCCTAAAATTTATTTTTTGAAATTAAAATTTAAAGACACCTTTAATGCCAGTGCTCAGGAGACAGAGGCAGGTAGATCTCTGTGAATTCAAGGCCCTCCTGGACTGTAGAGCCATTTCCAGGACAGCCAGAGCTATACGGAAAAATTCTGTCTTGGAAAACCAACCAACCAATCAATCAGTTAACCACTTATCTAAAGGTATCTTAAAACTTAAAAAAATGTATATAGTGCATATTTATGAATTTACTATTTTAGAAGCTTAAAAATATTCTTCCCCCCTCATTTTCATGTCTTGTTAGAGTGATATGACTTTAGAGAATTAATCTGTTACCAGAATTAGACGTAAAGCCATCAATAGAAAATTGCTTGTAATTTTCAACTTTTGAGACAAACTATAAAGCACATACAAAGAAGCTGTATGTATTAAGACAAAGTAGTTTTATCACTAGGTTGGGCCTTCTGTCTTCCTGTATATTAACACATGTACTTCACTGTGCTTTGATATAAATGCTAAAATAAATTTGTTATACACTTACTAGAGTCTGGTTAAAAGCATTGACTTCTTCCAGAGAACCTGTGTTCAATTCCCAGCCCCCACAAGGCAGCTCAAAACTGTAATTCCACTTCCAGGAGACCTGACACCCTTACACGTAGACAGACAGGCAGGCAGACATGCAGGTAAAATAACATTGCACATTAAAAGAAAGATGGTTATACAGTTAATTCATACTTGAATAGAATTCTCGTGCTAATTTTGTGTCCTGTCTTAGTTACCTTTCCTGTTGCTGTGGAAAATTCCATGATGAAAGCCACTTAAGGTAGAAAGGGTTTATTTTGGCTCTAGTTGGAGGTTGCACTCAGTCATGGTGGTAGAGTTTGAAGCAGTGGGTCACATTGCATCCACGGTCAAGAAACAGGGATTCAAGCTCAGAGCATGATGCTACCTTGTACTAGGGTGGGTCTTCCTAGTCCCTCATAGGTGTGTGCCTGGAGGTATCAGTATGTTCTTTCGGGGTTTTTTGGTTTTGGGGTTTCTTTTTTCTTTTATTTTGGTGTTTTGGTTTTTCAAGAGAGTGTTTCTGTGTGTAGCCTTAGCTGTCCTGGAACTCACAGAGATCCACCTGCCTCTGACTCTGCCACCACCACCTAGCTCTTGGATCTTTTGAGACAGGGTTGCTGTTGCTGGCCTCAAAGTCTAGGCAATCCTCCTGCCTCAGTCTCCTAAGTGTTTTATTTACAGGTGTTCACCATCACACCCAACAATAAATTTTATCTTTAAGAATTAAACTTGAGGCTGGAGAGATAGCTCAGAGGTTAAGAGCATTGACAGTTCTTCCAAAAGTCCTGATTTCAATTCCCAGCAACAACATGGTAGCTCAGAGCCATCTATGAAAGGATCTGATGCCCTCTTCTGGCATGCCGGTGTACACGCAGATAGAGCACCATATACATAAAATAAGTAAATCTTAAAAAAAAAAAACCTTTTTTTTTTTAAATTAAACTTGAGGGTCACGTGGCACACACCACTCAGGAGGCAGTGACAGGAAGATCTCTATGAGTGTGACACCAAAATTAGTTCAAGGACAGCTAGAAATACACAGAAACCTAGTCTTAGAAAGAAAATTATCAGAATTTCTGTTTATTTCTCATGCCGTTCCCTCCAGGCCCAGAGAACCACATTTTTATTGCCTGAAGAAGCCTGAGTCAAAGTGCAGGCTTATGTTTGAAGAGTCATCAAGGTTTCTTTTTCTGAAGCAGAGTATGTGTGTCTCATGTCGGCCTCAAATTCGTACCCAAGAATGACCTTGAGCTGCTAATCCTCTGAGGTTTCAGGCATGTGCCATTATGTCTGAAATCTGAAAATCAGAAGATACTACTTATGAACCATCAGTTATATAAACTCAGAAATTCATCCATTCTGGTCTCATGTCTGTAAGACCAAAACAAAAAACCCTCAAATTATATTATGACTTAAATATGATCATTTTTTCATTGACTGTGATAATCTCATTTTATTTAAGTAGATAAATATAGAAATTAGCATGTATTTTTAACATGACCCTAATCTTTGTGACCATGAAAATAATATACTCTCCAGCAGTTGGTATCTGATAAGCAATTAGATTTGCCAACTATCTTAACATAGCCAAATATATAAGCTACAAGACACCTATTCTGAAGTTTTTTTTTTAAACAAACTGTGTATATAACATAATACAGTTAAACCATAAGTTCATGCATAATAAATGTTTTTATGTTTGTTAGGTTTTGACTTTTTGAGAAAGGTCTTCTGTTTGCAGCCCTGGAACTCACTCTGTAGACCAGGCTGTCCTCGAACTCACAGAGATTCACACCTACCTCTGCCCCCTGAGTGCTGGGACTAAAGGCATGCGCCACCACTGCCTGGCTGTAAATGCTTTTAAATATTGGAATTTCTGTATTTTCTTCTAATGTTTTCTTTGTTTATTCCTTATATTTGATCCTTATGTTTTGTTTATGGTTGATACATGAATACATTTCAAACCCATTTTCCTATGGCTTAAAGAGTAAGCCAAACAAAGTAGAGACTTTTGATTATAGAATTATTTTTAATGTATGTGTGTGCCTGTTTGTCTGCATATGCACCATGTCCATTTTGTGTCCTCGGGTCAGATGAGGGTGTCCTTGGAAGTACAAAAGACTTAAATGTTTATGAAAAATAATGTATCTATTTTTCTCTTTTGTTGTTCATAGTTGTGACTGAAGAATCTGTTGCCAAACTCATAATTGCACAGATACACATTCTCTTCTCAGCTTTACATTTTCAGTGTGGGTGGAGGGTATAAATGCAATTGTTTTAGAAAGTTTCCCCCTTACCTGGGCAGTAGTGGTGGTACACACCTTTAGTCCCAGCACTCAGGAAGCAGATCTCTGAGTTGGAGGCCAGCCTGGTCTACAAAGTAAGTTCCAGGACAGTCAGGATTGTTGCACAAAGAAATCCTGTCTTGAAAAATTAAAAAAGAAAAGGAAGCTTCCTCCTTGGTTTAAGTTTTTTCTTGGTTCACAATTTTCTTCCTAGTATGCCAGTACCATACTTTTAAAAACAAAACCAAAAACAACCTCATTTATGTAGCCCTGTTGGCCCGAGATTCATTAAGTAAACTAGACTGGCTTGGAACTTGGTGCAGTCCCAAGTGCTAGGATTACAGGTGTGTACCACAATGCCCAGTTTGTGACAGGGTTTTTTTGGAGGAAGAATCTTGAATAAGCCAGGTTGGCATTAAATTCACTCAGGTAGCCCATGGTGACTGAATTTTTGGCCCTCCTGACTGCCTCCTGAGTCCTGGGATTACAGATGAGTGCCACCTCACCCAGTTCTATATAGTAGTGGAAATCAAACCCAGAGCCTTATGCATGCTAGACAAACACTTTACCAACGAATTATACCCCGAGCACAAACACATTTTTATTACTGCTTTGTTATAGCAAAGTTCTGAGCTTGGAAAAGTATGGATTCACAATCTGTTCTTTTTCCCAAGATGACTTATGTTATTCTGGGTACCTTAAAATTTCATATAAATTTTGGAACCAGATTTTCTGTTTATATTTTTTTAAGCAAACTGATATGGCGGGTGGCAGATAGGGGAGAGAAAATCAGCTGGTGTTTTAATGGGTCATTTTGGGGAATGCTGCTTTTCTTTAAAAAAAAAAAACAAAAACAAAACAAAACAAGGTTATTTATTATACAGTGCTCTGTCTGCATATATTCCTGCACACCAGAAGAGGATACCAGACCTCATTGTAGATGGTTGTGAGCCATCATGTGGTTGCTGGGAATTGAACTCAGGATCTCTGGAAGAGCTGCCAGTGCTAACCTCTGAGCCATCTCTCCAGCCCTAGAATATTGCTTTTCAGGTTCATAGCTTTTGACTGATCCATGTCTTTGAATATGAAATATATCTTAGAAGACATATAACTGAATCTGTGTGTCTTGATGGGATTGTTAACCCATTCACCCTTGGACTCAGTGGTAGAATGTGTGCTTAGCATGTGGAAGGGTATGTCCATTCCCATTCCTTATATATTATATTCATTATTGTTGATGGAGTTGTACTCGCGTCTGACATTTGACTTAGTCTTATCTAGTGTTCTGTTCTTTTCGTCCCTCACTACTGTGTTGTTCTGAGGTTCTTGGTGCCCTGTGTCTTGTGAGCCCCTCTGTGATATCCCCTTCCTCAAGATAGAATCTTGCTATGCAGCCCAGATTTCTTCCAAACTTGAGATCCTCCTGCCTCAGTTCTCCCAGTGCTGAGATTACATATATGTGCATCACCATGTTCTACTTCTTTCTTCCTCCCTCACCCATTTTTTTTCCCTTTTCCTCACTATTGCTTTTATTTTTATGTTAAGTGAATGTTCTGTAATGTGACAAGTACTCTCATGTTGTTTGAGTTTTATGGCCAGGCCTTTCCCACCTAGTCCTGAAGTTTGGACCCGCTCTCAGCCCCACTGCTGCTTAGGCCCAAATAATCACACAGATGCTTGTATTCATTTTATGCTGATCAGCCCATGGCTCTGGCATATTGCTAGCTAGCTCTTGCTCTTAAACTAACCCATGATTCTTATTCTGTTGAGTCATGCAGCTCAGTACCTTTTCTCAGAGCAGTATAGTTGTCCTCTGCATCTGTGGCTTTCTGTTATCTCTGTGACATCTCTGTCCTGTTCTTCCTGTTCCCAGAGTTTCCTTAGTCTAGTAGCCCCACCCACACTTCCTGTCTGCCTTCCGCTAATCAGTGCTTTTATTAAGCCAGCAGGCAGGACAGTTATTTACAATGTAACAACATAATTCTACTACACTCTCATCCTGAGCCATCTCCCCAGCCCTGGGTCCTTTATAAGAATTATTTCAGAATTAATTGTTTGCATGATTAATTATTTTGAGAATATGTATTTTTTTTTTTAGACAGGGTTTCTCATTGTAGCCCTGATTTTCCAGAGATAGCAATGTAGACCAGGCTAGCCTTGAACTCAGAGATCCACCTGCCTTTACCTGGGATTAAAGGTATGTGCCACCATGCCAGGCTTGAGAATATGTCTAGTCAGATGTGGTGGCCCAGACAAGTAATCACAGCACTCCAAAGGTTGAGAAAGGAGGGTTGCTACCTTGAACTACCGAAGTTTCAGGTAGGTCTGAGCTATGGGGTGAGACTTTCAAAAAAATTTATTTAAATGGCTCATCTATCTTCTAAAGAATGCATAGGAGAAAGTCCAGTCATTTGGCTGGTCCTTGTATTTGTGTATCTGTATGTGTATTTTGTGTGTGTGTCTGTATATGTACATTTGTGTCTGTATGTACATATGTGTGCATGCCTGTAGGGACCAGAAGTTTAGTTACTGGAGATTAGTTAAACTTAGGTCCTCTGCAGTAGCAACAAGTGCTCTTTATTGCTGAGCTGTCTCTTCAGCCCAAGATACTAGTTTTAAATTGTAAGTTAGCCTGCATGATAATCCCAGTTGTTTTGTAGGGATGGGACCATGTCTATCAGGTAGAAGGCAGTTACTATGATGAAGCCTAATTGGCAATTAATTTACAAACACTAATCAAGGGAGGATGACTCACTTAGGAATCAGTGTTTTAAACAATCATAATGGTCTCTTCCTGTCCTCCTGATAGGAAGAGGGATAAGTGTCAGCAGCTGAGAAAAGAGTGCTCAGGAGGCCTGGACTTCACTCCCACCCTTTCACTTACCAGCCCTACATTTTGTCCTGTGACTGTATCATCCCACTTGTAAGACAGGGATGGTAATAAATTCCCCTTTAGTTTTTATAACTGGAGAAAGCATTAGAATTCATTACAATACATGGAATATAATGATTGACATTGGAAATTGAAGTTACAACATGGAAAAAAAAAACCCACTGTTCTTTTTTCCCTCTTTTGGTGTGCTTTTCTAGGTGAATGTGCCTCTTAGGAGCGCTTGTCTGGGAGTGTCTGGGATAAGCTTGGGCTGCACAGATAGACCATGCTCCCCAAAGACCTTGGAGCAGCTCAGCCTGCATCGTGTCCAGAGTATCGAGCATGAAGTACATTTATTCTACAAAAAATGATAAGTAAATATAAGAAAAACTCTCAAGGATTGTATTTTTAAAATAAACATAAAATCAAGGAAACTAAGATCATATTCTGAGTTACACATGCCATTTTCTTTTACTGATTTTCTCACACTTTGAAAATACTTTAAATATTGACTTGGACTGTTTGGACATTTTAAGTATATAAAAAGTCACTTTTAGAAACCCAAATTCAGAGTAAGAAAACATAAGAGTAACTAGAATGAAATAAACCAAATATAAAAGTGTTTGAACCTTTTGAGATAGAATAGAAAATAAGCAGAAAGCTGCCCGTGATGGCACAGGATTACAGACTCCAGGGAGTCTCTTGAGCAGCTAGAAGTCACTTGAGAAAGTATCTCATGATGGTGAATGAGGGACTCATCAAAATTGCAAAAGATACTGAAAATCTCTGTACAGAAAGTGTCCAATGTTCAGCTCCAACCTGAGTAGATACATACTAGCATATGGACATGATTTTAAGAAGTTTTTCCGGCCTACTTGTTCTGTGTAGAGAAGAAATGTCAAACAATGGTTTAGCTGTCATCTTGTATCAACTTAATTACACGTATGCTCACAAAAGGCAGAACATTTTATATCAGAATTTGTACTTAACAAAACCAAACTCAAAACTCCCTTTGTATATAATCTTCCAGTGATTCATTGTATTTCCCTTTCATAATGTTTACATTTTAAAAATTATTACTCAGGAAATGAAAACAATCCTAGGGTTGCAAATCAGCTTTCCAAAGAATTTTTTAAAATATTCAAATGGGGTTGTGGGTAGAGCTAAGTTGTTAGCTCCTAGCATGCAGGAACTCTGGTTTGATCCTGCATAAATCAAGCATAGGTACACAGGCAAGAGTTATCCTGGGCTACAAAGAGAATTAGAAGCCAGCCTGGGCTGCATACAATTCTAATTCTATGGGTTGGAGAAATGGCTCAGTGATTTAATGCAGTGACTGCTCTTCAGAGAACCTGAGTTCAATTTCCAGACCTACATGGAAACTCACAGCTGTCTGTAAGTACAGGATTCAACACCCTTACAGATATACATACAGACAAAACATTTAAATATAAAAATAATTTTTAAAATTCGAAAATTTGGATTTTAAGAAAATTTTTGCTCACTTCCACCTATTACCCCCAGTTACAGTTATCTGAATGTTTATTTATTGATCTATTAGAGTGGATAACCTCGTGGACTCCTTTGACTCATCCTTTCTATGTTTTGAGTGTGTGAGCCAAGACAAAACTGGTAGAGTACAATGGGCAGCAATTCTTAATGTGGCCATAAGATGGCGATGGTGTGCGTCAAAGTGGTCCATTTGTTTCCCTGCATTGTTCGAAGAACTTTAAGCTCTTTTGTATTTTCAAAAGCCACATAGAGTCCAGACTTTTAAAATAGCAAAATTTGGGAATGTTAGCATATTAATATGATATTACATATATTAATATATCATACTCAGGGCTTTGTCACACATAAATGCTGCATTAATTTTTTTTTTACATTTTTTTGTGTATCTTGTGTATGTGCATATGCACACCAAGTTCAGAGACCAACTCTATGGGATGGATTTTCTCCTTCAACTTTATGGTCTGTCAGGCTTGGCAGCAAAGCCATTTTACCTGCTGGCCCTAAATACTGACTGTGCTTTTACCTTTGTCATATGAAGTAATGAGTGATTCTACTTGAGATTGCTTTATGTCTTGTGAAAACAAAAGGTGCCCAGGCAGCATTTTTCCTCCATCACTTCTCCATTTCTTACCCTTAACGACTTTCTGTTTTTCTTTCAATTCCTGCTGTCTGTCTGCTTGGTGGCATCTTATACATCACCAAATCATTATGGTTTCTACTATAAGATTAGCTGTAGCATGCAGTTTTCCACATTCCACATAGAACGGACTTACTTTGATTTTCTTACTTGGTTGATGCTACAACTCTAGAGATTTCTAAGACTAGTCTGGGTAGAATGTTACCAATTAAAACCATCTACCAATTGATGGACAATTGTTTAAAAATTACATTTTATTGCACACTTGAATGGGTTCAGGGAAGTCCCTGTAGTTCTATGGATGATTGCCCTTAGTTTTATCCTTGACACCAATTCCTTCTCATGTGACAGATTGGGTTAACTGGCCTAGGATGCGCGTGGTTATTGGAGACTACCTCAGGAAGGCTGTTGTGACATTCCAAATGAATCTGAAAGGCTGCTTTAATGAATCCCTGAGCTTTGCACCCCAGGCCCTGATCTAGGCTTTCAGAGAATTCGGTGAGGCAAGTCCAAGATCGCTGGCCTCATTGAATGTGTGTGTGGGGAGAGAATAGCCAGACACAAGAAACCTAAGTAGCATCCCGACATGGTGGTGTATACCTTACAATCTCACACAGGAAGCCAACGCTGAAGAATAGCGAGTTCAAGGCCAGTTTGGGTTACCCGAGGAGACTGTTTGAACAAATGCTTCCATAAATATATCTAAAAATTAATTTTGCAAATGTGCAGGGATAGTATGTGTCGAGTGATCATAGGAAATGAGGTTCAAGGGGACAAGGGGACCTGTGCTCGCAGGCCAAAGCGTGGAGGCGATGGGCAGCCAGAGGCGACGGTGATTCAGATGACCGTTTCTTTTTAGTAATTCTCCCCAGATCGGATTCAAATTCTTAAACAGACGACCAGAGGGCCGAGGCGAGACGAACCGGGTGACAGCGACTTGGCAGCCAGACACACCAGCACAGTCCGCGCACACAGACCCAGCCAAGCAAGCGGTCGTCCGCCCCTCTCCGTACGTCACTCACACCGGGGGCGACGCCCCCAGACGGTGCTCGGCGCTCCGGCCGTGCGTCACTCACACCGGGGACGACGCCCCCAGGCTTCGCGCTGGGCTCGGCCGCGCGGCCCCCCAAGGAGAAGCGAAGCGGGGCGGGGCGAGGCGGGGAGGGGCGGGGCGAGCGGACGCCACCGCCGCGCCACCGGCCGGCGGCGTGCTGGTCAGCGCCGAGCGCAGCGGCGTCCCCGCCTAGTCCCCGCGGCGGCGCGCGGCCGGCCTGGGCGGCGGCGGCGGCGGTGGCCCAGGGATGCGGAGGCGGCGGAGGCGGCTCGCGGAGACGATGCTCAGACACTGAAGGAGACGGCGGTACCCGAGCGCCGGCCGCGAAGCGACCTGGGCCGCATGGCGCAGCCCTTGAGCCCCGGCGGCGAGGGGCCGCAGCTCGGTGCGACCGGGGACTCCCGGGACGCGCTGAGCCTGGAGGAGATCCTACGGCTCTACAACCAGCCCATCAACGAGGAGCAGGCGTGGGCCGTGTGCTTCCAGTGCTGCGGCTCCCTGCGCACCGATGCCGCCCGCCGCCAGCCCCACCGCCGCGTGCGCTCGGCCGCCCAGATCCGCGTCTGGAGGGACGGCACCGTCACCCTGGCGCCCGCCGCTGGCCAAGAAGGAGAGCCGCCCCCCGCCTCCGGTGAGGTCGCGGCCCGACGCCCCCGGCCGAGCGGGAGCCCGCGGGTAGCCCCGGGAGGGCGGGCGGGGCCGCGGGACCCAGGCTCCGGGGACGTTTTGTGCGCACCCCCCGGCCTTGGCTGTTTACCGGTGGCTACGCCGGGGGTGAGAGCGCAGAAGAAGCTCGCGTGAGGTCCTGTCGGGATGATTATTGCGTCTTTGGGGATGAACAGTATCCTGGTTGCATTTTTGAATTTGTCACTAGTCCTTGGGAAGCCGTTGAGCCCCGAGAATTATGCTATTTTGGAGAGAAATAGAATAAATGACTCTGGGTACTTAGTGTGAAATTTTGCTGTGATGAAAAGTACAGTCACACACACACACACACACACACACACACACACACACGTCTCTGTATCTATCTAGTGTGTGTGTGTAAACAGAATATTTAGATAAAATTCCTTTTAATCAGTATGCGTACATTCTTGACTTGTCACCTAAACAGTGACACATAACCAAGAGCTTACTCACATGCTTTATTGATGGTAAGACTGGTAATATGTTTTCCCTATCCGGTTTTATCTAATTCATTCTTTGAAAAGCAGGTCTATTAAAAATATAGCAAAACAATCCACCTTCACCTTTAGAAAGTTGATGGAAGTGTCAAAATGCTTAAGGTGGAAAATGTAATTAGAATAGTCTGTAAAATGACATTTAGTGAAAATCTCTTTCTGAATTCAGTTTTTATAGTCCTACAAGAATGCTCTCTCATTTTTAGTTAAAGTAGGCATAGTTTTATTAATTTATTTAAAGCCAGCCTTGTGATGTATTAAAAACCCCAATGTTGTACTATTTTCGGAATAACAGATGACGTTTGATACACGTGTACCTCGAATGATATTTAAAGCTGGCTTTCTAATGAATCTTCTTAATCTTTTCCCCTTTCAAACATTTGATTTGTTGCTTGGTTTTAGACTTGGCCATAGCAGATTACAATTTCAGTTGTAATTTATTTATAAGATGTCATGAAAAGATAATTTTCTTAAAACAACAAGGCTTTGTCTTGGTCCCACACTGAAAAGGAAAAGTGTGTGGGACCTCACTTCGGAAGAATCTTTGATTATATTGAAAAAACAGGCCTGGTTGTATGGTGTGAGAACTGTTGCAGATCTTGATCCCAGAAGTGCTTTGACTATTTAATCAAAGACTGGTAGATTATTGGGGTTGATTTCTGACTCTTGCTGGAACACTGAAAGTAATGAGTTTTTGCATCATTGATATGGCAGCAGTACACTTTGGAGAGAACAGTAAACAGAACTATAATTAATTTTAAAAAACTTTCCAATTTTTATTTATTATTGTGTGCATGATTGTGGGAGGGACACTTGCCACCATACACACGCAGGGCAGAGGACAGCGTTTGGCACCTGCTCTCCTACCTTTAAATGGGTTCTGGGGATCAAACAGGCAAGCTCTTCACTCACTGAGCCATCTCCCTGGCCCTCTGATTTTTATTTTTACATTTTTTGGGACTATGTCTCCTGTACTCTGGCCAAAGCTGTTCTTGAACTCTTGGTTCTTCGGCCGCCATCTCCCGAATCCTTGGCATGGGACACCACACCCTACTTTGTAATGGACTTACAGCCATCTGCTTTCTTTTATTCCAGCTCATGATCTCTGCTGCCAGATACAAAGAGAACGGAATCAAAGTAGTTAGTGTACAGCATCTCAGGGGCCATTGGCTGCAGTAGGGATGAAAGGAAAGAGTGGAGTGAAATACATTGCAAGGAAAAAGTTTCTGCTGAAAATCTTTAAGGTTGTCTAATTTCAGATGTTGTTATGCTGGCTTATTTCCTCCTGGGATTTAAGAGTGGGTTCTTGGTTGTGGAAAATATATGTTATTACACATTTTATCTTGATTTTTTTTTAAGATTTCTTTTTATGTGCATTGATATTTTAGCTGCAGTTTTATGTCTATGTGAGGGTGCCAGATCATCTAGAACTGGAGTTAAAGACAGTTGTGAACTTCCATGTGGGCGCTGGGTCCTTTAGAAGAACAGCCAGAGAGTTCTTTTATCATTGAGCCATATCATCTCTAGCCCAAAGCTTTTTTGTTTGTTTTGTGTTTTAGAAATGGGACAGGTTTATTGAGTACACTTCAAGGGGAATCAGGCTGGGGAATAATAAAATACTGTTTGTTTGCTTTTTTTTAACTTTTACTTTTTGCTTCGCTGTGTAGCCCTGGGTGGCCTTGAACTCACAGAGATTTGCCTGCCTCTGCTGGGATTAAAGGCTAGAGCCACCATACCCCACTTCAGGATTTCATTTTCTAGCCCAGGCTGGTGGCCTGTGAGTCATCTTGAGTAGCCCAGACTGACCTTTAATTTGTGACAATCCTCCTCTCTGGGTACTGGTGTCGCAGCCATGAACTTCCCTAGCTCATTTATTTTCCAAGTAGAGGTTTAGAGAAGTCCAGTGGCATGTTCAAGGTCAAACTGGTAAACTCTGACTCAGGCCAGGTCTAAGCATTGCAGCTTTGTGAAGTGACAGACTTGTTTGACTCCTTTCCTTCAGAGCTGAGCAAGTGCCTCAAGTGCTGTGGGGAATCAGTATTTCTCTCTTTCCCTCCCCTCCCCCCTCTCCAAATCTGCAGAGCATGCAGTAATATGTGAAATGACTAACAGATTCATTCTTCCCTCAGTCTTGTGGTCCTCTCACACCACCATAGCGTCTTTGTCTAGCTGTTGTAACTCTTCACGAAAAATTGGGACAAATGTTTCTTAATTTCAACACCATTGACATTTCCAGCCAAATAATTCCCTGTTGTGGGCTGTCTTATGTGCCACATCTCTTTTTGCGATATCTCAAGACTCACCCACTAGTTGACAATAACCCCCCTTTTTTCCACTGAGACAATAAAAGATTGATTTTGAGATAAGATCTCTATGTAGCTCTGGCCATCCTGGGACTTTCTGTATAGATTATGCTGGCCTTGAACTCACAAAGATCCTTATTACCTCTCTTTCTCAAGTGCTGGGATTAAAGGTATGTGCCACAATGTTTGGCAATAAAAGATTTTTTTTTTTTTTTTTTTTTTTAAATTGGAGACTGGAGAGATGGCTCAGTGATTTAAAGTACTTGTTAGTGCAGAGGATCTGGGTTCCATTCCCACCTACATGGGGCCTCAGAACCATCGAAAACTCCAGTTCCAGGGGATCTGATGCCCTCTCCTGACCTCCAAGTACAACACCCCCCCCCCAATGCATATTACATAAACATGGTAACAAAACATTCATACACATAAAATAAACTTAAGAAAAACTGTTAAAAAGGTCTTCAGACATTGTTAACCCTGCTGTGCAGAGTAGTCCTGGCCGAGAAGTGTTGTCGGTAGCTAAGGGTGATACCCAGGGTCCACGATTGTGGCTGTCATCCTTGAGCTGCCCTTGTTCCTGCTGCTGAACTGCATGAGTGAGTACTGTTGGTCGAGCTTGCCAGTGTCTCTCCCTGGAGTCTCATCAGGAGGCTGAGCAGAGTGGAGTCTTCTTCCCTGTCCTACTTCAGACTGTACATGTGGCGTGACCGTGTTTATTATAATGTTGAAGGCAAAGAAAAGCCCTGTCAGACAAACCTCAATCTTATCCAAGCATCCAGTAAGTTTTGCTATTTATTTACCTCACTGTACTTTAAGTAGTTGGTTTGTATGAGGTAGTTTAAAAAACCCCAGAGATAAAAGGGCCTTTTCCCCCCTTTGCCCATGTAGTTTCTGTTTAATTGTCTTTTTGGTCTGTACAGTATACGTATGGAAACAATGTTCAACAATAAACAATTTTATTTTGCTGAGTTGTATTAAAAATAAAAGAAAGAGTTGCAACTGGTGAAATTTAGGTATCAGCCTAGCTCTATATGAGGTTAAAACGGTCATCTTGTCTGTGATGTCACAAAGAAATGTTAATAGTGTCATATTAGAGACAAGACTCCTGAATGGTCCCGTCAGCCTTCCAGAATTTAAATACCCATTAGACAGCAGCCAGTTTCAACTTTGGTTCCAAGATTTTGATACACCTTTAGTTTTAGATGTTTAAAGAACGTTTTAAAAATTGTGGTCCCATCGTAATTTTAAATAACCTGAAGGGTGGTAGCAAGATAGATTTCCTGAGAGTAACAATGAAGGCTTGTGTGCATAGTAATGAGGGGATCCCCTGAGGATGGTTTTTGGTATAGGGAACATTCAGGCTGTGTTTGGGATATGAAGGAGAGTATGACTAGTCAGGTTTCTCATGAGGTCCGCACTGATGTGAGGAGAGTGGTCTGTTCAATTCTAAAGAAACTGGAAAAGGTGGACACAGTGAACAGGCTTCAAAATATTGCTGTTCATCTTGCTGTTTCTTGAGTGTTCATAGCCTGATCACTATCAGCGGTCCATGTAAGAGTATATGTGTACGAGTCCAGGGTAGATGTCTGGGAGTCAGTGGTGGAATTACGGGCTGCCAAAATACATTATTGATTACAAGAATTAGAAAGAATCAGCTTTGTTGCATGCCTCAGACTGGTTCAGTTTTCAGACGTATTCTGAATGTATATTATGGGCAGGTAGTATGTTGGTTTCCAGTGCAATTTAAACATAACTAGTTGTAAGAAGAAAAAAGCCATGAATACAGTGGTGAATTTACCATGAGGTTAATACTGCTTAAATGTCAAGCCTCTTACTCATCTAGTCTTTCCAGGCACCTGGGGAGGTTTAATCACGTGCTCAGATGCTCATTTACAAAATGAAACCCAGTTGGATAAAATTGCTGTCACTTTAAACTTCAAATACTTACTCTGTTGGGTCACATGGAAATAGCCACAGCATTCTAGGGAGAAATTTGGGAAGGATACCTTCTAGTTTTTTGTGATTCTGCCTATGGGAAGGAATGTAAATAGTTTAATCATATTCAGGTATTGATAGTTAAGTTTGGACTCTATTTAAAAATGATTAGCTTAAGAGTTTTTACTGAACAGAAAGAAAAAAAACCACATAAATTTTACCAATGAGTATATGTTGATAGGCTACTTATACTCTTCGTGCATAGTGACTCACTTGGGAGGCTGAGACAGGAGGATTGCCGAAGGTTCAAGAGAGCTACATAGAGAGATTAAGAGAGTACACTCAGAGTAGAGCACAGCAAGCCATCCAGCCAGCCTGTTTATTTATTACATCAGAAGCATTCTCCTGTGTCACAGCGTCTGTAGTAGAGAAACAGTTCCCATCTGTCTCCTGTATCTGCACCATTAAAGCTCTGGTTTTTGGCGTGAGGGGTGCACACCTTTAGATCCAGCATTCTGGAGGCAGAGGCCATACATCAGCAAAGCAAATTCCAGGCCAGTCAGAGATACTTACTGAGAGGCCCAAACAAAATGAACCAACAAGAAAAAAGGCCACCAGCAGCAAACAGGAAGTGCATCTTGTATTTACATACCATGTCCCCAGTCTCTTCGGATCTGTGGGAATTTTTCACAGCTTGGCTGTGCTTGTGTTTTCATGAGTAAACAGGACTATAGGTTTGGGGTGAAGAATGCCAGAGTGGTGAAGGTCTCATCTTCTCACATCATATCTGGATGCATAACGTCTTGTGTAACATTGATATTAGTTTTGGTAGTTGGTCAAGACAGTGGTTTACCAAGTTATTTTTGCACTAAAAGTTATTTTTAAAATAAATACATCTAATTAAAAGGCTTTTTATTTTATTTTATTGTTATGAGTGTCATAGCCAGGGCCTTGCATATGCTGGGCATTTTTACTCTGCTGCTGAGTACTCATACCATCTTCAAAACCTCAGTCTTTCATTTTAGTTCAGATTTGTCTATATTTATTTAGTCTACGAATTAAAATCTGGATTTTATAAACTATCCTATTTACCACCTCTTTTATATTAATGGTCTTATTGAGGTTTTAATTTTAGCTATTTTTTTCTTTTTTGAGACAGAGTTTCTCTGTAGTTCTGGCTCCTGGAACTCACTCTGTAGACCAGGCTGACCTTGAACTCACAGAGATCCTACCTCTGCCTCCTGAGGGCTGGAATTAAAAGTGTGTGCTACCACTGTCCAGCTGATTTTTGATTGTTTTTTAAAAACTTACAACTTTCTACTTTCATTGTAATAATCTTTTGTCATTTTTAAGTGGTTGCTTTATTAAAGCTTTAGACAAATTGCTAGTTGTATTGTTTTCTAGAAAATGCAAAGACTATAAAAGCTTTTATTCTATTTATTTCTTCCTTTTTATGTATATGGATTGCTGGCATATACTTTAGTGCATGCTTTAAAATACCATAGGAATATATTTTTTACTTCTCAAGTTAGTATTTTTATATAATTTTATATTTATCTAGGAATAATTTTTTTACTTGTCAAGATTGTATTTTTATATAATTTTATATTTATCTAGATTGTTCCTTGTAATGTCATCTTGATCTAGAAGATCTGCAAACTATTTTCCCTTCTTTTAAATTATTTTTAGCTTATAAATAATGGATTTCATTATGACATTTTCATATCTATCATGCTTTGCTTATTTTTAGAGCCCATTCTCCTGGGCCCCTCTTCTAGTCCCCTCCCCTCTCTCTCTGTATGCGTGCCTGTGCGTGTGTGCATGTGCGTGTGCATGTACGTGTGTGTGTGTGTGTGTGTGTGTGTGTGTGCGCATGCCTGCGTGTCTGTCTGCCTGTCTGTCTGAATTCTGCATATAAGAGCAAACTTGTGGAATATTAGTTGAAAATGTGTTACATTTGTTTATGCTGTGGAACATTTTGTCTAATGATGCAAAGATGTGTTACATTCTTTATGTTGCATTTCTTTAACTCTGTGAAGCTATGTTACTGTGCCTGTCTAAAACACCTGATGGTCTAATAAAGAACTGACCAGCCAATAGCAAGACAGGAGAAAGGATAGGAGGAGCTGGCAGGCAGAGAGAATCAACAGAGAAATCTGGGAAGATAGTGAGGATGGAGAAAAGAAAGAGGAGTTACATCCAGGGCGGCCACACAGCCACACAGCCACACAGCCACACAGCCACCTGGCCACACAGCTACACAGCCACACAGCCACACAGCCACACAGCCACACAGCCAGCCATGGGGTAAAAGGTAAGGAAAGATATACAGAATGGAGAAAGTTAAAAGCCCAGAGGCAAAGGTAGGACAATTTAAGAAAAACTGGTTAGAAACCAGCCAAGCTAAGGCTGGACATTCATAAGAAAAAATTAGTCTCCGTGTAGTTAATTTATTTGGGAGCTGGGTGATGAGCCTCACAAGAGCAAAGAATTGGGGGGAAAAAAATTATTCCCAAAATGCATCCAAGGCATTACTATGCCTCTCCTAGACACCAGCAAGGGTCCCCATCCTTTACCTTGCCAGATACCAAAACCTCAAAATGCTCTGTCCGGTTCCTTATGTAAGATGGTTAAGTGGTGCATATAGTATATGTGTATAGCTCCATGCTTTAAGCCATTTCTAGATCACTATATTAGAAACACCCAATAAAGTGTCCTGTAAATAGACTATATTACGAGAGGTGTAGGAGGAAAAAATGTGTGTCTGTTTAGTAAGGATGCAGAGGTTTCTGTCTGATTGGCGTTCACCTGAGGGGTGTAGAAGGTGTAGAAGGCCGGCCAGATGTTTGTATGTTGTTTTGTTGTGCTTCATACTTTTTGTGGGGCCATGTTTCTCTTGCCTAAAGGACTTCTTTGATTTGATTTAGTATTATATGTCTGTCACTGTTGAGCTTGAAAATGCCTATTTTTTTCTATTTTATTGCCCCCCCCTTTGAGATGGCCTTGAATTTACTATGTAGCTAATGATAAACTTGACCTTGAAGATCTTTTACATCATTTAAAAATGAACTTAAAATAACATCGTTTACTCCTTTCCTTACTTTCTTTTTCGTTTTTTTGAGACAGGGGCAGAGGTACCTGCCACTGCCTCTCCAGTGCTGGGATTAAAGGCATGTGCCAACACCACTCAGTCCCGTGCCCCTTTCCTCCTAATCCCTTCCATGTGTTACTCTTGTTCTTTCTCAGCTCATGGCTTCTTTATTTTTATTATTATTATTATTATTATTATTATTATTATTATTATTATTATTGCTACATACATACACGCGCACACACACACACACACACACACACACACACACACATATTGTGACAGGGTTTCTCTCTCTAAGAGTTGTCGCTGTCTCGCTGTCCTGGCACTTACTTTATTGAGCAGTCTGGCCTCAAACTCACAGAGATCTGTCTGCCTCCTGAGTGGGATTAAATGGTTTAAAGGTATGAGCCACCATGCCTGGTTTACATACATATTCCTAAATGCTTAAATACAACTTGCTCAGTCTGTTTAGCGTTATCTGTATGGATATGGTATTGGATAACCAACTAGGGACTCTTCTCTGGAAAGGGCCATTTCTTTTGCTTTAACACTCCCCAGGTGCCTGTTGTTGTTTGTCTAGGGTTGAGGCCTCAAAATTCTCCTCTCCATGTTAGCTTGTTGATTCATGTCCTTGACATTGACCTTGAACTTCTCATCTTTCTGCCTTCACTTGAGTGCTTGGATTGTGCAATGCTGGGAATCAAACCTTGGGCATTTGAGCATGTTAGGCAAGCACTCTACCACCTAAGTTACTTCCTCAGCTCTTCTCCTAATTTTAAGGCAAATTTTAATTAAAATGTAACCTACAGAAGAGTAACAACGTGAACATGCTTGTGCATGTATGACCAGGACTGACGAAACAGAACTTTTCTAGCATCTGGAAAGTATACCCTTGTAGACAGCATTGTCAGAACTTCTGATGTCTGAGTTGTGCCTGCTTTTCCTCTCTTGTGGGGAGATTCAGGCAAAATATATTTTCTTGTCTGACTTCTCTTTCTGAACTTCATGAAATCAACCTAGACTGTTGTAGTTTGTTCATCTTTTAGTTCTCATTCCTTTGTATGGCTGTGCTGCTGATTCATTCCACTGGGCATTGACATTTGGGATTCAGATACCCAATCATGAATGATGCTGCTACTGAACATGTTTTTTGGTGAATAGATGTAGCATTTGTGTTGAGTAATATGCCTGAAAGAGCAGTTGCTCCTTATTTGTGTGTAACATTATAGTAGATACTGTATTTTAAAGTTCTCCAAAGTGATTGTACTTCACAAACTTGAATTATTTTTATTTTATGTGTGGGTATTTCGTTTTCCATATAAGTCTGTGCACCACATGCGGGTAGTACCCATGGAGGCTAGAAGAGGGTGTTGGATTCCCTGGATGGTGATTCATGCACTTGTGAGCCACCACATGGGTGTTGGGAATCGAACTCAGGTCCGCTGAAAGAGCAGCAGTGCTCTTAACCACTGAACAGTTATCTCACAAACTTTTAAAATTAAAATCACTTTAGGACATGTAGGTGACTATATAAATAATTATATTTCAGAATAGTAAGATGAAAGAGGGTTGGTGAGGCAGTTCAGAGGGTAAATGCACCTACTGGCAAAGCCTGAAGATCTGAGTTCATCCCTGGAACCCAACTCGGCGAAGTTGTCTTCTGACTTCCTAGAATGGCACATGGACTCCCCTCTCCCCCAAACCCTGTCATACACACCCACACACAATAATAATTCTTTAAAAAGTCTCAAAGCAGAGTATGGTGTCACATGCCTCTAATCCCAGCATTTTGGAGGTGTTGGGAGGCAGATCTCTGAGGATGGATGCCTGCCTGGTCTACTGAGGACTGCACGGTAAGACCCAGTCTCAACCAAAAAGAAAGTTTCAAGAGACCAAAGAGCCATGACAGATAAATGCTGTGTGATATGTGAATCCTGTCACAGAAAAGGACAGTGGTGGAAAAACTGAATTAAAAAAGAAAAAGGAAGCAGAGTCAGAGGCAGATTGATCTCTGAGTTTGAGGTTATTTTAGTTCATGTGGGAGTTCCAGGCCAGCCAGAGCTACATAGTGAGACCTGCAACAACAAAACAAACCCAGAGATGGCAACACTTTAAAATAATAGATGTACATATTTAATATTCCGGAATGTATTGAAATACAACCTTACATTTCTTAAATATAATTTTATTTGTCCATTTAACACATATGTGTTTTTACTAGTGGTATGTGGAGGAATTATAGTCTTAATAACAACAACCTCAGGACCTGTATTTAGCTTCTGACATTTCCACACTCCTTTTGCTAATGCTTTTTTTTTTTTTTTTTAATTAGGACTATTGTCTTCTCATATTTACCACTTCCTCTACTACACCCACTCTGCTCCCTCAATAGGCTGTTTTCTGAGAGACAGTGATGAGTGTAATCACCCTAGCACATGGACAGTCTGGCTGCATTGGGCTTCGTAGGTTTGCATGAAAAGCTAAGTACTGCATTAAAGGAGTTCCCACTAAACACTTTGCACTTCTCACCAGGATTTGCATGTCTTTCAAGTGAACAGTGCTAGATGTTTAAGGTGCACAGAGGAGCAGAGTACGCCTGCACGCAGAAGCTCACAGATGCATTAGCCACCACCTGTGTACAGTACAGTAACTCAAAAGGCTAGAGACATATAGGAAATGTGAGCCTAGAGAGTAGCCTTTGCCTCATGACTGTTAACAAGCAAGTTTTAACAAGGGAGACTGAGTTTGGAAGCTGTGAAGGACTGGACGAAATGTGAAATGATGTCCACACAGGCAGAAGGATGTACATAGAAAGGTTTAGAAATGTGGAAGGACATTATATAGTAAGTATCCAGAGGCCAAGGTACTACATGTGTAGACACTGAGATGTTTGTTGTGCCCCATTTTCCATGCTAGAAGCAAACACTTACTTACTAAAAGGTCATGACTTTTTTTGCTCCTAAATTTATAAGCTGCCTCTTGAGTTCCCAGCAGGATGCTTCAGGCAACCACTACAATTATCTGGACTTGTCATGTGAGGCTAAACCCGTTTGTCTGCTTTGTGGTGGGTGTTCACTTTGCCTGGAGCATAGGATGTATGTGGGAGTGGTGGGGAGTGAGACAGGCTGGCAAGGCGTGTTTGTTGAGAGCCACACTATTGTGTCCATAGGTTGGTTGGATGTCTATAGTGGAGACCATGTAAGGAATTTAAACTAGAAAATGGATAAACAGATTACTCTTTTTAGAAAGACATACAGACTTTATAGAAAGTACCTGTCTTCTGAGATGCCTGTGATCCCAGCACTTGGGAGGCTGAAACAAGAATTATTTGAGTTTAGGCTACCTTGGCTACATATCAAGTTCTAGGCCACCCAGAGCTACCAAGACCTGTCTCAATGAAACAAAAGAATAGATATATAATCAGACAAGCACCAGTTTTCATTTTATAATATTTTAGATATTAGTAACCTTTGAGCTGATAAACCATTGGGAGCATTTCAGCTTCAGAACAGAGATGATGAAGATCTGAACTAGAGTAGTAAGAATACAAAGTCAGGTTGGTGCTTTAGGAAGTGGACCATGGCATGGCCCTTTTGTTTTGATATGTAGATGGAGGAAGAGGGAAGCCTGGAAGGCTCTTGAATCCTACCTGGGTGATGGGGAAGGCAGGAGGAGCAGGTTAGGGTGGGAACATGATGATTTATGCTGCATGGAAATTAAGGTGTCATGGAACATATTTTCCAGGTGGAGTCATGTTAATTTCCACCAAGTTCCTTTGCTTTTTCAGATGCATGCAAATCACTTTTGATGTCCCCAGGTAGCACAGACGTGCATTGGGACTACACAAGATATGGTTTTAGATTCTTGGTTCTGAGGCTTAATAGACAGTTAAAGCCTCTGGTAAGCCACTTAGCATTTCTGGTTCTGGTTCTGTTTTTTGGGGTTTTTTGTTGTTGTTGTATATTTGTTTGTTTCTTTGATTTGTAAAAATGGGAGTTGTGTTTGTAAGAAACAACCTTGTAAGATTGTGTCAGCTCATACACATTGTACAAAGGTATTTTCCTATCTTTTTGTGAAAGGCATTTCAAGATCCTTTGACTGAAGATTGATAAATTCTAAAACAATATCAACATTATATTTTGAAGTTCAGAAAATGAGGTTGAGAAAATGTGGAATGTAGATATTTGTAGTTGCCCTAGGTCTGTGAACAGGGTTTTTGAGTGGATTTATGAGCTATGGAGAATTTCTTGAGACGTTGGAGAAAGTTAGTGTCTGATGACCATTCTTAGTTCTGCATGATTTTCATGAGTAGTCTTTGCATGGCTCTGTTTCTGTGAGCTAGAGGAGGTAACTCTGTTCACACAAAGCATATTGATTGATGGGTCTTCACTGTGGCAAATGATGCTCACTGTCTGGTTATGAGCTATCTGTAGAGAAGGCCATTTAAATTATTTAACCAGATTTGAATTGGGATGTTTTCCCCTTATTGTGGTAGAGTTTTGGGGAGTTCTTTATATTTTGCCTTTGATTCATATTCAGTTAGGGGGGGATAGAATGAGATAAGGTCTATCTTCATTTCTCTGGTATATGGACATCCAGTTTCCTAATACCATCTGTTGGAGAAACTACTTCTTCTTTATTAATTGACATTGGTGGCGACACAAACAACTTTCCATGCATATATTCCTGAGTTCAGTTTTTTTTTTTTTCTTTCCAACTGATTGCTCTTTAAGTCCTTTGGGAAGTGGAGGAGGGCTACTTTACATCAATGATAAAGATGTGCAAATGTATTTTTTTAATTTTTGTAACATTTCATTTGAAATATTGTTTACATGAGATGTTTGGACCATTTCCTGATGAGTGTTGGGGACATTGGCCGCTCATTAGCTTAGTGGCTGCTCTCAGGCTCTGATGATTTTTGGCTTGTGCTTATTTCATTCTGTTTAGAGAGCTTGGCCACTGGGAACACATGAGACTCCTTACTCAACAGAACAAAAACCTAGTCTTTTGTTTATTAACATAATAAAATGTATAATTAAAATTACAGAAGACTTATTTCTCAATAAACACAATAAAAATTAAAGAACTAAAAATGTGTATGTGGGTTGTTTACTTTTTCTTTTTTCCCTTCACTACTGGGATTAAACCCGGAGACTTGAATGTAAGCTCCACCCCCAAGCCTACCTAGGTAGTTTTGATGGCTCAAATAATTCATACCTTTCTCCATGCTCCTGCTTTCTTCACGTCTTCATCTTCTTTCTTCTTATTTTGAGTCAGGGTGTGGCTATGTAGTCCCAGCCAGGCAAAGACTAGAAATCCTTCTGGCATCTTCCTTTGGATGGCTGGGGTTAGAAATGTGCACTACTCCTTAGCAGCCTTCTCTTTCCCATAGTAGGAAGAAGTTAAATGGGAAGACAGGCATGGTGCTGCACAGCTTTCCCTAGATCCCAGGAGGCAGACTCTCTGAGCTAGAGGCCAGCCTGCTCTACATTGGGAACTCTAGGCCAGCTAAAGCTAAATAGTGAGTCCCTGTCTCAGAAAGAGAGAGTGAGTGTTAAGTGGAAATGGGTGCCAAGTTGTGCTGTGTCTGAAGGAAGGTAGAAAAGTACCAGAGATAGGTCATCCAGATGGCTCCTCAGAGCCTACGATATAGACAGAACAGCTCTTGAAGGTTGTCCTCAGACCTCCAAACATGGCTCTATGCTGGGCCTGGGGGCACACACACAAGACATGCACACACACATATACATACACACACACCACACACATACACACACACATACCTACACATGCACATACACACACACACACACCACACACATACATACACACACACCACACACATACACATACATACACACGTACACACTCACACATACATGCACATACACACACACCACACACACAAACACACTCACACATACATGCACATACACACATACCATACACACATACATACACACACATACACACTCATACATACATGCACATACATACACACCACACACACATACACACACATGCATGCACACGTACATGCACATACACACACACACACACACACACAGAGTAAATCAATCAATCAGTGAGTAAGTAAATAATGTATGTATGTTTGTTTGTTTGTTTGTTTGTTTGTTTTCCAGGCAGGATTTCTCTGTGTAGCCCTGGCTGACATAGAACTCACTCTGTAGACCACCTGCCTCTGCCTCCCAGTGCTGGGATTAAAGGTGTGCATCACTACACTCAGCTAACTTTTGATATATTAACAGGGAACTAAAATGTTCATGGATATGGATCCCAGGTCCTCAGTGGCCAGGATCTTTTAAAAATTCAAGTGTGATTAGGTTGCAGGGACTTTTAATTGCTAAATTTCAGCTTGTTCATTATTCAGAATTACGCTTTGTTTATTATTATAAATGTGACAGCTATCTTAAATCTCAACACTTCCCATCCCCCTTTTGGGAACAGAGTCTTATGTAACCTGTGCTGGCCTGGTGTAGGTTAGCCTAGGACTCAGGACAGTCCTGCTTCCTCAGACCTGTTCTTAAAGTTAGCTACTACGCTTGTACTGGGAAATTGTACCTAGTGAGTCACATTCGATAAAGCACACATTCTGCCTCTGAACTAAACCCCAATCTCTCCAATTATCTTTTCTCTTATCTTTCACAACCCTGTAGCTGTACCTTGGACTGTCCATCCCCCTTTCTCTCTAGGATGACTGAAGCCTTTTGGGTGGCTTGTGCTTGCACTTTGTGCCTTTGGACAAGGTTGACCTGGAAATACATTCAGCTTTCTCTTTCATTTTTTGAGACAAGACCTCACTGTGAGGCTTTGTAGCCTTAGATCGCCTGGAACTTGCTGTGTATGTAGATCAGGCTGGCCTGACTTAGAATCTCCCTCCCTCCCATCTAAAGCTGAGATTAAAGGTGTGCATCATTCATTCTTGATTAATATCCTCTTTTGTTTAAAAACACACCTAAAAGCTTGGGGCTGTGATCTGTTTGTTTTTCCCAACACAGTCTGTGCTGCTTGCCCACCAGCTGTATCTAGGACTAAACGAGCCCTGCTGGTTCTCCAGCGGGCTCTTCCTCCTGTACTATGTCAGCTCTACCCAAATTCACGGTCTTTGGGTCTTTGTTTAAATATCCTCAGGAGGGCTTGCTTAGCTAACCTAAGTTGGGTCATTTCTGTTATTTGTTGCCCTCCCTCCCTCCCTTTCTCTTCTCCAATAGCATATTACTAGTTGTCATCATTGATACTTTTTGATTGCATTTACTAAAATGCAGGTACAATAGTAAAGGCCTGTGTCTGGCTTACTCTCTGAGAATTGACGTTTGTCCATGGTGTCAGACAAATGGGGAAGGTAGGCAAGCTGTTAGCATGCATCTGATGGTATCTTTCAGATAAAAAGACATGTCTGCAGGTCAGATGTGTCTGTCTAACACTTGGAGTTGAATCACACACACAAAAAAAGATTTAGCCATTTAGCTTAAAAATTTTGGAAACTGTGTCTTTTGATGGGTATACCTTGCTTCTTGGTGGGCTAATTCGTCAGCTAATTTGCATCCTATCCATAATATGATTGACAACTCAGCAAGTATGGTGAGGTTGTTACTCCAGAGAAAGCTGTCTGCCTTCATTTAAAAGTAATGTTGATCTACCTGAAAGTGTGTGTGTGTGTGTGTTTGTAAATACTGAACAGCCAAAGTTGAGGGAACCGATTAGGGGCATTCTCAGATGTTTCTCCTGAGACTTTTAGAGAATATTGGATAAATGGAGTTTTTCTGATCATTAACATTTAAGGTTCAAAGTATCTGTAGAAGGGCAGGTAGGAGGCTCATCTAGTAAAGATGGTTGGTAGTAGCACCTGGGTTCTAACCTGGGATCCACATGGTAGAAGGACAGAAGCAACTCTTGCCAGTGGGGAGGGTCTGCTACCCTCTTCATGCACACACACAAATGAATAAAAATTTTAAAATAGCAAATATCTCTTAATGATAAGTGGGTTTTGTTGTTGTTTTGTTTGCTCTCCCAGAGGACTCAGGTTCAATTCCCAGCACCTCGTGGCAGCTCATAACTGCCTGTAATTCCAGTTCCAGGGGTCCAACACCATCATACAGACATACATTCAGGCAAAATACCAATGCACATAAAATTAGAAATAAATTATTTTAAAAAATATGGGTTTAGGCTGGTTGATGTGACTGTATGCCTTTAATCCCAGCACTTGGGAGGCAGGGGTGAGTGGATTTCTGTGAGTTTGAGGCCACCCAGCAGGCCTACAGAGCAAATTCTAGGACAGCCGAGGTTTACAGAGAGACCTAGTCTTGAAAACCAAAAAAAAAAAAAAAAAAAAGGTGGGGTAGGGTTGAAACACAGCCATGATTTTTACATTCTTAAGAAATACAAAGCTGAACTTTTAAGGGCTTTCTGAGAAAACCAGCCTCCTACATTTTTGAGAATTTTGAAACACTTGAAAATGTAATGATTAAACACCATTTTCGATATAATTAATATCTGTCCTAGAGGGCAGTACTACCAGTGCATACCTTTAAACCTAGCACTCAGGAGGCAGAGGCAAGCAGATCTCTTTCGAGGCTAGCCTGGTCTAATGAGTGAGTTCCAGGACAGCCATGGCTACACAGAGAAACCCTGCCTGAAAACAAATAAACAAAACAATCTGTAATCTAAATGTAATCTAATGAAATTATTACTTGACTGAAAGAGCTAATTCACTGATCTAATCTGAAGGTTTGTTGAGGCCTATCATAGTTCAGGTTATTAAAAACATAGGTGAAATCATAGATTTGGGGGGTTGAGAGGGAATCCTTGGATATGGTTTCTCTGAGGCAGAGGCAGTCAGCCCTTGAAGAAAGACTCAAAAATAATGAAACAAAAATCCCAGACACTAAACAGGCGGGCTCCAACTAGGTGTTGAAGGAAGGCAGCTTAAACGCTGAGACAGCATGCCTGCAGTTTCTGTCCTGACCTTGGCAGTAGCCATGGAGCAGATAACAAAGGCATTCGCGCATGTATGACAAGGCTAGGGGAGCCCTGGAATATCCCTGTAGCCTCCCACCTGCTGTGCCTGTCATGTGACTTCTCTGGTTTTCCATTGCTCATCTGCACCATGATGACCGCAGTCATCAGCAGCCTTGTAGCTCTGATTAGGATTTCCGATTCCTAAGTCAGCACCTGGGTGTGGAGTTGTCTGACAGTTCTGTAGGTGGTTGGGAATGTGGTGCTCCCAACCTGCCTGCGTTCTTGCTGTGCTCAGCAGATTGTGTGGGATAACCAAGTGTAGCTGCATGTCTTACACAAAGATTTGGTATTCTTAGAGAAAAGTAATTTTTGTTTGGCATCAGGTGAGTAAAAAGAATCTAATTTCAGTATCTTATGCTTTTTAACGTTATACAATAACTTCTTAAGCACTTCATTTTCAGGTACCCAAAATTGTTTTCAGCTTCTTATAGTTGTCCTAGCCAGCATCAACTAGTCTCCTGAGGACTCTGAGGTGGTTGAATCAGGCAGGATAGGCTGGGTGCCCTTGCAAAGTGAGTTCTCCCATTTTTGGTGTGCAGGGCTAGCTTTTCATTGGCACTACATCTAGTTTCAGATCAGCACCCAGAGCTCCCTCTCCTTCCTACAGGTTAGGTTTCTATGTTGTCGCACAGTACAAGCCATACTGTTTTCTCCTCTGCTTATGCTGTAATGATGGAAATAAATTTCAGATTTTTCACCAATATAAAGCAAATTTGCTAGGCATGGCCACACACTGGAGAGGTAGGCAGAGCTCTGTGAGTTCAAGGGAGTTCCAGGCCAGTCATGGTTACATAACCAGACCTTGTCTCAAAAATCAAATAAGAAAGCCTCACCTTACTATAGGTTTCTAACACTTGCCCTTTTGGGGGGTTGAGGGGCAGGATCTTATGTAACTCAGGCTGGCCTCCAAATCACTGTGTAATCAAGGATGACCTTGGACCTTTTTAATCTCTGATCTTCACCTCCCAAGTGCTGGAATTATAGGCATGAACCACCACGCCAGGTTTACACAGTGTGGGAGATGAACCCGGTGCTTTGTGCAAGTGCTCTCTCATCCTTAATTCCAGAGTTCTTGTGACTGTTTCCTTCCTTAAGGATTATTTCCTTATGATGTGATTTCTTCTGTGTTACCATTTGATGTCCTGGTCTCTTCCTCCTATCCTGAAAAGTGAAGTGCTCAGTGTTTCCCTCAGGTACACTCTGTGCTCTGCTTTGAGCTGTGTCTAAAAGTGTTATTAGGTAAATTAATTACCAATTCTATAGGGATCTTAACTTCTATACATAATCTACCATAGTATTATAAGGTCTGAAAAGCCTTAGGATTATATAAATAAAATATATATCACCATATATGAATATAATTTTACATTAGCAACAAATTTATGCCAATATTCAGAAAGTTCCCCTTGCTATATAAAAGCCTTATAAGTTAAAGTCATTTTGTATGCATGTACATACCTTACAAGACCCAAGGTCCCTGTTTTCTAGTCTGAGTTTCAGCCACTGTTTTATATTACATAGGATTATATTCGGATCATTAGGCCTTAAAGAACTGTATTTTCCAGTTTAAGAATTGGATGGTATACAGATATGATTAAGTTTTTCTTTGATGACGTCACCAAGAACATGGCAGAACCATACTGTGGGATGGGTATAGATGTGGCAAGGGGGGAGCAGACAAGGAGTTACTAGAGTGAGAGGGGGGCTGTGTGGACAGAGGTGTGTGAGCTCAGACAGTGACTGACGCTAAGGGTGGAGGGGGCTCCTGAGATGGCCACCAATCCTCAGGACTGCATGGTGGTGTGGCACTTAGATGAATAATTGTAGGGGAAAAAGGTATAGATGGGAAAAATCAAGGCTTCGGCTGCCAGTATAAAGTTAATATATGTTAATGTTTGTTTGTATAAATAAATGACTCAAAGTAGCTGCTTTTATTTTTTAAAGTATGTTTTTTTCCCAAATTAACAAAATATATGGTTGTACAAGTTCTTAGTATAATGTTTCATTGATGAGAGAAGACACAGTTGTTGGTATAGCCAGCTGTTGTTGCGTTCTAGGGGTCTGCTAGTGAGGGTGTCCATTGCTGCCATGAAACACCACGACTGAAAAGCAAGTTGGGGAGGAGAGAGTTTATTTGCCTTACACTTCCACAGAGATCTGAAGGAAGTCAGGACAGGAACTCAAACAGGGCAGGATCCTGGAGGCAGGAGCTGACGCAGAGGCCATGGAGGGTGCTGCTTACTGGCTCACATAGTTCACTCAGCCTGTTTTTTGTTTTTGTTTTCTTTCTTTCTTTTTGAAAGAACCCAGAACCACCAGCCCAGGGATGGCACCACCCACCATGGCCTGGCCCCTCCCTTATTGATCACTAATTGAGAAAATGCCTTCCAGCTGAGGCTCCTCCCTACTGATGCTCTAGCTGGTGTCAAGTTGACACAGAAAACTGGCACTACAAGGGGTTTCTTCTTTTTTGTTGTTGTTTTGTTTTAATACAAGGCCTCACTCTCAAGTTCATGCTGTCCAGAAACTCTAGATTCTCCTGCCTCAGCCCAAGAGGCACTCAGTGTCTGTCTGTCTCTGTCTCTTTGTCTCTGTCGTCCTTATATTTGAGACATTGGCTCACTGTCCTGAGCCCTGGTTGTCCTGGAACTAACTCCCTCTGTAGACCAGCCTGGCTGTGAACTTGCAGAGATTCACCTGCCTCTGCCTCAGGAATTAAAGATGTTTGACAACCATATCCAGCCTTTTTTTTTTCTTTTCTCCTTCTTTTGATCATGAATGCAGGCTTTTGTTTGTTTGTTTTGTTTTGTTTTAATTTTTTTCTTTTTGGGGGCAGTCTCATTAATCCTGGTTGTCCTGGACCTAGCTCTAGACCAGGCCAGCTAAGACCTTGCAGTGATCTTCCTCCTCCAGCCTCTTGTGCTCTGAAATTATGGGTATTCCGGCTTGGTAACTGAATGAACCAACAACTTTGTACATGAAAAATACAATCATTCTAACACTTGTTATTTCCATATGTTTATTATGTTTAATAAAGCAATGGCTATAGTTGCTTGAATATAATAGTGATGATTTTAGAAGCCCTCAATCATTTGAAAGTAACTTTTTGTATTTTTATTACAGGTAAATTGGGATATTCACATTGTACAGAAACAGAGGTAAGAGAAATGTCTGGATATTTCCGTCAAACAGTCTCATACCTTTTGGCATGACATGAGTAGTGAACTCTTGCTCTGGGTTTCTCAGTCTGCAGATAATGCCGTATTGAGAACATATCTTCTCTAGTCCGGAAGAACAATGTGAAAAAAATCAGTTACCGTATCTACTTGTCTATAGCGTTAGAAGAAATGACTTAAACATAGATTCTTTCCTGTATTTGTAAAATTACTTGGCATTCAGAACCCTGAATAAGAATTAAATCTGGTTATTTTTTCAAAATAGGATTTTGTGTCATGATAACATCCTTGAGTCGGAAAGCTCCTGTAGTGTTTATTTAGTAGAACAAACAAAATAAGACATGGACATTGTTTTGATTTGAGATTAACAATGTGAAATGCTTGGGTATTTCTAAAATTAAGTTCGTTATTTTAAAATACTTTTGATAATTTTATTCAGGAGTCTCATGTGAAATGTGAGGAGTTTCTGTGTGACTGCTTATGTTCCTTGCAGGGATTTCGAGGACAACATTAAATGCCAGGCTGTGTGTGCCTTCCTGTCTAGTAGCAGAGTGTGGTCAGAGTAGAGCAGAGCGACATCCTTAGAGTATTAGCAAACTTGTTAGCGTCTAGATATTTAAGAAATTGTAGCCATTGAGGTGGCACACGCCTTCAATCCTAGTATTTGGGAGGCAGAGGCAGGTGGATTTCTGAATTCAAGGCCAGTCTGATCTACAGAGAGAGTTAGTTCCAGGACAGCCAGGAGTACACAGAGAAACCTTCTCTCAAACACACACAGAGAGAGAGAGAGAGAGAGAGAGAGACAGACAGACAGACAGACAGACAGACAGACACAGAAAAGAAATTGTGTGTCTACTTTTATAATGCATCTTGATAACTTTTATAATGCATGTTGATGATAGGTTTCGGTAAATTTTAATTCATTTTCCTAAAAGATGTTACATAATTAAAAACCAAAACCAATACATTCTTTTTAAAAAATTTAATTCATTTTATGGTCTTTATTAAAGGAATATATTCAATCTAAGTAAGAAGAAAGAAGCATTGCATAGTTTCAGGGTCTATATATTTATAGCTATGAAATTTTGAGTGATGAGTTTTTCCCCAGACGGTTGCCTTTAAAATATTTAAGGTAATTTTTGTTAAGGTCACAGGACCTTTAGAACTGTAAAAAGAGAATATATGTGAAATGTTTCATTAGCTCCTAAGGCAGTATTGTAAATTAAGAGTGTACTAATAAGAGTTCACATCTGTCTGCATTTGGTATTGAAGTCCTAATGCAAGGTTTTGCCATTAGCCTCCTCTTTGGGTCTTATGTTGCATTGCTGTGAGATCAGCATGGTTTTAACATTATAATACCTGAGAAGGATGGCTATCAGCTAACAGCCTCCCACCTGGATCTCCGTTAGTGTTAGAAAGGGGTAAGTAACACCCTTCATATTTTTGTTCAACAGCAGGTTTTTTTTCTTTCTTAAAAGTGTTATTTATATTAATGTGTTTCAGGTTTAAGTGGTTAAATTAATAAGTATCTTTAAGTTTTGTTTTGATTTCTAGCATTGTGAATGTTAGTTTATGGGCTGTACCCATAAAAGCTCTTTAGCAGCCATGATGTTTTGTTTTTGTTGTTGTTTATCAAGGCTGGAAAACCAGGCACTCTTGGGCTGGAGACTGCCTGCTCATCAGCTTGTTCCTGAGAAGTGGACTTGTGGGAAATGAGGAAGCTTGAGGCCTGGGGCAGCAATGCGGAGTCCCTGCTGGCTACTTACAAGCCAGTCCTAGGAGAATGGTTGCCCCAGCTAGAAAGGGTACTTTTGAGAGCCTGTCCTGGTTTTTGAATAGATTTTCTCTTGAGGAAGGAGATTCCCATGTCCTAGGTGAGGCAGAAGCCTTTGATGTTCTTGCACCAGAAAGGCCACAGAGCTGCTTCAGGACTGTACCTGTGTCAGGTGTGGTGGTGTTTGGAGACCAGATCCCCTCCTGTCGCTGTGCTATCTGCAAAGAAATGTTGCTGATAGGGAATCTGGGAAGCCAGTCATAAGCACTGTCTCTCCGTGGCCTGTGCTTCAGTTCCTCCCGTGACTTCCCTTCATGCTGACTATGAACTGTAAGCTGACTTAAAATAAGCCCTTCCTTCCTGGCGTTCTGGGTCCTGGTGTTCATGGTGTTTATCATTGCAATAGAAACTTAACAAGACCCCCTCCCAGCGACTCAAGGGGAGGTACTCCATACTACACTTTTTATTTGGCAAACTGGCTTCTGGGGGGTTCTTACCTCCTGTGTCGTGTCATTTCCATTTAATCTTTCTCATTGTGTGTCTGTGTCTGTGTGTGTCTGTGTGTGTCTATATGCAGGAAGCTTATACAATGGTAGGTTTCCACACGACTTTTCCAGACACCCTTAGTGTTATTTCTTTTCTGCTCTCTTCTTTGTCTGACCCCCACACCCATCTTCTCATTTTTTACTTATAATTTCTTTTTTATAATTTTTTTTTATTTTTGTAGGCTTTTATTTACTTACTGTGTGTGTATGTGAGAGTGTGTGTGCCCCATAAAGAACAGGTTTTGAAAGTCATTGCTCTCCTTCCGCCTTGTGGTTTCTGAATTAGCAAGCTCAGAGTTTGGTAGCATGTACCTTTAACCACAGAGCCATTTAATACTTCCTAATTCAGAGAAACCAAATTGAAATTGAATATAAAGAAGTCAGGAGAAGCTAGGCAGTGGTTGGGCACGCCTTTAATTCCAGCAGTCAGGAGGCAGAGGCAGGCAGATCTCTCTGAGTTCAAGTCCAGCCTGGTCTACAGTGCAAGACAACCAGGTCTACACAGAGAAACTCTGCCTCAAAAAACAAACAACGAAGCCAGAAGAGGTATTTAATTAGGCCCTTCTCCTTAAGGCCGTTGGTGTCTCTTAAATCAAGCATCTCCCACATCTCTCTTTTGGGAAAGTTTTACGGTTTCTGTGCTGGGTTTAACTTAGTCACGGCATGTGCTTAGGCCGTGCTGTATACCACTCAGCTACACCTTAACCACCTGGAAATGTTTTCACATACTCGGCCCCTAGTGATCTCAGCATTGGGATTTGTGAAGGAAATGTCCCTTGCCTTGTTCTGTCCTGTCTTGCCATGTATTCTAGGCTGGCCTTGAATTTACTACATAGCCCTACATAGCCCAACCTCTCCTGTGCAGCAGGAGCTGTGCCTCAGCCTTCTGTGTGTCAGGGGAACAGGAGCTTAGCACTGCGCTTAGCTCTTTTCTCTTTTCTTCTCCCGTGGCTAGCTTTCTATGATTTGTTTCTATGAATGTTCCTTTGAACAGAGACAGGGTTGTTACTATGTCGCAGGTGCTAGCCTATAACTCAACTCCTCCTGCATCTTCTGCCTGGGTATTGGGGGGGTCAGGTATATGCCATGGCTTCAACATGAATATTTAAAAGTTTTTAATAGACAATTAAATTTCCCCCATCTTTTTGGTTTTTAATAATTATAAACTTTTAATTAAAATATAATTGCATCATTTCCCTCTTTTTTTTCCCTGCCAAACCCTCCCATGTTCTCTCCCTCCAACCCTTCCCAGCCCCCCATTGCCTCTCAAATTTGTGGTCTCTTTTATTATTGTTACATACATATATACATGCATATGTATATATAAATACAAATATATGAATACAACCTTCTGAGTCTGTTTTGTGTCGCTTGTATGTATGTGATTTTAGGGCTGACCACTTGGTTTTTGAAGGCATAATTTCCAGTGTTTTACGAACGAACATACTCCTTTGTTAGGCATCCTCAAGGTCAGATCCCACTCCTCCACAATTCCCACCCCCATATCTCCATGTTCCCAAGCCTAACAGCCATACTTTTTTGCTGTTCTTAGTTTTTTAAAGAGACCTGCACTCTCTCTTCCCAGAAGTGGCTCACAGCTGCAGCTGGTAACTTATAAACTTTTAAATGGGTGACTGACCTGAACCTGCACTTGCCTTTCCAGAAGGCAGCTCTGACCCAGGGTTAGGGAGCCTTTTGCTACTGCCATTTTATGAGTTTACTGCTCCTGTTAGTTAAATCGTATGTATGGATTGGAATCCTTGAAGAAAGTTGCCAGACACTTAAAATTACTAGATTGTAACTGAATTTGTAGTTTGCAGTCTGAGCATGTTCCATTCTGACTTGAATATTAACTGTTGCCAATCACAGGGTACTCAGAGCCATTTCCCTTTGAGATGAGAGCAGCTAAATGAATAACTCGGCTGCTGTTCTTGTGGAGCATTGGCTATGTTTTAAGTGGAATAGGTTAAACCATAATATAACATGAAGTTAGCTTTTATCATTACTTAATCTTGATAGGGCTCATTTAATTGATAGAGCTCACTGAAGGAAACTATTAAAAACACTCATGCTTACATTTTAAAAGATTTATTTTTATTTTTAGCTATGTGTGTGGGGAGGGGAGTATGTGTGTTTGAGTGCAATGCCCATGAAGGCGGGAGGCATGGGATTCCCTGAAGCTGAGTTGCAGGCTATTGTGAGCCAGGCGGGATGAGTGTAGAGAACTCTGGTCTCTGCTGGAGTAATCTGAGCTCTTAACTGTGGAGTTCACCCTTTATCCCTCAGGCTTGTATCTTAAACACAGTTCATAAATATTTTTTGTAGGGTCTGCTGTGGGCATTGATAGAGACGTTAATTTTAAGAACAAACTTATAAACTATATTATGATTACTGACATTTTGGAGATGAGAATTAAAGAATAGAGACATAGTAACTTTTGATATTAATCTTCCTTGTTGAATTTAGAGTCACTTGGGAGACACACTTGTGGATATGCTTGTGAGGATGTTTCTAGAGAGGATTAACTGAAGAGGGAAGTGTGGGCGGCACTGCCTCATGGGCAAGAGTCCCAAACTGAATAAAAGGGTAAAAAGGAGAAAGTGAACTGAGCACCAGTGTTCGTGTCTCTCTGCTTCCTGTGAACACAGTGTGACCAGTGCCCTGCGCTTCTGCTGCTGTGCCTTTCTACCATGATGAACTACATCATCCAGCTGTGGGCCACAATAGCCTTCCTTTAGTTCCTTTGTCTGCTACTTGTTACACCAAAAGTACCTGACACACTTGCCCACGCTTAGATGGCTGATGGTATTAGTGTCCATTGCTTCCCTGTGTTGTCTTAACCTGCCTGTTGATACCTTCAGTGTAAGGCAGCTACACAGTGCTGGAAATCATCTTGGTGTCTCCTTTGGAAGAGTGAAATAAGTAGGTGTCTTATTCTGTACATGCCTCTAACCAGTGACTACTTCAGTTATGGTCTTTTGAAGCCAGGGGACATGCTTCAACCAAAATGAAACTTGGGAAAAGGATCGAATGCAGCCCATGAGCCCTCAGTCATCATGGATTAGATGGGTACAGCTTTTTTTTTTTTTTTTTTCTCCTGTGGAAATTTATGAAATAGGCCGATTCTAAATCATTCGGAATGATTCAAGAATTGTCCTATATTTCAAAAACCTTGGGGTAATTGGACCTGTAATTCTAGATGTGCCTTGGGGGGATTTAAACATCTTGGGAATGAATTAAAAAATATACTGATGTTAGTATCTTAGACTTAACTCCCTGTGTTTATATATAATTTTTGGCCAATATTCTTCAGGACATGAAAAAGTTTCTTGATAGCCCAAAATAAATCACTAAAGGTAATATGTAGGTTTTTTGCTTTAATGCAGAGTATAACATTGATAAATGTATATTTGGCTTTTAGCTAAATATGCCCATTTCATTTTTTCCTAACCTCTGGCTTACGAATGCTCTTGCGATAATTGTATATATACTGTTTTTTAAGTTGATATTAGCTAAACCTTGGTTAACTTCAAAAGTGATAAAAATCTATCCTGAAAGAAGTAATGTGATGTTTTTAATAAAAATATTGGCAGGTTGAGGAAATGGCTCAGCTGGTAAAGTGCTTGCTACAGAAGCTGAGGGCCTGAGTTTATACCTCCAGCACCATGTAGCACTCAAGCATGAGACCTTAGGAGCTTTGTGACCTACCTTCACTCTGTATAAAGACACAGCTAAGGAACTGTTCTCATTTAAAGGAGGCTAAACAGACAATGACAAATGGAATTGATGTTAGGAACAAAGTACAGAGAACATATTTAAGGGACAGTTGTTGACATTTTAATATGTGTTATGCATTGCATTGTATGGGTGATAATTATCTTGGTTTGAATAACTACTGTAATCATCTGAGATATGTTCTTAGTTTTAGAAAATAAAATTCTATAGTATTTGTGTACTAGGTAAGCATTAAGTGTACTGCTTTACTCCCAGGTCTGAGGTGGGGGAGAGAAGTGTGGTACAGTAGATGAAGCATAGTATTACTTCTTGATAATCTGGTATAAGACAAGTAGAAATTCTTAAGGGCTACTTTTGAGGTGTTTCTGAAAAATTTAAAATTACATTAAAATAAAGTTCCCCAAACAGACTTGAGTGACAAGGAAATTGTCCTAAAAGTTGGGACTCTAATTGGGAGTTGGCTTTAGTTAATGATGGTCTGCTAGTCTCGGCTCTAACCCCACAGGAACTCTGCAGCAGCGCTTCCTCTGCCAGGGATCCTTAGGGCTACCTCCTTTCTCCTTGAGTCAATAAATTTTGTTGACATTTAACTTGGCTTAAGATTTTAAAAGTTGCATGGTGGCGGTGTTAGCACATGCCTTTAATCTCTGCAGAAGCAAGCAAATCTCTGAGTTCAAGGCCAGCCTGGTCTACTGAGTGAGTTCCAGGACAGCCAGAGTTATAACACAGAGAAACCCTGTCTTGAAAAACCAAACCAAACAAACAAAAACAGCAACCTATAAGCAGTTCTTTATGTTTACACAGTTGTTGAGACAAATACAGTCTGAATGCAATCGGCTAGGAGAGGAGGGTAGAGCAGGGGAGGGGAGGAAAACTCTGTGGTCATTGCATGTCATTAGACTGTGTCTTGTCTGAGGGAAATCTTATAGGTAAAATACTGTTTTAGTAAACCTAGGAGCATGGAGAGTATTTGGAAAAGAATCAGTGCCTCCGAGGTAATTTTATATATATTGTATATGACTAGTTTAGTTTATAACTGTAGGTGTAAGGAATAGCTACCTGCAGCTAAGCCTGTCAGCTTGAGTTCTGTCAAGCTCTGGAACCCACATGATGGAAATGACTCCAGAAAATTGCTCTCTGACCTCCACAAGCATGCTGTGACACATGTGCCGCCTCCATACACATGCATCCAGTATAAATAAAAGTGTAGTAAATAAAAAAATTATATATAGTTAAATGTAGTCACATCGGGCAAGTACAAGAAAATATGTAAGTAAATGTCACAGTTATTAGTTTCTTCTATGTATTTCAGAATTTTGAAATGCCAGAGATTTGATACCCTTTTCTTTGGTGACTCAGTCTAGTCTGTTATATAAAAAATGCAAAATATTCAGACTGTTCTGCCTTGGTCTGGTGTCACCAGTACAGTCCAGTTGTCTCCACACCCACCACCTTGTCCAGCTTCCTGGAGTTCCTAGTGGTTGCAATTGGGCAGGGCCCACACACCCAACTATGCAGTAGTGTGGGCAGGCGAGCTACTGGATTCCATTCTTCTTCCCCTCAGCTGGCATATTTAATCAGGCACTGCCCTGGTTTGCTTTCTGTTGTAGTAATACCAGCCAGAACCAACTTGGGGAGGAAAGGGTCTTGTTTGCTTTACAGTCCAGGGCAGGAGCTCAAGTAAGAACATGGAAGCAAGAACTGAAGCAGGGACCATGAGGAGTACTCTTTACTGGCTTGCTCTCGGGCTTTGTCCTGCTACCTATATGGCCCATGCCCTACTGCCTGGGGATGATAGCAGTCTTTAGAACTGGGCCTGCCTGGATGTAGATGTAACCATCCAGTTAAGAGAATGCCCACAGGCCAGTCTGATCCAGGCAATTTTTCAGTTGACTTGACTGCTCTTAGGTGTGTCAAGTAGATAGCCAGTATTAGCTATCACAGCCTTCCTGGAAAGTAGTGTCAAGAAATTAACTGAGCTAGCTATTTCAGAAGCAGTGGAAAGCTTACCTACTTTGCTTCTTGAGCACTATTAGTACTAGAGAAAGCAGGAGTTGAAGCTGTTGGTTCTCAGCAAAATGTTTCTCTGCAGCATCATTTTTCTTCCTTGCCAGGCATGTCTTTGAAGCAGTCAAATTTATTTGGGGGACCCTGAGATGAGTCATTTAACAAACACAGAACAGCCAGGCAAGGACATTCAGAACTGGCACAGTTCTGCCCCCTCCCTGTCTACATGAGTCTTTCGTGCCGTTCATGGGCTGTAGAAAGCGGCACCTGCCACCTGCTCACAGCCCAGCCTTTCCCTCTGAAGCCCAGAAAGGAGGAATGGCTGGTCAGAAATGAAACAGTGATTATAAGTTTCAGTAAGGGATGCTCAGGTTATCTGAAGAGACAAAGAAGCAGGTCCAGTACACCTTCACCAACAGAGCTGTGGACATTAGAGCAGGGTCTGCTTATTCTTAGAGTGGAGGAGGAAGTAAGAGGTGGCAGGGTCCTGAGTGGCGTGAGCAGTGATTATGTATTTTGAGACAGGGTCTCATGTGTCTTTCATCTAAGCTACAGATTTCCTTAATGAAATTTCACTGAATTATTTGTCACAAGCAACAACAAATCACAGTTACATATGTTGATTGCTCAAAATATTTCCTTTCTAACTTTGTAGGGAAATATTTGTTTCCAAGCTTCTGAACAGTAAAAATTTAAATACTCAGTGACTTGCCTTTTGTGTCTAATTTATGGATGTATTACTGTATTTTGAAAATTGGAAGTAGAATGATTAAAAAAAAACATTATGTCTTTGACACAAGGCAAATAAAACTGAAATTATCTCAGTGGTTTCAGGAGTTAAGCCTGAAGTGGAGGGGGAGCTTCCTGTTTTACTTGACACATGGAACGAGAGAAGACACTCGTTGCCTTTTCTTGGCGTCTGTTTAAGCCCTCCCCCTTTTTTTTCATTAAGTAAAATTAGGTGACTACTCTAGGCCTTCCTGTTTTTTAGGCTCCCTGAATTTACTTGAAAACTGTCCACACCTGTCCTTGACAGTCCGGAGCTCACACAGTGGGGGTGGAGCTAGAGCCAAGATAAGGACTCTTGGTCTGGCCACTGTGTCCTTCCAACAATGGCTCCTTGTAAGGCAGGTTGAGTGCATCAATACTACATTGTAGCTCTGGTTGGTGTAGTTGGTACAGTGTCTCTTCCAGCCCTCCCCAACTTTCTTCAGGTGGCAAATAGGTCAAGGTGATGTGGGATAAATGTGACTCCCTGAGGTACATGAGGTAGATAACAAGGACAAGCTTCTCAAATGACAGTGGCCTCTGACCTCAGAACTTCACAGTTTCTGCTGTGTCACATCTCTACTGACAGTCGTCTCCCCAAGCCAGACAATTTCTTCTCTCTGTGTGTCTCTGTCTCTTCCCCCTCCATGTGAGTGTGCCTGTGCACATGTGCTGAGATAAAATAGCACGACCAAAGGGAACTTAAGAATTTATTTTGGCTTATGGTTCCAGAAGGCTAGATGTCCGTAATATGGGGAAGGTGTGATGGGTAGCAGGGACAGGAAGCTGAGAGATCACATCTCAAGCCCACTCAGGAAGTAGAAAGAGCTTGAACTAGGTCAAGACATAGACCCACAAAGCCTGTGTTCAGTGATGTACTTCCTCAGCAACGCCCTACCTCCTAAAGGTTGGACATCTCCCCTAAACAGTGCCATTGCTGGGGACCAAGTGTGAGTTATGGGAACATATTCTATTTAAACCACTACACGGTCTCATAAACTAAGGAGCACCTGTGTTGTGTTAGAGTGATTCTGACATGGATGTGCTCAGGGGTGGTCTGCAGTTGTAAGGAGAGCACTAATGTTGGTAGCTGTGGACAGCACCTCCTGAGAGCACATGGGGGACAGGGCGGGGCCCCTATTGTCGTTACTCTGGGCTGGATGTGTTAGCCTCGAGCAGCTCATTTAACTTCTTTTCACCTTCTTTAGAACCAAAGAAGAGGATAGATTGTGAACTTTTCTTTTATTTATTGGTTTTTCAAGATGGGTTTTTCTGTATAGTCCTGGCTGTCCGGGCTCTGTAAACCAGGCTGGCCTTGAACTCAATGATTCACCTGCCTCTGCCTCTCCAGTGCTGGGAAGATGGTACCACTGCCTGGCTTGTGAACTCACTTTTATAAGGCATGTTCTTTAATTTTTTTTACCCTGATGTTCAAATACACAAAAAGGGTTTTGTGTTTCAGCTATCAGTTTTGTTCTCAAAAGAAGAAATGTGAGTGAGGCTGTGTTTGCCCCTTCTGGTAATTGACTGCTGATGTGCAGCTGGGAACCAGCTTCCCTCTCTCTCCTTCCCACTGCCTCTGCCCTCCTGAAGGCAGGGCGCTGTCCCTTCACAAGAGTCCTTACAGGAGGTGGCTAGGCTTCTCAGCTCATGTTGCCCTCTTACTCATTTTCCTATGTGCACACTGGCCACTTTCTGTGTGACAGAACATCTCAGGCACCTTCTCTCTCAGGCCTTTGTACTGGCTGCACCTGCTTCCAGTGCTTTCTCAGATATGGACCAGCTATTCCTTACCCACCTCCACTCTGGTATAGCCACAGGGTGTGAAGTATGCATTGCTTATTTAAATTTTACTCTGCTGCCTTGAAATACTTGTTCTCTTCACAAGTTACCATTGTTCCTGCGAGAATGTAAACTTTAGAAAGCACAGTTTTTCTTGGGTTCATTGCTGTCACAGGCTCATCTTCAGGGACTTTTCTCATGTGTATGAAACGGTAACATGTTCATGGTGTTTATAGGTGTCATTTTGGCCAAGCACTCCTACAGTGAGCTAAACATAGTTCATAAAGAAATAAGGATTTATAAAGAAATCGTGATAGTAGTACAACCCATTTCACAGAAGCACAGATGTAGAAAGCCCCTGACTCAGGAGAGGTATCCTGCTACGCCATGCTGGTCTGGGGACCTGCGGACCCTCCCTGCATGAAGATGGTATCCTCAGGGATCCCCGAGGACCCTCACACTGACGTCTTTCCTCTCCAGAGCTCATGCTACCTTTTCCCTCATAGCATAGAGAGCTGTGAGGCGGACGTGGGGCTCATGCCACCTTTGAGCTGCTTTTCATTTTGCAGTGGCCTCCTACTGGAATTTTTCCAACTTTATGAGGAAAATTAATTTCTAGTTGACAGACCACATCGGAAGGAAACTTTGAAGCTAATTCTATTCAGCAGTTCGAATGGCTGTTTGGCCACTGGTTAGTATGTATGCGCCTGGGCGCCTGGGCTTGCTGACCTCTCATCAGTGCTTGCTTTACGCAGGAGAATCATGTGTGAGGAAGTACTTAGTTTCCATCCTCCATATGGCAAAAGGCAACTTGGTCTTTAATAACATTGGGTCCCTGCTTCCTTGTTTTGATGCTTAAGATGGCAGTGGTTGCTGCCACTGGATTAGACTAGAAGGAGCCTGCAGCTGTGTGTCCATCTGTCTCTGTCCTGTTCTTCTTGAGCTGGATCTTCTTGTTTGCTTTCTCAATTTGGCACAGAAGCAGTGCACTGTAAACCACTTAGAACAGGCCAGGTTACCTAAGAGTGATTGTACCCAAGCACCTGGGGCTGGGGCTGAGGGCAAGCGTTGCCCATATACTGGCAGAGTTTGGACCTTTCTGGCCTGCTGATGTTTGTGTGTGTGTGAAAGCAGATGATGGTAAAATACACCTGATTTCTCTCCAGGAAGTCCTCGTAGGGCAGCCTGCCTGCACACCTCCTCTCTTAGGCCCTGGACAGGGTGGTCCAGGGTGAGTGCTTCCTCCTCCATCATTTGCTGTTGATGTTGTCCATGTGTGGATAGAGCCACATAGCCCTCTGAATTATGGGCTCTGGAGGTAGAACTGGGTCTAGACTCTATCTGCATTGCTTCCCCAAATCCCTAATATCCTTGATTTCCATTCAGAGTCTCTGAAATTGGGGAGGGTGTAGTTAAAATACATAATGCCTATTTAGCAATGCTAGTATGAGAATTAAGATGTAGGGAAATAATTAACCTGAGACCTTGCAGATCGGTAGATGTCACTGATAGGAAAAATCTACTTAGGTTGTATTTCTTTCTTTCACATTCTCTTTTTATTTATATTAACTTATTCATACATGTGAAAACCTATCTGATTTCTGCTAGGTACTAAAAGACCAAAACAGACCTGACCTTGAGCTCAGAATCCAGTAGGAAAGTGTGTGCCTTGAAACTTGACAGTTACTAGAACATTTAAGTTGAGCCAGGAGTGGAGTTTTAAATACAGACTTTAATTTTTAAAAAAGAAAAAAGTAAAAAGAAAAAGTTAGGGGGAAAAAATCAATGTAGTTTTCCAGAGTTTTGAGAGCGGTCCTTACAGTAGCCGAGAGAGCTTGTGTAACTGTCCTTGAAGGACAGTTAGTAGGTCAGTAGAAACGGAAGAAACAGGCCTTGTAAAGCAGACTGGAGCAAGTCCATTGAGGATTTTTTTTTTTTTTTTTTTTAAAGTGAAACAAGGAGAGCAATTGTGAACTGGAAAGTGAAGTCCGTAATTTTCCAGCACTGAAGCCATAACTTCTGACAGCAGAATCAGAAATAATAGCTGCTTTTGCCACAAATAAAATTCGGTTTAAAAGTATGAACAAACCTCAACAATTTTAACATTGGTGTAGGAATTGTGTTTGTTTTCGGTGTAAACAAATAGTATGCAAACGTTTTTACACCAAATAGTATGTAAAAGTTTACTGTTAACTGTAAATAGTATGTCATTTTAGAATATTTATTTTTATGTATATGCATATTTTCTCCTTGCACACACATGCACATACACACACGCACACACACACACGGTACAGAGACACACACATTTATACACACAGAGGTCAGAAGAGGGCATTGGATCCCCTGGAACTATTGTTACAGATGGTTGTGAGCCATGTGGGTACAGGAAACCAAATCAGGTCCCTTGCAACAGCAGCAGGTGTTTCTCAAAATGGGCCATCTCTTCAGCCCCTTACCCATCATTTCTATAATGAATGAATAAGATTTAGTATCAGAGCCAGGCACAGTGCCTTTAATCCCAGCAGTTGGGAGGCAGAGGCAGGTGGATCTTAGTGAGTTCCAGGCCAGCCCGGTCTACAGAGCTAGTCAGGACAGCTAGTGTTACACAGAAGAGGTCCTGTCTTTAAAAAATAATAAATTACAACAAAAGATTTAGCATAACGAAAAAATTAAGTATATTGATGTATTTACTATTTAAAATTGTGAATGAATAGGCTGGAGAGATGGCTCAGCAGTTAAGAGCACTCGCTACTCTTCTGTAGGACCTGAGTTCAATTCCCAGCAACCACATGCTGGCTCAGCCTTCTATGAGAGTTGGTACTCTCTTCTGGCCTGCAGGCAGACGTAATAAATAAACACATCTTAAAAAATATACAAATGTAAATGCAGTTTTTCCTCATTTATTTTCTTTATATTAAAATAAGGCAATTTAAAAAATAACAATAGCCATCAACTGATAAAACATGACTAAAATGCAGTGGTATATTCATACAATAGAATGTCATATGACAATAAAAAATGTGAAATACTAATATAGCATAATACGACAAAAACTCTAAGGGAGATTGACCCTTTACTAATGACCATATATTGTATGACTGCGTTTATATTATGTCCATAATTGTTCATCTGTAGAGACAAAGTAGATCATACCTTGTGTGGGGGTAGGGAAAGAGAGAGCTGGGGAAAGGGGACAGTAAACAACAGAAGTTCTTCTGCCCCTGATTGCACATGCACATTAAGTGCATTGTATGTATGAAGGTTAGTTGGGGTTTTTGTTTTTTGTTTTTTTTTTTAATTAACTGCTAAAGTATAGAAGGTAGGACTCCATGTGTGTCCTGGTTGTCAGATTTGCCAGCAGATATCTTGCTGAGCCATATCTCAGGCCCTGCTTCAACTTTTTAAAAACCAAATATATATGTGTGTGTGTGTGTGTGTGTGTGTGTGTGTGTGTGTGTGTGTGTGTAATTTATTATTATTATTATTTCATGTTGTGTGTTGTGAATTAAGCCACGGGGGTGGGGGGTGAGAGTGGAGGAGGCCAGGAATGTGAATTGGCTATGATGCCCAGTGCTACACGAGGTTAGGTACTTGTGAGGAACCCAACTTGGATACTCAAAATTCAACTCAAAGTCTCTGGAAGAGCAGCAGGTGCTACCAACTGCCAGGATATCTTTCTATTCCTTGGCTCAATTTCTTTCTTTTTTTGAAATAGGGTTTCTCTTTGTTTCCTTGGCCAGCCTGAGATTTCCTCTGTAGACAGGCTGGTCTCAAACTCAGTGATCTGTCTGCCTCTGCCTCCCGAGTGCTGGGATTAAAAGTGTGTACCACCACACCTAGCTCTACTTTATTACTGTTATTTTTTAATCAGAAAGAGATAGGAGAACAGCCATATTCCTTGGTAGAATTGTTGTGAGGACTTAAAGTGTCCTATGTGTTGATCTTGGTGCAGATGCTCACACATGCACTGTTTTGTTTTGTTTTGTTTTTTTGTTTTGTTTTGTTCTGGGTTTTTTTCCTTCTAATAATAGATTTTCAGGTACTGATATTTTAACAACCTTGAGCCATGAGATATTTTTAAATTAAAGTTTAAAATACGCGTTTCCTCAACTTTCCTACCATGTAACTTTGCTTGGGCTCAGGCTAAAAACTAAAAGCAAAGATTACCAGATTTTAACAAATTTGTCTTGAGGATGGAGCCTTGTGCTGGTTTCAGAGCACATGATAAACTGGGTTGTAGTCTAGAAACAGGCTTGTCTCGGGAGTACAGAATGTGATGCCATTTGATCTGGTTATAAATTCACTATCATGTGCACCCATGAAGAGAGTAAGGCGCACAGAGAGAGAAAGGCTAATTCGTGTCATTTTACATTTTCTTATTCTCAACTCGTTTGTCATCTCTTGGTAAGAGTGTGGCAGACTTTGTACTGGAAAGTTTTTTGGAAAGAATTGTCTTCCTTAATTCAGGTATTCCTGAGACTTGAGAAAGGCTGTCTGTCATTCTTGTGTCCTTGCATGGGATCCTAAGGTGACCTGGCAGCCTGGCTTGACCTGTGGTTCTTTGGCGAAGAGTGAGGAGACAGTCGGGTCTACTTCTTTCTTCTCTACTCAGACTTTACTCACAGTTATAGGGACAGACTGGGCGGTCAAAATGAGACTATATACATTAAAGAAAGCAAGAAACACTTCTCCTAAAGTACTGCTGAGTGATTTATAGGCCTTTACATTGTTGTATGTTTCCCTTTTATATGAATATTTTTATGCTGGTTGACTTGTAATTTCCCTTTCTTGATCATATCATACACATATCTCTCTTGTGTTTAATATGCTTTTTAATACTTTTTAAAGCTGACAGCTTGCTGGGCTCTGTTTTTTGTCTCTTTATTTAATACTCCTCTCAAGGACCTATGCACTAGGTAATTTACTCCCATTGCGTAGAGGACTTCCAGGCTTAGGGGGATGTTAATAACACGATGTTGCCTTTCTCCACTCTAGTTTTGCAGGATTTCCAAATTTTCACTGTGATTTGCGTTTGTAAATATATCAAGTCTCCCAGCATTTCCCTTTTACTTTTGTGCAATGAACGAATACCTGTGGCAAAGGAAATGATTATTGAATATTGCCACTGCTGACAAGTTCTCTGCATTGGAAGGGTCACCGCTGTCTCCTCCTATCTCCTCTTAGTGTTTGCTTTTACTTCGGAGTTAGGCCTCTTCTTTAAAGAGCGGAATGTTCTCATTTTCAGTATGTCAAGTCTATGTATATGGTATTTCAATATTCCTCAAAATTCTTCCTCCCCTATTCCCGTGTATGTCTCTGTGTGTGTGTGTGTGTGTGTGTGTGTATCTGTCTGTCTGTGTGCCTGCATGCACACGCTTTTTGTTTTTAACTTGATGGATAAGTGAGCATCATCAGTTGGATAATGTTAAGCAAAGTTAAATATTTGCTTTTGTTAACTTTTTCTCTTGAAATGTTCTTTAAGCTTTTCTGTATCTTTTCTCGTCATCTAGAGGAGACAGCTCTGTACACTCACGTTATGGTTTCTCATATCAATACCAATAACTGGTAAAGCCAGGGGCCATTGAACACAGAAAATAAGTGGGCGGACTAGATGTAGTCTCCAGTTCTCAGAGGGCAGAGTTCTCATGGAGTTGACTTCTGTGGTGCTCTGTTATATTTTCCTCAGGGGCCTTATCTAGTTGAGCCCCTGTGGAAGTGGGGAGAGGGTTTCCTTTGGGAGCCTGTGAACCTTTAGAGTAGACGATTAGTGAACCCTGTGAGTAGCTCATTCCTTGTCTATATTCTCAATCTCAAGTGTTGCGACATCGGCTAGACCATCATAGTGAATGTTTCAATAGATACATTTAAGGGAGGAGGGTTTGTTGCATATTTACTCAGAGTAAAGTTTAAAAAATAGCAAACAGGCCTTTTTATTTTCAACATCTGTATCTTTCAGTCGTGGTTAGTATTTAACCTTTTAGTGTCTTGGCTTTCAAAATGGAGATTATAATTTTGGGCTGTGTGGAACCTTAATTAATGCTTACTAATCATGTGCTGTAGGCATGAGATGAAAGTCCCTTCAGTTCAGAGTTTATAATAACATTTCAAATGAGCAGCTGAATTTTCTGGAGAAATGACTGGCCTCAGATTATTGACTTACGTGTCATGTTTATTTGTGCTGTTTTGATAAGAGGGGCCTTTTTGTTCTTACTAAGAGACTCTCAGTCCCACCCTCTGCAGTTATTAAGGTTTTTATTTCATCCAATGAAATAGTTACTTAGTAGAATGATGGGCATTTATAGAGACTCTGCTATGTGTGAGACATGTGCTAAGGGACAGTGGATAGAGAGATCTGTGCTTCCTGGACAAACAGCATAGTCACCTGGAAGTAAGGAAAGAGACGTGGATAGAGAGATCTGTGCTTCCTGGACAAACAGCATAGTCACCTGGAAGTAAGGAAAGAGAAGTGTTTCCTTATTCTTTCTGGGAGTGTACTGTAACAAGCACCATGTCATCCTAAATTTACTTAGTTCTTGAGCATCAAGTATGTTAACGCATGCTCACAATATTGAGTTCTTGGGACCATTGAGATGGCTCGGTGGGTAAAGGCTCTTATTCCTGACAACTGCAGTTTGATCCTTAGAACCTGCATGGTGAAAGAAGGGATCTCCCTCTGACCCACCATGCACGTGCGCACACACGATTTGGCTTCTTACTAAAAGTGCTTGAAGTTGTAGTGTTTTTCGGGTCCTACTTGTTCTTATTATGCTTTGGGTGTATAGAATATGAGTATGCTCCAGATTCCAACATTGCCTTTCTTGTAATGCTTAACGTTTTTGTTATGTCTGTAACTTCTCCCTAAGCTCACACAGAAAGCATTATTTTCCTTACTCTATAGATCTTTGTTGTTTAGTTTGGTGGCCACTTTGTACCTTTTAAAATTAAAATTAGATAAAAATTTCAGCCTTTCAGTCGTCCGTGTGTCTAGTGAACAGCATTGGGAAACCTAGAAAGAGAACATGTCATGCTAGAATATGCTGTTAGACAATACAGAATAACTCACTCTGTAGGTTTGTGCATATTTATTCACTAAGTTGGATTCTTCCCATCAAATCCTCACTTTAGGATATTATTTTAGATGTACTATGCTGGGGCTTGGAGTTTGTTTTTGTCATATTCCATTTCTTATTATACATTTCTTATTATACCTTTAGCACTATTTTTAATGCTTTTTTGGAGAAATTCATACATGACTACATTATATTTGCATCATTCTCACACACACACACACACACACACACACACCCAACTCCTCCCATGTTCCTCCTGACCCCATTCTCTCCCTGACTCTCAGATTCATGACCTCTATTATATGTATTGTTACATATATACCCTACTGAGTTCAACTCGTGTTGCTGTTAACTTGAATGTGTTTGGGGCTGATCACTCAAGGATTGGGGTCTGTCCCTGAAAAACACTGGTCCTCTCTTTCTCAAGAGACCTCGTGTAGATTTTTATATTTTTTATTAAAGTACAATGTACATGCCATGGCATTTGTCCATCTATATTGTACAGTATATTCTTGTGGGAAGGGGGAGGAAAGGGTTTATTTGGCTTACTCTTTCATGTTACAGTCCGTAATTGAGTAGGGGAAGTCAGGGCAGGAACTTAATGAGTACCCTGAAGGTAGCTACGGGCAAAAACAGCTGCAGCTATGTGAGCATTATACTACCAAGTTATGAATGTTTTCTTCATCCTGAGAATAATTTTTTGTTTATTTTGGTTTGTTGAGACAGGGTTTCTTTGTTTAACAGTCCTGGTTCTCACTTTGTAGACTAGGCTGGCCTTGAACTCATTGAGATCTGTCTGCCTCTGCCTCCTGAGTGCTGATGTGCCAAAATTGCCCAGCGATTTTTAAAAAACATTTATCTTTTTTATTTTATGCATTTGAGTGCTTTGCCTGCATCTAGTAAGTGAATTATGTCCATGCCTTATGCTGCAGAAGGTCTGGATTCCCTGGAGTTAAAGTTAACAGGTTGTGAGCCACCCAACGAAGGTACTTGGAACCAAAGTCCATTCCCCTAGAAGAGCAGCACTTTTAACCACTGAGCCATCTTGCCAGCCCCAAGGATATATATATATATTTTAACTTGTTGGCAATTATTACTCAATTCTCTGTGGCCTGGCTTTAGCAACTTAAAAATCTTCCTGTTTCTATAGATTTACCAGTCATAGATATTTCATATAGTGTGACTTCTTTTGCTTTTCAGGGTCCGTGATGGAATACCTGTGTGTCAGTGGGGCATGACCCTCTAATACTATTTTGTATGGATACACTAGAGTTATATGCTACAGTTGATGGATTTGGGCTTTTACTGAAGTTTATAATTATTTTTTATTTTTTTCATATTTAAAAATAAGATTTGCTGTATAAAGAAGTTAGGGTGCTGAGGCTGTAGCTCAGGAAGTGTTTGTTTAGAATTTGTGAGGCCCTGAGGTGTGACCCTAGCAATTCAAAAGAGGATACCAGGGAGATAGCTTAGTCAGTTAAATGCATGTACAAGTATCAGGCCCTTAGTGTGGATCCCTGGTGCCTGGTATGTCCAAAATCTCCCCACTGGTGAGGGAGGAGGGACAAGCCGATCCTCTTCAGTCACCAGGTGTTTATTTGGTGATGAGTATCTGCAGCATCACTGCTCACATCAGGCGTGTGGTTAAGCATTAGATTTTTTATCAAACATGTCTGTGTGGTAAATAGAAATTACATTTCGTCCTCACTCCCATGTCCTCTTGCAGTAGACACTATTGCACCGTCAGTCTGTCTGAGGCCACATCCCTCATCTGAGAGTGACTGCCGCCTGCTTGCTTCCTTGTTTTTATGTAGTGTTGCCTTTTCAAGAGAACTATGGTAAGTAAGAATGGATCTTTACCGAGACCATGTCCCTGCTTCTCTAGGAAGCACGGCCAAACCTTGTCTCTCTCTTCAGCTCTCAGTACTCTCCCTCTTTCTCACTCCCAGCTCTAATTACAGTTTCTTCACTCAAGAAAACAGAAACAGCCCAAGGAGAACTTCCACATTATCCCCCACCCAGTACACTGCCAGAGTCAGTGTTTCCCATGCTGGCCGTGACCTGGATGGAAAACAGCAAAAGAGTGTGAACCTGAGACAAGAGAATGGCTCAGAAGGAGGGCAAGCTCTGTGGGCTGGGCCTGATGCCGCCATGATGGATTCAGAGGCTTAGGGACTGAAGGCAGCTGTGGCTGCCCAGGTCGCTGCCTGGAATGGTGGTGTGAGAAGAGCTGCCCCTCCTGAGGAGCACTGCTGGTGCATGAGTAGAGAGGTTGCTTCTTGGGATATTTATCTTGTTTTGGAAACTTTAGGAACCATGGTAAATAAAAAGATTGGGCCCCTTGATTGCTGCTAGGTGATAACACTTTCTAAGAATTGAATTAAGCTCAATATTTTTTAAGATTTTATAACTTATTTGTGTGTCTGTCTGAGGAGGTTGTGTCCTGGAGTTACAGATGGTGTGAGTTGCCTGGTGTGGGTTGCTGGAAATTGAACTCAGGTTCGCTATGAGAGCAACCCAGGCTCTTCACCATTGAGCCATCTCTCCCACCCTAACCCCAGGATTTTTGTTGTAATAAAATACACGTACCATCTTAACTGTTTACAGCATACACCCAGTGTATTAAATCCATTTATAGTAATCCACATCTGTCACTACTTTCTGCTTCCAAAATTATTACATAAGCTCTGCACTCAGCAAACCCTAACTAACCACCTCCCTACTCATCTCAAAAATGTGTTTTCTGTATAAATTTCCTTATTCTAGGTGTTTCATTTAGTGAAACCCTAGCTTTGCCTGTGATTTATTTTACTTAGCATAATGTATCAGTTTTCTTTCAATTGCTATGATAAAGCACTGTGACCAAAACCAACTTGGGTTTATTCATCTTAGAGCTTAGAGTCCATCCTGAAGGGAAGTCAGGCAGTACCGGAGGACGGAACTGAAGCAGAGGCTGTGGAATGCCCTGATCCTCCTGCTTCAGTGTCCCAAGGGATGGGATAACAGGCATGTGTCACCACATTTTAAGTGGCTTCATTACTAATCAGTAATGTATATACACAAATCCTTCTCAACAGTGGAAAGATTCTCTTTTTCTCAGCATCATTCAGATTTGATTGTCTTTGATTTGTTTCTTCTCCAGAGGATCTTAAAGCCCGACTTTTTTTTCCAACTGAAGGAGAGAACCAGTTCCAAAATTGAGTCTTTCTTCAGAGAGGCCAGGCAGGGTCTCATGATGACTGTTAGGCTGCTAATGTAATTCTTTACTGTATAATTTATTTTAACACCTACCTGAAAAACATTTTACTTAGTCTTTCTATTAATCAGAACTGAAGTATTATACCTGTGGTTTTTTCATGTTTTAATACCACACTTATTAATGCTGGTGTAAGTTGAATAGCATAAGTTGGAACAGTTGGTCTGAGGTTACACATCAGATAGCAGACAGAATCCCATCCGTGACCTGGCTCAGTGTCTTCTTCACAGTAGATTTAACTCACTCAGCTAGTTTTCCACAATCTTGAGAGCCAGGATATATGCTCACACTTTGAGTCCCAGCACTTGGGAAGTTGAGGCAGGAGACTCTAGGAAGGTCAAGGCCATCTGGACTACCGACTGAGTTCCAGGCCAGCCAAGGCCACCAAGGTGAGGCACTGCCTGACACCAGACAGCTCTTGAGGCATGATCAATTTAAATGTGATGAAGTAATTGCTAAATCTGTAGTCTTGTATGAACGTTATCCAGATCATCTCTTCACCCCAGAGAGTTAGCTTTGCAGTCAGCTCCCTACCCCAGCTCCAGCGTCCTGAACTTGGAATCATGCAGGATATGCTTGTTATAGCGCCTTTATTGTTGCTGCTCAGTTTTTCCTTCTTTTTTCTTCTGTTTGATTCAGCAAGAATTTTTGCAAACTCATCTATATTATAGATTCCCTAGTAATTTGTTCTTTCCTCCTCCTCTTTTTTGTCTCCTGTCTTTTTTGTATCATGTTACTTCATTCATCTGCTGTTCAGCAGTTATGTTGTTACAATATGTGGCTATTATGAACATTTCTGTTTGAGTATTTTAAAAATCCTTCATGTGTGTGCATGTAGACGTCATAGAACAACTTTGGGTGTTGGTTATCTTTGAGCTAGGGCCCTTTTCTGTTCACCCCTGCATACAGCAGGCTACCTGGATGAGGACTTCTGGGGACTCTATTGTTTCTGCCTCCCGTGGTGCTATAGGAACACAGGAATTACAGGCATGTCTGCTACTTTCAGCAGTATATGGGTTCTGGGGATCAAACTCAGGTAGGTCCTCATGCCTGCAAGCACTCAACTGCTCAGCCAGCTCCCCAGCTTATGTGAGTCTGTGCTTTTGAGATGGGCTCTCTGTAGCCCTGCCTGTACTAGAGCTTGCTACATAGACCAGACTGGCCTTGAACTCACAGAAATGCACCTGTTTCTGCCTGTGCCTCTCGAGTGCTAGGATTAAAGTCATGCCCTGCCATGACTGGTCTGTATAAATCTTTTTTATACATGTTTACTGCTCTTAGGTAAATATCCTGGTTTGGTTTTTGTCTGCTTGACACAGCTAGCATTATCTGGGGAAAGGAAACTTAAATGAGACATTGTCTCGATTCAGACTGGCTATCATCCAGCCTGTGGGGATTGGTTATGGTTGATGTGAGAAGACCCAGCAGCCCACTATGGCTGGTGCTGCCCTGGGGCCTGTGCTTCTGGATAGTGTAAGAGAACAGACTGAAGAAGCCACAAGGAGCAAGCCCAAAGCAGTGTTCCTCCATGGCTTCTGTTTCAGTTCCTGCCTCCAGATTCCTAACTTGAATTTCTGCCCTGAGTTTCTCAATGATAGACTGATGTGGAAGGGTCAGTGAAGTAAACCCTTTCCTCTCCAACTTGCTTTTGGTAATGGTGTTTTTATCACAGTAATAGAAACCCTAAGTAAGTCACTTGAAATGTATTTGATATTTAGTATGGTAAATATGTTTGACTTTTAAAGAAACTGTTAAAACATTTTACAATATAGTTGTAGTTATATTATTTTCTGTTCATATTGGCAAATATGAAAGTTCTTTTTGTTCTTATTCTCTCTAATACTTGGATTTAAAGGCTGAGTGGAGGTGGGATTTGTCAGACAAAATGTTGGGTGAGGACGTCTTAGCAGAGGGTATTGTGAGTCAAAAAGGAAAGGTCCAGCACAGTGAAAGTGCTTGAGGTGAGGTGAAGGAATATACATTACAATGTTGACCTAGAGTGACTGCCGTGCATGTGCACACAGGCTTCTGTATTAGCACAAGCCCTGGGTTCAGTGCCCCCATCAGTGCTCTGAAAACAAAACCACACAAACAGGTCAGATCTGTTTATTTGTGGGGAGGTCCCCTAGGCTGTCTGGGCTATAGTTGGTCACCTGATCATTTCCAGACTTTTGTCTTCCCATTGTCTTCATCATTTTCCTCCCTACCTCATCACCATTTCCAGACATTCTCATTCTCTCTCTCTCTCTCTCTCTCTCTCTCTCTCTCTCTCTCTCTCTCTCTCTCTCTCTCTCTCTCTCTCTCTCTCTCTCTCTCTCTCCACGGCCTAGTCTCGTAGCCAGCTGATGCCATGAATTTTTTCCTCCTGCTGATAATACTCTCTGAAACTGCTAGGTAGATAGCACTGTGTACATGTGGACTGTCCTTGCAGAAGTCACTTGGCCACTACCGACCTGAGCCAGTGGGTATCTGTACTTCCCCTACCTCCTGGCCACATTCAGTATACAGACTATATTTTCCTTCAAGTATTTTCTCTCTCTGGTTATATATTGTGTCTAATATATTGCCAGAAAGTCAGACAGAGCCAGCCACAGAGTTAGCTATAGAGGTTAGTATTCTATGGCTAGCATTCAGGAGGAAGAGACGGTCTGGATCTCTGTGAGTTCAAGGACAAATAAAGCCAGGTGGTGGTGGCACACACCTTTAATTTCAGCACTGGGGATCTTATGCCTCTGCTCCCAGTACTTGGTACACACCTTTAATCTCAGGCTAGGAATGTTGAAACAGGAAGTGATGGGGTTGGGAGGTGATAAGGCAGGAGGAAGCAGGAGGTCAGCCCTTCTTTGCCTGCACCCCCTTCCTTTTGGGCTGAGGACTCAGTCTGAGGATTCCTGAGGAGTGACTCGTTGAGAAGTGCTGTGTTCCTGTCTCTGATCTCTCAGCTTCCCCAGTGTCTGGTCCTGGTTTTTATTATAAGACCAAGTAGGGTTCGTGTTCTGTCTCTCTCTGATTTTTGTGCCTGTCTTTATCTTCCCCTCCAGGTCTTCCCCTCCTGTCCCTTTTTATAGTCTGGGCTTGGGCTTTTAGCTTCTAGCTGATGGTTCAGCCTTTAGTTCCTTCCCCGTGTTTCCCCTTAGTCTGTTCACATGACCTCACTGACAGTGTGTAGCCCGAAATCCCTACCTAACAGTTAAGTCACAGAGCTGCCTGCCCCGGTTACTATATCCCGGTAGGTGTCTGAACTGACCAAAGTGCCACCACATCTCTACTAGCACAGGTGAAAAGCAAGACTCAGCGGACTCCTTCCCACACTTAGACATTGGAAAGACCTGCTCCTCTTCCTCCTTTGGACCCTCTGCTGTTGGTGCCCCTCCCCCCTTCGGTGTCTCAGAATTACCTTAGCAGCCTCCATTCCCGGCTCAGTGCTGGTAGACACTGTCCGCTTACCATCTCAGAGGACTGCTTGAGAGCAGTGACTTTCCCTGAGAGCTTAGGGCTTCAGCACAGGTGCATTTGTTTTCACAGTGATTCCCAGAATCTTAATAAGAATTCAGGCTGTGGCTGTCGCTGGGAGCCTGATTGTCACATGATTCCTCCATCAGTTTTAATTTGAAGCCCGTTAGGATAACTCTAATCACCTGATTCCACAGTTATCTCTCAAGTATAGTTAAAATCCTGGCTGTCTCAGATACAGATTAGGAATCTGCGAATCAGACACTCAGAGACACTCTGATTCCATGCCTAGAGTGTGCAGGTGTGGGAGCCTGACTCGATCCCCAGCACCCAGATGCACCCAGTACCCACTGCAGCATATTCTAGCCCTGGAGGAGAAGCCTGCTGATCAGCCAGTCCATTTGAACTAGTTAGCTCTGGTTCAGTGAAGGACTCATCACAAAAGTAAGCCGAAGGCCTGGTGAAATAGCCAAGTGGGTAAAAACCCCTCCATGGAATCCTGATGACCCAAGTTCTATCCCTGGAGTCCCTGGTGGAAGGAGGGAGCTGACACCTGACAGTTGTCCTCTGACTGTGGCTTGTACACCGTGTGCTGTGTGCAGGTGCGGTGTGCATGTGTGGTGTGTGTGAGGTGCATGCACTCATCCCGGCACTCACAGCACCTGTGCACACACAGTCATTCAGACTAGATGACACAGAGAGCTTGAGGAAGACACCCGACAACCTCTGGGTGTCATGAACACACATTTCCTGTGCCCTCAGACACACAGTTCTGTACACACAGCATACACGTGCACACACACACACACACACACACACACACACACACACACGCAAGATCTGTTTGAAAGCCACTAGACGTGTAAGTTAACCTAAGTGAGAGCAGTGATATTACAGGTGCACGTGTGCTATCGTTCTTCCTCTTTTAACAAAGCATCACGTGATGCTTTCATAGTAAATACATAATGAAAGCCCCGCTGCAGACTGGCTTCCTGACCAGCTGGTTCCCCAGTGAGAGTCACAGGCAGAGGTGGGGTGGAGGGCTGATTTCTAATTTGTTCCTTCCCACTGCCTTCTAAGCTACAGCTTCTGTCTGTTTATTCCAGTTAGTAGACTATTCTCAGAGCATTATTAGGCCTGCAGAACAGAAGAGTCCTCATACAGCTCCCCATCTCCCATAGTGTTCTGCATAACTGCAGGATGTTGATTGCTGAAGGACTAGTATTGGCATCTGGTTACGATGGCTCACTCTCTGTGTTGTGAGCTTACCGGATCCTGACACACGTAATGGCATGTCTCTCTCCTTACCGTGCCCTGTAGATGGACTACTTGACTTCCATTACCCCAGAAACTGCTGCTGTCCCTCCCTCCTCCCTTCCCCTGAGCCCTGGCAACCATTGTTTATCTCCTTCAGAAGGTGACAAATTAGAATGATATGATGAGTAGCCTATCACTTGGCTGTTTCGGCTAGTAAAATCATTAAAGGCTTAGATTTTGTACAGTTCTTTTGAACTTGATAGCCTTGTTGATTGCTAGGCTCAGGCCTCGCTGAGCTGTACCAGCTGTGAATAATATTCCAGTGTCTTGATGTACTACACATTACTCATCCACTTCTTTACTGAAAGATATCTTGTCTGTGTTTGGGCAATTATGAATAAAGTTGCTGTCAATATTTCATGTCTTGATTTTTTTTACGTGGACATAAATAAATGTTCAGCTTATTTTGATATAATTGTTGGATCATATGATAAGATGTTTACTTTTATAAGAAACTGCTGAATTGTGGGTATGACATGGTGAGCATGCCATACCATATAGCATTCCTAACATATGTTCCTGTTGGTCATAGCTGGCATGTACTTGTAGATTCAGCTACTTCCTACTCTGAGGAAGAATGGCTTGAGGCCAGCTAGAGCCTCATTGGAACACTGTCTGGGGGAGGGGAGAGACAGTTCCCATTTTCCACATCTTGTCAGCACTTGTTGCTGTTAGCTTTTGGACTAGCCTTTCTAGTACAAGGAAATAGTAACGTCTCACTTTTACTTGAAGTTCCTTCGAAAAATCATACAATGTGCAGCTGCTGCTTCCTCCTCCTCCTCCTCCTCCTTCTTCTCCTTCTTTTTCTTTCTTCTTCTTCTCCTCCTCCTCGAATTTACCCATTACTCTAATTGTGTGGGGAAGTATGTATACATAAGTGCGCATGCCCATGGCAACCAGAGGCATCAAGTCCACATGGAGTCAGAGTTACAGGTAATTGCGAGCATGCTAAGAATCAAACTCAGGTCCTCTGAAGAGCAGAATGTGCTCTTAATCACCAAGCCAATTCTCCAGCTCCTTACACTTTTAAAAATGTTTCCATATGATTCGGCCAGTGTTCTTCTAAAGTTAATTTGAAGTGACTTTCTATGGGAGCTGCTTTGTCCAGATATGTGTCCAAATACCTTAAGTTTTGAGTAGTTTTTCTGGTGGTCACCCCTTGTCCTCAGCTTGAGACTGAAGGACTACTTAATACTCCTTGAGGTTCCTTCATTCCCAGCAAAGGGAACAAGCCCAGCTGTGTTATGCCTGCATCTGTAAGAGACTGGCTTACATTTAGAGCAACCTGTGACTCAGGCTGAAGTCAGGCTTAAGACGAACAGTTCTGGAATGTTTAAGTGGACCAGACGCTGTTTACTTTTGGGTAGGAGATCCTCCAGGATGTTTCAGAGCCGATCAGGTTGGATGCCAGTGTGGTGGGCAGTTGGGAAGACAGGTTTAAGTGACAGGTGATCCTGCCTTGTGACCATAAGGTCTATTTCTAAACTTGAAACCTTGCATACATGAGTGGAAGGAGTTTACATCTTACTGATTTGTTCATTAACTATTAAGTCCCTGCTGCTTATGAACAATCTGAACATAGAAGATGAAGTGTGGAGGGATTTTTGCTTCAATGAGCTTTGTCATCTTGTTGGAGAATTGAGATGTGTCCGAAACAATTCACAGTCTGGATGAGTCATAGAGATTCACAAGGCAGTGTCATGGAGTATTCCTGTTCTTACCGATTAGTGTCAGCCCAGTTTGTCTCTAGTACTTTAAGAGGGTTTCTTTTAGACAATACACTGGCATTTAGTTCACTTTAGATTTGTATTTGAAGTGTGTAGACTATTGACGCCCAGAATTATTGCTGATATTGTATTAATATCCACCATGTTCGTTTTCTATTTTTTAAACCTCTGTCCTCTGCTTTTTTGCGTTCAGCAGTCTTTCTGCCTTTTGTGATTTTTGACGGAGCATTTCCTATGATGTATTTTCTCCCTTTCTTAGAATACCACTTGAACTTTGTTGTTCTCTTTGGTGGCTGCTCTAAAGTTTACAGTGGACATTTACAACTCACCCAAGCCCAGTTTCCTGTAACACTATTCCACCCACCTTGTAGGTTATCACAAATGACCTGTCCTACCAAATAATCCCAGTTTTTCCTCCTACACTTATGTAATTTCTGACTTACATTCAGGCATACACATGCAACGCAGGAACTATATCTATCTATCTATCTATCTATCTATCTGCATACAAAGTAGTGTGCTTGTTATTAAACTGTCATCTGTTAATAGCCAGAATAAGTTTTTATTGACCTCAATTTATTCTTTCTTCAGTGGCTCTTTTCATAGAGATCTGAGTTTCTGACATTTCTTTTTTTCTAAAGAATCATTCCCCACTCCCCGGGTTAGTGATGGCACCTAGGACGTTGTAGTAAGCAAGCTTTCCGAGAAAGTCTCCTTCAGTGTTGGAGGATAACCTTGTAAGTTGGGTTGGTTTTGTTGTTTCCCTGTAGGCACTGGATATTTTGCTTCCATCTGGTTGAGTGATTTCTGCTGGTGGAAAAAACACAGGTCTCACCCTAAAGAGAAGAAGAGGCAGTTTATTCTGGAGCCATTTTGAGTGATGATGGTCCAGGAGCCAGAAGTTTGATGAAGTTTTACAGAACATTGATGGGTACATCAGAGAGGCAGGTACAGGAGGATAGGGAATCTTATCTACGGGCCTCAGTGGCTGTCTGATGGCATCCTTAGCTGTTAGGGTGTGGACAAGGTAGACTGTCCAGGAGGCTAATGCTAGCCCAAGGTACGCCGGTCCTCCTAGACCTGTATAACATCTTGGTCTCCCACAGTACTGCAGGTCTTGTCAGTTGTTTGCAGTTTTAAGGTTGGTGACTGGATTAGCATTGGAAACAAGTGAATGTAAGGGAAGGGGAGAACAGATTACATTTATTAACTCAGGTTCTGTCCTTTTGTATATAACCATGCATTTAATGTCTTCAGCAGCTCATGAAATGTAAATGTTATTAGTACCCTTTTTACAGACACCTAAAATAATTTTCACTGAACCAGATGTCTAGTGATAAGGTCAGTACTTGATCTAAGATGAAACATATAGTGCTGTTGGTACTATTAAAGTAAAATAAAGGCACTGCATTCATGATTCTACTGGGAAGTGAGAAAGGTAGGCATTGAGGAATAATCTAGGCTTCTCCATCTGGCCACATCTGGAGCACTTGTTTAGCATTGATGGACCACATTCACAAGTCAGGTTTACATTGCCTGGGAGTGTTGTTGATGGAGTGGATGGTAGGGAGGATTATCTTTCTCCTTTATTGCAAGCTCTGGATTAAAAAAAAGAAAAAAAAAGTAAATCTCCCATTTGTTTGTATCATTTAAGAGCTGTGTTTCCATGAATGGAACTCAGTGAGCAATCTGTATATTGATATGAAGAGGCTTCCTGTTATTTGAACTTAGGTGAATTGCTACTTAGAGCTGAATTTTCAGTCTCAGCTACTTTTGGGGAATCTATGAAATCTCTAAATGTTGGCATAAAATTTTTTTGGAAATACAGCAAGTCAGGTTGGTCAGTATTTGGTTTTCAAGACACAATGAGTGGGAAATACTGATCTTAACATCTAGTGTAAATTTAAGAAAGTATGAAAAGGTTTGTGGATAGATTATAATGGCATCACACAAAATTGCTGTTTTTAATACATTTGTTGGTAAAAATATTTAATTTCTCTTCAAATATTAGTTATTTCTAAAATACTGAACATTTTATACTTTCCTGTTAGTCCTTAGAATCTTCGGTCACTTCCGTTTACCGCCTTCTTTAATGCCCGTAGGTTATTGAATCCCTGGGAATTATTATTTATAAAGCATTGGACTATGGCTTGAAGGAAAATGAAGAAAGGGAGCTGAGCCCTCCTCTAGAGCAGCTCATTGACCAAATGGCCAACACTGTGGAGGCCGACAGTAACAAGGACGAGGGATATGAGGCTGCAGACGAAGGCCCGGAAGACGAAGATGGAGAAAGGAGAAGCATCTCGGCTATTCGGTCCTACCAAGATGTCATGAAGGTAAAGCCACAGTCCACTTAGTGTTTGTCCCCTTTGAGTCATTAACTCAGTTTAAAAGAGTGGCACGGTGTGACAACGGTTCAGACAGTCCACAGCCTGGCTGTGGCCTTTTCAGGGTCACAGCTCTTGGCCTCTTGTAGGTGTGGTAGGTGTTGGTGATCTGCCCGTCATAGCAGCCTGACTGGGCATGATGCTGTTAGCTGTGCCTTTCCTTCTGTGGAAGGGATGGCATCTGTGAGCAGGTTCTGCACTTGAGGACTGAGCCATGTCCATCATGGCTGATGGTTACTTGGTTTTTGACTTGGGCCTCTTCCTATAGGGAAGACTGAAGTTGGGCTTTTGGGTTTTTGTTAGTTCAGTTTTGCTGCCTACCTGAAGGCTAAATGTATAGAGATGAAAACTAAGACAGATTTGACAAACTAACCTTGCGATGCTCTGTTCTGAGTTACTAGACAGAGTCTTTGCTAGTTTGGTTGTTGTTTTTCAAGACAGATTTTTTTGTTTCCAAAGTGCTGCTATTGTAAAGGCTTGTGCCACCATGGCCTGGTCAGTCTTCCTTCCTTCCTTCCTTCCTTCCTTCCTTCCTTCCTTCCTTCCTTCCTTCCTTCCTTCCTTCCTTCCTCCCTCTCTCCCTCCCTCCCTCCCTCCCCCCTCCCTCCCTCCCTCCTTCCTTCCTTCCTTTCTTCCTTTCTTTCAAGATTTTTAAGAGAGAAAGATTTTTACACACACACTCCGTTAGGTGCCCAAGGAGGAGGCCAGCAGAGGATAACAGATGCCTTGGAATTGGAGTTACAAGCCGTTGTGAGCCACCTACATTAACTTTTTACAAAGTTTATTCATTTTAAATAGTATAGCTGTTAAGGCTTACTTTAAAAATAGATGTGAAAGGATAGTATCCTACGTAATATAAAAATACCACATTTCCCCTCATATAAAAGGAAAACAAAAGTGATCCAGGTATAAACTAGGGGTGAGTGGAGGCTAGGCACTGAAGGTCATCCGTCTGTGTGGAAGTATCATGCTAGACCTTATTAGTGCATACAGGGTAGTCAAAAACAAAATAATTTTAAGAAAAATACAGCTGGGTAGTGGTGGCACATGCTTTTAGTCCCCACTTGGGAGGCAGAGGCAGGTGGATCTCTGTGAGTTCTAAAACAGCCTAGTCTACAAAGCAAGTTCCAGAGCTGTTAAGCAGAAAACCTGTCTCGAAAACCAAAAGATAAAATAAAATAAACATATTTGGGGGTGGCAGACCCAAAATAAGCTGCTAATTCTGTGAAGACCACTGTAAGCAGTGGTGTAAAACGTCAAGAAGAGGATAAGGTATTGCATAAGAAGCAGAGCTGTGTGTGTGCTCTGGACGGGCTGCAGAAACTGAAGAGGACGGCCCCCAGGACCACAGGCTGTCCCATGCAGCAGCCGGCCGCTGTGGCTGCTCTCACCCTGCAGGCTTAGAAGGGCAGTGGAAGTCTTAGGATTCTTACTCAACAGCATTAAGTATATTGACTTTTTTTTTTTTTTTAAGGTTCTTGGGCATGTGTCAGTTGGAATGAATTCATCTTACCTATTTTTTTAGATTTGAGTCACTATGCCTATGAAAAATGTATCATTAAAAGTATATTTAGGACATATTTTATAGTTTACAATAATCCATACCTTTACCAATTCTATTCTTGGCACTTTTGTTTAAGAATATCATAATATTACAATTTGCTTTTTGGTTCCATGCTTATCAACCTTGCCTATAAATTTCCTGTTTCTGTAAATATTCTGACTGTTCTTTTCAACTGAATTAAAGGGGAAAATTGTTTAGACATTTGACAGGTTTTGAAAATTCGAAATACCAGTTTCATAAAATATAGTGTGTATGATGATAGAAAAAGACACAGGAGCCTCTGGTTCCATTTGGGGGTTTGTGTGTGTGTGTGTGCATGCGCATGTGTGTGTGCATGTGTGTATGTCTGTGTGTCTGTGTGAACGTGTGTGTGCATGTCTGTGTGTGTGCACGTGTGTGCGCATGTCTGTGTGCTGTGTGCGCGCACATGTGTGTGTGTCTGTGTGCATATGTGTATGTCTCTGTGTGTGTGTGTATGATAGTCAGAGGACTACTTAGAATCATTTCTCGTATCTTTACATGACTTCCAGGGTCAAACTTCAGTCATCAGACGTGCTGAAGGCACCTTTGCCTTCTGAGCCATGGCACCAAACTATGATTGCTTTTTTATTGTTAAATGAAAAACATAAAACCAAGTTGGAATAATACAAATGATAGAGTTTATAGGATCTTGAAAATTTGCTTCATTTTAGTGGTCAAGATCTCTGATGTATGACAAATACAAACTTTATATTTTATCCATACCTCTCGATTATAGTAGAAAGAAAGAATATACATAGGTTAACCATAAACACACATATATAATTATTTTTCTGATTCATTCTGGGGCTCTTTGTTGCACATAAATTGCACACACAAATTTAGACATGTGCTCCTCTTAAATAGAGAATATACTCTCTGGACTAGAGAGATGGCTCCACTGTGAAGAACCCTTTCTCCTCCAGAGGACCCAGCTTATAGTAGTCTTTGAAAATGGTGGTTTTCTTATGATGACTATCTTAAGCAATTTGATATTGAATTGCCATCTCAGAAAATGCATTCTGGGATTGGGGATTTAAGCTCAGGAGTGGAGCACTTGTCTAGAAGCACAGGCACTGGATTTGATCCCCACCTCCAGAAAGAAAAAAATTTCAAGGAAATACTTTTGAGTTGAGTAGAGAGTTGTTATAGAGTTTGGCTGTGGGATAACCCACAAAGGCCCTTGTTAAAGGCTTGGTCCTCACCTCACAGTGCTCTTGAGAGGTGACTGGATCATAGAGCTGCTGTGATGGCTTCATCACTGGATTAGTCCCCTGTCCCCCATGACATAGCACATCGCTCTAGCTCATCTTTTCTCACGGTATTCAGCCTCTCCCCAGACCAGGGCCCAGAACCAAGTGAGCAAAGTGAGCGTGGACCCTAAAACCTATGAACCACGAGTCAGAATTAATCCTCTTGATGCTTTGACACCAGAAAAAAATTACACAGGAACCTTTTCTGTGGTACTGAAAAGCAATAGAGCTACCATGGAAACGGAATGCCTTTTATTCTTTTTACTTATGATATTCTTTGTTTTGAGATGAGGTCTTCTCATTACGTAGCTTTGGCTGACCTGGAACTCACTGTATAGACCAGAGTGACCCAACTCCTGGAGCTGCTCCTGCCTCTGCCTCTGGAGAGCTGGGACCTTTGTTGTTGGCCATCACACCCACTTTTGACTCTTTTAATAAAATAGTATCTCATAGAGTCCGGGCAGGCTTTGAACCGTCTGTGTTATGGCAGACAACCGTGAATCGCTGATTTCCCTGTCTCTGCCTGCCTAGCAATAGGATTGATCATAGGCATGGACCCAGCTCTCTTTTATTCTTTCTAGAAATTGTTAAAATATAGCATATTTCTTTCCGACATTATATTAATGTCTAATTTATTAATAGAAGTTAACAGCTTTTTATTGCAAATGAAGTGCTTTAAAATGTACCTATTGAACATGGATGCATAATAATTATTTTATAGAAGCAGTATTATTCTTTGAACTCTTAAGAGGATATCTTTGCAGTATAATAAATGACCTGGTGTGCATTTGTTTCTAAATCTCTTAGCATCATGATAAGTTGAATCTCTTACAGTCATGTTGGGATATGAGGACCGTAGACAGCACCTGAGTGCCCACTGGCTCTTTGCTCTCCACTTCCTAGGCTTCACAAAGGAGCCAGTATGGGCTTCAGAACCTAACAGAGTGTGCTTTGATTCTCCTTGTGGTTAAAAACAAGATAAAATGGAGATGACCCAGGATTGTGTTGGAGAGTGTATGGTATTGTGCTGTGTATGTGACATGTCGACATGTATCTGGCATGATAAATGCTCAGGAAATGGTAACTTCTGTCCTGGTTTGCTTTTTCTTGCTGCGATAAATACCACGTCCAACTGGAACTTGGAGAGGAAGGCTTTGTTCCACTTTATGGGGTACAGTCAGTCCATTGTTGAGGAAGTGAAGGCAATAATGAGGCAGAAGCCATGGAGAAATGCTGCTGACTGGCTTGCTCCCTCCGCCTGCTTAACTAGCTTTCTTATACAACCCAGACCACCTGCCTAGGGATGGCACCACCTCGGATGACGGGACTTACCTTCATCTACAAGAAAAAAACTACAGCTAGGCTGGACGTGTCTGTTTTAATGGTACCCAAAATGCCAGTAATAGCCAAATTCCATTATTTAATTTGTTTTCCTTCTGTAGAGATGTGCTGCTCATCTCCCAGCTGAGTCAGAGGCACCAAACCATTATCAGGCAGTATGTCGAGCACTGTTTGCAGAAACCATGGAACTTCACACATTTCTGACCAAAATCAAGAGTGCAAAAGAGGTGGGTACAAGCGCTAGCCTCTGTAGACACTGACGGTTTCCGTATTGTCTGCTCGGTGCTCTCTGGTTTGAACTTCGTCGTTTTCTTTTCCTATGTAAAGACAAGGTCTTACTGTAGCCAGGCTGGCTGTGGACTTGTGACTGTCCTACCTCAGCCTCTCTGGTGTTCTGTCATTCAACACTGTGAGTCTACTCTATAAAACAAAAACTTTCATAAAACTTCCTTCTAGTGAAATAAACAGTCAAGAGTTGTTTTCACCCATTTCCTGTGTTACTGGCTTTTCACCTCATTCTGCACTCTTAGGTTCATTTTGGGACATATTAGTATCTCCTTTAGGAAGCTGTGGATAAGGTGGAAGGAAACACTCTCTCCTCATTGGTCAACTGTTGACGTAGACTCCATTAAAGATTTAGTGGAGGACATGGGAATTTCTGTTTCATTACCATTTATTCATGTCAAAGGTTTATAATGTTATGTTCAAAGAGAACCATTTCAGTTTCTTTAGAAGGAGAGTCCTATCTTATACGAACAGATGCATGTGAAGAGTCACTGAGATCTTACATAAGATATGGTAGCATCTGTCCCGAGTGAGAACTCCTTTCCCATATTACTAGAGTGCAGAGCTTATGTAGAGCACTTGGCTGAGATGCTTAGGAAGAGACATCTGTCATAGCAGTGACAGTGACAGGCCAAGGAAACCTGTGCCTTTAAAACAAACAAACAAAAAAACCACACGTTTGATGAATTGGACCCAAGAGGAAAGTTGTCAGAAGAGTGAAGAGTGTATTAAGTAGTTGATGTTTATTATACCTGTTTAGATACAGAAACAGGCAGTACTCGGTGAGAAAGAAAGCTCCCTCTGAATGTCTCAAACTTGCCCTCAACTAAAGAGTATCAGAGTAGAAAAGATGATTTTTTAGGATTGTCCTGGTCTAACCCCTTTGTTAACATTGAATTTGCTTCCCAGACGTTTTTTCAGGCTTGGTACAGTAAATTAAAGACATTTAAAAATCTTTCCAGCACTAACATTCTCAGAAAATATTTCGAACTTAAAGAACAGTAAACATTTTTAGCACTCCACTCCATTAGCTTGAAAAACTTCGTTTTGCTCTCAATTACATTTTGCTTTAGGTGGCTAGCAAGATGTCCCTATGATTAAGAGCGCTTTATGCTCTTACAGAAAACCTGGATCAGTTCCCAGGATGCACATGGTGTTGATACTTCCAGGATGCTAAGATTAAAGGTGGGAACCACCATGCCCAGCCTTTGTACATAAAAATTTAAGATTAGAAAAAGACTCATTTGTGATCGCAGCCCAGCATGCACCGATGGTCCTTGTCTCCATGGTGAAAGACTGCTGCCTGTTTGCGTCCACTTCTCTAGTACGCCCTGTGCTATGTATCTGGGAGGGTTACAGTAAAGTCGTTAGGATAATTCTATTCTTAGTTTTTTTGAGGAACCTTCATACTGGTTTCCATACTGGCTAGACTGATTTACATTCCCATTGACAATGTATAGATTCCTTTATGCTATGTTCTTAGTTGTTTCCACTATGAAAAAGACATTAGGCAACTCTTTTTTTAAGTACCTATCCTGTTTCAGGAAACTGTTTATCTACTTGTCAGTAAACTTTGTTTGCTTGTTCTTTTTAAAAGAAGAATGAAATTGGTCTGGAAGATATCTCAGTCAGTAAAATGCTTGTTTGCACAAGCAGGGGACTAGTTTGGTCTTCAGAACCCATGTAAAGTTGACTGGCATTGTGGCAAAGCATGTAGTATCAGTGATGGGGAGACAGAGACAGGAGGATTCCTGGAACTTCCTGACCAGCCAGCCTAGCCTAATTGGTGAGCATCAGGTCAATGAAAGACCCTATATTAAAAGAGATAGACGTGATTCCTGAAGGTGACAGCTGAGCTTGTCCTCTGACCTCCACATTTCTTCGGATTGTGTAAGTCCTTGACTCCCAAGCGCACACCCAATAAAATTTATGAGATTATTATATACTGTTTCACATTATATTACATTTTTTATTTTTTAAATTTTACATGGAAATCACAGTTCCTCCTCCCTCCTCTCCTCCCATTCACCTCCCATCTCCCTCCATTCCTGTCCACTCCTCAGAGAGGGTAAGGTCTCCCATGGGGAGTCAACAAAGTCTAGCCTATCAAGTTGTGGCAGGACCAGTATATTACATTTTAAATTTGAGGCAGGCTTTTACAAATAAGCAATTCAGAATTATAGATATAAATGTATTGATTAAAGTTTAGAATGCTGCAGATAGATGTTCATAGAAACCACAGATTTAACTTTTAAATTAGTGAGTTAACTCTAACACTTAGTATAGGCATTACTTAGAGTTTGACACTCAAAGTAAAGTGATAGATAAATCTCTTAAAGGAGAAATTTATTTCCGGGGGGGGGGGGGGGAGGAACCTATAATAATAGTTAAATAATAGACAGGACCAATAATTTAGTGTTTTGAATTATGTGCTTTTAATTTTTTTTAGTTTAAGAGATTGGGAGACTCAGGAAAGAGAATCACAAGCTCAAGGCCTTTTGTGCTATAGAGTAAGTTCAAGGTCATTTTAGCAGATCTTATTTTAGATATTATATTAGATATTAAAAAGAAAGAGGGGGTATAGTTTGGAGGAAGCATGAATAGCCCGTTTAAGTCATGAAAAATAGTTCTGGGCTCTGCAAGAAACCCTGCCTCAAAAATAAATAAATAAACAAGTAAATAAATAAATAAATATACGACAGGGAGTGATGGAGGAAGGCACCCGACATCAGACTCCAGCCTTAGTGTGTGTGTTCATGTGCACATGCACCCATGCCAGAACACTGGATAATAATGATGAAAGTGGAGCTTGAGATTCTCAAGACCAGAGCATGGAGCTTCCTGTCAGCCCCAGTATGAGAAGCCATGAAGGAACTTAGGATTATGGTGAAAGTTTGACAGGATGCAGTAACTATTTCTAGTTAGGCATTTATTGAAGGAAGGAGGTACTAGACTTGAGGATTTCATTCCCAAAGCAGCTAGTTAATGTACTTACTAGGTAACAGGTGCTACATTTAATCATTAATTCCTTATTTATCCTATGTGAGATGCCATCCTAAGGTATTTGTGCATATTCATTTGTTCAGTCATCACAGAAGGTCATGTGGAAGGGCTATTTTGGTTTTCCTTGGAGGTACAGTGGTGCACAAGATGAATCTGGCCCTTCCTCACAGCACTTCTACAGGAGTGTCCATCTAAGTCAGCTTAGCACAGAGGCCTTGAACTACATCCCAGAACTGACTTTGACCTGAAGCTAAGCGAAGTGGTAAATGGAAGCAGCCCAAGTGAGGACTAGGAGACAAGGGCAGGAAGGTGGGAAGGGGAAGAGGGACCAGTTCATCAGACTGAGTAGGCACTGTTAGGAGGAGCATCTCATAAGGGCTCCACAGGAGAAATCAGTGTCTGAAATGAGGTTGGGCCGTAGAGTCTATTTTTGTGACTGCTTCTTCTGTGAATGCTTTTTTGGCACTAAGCAAACCTTGTGTATGTTTGGGACTCTGACATTTGACTTTGTCGGTTCAGTACCTCTGTGTTTAGTCAGGTAGTAAACCTCTGAGTATGTGCAGATCACTTTGTCTCTGTGGAGATGCCATGGACCACTCCTGAGCAAAACATATGACAAAGAAGATGAACTTGCATCCTAGGGACAGTCTTCTCTCTGGTATTTATGACTGGTACTTACAGAAAGTAGTATTTTCAGAATATAGTTAGAGGACTGGGGAGGTAGGCCAGTCAGTAAGGGGCTGAGGTACAAAAGCTGGAGGCCTTGGCTCACTAGTTTGTAGATACAGGTAGATTCATGGGACCTACTCAGTAAGCTTTGGTGTGGGTTTTGCACGTGAGATCAGACACACACTACCCCAGCACCACACTAGAGTTTATTCAGGAGAGTTGCCGAGCAGGTACAAAGGAAAAGAAGCAGAAAAGAGACTTTCTTGTGTTGTCTCTTTTTAAGAGAACAGGTGGGCACAGATTTACATAGCCACACCTAGGAGCATGCCCTCCATATGCTGCGTATTCTGCCGGTGCCATGTTGGGTTATCACGTGGCTGCTACATGCCAGGAATTCTTATCTCACCCAGCGCCATGTTGGGTTATCGGACTTACACGTTTACCACATAGCTGCTCCGTGTCAGGAATCCTTACATTTGGAGCAATGTGAGTTACTAAAAAGATGGGTGACTCCCAAGGGACCTACACTTGGGCTTGGTCTCTGGTCTGCACACACATATGCACACATGTGAACCTACAAGAGCACACACAGAAGAAGGAACAAAATACATTTAGTCTTTAGTTACTCAGTTTTCTGGAAATGAAGCTACTTTGTTCTAAAGATGGCCCTGTTTTAAAATAGAAATCTTGATGAATCTATGTGGCCAGAAAATAGGAGGAGTGAGAAAGCAAGCTGCAGCTTTTAGTGTTTGGTGTTTCTGGGCCAGTGCTAAGGCCTCACATCAAGAGGGACCAGGCCTGAGAGGACAGGACCAAGTATGCCTTCTGGAGGATGGAGGGAAGGAGAGTTAGTGCTTCCATTATTCCTCTGTGTTTTCTTCTGAAGATCTCCACTGGGGCTGGGCAGTGAAGAGAATTCAGGGCCTGAGTGTGTCTTCAGCACTGGCATCTGGTCGCTCACAACCACTTATAACTCTAACACTGGAGGATTGGACACTGCTGGCCTCTGTGGACAAACCACTTTTATGCACATTCACAGATACTACATATCATTACAAATAAGATGATTCTTTTTTAAAAGGAAAAAGACTCTATTCAAATAAGATAAAAAGTTAGAATTCAGATTTGTTTGTCATAATTCTTTTGTATTTTAAAGATTTATCTTATTTTTATTGTGCCCACGTTTGTAAGTGCACCATGTGTGTGCAGTGCCTGTAAAGCACACAAGAGAGCATCAGATCCCTGCAACTGGAGGTACAGACAGTTTTGAGCTACACTCTGGGTGCTGGGAACCAAATGCAGGTCCTCTGCAAGAGCAGCAAGTGCCAAGCCATCTCTCTAGCATAATTCATAATTTTTATTCTCATGGAACTCATAAAAGGAGCCTGGACTTCATGCCCTTCTCCCACCTTTTGAGAAACTTTTTTAGCCCTCTCTTATTTTGATTGGAGGATGTCAGGGGTTCTTCTCTATCACTTCCCACTGTCTGCCCTTGAGATGAGGGTCTCTACCAGAACCTGGATCTGGACTGGTAGCCAGCAAACGCCAGCAGTCCTGCTGTCTCTGGCCTTCTTCGATGCTAAGGTTACAGGCATATATACTACTGTACCCAGCTTTTTATGTGCGTTCCAGGGACTTGAACTCAGTTCTTCATCCTTGTGCATCAAATGTTTACCCACTGGTCCATCTCCTCACCCCAACAACATGTACTTTTAAAGTATTTATTCATTGGTTTTGACTTTAAAAATTAGAAAATGTAAATGAGGCTATAATAGTTACATTATTGAAAAGGAGATGTTAAATTGTTCACCTTTGACTTTTGATCTGATATACTGAAAAGTAAGTAGACTTTTTTGTTTTTTCATATCTCAAATGTTTTCTAAAGTTGTCTTAGAAAAGGAAATACTTTTCTCCTGGGTCAATACAAATAGCCACCACTGCTTTAAAATGGGATTATTTAGGGTTCAGAAGGACCTTAGTTCAGAACCCCAGCATCAGTCATGGTGGGGTATGCCTGTACTACTAGAACTAGGTAGGTAAAGACAGCTTTACCTTCAGCTTGCTGGCCAGCTACTCTTGCCAAATTTGTGAGCTCCAGGTTCAGTAAGAGAGCTTGTCTTGAGGGGCAGTGGTGGCACATACCTTTAATCCCAGCATTTAGGAGGCAGAGGCAGGCAGATCTCTTGAGTTTGTGGCCAGCCTGATCTACAGAGCAAGTTCCAGGACAACCAGGGCTACACAGAGAAACCCTGTCTCTCACCCCCCCCCCCAAAAAAAAGAGTACCTTGCCTCAAAATAGGAGAGTGATGGAGGAAGAAGGAAGACCCTGTCTCACGAATGAATGAGACTCAGGGATACATCTCTGAAGAAGTTGGAGATACTAGAGGGAATAAACACCACAGTCAGATCTTATCCAGCTGTCTTCCAGCTTCCTCAGCCTCACTTCCCTTGAAATGGCTCCCTCTGTGTTTCTATCCTGTCTTAAGTACTCTTTCGGTAATTAAGGTTTGGGAGCCTGGAATTCCTTCTATAATCTGAAGTGACCTTGACTCAGTTGGGATTAAGGGTGTAGGTCACCACTCCCAGGATACTCCCTGTGCTGGGATTAAAGGTTTGAATCACCAGTCTCTGATTCTCCTAGACTGACTGTGGTTAGAGCTCTGGGACTTCTGGAGCTTTTACTAACCCCCCACATAGACTGTGGGTAGATTCTCTCTGATATCTCCAAAACTTCTGAAACTTTTATTGAATCCCCACAAGACCCAGCTATTGACCCACACACATACACTCACACACACACACTCACATACACTGCATGCACACCCTCTACAGATAATAGCATTATTATAATGGCTTGACTTTCAAATGTTGAAACAGTTCTCACATGTGACATTGTAAAATACTTGCCATCCAGTTTTTCCAAATGGCTTAATGTCCTAAGTTAGCAAAGCAGTAAGATAGTAAGGTGACTGCTGGATACTAGTGTTTAATTACTGATAGTTCACAGGCCATGCAATTCTGGGGTCAGAAACTTAACTGGAAATAAGAAGGTCCTTAGATTTTTCAGAGCTTTCTATCCACATTTTATACTCTGATCTGTTATTACTGAGAAACTTTACTCAGTGGCTTATATGTATTGTTTTACTTAGTCCTATGTAAGAAATTATGATTTCTTGATGAAATTTTTGAATTCAGTTTATCTTAAATATGCCTTTGACTAAAATATCTTTCTTGAAATAGAATTTTTATGTATATGCATGTATGAAATGCTCTCAGAGAGCATTTTTGGAATTGGCTCAGTTGTTATGAAATGGTTTTTGATACTGTAACTTCTTTTTAAAATTTGAAAGTTGGTTTTTCAGAAAATCAGTGTAAATGCTTCCCATCCCACTGTCTCTGGTCAAGCCAATCAGCAGATCCAGCTGTGCTGCAGTCCGGACTCCATGTGAGCTCACACTGAGATGCTTGCTTGTGAGATTCAGAGAAACAAAGGCACAGACTTCTGTCTCTCATACTGAAGTGCATTTTAATCAGTTTTCTCCCTCTCCCCTCCCTCAGGCCTGTTCTCCACACCTCTAGCAGTACAACTGTCACATTTAAGTTGGCTGGAAATGTATTCCTGCTCCTAAAGTGGGTTTATAGCCTTCCAAATGGTGAACATACCGCTTTTGACAGACAGAGTCACCCCTAGATGTCTGTGTGAGTGGCAGCCCTTTTCTCATTTTAGTCAGCCCACTCATCATGTGGAACCTTGTTTTTCCTTCTGTTGTAAATGCTGGGGTAAAGGAGAATGCTCACTTTGCCAGCAGCATTTAAACAATCTCTGTCCAGGGTGTCCTTGTTCTTATTACTGCTATCCTGCGTTGAAAGTGTTTCACAAAACAGCTTGCTTTATGCAGAGGTAGTGAAAGACCTCTTCCAAGTCCCTATGCATAGAGAAAATGACACATGATTGAAATGGTTACAGGATGAGAAAAACGATCTTTAACATGTAGGAGACACTTAACCAAAAGGGGGCATTTGCATAAGATCTGACATTGAACCTATTGAAATGAATTGCACTGTGAGCATTTGGTATCTTTGACTTACAAAGTGTATTTTATTTATTTAGTTTTGAAGATGCCAATGTATATGTTGGCATGGAGATATTCTCATTGCTAGCTGAGAAGGGGTTCATCAGAAAGGGAAGTTAACTGGCATGTGTGTACTCCCAATTAGAGCTTTCTCACTGCATTTCAAGCATAGGCCAGCATCTGTCATTACATTTATGCAAGAAAAATTCATTCAGAAGCTAAAATAGAATCAACAAGAGGACAGGAGCTCATCTGTGAAATAAGACAGATTTGTAGTTTACTTTCAAATAATTCAGCTTCTTTTTTGTTAACTAGAAAACCAGAAGTTTTTAATTACATGTTTGATTAGGGTTGTACATTTGTATTTACAGACTTACAACAATTTTGTTGCTTTGTTCTGAGCTGGGATTTTGGGTTCCTGAAGATATTAGAGAGGTGTCATCTGCTAAGAGTGAGATATTCTGAGTGTGAATTTATAATTAGGCTCCTTCGCACACTCACTGGCTCCTTTGTACATCCGCGCACTTGGCTAAGTGTCTGCATAGAAGCCAGGCTTCAGCCCTTATCAAAGTCTAAGAGTTCTTTTTCCTTTTGGGGGAGGGTGTGTTTTTGGAGATGGGTTTCTCTGTGTAGCCCTCTGGGAGTCTTAGAACTTGCTCTGTAGACCAGGCTGTCCTTAAATTTACAGAAATCTGCCTGCCTCTGCCTCCCAAGTGCTGGGATTAAAGGTGTGCAGCACTACTCCCAGCTAAAATCTAAGAATTCTTATTGTGTCCATTTTACAGATGACAAAATCCGTGGAGAATTAGAGCAGTTGTCTAAGTCAGGAGAAGTCACACAGCTAGAAAGTGCCCGATAACCATGTGTGCTGCTGTTCAGGAAAGTTAAGACACAAGATGTTTTGGGGCCATTTATTTCAGTTACCTTTAATATAAAGAATAGGTTGTTTTCCTTAGTAGTGTAGAGGTAGGAATTTGATCCCAGTGAAGTAAAGACCTTTATTTAGTCAGAAATGCGTAAGAATCAGAAAAGAAAGGACAGAGAAAGCCATCGCAGGGTTTACAGCAAGGGTTTGGAATGAGTATATCCAATGACTGCTTGTCAAGCCATCACCAGATGACTAGAAGTCACTGAAAAGTTGATATTTCTGGAACTATGTGAGCATACTAAACCATGGCTTTCAGTTGCTAGACCTCTGCTGCATCTGTATAATCCACCTCCAGCATTTTGTTACCTTTTGATTTATGGCTATTAAACAAACTGTAGTGCTTTCTGTGCGCCAAGCCTTTGAATGGCAAGACCATAGTAGAAAAACTTTGGTTCCTGTTGGACCTCAGCAGCCTCATGCTGCATTCTCAATTATGTGTGGATAAAGGGATATTGGTTAGAACATCAAACCAGTAATGCCTGATGATTTTTCTTCAACACTGACCTGTCAAACTAGTCCTTTATGATGCTGAATCTTGCTGGCCTGATTAGTATTGTAATTATAACCAAACAGTGGGTTCTTTTCTTGATGACTGCAAAGCCAGTGAACACAATTAGAAGGTCAAAGAATAGAGAGAGGTTTGTCACCTGCCAGGAGAGCCCTGTAGTTGTTCCAAAGCAGTGAATGCCTTTCAGAAAAAGGGAGCATGGAGATTTTTATTCAGGAAGCCTGTACATACTTATATACAAAATCACTTGGGATGGACACAGTCACAAGCATACTACATTTAAGAAATAGCTGTGTTCAATTTAAGAAGGGAAGCCGGTAGGTGAATCCCTGGATCTGTTCAGCTCAAGAGTTGTGGGGCACATAACACAGCATGTTAAAGTGAGTAGTGAAAAATGGGTATGTTTAGCTTACATTACAAAGATGGCAGACAAGAATTCTTATGGACACACTTAACTTTTTGCAAGAAGTCTTTAGCTGAAACAAAAGGAAAAGATACTGTGAACCTTGACCTTGAGCCAGTCTCTGGTGCTGCAGACATAATTACTTTATTCTTCTATAGGTCTTAGAAATGACTTTCTTTTTTACCATTTATTATCTACTTGGCTGAAGGTAACACATATATGTGTATCAGCTCGTTAAGCACTTTCCTGAACAGGCACATATGTCTCCACCCCCATCTCTCCCATAGGATTTTGAATTTAATGACCAGAGATTTCCTCTGAATAATTTTTCCTCAGATTGAATTTTCTTTAGTTAAAGTTTACTTATTAAGGAGCTGTTGAACAAATACTGTGTCAACCTTATACAAAGCACTGTTTTATATTACATTTTCAGTATTCAGAGTAATTTTTTTTTCCTGCACTGACATTTCTTCTATATTGAGAGTTTTAAAAAGATGGTAGGTATTGTCGTTTTGCAGATAGATAATATGAGATGGTAGGAAGCTAAAAATAAACAGTTTAGAGATGTTTTACTTATAATGCCATATAAGACAAGCTAGGTTTCACATAGTACATTTAAATTCAGTCTGTGGGCAAGCAGGCAAATAATCCAGCCAAAGATAACATATATTAAGTTTGTATTGCTATCAGTAAGCATAGAATACAGCGTGTTTATAATTAACTTATAAATATGCTTTTCAAAATCTTTATTATGTTTACTTGTGTGTGTGTGTACATGTGTGCATTTCATGTGTGTGGAGGTCTGAGGACAACATTGTTTTCTCTTTCTACCACGTGGGTCCTAGAAATCTAGCACAGGTCATTGGCGGTGGTGGCACATGCCGTTATCGAACCATCTCACTGTCCCGTGTTTTCTAATTGGTATTTTTTTTGCAAGTTGCCAATGTTGGGTTGATGCTATTTAAAAGGTATTTTATCAATTGAAATTTATAAGTAAATTACTTGCTAAATGTTGTGTTAGTTGCTTTTCTTGTTGCTAGGCAAAAATATCTGACAAAAACAACCCAAAGAAGGAGGCTTTGTTTCTAGTCAGTGTTTTAGGTTGTATCGTCCATTGTGGCCAGGAGGCCTGGCAATATGTGCCAGAGGCAGAGCTGTTGACATTTTATCCCCAGGAAGCAGAGAGAGCTGGGGGGCGGGGCGGAGGTATTCTTCTTTTTTTCAGCCTGGAGTGCCAGCATCTAGAATGGTGTGGTATCATCCACATCTAAAGTGGGTCTTCCCACCTCAGTTAACACAATTTTTAAAAACTACTCTAAGACACACCTAGAGATTTGTTTCTATGGTGATTCTAAATCCTGTCAAGTTGACAATCAAGATTAGCCATCACAAATGCAAGCCAAGCATCCAGAAGTTTCAAAGCTCGTAATAGCTCTGTGAGTGAACTTGTGCCTCAGGCAGCCTAGAGGGGAGCCTAGAGAAGTGTGACCCTAACTGGATGCTAAGAGCCCATAGATGGAAAGAGATTTTGTAATAAAAGGAAGAAAGGGAGGCCTGTTGGAGGGACTCGTGGTTTTAGTTGAACCCGCTGTCTGCAGAGGAGTGGTCAGTGGAGACAGGTGGGTGGCATGGCTGCAGACTGCTCTTCCAGCCCAAATACAGTGTTCTTTTCACTAGTCAAAAACAGAAGAGTGAAAACAATTACCCAGAACTTTAATGAACTGTCTTCATTAATACTTTCGTCTACGTTTTCTCTGAAGATAACTTTTTGGAGTTATAATTTGCTTATAGTAAAATAGCTTAATATTTTTGTAATTAGTTTTTATTTTATTTTAACTGGTAGAATCTTAAGAAGATTCAAGAAATGGAAAAGACTGATGAATCTAGCACAGATCTGGAGGACCTGAAAAATGCAGACTGGGTAAGGAAACTAGGTGTGCTTTCTACAAGTAGTGTGTCGTGTTGATGCTGGTTATTATTAAAGACTGAAATAGGAATTAGTACATACATTTGAATGCTTGATTTTTGCAAGTGATAAGTATTTTTATATCCCCAGCAGTAGATTTCTCCTACTATTTCTCTTATTATTGCCAGTGCAATAATCCATATCAAGCAAGTTAAAAGTCAGGGTTAATGAGCAAAGTGCCCCCAGGTGACTCTCAGACCCCCAGAAGTGAGGCAGGGGAGGGAAGAAGAGAAATCATTTGACAGGTCTAAGGAAATATACCCTGTAGACTTGGTCTTGAGCATCTCTGGGAGAGGAGCCGATGCTTGTTGGGCTTTCTGAAGGGGCGGGGTCTAGAATGGGGGAAGGAGGTGAGCCAAGGGGACCTTCCAACTGAGCAAGTGAATATTTTCATTATAAGAGGTTTTTTTTTTTTTTTTTGTATTTTGAAAGAGCTGCCCCCATTGTGTCTAGAAATATTGTTATTAACATTTATAGTTATAAATACCTTAAATAATGCTCATTACTCAAAACAAAAGTTGTGTCAGGATCTGAGACTAGCAGTGTGATTTTTTTTTTTTTTTTTAATCCAGTGAATTGGGTTAGAGACCTGTGGATGCAGAATGAGGGATATGGCATCTAAAACAGTTGATTATGGTGTTTTCATATGACACACCTGAGTTCCCATTCCTTTTCAGGCACCACACTAGATCCTGTAGACACCGGGAGTCCCTGCTCTCAGATAGAACTGTCTTAGCCACAGGCCACTGGATGTCAGGAAGGGCTAAGTAAAACATTTCCAGGTATCAAGGGAGACACGATAGGATTCTGGCTTGTGAGGTTAAAGGCAGTGGATCAGAGGCTGGAGAGATGGGTCAGCAGCTGAAATCACTTACTACTTCTGCAGAGCACACAGGGTTAGATCCCAGGACAACAGGGCAGCTCACAACTAGCTTTAGTTCCAGGAGATCACATGTTCTTATGGTTTCCAAGGGCTCCTATACACACAGTGCATGTAAACTTACTCAGGTTCACACACACAAATAAATTTGAAATCTTTTTTAAAGGGATAGTAATGGTAATATTAAATGAAAGACTCTTTAAAATAGTTGCAGATTTGAGGACTGTGACTAAGTACACTTGCCCACATGAGTTTTGTGGCTGTATCCCTAACTATTCAGAGAAAACAAGTGGATTTATTTATTGATAACTACTCATCCTTGCTTCTTTCAGGCACGATTCTGGGTACAGGTGATGAGGGATTTGCGAAATGGGGTCAAACTTAAGAAGGTCCAACAGCGGCAGTACAATCCATTGCCTATTGAGTACCAGCTCACCCCTTATGAGATGCTCATGGACGACATTCGGTGCAAAAGATACACCTTGAGGAAAGTGATGGTAAGCACTCATGGTTGCCTGTAACTTCTTTGTTGGAAATGGGTTAATCAGTATTATTCCTTCTCATAAAATACTTGATCACTGTAGAAAATTTGAAAAATACATTAAGTTCAAAGAAGGAACATTATAAACATGTAATTTCATAACAAAAAAGAAATTTTGTTATTGTAGTGGCTGGTTTGTATTTCAACTTGACATAGTCTAGAGTCATCAGAGAGGAAGGAGCCTCAGCTGAGGAAATGCCTCCATGAGATCCAACTGTAAGGCATTTTCTCAGTTAGTTAGTGATAAATAAGGGAGGGCCCAGCCCATGATGGGTGGTGTCATCCCTGAACTGGTGGTCCTGGGTTCTATAAGAAAGCAGGCTGAGCAAGCCATGTGGAGCAAGCCAGTAAGCAGCACACTCCATGGCCTCTGCCTCAGCTCCTGCTTCCAGGATCCTTCCCTCCTTGAGTTCCTGTCCCGACTTCCTTCAGAAATTAACAGCAATGTGGAAGTATGAGGCAAACAGACCTTCTCCTCCCCAGCCTGCCCTTTGGTTATGGTGCTTCTTCACAGCAGCAGAACCCCTGACTAAGGCAGTTAGGTTTGCTTTGCCATTTACATTCATATTGATGCCCCTGTCCGCTTGGTTTTCTGGTAGGCATTGTTATTCCTGTTATTGTTTGCTGCAGGATGGTGCCCTATTGCACTGGCAGACCTAGAACTCACTATGTAAACCAAACTGACCCAAAAGTGGGCCTGCCATCTCTCCTTCTGCTTCCTGAGTGCTGGGGGTTCAAGCGTGTGCCACCATGCCTCAATTAATCCCCAGTCTTCTGCATTTCATTACAAGAATGGGCCGATTTCAGTTTATAACCTACTATACTTGTGAATATTCTTCCCTCTCATTAGTACTTCTAAATGATAACATTTCCTAGCTTGTGGATATATCAGAGGTCATTATACTAATCACCCCAGTCTTCATATATATATTTTAAACTGTAATTTGGTATATATACTTATTTGTTTACTTGGTTTTTTTGGAACATGGTTTCTTTGTGTGTAGTCTTGGCTGTCTGTAAACCAGGCTGGCTTTGAACTCACAGAGATCTGCCTGCCTCTACCTCCTGAGTGCTGCGATTAAAGGCATGTGCCTCTACCTCCCAACTGCCAGTATGTATGTATGTCCTTATAGCTGTTCCATTTTCAATATCTAGTGTCTCTTTTTGTCTTTATGATAGCTGTTTCCTAGGCAGTGTTTTACCTGCTGTTGACATTGCCGCTTGGCTCTTGTCTTTAGTTCTTTACTTTTTGTATTAATATCCTTTAACAACCTCTACACTTGAGCTTATGTTACACATTTCTTTTTTTAAAAGATATATTTATTTTATGTGTTTGAGTACTTTACTTGCTTTTATATAAGTGCACTGTGTTTGTGCCTGGTGTCCAAGGGACCAGAGAAGGTGTCAGGTTCCCTGGAAGTTGAGGTTACAGATGCTTGTGAGCAAGTACATGAATGCTGGGGATGGAACCCAGGTCCTCTGCAGCCAGGACTCTCCCTCAGCCATCTTTCCAGCCCTATTTTTAGTTTTTAATTTTATTTTAAATGTAATTCACTTACTGTAAAAATTTAAAAATATTAGTAAAATTAAAATTCATTTCTACCATTTTGTGTAGTATATTTATTTCTTGAGATTTTATTATGTATTTGTCTATATGATATATTTAAATTATATACTCTTATAATACCATCTAAACTTTCCCTTCTGTTGAATATGGAATTAAATTTATATTATTCAAATTATAAACATAAATTTAAAAAAGACTTTGTATATATCAATATTTTGCCAGCATGTGTTTATGCCATGGCATGCCTGGTACCCATAGAAATCAGCAGAAGGCATTGGATCTCCTGGACCTGGAGTTACAAATGGTTGGGAGGTGCCATGCGGGTGCTGGGAACTAAACCCAGATCCTCTGCAAAAGCAGCAAGTGCTTTAACCACTGGGCCATCCGCCCAGCTTTTTTATCTTAAAATAAAAATTTTTCTTGTTTTGAGACAAGGTCTCAGAGTGCTGGGTTTGTGTTGTTTTCTGGTGATGGATTATGTCACATCTCTGCCTCATTATACATCCTGTTGTGTCGCTGACTGCATTGTTAACCGCATGTCAAAAGCTGCTTACCTTACAGGCTACTTTGGTTCATGTTTTTCACTAGATGCAAAACTTTCACTCTGACATTGCCACACTTAAATGTTACTGTCCTTTGTTCATTCCCTCCCCAGCTGCTCCCACTTCCGCTCTCACAAATGTGCATAGGCAGTCCACACTTTTAAATGATTTATTGTATTACGTTTTAGTCGTGTACATTTGTGTGTCTGTGTGTAGGCAAGTGTGCACATGAGGGTAGGTGCCTAAGGAGGCCAGAGGAATCCGATCCCCAGAAACTGCAGTTATAGACATGTTGGGGGCACAGAGGTCCTTGTATCCGAAGACTAGCATTAATGAAAACCAGGAAATGTTAAACACAGGGGCCTCTTTTCAGTGGAGGAGATTAAATACCTGTTTTCCTGCCAAGAAGTCTGTGAATGGATTTTGTAAATGACCTGGTGACCTTTTTGCTATCTGTGAAAGCAGACCTCACCCAAATTTCCCAGGCTGATTATCCCAGACTCCTCTCTCCCTAGACAATTATCCATCCTTAGGGGAAATGTCACATGGACTTTATGGCCTGGTGACCTTTATGCTATTGGTCAGAGACCACACTAGACTTTAGACCTTTCAGCCTAGAACCCATTCTCATGGTCACATGTACTTTATAAGTTTCTGTGTAGTCACACCGAAAGCTTTATACCTGGAATTGGACTGATTGGACTGATGGTTGCCTGGAAACCTTTCCCCCAAATTATACTGTGGTTTAAATATCTGACAGGTTACATTCTTACTTCTTAGATCAGTGCCTGAATTGACTGACACCTGCCAGGACTCACACATAGGCAGTTGTGAGCCACCCGGTGGGTCCTGGGAACTGGACTCTGGTCCTCTGGAAGAGCAGCAAATGCTATTAGCTGCTAAGCCATCCCCCCAGCCTGTGATTTACAGTTACTAATAGCCCAAAGTAATCTATAACATGGGTAAACCATTGTTTAACTAATCTCCTATTGTTGGTTTACTGGTTTTAATCTTTCTTAATGTAAGTTCTAGCTAAATAGTTGCTGGCTCAGGGATATACATGTCTATAAGGCTGTGACTCTTTATACAATTCCTCACATGTGGTGACCCTCAACTGTATAGTTATTCTTATTGCTACTTCATAACAAATTTTGCTATTGTTAGCAATTGTAATGTAATATCTGACTATGCAGGATATTTAATATATGACCTCCAAGGGGATTGGGACTCGGGTTGAGAACTGCCACTCTAAGGACTAATAAATATCACCAGATTATCTAATATACTTGTAAGCCACCTTGTAGTTTGTAAGTCATTCTAAGATTTCGGCCTCACATAGTTGTAAAGAAGCTGTTTTCCTTATGTGAGCCAGGCCTTAGTGTCAGATGACAGAGTTCTTTCAACCTTTCAGTCTTTGGCATTAGCAGAGATGTGAACATCTCAGCTGTGAGCAGCTGCTGAAGTGTAACATCGGTGAGTCATGAGGCTTCATTTCCAAAGAGTTGCTAAAGGAAAGGCTGTAAGGTGTGAGAACTGGGAAGATGGCAACTTACTTTTACCTGTTTTACTTCAAGCTCAGCTGCCTAAATTTTTTTACTTAAGAAACAATACAGAGTTCAGGATAGTTTTGTTTTGTTTGTTTAAAAAAATAATTTATTCTTATTTTATGTTCATTGGTGTTTTGCCTACATGTGTGTCTATGTGAGAGTGTTAGAAGCCAAGGAACTGGAATTAGAGACAGGTGTGAGCTGCCATGTAGGTGCTGGGAATTGAACTTGGGTCCCTTTGGAAGAGCAGCCAATGATCTTAACCTCTGGGCCATCTCTTCAGCCCTAGTTCAGGGTAGTTTTAAAATACATCACTTTTTATATATTAGAAGGTTTCTGTTTGTGAGCCACTGTGCCCCAAAATATGATCAAGTTTCTGTATTTTTTTTAATCTATGATTTGTCCTAGGAATCTTTTCTTATTTCAGATGGGACTGCTTGTTTTGTTTTAGCAAGTGTTCAGTATTTTTTATATATTCTAGCCTCCTTTGTATCCACCCACCAACTGTCCTCAGAATGCACGCTGGTCTACAGTATATAAAAGCAAATGAAAATTACTAGTCTGTTTAGAAATGGAATTCTAGTATAAGAATGTGTGGTTACATTGTATAATATCAGTGGATTGAAAACATCTTACACACCATGAAATCCACAAGTAAGGGTCCTGCCACCTCAGGCCTCTGCTTCTGCTGCTGGGTCCTAAAGCTCCCTGTCTTAAGCTGGGCACTGATTCGCACATGCTGGGCTGGGCTCTGTGGTGGTCGCTGCTGGTGCCTGCCTTTGTTCCAGGTGTAGGGCAGCCCGAGGAAGGGTGGTGTTAGGTAGATCTCGGTGCAGCAGTTGTCACAGGGGAATGACCAGGCCTGATGTGGTAGTCCAGTCTGTTTTGTTTTACTAAGACTGGGAAACGAAGCCATGAGTGATGGCACATACCTGTGACCCCAGCACTTTGGATGTAGAGACAAAAAGTTTGGAAGTTCAGGGTCAAGTTCCACTGCCTATGAGTTCAAAACCAGCCTGGGATACACAGCACCTTATCCCAAAAACCTGCCTATGCTATGTGGAAAGTCAGAATCCCCGTTACTGAACATACAGTGATGATTCCGCAGTTCACATGATGTTTTGTCTCCTTTTAGGTAAATGGTGACATTCCCCCTCGGTTAAGAAAGAGTGCACATGAGATCATCCTTGACTTCATCAGATCAAGACCTCCTTTAAATCCAGTATGTAACTGAACACTCTTCCCAGGGATGGGTCTGTAGCTGTCTACCAAACTCCCTTCAGAGTGTGAGGCCTACTCGTAAATTACACTCTAAAGCACAGAGACATACCTTCAGTTACTTAATAAAATTACTCAAAACAATCTGAGTCATAATGCACTGTCACATGACACTTTTACAGTATGTGCTCCCACTTTTATGTTCACAGTCTCTTGGCAGGGTTTTTCCTAATGACCATAGAATCAGAATACTGTTCAGGATGCTGTTCGTGTTTCCTGTTACTTTTTTCCCTCCTGGCTTAATAGCCAGTTCTCACCAAAGCATGTCCAGCCTTTGTCCATGAAGTAACATGGAGGGAGGGTAAGGCAGTGTTCTTCCAGTTTGTAGACTATTGCATACTCAGCCTTTTAGATCTTTCTAAAAGAAGGGGAAAGTGTTGGTGCAGTAGAGAGGGCTCAGATGACCTGATAGCCACACTAGCCCTACAGTCTAACTTGATTGAGCCCAAGCAAGTTAACCTGCCTCTCTCAGCCTCAGTGCGCTGTTAATAGACTGAAGACAATAATAATCCAAAGTAGTGAATTACAAGTGTTGCTTTTGGAAAGATATTGTGGTTTGCCCTATAATCTCAATACTCAAGAGGCTGAAACTGAAAGGTTGCCACAAGTTAGAGACCAGTCTGGACTACAGAGTAAGACTGAGTCTCAAAATGACAGCATTAAAGTTAGTTTCCAAAACAGTGGCCTGAGCATGGCTCTGACTTTAGTAGAACTGACTCAGTTTACCTGAGTGTTCAAATCACTGGGAGACCCAGTGAGCCCTTTTTGCATTCAGAGTCTTGACATTGGGGCTTGAGAGATAGCTCAGTAGGTAAAGGTGCTTGCCACCAAGCCTGATGGTCTGGGCCTTTGCCCAGGACCTCACAAAGTGGAAGGTGTAAACTCACTCCCTCAAATTGATGTCTGACCTCCACTCCTGTATAACACACAAAATGAGTTACATATATATAATTTTAAAATTGGAAAAATCTTGATATTGAATGACTTGAGTAGTCTTTTATTGGGCAACACTACAGTCAGTGAATACAGTTCATAATTCTGTAGTGTGTGAATGACCGTATTAAGTAAAACCAGCTAATCATCTCGCTAAACATTGCATTTCCTTTTCAAGGCGTCAGCCAGAAAATTGAAGCCAACCCCACCACGACCACGGAGCCTCCATGAAAGGATATTAGAAGAAATTAAAGCAGAAAGAAAGTTGCGGCCCGTCTCACCAGAAGAAATTAGACGGAGCAGACTAGGTGAGTCTCCACTTGTGTCTAGAATATTGTGTCTATATTTACACACACACACTAAAGTAACCCACAGAATTCCCAGTCCGGTCTCTAGACTCCTGTGTCTCCCCTTCCACCTACCTATTGCTCACTAACATACACCCTCACATTTGTTTATGCTTGAAATTCACGTGATGTGATAGTTCTGTCCTCTGATGTCAAACTACGTCAGAGTATTGTGGTGATTGCAAGAGCTCTGCCAGCTTTGTGCTGAGGTGTGAAGAGACACTCTTTCTCTAAGTCTGACTGTCGATAGCAGGAGAAAGGAGGTAAATAATATAAGGAAACCCTTATAAAATCAACATGTACAAGTCTAGTGATAGACACATAGTTTTACTCTATTTCCTCCAGAATCCTTCTAATCGATGGATGTGGGTGGGTGTGGCTGCTCCTATGTCTACAGCTGCAGAGACCCGAGGTCAACTCGAGCAGGTTTGCTGCTGTCCTACCACTTTTTGAGATAATGTTCACTGTACTTGGAGTGCACTTTTGCGGCTAAGCTAGCTGGCCCAGCAGTCTCCTGGAATCACTACCACCCGCCCCACCGTCGGGGTCACAGCTTTTACATGAATGACAGGACCCAAAGTCAGTGTCTAGTGCTTTCAGCAGACCTTTACCCACCGAGGCATCCTCCAGCCCTGTTTGGAAGGACTTTCCATAGTGGCCTGACCATTTTGTGTTCTCTGCTCCCCTTTCTACCACTGGGGCTTGGAGAGCATGTTTATTGAAGGTAGCCATCCTGACAGTAAGGTGATTTCTCAATATAATTTTGATTTTCACTTCCCTGGTGATTGATGTTTGAATATTCTTTCATGCAGTTGTGATCTGTTTCTGTGTCACCTTTGGGTTGTCTGTTCACGTTCTTTGCTTATTTTTAAATCAGGGCCATCAGTTGTTATTTTATTATTGACTTATTAGCATTTGTTAGTATTTTGAACACTATGAATCGTATGGTAGACCAGTTCCTTTCCCCCATGAAGTAAGCTGCCTCTCACCTGTAGGAGTCCTGTAACAGCAGGCTGTCAGGTGGGAAGCAGATGAGGACTAGGAAGTGCCTTCCAGACCTTATCGCCTAATGTTTGTCAGTCAGTCCCTGCCCACCACAGGCTCCACAGCCTCCCAGAACATGAGCCCAGAGGAGACAGTAGCACCATGAGAATTTCGGTTATTTTCTATTTCTGGGAAAGCTACTGTTAAGCTTCCCATGAGGAGGCAGGAAGCTGCAGAGATGAATGAGCAGGTAGGAATCCTGGCTGCTCTTGAGAGGGTGTGGATTCAAATCCCAGTACTCACATGGCGATTTACAGCTGTCTGTAAGTCCACTTCTAGGGACTGTACTGTAGCCCCCACCTCAGGCTTCTGACCCCTGAGGGCATACACATGATGTCTGTGGTGTGTATGTACTTAAATGCAGGCAAAAAACTCAAACACGCGAAATTCAATCTTTTTTTTTTTTAAGAAGATTCTCTGGGGCCTGGAGCTATAGCTTCATGGTTGAGTGTTGGCTTTCCATGAATGAGGCTCCTAATTAATCCCTAGGCGTGGTGGCACATGCCCATAATGCCAACACTGGAGTGGCAGAGGAGATGTATGGATCTTGATGAGTTAGAGGCTAGCATGGTGATACCCTGCCTCGGAAAAAAAAAAAAAAAAAAAAGACAGAGGGAAAGAAAACGGATTTCCATGGGAACACACACCTATAATCCTAGCACTTGGGTGGCAGAATGAATTTGAGGCTAGCCTGGGTTATACAGCATGTTTGTGGCCTTAAAAGGAGAAGAGACAAAGAGAAGGGCCCAGGGAGAGAAGAAAAAACGCTGACTTTGGGGGGTGGGGATTGAGTTGAATCTGTAGGTGGCTTTGGGTTTATGGATTTTGTTTGTCTGTTTTATTTTTGAGCCAGGGTCATCATGTAGCCTTAGCTGTGTAGACCAGACTGTCTCAGACTCAGATACCCTGCTTCTGTCTCCCAGGTGCTAGGATTAAAGGCGTATGCCTCTGTGCCCAGTGGGTATGTGGAATATATATAATGTTTTTTTAGAGGCAGGGTTTCTCTGTGTGGCCTTGGCTGTCTTTGAACTTGCACTGTAGACCAGTCTAGCCTTGAACTCATAGAGACCCGTCTGCCTCTGCCACTGCTTTCCCCAGTGCATGGGCTACCACCACCCTGCTGGTATATAGATGTTTTAACAATATTAATTCTTCCAATCTGTGAACACAAACCATCTTTGTGTCATATAATTTTCCATGTTATTAATGTTCCTAAATAGTTTATTTTTAAGTGATGTAACAAATGGTATTGCTTTCTTGTGTTCCTTCACATGTGTGATCAACACACAATACATTTGTGCATGGTGACTTTCTACCTAGAAACTTTACTGAATTAATAGCACTTTTAAAAAATTATTACTGCTTTCCTTTCTCTATATTGGTGTTTTGTCTGTGTGTAAGTTTGTATACCGTGTGTATTCCTGATGCCTGTGGAGCCTAGAAGACATCAGAAAAGGGAACTGGAGTTACAGACGGTTGTGAGTCGCCATGTGGGTGCTGGGAATCAAACCCGGGTCCTCTGGAAGGGCAGCCAGAGCTCTTAACTGCTGAGCCATCTGTCCAGCCCATGAATTTATGGTTTTGTTTCTGGTTTGTTTTTAATGGCATATCTAGGGTTTTCTTTTATAAGAATGTATCAGTAAACTGGAACAATTTTATTCTTCCTTTCCAACTGGGATATCTGTTCATTTATAGTCTCTTTCTGTGTGTTAGGACTCTAGTACTATGATGAACTCAAGAAAGGCTATGCTTGCTGTTTCTGCTGTCAGCACTGCTAGGAGAATGTAATGTGGCTTTTCATATGTAGGCTTTATTATGGCAAAGTAATTTCTTGTATTTGCAGCTTTTTGAGTTTTCATCCTGAGAGAGTATTATATTGTGTCAATTTTTTTGTACAGCTTTTGAGATAGGCATGCTTTCCTTTTCTTATCCTTTATCCATCATTAATTATGTATCACATTAATTGCTACTAGTTTGCCTTTTCTCTTGCTTTGAACAAAAGCAGTTTAGGGGGATGAAGAGATGGTTTAAGAGCTTTGGCTACTTTTCTAGAGCATCCACATGGTGGCTCACAGCCATCTCTAATGAGGTCTGGTGTCATCATTATTCATAGTCATCACTCATGTGCAGTACGAGGTTTCTGTCCGCACTTTCCGGCCTAGCCTCAAGGTTTGGACCCGCAGACCCGCAGACCCACAGACCCGCAGAGACACACAGATGCTTACAATAATTTTAGGCTGATCAGCCTAAGGCCCAGGCCTATAACTTGCGAACTCTTTGCCCTTAATCTAACCCATGATTCTTATCCTGTTCAGCCATGTGGCTTGGTACCTTTTCTCAGAGCAGCATGGTTGTCCTCTGCATCTGCTGGCTTGTTTGGTAACTCTGGCGTCTCTGTGGCATTTCTGTTCTGTTCTTCCTGTTCCCAGCGTTTTCTTAGTCTGGTAGCCCTGCCCACAGTTCCTGTCTGCCTTTGGCCAATCAGCGTTTTTTATTAAACTCATAGGCGGGACAATTATTTGCAATGTAACATCATAAATCCACTACACTCATAGGCCAACATGCAGACATGGGCCCTCCCTGTCAGTCATCACTCAAGACAATCTCTAACAGACCAGTTTGATCGAGACCATTCTTCATCTGAGTTCTCTTTTCCCAAGTGGCCTAGGTTGTGTCAAGGTGATAAAAACTAACCAGGACATCCTCCTGTGTCCCAGAAATAAATCCTGCTTAGTCATGGTATGTGGCCTTTTGATGTGCTCTTGGACTGACTTGGGATATTTGTTGAGGTTTTATTTCTTTCTTGGTGTTTAGCTTCAGTGTTTCGCCCTCTTCTGGGTCTTAGAGCTGTTCAGAGAAGATGGGGATTAATCCATCTTTCAAAGTTTGCTAGAATCATGAGTGGAATGTTCCAGTCCAGGACTTTTCTTAATGGGAGCATTTTTGGTAGTTTTGTTTTTTGAGGCGACATCTTATATATAGCTCAGGACTCCTCAAACTTACTCTGCAGCTAAGGATGATCTTGAGTTAGGGGCAGACATTGTAGGCATGTGCCACGGTTCACTACTGTTTTGTTTTCCTGAAGTGGGATCTTATTACGCAGCCCTGGCAGGCCTCAAACTCACTATATAGACCAGGCTAGGGCCTCTGCTCCTGTGTGCTGAGATCACAGGGTGGGAGCTTTTGAACTTATGACCCAGTCTCTCAGAGCAGCCTTCTCATATGTATTTTTTATTCCACTTCTTAAGATTCTATTTAAGGCTAACTATGAGGAGGAGAAGCCTGCTTTAGAAAATCTGAACAAATTCATGTTGAGTTTGGCATATTTTCACCATGAGCATCGATGTTTTACAATGTCTATCATTGAACAGAAGTAGCACTTAATAGTCAGAGGCTGGTTCAGCTGCTTAAGGCATTTGCTACCAAGCCTGATGATCCAAGTTTGATCCCCCAGTAGGACCCACTTGTCAGAACAACTCCCTCAAATTGTCCTCTTACACACACACACACACACACACACACACACACACACACACACGGCATGTATACATACACACATTAAGTAAATAAATTATCTTTTAAAAGAGAGGAAATGGTTATCCTGAGATTCTTTCTTCTAGAATTCTGATCTGCAGTCCCAGACCATCTAGCCCCACAGTCTGGACCTGCCTACCCTGTTCAGCTCTCCCAAAATGACTCAGATGCTTATATTAATTAACCCACCCATTAATCTGCCTTGCCCCTTGGCCTGTGGCTCACCTGTGTTCCATGCTGATTTTTTGACAGCTGGGCCGAGTCTTCTCCTACCCATGCTCCAATTTCCTGCTACTGCAACGGTGCCTGATAGAGGCCAAAACAGTCCTCTATTTAAAGAATGATATTCATGGCATACAGAAAGGCATTCCCACAACAGTTATCTCCCAACTAATGTCTGTGGTGATACATTGTATATTTAATTAAAATAGCCTGAAATATCAGAGGACAGACCCATCCACAGAGTCATTTAATCCCAGCACTCAGAGTCAGAGATCTTCCTCTGGATCTCTGTGTTCAGGCAGTGTTGGTGCACACCTTTAATCCTAGCTCTAAGAAAATTGAACCAGGAATTGAGATAACTGGGCAGAGAAAGAAGCATAAAGCCGGAGAAGGCAATGCTTCTCTCCTTGTGGCTCAGGACTCAGAGGCATTGAGTCTGAAGACCAGTGGAGACAGGACCTGACCTCTTTGTGCCTGAGGAGCTGGCAGGTGAGAAGAGGCTGCGGTTTGTTCCTCAGTCTCTCTGGTGGTTCAGCTTCTCCCCAATATCCGGCTCTGGGTTTTTATTAATAATATCAGGTAGAATTTGTGCAATTAAGTGTCTAAATGACTTATTGCCTACTCCCCTACTGTTGTATTGGCTATTTACATTTGTAGGGGTACAAATATGAAGTTACTGTTATTTATTGTAGCTTGGCCTCTATTCATGTCACTGGTACTTGCTGTGGTCCTTCACTGTGGTCCTTCACTGTGGTCCTTTGGTGGATAGGGAGCTGAAATGAGAGCCTCCGACCCAAAACAAACAAGGGAAGCCATAAGTTGGTAGAATACTTGTCTACCCTGCATGAAGCCCCAGGTTAAATTAGCTTCAGGGGTACAGAAAAGGAGAGAGGGAGAAAATATGCACTTCACTGCCCAAGAGCGGATGGCGTTCCCTTTGTGTGCAGTGGTCATTTAAGCAAAAGTTATGTCCCTGTGCCAGAAAAGAGCTCAATGAAAGATGTGAGCAAGCTTGATTAAAGAGTGGCTTGAGAATATTATTTTACTTTCTATACTTAGCAAAGGAAACCTAGAATACATTTTAGTTTTTTGAATGGTGGGTAGAAACTTATTCTCATCAACACAAAATCTCTTTCCACTTCCCTGAGACATCTAAGACTCTTAACTTGCACACTGGGATGGAAACGCTTAACCTTTTAGTTCATTACCATAAAATACTGTATTTGCAACATAACATTATTTGAGGGACATAACTTTGGAATAAAACTGGCCGCTGTGTACAAAAGGAATGCTCACTTCTTGGGAGATGAGGTTCATATTTCTTCTCGTTATCTTGTTTTTGTTCTCAATATGTTCTTAAAATGTTATTTTTCTCCATATTGTTATTCTGTCATTGTTATAGAACTGGACTTAAGACTCTCTTGTGTGTTTTTATTATATTTCAGAATTGTACCCCCTAGCTTCTAGCGAGCCTCCAAGGAGTACCAGTGGGAGGTTGACCCTCCTCCCTGTCCATCTCCCGTGTATCCCTAATGGCTGAATTACTTTCTCTTTATTGTTTGTTTTTCTTTTTTTTCAGCAATGCGGCCACTTAGCATGTCTCACAGTTTTGACTTGTCAGGTAAAAAAAACCAAAACAAAAAAAACCCAAATACTTTCACACCTGACATGGGCTGTGCGCTTCTGTGAATCACCTTCATTTGTCTGCTTGTTTAGACACGCCAGAAAAGAAAATGGAAAAGCTTTCTTATAAGCTGTGGTCAGTAAAATAAAATAGCCTGCCTATTTCAAAGCAGTCCAAGTAATAAAAACCACAGTCAGTGCAGCCTCCAGAAGAGCTGTGCTGCCGCAAGCAGGCTGTGGATAGGGCTACCGGGTACGTGGTAGCTCTCACTGGGTCACACCTTTTCTGTAAGGAAAGAGAGAAAATAATCTTTAAACACTGAGAACCTCAGTGGGCAGAAAGTGCCTTGTGTACTCTCTGCTTAATGGGTGGAGTCCTCATCCATGGCTCTGCTGGTCACAGATTACTGTCAGGGCCTCCTTTGATGTGTGCCCTAAGTTTTCAGTGTGTTTTATGATTTCTGTTTTGTCATCTGGGATAATGGTTACATGATAGTGGCTATAACTAGCTCCTTTTTAAAATAAAACTTTAAATATGTTTATGAGCAAATTTTTATATTTTTCCTCATTCTTATATTTTGCAAATTCAAATTTTTATTTTCACAAGTCACTGTTTTAAGCTAATATGAGGTAACATGTATTTTTCCAGAATGTCTCTTGAAGTGTTATGGAGTATCTCTTAAGTTAAAAAGAATTGTTGGCATGCAAATTCATGTCTAACAAGCTAGTGAGTTCTAATATCTCTTTCTGGTGTCATTATTGAATATTTACTGTCTTCTAACTTCAACCTAATTTCCACATGTTTTTAATTTTGTTTTTTTTTTATAGCTCTTAGGGATGATTTTAACATTTTGGTCTTCATTTAACTATTTTTGACTGACCACCAAAGAGCCTTTTCTATTTTCTTTATCCATTTAGCTAATTTTATTTATTTTATGAGCCATTCATGCAGTGAACCTGTAAAAATTTTAGACTGGAAAATAAAACCAAAATTTTGGATCATGTGTGCTATGACTAATCTCCAAAATCTAGTTATTGTCACTCTGAATATCTTCTGGTCATGTTTCCAATGGTTTGGTAAGGAGAGAAGGCTATGTAAACATATGGCTTTGGGGCAGGTATGTGGCTGATGAGGACAGCATGCATGCTCTCAAACATGCTTTTCACAAGTGATCTGGTGTTCTTACAGGCTCATGGTGGCCCTGTGTCAGGAAACAAAGGGCAGAATGTCTGGTTTTCAGTGTTCCCTGTCTGCTGGAGTCTCTCTGTACTTTAGTGGTGTTCTGTGTGCTTTCCCAGGCTTTCACTGTCCACTGTTTGTGCTGCTTACATGTTCATTGTTGCATTTGACTGTTAACTAAAATATTCCAGATTATAAGGGGGAAATATTATTCCATTCTTCCAACTTTAAAGACTAAAGTACATCTTCTTAGTAGAAAAATGAACAAACTAAGGAATGAACAGCCTTCACATGTAGCATAGATAATGACTTTGAACTTGAGTGCAGAGTGAGACATATAGAAGTATATTCTATTATTCAAAGGCATCTTAGAAGTATTGCTTAGTGAAAATACTAATAAGCCATTCAGCACCAATTAAGGTAAGTCTGATTTATTTTTCCTGTGCAAATATTAACTATATAACCCCTGTTATAGTCACATTTTCTGTAAGTAAAGCAGCATACACAAACCCATTCAAGTATTTAATATCATGGATATACCTTTTAGACTCTAAGATGTGGTAATTTCCAAAATCATCTCTATTTTATGTCTTTAACATTTGCTCTACATACAGATATTGTCTTTTTTCCCCACCTCAAGAAATTCTGTCTTTGGACTGGAGAGATTACTTAGCAGTTAAGAGCACTGGCTGTTCTTCCAAAGGACCTGAGTTTAATTCCCAACAACCACATGGTAGCGCACAACCATCTGTAATGAGATCCAGTTCCCTCTTCTGGCCTGTAGACATACATGCAGGCAGAACACTGTACATATAATAAAAAAATTAATTGAAAAAAGAAAGAAAAAAATTGTCTTTTAAGAGCTTGACTCTTGCCGAGCATGGTGGCACACATTTTTAATCTTAGGAGGCCAGCCTGGTCTACATAGCGAGTTCCAGGACAGCCAGTGCTACACAGAAATTCTGTCTTAAAAAACAAAAAAACACCAACAACAGAAGGAGTTTGACTCTTTTCACTTAATATACTGAAACAAAAGTATTTATTATTTCAACAGTAAATACAAATAATTAAACTCCTTCAAATATGTTGTGTCAAGTCTTATAGCAAATGAGACTTGCACAGTGTCTAGTCTTGGAGGTCACTAGAAGCCTCTGGCAGAGCCTTGTACCAGTCACGCCCATTCCCCTCAAAGTTTTGACGTTTGTTTTTATCATCTCAGCCAGTGAAGCACATGACAGCTGTTGGGCTCCTAACATATTATTCAGGCAGCCATCTAGCTGCTGGAAAGCTTCTCCCATCCCTACCTTAACAATGAAATGAGCCCATGTCATTTTGCCAACTTCCTCTCCTGGGGTCTGTGGATATGTGGTGGGTTGCGTTCCCTGGGTGTCCCATAGGGTGGGCAAGTTCTAAACCACCTGAGTTACTTCACTAGCTCTTTACCTCTTATTTATTTGTTTGTTTGTTTGTTTGTTTGTTTGTTTGTTTTTAAGGAGGGTGTTTTGTTTTCTTTGTTGAGACGGTCTCATGGTGGCTCAGGCTAGTTCACACTTGTCTATATAGCCAAGGATGACTTCTAACCATCTGCTTTCACTTCTGAGCACTGAGATTACAGGGATTGTTGGGACTTGAACCCAGAGCCTGTACATACTAAACAGGCACTTTCCCGATGGAGCCCTTTTTGTTTTGAGGCAGGATTTTTTGGGCTTGCTTTGAGTTCACATCAAATTCCCAATCTGACGCTGATCACCGATTTTGGTGATTCTCCTGACTCGGCCTCCCAAGTGCTGGGGTTGCAGGAATGCACCACTATACCAGGCTTTGGTCTTTACCCGTTGTAGTAGTCAGGGTTCTAAAGAGAAACAGAACTGATAGAATGAATTATATAATATATTATATGTAGATGATATGCACATATATGAATTAAGAGCATGTCTTAGCTTACAGGTTGTGGTCTGACCATCCCAACAATCTCTGTCTTGGGTCAGAAAGTCCAAGAATCTGAAGTTGTTTGGTCCAAGAGGCTGGATGTCTTTGGTATACCAGTGAAGGAGAAAACTTGCCAGTGAGAGTGAGGCCAAACGGGCCTTCTTTCTTCTATGCCCAGAAGGTGGGGCCCAGTTAAGGTGATCTTCCCACCCCAAAAGATCAGGATTTATGTTAGGTCTTTCTGCTTCAAATGATTTACTTAAGAAAAATCCCTCACAGATGTTCCCAGCTGCTTGGGTCTTACTTAATTCCAGATGTAGTCAAGTTAAATGTACTAAGAATAGCCATCATACCAAAAACTACTTAAATATTTTGAATCTAAATAATATTAAACACTATCAACATTAAAGAAATTTTAATCTGCCTTGGGTCTAGAGAGATATCTCAGTGACTGAGGGGAGTAATGAGCCACTTCCAGAGGACCTGGGTTTGATTCCCAAGGTCCAAGTAGCAACTCACAACCACCTGTAATTTCAGTGCTGAGGGGTCTACCAACCACTTCTCTGTACAGGTGCACACCCAGTGCACATACTTACATACAGGCAAAACATTCATACACATAAATAAAATAAATTTTTTAAAATGAATCTCCCTTAAACGACTTGTAAAATTTTTTTAAGCAATGACATTCACAAAAATGCAGGTGTGGCATAATAGTTATGGGTTTTTTGTTTTTGTTTTTGTTTTGTTTTGTTTATTACAAGATAGTAAATGGATATGTAACCAGTAAAATGGCTTTGCCTTGAAAATGTGAGCCTAGTCTTGGGAAATGTCATGGAACTCACTCTGTAGACCAGGCTGGCCTTGAACTCACAGAGATCCTGCCTCTGCACTCTTTAAGGTCATATTAAACACTTACTGCCTTTTTTCTGGTTTCCTTTTTTGTTGATACTAGTTTTTGTTTACTTTTGAAATAGGGTCTTCTCTGTAGCCCAGGCTAGCCTCCTGGCAATCCTCCTGCCTTAGCCTCTCCAGCTCTCAGATCCCAGGTGTGAACTACCAAGTCTGGCTTCTTTTTTCTTGACTAGAAAGTAGTCAACTATCATCTTTTGCATTCTGGAAAACGTTTGAAATACTTTTCTAAAGTCCCTCTCCCTGTATGTCCTTGTGAAAGGTTTATTTAATGATCTTCACCTTTATAGTCTGTATAAAATCTTGCTGTTTTTCCATTTCCCCTTTTACTTTACTACAACTAATTATTTATTTGTCTTAACTACTCAGTACCTGGGATGGTAATAACAAATAAGCAGGTGAAGCATAGTGTCAGGTTCTCTCTATTAAGACTTTACCCAGCCAGTTCTAATAACATGCACCTGTAATCCCAGTATTTGGAAGAAAAGCAGGAAGAGAGCCACAGGTTCAGGGTTAGCCTGAGCTACATACATGTCAAGCCCTGGCTCAAAAAAAAAAAGTCAAAATAATTTAACCTAAAGGATAAATTATTAAACCCTGTCTTCTCCTTCCTTTTTTCCCTGGTTTGTGCCTCCCAGCCTCCCAGCCTCCCAGCCTATTCAAATCAAAGAAAACATGATCTCTAGCCTTCTTGATGTATAAAATAAAAGGCATAAAATTAATATTTTTCTTTCTTCCTTTCTCTTTTTTGAAACAGGGTTTCTTTGTGTAGCCCTGGCTGTTCTGAAACTAACTCTGTAGACCAGGCTGGCCACAAACTCACAGAGATCCGCCTGCCTCTGCCTCTTAAGCGCTGGGATTAAAGGCATGTGCTGCCACTGCCTGACCATAAAATTAGTTGATGTCCTGCTAACTGAGTGTATCCCAGGTGGTCAAACTCATAGTAAGCCTTCCTGCCTTATCCTTGTGAATGCTGGTATTACAGACATGTACCACCACACCTGGCTAGAAATTGTAAATATTAAATCAGAAACATATCATTGTAATAAGAAATGGTATATATTGTTACTTTAATGTCAAGGAAAATGTAAGAACACATTTATGAGGGGGCTGAAGATGTGGCTCATTTGGTAAAATACTAACCTAGCATGTGCAAAGCCCTGGGTGAGATCCCAGCATCATATCAACTGAGCATGGTGGTACACATTTGTAATCCCAGCTCAAGAGAAGGGGAGACAGGAGGATCAGGTGATCTTCTCAGCCACATAGTGAGTTCAAGGCCAGCCTGCTATACATTAGACCCTATTTTGAAAAATAAATAAATGAATAAATAAAATAAGAACATACTTAAATACTAAGTGTTTTTTACTTCAAGGATATAGATATTACTTGTTGGGAGAAAAATAACTGTTAATTACAATGCTTTTCCTTTCCAAAATCTTTCTCAATTTAGCATCTAGAAGGCCCTTTACCCAGCAGAAGCTTCATAGATGGTTCTGTATGCAAAGAGCAATTGATTGCTCTGGTCTGCACATTAAATTATGTACTGATTACTACATTTTCACTTCTGATTTTATAGTTAGCTGTTTGAGGTAATCTATGCTAAGTGTTTAAAATGCTCAAGAAAATCAATTACATTTTCATTGGAGGATTCTAGGCTAGAGTACCACAAAGCAGGCCTTGGGAATCATCTCCGGCCCACACCACTGTCAGTCAAAGGCTTGGGTTACTTAAGAGAGTTGAAAACTAGTGTTACCATTGGCTAACACTGACTGCACTGGGCACGACATGCCACTCACAGTTATTAACGTGCTTAATCGTCCCAGCTAGCTTTATCTGCACTCCTCTGCTGTACAGGGGAGGAACCAGAGGTTAGAGAGCTTACCCAGACAGTCCTATGGTAGACTTTGAGCCCTGGCTGTGTTATGCCAACTGTATAGAGCTGTGTTTCTCCCAGGTGTTGAAGGGCCTTCTCATTCAGATGTGAGCCCTTAATAATTTACATCTGGTGTATTCAGGAGATGTGTCCCAGATTCCTTATGCTTACATAAATGTGTTTATATGGGTGTAGATTCCTAGCTTCTTTGATTTTTAGGACAAGACATTTTTAGATCTTCTCCCCAGAGAGACAGTGTGTGCTGTGTCTTTCCTGTGCCCACCACTGGCCCTTAGCACCAGGACAGCTAGTCTCTGAGCCTCCGTTTGTTTATCTGAAAAACAAGAAGTCAAGGTCACTCATCTAGGATTTGTCCCAGCTCTGAGTTCCAAACTACAAATGTGAATCTGTAACTTCATTTTAAGTTTTTCTGTAACAAATGTTCCATATGCATAGGCATGGCATCACTGTACTGAGCCTTTGTGTTTTATTTCTGTGACATGAAAATGCTGTCACCTGGTTGTGCTTCCAATACAGATTGCTTTCCCTAGCTCAAGAAAAGGTAAGTTTTTGCCTTTCTCTTCCTAGACGTCACTACCCCTGAATCTCCAAAGAGTGTTGGGGAATCATCTATGCTGAATGGAAGCATAGCATCCCAAGCAAAAGAAAACGGGCTGAGTGCTGCCCTTGCTGGGCCTGTGCAGCGGAAGAAGCTCCTGAAAGCCCCGACCCTGGCCGAGCTAGACAGCTCTGACTCTGAGGTGAGGATGCCAGGTGTGGAGATGCCCTCTGACCCTGTCTCCACTCAGTTCCCTCAGCTGTTTCCTCGTCTCTTGGTGTTACAAATGGTAAAGGTAAAGTTGAGGTTAACCTGGCTAGCAGGGAGCACAGTTACTGTTATTAGTACAGTTCAGTGTGGTGGACAAGCTACTGAAATTGAGATCTGTGGCCTTTGATTATAAGTAGGAGTGAGGAAAGTCAACAGTCTTAAAACCCATTTGACCTTCATCTTTGTTTTGAGAAGAAGAAAATAAAGTTGAGACATTTCTGTAGGTTCTTCTCCCTCTGCAGGACACACAGACAGATGTAGGATTGCTACTTCTGTAATTGTAATACCAACAGCAGCAAAACCCTTCAAGAAGAGAGCTGTTTTCCCTGGAGCCTTTGCTTTTATTCTGTGCTGTTCAGGGGGGAACGCCCATCTGCTCAGTTTACACACATCCATGCTGCACCTTCTCCATCTGCTGACCCATGAGTGTCCGAATGACATGTTGCTGCTTGCTAGGTCTCCACTGCCTTAGAGGAAATGACCTCCACTCTTCTCCCTGGTGCAGGGATGCACATCATCATTGTCATTGGCTCCATCTTCCTCATGTCCATCTGAATTAAAAATTACCACCTAATTCTTCTGTTTTCAGTCACCACCACCTAAAACAATACCCATAGTATGGTTTCTCTACTAGAGACTTTTCCCAGAAAGGTCCCGTGGGTTAAAGTATTTGCTGTACAAGCATGAGGAACTAAGTCCAAATCTCCCAGAACCAAAGCAAAAAGGCACCACACCTGTAGCCCCAGGGGATATGGAGGCAAAAGATGACTGGGGCTTGCTGTCTGTCTCAAAGGAATAAGGCAGAGAGTGATATCATCAGATATTACATCTTTAATGTTTAGAAAGCACAGATAAGCAGATGGCTTATTCTAAGCCAGCTGTTGTTCACACTGGGGCTCTGTATTTTGTTATCAAAGTTTCTGTGGATGGGGCTGGAGAGATGGAGCAGCAATTAGGAGTGCTTGCTGCATACTCAGGAATGCCCGAATTCAGATCCCGGTGCCCACGACAAGCCAGGTATCCCACATTTGTCTGCTTGGGGCTCTAGCTTCAAATGGGACAGAGAACAGAAATGGAAGGTGGGGATTTCTGGGCTTGTTGGCTTCCCCAGGTTCCCAAAGAGACTGCCTGAGTGGGGAACAGGCTAAGGGAAGATGTCCTGAATCCTTTTATACACACATAAATATTTTTTGTAAAAGCTTCTATTGATGAAACACAGCTTTAGTTTAATCTTGGTAGATAAATTGTATTCATCCTAAACATCTTTCTCAACATCATCTACTTGCAGACTATCTTTTAACTGATTATAGCCAAGAAAATGTCACTTGTAAGAGCCAAATAGTTACCCAGTTGCTTCTAATTTAAATGGGAATTAAAAGCATGGCTACAGAGACAGGCACGTGTTTGCTTGGCAGAAGTTCAGAGACTGGAGAGTCTGGAAGGATTAGGGAATGCTCAGGACTGCTATGTGCATATGACAGACAGGCAGGGCACCTGCTGTGTTTCTGGTGATGTTGGTCTTGCTGTGCTATGCTTGCTTGTGTAGTTCTCAAAAGCAGACTCGTCACGCACGCATCTTCCTCATGCCTTCGTGTCTGTGTCTGTGGTGGCCTGCTGAAGGTGTTCAATGAACAGATAAAGAGAAGTCTGGGGGGGGGTCCTCCCTTCCTCCCTCAATCCCCTTATTCCCTTCGTCCCTCCTCCTCCTCCTTCCTCCACGTACTTACTTTTCCAGTTACCTTAGCATTCCCTCCTTTCCTGAGGAGTATCCAGACCCCCTGTTTTTAAACACCAAAACATATTTTACATCAAATGCATTTGGAAATATAATGTTCAAAGCTATAAATGGGATGGGAGCTACAACTAAGTCCACCCAGCTCTAGTACCCCCCCCCCCTTTCTTTCAGGACCTGGTGCAACACTGGAAAGATCATTTTCATTATAAGAGCAAGCGTTGGGGCTGGACCCAGTGCAGAAAGCTCTTACTTTAGTTTGCTTTCCAGTTGCTATGATAAGCACCATGCTCAAAAGTAATGTGGGTTAGAGTGGGTTTTATTTCAGCCCATAGGTTACAGTCCACCGTTAAGGGAATCCAGGGCAGGTGCTCAAGGCCAGAACCTGGAGGCAAGAAGCAAAGCAGAGGTTGTGGATGAGTGCTGCTTAAGGCTTGATCTCTCCTGCCCTACCCCATCCCTAATTTTAGACCCCTTCCAGTTTGCCTTGAGCCTTTGACATTATAATTTGGTGTCTCATTGTTAAAGTATATGTCCACTAGGATGTTACTCAATAGCACAGAATCTGAAGTTTGCAAATTTGCCTTTTTCAGGAGGAAACTTTGCATAAGTCAACCAGCAGCAGCAGTGCATCTCCCTCCCTCTATGAGGACCCAGTACTGGAGGCCATGTGCACAAAGAAGAGTGAGTGCATACCTTAACAAAAACGTGACCTAGAGCAAGGCTCTACAGTGCACTGTGATCATTTGGGATATATAGAACTAACCCTTTACTTCAGTGTAGGAGCAGGCTCGGGTGTCTCCCCAGGCTGCATGGACAGTTACCTTAACTATTAACTAGATCAGGCAAGTTTATTTTATACATAGCACACATATAGATAAGTCAACAGAGTGTGTGTGCATGCATGCATGGGGCTGTGTACTTTAGTAATTTTTAATGACATCCTAGTCTGAATTTAAGCCCAGAAGCACTAAATAACCATATTTGTTGCCTACCTGCTTGTTCTAACATACTACAGTCATGCCCAATACATGGATGGTAATAAAATTGCTTCTACAGCTGTTGGGCAGTAGATTCTGAATAGAGTGTATAAAATTAAAAGATTTCTAAAGGCTTTTAGTAATGTAAAATTATTAATAAGAATTAGAAATTAATTCATTGAGCCGGGTAGTGGTGGCACATGTCTCTACTAGCACTCAGGAGGCAGAGGCAGACGGATTTCTGTGAGTTCAAAGCCAGCCTGGTCTACAAAGTGAGTTCCAGGACAGCCAGGGCTATTACTCAGAGAAATCCTGTTTCAAAAAACGGAAGGAAGGAAATTCATTGATTATGAAGATATTCATGGAGAATGGGGAGCTGGCTCAGTGGTTCAGAGCACTTGCTGCTCTTGCAGTGGACCTAGGTTAGGTTCTTAGCACCCACATTGCAGCTTACAATCATCTGAAACTCCCGTCTGCTGGCCTCCTTAGGCACCAGGCGCACACATGGTATACATATGACATGCAGACAAAATATGTATCCACATAAAATAGAAACAAATCCCATTTACTTACTTATTTAGTTAGTTTTGGGTTTGCTTTTGCTTTTGTTTTCTAGACAGGGTCTCTCTGTGTAATAGCTCTGGCTGTCCTGGAACTCACTCTGTAAACCCAGACTGGCCTCAAACTCAAAACGATCCACCTGTCTCTACTTCCTGAATAAATGGTGGGATTAAAGGCATGTGCCACAACTGCCCAGCTAAATATCATCATCATCATCTTCTTATTCTTTTCTTCTTCTTTCTCCTCCTCCTCCTTCGATAATCTTAAATGTTGGCTTGAGTTCTCATATTCTTTTGAAACAGGGTCTCATGTACTGCAAGATGGCCTTGAACTCTGCCTCTCTTTCCCAAGTGCTGAGATTGAGTAGCATTTCAATCACTTAAACAGATTATATAAAAACAATGGGGCAGACAAGATGACTTGGAGGGTAACAGTACTTGCCATGCCAGCCTGCCCACCTGAGTTCTGTCCATAGATCCTTAGTAGACGACAAGAACTGACTGACTTCCAGAATTGCCCTCTGACTTTCATACGTGCATTGTTACAGGGTGCCCTATGTATTCACACCACACACACACACACACACACACACACACACACACACAAGTAAGTCAGTAAGAGTTGGCTTTGGGTGTTGGCCAGGCCCATTTAGCATCACAGAAGCCCTTGAGCTGAGGCTTTAGCTCAGTTGTAGAGTGATGACTGCTTAGCGTCCACAAAGCCCTAGATTTGAACTCTGGTGCTGAATAAAGCCCGTTATGGCGGTACAAGTTTATAATCCCAGCACTCGGGAGATAGAAGTAACAGGATCAGATCAGCAGTCTGGGGTCATCCTCAGCCTACTCGCAGATATGAGACCAGCCTAGACTACATGGAGAGTACCTATCAAATTGTGTGATGAACTTCAGTATTCTTCCTTGACTGGAAATTACATTTGCCTTAACTGTTTGCCATCATGGAATAGTCCGAAGACATGGAATCCACTTAACAGCATCGACTCTTGCCTTCCTTCCCCTGTGGGAAGCAGCCCTGCTTTGCACTGAGGGACAAAGTGCTAAATGAAACTGTGACATCGTAACTTTTCTAATATCCTATTCCTTCACAAAACAGAATCCAAACATTCACACTAAAGATTATCCTGAACATTGCTAGTCAGTGTTAGGGGAATAGCTCATAGGCTTGCTTGGCAGGCCCAAGAATGTAAGTCAGGTTCACTTGAATTTTGAAATAGTTTGGGTTTCTTTTGGTTCATACAAAATATATGATTTTTGTTTGTTTGGTTGGTTGGTTGGTTTTTTTTTGAGGCAGTTTCTCTGTGTGGCCCTGTCTTTTCTGGAACTCTGTAGATCAGAGTGGCCTCAAATTCAGAGATCTTCCTGCCTCTGCCTCCAGAGTACTGAGATTAAAGGCATGCACCAATATTCCCAGCTGTTTCTGTTTTTAAAATAGGAATGGGGGGGTTAGTTGTAAGGTTCGTGGAGAGTAGAATTGAGGACATTTGCACATACAAATCTTAAGGCTAATCATACTATACTGTGTTGTAATGTGAACTTGACTGGCTGTTGAAGGCATAGAACCTTTGCCCATTTTCCTTTCTGTTTCTGTAGCAAGTTTATCTAGTAAACAATTTTTACAACAGTTCTGTCTTTTCTCTGAGCTGCCATCTTAAAATAGCTCTCTGCTAGAATGAGTCCTTAGTCCTGAATACAGTGTTGTCCCATAGTGCAAAAGGTTATTTGTTAGAAAATGCAGAATCCAGAATTTTATTTTTTAAGAGAATTCATTTATTTGGTTAAATCTTTAGAGCCTCCTAAATTCTTGCCCATCTCGTCAACACCTCAGCCAGAGAGACGGCAACCACCCCAGAGGCGCCATTCCATTGAAAAGGAAACACCTACAAATGTGAGACAGTTTCTGCCGCCATCCAGACAGAGCTCTCGCTCTCTTGTAAGTACCAAAAGATGAACAGAGATATCTCAGGATGATTAATTAGTAAGCTTGTTTTCAAAATAAAAAGGAGCAAAGCCTACATAGGTTAGCATGAACTTAAATGTCTCTGTGCTTAATATCTAAAGAAAATGGGCACTGGCTACACTTGACCAGTCTTTGATTTATTCTGAGTACTCATTTTCAAAAGCTTTGTCAATAAGTTATTATTAAAGAAATGCTTTCTTTCTCTTACAGGTATTAATTCACTTTAAATTGTCAGAAAGTTCTCAGCATAATCTGACTGAGTAGATTATGTGAGCAGAACAGGAAAAGCTGTACCTTGCTAGTGTGTCTATAATGTGTGCCAAAGCCGCTGTCTGCACTGTGTAATGGTGGCTAATGTGCCTTACAATCAGGTAGCACACATAGAAATGTTTAGTCAACTAGCAACAGAAGTCTGCAAAAATCCTTTTGGTTTCCCTCATGAGCTTCCAAAATATAGCAAGATACAAGGGGTCCACTAGCATTCTACCCACAGTCTAATACAATGGTTCTCAACCTGTGGGTCATGCCCCCCCCTTTGTGGTTGCATATCAGATATTTACATTACAATTTATAACTAGCAAAATTACAATTATGAAGTAGCAACAAAATAATTTTATGGGGGAGTCACTACAACATGAGGAACTGTATTAAAGGGTCACAGCATTGGAAAAAGTCGAGAACCGCTGAACTAATAGTTAATGTTTTCTTTCAGATACTCAGGAATAAAACTCACATGAACATGCTTACAGCTCCATCTTTACCTGTGACGAGTCATACATGTTTCAAATGAGACAGCAAACAGATAATCCTTCTTTCAAGGAAGGAACGCAGTGGTCAGCATAGATGGGAAGTGTGTACAGAGCTTAGAGTCTGGAATTCAATGTCACCTCTATTTCACAATAATACAGTTTAAAAATTTATGGAGTAATGGCCATGTTTTGATGAGATTTTTCTAACACAAGTTCAAGGCCATCCTGAGGTACATAGTGAGTTCCAGACCAACCTGGGCTACAGAATAAGAACCTGTTTCAAAGACAGAAAGTACTCTTTGGTGAAATGGAACCTTGTTAATGGCCTATCAACAGTAAAGCAACTCAGAAAAGTAAGCTTGGGTTTGAAATCCAAAACCTGTTAGCCAGTGTGGACAAATTTTTACTTTGCCAAAATATACAGGGGGATGTAGCAGTGCACACCTGTAATATGTGCACCACTTGGGAAGCTGAGGCAAAGCAGAACAGAAGTTGAAGGTCACCCTCCTGGATTCCATGAGACCCTCTCTCCTAAAAAACAAACAAACAAAACTCCAGAAAGTTAGGAGCTGTAGATTACTACAAAGTAGTTTGATCTAGTAACATAAGTGACTTGAAGCCCTGAAGCCACCACATGCAGGCACACAGACTGTTTTCTGTGGTGGTGAACTTGGTGTATGCTTGGTCAGACTGAGCCCCTTGTGGAGAAGGAACAAAAACCGTTTACACTCACTGAGGAGGAAGGAAAGGTCTTGGGAACAGGCAGTGGGAAAGGGGCCGGGCCACACAGGAAGTGAAGGTTAAAGGTCATGCCTTCAGGTACACAGAGGCACCAGCCCAGAGGAGGAAGAGGCCTCCTCCGACAGTGGCTATTCTTTCTCATTGTCAGCTTTGTCACTGACTGAAGTTCTCCAGCTCAGTAAATGATGTTCTTAAAAGCATAGTCATGGAAACCGTTAACTGCACTCTAGAAAAAAGAAGGCATCATTTCATGTTTATCTCAAACTAAAATGTCAGGGAATGTTTTTGCTGTTAATAAATTTATTTTATTGTGTTTAAATACTTTATCATCTGGTCAGATTATTGGTGTTGATTGCACATTCAAGTGAACAGCAGTTGTCTTCAAGGACCTTCCCAGGGCAGGGGCGTTTGGGCTGTGGGCACAGGAGCCAGGAACCCTACCCTGCATCTCACCCAGCCTCGTTTGGGAGAATCAGAGCGCTCACAGAGCACTGAGTTGGTTACTCCTGACTTAGAATAGTGAATGGGCTGGCCGCAGGGCCGCTGCCATCACATGTCATCTGTTGTGCTTTGTTTTGCTTTCACAGTCTGTAACTGCCCTTTGTCGGTCACTTGTTGAGCATTTTCTTCTTTTCTCCCCTGCCGTTTCTTTTTCCTTCCATTGTTCAGGTTCCTAGGATAACCAGTGTCTGGCCACGGACGCCTTTCCGACCACTTTTCTCTACCATACAAACAGCTTCTCTGCTGAGCTCTCATCCTTTTGAAGCAGCCATGTTTGGGGTAGCAGGGGCTATGTATTATCTGTTTGAGAGAGCTTTTACCAGCAGGTGGAAACCCTCAAAGGTTGGCCTCTTTCTGCTGGTTCTGGGAATCCTTTACTCTCTGTATCTCTGACAGTGATACCTCAGCTTCTGCACTCTGCAAGAATTAACAGCTCACAGGGCACTTTGCTTTTGATCGCTGATTCCAATCCCGGATAGGACACAGACCTTACTGTGATCTCATTGGGGAGAAAAGAGCTGAAAAGACAACAAGCTAGAAATTCAGCATCAGCCAGGAAGCCCTGGTGTTTGTCCCTGGAGTGATGGCTTCCTCCTGACTCCCTGCAGGGCCCCCCCACCCCAGGAAGGGTGCATTCATTCACACAGCTGGCAAGCCGGCCCCTGCTGACCAAGCAGCCATGATGGTCCTGATGGACAGACAGTCTGCCACACATAGGGAGCTGCCCGTGCATTCCTGGTGTTTCTTCTGCATTCTGTCACAGCTCTGTGGCCTAACACCTGCCCCCTCCGAGTACTGCTGCTCCAGAAAGAAGTTTTCTTCTTACTGATAGATATATAAAACATTTTTTTTACTATGTTTTATTTGATCATTTTTGGGGGATTTTTTTCCCCTCACAGAATAATATATGTTAATGTCCCTTCCTTCTTGTGTCCGTCACTCCCTCCCTAACTTAGACAAAATGAGTGGCTCTTCAACTCCTCTTACGACTTGATATTCACATTTTATTATGAACACCCTCAAACAGAAATGCCTATATGACATCCATAGCAAAAAACAAGGGGCTGGAGAGATAGCTCAACGGTTCAGAGCACTGGCTGCTCTTCCAAAGGTCCTGAGTTCAAATCCCAGCACCCACATAGTGGCTCACAACCATCTGTAATGAGATATGGTGCCCTCTTTTGGCCTGCAGACATGCAGGCAGGCAGAAGAATACTGTATACATGATAAATAAATCTTAAAAACAAATTAAAAACACTTTAAGTTTTAAAATTGAATTTAAAGAGATGGGTGATTAAATGTAAATTGTATATTTTATTTAAATTGGCCTTCCTTTGGAAGTTTATAAATATCTGCTACTGGTATGTCTTAAGTTTCTTTCTAATTGAAGCCATTTTATAGAAGGCTCCTCCTCTCAGAGCCCAGAAGATGGCTAAGCAGGTTAAGGCACTTGTTGCCTGCCAAGCCTGATAGCTTGAGTTTTATACTCAGGACTCACATTGTGGAAGGAGACACCCACAAGTGGTCCTTTTATGCCCACAACCTCACTGAGGTATACATTTGCCCCATGACCCACATTAAAATAGACAGATCAATGTTCTCACTTCTCTGTGGCCCAGTAACAAATAACCGAGTTTCACATTCTGCTAATTTCTGTGCCGCCTTATTCTGACCCTTTTTGTCTGGTTAAACTATAACCAGAATATTCAGTAAAACTCAGCTTGTAAGCATGTAAGTAAGCTGTGACATGTCTGACCCCATTGTAAAGACTTTGCTGCTTTCTCCCATATTTTGAGTTACTTCCGGACATAGAACAGCAAGGGTGATGGTGTCAGGCAAACATAACCCAACCCCAGTCAGGAGACAGTACACAGGCTCATGTGGGCAAGATGCCCTCTTGTCTCAGCACATGGATGCTCCAGTTTGATTTGGCACTAGAGATTTTGAATTAATATCATCAAAAGGGGAAAAACAAACTATTCTATGTTGCATTAAAGTCTTGTTGTCCTTGGGCAAGCTCCAGAGTTAAAACATTAGCATTTGACCTGATGGGAATTATTTTTACTAAGGAGTAGTCTGCATGAAATTTTTAAAAGAATAAGAAAATGAGCAACTCGTGATTTCTTTTAATGTTCTGTGAAGCACTGAAGGTATCTTGACGAAGTAAGCTGTTTTGTCATCTGGACTGCTCAGAGGCAAACTTAGCTGGGAACTTGTTTTGTGTGGCAGACTGTCCTCAAGTAACAGCACCTCAGAGCCCGGAGCTGCAGGACACGGGATCCGAATACTTGCTTACTTAGATTAGTACAGTATTTTTGCTGCAGCTTAGCAGTTTTGTCAAAGTTAGCTCTCAGCTACCTTTTATTAGGTACTGGGAAAAAAACAAAAGACAAAAATTGAAGGGAAATCATCACAAGACCATACTCAGCCAGCACCACTGACTTGTCAGCCCGAAGACATGGTCTCACTTTCACAAAGGTGGCTCATTGTCCCTATGACACTGTTCTGTTCTCCGGAGAAACAAAATAAGTACATATTGAGCACACTGCTTAATCCTGTAATCTCTGAAAGCTGTTGCCATTAAAAGGGTAACTGTGTGTGATGGGCAGCTCCTTTTGAATGCCCATTGTGGGCATCTTAGAGCAAATGACGCAATCTGCTTCAGCAAACCCTGGCCCCCAACTACTGAGAAGCTCCTCATCTTAAGGACTCAACTGCAGGATTCTTTCCAAAGCGGTCTAAAGCAAACCCGGCCTTCCTAAATTAGCTTAAGCAGATTCTGTGTTGGATTAAAGCAAAGTAAGCCAGACTAGTTTTTTTTTTAGTAAATGCTAATGTTTGTCAAATTTGCAACCTAGATTTATTTTTGTTTCTTTCTGATTGAAAGACAGAACTGAATGTTAAAACTCCATAAACTGACTGCCCTCATAGTCATGTGCTTTCTCGTTTGGCTTATTTGGTTCCAGAATGCCTGGGAGCAGTGCTGTGGTGTGTGGGAGTGAATTGTAATGTGTGTGCTGAGAACATTGAGATTCAGTGTCAATGCACCACAATGGCCCCTTGAAGCCTGGCAGGGCCTGAGTGCACAGGGCTGTTCTGTCTTTCTCTTAGATCCACCAATCAACAGCACCGGATGGAGAACGGATGGTTCGAGGCTCTTTTTCAGTGGATCAGTTACATCAACATTTTTCACATCTGTTTGTAAGGAGGCCATTAACATAAGAAGCCAACATAAATATTTATCATGAAAGGCTCTGTCTCCATCTGTGCTGACTGTGCATTCAGCACTGGTGAAAAGACCTGGGGCGGCTGGAGAGATGGGCTGTCTGGGCTCCCGCTTCCTGGGCTTCCTGGTGCGGTTCAGCTCAAAGCCTTAGGGAGTTTCCAAAGTGTGCTGATGTAACTGATCACTCAGTAATGCTTGTCGTATAAAGTACTAACCACCTTCTCTTGGCTGTTCTGGGTACCACAAACCAGTTTTGAAAACAGGACCAAATTGCAGATTTGCTTTCTTTCCAGTGGAATGTAGCTCACAGCACGTTTACAGAATCATCTGTGACAGAAAACTGGTTTAGGATGACAATGCTTTTTCAAGATTTAGACACAGGTACATAGCTCTCCCAAAGGCAAAAATACCTGACCAAATGTGAGGAACTTGGGTTTATTGGAAATTGCATCGGGCTGCAACATTTTACTTAGTCATGGTCCTGTTTTCTAAGGTGCACTTAAGAGTAATGTGGTCCCCAGAGGGAGCCAGCTCTGTCCCAGTGATCATGGGAATCCTGTTCTCTGAAGCTACTAATCAGGTGTGTGGTCTGAAGGAGGTACTGCAGTTCCAGAGCAGGGCTCTTACTCACCAAGCACTTTGAATTTCAGGAGGAATTCTGCTACCCAGTGGAGTGCCTTGCTCTCACTGTGGAGGAAGTGATGCATATTCGTCAGGTCCTGGTGAAAGCTGAGCTGGAAAAGTACCAACAGTATAAGGATATCTACACTGCCCTGAAGAAAGGAAAGGTAGAACTGTCTAAAGTTGGTTGGACCATACAAAGCATCATCTCTGAAGAGGCTGGCCTGTGTGCTAGCCAGGTGGTAGAGGACGGGGCTTAGGAGATGAGATATTTCTAGTCTAGCCTGTTCCCTGTTCTTCCTTATTCACAAGAGGGGATTCTTTTGTTTCTCCCTTAGCACAATTAATTGAAAGTTTAAAAATGACCCTAAAAGGTAACAGTAAGGCTTCTGAAAGCCATGTGTACTTCGGTTGTTCATTCAAAGGGTCAGTAAAGAAAGCATGTCTGATCCAGTGACCATGAAATGCTTGAGCACTGGGTTATGTGTCAGAGCCAAGCATAAAAGCAGCATTTCTGGGTTCTTGTCCTCTTCTGTCTGCAAAACAACTGAAGCATCCCCTAGATGACCAGGAAGTAGATCCACCATGGAGCCAGGAAGGGCTGGCCCCTTTCTCTTCTCTTTCTAACTTTGTATTTTTTTTTAGCTCTGCTTCTGTTGCCGAACCCGGAGGTTTTCCTTTTTCACGTGGTCATACACCTGTCAGTTCTGTAAGAGGTAAGACTTTAGTCACTGTGGAGTCCTACAACCAGATCAATGCCAATTACCCTTTGTCCCATTGTTTCCCATTTGGAAGTGGCATTAGAGGGGACCCATTCTGTGGCTTTGCTCTGGGCCTGCCTTAGCACTTGGCACTGCAGTTTCTTCAAGAGCGGGTTGTACTGTTGTTGCACCTGGAGAAAAACTGCCTTCACCTACATCCACTGTGTCCCGTCAAGTAACAACTCTTGTTTTGTACACAGGCCCGTGTGTTCACAGTGTTGCAAAAAGGTAAGCTTAACTCCGTGAAATTGCTAGTGCATCTGTTTACTCTCCTACCCGCCCTGAGCTCATGTTCACTTTTATTTGGGATAACAGATGCGGCTGCCCTCCAAGCCATATTCCACTCTACCTATCTTCTCGTTGGGACCTTCTGCCCTGCAAAGGGGGGAAAGTTGTACGAGGTCAGAAAAACCATCAACTGGTCACCATCGGCCACTTCGAAGTATTGCCAGGTGAGTGGGGACCTGGATCTTCAACAGCATCCTCTGAAGAAATAACACTTGAGGTTGGGGTGGTCATGCCAAGGCTGGGTCATTGGTTTTAATACAGTTACAGCTTGCACAAATCTTCAAAGTTCCTCCAAGTGTACTTTTCAGTTGATAATATCTCGATATTTAAAAGATAATTTAAACATAGTTTTGTTCTAATTATATTTTGAAATATCTTTTATAACTTTAAAAAAGACATCTTTAAAATTGACTTTTAGGCTAGATGGACCGTGCCTGTGATCCAAACAGTTGAGAGAAAGGGGACATGAAGATTAGAAAGTCACTGGGGTTGGAGAGGTGGCTCAGAAATTAAGAACACTTGCTACTCTTGCAGAGGGCCTGAGTTCAGTACCAGTATCCACATGAGGCCTGGCAACTATGATTCCAGGTCTTGGGGTTCTGGTGCTCTGTTCTGGACTGTACAGGCACCACACATACATGTAGGCAAAATATTCATGCATACAATACTAAAAAAAAAAAAAAAGCCTTTCATCCTCCACTACCGCAGAGTGACGGCTGTCTATGTTTCCTGAGATTCTGTGTGCAGAAGGAACAACAGCAAACATGATTCTTGTTCCAGTCTGGTCTTCCTTTTCCCCTTGTCTAGTTTAAAATAAAATCCACTGACCCCTGTGTTTTGGGCGTCTGCTTTAATGTGACCCTGCTTTCTTCCTCTAAGGCAGAGGTAAAGATTTATGCCAGGAGTTCAGTCCCAAACCATTGCATCCAGTACAGGGAGAGCAGTATTGGCCTGAATAGGAAGGGAAAGCCCAAGAGATCCCTGGCTGTAGACTGTGGCGTAAGAACCTTATGCATAGTATAGAACTTGGTCCCATGAAGCCTTGAGCCTTGACCTGCTGTCCTGGGACCCGGCTGACCATGGAAACCACCAATGGAACGGGGACAAGCCCAGACTGACCAGGGTATTTGTTTCATTTATTGATGACTTTGAACCTACTGTGTCTTCTTTTTCAACTTCCCTTTTGGAAAGTAGTTAATTGACAAAGTAGCTGAGATAGAGTACCTCCAGTTACCTCAAACAGTCTTGAAAACATGACTATAATTCAACTCTCTGCCTCCACCTAACCAGTCACTCAAACAGAATTGTTGAGAATGAGTGGACCCGTTCAGTAACATAAGGATCAGCTGCATAAGTAACTTTCTATCTCATTTAGGTTTTTAAAACCACAGTCCATTACAGGTGATGGTAGTGCACCTTTAATCCCAGCACTCAGCACTCAGGAGGCAGAGGCAGGGAGATCTCTGTGAGTTCAAGGCCAGCCTAGTCTACAGAGTGAGTTCCCAGACACTCAGGACTGTTATATAGAGAAACCACAGTCCATGATGTGTGGTAATCCTATCTTCCAAAAATTCTACAGGAGATGAGAATTTCCAATGACCTCTGTAGTGGAATTTTTCTGTTTGTTTTGTGATGCTGGAGTTGAACCGAGGGCCTTCACAAGCTGGGCAAGTATTCTACCATCGAGCAGATAAGCAGCTCCATAGCACAGTATTGAGTTTTGCTATTGGCTTTGGGTTTTGAATATTCATGTGTGTGCTGGCATGTGTGTGAGCACACAGTTTGCATTTAAAGGCCAGAAGTTGATACTCTGTTTCTTCCTCAGTCACTCGCCATCTCATATATTGAGACTGGATCTGAACTTGGAGCTCCCTCTAACTCAGCCTCCTGAGTACTAGGATTACAGACAAACTCCCATGCCCACTTGGCTTTTACGTGGGCTCTGGGCACCAACACACCTATTTTCACATGTGCCGGGCAGGAGCTCTCACCTGCTGAACCATCTTCCAGCTCCAATATCTTTTATTATTTTATGCGTATAGGTGTTTTGCTTGCATGTGAGTCTGTCAACCCTGTGTGCCTGGTGCCTGTGGAGCCCAGAAAAGGGCTTCAGATCCCATGTGCTTCCTGTGGGTTCTGGGAAGTCCTCCAGAAGAGCAATCCCTGAGTGCTTTCAACCCTGAGCCACCTCTCCAGCCCCACACACCCCGCAGTGCTGTTATTTCTTCTTTCTCTCCCATCCTTTTTTCTTCCTTCATTTCTTTTTCTTCTTTCTTTTCTTGAGATGGGGTCTCATTATGTAGCCCAGGCTGTCCTGGAACTCACTCTGTAGACCAGGTTGGCCTTGAACTCAGAGATCCACCTGCCTCTGTCTTCCGAGTGCCGAGATTAAAGCGTGTGCCATCACTGCCTGGCTCTCCTAACTGTTCTTAAGACTGCAGTAGAACTATTAAGAATAGTAAATATGTTTAGTTTTCTCCCACAGGTTTTCCTCAAAATCAAAGTCGGTTGACAAGTCAGATGAAGAACTCCAGTTTCCCAAAGAGTTCATGGAGGACTGGAGTACAATGGAGGTGTGTGTAGACTGCAAAAAGTTCATCTCCGAAATCATCAGCTCAAGCCGACGCAGCCTGGTCTTAGCCAACAAAAGAGCCCGTTTGAAAAGGAAGACCCAGTCTTTCTACATGTCCTCAGCAGGCCCCTCGGAGTACTGCCCATCGGAAAGGACGATCAATGAGGTCTGAGCCCTGTGCCTTCCCTTTGTGTCCAGAGGCAGCCTCAGGGCAGCGGTGCTGCAGGACTCTTCCCAGGGCTTCTCTTAGCAGGCTCCATCTGCAGCAGCTCAGGCTTGTGCTTCAGTCTGTGGCACAGACTCAAGGCTGTGTTCCTATCACTTGATGGTACAAGGCAGGTCAGCCAGTTGCTCATTTGCACTCAGAAAGCCTAAAACTTGATTTTGTGTATGTGAACGGGGAAGCCAGAAGCCTCCTTAGTTCAGTTTCTCAATGTTCTTCAGATAATTTTTTGACTACGGCAAAAAGCTTCTTGTGTGTAAAGTCAGTCTGACAGAGTGTTGATGTTAGCACAGTTCTACGCAGTAAGTCATATTGGCATTCCACTTGACAGTGTTCCTATCCATGTACATAATGGTCCAAAGCCCAGCCACACACTGGCTCCCTGGGGTGGGCCAGGTCGGCTTTTGTCTCAGCACAAACCTTGAAGGCCTTCCTGATGATTCTCCTCTGGGGCTCTGGCTGCATCCACTGCAGAATGTCCACTTCTCTGAGTTGCCAGGTCTGCCCAGGCATCATGCCTCACTGTCTCCTGAGCTGCTAACAGACCTGCATTCCCTATTGTGAATATATTATGGTTCTGAATAGTTTTATAATACATGTTTAAGAATTAAAATTTTGTGGACGTTTGAGGAAAAAAAAATTTTGTCAAGCAGCCAAGTGTGTTTTGGTAAACTGTGACAGGCTGTGACCACAAAGGGCAGGCACCACAGAAAGAGCTACATCTTATACGGTTTTAGCAACATTTTCCATAACTTTATAGTGTGGCCATCATGACTAAATTAACCACAGTTTGGTACCTGAGTCTCAAACTGAAGTTTATTTTTATAAATGAATTTTAAAAGAAAAATCCTGGCTGTTTAAAATTTCAAGAAAATTAACTTACTGCCACGCATAATCTTTGGCTGCTTTTGCACTAGTTTTCCTGTAAATGTTCCTGAGTTTCTGTTGCAGGGCAGTCGGCAGGCAGTGCTGTGCACCTGACATTCCTCAGTTACTGTGACACATACCATGGGCTGTCCCTCATTTCCATATGCTTAGAAATAACCAGTCAACCAAAATGCCACTAATGTTTGAAAAATCGGTTAAGGCACATGCACAGTAATCCCTGAGAGCTATATTTAAAAAACATCCCTTGTCACCACAGATGACAGCTCCATTTAATAAAGGCATGACAGTTGCATTTCATACCAACATCAAGATAAAGTAACTTTTCCACATTAAATTGCCAGTTACACCTCAGAAATGCTCCACAAGTCATTTCTAATGCATTGAAATTCATAGTTTAGTAAATGGCTTTAAATTACTTTTACTGACAAAATAAACTTTACCAATTGACTAAGGAAATGCATGTTAGTATTCCTCTGTACTGCATGTAGAAGTGAGACCTCCAGAAAACCCTTACCAGCGACATCCAGCTGTGTCTAAGGCTGTTGTTTAAGAGCTGTAAAAACTGCATTGTGTGAATCCCAGTTATACGTTTTCCCTGAGATCATCTGAACTTTACACTGCTCTGGCACCAGGCATAAGTTCTAAGAGAAAACAAGCAAAACCGATCTCCTGGAAGGGAGCGAGGAAGAAGGAATGTAGGCGCCTGGCTAGATTATGAGCATGCATCTATCGTGACTAATTGCTGTTTGACTTCCCACATTAGACACTGAACCACAGCCTCAATTGAAAATTTCATTCACATTTCCAAATCAATGACCTAGTAAATCTCATGAATTTGACCTCATTCCTCCAGGCTTATTTTACTGTGCATAGTGATTTGGGCATTGTGAGCACTTTTACTAGAGCATCAAAATCTTTGAACACATGAATGGGATTTGCCAAATGTGTTAAAGAGTTCAAGTGTATGCCGTGCTCAGTGAAACAACCTGTAGGAAGTGGTAGAGAAAAGGGCAGGTGACAAGGTTGAAATGGTAGAATAAAATTACCATCCTTTGAGGAACACCCAAGTCGATGTGTGTCAACAGGACAGACCTCCGTCCCCAGCACTCCCTCATGGTAAGCTAGGATTACATAGGCTAAGTATTCCAGGGCTGCTTCAGCTTTACGGCTTGCTTTTACAGTCCTAGCTGACAGTAACCTCCCTGTGAGGCCCTGTCCTGCTTCCCTGCCTTGCTGCTGTTTATGGCTGACCCCAGAGTCTGATGTATGTCCTGAACACATCTGGATATTGTCCCTCCTGACCCTCCAGGTGTGACCCCATAGACCATAAGGTCAGAGTATGTAAGAATGCTTGTAAATATTGTAACATATTCATTAGTATTTGGAAGGCATTTGTTATTGGCAATGGGAATTTATTCTCCCAAGACAAGTAAAAAATTAAGTAATTGATTTGTACATTGACTTAATTACTAGATTTCAAGTCTTAGCCCTTTCAAATTAAACCAGAAGGTTGTTATTGCAGTAGTTCTAAAAGGATTTGTGTTGAAGAGATGTATGGTTAGTACTGTGAACTCAACACTATAAAATTTGTGAGGTTTTTATTTCTCTAACTACTAATAGAGGACTGAAGTTTAGGTGAATGTTGAAAACATGAAAGTTTTAAATTAGCTTGCTCTTTGTTAAAATAAAACAACAAAAAAAATTTACACATTGAAAGACCATGAAGAATGTACACTGACTAGTCTCTAACCTGGCTTTCCATATATGTAAACAAAGTACTGCTGGCATTTCACAGTAAATGACAGTGTTCCAGAAGAGTATTTTATTTTCAAGAGGTCTGATGTCATACACTTTTAATCCCAGCATTCCAGAGGCACAGGCAGAAAATCTCTTTGATTTCAGGGCCAGGCTGGTCTACACAGTGAGACCTTGTGGGTTTTTGTTTTGTTTTTTTTTTTTGTTTTTTTAAAGCATTTTATTTTAAAACTTACATGGGGGGAATAAAATGGTTTTCGTCATACCTTCTGTGTTGAGTCCCTACTGTAAAATGGTGATGTCTTCCGGGAGCTAACTAGCTGTCAGAAATCACTCAGGCTGTAAAACGTGCAACAGCGGTTTAAAAACACTTTAAAAATACAGTCCCTCAAGGACCAAGTAGAAAAATAAAATAATAATAACAAATAAAAATGGTTCTATCATCAGTGACTACTGTTAGAAGCAGTATGCAACTAAAGGAAGAAAGAAGGAATTGCCAGGTCACACATCTGTGGCCCCAACATTGGAGGAGACAGGAGTTTGCCTGGGCAGCTTGGCCACACCACCTTGCTTTTTGGGTTCCGTGCTTAAAATCCCTTTTCCATCCTTTTACCCTGAGGTGAAATCCATCCTTGATGATGAGATGTGTTTGTTTGTGATGCAGCAGAAAGATGGATCCTGTTTTCTAATCCAGTCTGTTAGTCTGTGCCTTTATTTTGAAATTGAGGCTATTAACAGTTGTGTGTGGTGTGTGTTGGTTCCTGTTATTTTGTTATAGTTTTGAGGTCCCCCCCTTTGATTTACTGTTCTGGAGTTATGTTCCTTGTGTCTTCTTGGGTGTAGTTAACCTCTTCAGACTAAAGTTTTTCTTCTGGTGCCTTCTCTAAAGCTGCACTGGTAGATAAAAATTACTTAAATTTGATTTTATCATGGAATGTTTTTCTCTCTCAATTGTGATTTACAGTTTTGCTAAATATAGTAGTCTGGGCATCTGTGGTCTCTCAGACTTTGTAGAACATGCATCTAGGCCCTTCTGGCTTTCAGACTTGCCATTGAAAAATCAGGTATTGCTGGGCAGTAGTAGCACCTTTAGCACCAGCACTCAGGAGACAGAGGCAGGTAGATCTCTGTGAGTTTAAGGCCAGCCTTGTCTACATAGTGAGTTCCGGGATAGCCAGGGCTACACAGAAGAAACCCTGTATTGAAAAACCAAAAAAGAAGAAAGGGGGGGGGGGAGAAGAGGGGGGAAGAGGAGTGGGGGGAGAGGAGAGAGACCAGGTATTATTTTAAAAGACTTGCTTGTATATGTTACTTATCTTTTTCCCTGTGTGCCTTTAATATCATTTCTTGTTCTGTACATCAAGTGTTTTGATTATTATGTGTCATGGAGAGTTTCTTTTCTGGTCCTATTGGGTGTTCTGTATGCTTTAGATTATGGCATTCTTCTCTCCCCCCACTTCTTGGTTTTTTGAGACAGACCCTTTAATATAGTTCTTCATGTTGTGGTGACCCACAACCATAAAGTTATCTTCATTTCTACTCATAACTAATTTTCCACTGTTATGAATCATAATGTAGATCTCTGTTTTCTGATAGTCTTAGGCAACCTTTGTGAAAGGGTCATTTGACCCCCAAAGAAGAAATGACCATAGGTTGAGAAGTAGGCCATTATGCAATACTGGATAATTATAGTCGAAAACACTTTATCATTCTTAGTCACCAATAAATCCTGAGACTCTCTACATAGCATAGCCCTGGCTGTCCTGGAACTCCCTGTGTAGACCAGAGACCTGCCTCTGCCACCCAAGTACTGAGATTAAAGGCATGTCCCACCACTCCTGGCCAAATATGGAAATTTTCTTGGGCAATTTTTTTTTTAAAGATGTATTTATTATATACACTATGTTCTGCCTGCCTGCATGTGTCCCTCCAGGCCAGAAGAGGGCCAGAAGATCTCATTATAGATGGCTATGAGCCACCATGTTGTTGCTGGGAATTGAATTCAGGTCCTCTGGAAGAACGGCCGGTGCTCCTAACCTCTGAGCTATCTCTCCAGCTCTCTCTTCCATGTTGGTGAGGCTAACCATACGTTTTTGTTTGATAGCCTACGCTTTTCATTTCCCGTTTTATTTTTTTTAGTGATTCTGTTTCTGTTTTCATATCATGAAATGTTTTCAGTATTTGATTTAATTATTTGTTTTCTTGGTCTACATGTTCTCTAAAGGTCCTTAAGCATATTCATAACAGCTGTTTTCAAATTCTTGTCTTGTGCTTCATCTGAGTCTTGTCTCGGAGCCTGCTGTAGTAGGATGACTGGCTTGTAGAAGAAGCTCATTGCCTTGATTATTCATGTTTGGTTTACACTAGGACCCTAGACATGAGGAGGTATTATGCTGTGTGAGATACTCCTTGGTGTGGGTATCCGGGCTTGTCTTAATTGGAAGGTATTCTGTTCTTTGATAGTTGCTCCCACTGGATCCTAGGCAAGTGAAGTGACCCTGAGATCTTAGTAGAGAGTACTTCCACAGGTCTGCAGTGACATAAAGGAATGGAGATGGGCTAGGAGGAAAGGCTGAGAGGGGCATTGGGAAAGAGTTGAGGGCCAGGGTCCACACCAGGAGGCAAAGTCCCCAGAGCATGGAGATGGGGTGGGAAGAGGCGCGCCTGAGGCAGGCTACTGCAGGATGAAAAGTAAACCTAGTGAGACCAGAATGAAAGCTGTTTGTTAAAAAGGGACCTTATGCAGCCCAGGCTGTCCTTGAATTTCTGATTCTCCTGCCTCTACTTCCCCAAGTGCTCAGACTACAGGTACACACCACCAGGCCCAGGTCTTTGTGTGTAATGTAATTCATCTGATCCTGACTCTGGAAAGATATTATAGAATCTGTTCGCATACCCAGGTGAACAGTTAAAAACAAAATTGAGTATAATTCCCAAGGAACTGGTGGTGTTAGCTTATGGTGGCCTGAGTGACACAGAACAAAGCCAGCTCTCTGTTAAGTGGAGAGAGAGTCACTGTCCTCAGAAAAGAGTAAGGAACCTTTCTAAAATGAAAATAAATAAATGGGATTAAACTTCCCTAAAAGGCTTTCTAGTCAGGAAGAGTCAAGACAGGATTATTTGGGGGGAAACTTATAGGAAATGGAGCAGTTTGAACGGGAGGCCAATAGAAGGTGACATGGGAGCCCGTCTATGGCTATATAACAAATTACCTAAAACCCATCTCAAAATTATAAGCCTTCATTATAACAAAAGTCTATGGATCCGGAGTTGTGCAGCAAGGGGACAATATTTCCATGCAGAGTGACATCAGTGATGCCAGTGGACCCATCCTTATTGGCTGGACCAAGCTGCAGCTCTGCTTCCAGTGTGGCTCCTCATGCAGCTAAGTGCCCTAGGGACCTGTCAGGCTCCTCAGTGACCTCACCACATGGCAGACTGAGTCACAGGCATCATCAATACAGGATGTTAGGGGACCGACTGCAGTGGCCCACATACATGCACACAGCAGAGATTAGATGAGGTCAAAGGGCACAGCCTCCTGGGACCATCATGGAAGTGACTATTGAATGTAGTCTGAGACAGTGAGACTGAGTTAAAAACAGATCTGAGGCCTTCCAACGGAAGGTTTTCCTGTCTAATGACTGCACAGAAGTATCAAAGGAAAGTCCTAGTGAGTATGAGGAGAAGAAGGCTGTCTATCAAAACAAATTTGGTTTAATTTAAGATTGAACACAGTGAGATCCTTATAAATCAGGACAGTAAAGAGCCAGATGGAAAGTGTTTGGGGTTTTGTGGGCCTCAGCGTCTCTGTCAGGTGGCCGGGAGTTGAGAGATTTATTTTTTTTCACAACTCTCTGATAATAGCAAAACTAATCCTGGCAGCAGGCTTGACTTGCCAGCTTCTGCTCTGATAAAGTGTGCCACAACCAGCAGCCAGCACAGAACTTGAAAAAGCAGACTGGAGACCCAGATGGATTCTAGTAAGTGCTAATTACTACTTCAAAGTTTCACAGTTGATAGCTCTTACTAATAACTTAAAAGTTGACAAGAATTAAAAATACCCTCCCTGATAAGTCAGCTCCATTACTAAGCTTGGCAACTCAGCCTGTACCAGCAGCAGCCTGGACTAGTACTCAGAGCCATGCCCAAGGGCACACTCTCTGCTCTGATGTTCTCAGGCCTTTGGAGTGGGCATTTGTGTCCATGTTTCTTGTATGTTCATCAGGCACATGCCTACCTGAGTCTTTTCATGACCCTATAAAGATCAGGCCCCTGCTTCTTGTAGGGCATCTCTTCCCTAACTACCTCAAGTTCTCAGCACAATCCAGTTTCAAATCTAGGGGACACTAAGGTTCTAACAGAATGTGTAGAATTATATTGAACCTGGGGGTGTGGCTCAGTGAGAGCACATCAAAGAAAAAGTGTTTACATAGCCTCAGCCCTAAAGGAGCCCATAGTTTGGAGAGGAAATAGCAGAGAAAGGGTAGAACAAACTCCCACATCAGAGCATCAGGCTACCTAAATGTGGGCTGAATACAAACACAAAGACAAACTCCTTCAGAAGCTAAAATCCACTGATACAAATAGGTAAGTAAATGCTGTATGTGTGTATGTGTTTTCAAGATTTATACTTATATGTATGAATGTTTGCCTGCATGTATGTCTGTGTACCACATGTGTGCCTGGTATTAGGCTTTTGAGCATATATTGGCATGGTTTGCATATACCCAGTTATCTGACAGCAGGTTTATGGATGCAGGAAATGCTGCAGAAGGTAGCGGTGGATATCAGGAGACTCTTAACGGCCTTTTCTGTGTAGAAAAGAGCTTTACACTACAGGATTATAATTAACAGAAGGGTTATGGTTATAGTGGCAGAGAAAGAGGAGAAATGGAAGGGAAGAAGAAAGGGAGAGCTCTGAAGGGAAGACAAAGGCAGAGAGAGGCAAATGCATGTGGAACCTTGCTTTTCAAAGGGCCTGACATCAGAGCCTAGGGGAGGGCGTGACTCTTAGGGACTAACACCTGATATCCAAGAGCTGGAAGAGAGCATCAGGTCTTTGGAACTGGAGTTACAGGTGGCTGTGTACTTCATTTATCATATACTTGCTAGAAACCGGGATTCTCTCTCTAGTCCTATAGATAGAATTTTACTATTGATTCCTTAGCCAAGTGGGTAGAGAAGCATTTCAGATTAATCCTAGTGATTCTCTACAAGGAAGCCTGTCTGCACAGAGCAGCCTCTGTGGTGGGATTATGTTCTGTTACATTGTAAATAATTGTCCCATCTACTGGTTTAATAAAAACGCTGATTGGCAGAAGGCAGACAGGAAGTGTGGCTGGGGCTACCAGACTAAGAAAACGGAACAGGAAGAACATCTGAAATGCCAGTGGAGACACCAGCAGACGCAGAGGAAAGAAGACAGCCATACTGCTCTGAGAAAAGGTACCAAGCCACATGGCTAAACAGATTAATGGAAAGAGGTTGAGTTAAGATGAAAGAGTGATGTGTCTGAGCCTTAGGTCAATCCGCATAAAATTAATATAAACTTCTTTGTGTTACTTTGGGACTGCTGGTCCAGATCTTGGAGCTAGTCTGGATCAGAAACTTCCTATTACAAGCCTCTTTACAGGGTACTGAAACCCGACTTGTAAGAGAGAACACCATTTCCCTTGAATACCATTCTACTGATGTGTGACAGTAGCAAGTCACTAGGATGCTTAACTCTCTCCTTACTCTCCAAACACATCCAGTGATAGAACTTGCAGACTTTCTCATTAGTCCTAAACAACATACTATAATAGCTATTTGTATAGCATACTGTATTAAATCTTACATCATTTTAAAAATCTTAAAAATAAAAATGCTGCAGGTTCATAGAAAAAAAAAAAAAAAAAAGAGAATTCTTCAGAAGAATTTCATGAGGACACATTCCAGCACCATGGACACAGGCAGCCATGATGAGTCCCTGAAGGAGAGGAGCAAGCCTTTGGACCCAAAGATGAGCTTCACCAGGAAAGGCAGCCGTCGAGGGTCCTGAAGAGAAAGAGCTGTTAATCCCTTCCATTTCCAAGAACACCAGGAGAGTTGTAGCATCACGCCACAGCAAACATGAGTCTTGGCAGAGAGATGGCCTTCAGTTCTGAAATAATAGGTTTCTAGAAAGGCAGGGTTGGTGGGCTTGCTGACAGTTGTTGATGGAGGACAACTGTGGGAGAATGGCATGGTCTTGGTGTCACCCTCCAATATTACAGTAAGTGGACGAGCCGCAGGACCTTTAGCCTTACAAATGTTACAGTCCAACTGGGCTTCCAGTGTCAGACAAGCTCTCAGCATCTGAGTACTCTGAGGGACTACTGAGCCAGAGCGTGTGTACAGTTTGTACCACGCAAGGCATCTGGGATTGGCCTGACAAGTTGCTATGATGAGGCAAAACACTGCTTCCTGGGTTTCATGAGTAGGCTGCTCAGCTTGGTGAGTGAGCTAGGAGACAAGTTCCTACATTCCCTCCCTGTGTTGTAGCATCCCAGGAGCACTCTCCCAGGTGGTTCCAGAGATGACTCAATAACCAAGACTCCCTGTCCCTCCAGAGAACCAGAGTTCAGTTCCCGGCACCCACAGCTGCCTATAACTCCAGCTCCAGGGGGGCCTGGCCTAGTCCATCTGCTTCCACAGCCATCTACACTCTTGTGGACAGACAAAACCATGAATAAAAACACATCTATTTTTAAATAACAGCCATTCAGTGACTGGGGAGATGGTTTAGACAGTAAAGTGTTTACTATACAATCTTGAGGACCTGACTTCCAGTCCCCAGCACTCACAGAAAAAAGCCATGCATAGTGGCTTGTGCCTGGAATTTTAGTACAGAGGACACTGAAACAGGAGGATCCCCGACCTTGCAAGCTAGCAAGTCTTGTCAGATCTGTGAGCTCCAAGTTTCAGTGGGAGACCCTATCTCAAAAGAGAATGTGGTAGCTGGCATGGTAGTGCAAGCTTTTCACACCAGCATTCGGGTGGATCTCTGTATGAGCTGGAGGCCAGTCTGGTCTGCATGGGGAGTTCCAAGCCAACCAAGTCTACATAGTGACTGTTAATAATTTAAAATAAGGTAGAGAGAAATAAGAAAGACACCTGATAATGACCCCTGGTTTCCCACACACATAAGTTCATGTGTACATTTGTCAACATGCACACATACCCCACATACATGGGGAAAATAACACATTTTAAAGCTACAATTACTTGTACGTGTTTGTACGCCTGCCTCTGGAAATGAGAGTGCAACTAGGAGTCTGTTAATTCTTCCACAATATGGATTCCTGATCCTTGGGCTTGGCAGCAAGTCTCTACTCAAAGAGCCATCTCACTGGCCCAATAACCAAAATTTTAACAACTTTATAGCTTTCTGAAGCGTGATCCTAATTAGTCATCAATAAAAGCCAGGAGTCAAGTATCAGAGTAATAGCCTGAAAAATCAGAGAAGCAAAGGAGCAGCCACCAGTGACTTACCTGTCCGGATACTCACACCAAGGGGACTGAGATCTTTACTCCACCCACCTTATATTCCTGTGTCCACCTTCTAAATGCTGGGATTAAAGATGAGAGCCTGCCAAATGCTGGGATTAAAGGCATGTACCACCACTACCTGGTTCTATGGTTAACTAGCAACTTGCTCTGCCCTCTGGTCTCCAGGTAAGCTTTATTGTCAGGAACCACTGTCACAAACTATGGTGGGTCATAACCCAATTACAGTTTATAGCAACTGATAATTCAGATGTCAACCCAACAGCAGTGTCCTCTGATGAAGGTTAATCATGGCCATGCAAGACCTTCAGGACTGACTGGAAACCATTGCTCACTCTTGCTAAGGCAGCTCTGTAATGTATAATCCCATATAGTGTGTGTGTGTGTGCGTGTGTGTAAATCTCATGATTACATCTTACACATTTATCTATGGATGGCCTGAAGGTGACTTGTCATTTAGCTGTATAACTTCTAGGACATGCTTCATGACTGCATCTATTGTCCCATGAAAACTGTAGACACTTAAAACCCTGCTTTGTTCCTTTTACTCAGACTAATACAAGAAAATACCAATCCTCAGTCTAACACAAACCACACACTTACCTCATTTTAACCTCAAAACAAGTTCAAACTAGACTAAAGGCCTTTGAAAATAGATCATAAGTTTAAGTCTTTACAGTGTGCACAAGGTCAGAGTCACAGGTATCTACCAAGGTCACTAATACAAAGCACCCTAAAAAATTATGATAACTCTTGGCTCGCCAAGTCTGCTGACAAGAGACCTGTGTCTCAAAGTCTATCACCGGGCACTGTGTTCTCACCCCCATCTTGTCAGTCTTACTGCTGTAACCTTGGAACATTGTGTTGACATGGTAATTGGCTCTGCCTTTATCGATTACCCTAGGTGTGTGCTTCTTACCAATGAGTGGTGAGCCTTGTAATTTTTTCTGTTGCTTCAAGCCTCCTGAAGTAGAGATTTTAAACAAGATGAGGAAAAGCTAGAAAGAATTAGAATGGGACAGAGAATTAAAGCTAAGAAGTTATAGTCAATTAACTTGGCCAAGGGAATTAGACTTCAGAGCAATAAAGAGAGAACACAGTGTGAGCTGACTCATTTCCTCAGCCCTCAGATCTGCTTCCTTTGCTAGCTGTAGTGCATCCTTTGACCCTGAGAGGAGATTTTTAAGGCTGGCTCTTAAAAGCTTCCAAAACTTTATTTGTCAGAACACAAAATATCACACTACATTTCCTCCTTTTCGTCTAAATACAATAAGTATAATAACTAAGGGCAAGAATTATATTAACAATGTCCAGTCCATTTGCATTTGAAAAATTTGGAGAAAATAACTCCATTATCTATCCTATCTTGGTGAGTCCAAAGTATTGTACCTAAATCTATCCTAACTTGCATTACCACATTTCCATATCCCTCCCCTCTTTTTTTTTTTTTAACAATGAGATTCCTGAATCTGATCTCTTTGTTCAGCCTTTTTCTCAACTATTACAATAACAACTTGTACCCAGCCCCTTCAAATGATAATCCTTGATCCATCTTTTGGGAATGTGAGCATTAATTCTCTAGACTACTTCCTGCTGATTCGGGGTGTTGATAATCTTTGTAGGATCTGAAAAGATTCAGCATTATGGTCAAGTCCCAACTGGAGAACTCTGTGAGGCTGGATTATCTCAGCCAACAGCCTTGAAGCCATTCTGGGTGTAGAGCTCAGAGGAAACTGCCAGAGAGGTGCTCTGGAATGTTGGATCATCTGAGCCATCCACTCCCATTGGAGATTTTTCAGGGTTCTTCCTTGATCAAACCTGATTTTTTTTTAACCAGAATGAATTCAGAGCCTCTCATTTTCTTTAGAAGTAAAAGCAGAACCTCTTTCTAAACGTAACCTATCTTTTGACTTAAATCTTGAGGTCAAGATGTTTAAAATATATAGGTTGGTTTAATTTAGTAGCTTTTACAATCCAGTGTCTCTCAGGAGTTATTTGCCCATTAACAGTCAAAAAAATCTAAAGTCAATACACTAAAATATAGAGTCTAGACTCTCTGTGTGTTTTCCACCTTTACATGGCTTACCATATTTTATTACTCTATTACCCTTTTAAAGACTTTACTATATGACTATTTATACCCTTTCTCTCTCTCCCAAGCTTATGCATATTTTTCAAACATATTATAAACCATTTAGAGGCTTCTTTGTTTGAATCTGTTATAGGAGATTGTGTTGTTTCATTGTAAATAATTATCCCACCCACTGGTTTAATAAAAAGTGTTGATTGGCCAAAGGCAGGCAGGAAGTGTGGGCGGGGCTACCAGACTAAGAAAACTCTGAGAACAGGAAGCACAGAGCAGAATGCCAGAGAGAAGCCAGAAGAAGCAGAGGACAACCATGCTGCTCTAAGAAAAGGTACTGAGCCACATGGCTGAACAGGATAGGAGTCATGGGTTAAATTAAAGGTAGAGAGCTATCCAGGTATATACCTGGGCCTTAGGTCGATCAGCCTAAAACTATCGTATGCATCTGTGTGTCTCTGCAGGACTGAGGGACTGCAGGACTGCGGGTCTATGGGTCCTAAACCTTGAGGTTAGGCCCAAAAGTCCGGGCCAGAAACCTCCTACTACAATCTGTCTTTACTGCCTATCTCTTTTTCTGACCATGTGAGCTTTTAAACTGCTAAGCAGTGTGGGTAGGGCCTCTGTCTCTTCCCTAGCAAGACTCTGCCCTGCATGGTTCTCTAAGGGCCCAGCTTCCTGGTAGAGGCATTGGTGAGAGCCATGTTCACCTCCCCAACTCTGGGGAGTTGTGTCCATGTTGCCATTGAGCAGCACACTGCACACTGCTCATAAACCTTATTTAAATGTTTGCAGGGCCTCTTCAAAGAGCCCATTTAAATGTTTTTTTGCCACTAGCACTGAGTCAGGAAGCGTCTCTTAAAGGAGCTGTGCTTCTGTTTGCTGCTAGCAACAGAGCCTGTCCAGGGAAAAGCAGTTACCCAAGAAGCTGAGTTTGGCTCTGTTTTTGTTTAAAATCCTTTTTAATAAAGCTTTTTCAGGCATTATGTGGAAATTCTTGCCCCACGTTGGGCACCATCTGAAGTATGATCCTAATTAGTGTTACCAATACAATTGAGGAGTCAGGGGTAATAACCTGAAAGCTCAGAGGAGCAAAGCAGCAGACACCAGTGACTTCTTACCTCTGAATCCTCAACCAAAAGGGAGCCAAGATCTTGTCTCCACCTCCCAAGTGCTGGGATCAAAGGTGTGCACCACCACTGCTCAGCTCTATGGTTAAGTAGTGGCTAGCTCTGCCCTCTGATCTCCAGGCAAGCTTTACTTGTCAGAACACAATCAAAGTATCATATAACCGCTGTCCTTATCTTTCTCTATTTCTCCTCTACAAGTTAAGGTCATTAAGCTTAAGTGTTTAAACAATAAAGAAGAAAATTCTAATTTATATTCCAACCAAAAATGAAACCGGTATTTTGTATAACTTATTAGAGTTTACAATCCACATCCTACATTCAAACCAAGGCCATGGTCATAGGAAGACGATGTGCTGGTAACACATGAACTTAGATTGGCTGGAATATTAGGAGGACACAAGCAGGCAGGAAAAGTGATCCCACAATTCAGGTGGGAGGTCACACACTGCCAGATTCATTGTTTATCATCCATGTGTCTGCTACATCAGAAGCACCAGCAAGCCACTGCAGAATAAGGGGTTGTTGCAATGAGGTTTCTTGGTCCCGGGCGACCAGAGGCCCAGACCCACAGACCTGCGCACCAGTCCCATTAGCTGTCCACTGCTGTTGCTCAGGCCCCCAGAAATGACTCAGATGCTTATATTAACTTTATGCTGTTTGGCCTATGGCTCAGGCACATTGTTAGTTAGCTCTTACATCTTAAATCAACCCATATCTATTAATCTGTCTGCCACGTGGCCTGTGGCTCACCTGTGTTCCTTACATGTTGCTCCTTGGGCAGCTGGGTCAATCTGCCTGACTCCGCCCTGCTTCTCCTACCTATGCTCTGGTTTCTCCTCCTACTTCTTCTATGGTGCCTGTCATGGCCCAAAACAGCTCCTTTATTTAAAGATTGATGTTCACAGCATACAGAAAGGCATTCCCACATCAAGGGGTTGTGTGGGGACCACCTGAAGCCCAGAGTTAACAAGCTCACAGGGATACTGTGGACTCCCATGTTTAAACCACATATCCAGCTCTCTGGGAACATCATGCTTTTTGAGAAAGCAAAAGGTCATAACCACAGTTTTTCCCAACAGGGTTGGTCAAAGGCACCACAAACATCTATTGACAGGTGAGTGTACAGTACAGTTCTAGGGGGCCTTTTCCCTCAACATCCTGAACCAGAGAATGGACAGACCAAGGGGAGTTTAATCAACTCCCTAAAACTAGCAAAACAACCTTTGTACCAAGAAAGTAATCCCACTGGTTTTGTGGCACCCCTTTCCAAGGGTGAGTGGACTGCATACTTGGGGGCAGCACCATGGAGGTGGACTCAGCCCTGGCCTCCATCGCCTGCATGGTCTCACACACACGTTCTCTCAGTCTGCATTCAAGGGTCAGCGACCAAACTCCAAGAACTCTCAACCCTGCCACGATTATGCCAGCGTGATAAAGCCCCTGTGGCTTGCTACACTATATTCTGTGGTGTGTCTTTTCTGTGAGTTTTGTTACTTTGGGGGATCTGTAGAGCTCTTCTGTGGAACATCCTAGGATAATAAGGCTGCCCTTTGAGATGTCTCTTTGAAGTTCCCAGTGTACTGACTGGTTGTGGTGTGGGATGCATGACGCTGACATGCTACTGTATTTTAGAGCTGACTTTTGCCTATTTTCTCAACTTAAAAATTAAGGAGTATGTATAACAGTGGATCATAAAACACTTACTTTTGGGCTGATGAAGTCCCCATATGAAAGGGCTTTAACCAAAGCACAAGCTACAAAATCAAACAACTTTACACAAAACTTATATTAAAAACAATGGGGCTGCAGAGATGGCTCAGCAGTTAAGAGCACTGACTGCTCTTCCAGAGGTCCTGAGTTCAATTCCCAGAACCACATGGAGGCTCCCAGCCAACCATCTGTATTGAGATCTGCCTCTTCTCTCACTGATGTGACAAAATGCCTGACAGAAAAATCAACTGAAGGAAAGAAGGCTTTGACATAGTTCAGAGGAACGCCGTCCATCGTGGCTGCAAAAGTGATGTGGTCTGTGGCACCAATCAGGAACACCAGCACCCTACTGACCTTCTGTTTCCCTTTCTGTTAAGACTGGATGAATAGTGAGTGGGTTGTCCTTTCTTCAGCCAGACCTCTCTAGAAATGCCCTCACAGACACACCCTAGAGTGTTGCTCCTTAATGTTCTAGGTGTTTCCTACTCCAACTAAGCTATTAATCAACAGTCTATAACAATCTCAAAGTGGGAAAGTGTCAAGAAGCCATTCCCAACAAAAGGAACCTCAGTGCCCCTCTGGGGCCCACTACCTTACTAGGGTGACAGGTCCAGTGACTGTAGCAAGAGGCCCTCAGGGCCCTCAGGAACTACGTCCTGGGCTTTCTGCAGGGACTTTTCAAAACACTGCTGTTTAGGACTGGAGACAGCTCAGCGGTTAAGAGCACTTGTTGCTCGTCCAGAGGACCAGGTTCAATTCCCAGCACCCACGTGGTGACTCTTAAGTATCTGTAACTCTACTTCCAAGGTATCAGATACCCTCAAACTGACACACAGACAAATGAGACACAAATACGCATAAAAAAGGACATCGTTGTTTAAAAATTCAAAGGAGATAGTCATAAAGATAGTTATAGTATGAACCCAAGTTTAATGAAAGAAAAAGACACAAACTTTCATAGGCATAGAAAAATTCTAGAAGGGTCTGTAAAAATAGTGAGTTGACTGACAGAGGGAGCAGAGGTCTATACTATTTAATAGATTTAATACCTTTTTTTAAAACTACAAATGTAAAGTTGGAAGCAGGAAGATTAGGAATTCAAGGCCAGTCTGAGCTTGAAATCCTGGTTGCCACCAGAACCCATAGTGGCCTCTGTAGAGAGCTCTGCAACATTACTTTTTGGAGGAAGGATACAGTACATGATGGGGACTCTGAGGGTCAGAAAGCAACTTCTTACCTTCTTCACAGAGGCAAATGAAACACAATAATGACATAGGGCCACCAGGAGCAGAGAACAGTAGCCAGGCCCTGGGGGAAGGTTTGGGGACCTACCCTGACTAAGCTGCCAAGGCATGGGGAGAGGGGAACTCTCCTTCAGTGAAGTGACTGGAGTCAGCAGGCCAAGATGGCATTCCTCCAGGGGAAGCTGGTAAAAGCTTAAAACCAATGCAGGGCCAGTACAGGCCAGTACTGTCCAGTATCGGCATAGTAACTACAGCAGAGCCTGGCAGAGTAGAGCTCCACCTCACTGCTAGGAACCATAGCTTCACATTTCTGGGGCCTGGGCCTGACGGTGTACTGAGAGGTCACCGTGGACAGGGAGGATTCCAGCAGGTCCCGCCTCTTCTGGACACGGCAGGAACCACATCCGCACTTCCCTTTTGTCTCCTTTATCCATCCATATTCCTTCATTCCTTTCTTCTTTGACTCTTGGGTGAGATATCTGACTGAAGGTAGGGATAGTTTAGCTCTAGTTTAGAAGAAACAGAAACTCCCATCAGGCCTCCCTCCTCTGCACAAAGACCCACACACAGCCCCCACAGCAAGCTCTGCTCAGGTTGAGGCTTGGAGGTCCGACGGCAGGTCTCGGCCTCAGATTCAAGGTTAAGTTCTCTGCTAAAGTTTGCTGACACAGGAAAAAAAACAGCAAGAATGTCTTAAAGATACCTCAAATCCTACAGCTTGTTGGCTAGAGGCAAAGGAGGGCAGCAAGCCGCAGCTGTCAGCAGTTTAATGGGATTTTCAGACAGGAAGTGAGGAGGCCCCCTCCTACAGGGAAGTGAGACTCTTGGAAGACAAGATTAGTGCTTGTCAGTCTAGTGTAGGATTCCTGGGAGCTGAGGAGACCAAGGAACACCTGTGCAGTTCTGAAGAGTATAGAAATGCCTTTTGCCACTACAGTGACACAGCCCTGTAGCTCAACACTGGTTTGTAGCAAGTGAATAAACGGGAGCAAACTGTTTTTCATAAGAACATGTACAGACTGGGTGTGGACCTCAGAGGTACTTACTTACCCAAGCCAACGGCTATGAGGTTCAGGGTCCCATTCCCCAGCTAATAAAGATGATAATATTTTGAAAAAGTGCAAATTTTGTCCAAGACAAAAAAAAAAAAATCCTCTCAAGATGAAATCTGCCCATAACACTGTCGACCTATTCATGGAGGTTCTTCATCAGCATCAACAATCCTGAGGAATGTTCAGGAAGCCAGATACTGAGACCTCAGGGCAGCAAACGCTACACCGCCTTCCTCAGGCTACAGTGGCTAATAGCTCAGGAATACCCTGGAAAGCAATCTTTGCACAAGCCAAGGAAAGGAAAGAGGATGGATTTGTTTGCCGGGCCAGACAGGAGGAAGCTCAGCGCTGAGAGGTAAGTGTTCTCTCATGCACCTCATGCACACGGGCAATAAAAATTCAGAGCTCTGTACCAGGTTAAGAAGTCGCTATGGTTGCCTCCTTGTGTCACCAGGCATGGGTGCAGACCCATTAGCTGATGGCGCTCTCGGAATGTTCAATTATCCACTCAATAGCAGCCCATCCCTGCAACAACACAAAGACTTCACTTCTTGCTGTATGCAGTAAGTATGCAACATAGGAGAGAACTGCTATGGGAAATTTGTAGCAGTAACCTTCCTGCCACGGTCCATGTAAGCAGAGTATTCCAGTCCAGAAACATGATGGGATGCTTCCAATGCCTAAATTTCTCTAATGAGTTAAAGAATGCACCAGCTTGGGCTGTCCCAAAGTTGACACCCCTCTTAAGATAACAGCAAATCCAATCTAAGATATCCCCAAATCCCAGAACCAAAGCTGCCATGTGGAGATGGACTTCACGGCAATAGTAACTGACTAGGACAGAGCCCTTCCTTCTGCTCAGATCCCAGCCAGCCTTTCTGTATGTCCCCACTAGAGAAACACAGTTGGGGAGCCCTGTGGCCTTAAGAGCTCAACTACAAAGACCTCAGGGGAACCAGACATGTCATCACTTCATCTAGGGCATTACCACCAAGTACACCCTGAGCTATGCACCTTCTTTGCATTGGAGGATATCGTGTTAGCCATTAAGCTTTCCAGGTAGCTCCCAAGGCTAATCCCCTTCACCGTGATGATGGCTTCTTGGGTGAGAACAGTCCTGCAAAAAAGCAGAAGTGAGGGGCTGATCAGCCTTGGGAAGGAGGCTCCATCCACCCCTGCTGTTCAATGTCTCCATCCCAGGATGAGCTGACTCACTTTTCAGGATTCTCTGGATGAGGTGTGTACACCAACCTCTCATTCACTGACACCAGATTTGTGAGCGTGATCTTTAAAAAACAAAACAAACACACAGAGAAAAAAATTAAAAATAGGTGGCTGCAGGGCGGTGTTGGTACACACTTTTAATTCCAGCACTTGGGAGGCAGAGGCAGTCAGATCTCTGTGAATTCAAGGCCAGCCTGATCTACAGAATGAGTTCCAGGATAGCCAGGGCTACACAGTGAAACTCTGTCTTGAAAAACTAAATATATATATGTGTGTATATACACACATATACATATATATGTCTGTATATGTGAAATTAATAATAATTTTAAAAAAAACACTGGCTTTAGGTTCTAAATTTCTTATATTTCTTTCCAAACTATCTACACTTCCAGCCCCAAATTAGCACTTAGGAAAAACAGAGAAAGGACACATCCTGTGCCAGTACCGCCCTCTGCACCATGTGCCAGAGACAGCACTGAGCAGCTTCTTCTGATGATCCTCTTCCTCCATGCACCTGAGGAGGGATCTACCTTCAAAGCATCCATACAGTGCCAAGCCCATCAGCATCTGTTGGACAGACAAGCCACTATCAGTGTCCATGGCAACAGTAGTGAACTTTCAGATCTCACACTGAGCTGGATTGGGAGTCCTGGCTCTAGACTGGATATGCTAGAGGTCAGGATCCACACAGCAGCCTTGTCTCCAGCTGTACTTCCTGTCAGCAAGCTGACTTACTGTTCACATTTGCCACTAAAACCACTTAGGCCAACATAGCTCAGCAGATAAAGGCGCTTGCAACAGGCCTAGCAACCTGAGTTTGGTTTCTGGAACCCACATAAAGAAAGGCAGAAGTGACTCCATAAAGCTGTCCTCTGACTTCCACATGTGTGCAGTGGCATGCTCACACATACACACTCACACCACACACAGTTTTAAAAAGAAAATCCACACATACCTAAAAATAACCTCAAAAACATCACAGTAAACAGAATTCTCTGTTAGTACTATGCTACTGCATTTGTATGCCAGCTACAAACACATATGGCTAATGAACACCCAGGATGCAAGATGTAGTTTTACACTTTATGTAAGCCTAATTAAATGGCCACATGAGGCTGCCACACTGATCAATGAATGTGGAAGGTCCCTGAAGGCTTTCTGGACAGCGGGGGCATGGTCCATGAGGAGATCAGGATGAATCTCCGTTCAACCAGTACTGGGCCAAGACTTCCAGAGTCTGATATCAGCTCCTTTATTTTTGCCATATTTAAGCCCAGCACAGTTTGGAGGGGGGGAAGTTTTCATATAACAATTAACTAAGCCTTGTGAGCACAATGAAGCTTAAGACATGTTTCCACTGAAGCTCTTTACAAGGTGCATACGGCTTTGTCTATAAGGTGGGTTCTTACTGATTTAGAAACAATGCTCAGGATAAGGGCCTAGGAAGAATGGCTGAGGTAAAAATGTCTTCGGGAGTCAGGATCGGCCTGGACCCAGGATAACAGAGATGACTTAGGCTGTTGTGAAGTACATATGACATCACTCACAGGGTTGAATGTTATGGCCTATAAGCAATGGTCAAGATTTTAGGGAGAGATAGTATGCACCCTTTAATCCTAGCACTCAAGAAGCAAAGACAGGTGAAGTTCTGTGAGTTCAAGGCCAGCCTGGTCTATAAAGAGAGTTTCAGGACAGCCAAGCACACAAAGAAACCCTGTCTTGAAGACCAGACCAAAAAAATTTTTTTTAAATTTATTTTACATGTATGGATGTTTTTCATGCATGCATGTATATGCAAAATGTATGGTGCTGGTACCTACCTATAGAGGCCAGAGGAGGGTGTTAGACCCCTGGAATTGGAGTTACAGATGGTTGTAAGTTACCATGTGAGTCCTGGGAAATGAACCCAGGGCCTCTGTCAAGTGCTCATCACTGCTGAGCCATCTCTCCAGCCCCTGTATATGCTTTGCAGGGTGGGGCAGGTTTTTCCCTGTAGCCCTTGCTGTGCTGGAACTCACTCTGTACACCAAGCTGGCCTCAAACTCAGAGATTCCCCTGCCTCTTCTTTGAGTACTGGAACTAGAGACATGAACCACTACGCCCAGCTTTGTATATGCATTTTTAATTACGAGAAATAAGAAGGGGAAAAGTATTGCATTTTATTATATCTGTTTACTTAGTGCATGTTCATGTGTGTAGGAAAGCATGCCACGGCACACAAGTGAAGAGCAAAGGAGCCTGGGAGCCAGGTCTCTTCTCTACCATATATGTCCTAGGGACTGAACTCAGGACCTAAGTCTTGGAACCAAGTACCTTTATGCACTGAACCACCTCTCCAGCTGGAAAGTAGCTTCAAAAATGACCACTAAGGAGTTGGAGATGTAGTTCAGTGAGAGATAGCTTACTGACTACATCTGAGTTCCTGAGTCAGAGCTCAAGCATGGGATGAAGAAACCAAACAATGGCCATCTATCAGGGTGTGAGGGCATGTAGCTGTAACCTCAGGTGAGTTCTGGGACTCTGGAGGCTGCAGTCAGAGAATCACTTGACCTTAGGGATATGAGGCTAACCAGGCTAACACAGTGAGACTGTTTCAAAATAAACACCTCAAGCAGTATCTCACTGCAGAGACACAGAGTTCCTCATACTCACAGATAATCATTAGCAGGAGCAGGCATGTTAAACACACAAGGTTATCTCTTCAAAGAGAAGGACATATGGCCTGTTTTTTCTACCCAGAAGTAGACATGGTTAATAACCTGGTGACTTTTGTGCCGTCTGTGTGGCTGAGACCACACCGGATCCTCCTCCTTATCTTGAACCCGTTTTCTCATTTAATCTGTAGAATCCACCTTTATGGACAATGTTGCTTGTACTTTACAGAGAGTTTCCATCTCATCATATCTTAAGCTTTGTTGGGCACACGGGGTCTGATAATCATCACCAGGAAACTTTCCACCAACTTGTGTTGTGCTTAAATGTGCCTAAAGTTAACTACCCGGGGTCAGACTCTCAGCGTCTGAACCAATACCAGCAACAATCACGCTGAACCAAACTGTCTTCTGGCCTCTCCCGGACTGTCAAGCTGGCTGTGGTGTTGGCAAATGGTGAACACATTATGGAGGCTACTGGATTTGATCATGTCTGTTGCTTTTTCTGGTTGTTTGCTCACACTTGAGGAAGATTTTGTACATGTTTGTCTTATTCATATTTGTATTAATATGTGAAAATTGTACACGTATATTGGTACCATAATGCTTATTATATATGTATGTATATATTGTGTAACATTCAAATTCGGGTAAACAATGGCTAGTCCCAGCACTGGGAAGGCAGAGGCAGGCGGATCTCTGGGAATTCCAGGCCAGTCTGGTCTACATAGTGAGGCCCTGTCTTAAAATATACAATTAAAAGTAAAATTAAAAAGTCAAGGTAGACATATCTGTTTCCTCAAATATTTACATGGTGAAGACACTCAACATATTTTCTTCCAGTTCTTTTAAAACATATATATTGTTAGCTGGGCATGGTGACACACATCTGAAAGACATTTGTGACTTTGAGGCCAGCCTTGTCTTTGTAGCATGCTGTAGGCCAGTTAGGGCTACATAGTGAGACCCTGTCTCCTCCTCCTCCCCCTCATTATTATTATTGTTGTTGTTATATACACATTCAGGTGTGTAATCGTACACCCAGACTCAGTTCTCTTATCTAGCCTGTTATTACCCTTTCCTTTATTCGTTTGTTTGTTTGTTTACTTATTTTGAGGCAGGGTCTCAATGTAGCTGTCTGTCCTGGAACTCACCATGGATATCAGGCTAGCCTCAACCTCACAGAGATCTGCCTGGCACCACATCACCACCCTTGGCTTATTCTTTATGTTGACTGTACTTGAACAAAAAGACTAGGAAAATATAGGTGTGTTGTAACCTCCACACTTCAGAATCGAGGCAGGAGGATCACTGTAAATTTCAGGCCAGTCTGGGATATCCAGAGAGTTCCAGGCTGACCTGAGGTACAGTGAAAACCCTGTCTCAAAACAAAACAAAGACAAAACACCACTAAATAAATCCAACACTCCTGCTAATAATAAGCACACTCAGAGCAAAAGAAGCTGGAAATACAATTTAAGGGAGGCATTAGCACCATAGCCAGGAAACACTAAGCACCTTTCTCAGCTTAGACCACTGCTTACATTGGTGGAACACAGCTCCATTTTCCTTGCAGCCGGATCCACGACAGAGTGTTCTTTGATGTATGTCAAGGTCCTGCTGGCTCCCAAAATCTAAGGGATAAAACAAAACGAGTATAGTGTCATGCTAAAGTCCCGTTACTATTTCTATCCCTGGTAGGCAGGTATTAGAAAACGTATCTAAGAGTTTAACGTGTGACAGTAATGAATGTTTTGACAAAACTAAACCCAGGGAAGCCTGGGATCCTGAGAAGAGAGGTTCCTCTGCTGGCAGGAGCTCTGAAGTGGAGAGTCAGCCTGCAGGGGCGCTTTTTACATCCTGACATAGAATCCAGGACTAAATGTAGCACAAGAAACTCTAGGCCATGTAAGGACCTGGGTTCCAAGCGGAAGGGAGGTCAGTGTGCAGCCATGCAGGGGAAAGCTGTCCTGTCTATCACATTCTCACAGTTCTCAACCCAACTCCACGCCACTCCCATCCCTGGCCCTAAGAGCAAGAATGGGCAGTGCTGTGCCTTCCTGAAGTTCCTATATAAAAAGGTCTAATGCAGCATTACAAAATGTGGGACTCTGGGCCTTCACAGATGTCATTGAATAAAGGTCACCCAGCTCACTTAACCCAGAGTGACTGGTGTCCCTCCCAGAAAGCAGAATGGGACCCACGGACAATCAATCCAAGGAGAAAGGGGTGCAGGACCGCAGGGACCTTGCCCAGCCATTCGTGGCATCCCTTAGCAGTAAGCGTGAGTGGCCACACGCAGGGAGGCTCACCGCACGCACGAGGCTGGGCAGCCCCCACTCGGTGCTGAGCAGGCGCAGACTGTGCAGGCGCCCACAGCCGTCCACGCTGCGCTCCAGCACATCCACGCCCACCACGCACGGGTTCATCGGGTTTGGGTACTTCCGCATGGCAGCCTTGATCACCGTGTCCCAGGGATGGCTGACAAGAGAACACAATCAGCCAAAAAAAAAAAAAAAAAAAAAAAAAAAAGTGGTCCTAGGGCTGAGGCTTCTGTGTCTTCGCAGGAAAGGCTGACCTGGATTTGTCTGAGCCCAGATCTCCGGAGAGCCCCAAGTCTCTGCTGGGCCTAAACAGAGCCATCAAGCTTAACTGACCTCAGGATTTTCTTGTCCTGGTTCTCCTCCAGCTCACAGGAGATAGAAACCTTTTGTAGGGACTTAACAACAGGGAGACAGATCTCCCTGCCTGCACCTGACTGCTGTCCTTATTGCAGGCTGGACCCTGATTTCCACTGGGGTTTACAGTCCTATATGACTGTCCAGCTATCAGATAGGTAGTGTAGTATATTGAAGAGCATCCATGCAGAGCACCCAAGTGTACCTAGGCAGGCTTTTGTTCCTGTAGGGAGAAGGGACCAGCCAAAGAAACCCAGTCAGTAAAAGAAACCCACCGTGGATCTAAGACCTGAGCCAGTAAAAGAAATACTTTATCCCTGACCCCAGAACCAAAGAAATGTGCCCTGATTCTCAAGCATCCAAAGAAACACACTTTGACCCTAGAATCAGAGCCAGTGAAGGAAACATCTTGACCCTGAAACCAAAACCAAATCAGGGATTGAAAAATCTGACCAATACCCACCCTGGAAGTTTACTCCCTAGAAAGCTCCATCCCCAAGAAGCCCCAGATAAGTCCTGCTCACAGCCCTTTTCCTGCTGCCTTCTCCCACTCCAGGCTGAGGCAGCCCCTCTCCTGGATCCCCCCCCCCAATAAATCTTATATGAGGTTGGGGTGAAGACCTTCTTCTTACGCTAGAAGCCTAGAAGCCTGGACCAAGAGCAGCTGAGGGAACAAAGCTGTAACACTTTAGCTGCCCAGAGAACCTTTTCTAGTGGAGCAGAGCAAAGCTCTAACACTTCAGCCAACCGAGGAAGCCTTCCCCCAAGGAAGAGGAGCTGTTACATTCTGGGAAACGGGAGCAGAACTGTAACAATTTCACTGGGGGGGAGGGGGCGCTCCCCTGCCAGAGCAGAACAGTTAACATTGGGAGGCCTTTCCCTGAAACAGGGCTGTAAGCTGCTACCTATGCTTACTGTGACCTGGTGTTCATTGGCTCCCGACTGCCTGTATACTTCTCCATCTGAGCTACACAGACACTTACAGTCTTTACATGCTCAGTGCTACCAAGAACCATCTAAGGACAGTTCCCAGCTGACCAAATTTAGGACATCATCAACTTTATAATGGTACAAATGTGTATCTCACAGTCATCATTTTTCACTTCTAAGAACAGACTAAAGAGTGTCAGATCCCCTGGAGCTGGAGTTGTGAGCAGCCCCACCTGGGTCCTTTACAAGAGTGGTGTAGGCTTCTTAACAGCTGAGACTTTTCTCCAGCATCTTTGATGATTTCTTCTTCTTCCTCCTCCTCCTCTTCCTCCTCCTCTGTTGTTTTCTTTTGTTGTTTCGAGACAGGGTTTCTCTGTATAATAGTCCTAGTGTCTTGGAACTCACTTTGTAGACCAGGCTGGCCTCAAACTTACTAAGATTCATCTACCTGTGCCTCCCGCGTGCTGGGATTAAAGGCACACACCACCACCTTCCAGCAGATTGATAATTGTCAACCTGCAATCTGGATTTGACAGGACCATTTCTAAGTTGTTCGTGGCTTGGGGCAATTCAAGATTTTTACGTGTATAACTGTCCTGCCTGTGTGTGTGTCTGTCTGTGTACCGCATGTGTGCCTAGTGCCTATGGAAGTCAAAAGAGGGCATTGGATTCCCTGGGACTGGATTTCCAAATGGTTATAAACTGCCATGTCGGGGCTGGGAACTGAACTCAGATCCTCTACAAGTGTACTAAGTGCTCTTAACCACTTAGCATCCCAGCCTCACAGTTAAAACTTTTTAAAAACATCCCAGAACTTAGGAGACAGGTGGGTGGATCTCTGATTTGAGGTCACAGGTAGCACATAAACATACATGCAGGCAAGACACTCATACACACAGGAAACTTGAGTTGCTTCAAGCCACGTGCCACTTAAAAGCGCAGATGCTCCAGTTTAATCCAGAGTGCTGGATCAAAGGCATGAACCACTACTACCTCAAAACATATTTATTTCTTAAAGATTTATTTTATATGTGTAATATTTTATTTGTATGTTTATATGTGTGCCAATGTTTGTCTGGAATCCATGGGGGCTAGAAGAGGGTATCAGGTCCCTTGGAACTGGAATATTTAGCAGTTTTGAGCTACCAGGAATCTTTATAGTAACAGAGTCCAGCCAGATTTGGTGGCACACACCTTTAATTCCAGCAGGGAAGACACAGGCAGGCAGATCTGAATTTGAGGCTAACCTGGTCTATAGAACAAATTCCAGGACAGCCCAGGCTACAGAGAAACCCTGTCTCAAAAACAAAACAAATAAACAAACAAACAAATAAAATAAAACTCGTATTGCACCCCCTGGTTGGAGGAAATGCTAACACATGGCCAGCATGCAAGCCTGTCAACACTGGGTGTTGAGAAGGGCCATGGCTGGCTGGAGGCACATAAGTCCTTCACAGGAGCATCTGCTGGATAATTTCTTGCAGAAGCTGCAAGCACACAAGGTGCCCTCCGCCATGTTTAGGCAGATGAGGAGTTGGAGAGAGACCATTCTCAAGCAGCAGAATCCCAGCTATACACAGAGGCACGGTATCACTGAGTCCTATCCTAGTGGAAGGGAGGCCTGTGTTGCCAGCCATTCTAGAATAGTCCCAAGCATCCCTACCAGAGTCCACAGGGAACAGACGAAAGGATGAACCTTGTCTTCCATGCTGTATTAGAGTTCTCTGTAGGAAGAGAGCTGAGAATTTGTGTGTGTGTGTGTAATATATATGAATTATTTTTATTTTATACACACATACACAGCTCCCTATGTGAGGCTAGACTTTATTCACACACCTGAACTAAAGCAATATATTGCAAAACTCCAGATATAGAGGTAGATAAAAGAATCAGGCTACTGAAATCATGGATATTACTTTTTAAGTACCAGTGCTCCAATTTTTGGAAAATACAGTTGTTAAGGTTTTTATTCTTTTAATTGTTGAGGGGAGTCTCATATATGTTCAGCTGGCTTTGAATTCCTGATATAATTTATATTGAACTAATTTGTGTGTGTGTGTATTAAAGAGGATCTATTATATTGGCTTATATATGGTCTGGATAGTCCCAAAATGGCTGTCTCACACTGTAAAGGCTAAGAATCTGGTGCTGCAGGCCTAGAGGATTCCTGGAGAGCTGCTGGTCTTCAGGCTGTGTTGGAATCCCAGAGAACGGATGCTAATGTCAGCGAAGGGATGCCAACAGGAGGATGACTTCCAGCAGAAATGAAGGCAGGCAGAATGCGAAGCTTCCTTCTTCTATGTCCTTTGGTCTGTGTGGCCATAGGGTGAATCTTCCCGCTTGAAAAACCTTTTCATAGAAACCCCACGCAGGTATGCACAGCAGCTCACACTTGAGTTGTCCGGAGATCCAGTGATGTCAACAACCAAGATCAGTCACCACACATGCCAAGGAGAACCCCAGGCAAGGCAGGATGGTGCAAACTCATGTCCAAGATTTGCCTAAATCCTCCAGGGAAAAGGCCAAAGGTGGGAATTCAAGAGAAACCAGTCAAGCTATGAGAGAGAGGATCAGTTATCCCAGGAGACACACCATGTGTCCAAGACTCTCTGCTCTTTCTGTGTTTGCACAGATCTAAAAATTGTACAGTAAAGGTTCAGGAGTAGGGTGGTTAAGAGGCAATCACAGGACCAAAAGCTCAGCTATACCCTGCCTCCAGCCAGTTCTGAAGAGTATGGGCCACACCCTGGGGGCTCTAGGCCTTCTTAGGAGATGGTTGTCACGGTATGAGTGGGACATGACTAGCTCTCTCTCCATATCAGCATTTACAGTGATGGTTCTTAAGGCAATGAGAGAAAGTGCTGGAGTCTCCTGGCAGTGCAGGCCAGGCTCCAGCCCACAGCCTGGCCACTGCTGCTCACACATGCACTCAGGGAAGCACCTCAGGATTCTCTTAGGAGTATGTGATGAAATGCTGAAGTGCTTAATTTTATCACCACCTGACCTCAGGGGACTCTCCCACAATCTGCAAGAGGACAGGATGCTTGCCAAACATACTTCTGTAGAACAAGCTGCTCTCAGGCTGCCCTGAGTATATCAGGTTGTTGTGGTGTTGGGAGCCCACCCAATTCACAGCTGCCTCTCACCACCCACTGCTGACTCTTGAAAGGACAACGGACAGACTGTTCAAACTTGGAGACTTGGCTGGTATTTTCTGGGAAGTTAAGGGAGGGAGTGAGCTTGTCATTTTCAGGCAAGCGTCTTTAGTATTTGGTGCCAAAGACAAAACCTGAGTTTTTGAAGGGAAGCTGAAATTTTAGCAAAGTCGTATCCATTACCATGAGCATAACTGGCCCATCCTACAACCCCGGGGACCCACACATTCGGAGGATGGATGCAGGTGTCTCTTGGCAGACAGAGAGATTCACTCAGGACTACTTGTTTTTCTGTTCTTTGCTCCCAATTTTATATTATATTACTACTTTTTAAGAAGCTATCATGTTTTGGTCATAGCACTAAAGTAAAGGTACAAAGATATACTTTCCTTTTCTATCTCCCTATCTGTGTGGGGCTGGACTTTATTCATACACCTCACCCAAGGCAATACATTGCAAAACATCAGATGCAGAAGTAGATAATCCAGAACTCATGGATATTATTTTTAAAGTGCAATTTTTGGAAAATACAGTTGTTAAGTTTTTAATGTTTTTAGTTGTTGAGAAAGGGTTTCAGGGGCTGGAGAAATGGCTTAGCAGTTGAGAACCTTAGCTGCTCTTCCAGGGGTCCCTAGTTCAATTCCTGGCTCACATGGTGGCTCACAACCTTCCTTAATGAGATCTGACCACCTCTTCTGTCATTCAGGCATACATTCAAAATAGAGCACTCATACACAAATAAATAAATCTTTAAAAGAGAGAGGGTCTCATATGACCTTGAACTCCTGAATTTTCTGCTTCTACCTCCCAAATGCTGGGATTAAAGGCCTGTACCACCACATCAAATTTATGGTGTTGGGGGTTGAATCCAGGGTTTTCACACATTCTAGGCATGCATTCTACCGTCCTCATCTTAATTATTTACCTTAAATTATTAACAGTATGGGCTTAAAATGAAGCATAGTGACATATGGCCTATCATCTAAGTACTTAGGAAATAAACAAAAGAGAATCAGAAATTCAGTCATCCTCAGCTACATGGTAAACCAGCCTGAAACCCTGCGTCAAAAAAAGAAAAAAGGTTTATTACTATTCATCATAATGAATATTTTAAAATTTCAATTGAAATTTCTAATGATAATACAGAGTTGGTTGTTTTTTTAAGTCTCTGTATACCACAGAGGTATGCCTTAAAACCCTCCTTCCTATGAGCTGGGTTACAGTATACACAGCTTTCGGTATACAGTATGCAAGTGCTATGCCGGTATACATGGCTCTCTGATATCACAACTATTAAAAGATATAATCAAGGGGCTGGAGAGATGGCTCAGAGGTTAAGAGCACAGGCTGCTCTTCCGAAGGTCCCAAGTTCAATTCCTAGCAGCCACATGGATCTCGCAACCATCTACAATAGGATCTGATGTCCTCTTCTGGCGTGAAGGTATACATGTAGACAGAGCACTTATACATTAAAAAATATATAAATAAGTAATTTTCAAAAAGGTATAATCAACATAGACAAAAACTGAGAGCCTCGGTATTTCCAATAACATAAAGTAGTTTTATGACTGACCAGCCGAAGATCTATTGGCCTGAGTGGCCCCTTTGTTAGCCATTCTGAGAAACATCCCAGAGAAACAACTCAAGAGAAGGAAAGATTGATTTTGGCTCATGGTTTCAAAAGCCTCAGCCCACAGTCACTTGTCTCTAGTGCCCCTGTGCCTGTGACGAGGCAGAACATAACGACATAATGACAGAGGACTAGAGTATGGCACCATAGCTTTCCTCAAGACAGAAAGAAGGAAGGACTGAAGTCAAAGCCAAGGCACAGCCCTTCAGTGACAACCCCTCCCCCCAAGGTGACTGCCTCCAACAAGGCCCAACTTACATGGTTCCACCATTTCCCATTTTCAGTGTATTACACCACTGATTAGGTCAGAGACCTCACGAACTAACTAATCTCTTAAGGCAGTGGTTCCTAACTTGTGGGTTGTGACCCTTTGGAGGTCTAATGACTGATGTGGGAATGTCTTTTTGTATGCTGTGCCAATCAATCTTTAAATAAAGGGCTGTTTCGGCCATGGCAGGCACTGTAGAAGTAGGTGGGGAATCAGAATAAGTAGGAAAGGAAGGGCGGAGTCAGAGACAGATCAAGCCAGACGCCCAAAGAAACATGTAAGGAACACAGGTGAGCCACAGGCCACGTGGCAGACAGATTAATGGAAATGGGGTGAGTTAAGATGAAGGAATTAGCTAGCAATGGGCCTAAGCCATAGGCCAAACAGCATCAAGTTAATATAAGCGTCTCAATCATTTCTGGGGGCCAAAGCAGCTACGGACGACTAAAGGGTCTGGGGCAGCAGGTCTGGGGTCTGGACCTCTGGCCGTCCGGGGCCAGAAACTTTATTGTAACAAATGACCCTTTTATAGGGGTCACCTAAGACCATATGCATATCAGATATTTACATTACAATTCATAAAAGAGGCAAATTTTCAGTTATAAAGCAGCAACAAAAATAATTTTATGGTTGGGCGGTCACCATACATGAGGAATTGTATTAAGGGGTCACAGCCTTTAAGGAAGGGTGTGACAAAGCCCTTATAGGGCTGGAGAGATGGCCCAGTGGTTAAGAGCACTAACTGCTCTTCCAGAGGACCTGGGTTCAATTCCCAGCACACACATGGCAGTTCACAACTCTCTGTAATTTCAGTTCAGAGGACACCCATGGGAAACCACCAATGCGCATAAAATAAATAAATTAATTAAATGAGTACTTAAGAGTAGAGACAAGAAGAAAGACAGAAAGAAAAAAAAGAAGTCCTCGAAGACATACCCAGTGATGTACCTTACCAATCTCTGAGTGTCTCTAAATCCAAGGTAACAGCCAATATTGATCAGGACAGGCAATAAGTATAGCAGAAATACATGTCCTTTCAATTAGAGACAGGGCAAATTATAGCTTATTCATAAAGCAGGTGATTACACAGCTAGTACAATCAAGCTATATGTCTATCAATTTATATCTACAGATATGCATCTCAGCTTGGATAGATCTCAAAAACACACGCTTGGAAGAAAAAGAAACTGCCAAAAGATCCGTATAAGATGATGTCACTGATTTCTATTTGGGAAAAGCAAACCATATCACGTGAACTTATACATATATGTAGACGCAAGGCTTTTGGCACAAACCTTTGGAAGGATAGTCATCAAATTTATTATCTCAGCTGCCTTTACTGGGGAAAAGGGGGCAGGGGAGACAAAACTCAAGAGAGGAAAGTAGATATTTTCAACCTATCTGGAAGGCGAATTTCTCTTTCCAGGAGCCATCTAGAAAGCAAGCTAGCTGTGGGTCCATCCCCTCAAGCTCCTCATGGCTATGGATGTACACTGATGGCCTGCCAGAGACCTATTGCTGCCCTTATTCTGGAGCATCTGGTCTCTGTCAATTTCTTCCCTATGAACAGTGCCAGAGTCAGACACTAGCAGGGTTCCCGAAATGCAAAGCAAAGAACCAACACATGCTACCTCAAACAAACAAACAAACACATTTTTTTAAACGATGCTTTCCAAAAGAAACCAGACACAAAACATCACATAGTGTCTGACTATTTATATAAGATATCCAGGGGGGGAAATCTACAGAAACAAATCACTGATTGACCAGAGCAAGAATGAGAAGTAGATCTCAATATCTCTTTAGAAGATGACAGAGATCTTCTAAAGCTGGCACCATGGCAATGGCTGCACAATTGGCAGGAAAAAACTTAATTTCTGTAAATATACTAAAAATTACTCAGTTGCACAATACATTTAATTTTTTCTCCTCATGTGTGGCTTCCATGAGTGAGTGCTGGGCATGGGTACACCTAGAGTGTGCATGCTTGTGAAGGCCCTAGGCTGACTTAGAGAGTGCTTCTTGATCATGTATACCACACTATTCACTGAGGCAGGGTAGTTTTGCGAGCTAGCTTGCTGCAGGCATCCCCATCTCCACCTAACCAAGCTAGAACCATATGCCAGCTGCTGTACTCATTTATATTTGCAAGAGTTCTGGTGATCTCAATTCCAGTCCTCACACTTACATGGCAAGGCCACCTCCCCAGCCCAGGATTGGAGAATACACTTTAAAATGGCTATTTGGGGGCCAACAAGATGGCTCAGTAGCTAAAGAAGCCTGACATCAAACCTGAGTCTCTTGAGCCACAAGATAAGAGTTGAGAACAGACTTCCCCATGTCCTGACTACCACTTGCCTGCCCACTGAGGTACACAGACACCGCACAAATAGTTAATTAAATGTAATTCTAAAAATTTTAAAAAGGGCCAACCTCAGTGGCATATGCCTTTAATCCCAGCACTGGGGAAGCAGAGACAAGCTAAAGCTACACAGTTGAGACCTAGTCTCAAACGCCACCCCCAATCTCTCTCTCTCTCTCTGTCACACACACACTCCAGAAATTAAAAATGGGCAGTAGCACATTAGAGATTACAAAATTACAAATTACAAGACAATAGGGATTAAAAAGTAAAAGGACAGAAGCTGCAAAAATGATTTTTAAAAAAATGTCAACACTGGTTTCAGGGTCAGTCAACATTTTGGGAGGGTCTCAGAGGGTCTGAGTCAATATTCTGGCATCATTGTACTTAATGACTTTCTTTTCCCGTCTTTGCTTCCAGACAGCACAAATTATACCTCAATCTTGGGGAATATCCTTCAAAAAGGCTGCAAACTTTACCAAAAAATACATACCACCCTTTCTAAGGTTCCATGGATGCTGTAGGTCAGTGGTGGAACAACCCCTCCTCCCACTCCCCAAGCAGGCTCGAAACACTGGGTTCAATACCCAGCATAAAGAAGTCAGAAATTCTGAAGCCAGGCGATACATTTTTATTAAAATTTTACATTTCAAAAGACAACGGATTCTGTTTCATGCAGCCTTCCCGCCCCCAACCCCTGCTCAACTAAACGGTTCTCTAAGCAGGATCAGAAACTCTCAAAAATCTTTTTTTTTCTTTGAAAGGATATTAAAACACTTGATAACAACGTGGAAGGCTCCCTTGGGTCAGGAGGACACTTGAGGCAGTTCGCGGTTACTCCGAGGAAGGGGGATGTTGAGGCGTCCGTGTGCACGGCTATTCAGGACTAAACGCCCCCAAATGCCTTCCTCTCATCTAGTCCCCGCCCCCCAGGCTCAAGTCCCTCGGGCATGGTCGGTGACACCCGCTGCGTAATTCCGGGTGGATCACAACGCCCGCACGGTGCAGCTTGCAGCCCGCACAGGCGAGCTGTGGATGGGGAGGCCTGCGCCACGCACCTGCAAGCCCCGCTCCCCTCCCCGCGATCCCGGACCCGGAGCGCCTGCCTGCCTTTCCCCATCCTCGCCCCCCCCCACGCCCCCGAGGACGAGCGTCTCCGGCCTCGTCCACGCACTTCCCAGCGCAGCCCTTAGCCCGCTCACCCGAACACGTGCTCGGAGCTCCAGATCTTCATCGCCGCAGCCTCAGGCCCTAGGCGCGGGCTCGGCGCTCTGCGGGATGCTGCTCGCAGCCGCGGGGGCGGGGCGCCCGCTGTACCGCCTCCTCCGTCACACGGCCGGGCTGCAGCAGCTAAAAATAGGGATGTGGGAGGTGGGTGGTACCCAGAGAGACGATGCTGCGGAGACGTATGCGAGTGCGCAACACAAACCGCAGCGCCAGGCTCTTTGAAGCCTTCCAAATTCTGCCCCTGCCCTTTCTAACCACACGGGAACACTGTGGATAAAGCATACTTCCGGTTCAAAATAAGCAGTATTGAGTATTGAGTAAACCTTAAAAAAAAAAAAAAAAAGCAAAAAAAAAAAAATGCTGTCAATGCGTGTCACAGGCCACCCACTAGAGAGACTACAAGAACAGATTCCCTCATCCCTAAGAAACAGAAGGAGCTTGGGGGGATGAAGGTGGAGGGTTGAACACTACGTGGTGCTACAGCAAAAGTCAAACTTTGACCTAAAGTTACAATAGCTGAGCTCTAGCTACTCCAGCCGGGCTAATTGCCTTTATCCTGTAGACGCAAAACAGTTCTCGCCTTGGAGTTAAGACTCAGTTTATTTTTGAGCCAAATATGAGTGATGACGATCCAGGAACAAGGACTGAGGTTGCCCTGAAAGATATGTGAAGGAGTTAAACTCTCCCACATTCACAACTGAATTTAAGCTCCAGTTCTCTGAAAGGGCAAGCTGGTGTCTTTTCCAACAAAGGGACGTTTATCTTCAAGGCCCTCACATTCAGGGTCTAGGGAGAGAACAAACACAGAGGCCTAAATCAGCCTCACAGTATCTCAAGGACAAACCCAGCAGCCCCCTTCTGAGTCACACCCATGCTTGTGTAGATGTGTCCAAAAATGATAAACCGAAGCTTCAGCCAATTAGAAATACACTAACCAATTAGGTAACTGATCCTGAAACTCCCTTTAGTTGTGCTTAAAAGAAGCTTGCACATCCCTCTGGGAGTGGACCTCATTTTGTACAAGTGAGCGACCTCACATCTTTGTGGTATAGTAAATGCTCTTTGTTCTTGCATACGATTTGAGTCTGGGGTCTTCCTTCAGAGTTTCCTCAGACCCTACAGAGGTGGACATGAAATCTAGCAAGCAAGGTGGCTAGCTAGACTAATAACAAGCTATAGTTTAGCAAGAGATTCATACACATACATACATGTTATCTGCACACACACATGTACTCATAAACATGTGCCACACACATGCAACTGGAAACATGAACACCACACACACACACAAAGATAAAAAGGAACTGAAAAGCTCAAGATAATTTGGCTCTAATCTGCAACATTTTAATTCTTCATAAGCACTCTGTTCAGTTAGTTGCCCTTGGAGTCTTTAGCAAGGTGTGGCTTTTCTTTATTTCTAAGAACTTCAGAGAAATATATTGACCATACCTTGGACTGGTATGGTGGCTTATAATCCCCAAACTCTCAAAGGACACAAAAGAACTCCCCTACCCCCACACAGCACTACTTAGTCAGCAATTGCTACAACTGCCTAGAACTTCACATTTATCTCTTTAATTCTCAGATTATTCCACTTTACAAAAAGAGTTCAGGCCTATGTGAATCTGACCCACATGCTCCATCTATACCAAACTACAGTGCAGTGAGCACAGCATTATTGGAATCTTCCTGCTTTACAACTATCAAAACCAGCAACTAGATCTGATGGGAAAAGCAACCAGAAGGTCCATCTCTTCATTTTATTTCTGTTTTGCTCGTTGGTCTGGATATCTCTGTGCAGACCTGATGGCCCCAGACTTGCAGCCATTCTTGTGTCTCTGTTTTCCAAGTGCTAGAATGATGGGAGTAAAGCCCCACACTGGATCCTGTTTAATTTTAATTGCTTATAAACTCCACAGTTCGTAAAAGGGGTTCTTGAAGTTCCTCTCATTCAGCCAAAATCCCCCAGCCCACCTGGGGCTGCTCAGCCCCGAGTCCTGCTTCACTGGCTTTCGATAATGTGCTTCCCCAGATAGCAAGAACACCTTTCCCTGTGTCCTTTGCTCATTTTTCTCTTCTCCCTCTGTGCCCTCCTGACAACACATCCCCTGACTCCCTAGCCTGCATCTCTGTGGTAGCCAGTTTTATGTTAACTTGACACAAGCTAGAATTGCTGGAGAGGAGGAAACCTCAGTTGAGAAACTGCCTCCTTAAGACTGGGCTGTAGGCAAGCCTGTAGCACATTTTCTTAATTAGTAATTGTGGGGGAGGGCCCAGCCCATGGTGGGTGGTGCCATCTCTGGGCTGGTGGTCCTGAGTCCTGTAAAAAGGCAGGCCGAGCAAGTCATAAGGAGCAAGTCAGTAAGCAGCACCCCTCCATGGCCTCTGCATCGGCTCCTGCCTCCATGTTCCTGCCCTGTTTGGGTTCCTGTCCTGATTCCCATCAGTAATGAGCAGTAAGTGTAAGCCAAATAAACTCTTCCTCCCCAAATTGCTTCTGATCATAGTGTTTCATCACAGCAGTGGTGACCCTGACTAGGACAATATCCATGTCTCACTTCCACTAAGCTTTGGTCTCACACCAGCAGCCTGAGTGCTTGCAGTCTCCCAGAAAGTTCCATGCATTATATCCCTTAGGCCCATTTCTCCTCAGTGTCACTGTTGGGGCATGGAATATCCAGGGTCTCCAAGCTAGAGACATGGAGACCTTTAAAGCCAGTCAGCCACAGTCATTTGGGATTTACCTCTTGCACAGAATGCTGACACACACATCCACCCCATCTTACAGGAGCTGGAAAGCCTCTCCTTGAGTACTTTTCTCTAAGCCTTAGGGCCTTTACCCAAGAAAGAAGCAGGCTAGCAGCAGCCAATCTGAAGGGCAGTTGAGAAGGGAAAGACTAGCAGGGTGACCTGCCAGCTGTCACTGCCCTGTCTCCTGACTGTGCTCTAGCCCTGTCCACTTCCTCCTCCTGTTCAGTGTCACCGCCTCCTATCAGCCTGCCTGAATAAATAGTGCCACCACGTGCCAGGCAACCGTGACTTGTCCTTGAGAACCTGACTCATGCTCTGTCGACCTCAGGACTGCCCTTGGGTGTCCCTCCCACTGCCCCAATGCTCTGCATCTCTGGCCTTATTCATCCAGCTCTATGGGATGGGACTATATGATTTATCTGTCCTATGAGACTCATGCTGACTCAGGGCCAGTTTCCGGGCCTGCTCACAGGCCTCTTGAGTGGGCTTCTCTGAGGGCAAGATTCAGAAATTATACTTTTGCAGGGCAATGGTAGCACACGCCTTTAATTCCAGCACTCAGGAGGCAGAGGCAAGGAGATCTCTGTGAGTTTGAGGCCAGCCTGGTCTTCAAAAGCCAGAGCTGTCACACAGAGAAACCCTGCCTTGAGAAAACAAAGGGGAGGGGGGAGAAAATAGAGTATCCTGTTTCTTTTCTTTTCTTTCTTTCTTTTTTCTTTTTTCTTTTCTTTTTTTTTTTTTTTTTTTTTTTTTATGAGCAGCCTAAACTATTCAAGTGCTAGCTGAAGTTTGGAAAGTGAGACTCAGCCCCTTGGAACTGCCCAAGGACAGACTCTGAATCTCATGTTGTGCATGCATGACCTAACCCAGTCTCTAGCAAACAGGAGGTACTTGCCAATTGCTCATTCAATGACTCAAGGATGGTTCCTAGGAGGTAATAAGGCCAAGAGTGGCCTGGCCCTGGATGGCAGGCATCACCACCTGGGTAACTCCCAGTCTGTTTCCAGTTCTGCTCTCCAACCCTACTGAGCATCTGGGGAAACCTACAGGCTTGCCCAGCAGGGGTCCCACTTTCTGCTGTTTGTGACAGGTTCATGCTAGTCCCACACTCCTGATCATTCCTCGGCTTCCCAGTGCTGGAATTATAGGCCCTCATTATTACAGCCAGTGGTGTGTGTGTTGAAGATTAAACCCAGGGTATCAAGTATGTGTTCTACTACTGAGATATATTGCCTCATCCTTTAAACGTCCAATTTTGGTCCAGGTGTGTGATGGCACAAGCCTTTAATTCTCTTTCTTAGCAGGGTTTCACTGAAACTTGGGTTAATATCAAGGTCAATATATAGCAGAGGTTGGTCTTGAACTCCTGATCTTCCTGCCTCCACCTCCCAAGTGTTGGGATTACAGACTTGAGCCACCAGAAAATATTTATTTTCCTCCCTCCTCCCCTCCCTCCCTTTCCTTTCTTCTCTTTTTAAAATAATAGACAACACTACTAAAAATAGGTATGTGTATTTGAAAGTTGCCATACCTGAGTAGGTTGGTTTTTTTGTTTGTTTGTTTTGGGTTTTTTTTTTTCTTTTCTTTTTTTTCTTTTTAACCAATCTCCCAGCATTTCAGCAGGATGATATTTCAAAAAACTTTAGGGGTTGCTCCTCAACTGTTTCTCGTGGATATTTGTTTCATCATTACCCCCAGGAACACAGGAAGGAGCCGGCACAAGCGTGCCACCCATTCCCCAATACAACTGCAGTAAAGACTTGGTTACTAGAGACTTACTGGCCTGGTGTGTTGTCAGAGCAAACAGCGAGTGTAGGAGCCACTCAGAGTTCCTGGCCACTGGCTAGGTTTGCTGAGCTCTTCCTGACAGAATACACGGGGAGTGGCTGAGAATGTAGCCCAGTGGTATAACCTGTGTAGACCCTGATGCTCTGGGTTCAAATGCCGACACTAAGAAAGAAATGAAAATGATCTGAGGAGCTCAGAGGTTGAGGTCACTGGCTGCTCTTTAGAGACCTGGGCTCATTTCCCAGGACCCCCATGGGGGCTAACAACTGTGTGTACTCCAGTCCCAGGGGATGCGGATGCCCTCTTCTAGCCTCCACAGGCACTGCATGTATTTGGCAAACATACATACATTTAGACAAAACACTTATAAGATTAAAAAAAAACCTAAATCTAAAAGAAATTACTAGAATCCAGACATTCAAATCTATCTTGAGCCTGATTTAGCCAAGGTGCCCAAGCACATTATTAAAACAAGGTGCAATCCTTTTGTTAATGTGGTGTTTTCTCTTCCCAGGCCCTCCCTAGCATCTCTGAGTCTTGCCAACACATACCTTAAAGGTTTTCCTTCTCATTTATGCTGTGCACTACACAGTCTAGCATGCTTCGAGGTGGCTCTCACGGGAGTTCCCACGTAGTCTCTCAAGAAGACACAATGGGTTGTTTTTGCTTTGCCAAAGATTGAACTCAGGATCTTGCACATGTTAGAAAAGCACTCTGGCTGTGAGCTATGCTCCAGCTCTAAATCTAGGGCTTCATAATATTATCAATTTACTTTAGTGTACTCCTGTGGAAACATTTTAAGAAAAATACTGACGGACTGTGAGAAAAGTGCTGGTTAAGGAATTCTAAATGCTCTGCTGTCACCAGTGATGCAGTCTGTGTTGCTAGCCCCTCAGGTTAGTGCTGCAATTTGCTGTTTTTCGTTAGCATCTAGAACAGCAGTTCTCAACCTATAGGTCATGACCCCCCTTAGGGGCGGAGTCCAATGACCCTTTCACAGTGGTTGCCTAAGACCTTTGGAAAACACAGATATTTATTTACATTATGATTCATTAACAGTAGCAAAATTACAGTTATAAAATAGAAACAATAATTTTGTGGTTAGGGGTCTCCATAACATGAGGGACTATATTAAATGGTCACGGCATTAGAAAGACTGAGAACCACTGCTCTGGAAGCCCTAAGTGAACATTTTTTAAGAGTATTTCACCTAAGATATATTAAATGGGGCAGATCCCGCACACAGCTTTGTCTTATGGAGAAAGTTTAGGATCTCAACAAATAGACTATGGGATGTAGTAAAATCATTTAATGATAATTTCAAAAGAAATCCATATCAATCTTGTGAATATATTTAAGTATTTTAAATTCTTGTTTTTCAAGACAGGGTTTCTCTGTGTAGCCCTGGCTGTCCTGGATCTTGCTCTTTAGAGTGGGCTGATCTCAAACTCAGTGATCTGCCTATCTCTATTTGTTTCCAAAATGCTGGAACTAAGCTGCCATAAGCCACCAAGTCCAACTTTAAGGCTTTTTGAAACACAGATAGATGTTGGGCGTCTTGGAGAGCTTTGTAGGCTCTCCTGCCATCTAGTGGACAGATCTATGCAGCACTGCTCACTTGGGCAATCCCAAACTCTGGCCCTGAACCATCTCAAATGACTACTTTTGACATGTTCTTCAGAGTCTGGAGACAAACTTGGAATTCGAGGTATTTGCAAGACTGAGGCAAGAGAATCACAAATTCAGGACCTGCTTTGGGTAACACAGGAAATTCAAGGCTACTCTCAACAACTTATTGAGACTGTCTCAAAATTAAAATAGTAGATAGGAAGTTAAAAAGAAGAAGAAAAGGGCTGGGGTTATAATTTAGTGGTTTTCTATGAGGGCCTCATACCCTAGTTAGCAAAAGTAAACAGGTCTATATCCTGTAGAGTATGCTAGCCCAATCCTGAAATCCCACCACTCAGGAAGCAGAGGCCAGTAAACTGTTAATTTAGTTTTTGAGGAAAGGTCTCTCTCGCTCTGTAGCTCAGGCTGTTCTTGCCATCCTCCTGTCTCAGCCTGTCCACTTCTGGGAATACAGATGTGCACAGTCATGCCCATCTCTAGATATGCCTCTAAACTGCCTGTCCCTGGTAGATAGTGACACTGAGCACAGTCCATGTGCCGACATAGGCCACCTGTGTTTCTTTCATTTGGATGGACCTGTTGATTAAAGTCCTTTGAAAAGAAAAGGTGCCCCTGGCCCTGTGTGTGTGTGTGTGTGTGTGTGTGTGTGTGTGTGTGAGAGAGAGAGAGAGAGAGAGAGAGAGAGAGAGAGAGAGAGAGAGAGAGAGAGAGAGGAGAGAGAACTTTGGGTGATGGCTCTCTCCTTCCACCCATATGTGGGTTCTTGGGATTAAATTTAAGTGCATGGCAAACACTTTTCCAGGTTGACATATATTACCAGCTCTTGTTTATTTCTGAGACAAGATTTCACTTTGTAGCCCAGACTGGCCTTAAATTCTCCATCCCCAGTGTAACAGGTTTCATCTTTGGGGCCACCAACCATAACATGGAGACTTGTTATTAGTCTTGAAAGCTCGGCCTAGCTTAGGCTTGTTTCTGCCTAGCTCTTTTAACTTAACTTAGATTAACCTGTTTCTTTTTATCTCCCTTTGGTCTCAGGGCTTGTCTTACTTTTGCTGCTCCTCACATCTGGCTGGGAGCAGCTGCTTGACTTCTCCAAAATTCTCTCCTCTCTTCTCTCATTCTTCTCTTGCTTTTCTTCTCTCTCTGCCCAGCCCAGCCTCTCCTGCCTAGCTATTGGCCGTTTACCTTTTAATTGGACCGGTCAAGTGCCTTAGACAAGCCAGGTGAAGCAAATATAACACCTTTTGTCCAGTTAAAATGATATTCTACAGCATTCCAGCCTCCTAAGTCACTACCCTACTTTCCTTTATTTTTTTTTAATCATCATCATCATCATTGCCATTTTGAGACAGGGTCTCTCTTTGTAGCCCTGGCTACCCTGGAGCTTACTATATAGACCAGGCTGGCCTCAAATTCACAGAGATCTCCCTACCCCTGTCTTCTGAGTACTGGGCTTAAAGGCATACACCACCACTGCCTGGCTAGTCACACTGTATTTCTAAAAGTGGCCAATTCTAGAGCTTTCATATAGGTGGAGTCATGCAAAATTTGACCTTTTTGTCTGCCTTTTCCCCTTGGCATAATTTCAAGGTTCATCCATGTTACGAGATATATCAGAGCTTCAGAACTTCATCCCTTTGCATTTTTTTAAGATAGTGCTTTACCTGACCTACACTCCCAGCCCAGAGAATAACAGTCCTTTTATGGTCAGATGCCATTTCATTGTGCACATATATTGTAAACAGACAAATCTCTCCCATCTTTCTATTTCCAAATAATCACTAAGAGGCTTATATTAATTATAAATGTTTGGCCGATGTCTCAGACTTATTACTAGTAAGCTCTTACATTTAAATTAAATCATTTCTATTAATCTATGTATCTACCACCACATGACCCATGGCTTACTGGTTCTTTCGCATCTTGCTTCTTGGGTGGCTTGCAGTGCCTGCTCCAAGTCTACCCTTCTCCATCTGTGTCTTCAGTTTAAACATATTGCCTAACCTTATTCTGCCAGGCTATTGGCCAAAACAGATTTATTTATCAACCAATGAGACCAACATATATCCACAGTGTGCAGAAAGTCCATCTCACAGCATTTCCTCTTTTCTGTCTAATCAAAAAGGAAGGTTTTTATTTTAACAGTAAAATTACATATAACAAAACAGTTATCAAGAAAGAATTACAGTTACAGTGTCTATTTATATTTGGCATAATTAACAAATATTCTATCACCTATCCTATCTTTGTGAGTCTAAAGTTTCATATCCGATTTACATTTTATCATAACTAAGTAAAACTATGACTATTCTGTCTTCAACTACATCAAGGATCCCAGAAGGAAATAATATTACCTGAGTAAACAGGAAGGGCATTGCAAGTAAATTCCAAAACTCTACACATGACAAAGACATCTAGTTGCTTAGACAGTCACCCAAAGTTCCTCATCAATTTTCAGCCTACAGGCCCAGAGTATCTGGCAAACTTTCAGTGAAGCAGGAAATTTAAAGGACTGTCCCATTTACATTGGCAAAGTTTGTTAGTCCTTTCCTCTGTGTCCTGAAGAATGTCTGGCAGTTTCCTCTGTGAAACAGGAAACTGAAGGGCCATCCCACTTGTTTTGGAAGAGTTCAGTGTTCACTTTCTTGTGGGTTCTCTATGTCCAGCTTATACAACATATTGTTAAACAGTTCAAGCAAGAGCAGTCTCTTGCTCCAAAATATCCCAAGAAAAGGAGTAAATTGGCCTATTAATATATCACATTTCCAACAGGATAAAATCACATAAATCTTCCTGATTGTTTGTTTCTGCTGTCCTCTACAGGCATATAATGCAAATGGTCTTTTTTAAAAAATCCCAGTTCAACTCCAAGCTGGCTTTGGAATTGGAGTGTGGTTCTCTCCTTCTCTAAATTCAAGTGTGCTTGTTAAAGGAAAATAAAAAATCTCTGTATCATATCAGAAGAGCCACCTGATACAGGACAGAAGAATAACTAAAAATAAGGGACTATTCTATTGCCATTAATCTCAGGATCTTTTGGTTTTATTTTGACTCTTTAAAACTTTCTTAAAGTATAATTTTTATATCAAAATGTATAAGATTAATATACATATTAAACTTTTTGTCATTATAATAATTATAATAATGATCATATAAAGTATTCATTCACTAGTTGTAGAAAACAAGGCTTTATCTAGTTTCTAATACATTGGCACCAGATATTGTAAAATAATTTATTTGTAATTGATCATATAAAAATTAATATTTATTAAGGGGTTATATAAACACTCATGGATACAAATTAAACATTAAGGCAATTTTTAGAGAATAGAACTGTCCCACGTTGTAATGATGTCAATCCTCTCGCTGAGAACACAAGAACAAGAAAAAAGTCAGTATATAACAAGGTTTTCAGTGGAGGCTTGGCCACACCCCAACTAGGGTCCTGAGGCCCCAAAGCTACTTCTTTAGGTCTCCCTCAATAATGCCTAAATCCCACACAATTTTGGGTTTGAGTCTCATCAGTTTTCTGCAGTGAACCAAGATGATGTCTAACTTGGAGGCAACAAGTGATTTTAACCAGGGAGCATCTCCAGCTCCCTTGTTTCCTATTGACAGTGAAAGACCATCGACTCATCAGATGGAGCCACTTACATTTAGGGAAGATCCTCCTTTCTCATTTAGACCAATCTAGAAACTTCCTTACAGATGTGCTCAAAGGTTTGTCTCCTAGGTGATTATGGATTTTGCCCAGCTGTCACTCAACATAAACTATCAGAGGCACATGCTTAGGGAGGAAAATGCAGATGCTGTATTGTCACGTAGCAACTGTTAAGATTTTTGAGAGAACTGCCTGGAATCTTTCCACAACCATTTACATTTCTGCCAATGGAGGCTCTAGTTTCTCCATATCTTATCAATACTATTACCTTTGAAAAATTTGGCCATACCTGTCATGGTAAATATGAAGTCATGTCTTCCTGAATTTTCAGTTTTTCATCTCTGACTCTGATGTTAACTGGGGTTTTCCCACAAGTTTGTTTATCAAATTAAGTAATAGCCCTTTTGTTCTAGATTTATGAAGATTTTTATCATGCAATGGTGTTTGTAGGGAATTGTGCTGTTTCATGGTAAATAATTGTGCCACTCACTGGTTTAATAAAAAGAGCTGATTGGCCAAAGGCAGGCAGGAAGTATGGGCGGGGCTACCAGACTAGGAAAAGTCTGAGAGCAGAATGCCAGACAGAGCACCAGAGAGAAGCTGCAGGATACAGAGGACAACCATGCAGCTCTAAAGAAAGGTACAGAGCCGCATGGCTGAACAAGAGACATGAGATAGATGAAGGGTAGAGAGCTAGCAAGTGATATGCCTGGGCCTGAGGCTGATCAGCCAAAAACTAATGAAAGCGTCTGTGTGTCTCTGTAGGACTGTGGGACTGTGGGACTGTGGTCTGCGGGTCTGCGGGTCTGCGGACCTGAACTTTGAGGTTAGGCCCAAAAGTCTGGGCCAGAAACCTCTTACTACAGGTGTTAGGTGTTTCTCCCATTACCTATCTCTATCAATTGAGATGATTGTGTGATTTTTTTCCCCATCCATTTAACATGATTTATAACATAATTATAAACATGTTTTCATCAGCTTTTCATGTTTAAATAAATCTCACTTGATATGATGTGTATTTTAAATATGTAAGAATGCACTTAACTCTATATTTAGTTTTCTGGGATTTTGCTTAGGCTTTTCATGCACATCTGTAAGGTATATTATCTACGATTATTCTTTTTCTTCTGATGTTGATCTGGTTTTAGTCCCCGCATGGTGCCGTTCTCACAGTTAGAGAATTCCCTTCTCGCCAGACATGGTGGCACATTCCTTTAATCCTAGCACTCAGGAGGCAGAGGCAAGTGGATCTCTGTGAGTTCAAGATCAGCCTGTCCACAAAGGGAGTTGCAGAACAGCCAATGGGGTTACACATTTTCAGACAGTGAAAAACCAACCAACCAACCAAACAAACAAACAAACAAGAGCGTGCTGTTGGCATCAGACAAAAAAGAAAGAAGTGTGGAGGGAAATGAGTGGAGCTGCAAAACATTAATCAAGGTAACCCAGACTCAGAAAGAGAAATACTGTACCGAAGAAAGTAAACAGGGGGTAAGGCTAGAAAAACCAGAAAGGCAGCCACAAGACTAGAAAAAAAGACTTTGTGGAAATGGGGTAGGGAAGAAAATAGGATAATGTGGGGAGAGGAGGTGGGGTAAAGGGGGGGCAGGATAGGAGAAAGCCTAGGGGAAGGATAACCAAAATGAGTAAGTATGGAAGTCCCATACAGGAACCTGTCACTGAGCCTTCTCCCAGCCCCATTCTTGGACTTTTCCTGATAGATTTCTAGTTTTGTTCCACTGTGGCTAGCACTTACTTCTTCTCTTCTTTTTATTGTACAAGTAAATAAGCTTGAAGATACTGTGTACAGGAAGTTTCTCTTTTCCTCTTGTTTATGGCACTGGGAATTGAGTTCAGGCCTTCACACATGCCAGTCATACAGAAGTTTTCTATAAACATTAATTAGGTTTGGTTTGGTTATGGTGATATTAGGTTAGACACAAGGATAATGAATGCTTAGGGTTATTAAAGGGACTAAACCTAGCCCAAGACAATTTGGCTCTGGTTTTGCAACATTCCAACTCTTCGAAATCAGGTAGTTTTGAGCTGTCAATCAGCATTGTATAATCTTTAATATAACTTCAGTTCACAGTAGTGTATGAAGACAGCAAGAGCTGTATAGTAGTAGATCCTGTCTCAAAAAACATCAGGAGAAGAATAAGTCAGTATCTGTGATTTGGCCTTTGCAGAGCCTGCCACATGCCTGTCAGTGTGCAATCACTTAACTAAGTATTTGGTAAGACAGAGAGTGAATACTAAAATGCCAAAGAAGACCAGTCATCTCCAGTCCTGAATGAAAAAAAAATGTCCTCTTCCATAAAGCCTTTGCTAAACCTCCCGGGAACATCTCTGGAGGATCCGCCATGGGATCCTGCTCTCCTTATTTGCCCCTCCCACTTTCATTCTTCGGCCTTCCCTCAGCCCCGCCTCACCTGCCGCGCTCCTCTTTGGCCCCGCCTCTGGCCACGCCCCCACAGTCCCCTTCAACCCCGCCCACTTTTCTTCTGACCCCGCCTCCAAGTCCTTCCTTTGGCACCACCTCCAGCCCTACTCCTAAGCAGTCCTCCTCCAACTCCGCCCCGAGCCCCTCTCAGCCACGCCCCAATCCTCCGTCACTCTTTTGGCCCCGCCCACAGCCGTACTCTGTCACTTTGCGCGCCCCAACAACTCGGGATCCGAGGGCGTGGTCGGCCGCTTAGAGGGCACGTCGACGTCCGCACGCCGGGGCGGGGCCTGACGTACGCGTGTGGAACGTGGGTTCGCGTACCGCCGCGGGTCTTCCTCGCCGGTCGCGCGCAGTTCCCGGAGAACCGATAAGTTTTGGAAGCTGCGTGTCGTCTCGCGCCCGCCTTGGCTCCGTGTCTGCGCGTGCCCGGGAGCGGGCCGAGCCCGCCATGGCTCACCGCTGCCTGCTGCTGTGGGGCAGAGGCGGCTGCCGTCGGGGCCTCCCTCCGCTGCTCGTGCCCAGCGGTTGCCTGGGTCCGGGGCGGCGGCCCTTCCTCCGTACGGTGAGTCCCGTGTCGCTGCTGCTCGCTTCGGCCAGCTTCCGGCTCGGGAGCAGGTGTCAAGGTCACCGACCCCGAACGCGTGACGGCCTGAGCCTCCTGGTCCCCGTGGGCTGTGTTTGTCCCGACCGCGGGGCCCTGTGGGCCGCGCTGCTGTGAGTGGCCTCGGGAGCCGGGGAAGGTCACGCCTCGGCTTTGCTTGCTGTCTTGGTCTCTCTGGCTTTTGTGGCACTGGAAAACGACGGATAAGTGGGCTGCACCGGGGCGCTGGAGGGGAGAGAGTGGGCTATGGAACCTACCTTTCCCATCTGTTGAATAGGGCCGTTGCTGGCATCCTGAACACACCCTGGCAAATATCACAGGTGTCAAAATATACTATTCGGACCAAGACCTATATATTTTGTTGCATAACAGCGCTTATCTTGAGGCTTCGCTGCTGGTGTAGGGTCACACATGATCTGGTACATTTTATTAAAATGATGCTGTGTTAGCAGGACCATGACACAGCTTCTCGCTGTCTGCCAGCCCAACACAGGTTTTACCCAGAACAACATAGCATGGCAGTTGAAGAGTGCGATTAGTCATTGGAACCTGGTCTGACCACTTACTGGCCATTGTCCTTGAGGATGTTTGTTAGTTCAGCCCCTTCTCCCACAAGCTAGAGGTACAGCAGCCTTTCAGTATCCGCAGGGTGTTGATGCCAGGACCCTTATCCAAACTCAGAAGATGCACACACTTCTATGTGCTTCGGTTTGTTTATATTTTGTTTGGGGATATTGGAGACTAGCCTCCTGAATCTTTCATCTGGTCCTTCCAGTCAGGTTTGCTCTTTCTTTATATGTTCATCTCTCGATTACTTTAATACCTAATAAATACGGTTTGTAAATAAATTTTATACTTAGCATTTAAGAAATAATGACCAAAACCTATGATCACAAATCAACCAATCATCCCCCCCCAAAAAAACCCCAACAGAACCCAAATGGCCTCAAGCATTCTTCATTGCTGAGGTTGGCCTTGAACTCCCGATCCCCCTGTCTCCCATCACTCAAGTGTAGGGGTTACAACTATGTGCCACTACATCAGCTCATAATTTTTTCTTCTTTTCCAAGTGTTTTGCACCAGTGGTTATTGGGATATGAGAATGGGAGCCATGGATAGGGGTTGCTGCGGATACCTGTGTTTGTGACATTTACTTCGAAGCTCCCTTGACACCCTTGTGTTTGCTTCTGAGTCCTTGTCTTTTTTACTATGTACTTCCCTGTTGTACACCATCTGTGCAGTATTTGTCTATTTTCCCATCTCACCTTGATCATCTGATCCCTTTTTATAATCAGTGAACATTGGACTCAGGGATCTACCATGTGAGGTTGAATCTCATATAAAAGGCCTTCGTGGGACTGTTGTCCCTTTGAGTCACCAGTGAATGCTGAGACATAAGGAACTCCTTGTTTCAGATAGCTACAGCTAATTGGTATGTGCGGATATGATATATATACCCTAGTACTGGGTAAATGATACCTGACCATTTCTGTGCTGTATAGGATGTATATAGCCCAGGATGGCCTGAACATGTTCTCTTCCTGTCTCTGTTTCCAGAGTGTTGAGATTACAGTTGTGGTAGCCCATGCCTCATTGTGTGGTGCTGGGGCATCAAACTCAGGGCTTTGTGCATTCTAGATGACCACTGCTCCATCTGCTTAGGTCCTCAGCCTCCTGAAGACATTGGTTTTTGTTTGTTTGTTTTTTTAGATTTATTTTCTTTTATGTGTATGATGTTTGACTGTTTTGCCTGCATGTATGTATGTGTATCTCCTCTATACCTGGTGTACAAGAAGACCAGGAAAGAGCATTAGATCACTTAAAATGGAGTGGCAGACTGTTGTGATCCACCATGTGATTGCCGGGAATGGAACCTGGGTCCTATGCAAGAGTATCAAATGTTTTAACCACTGAGCTCTCTAGCCCCGACCTCCCATGCCCCTGAGGGCATTTTGAGGTTACAGATATTTGTGGAGTGTAACTGTGCCTAGTTCCATACCAAGTGAGCGATCATGTATGTATTTCCCTCACCTCTGCTTGTGTGTGTACATGTACATGCCGTAGACTCATGTGGAGGTCAGAGGACAACTTGTGGAAGTTGGTTCTCTCCTTCTACTATGTGAGTTCTGGAGATTGAACTTGGTGGCTGGTGTCTTCACCCACTAAAGTGTCTCACTGCCTGCGCGCCCCCCCCATCAAACACATTGAGAACTTGTCGAACTGTGTTCCAAAGTGATTGTTATATCTCACCAGCACTGTGCAAGGGCTATGTCTTTCTTCTCTGCCTTATTTTTTCTCATCAGACCATAAAAGAGGCTGGGCTGCAGTAACACAATACCTAATACAGATGAACCTCACTTTTAGCACCCTCAACCTCTGCAAGTATCTATTCATAATAATTTTGTGGTGCTAGGGTTCAGGGCCTACAATGCGATAGCATTTTTATTTTTTTTTTCATGTGGAGCCCCCAAACAGCTTTTTAGTGACATGTTTTGAAGCTGAGATGTGTTAGTAGGTTTTCCTATGGCCCTGATGCTCATCAGGATGATAGTCCATCGAGTGTCTTCAGTAGTTGCCTAGAGTAGGGATTGACATTTAGCCCTGACTTTGTCATCACAGAAGAAAGATAAAGTTAGCATTGCTTATAAGCAGCACTGTCTTGTAACCTCAGTTAAGTACCTGAAAGTGAATGATCACGAAACAGTAGATGCTGGGTCCGAGTTTGTCTCTTGGGTGCTTTGAATCAAATATGCCCAAGTGTCTGGGTTCTTAGGTATTTATAATGGACTGTAGTCCCGGATAAAGCACCCATGCTTGGCTAGTGTTTATCTCCTGGTTCTCTTGATAGGATAGAGTAGCCTCATGCCATCAAGTCTTAGTTCTTCCCAAAAGGAAGTTCATAACTCTCTTGGATGTTAGGAATAAAGTCTTTCCCTCTGTTTTGTAGAGTAGCCCTCATGATCTTATTTTCATGCCACATTACAGCTTTATCAGTATGCTACAGTGCAAACAACAACCAGAAACTCTCTTCTGAGGGACGTAATTGCTGCTTATCAAAGATTCTGTTCCCGACCTCCCAAAGGTAAGTGCTTGACTCTAGTGCTCTGTCTTCTTTTAAAGGGACATACCTGGAAGGGCCTTCCTATATGGGCACATAGATTGGCTTCAGGATGACTAGCTGTTGTCTTTTATGTCTACACCTTGACTTTTGCTTCTGTCTGATGGGGAGGGGGATTGTCACATACAAGTAAACATCTTACAGGTGATGAAATTGATACCTCTGGGTCGTAAACTTTGATAATTTCTACACAAGGATTGTTGGTGATTCCTAATAGTGTTTCAGCAGCTTTATGAACAGTATGAACAAAACTTGATGAATTTTAGTGTGAAGATTTTTTTTACCTTTTCTAACAGGATTTGAAAAATACTTTCCTAATGGAAAAAATGGAAAAAAGGCCAGTGAATCTAAGGAAGCTGTTGGAGAGAAAAAAGGTAAGTTTTCAAAAAAAAAAAAAAAAATACTGGTTTTATTATTTCTATGATATTTCTACCAGAGAAAAGAGTCACCAGAAGTTGGCTGTGTAGTTACACACACTCAAAGTTCAATGGACCCTTCTCTATTTCTTGATTCTCTTTGCGTATCAATTTTACACATTGAAGTAGTTCAAAATCATCATGGAGAGATAGTGGCTGACCAAACTAAAACTATTTGGTAGATATCCCTGACACATAATTTAAGCTATTGAGAAAATTCTTAGAAACCTGACACATACAGTTTATTTGACCTTTATTGTGTGATAGTATAGACTTTTTTTTAACGATTTATTTTAAATTTTGTGTGTGTGTACACATGTGAGTACAGGTACCTGTGGAGTTCAGAACATGTCAGATCCTCCAGTGTTGGGACTCCAGGTGGTTGTAATCTGCCTGATGGGGTGACATGGATGTGGGGAACCAACTTGGGTCTTCTGGAAGAGTTTGGAAGTACTCTTCAACCATTGAGCCATGTCTCTAGTTCCGTAGTGCAGTGTTTTAGGATTTTTAAATTAAAAATTTAAATCCTGAACCTTAAAAGACTCCTGTCTACTGGTTTAGAGAGGGTTTCTCACCCTACCCCACATAGAGTTTTTCGTTGTGTAGCCTTGCCTTTCCTGGAACTTGCTCTATAGAGACCAGACTAGCCTAGAATTTACAGAGATCTGCCTATCTCTTCCTGCTGAGTACTGTGATTAAAGGCCTATGTCACCCCTTCCTACTCTAGAGAGGGTTTTTAAGACAGGGCAGATGGCTGATCTTGTGGCACCAAGACTTCTCCCATTTCATAAGCATTGTACCACTTAGCACACTGTCTGACACCTGCTGGCATCCAGCTGGCGTCCCTTTTAGGAATATGTAAGAGAAAATGTAAGTCAGACCTTTGACCTTTTGTTATTGATAGTTCTGGGCATCGAACCCCAGTTCTCATCTATAATCAGATCTACCGTTGAGTGACATCTCCAGGACAGCTCTTGTTTTTAAGCGTGCCCAGACTCAAGGCTCTGGGTTGCAGCGTTGGTTACATGGGCAGCGCTGTAGGATTTCCTGAAGGTGTAGTCCAGTGTTGGCAGGCACAGCAGTGATGAAGGGTCTGCCATCTAAACACAGCCCTTTGGGTACTACCTTATCTCAGAGTAGTTAGGAATACTGTAGCCAACTTGCATTGTTTCTTAGTGCTGTGCCCTGTCAGGAGGCCTGAGCTGGTGTGTGTCATATCTGCCTCTGTGCAGGCAATAGCTTAGTGAAGGTGTCATGAAGCCTTCTGCTCCATGAGAGGTTGTTTCACGGTAGTTGGTGACGGTAAAATGGAACTTGTAGGTCATTAGGAAGATAACAAAGTGACAGAAGAGAGGGCATGTCAGTGACTGCACTGAGTCCTCAGGGTGGCCTTGACCTGTGGGAGGAGGGCTTAAGTAACAAACAGGTCACCTCGAGTTCTGAGGACACTGCACCTGGTTTATGTGGTGCTGGGGGAGGTTTATGGGTTTTGTACATGTTAGGCCAACGCTGCCACCTGAGTTACATCCCCAGCCCTGCACACACTTTTTAACTTTGAGGACTCAAGAATGTGCTTGCTTGGATTTAAACCCAGCCCTCTTTGTTCCCAGGTGTTACATGGCAACAAATTGCCCAACAAGTTACTTAAGCTCAGGTTTTCTTAAAAAAAAAAAAAAAAAAAAAAAAAAAGATGTAATGGTAGCACCTAATGGTTTTTTAAAATAAGTTTTTAAAAGACTTATTTATTTTATGTATATGAGTGCTCCATCTGCATGTACAACTTGATGCCAGAAGAGAGCATCAGATCTGACCATAGCTGGTTGTTGGGAATTAAACTCAGGACCTCTGGACAAGCAGTCAGTGATCTTAAGTGCTGAGCCATCTCTTCAGTCCTTGTTTTGGGGCTTGGGGTTACTCTGTGTATTTTCTGAGGTCACTGTAGACAGGTGCTTTGGAGCCTCTTAGCTGTTGCCTCTCTGACGTTTCTCATGATGTTTTATGTGGTAACTGATACACTGGCCAGTCAGTCTTTCCTTTAGGTCCTTAGTCCTGTGTGGAGCTGTGCACGCCTTGCTGACAGCATATGGTGGTGCATGCTGGACAGGCTGTCTCTGTTTATGACAGATGCACAACCAGCAGCCCCCCGGTCTTCTGGAGGTGCAGGCGGTGGGGGAGGGAAGCGCCGTGGCAAGAAAGACGATTCTCACTGGATATCCAGGTTCCAGAAGGTTTGATTTCGAACTGTTGACTTTTGAGGTTGGGTTGGTAGCCCCAAGAAAAGCCCATATAGCACAGATCATAATTTCTTACAGAAACTGTCCATCTCTGTCTAGGGTGACTTTCCATGGGATGACAAGGATTTCAGGTTGTACTTTCTCTGGACGGTTTTCTTTTGGGGTGGATTCACGATTTACTTCCTGTTCAAGAGTTCTGGGAGAGAAATCACGTGGAAAGACTTTGTCAATAACTATCTTTCTAAAGGAGTGGTAAGTAATGTGAGGGGTGGGGTGTTACAGTTCTCAAGGTAAAATACAGTTAATGTAAATCCACAAAGTGGTCAACAATCACCTAGCTAGCCACACTTGTTCATCATAAAGTAACTGTTCACCTATTGATGTTTTTCTTGAAAGTTTTAATAAATTTACCATGATTTATTTATTTTTTGTTTTTTGAGACAGTTTCTCTGTGTAGCCCTGGCTGTCCTGGAGCTCACTCTGTAGATCAGGCTGTCCTGAAACTCACAGAGATCTACCTGCCTCTGCCTCCCCAGTATTGGTGCCACCACTTACTAATTTTGTTTTAGATGTATTTAATGTGTGTATGGTGTGTGTGTGTGTGTGTGTGTGTGTGAGTGTGAGTGTGTGTGTCTGTCTATGTGTGTGTGCAAATCAGAGGACAACTTGTGGGAATTAGTTGTTTCTGTGGATTCCAGGGATCAGAATCAGGTTGTTGGCTTGGCAGAAAATGTCTTGACTGGCTGAGCTATTTTACCACTCCTTTTATTGGGGTGGCGGCTGTCAGACTCCTATGTAGCCCTGGCTAACTTGGAGCTTTCTCTGTAGGCCAGGTTGGTCTCAGTAGTAATTCTCCATCCTTTCCCTGTGCCTATACTGTATAACGTGACAACATGACCACTCCTGGGCATGGTTGAGAATGTTCTTATTGCAGATACGAGGGAGAGAACAGCCAGAGGTATCTAGACAAGTTTGGAGTGGGGAGAGAACATAGTAGATTGAAAATGGCCAGCAAACTGGACTTGGCCCTGTGAAGAGAGATGGGGCAGAGCAAGAGAGGAAGACAGTGCAGACAAAGGAGGGGAACTATGAGAGGAAGAGAGAGGGCGTGGCCTAAATAGCTGGGTTATATAGGAATGAGAAGCTGGGGGAAGGGAGGCCCAGGAGCTGGAGAAGTTGGGGGGGTGGGGTGGGAGAGTACGTCACACTAACCATCAAAGAAAATACAGTCTCTTGTGCTGAGGAGGCCAGCATGAGCTTTTGTGTGCTAACAGCCAGTTGGTCCTTCTGCCAGAGATAAGGAAATGGCTCCTTTGGTATAGGGGAATGGATAGGTGCCAGAATTTGGAGGAGTGATGTTTCCTTTGGATCTGACATGTACCACCCTGCCTAGTGGTGCTGCTGGCTGTTGTGTGGCGACTTTGTATTCTGCTATGTTTCTGATTCATATATTTGTTCCCGCTTTTTTGGGGTGGTATTTTCAGGGTTTTCTAGATTGTGTCATGGATGTTATGCATGTCTGTCCATTTGAATACATTAGTGATAAACTCAGAGTTACCAATAATGAGTTGGTGTTGCAATAAGGAAAATAAATGAAAAGCACTTTCTGTTGGAGTAACCTAAGAGCAAACCCAGACTTGAATTCTCCACTTCTTCCTCCCTATGTATTTTTTTGTCTCCTGTCTGTTATATGAGTCTGAATGTGGCCTCATGTGAATCTGCCTGTTCCTGTGTCTGTGTGTGTCTCCAACAAAGGGTTTTGTTCTCCCATTAAAGAGCACAGGAAACACCACGTGGGGAAGGAATGAGGGATACTTTTCAGAAATCTTAGGTTTACCAAGGGATGAAGTCCTTACAAATGATCCCAGCTGATCCAGATAACAAATGCTATCAAGCAATATCTGTATGCCGCTTCCAGCATTATTGGTGGATATTTGTTACTTAAGATTGTTTTCAATCTACTTAGAATTTCCAACATTTATTACCATAACCCAATACATATATGCATTACTCTGGGTCAGGGGCATGGAAGAGTACTTAAGACTTATCTTAAGGTCACAGTTATGCATTAGTTTAGGTTGTAAAAGTTGATTACATGGGAAATCTAAGACAAAGTTGGTTGTTACATTGTTTTCTTAATGCAGGTTAAACAAACAAGTTGAATACACAGTAGAGTAGGAGTCTCGGGCGACCTCATGGTGTCTTATTGACTTGGTGATGGGGTCTAGCAAAAGTTTCCTTCTCTTAGAATGTAAGAGCTACTTTTGTAGTAGTGCATTGCCACAGGAAGCAAGCGCTCTTACAGTCTCCCCCTGAGCTGTGTCCTTAGCAAGATCATAAACTGTTAACCACCTTCCCCCCATTCCTGTTGGCCACTGGCCATGCAGTCTCCTTGCATTTGTCTGTGTCCTAGTTTTCTTGCTGTTGAGTTCTGGCTTTATTGTACTATGGCTTGATAAGATACTTGCTAAAATTTGATATGTGGCCTAGAGTGTGGTCTGTTGTAGGGAAGGTTTGGGCTGCTATGAAGAATGCATGTTCTGTTCCTTTTGCATGGACTAATTTGTAGCTCTGTGTGTGTCAAATTCATTTCACCTATGGTGTAGTTTAATTCTCAAGTTGCTTTGTTGATCTTTGGGTAGTTTATCCAGAGTTGTGAGTGGGGTTTGGAAATCATCCACTCTTAGTGTATTAGAACTTCCGCATCCACTAGTGTTTGCTTTGTAAACTGGGAATGCAAACATTCGATGTATATACATAGATATTACAGTTGCTAACCCTTGTAGATGAATCCCCACTTTATCCACATAGTAGTGACCTGTATCTCTAATGGATTTGATTTGAAGTCTATTAGCATGATAGACTGCCTTCCATCCTTCACTCTCTGTCTGTTGGTGTCTTTGCCAGTATGGTGTGTTTTAGAGATGACAGTGAGTTGATACAATTTTTGTCAGGTCCAAAAGAAGTCAGAGACAAATGGCTATCAGCATACCAAAGTGGACGCTGGCCTCCAGGCTCCCTTAGCACCTGTGCCTCCTCTCAGCTCTCTCCCACCTCCTCCCTAAACATCTCCATCCAGCTCATGGGCTTCTCTTTGTTCTAGAAGCCTGCCATTTTGGCTGGGCACTCTTGGTCCTCTGCTCTTGGTCCTCTTGGCTGCCTCTCTCCTCTCTCCTCTCATAGCCGAGGTTAGTCTATTGGCCATTTTAGTTTACTACTTTCTCTCCCTGCTCTGGACTCTTCCAGATGCCTCTGGCTATAGTCTCCCTATCTACAATAAACACCTTCCCTCAGTCATACCTGAAGTGGTCATGTTCTAATTTCATTCAATATTTTAATTCAGTGAGCTAGACTGTCTCTATTTCTTTTTTTAATTGCTTATTTTTATTTATGTATGTTTGTTTGTGCCTACATGATTCCTGTATACCATGTGCTTGTCAATGCCTGCAGAGGCCAGAGGGCATTAGATTGCCTGGAACTGGAAGTAAAGGGGTTACGAACCACTTGATCTGGGTGCAGGGAATCCAACCTGGGTTCTGTGGAAGTTCTCCTAACTGCTGAGCCATCTCTTCTGCCCCCAACGCGCGCACGCACGCACACGCACACGCACCCGCGCGCGCACACACACACACACACACACACACACACACACACACACACACACGCGCGCGCGCGCGCACACGCGCACACACGCACCCCCCCCCCCCCCCCCCCCGTATTTTTGAGACAGGATTTTTCTTTGTAGGCTTGGCTGACCAAAAATTTGCTCTGTAGTCTAGGCTGGCCTTGAACTCACAGAACTTGCCTCTGCTTCCTGAGTGCTGGGACTAAAGGCGTGCACAACCACACCCAGCAGCCTGTGTTTCTTTATTGATGAATTTGGGCCACATAGGTATTACTATAGAGAGATACTTAGTAAATTCTGGTGATTTTATTGTTTTTTTCTGGTTGGTTGGATTGTTTGCCCTTTTCTTTAGTGTCAGGAGTTTGCTGGTTTCCCATGGAAGACATGACAGATGCTTTCCTCGTTTCTCCCAGTCCTGTACTAGTGAAACTTTCTTCTTTCTCCCTCTTCCGTGTTTAATATTCCTGTCAGGATTTTTTGCAGTGTTGGTTTGTTGGTCAAGGGCTGCCTTCTTTAGTGCTTGTTTTGAAATGGCCTTCATTCTGTCGATTTCACAAAATAACTACAGAATATGAGCTTTGCTCGAAATAGGCCAGTCCATGTTTTCCTGGCTTTTAGGGATGTTGATAAGAGATCTGATGGCATTCTCCTGTTTTGCCTTTGTAGACAAATTGACATTTCCCTGTTGTAGTTAGTTTCTGACCTTTTCTTTCCGGTCTAGCCCTGAGGTTCTGATCCACTGTCCTGCTGAAACACACAGATGCTTATATTAATTTTATGCTAATCAGCCTGTGGCTCTGGCATATTGCTATTGCCATGACTCTTATCTTGTTCAGTCATGCGGCTAGGTACCTTTTCTCAGAGCAGCATTTCAACTTCTTTCCTCTGCATCTGCTGGTGTCTTATCGTGCTGTCTCTATGGTGTCTCTCTGGCTTCTCTGGTTTGCTCTTCCTGTTCCCAGAGTTTTCCCGGTCTGGTAGCTCCACTTCACACTTCCTGTCTGCCTTCAGCTGATCAGTGTTTTTATTAAACTAGTAGGTGGGTTATTAAACTAGTAAATGATTATTTACAATGTAAAACATAATCCCACTGCATTTCCCCCTTACAGTTTTTAGTATTATTTCTTGGCTTTGTAGTTTTGACTTGTTGACCATAATGTTACAGAGTTTCTTCTCTGCTAGTGTGTATTTGGGGTTCTAGATGCTTCTTGTGCTTGAATCTATTTCTTTCTCTAAATCTTGCCATACTTTCTTTGAATAGATTCTCTATGTCTTCAGTGTTTATCTGAGCACCTTCTGGTCTGTGGCTTGTTAGATTGATTGTATTGCAGTTTTGGACATAGTAGCCATGTTAATTTGTTACTATATATTCCTTATTGTTACTTTTCTTTTTTTAGAGGAGACATGCTGACCTTAAATTCCCAGGTAGAGCTCTCAGCCATTCCCTTGCAGACGGAAGTTAACCCTTTGTTCCCATTTCTCTGGAATTACTCTGGATACCCTTACTTTTTCAGTTTGTCATTGTCACTTTGTAGATTGTCACAAAGCAGATCATGAGAAATTAACATGACTTAAAGTATTCATGCTGTCACTGTCCTTCAGACACAGTATTTTAAGATTATTAGAATTGGGGAGGAAAGAATGTCATTAAGAATCAGATATAGGGCTGACAAGATGGTTCTGTAGTTAAAACACTGTGAAACTGGACGACCTGACTTTTATCCAAGGAGCCCATAGGTGGAAGGGGAGAACCTCCCACCACAAAGTTGACATGAGCTTTATGTTCTTGCTGTGGCATGTGAATGCCTCCCCCCATACCTCCCCTCTCTTTATCGCTCATATACAAAAATGATAGTAATAATAGTAAGAGATTTTAAATCATATATAGTTAGGAGAGTGAAGAAAGCAAGTATATACTATTTGATATTCAGGGAATGGGAAAAAGTAGAGTCTTATAATACCAAGTGTTAGAGATGAAAACAGCCAGAATCTTTGGCTGAGAACAGTGTAAATTGGATGACCACTGTGGAGAGGAGCTTGACAATAAACAGTACAGTTGATGGACTGGATGCTCTGCAACTCATCCTTGGTGTATCTGTCTGTCGACTGTGTATCCCAAAAGAAGTTTTTAAGAGATGTTCCAGAAGTTACCTACGGGGTGTTCATTGCAGCATTGGGTAGGACTGTGTACAAGTTGGAACAGCCTGTTAGTGTGGTCATCAAATGCAAGGTTCCGTAGAACAAAATGCCGATGTAGGTAAACCTTTCAAATGTAGTGGGAGGGAAAAGAAAGATGAATAAAAATAGCTATTTGAAGAGTTTGAAAGCACCTGGGGTGGAGCCACATGTCTTTAGTTCCAGCACTCAGGAGGCAGAGCCAGGCAGATCTCTTGAGTTGGAAGTCAGCCTGGTCTACAGAGCCATAGCTGTTACACAGAGAAATCCTGTCTCAAAAAACAAAACAACAACAAAAGTTACTAGCCTTTTTGAAAAATACTTATTTTTTATGTGTATTTATGCACAGACGTATTTATATGTGCACTATGTGTGTGCTTGGAGACTACAGAAGTCAGAAGAGGTGTCATATGTCCTGGGACTGGAGTTCCAGGTGGTTGCTATCCACTGTGTGGGTTCTGGGAATGGAGTCCAGATCCAGTGCAAAAGCAACAAGTGTCCCTCGCCACTGAGCCATCTCTCCATCTGCTCCTCACCCTATAGGGGTCCTGGCTGACCTGGAACTTTCTATATAGATTGTTCTGGCTCTGCCTCCTAAAGGCTGGGATTAAAAGTATGCATTACCATGCTCAGCCTGTCATATGCCTTTTTAGTCTCATTTAAAAATGAGAATAACAGCTTAAGTATTTTCTGTAAACTTCTGTTTAAATATTTGCCTTTTTGACATTCTAGGTGGACAGACTAGAAGTTGTCAACAAGCGTTTTGTTCGTGTGACCTTTACACCAGGAAGAGCTCCAGTTGAAGGGGTAAATCATTTTATACATTGATGTGAGCTAGCCATACATGAACCCTTTTCAGTTTTAGAACTGACAGGAAAACATCCCTTGCATTGTGTTAGATTTGTACAGTGGGGATAGTGGGATCTGGTCTGCCACGGGTGTGACTTTGGAGCTGGTGGGTGCATGTGCTGATGCATGAAGAGGCATCAGTGTTGGGTGGGTTTTGGTAATCATTTTAGTGTCACACCTAGGACACAGGGAGAGCTGTTTGCAGCATTCCAAAAAAAAAAAAAAAACTATGATTCTTGATATTTGTTTGGTTGGAGAAAATGAGAGGTAATGTATTTCAGATAAGTTTAGGATTCTTTCTGTTCATTTGTCTTCAACCTTTTTGTGATATCCATCTGTTTTCCTAGTTTCTATTTTTTAATTAATCTATTATGTATACAGTGTACAGAAGTGGGCACCAGATCTCATTCTAGATGGTTGTGAGCCACTGTGTGGGTGCTGGGAATTGAACTCAGAACCTCTGGAAGAGCAGCCATTGAGAGCTCTTAACCTCTGAGCCTCTTAATCTCTCTGGCAGTTTCCCTAGTTTTTATTTATTTTGAATCAGGATCTTACTCTGTAATCCAGTCTGCCCTTGAACTCATGACCATCTTCATGCTCCAGCCTGACAAGTGTACAGGCATGAACCATTACATCAGGCTTTGCTGATTTTAAAAAATTTATATTTCTGGCCCACCTAGTTTAGACTCCACCTAGAGACACAGCAGAAGTGGAGGTTATGAAGGGGTAGGGGAGGCTCCCAGATGATGCCAACTCTGCCGTGCTCTGACCACCCCTGTCCCAGCCCTAGGTATCTGTAGTCCTGCTTTCCTCTGCCAGGATCAGACTTTGCTACCAGGCTACTCCCTGCCCATTTTCTAGCCTCACTAGGCATCTCCTTACTGGAGATGACCTTTCCCTAACGGTCAGTTTCCATCTGTTGGTGTTCTCCTGTGGTACTACTATCTTTAAAGGACAACTGTGGTAATGAAGAGGTCTTGTTTTCTAGGATCGGCATACACAAACATTTGCATCTAAAGTTTATAGCATTGTATTATTTTTATTTCTCCATTATGCCACAGTTAATGTTTATATCTCAAGGTCGTATGCATTGTTTGTGTTTTGATTTTGGGGATTGCACCTAGAACCCTATAGGTGCTTAACAAATACTTTGCCACTGAGCTATATCCCCAGCACTGTATCTTAAGATTTTAGTCTGTCTGTTGTGTACACCCATGCTCCTAGTGCCTGAATTTTCCATTATATTGACCACTTTAAGTCATCTAGAGTTAAAGTGTATAGGATGTAGCATTTTTAGATACTGTTCCATTTTATAGAAGGGACTTAGAATCAGATTATGATCTCAGAATTTGCTGAGATTTAGAACCATTTTCCTGTCAACCTGGAGGGTCATTATTTTTGTGCTGTCTTGTAGAATACTTATCTCCCCCAGATTCCTCAAGGTTTTTGTCCTCAGACCCTCCCAGGAATCCCCCAGCCCTAAGTTTTAGAAGGGTAATGTCCAGCATAGCATTTCTGGTACTTTTCTACTGATCAGCTTTGGATTATCACTGTGGCTCCATCCCACTTCTTAGGAGAATCCTCAAGGTTAAGGGCTCAGCAGTGCCTTACACAGTGTGTGCACAGCTGACTTGAGCTGTTACTGTTGGGTCACATTGGAAATAGGCCCTGGGAGATGGACAAGAAGAAAAGAGTACTTGTCAATCTACACTAAGGATTTTCTTTTCAAGTGGGTTTTTAAATGCTTTTATTTATAAAGATTTGGGGTTTTTTTTGAGATTTTATTTTTATTTTATGTGTATGGGTGTTTTGCCTGCATGTATGTCTGTGTGCCATGTGCATGCAGTGTTGTGGAAGCCTCAGAAAAGTGTGTTGGATCCTGTAGAACTGGAGTTAGTTGTTAGCTGATATGTAGATACTGGGAATTGAACCCAGGCCTTTAAAAGTTCAGTGCTCTTAACCACAGAGCCATCACTAATTCCAATGTTGTCCTGGAGTTTATGAGGAATATTGCTAAGGAAATATTTACTTGTCAAGGATTGCCACATGTTGCTTCGAACTCACAGAGATGCCTGTTTCTGCCTTCTGAGTGCTGGGACTAAAGGTGTGTGCTACCACCGCCCAGCTCAGAAAAATTCTTAACTGGGTTATGTGCTTTAGAAAATTTAGAATTTTGTTTATTCTTCATTTTTAAAATATTTGTTTTTCTGTTTTTATAGCAATACGTCTGGTTTAATATTGGCAGTGTAGATACCTTTGAGCGGAATCTGGAGACTTTGCAGCAAGAATTGGGCATAGAAGGGGAGAACCGGGTACCTGTGGTCTATGTTACTGAAAGTGATGGGTAAGAAATCATTTTAAGTACATGATTTGTGCCAGACATGGTGCACATACATGTAATTCCAGCATTTGGAAGGCTGAAGCAAAAAGATTGACCTGAGTTTGAAGCCAGCCTCAGGTACACGGAAGGACATTATCTCAAAAAGCTGAAAAAAACAAATAAATAATAGAAAACAGATTTGAATACCAGTGTATACATGGCTCCCTCTCCTGTCACCAAGTGACAGGCCACAGACTTATTTAAAATCTGTATTTTAAGGTTTTTGTTTATGTGTTTTAAGTAGATGAGTACTTTGTGTACACTGCACAGTGGAAAGTGGCTCAGGTTCCATTATAAATAGTTGTAAACTACCACCATATGGTTGCTGAGAGTTGAACTTGGAACTGCGGAAGAACAACTAATGCTCTTAACTGCTCAGTCACTTCTCCATCCCCCATGAATTAAAGTCTTTAGCAGGCCTTGTTCTGTTTGGACAAATTGAAAAAATAAATCATTAGTAATTTAGTTTTTGCATTTGACTACCTTCTTTTCTACATGTTTGTGCTCTCTTGACTAAGCAGGGTTTAGAGTGTTAGGGTCCAGTGTGCTATTTTTGTGGGATTTTCATGAGGACCCTCTGTGAAGGGGTAGCACCCTACCTTTAGCTCTCCTTTACCTTTATAGTTGATACTTTCCCTCAGATTTAAGAAATTCTTACCACACTTGGCAGGCAAGAGCACTGGCTGTTCTAGAAGATCTGGGTTCAGTTCCCAGCACCATGGAGCTCACAGCTGTCTGTAATTTTAGTTCTGGGGGATCCAGTGCCAACTCTGGGCCTCTGAACACAAGGCATGCACGTGGTGCCCAGTCATCTATGCAGGCAGAATATTCATGCACACTTGGAGGAGGAGAAGGAGGAGGTAGAAGAATTTGTTTTCTTTAGAACTATTTCTCTTAGGGTTCATCTGAATAACTCGAGTTGAAATTTGGGCAGATTCTCCTGTAGGCTACTCATTCAGCATCAGTGTGGTCTATTGTGGTGTGCACACCTGTAACCCCAGTGCTTAGGTCATTTTCATTAAATGCAGAGGGTACATCCTGCTAGGAGACAGCCAGCTCTGCAGTGACATTAACACTGAATCACTTTTCTGTATATGTAAGGACAAAAGCCAACCTAAGAGCTAGTGTGTTGGTTTACTTATAGCTAGAGGTTTCTGTAGTTGAATCTGTCACTCACTTCCCGCTGCAGTGAGATACCACATAGTGATGGTATGCTTTTGTGTAAGATCTTAAGGGGGTTTCCTAATTTGATAAGCTGGTATTGGTGTTGTAGATTGGATTACACAGGCTGGCTAGCCCTTATGTGGTGTGCCTGGGGCCAGAAATGTTTTCAGTTTTCAGATTTTGGAATGTCTGCATAGACTTTACTGATTGAGTATTCCTAGTCCAAAATTTGAAATTCAGATTTGCCCAAAATTCTACGTTTTTTAAACATACGTTGGCACCAAAAATTACAGGTTTTTCGGCATTTTAGATTTCATATTTTTAGATGAGGGATGCTCATAAGCTATAGAAAGTTCTGTTGCTCTTGTCTATAAACTTGTCCACTGCAGGCTATTTTTCCCCTAGTTCTTTTTTTAACAGTGTTTAAGAAAATTAAAAATTTAGAAAATTTGTACTCAAAAGTTACATTGAATAAAATTTATTAAGACAAAAATAGACTACATCCCTAGGCTTTGAGGCATCTATGCAGGCTCCATATTGCAGAGGTTCTGCTGGAGGAGAGCCTTAAAGTCTGTTAAACAAGAGAGGCCTGCGGAGCTTCAGGTGAGACATTAAACACTATGTTACTTTCCAAATTGGCCTGCTGTTAAATAAAGACCTTTCTTAGGTTGAGGCCTCCCAGTAAGAGAACTGGGAGACTAATACCAGGATTTTGCTAAGCATTTAAGTGAGCCATTGGAAAGAAAAGAAACTTGGTTGTAGCTAACAGTACTGTGTATATTGCAATAGGAATAAAATAATCAAGAGCATATATGTTGAGACAAAGTTTCTTTTTGTTATTCTGTGCCTTTACTTTAATGATAAAAATATGCCAAGATTCTCTTGTGCCTCAGACAAACTACTGGAATATTTTAAAATATCAGCCTTTTGAAAATACTAGACTTTGAAGGTTTCCATGCTTGCCCTGCTACCGTCGGTCTTACTGTACCGTCCTGTGTCCCTCTAGTTCCTTCCTGCTGAGCATGTTGCCCACGGTACTCATTATCGCTTTTCTACTCTACACCATACGAAGAGGGCCCGCTGGCATTGGTCGGACCGGCCGCGGAATGGGTGGACTCTTCAGTGTTGGGGAGACCACGGCCAAGGTCCTAAAGGATGAGATAGATGTGAAGTTCAAAGATGTGGCTGGCTGTGAGGAGGCCAAACTAGAAATAATGGAGTTCGTGAATTTCTTGAAAAACCCAAAGCAGTATCAAGACCTAGGAGCAAAAATCCCAAAGGTAAAAAGATACTTGGAGAGGATTAACTCCAAAACTTGTGTCTCTGAAGCTGTCAGCTCGTTACTTATTCATTTAGCCATTTTTCATTCTGATTCATGCTGTCTGTAGCCTGTTTCCCTATCGCATTTGTATGGATTTTGTGTGTTCCTGAAGGTGTTAGTTTGTTCTCCCTCTAGTCCTATTTACACCTCCCCCTCACCCCTCCGGCTGTGGCCCTAGCATTTTATACTGCATTGGCCCATCTGCTCATACCTGATTCTGAGGCTCGTGGCATAGCATTGGTTGAAGAGACAATACTAATGTTCTCTTGCAGCACATACCTTATAGCTGTTGTGCTAGTGCTGGGCCTCTATTGTGTCAGTTTTGCAGCCCTTGCTGGCATACATTAGCAACTTGGTATTTGTTAAATGGATTGCTTATGGGTGGGGGTTCTGGGTTTGAACATGCTTGCCTAGCACAAGGGTGTTACATGCTAGCCAAGTACTCTATCACAAAGCAATAGGTATTCTCGGCCCTCTTTTTACATAGATTTTTGAGACCTTGAGCTCTTCCTGTAGCCTAGTCAGGCTTTGAATTTTCTATCTTTCTGCATCAGTCTTCCAGGGATTTGGGATTACAGATCTGTGCCCCAAGGCTCAGCTTGGATTAGCTGTTAAATGGATAAAGTAATTCATTAATAAAATTTACTTTAAAGAAATGCTTAAGGGCTGGAGAGATGGCTCAGCAGTTAAGATCAAGCATTTTCTGTTCTTTAAGAAGACAAGTTCGGTTCCCAGCACCTACATCAGGTAGCTCATAGCCACTGGTAACTCCAGCTTCAGGGACTCTCTGGCTCCTTCTGGTCATTGTGGGCACTTGTATACATACAGACATACATATATAAATACAGATAAGTATTTTGTAGAAGAAATGCCTTTGTTTGTCTCATAGATAGGGTCTTACTTTGTAGCCCTTATTGGCCTGGGACTTGGTGTGAAGACCAGAATGGTCTCATACAGAGATTTATCTGCTTTTATTTCCCATGGTGACATTAAAGTCATGTGCCACCACCTGTGGTCAGATAAAAGCTTTGTAAAAGGAGTCATTCTGTGATTTTCATGTCCCATTTATGGATAAAAAATCATGGTAACATAATTTGCCATTACTTAATGCTATTCACGCCATACCTAGTCAGACGAAAGTAAAGTTTAAGAAGTACTTGAGTGCTGAATTACAGTCTTGAAAAGTGTCTTTTGATTGATCATATTATCTCTCCACATGCAGTATTTGGAAATAAGAGTCACATGTTTATTTTTTTATTTATTTGTTTTTTGAGACTATTTCCCTGTGAAGGTCTGGCTGTCCTCAGTGTGTAGTTCAAACTGGCCTCAAACTCAGAGATTCGTCTGCTTCTGCCTTCTGAATGCTGGGATTAAAGGCCTGTGCCACCACTGCCTGCATATTTTTATTTTTTACTTTGTGTGTGTAAGTCTTTTGCTCGCATGCATGACACACGTGTGCCTGCTGGATCCCCTGAAAATAGGATTAGGGATGGTTGTGAACCATTGTATGGGTACGGGGTATTGAACCTGGGTCCTTGGCAAGAACAAGTGCTTTAAACTACTGAGCCATCTCTCTGGCCATCTGTATATTTATGAGACAGAACAGTTTATAGTTGGTTACTTAGTGGAAAGTAAACACGGAGTGAATTCATACATTTGTTAGATACTCTTCTGTTGCTATGAAAGACCCCATGATCAAGACAGCTTATAGAAGAGTTTATTTGGGCTTATGATGGCAGAACAGAGGCATGGGATGGAGCAGGAAGCTCAGGGCTCATATCTTGAACTCAAACATAGAGTAGAGAGCAAACAAGTTAAGGCAAGGAGGTCTTTAAGCTCTCAAAAAACACCTGCAGTTTTGTATTTCCTTCTGCAGGTCCGCACCTCCTCAGCTTCCCCAAACAGTGCTGTCAGCTGGGGACCACATGCTCACATACCCAAGACTGTCGGGGCAGTTTGCTTTAGGTGGATGTGAGTCTCTACTATTTCATGAAAGCAAAAGCTATTACGTTTATTAATTTTATGGTTTCAAAAACAAGTTTTACTTGTAAAGAACAAAATAATAATGTAAATTGGGAGTGTGGTATTTATATTTCTTTATTATTTAAGCAGTTTATTAGCCTAGCTGGTTTCTTTTCATACTATTAGGGTGAGAGCTTAAAAACCACTAAAACAACTGCTACTATAGTTTCAAACCATTAAAACAAACCCCAGAGCCTTGTAATGTTGAAGTTGAAACCCAGTGATTGTGCATGCTAGCAAGTCTACAACTGAGCTACCCGACGGCCTAGCACCAAAGGTCTTTATAAACAGAAGTATGTAAGATTTCATATCACATTGTTACCAGATTGTCTTGAAATAGAATTGTCTCTAACAATCCTCTTGTGTTTATTACTGTAAAAACATTCTGCTATAATGTAAATATTCCATTTATCACTAAGATTTAGAGACAGGTACCCTTTGAAATTTTTGTGGATGTACAGTTTCTGTTGTGACAATTCTGATTAGATGTAATGGTTCTGTTTCTGAAGGGCGCCATTCTCACCGGCCCTCCAGGGACTGGTAAAACACTGCTAGCTAAGGCCACAGCTGGAGAAGCCAATGTTCCCTTCATCACAGTCAGTGGATCTGAATTTCTGGAGATGTTTGTGGGTGTTGGTCCAGCCAGAGTAAGTCTTGTTCTGTTTTCTGATGATGGAACTTCTTTACTCAAGCCCATTGCCCCTGGGGGTGGACTGGTGAGGATGACCCTGGTCTGGAATTCCTAGACTGACCTCTCACTGCTCACTTCTTCATTCAGTCTTCCAAGGCTATACTATCAGGGCCTGTGTGATTTTCCACCTACCTTCCTTCACCCCAGCCAGTACTGTAGTCCATTCTTAAGATAATTTACAGATTTCAATAAGTGGCTTTACTTTGTGGGTAATTTCTTTTGGTAGCAACTTTATTAAGGCATACTTAATAATTGACGTGCTGTAAACAGTTGACAGTGAGTGTACAGTTTTTAGATCTATGCAACTGCTAATGTATTTTAGTCACTGTAAGAAGAAACATGAGTCCTTTAGGAATCTCTCCATCTCCTGGCCCTAACCAGGATCTAACACCTATAGATTTCCTGTAGAATTGTACAATGTGTGATCTGTTTTGTTTTGGACTTTCTGTTTTATATTTAAAAAAAAAAAAAAACAAAAAACTGGGCGTGGTGGCACATTCCTTTAATCCTAGCACTCAGGAGGCAGAGGCATGCTGATCTCTGGATCTCTGTATTTGAGACCAACCTGGTCTACAAAGCAAGTTCAGAGAAACTTTGTCTTAGGGGAAAAAACCTTATTTTTATTTTATATGTGTGGACATTTTTTCTGCATGTGTGTGCATTGTCCACAAAAGAGGGTGTCAGATATACTAGAACTGGAGTTAGACAGTTATCAGTTATCATGTGGATGCTGAGAATTTAATTCAGGTCTTATGGAAGATCAGCAAATACTCTTAACCACTAAGCCATCTCTCTTGCCCTTTGTTTTGTTTTGAGATGGAATCTTGCCGTGTTTCTTAGGTTGGTCTTGAGTTCTATGTCCATTCTTGGGGAGTTGGGGCTACCACATGCACTACTGCATCAGTATGTGGTCTTTTATACCGGCTTTTCTCACTCAGTATGATACTTCACGTTACTACAGAATTTTCCAGTGTCTGTGCCACACACTTTTAATTGTAGCCCTCTTAATTAGTGTAATAATACATAATGCGATCACAGAAGGATTAGGTTTTCATGGTCTTTTGAGAAGAGTGGAGTTTTGCCGTGTAGCCCAAGCTGCTCTCCATTTTGTAGTCCTACCCCAGCCTCCAGTGTTAAGGTCCAGTTGTGTGCCACCATGCTCTGTGCTGAGGTTACTTTTGTTAAACACTGACTTGCCAAGTAACTCACAGTCTTTCTGTCAAGGTCCGAGACTTATTTGCCCTTGCTCGGAAGAATGCCCCTTGCATTCTCTTCATTGATGAGATTGATGCTGTGGGAAGGAAGAGAGGTCGAGGCAACTTCGGAGGGCAGAGTGAGCAGGAGAACACACTCAATCAGCTGCTTGTGGAGATGGACGGTGAGCAGTCACCTAGCTGTGAACCTGAACTTTGAGTCATCTTGATCTCTGAATGAGAATTTTTATTGTGATACTGACCTTAAGAAGTAAAAAAAAAAAAAAAAAAATCTCTAATGGCACAGCATCAGGCACTCTGCCAGAGGACCTGAGTTTCAACCACATGGTGGTTCACAACCATTTGTAACTCCGGTTTCAGGGGATGCCTTCTGGTTTCTCCCAGCACACACCTGATGAGCATACATACATGCATCTAATCCTGTTTTATGCCAGTACCTTAACTAGTATCCTGCCTTAACACTGGCAATAAGATTATACTGACTAAGAAAATGGGTGAAAGATGAACACAAGAGCTAATGTCTGTCTCGTTCTTTAAATTGATTATGGTTCTAAAACATCATGAAACCCAAGTGCAGTGAAGTGTGAATTTGGCAGACGTTGAATACAGGTGAGATCTTTGTGGGTTTGCATTTAAGTTGAAAATATCCTAAGCCAAAAAAAAAAAAAAAGTACAGTGAGTACCCCTGTATACAGAACTGAGCAGTACAACACACTGTAGAGTATATTTCTTAAGGGTGGTGTGACTGGCTGGCTGCCAGCTAGCATGGCTAGAGAGAATCAAGCCAAACTGTGCTGGTCCATAAAAAGAGGCAGATTCAAAACGTACAGTGCAGTTTTAACTGGTTGTGCATCTCTTCCACCCTGTCTTGGGGTGAGGGCCACTTGTACTTCTTACCCTAGAAGGTAGCAGTCATCTGTGCTGGCCACCAGCTTTTCTGTCAGTTAAGGAGGCAATTTCTGGGGTGGGTGCACCATTCCTGCTGGGAGGTGTGTGGACACTTGCCTGTGTGCACAAAGGGAAGGCACAATGTCAGGCATTGTGCTGGCTTAGTTGAGGAAGCCAGCACAGGATCAGAATGTGGATGGAGACTTGCTCCAGTTTGTAGCAGCCAGTTCACCCTTGGGCTCTAAGCCTAGATTGGAGCACCACATTGGGGGTACCAGCCCATGCTTCCTTCCTTTCAGTGCCCATGTCCTGAGGTTGGGCTTGGGGAGGGAGTCACCATCTGAGACTGGCTGAGGAAACCAAGCCATGTGGAGACAAAAAGACAGCTTAGTGATTGAGGACATTACTGCTTTTACCAAGGACTCCAGTTCATCTTAGAACTATGTGTACCTCGGGCGGGTTATAAACACCTATGACTTTAGCCTTTGAGCTATGAGGGTACCCCAACTTACATGTACACGCACACGTAATTTAAAATGACAAAAGATAGTTGGTTTGTGGTAGCACACATCTTTAATCCTAGCACTCAGGCAGAGGCAGGTGGAGCTCTGTGAGTTCAAGGCCAGCCTGGTCTATAGAGCAAGCTCTAGGACAGCCAGGGCTACTCAAAGAAATAAACACTGTCTTGGAAAAAAAAGTCTGAAAAAAGAAAACTGCTGAGCATAGAGATGTAGCAGTTGGGGGCAGAGCTAGGAGACTCACCAACAGTTTGTCCACAGAGTAAGTTCTAGGCCAATGTAAATACAGAGTTGACTCTGTATCTTTAAAAACAAAAACCTGAAAATTGATTCCTAAGTGTGCCATGCCAAGGGACGTGCTAGAGAGAGAATGACCAGAGGTTGCGGGAGCTTACAGAGGAGGCATTTCTAGTCTGCCACAGCAGGATAACCACAGTTGTGGAGAAGGAGAATGTCTTAGAGCAGCTCACAGGCTGTGGTCCAGCTAGTCCAACAGTGTTGTCTACCAACAGAAGTTCATGAATGTAGTAGTTGGTTTAGCCATGAGGCTGGATCTCTCAGCTGGTCTTCAGTGTGCACCAGCATCCTTCAGAAATGGGCTCTAATGCCAGTGAAGAGATGGACAGATGAGTTTGCCAGAGAGAGGGAAGGCAAGCAGGCCAGGAGAGGCAGCTTCCTTCTTCCTTGTCCTTCATATAAACTGCCACTAGAGGGTGTGATCCAGATTAAAGGTGATCTTCCCACCTCAAAAAATCAGAATTAAATTGAATGTTCTCACTTCAAATGATTTAGTTGAGGGAAAAAATTCCTTACAGATGTACCCAGCTATTAGGTTTTAGTTAATTGTAGGTATAGTCAAGTTGATAGTCCAGATGTTGGCTAGGCCGAGACACAAAAACTTCTGACTACAGCCAATTAGTCTTTTTTTCTGTCCTATGTTACTAATTCTGACTCCATTGTAATCACCACATTTTTAGGCTTCAACACGACCACCAATGTGGTCATCCTGGCAGGCACAAATCGGCCAGACATCCTGGATCCAGCTCTACTGAGGCCAGGCCGCTTCGACAGGCAGATTTTTATTGGTGAGATGGTATTCACTAGGTTCAGTTTAAGTTCTGTGGTAGAGATGTGTCTCCTCACTGTGACTTTTTTGTTTCCTTAAAAATAATTTCTAAAGGCCCCCCGGACATAAAAGGACGAGCCTCAATCTTCAAAGTTCACCTTCGGCCACTGAAACTGGACAGTGCTTTGGAAAAGGAGAAATTGGCTAGAAAATTGGCATCCTTAACCCCAGGGTTTTCAGGTAAGTGAAAATTACTACTGTTTTTAAAGCATTTTCAGTCACTAGCAAGCACCAGGTCACTGTAGTTACTCTCACTTGGGACCTTCGTCAGATGTTTTTACCTTTTAATTATGAGATATGCACATAATTAGAGGATGCAGTAAATTGAGCCTTGAGTACTTTACTAGCTTTAGGAATGAGCAGGTAGCCATTAACTTCCAGGTACTCTGCATTTGGACCCCACCCTCTGCCTTCACAGTGGATTCATAGCATATCACTTTCTCCATTAATCGTTTAGGATGTTCTCCTAAGTATCCTTTAACAGTTGCTGATAGAGATGGCATGCTGCAGTGCTCACCCGGGTTTTGACATAGTAGCCCAGTGGTCACTATCTTTAATTTTGAGACATTGTATCACCGTGAGAAGTATTATCAACATCTCCTTCCACCTTGGGCCTGGACAACAGTAACGTACTTTCAGTCCTTGTTCATTTCCTTTCTGGACATTTTATATAATTAGATTATGCAGTATGTTACTTGCTTATGTTCACTTAGAATGCTGTTGAGATTGGTCCATAGTTAGTAACAGGCAGCAGCTTCATTTTTTTTTCTGGTTATTCATTATCTGGTGTATGGTGTATGTCTCCCTCAACCTGTTCTTCATTTGATGGTGTTTGAGTGGTTTCTCCTCTGTGATTGTTATAAATTAACACTCCTAATATTCAGATAGCTTTTGCGGGGGTATATTAATTTCTCTTAGGATTGCTTGATCATGTGAGGAGGGTGTGTTTGACTTTCTGAGGAACTGCCAGGCTGTTTTCTAAAGTGGCTGCATCATTTTAACTCCCACCGTAGGCTATGAATATGTATGCCAGTTTCTTCATATCCTTGCCAGCAACCACTGTTTGCTCTGGCCTGTCTCTTCTGTCTGCTCTCACCTCTGCTTTCAAGACAAAATCTTGCATAGTAATCCTAAGGGTAGAAATTGGTGTCTCATTGAAGTTTTAATTGGTTATTTAATAAACTGCTATGAATATATAGAAATTTAATAAGTTGCCATGAAGTATTGTATTGTTTCTAGAATTTGTTTTACTGTTGATTTCTAGTTTTATTTTCACTGTGATCAGATAGGATATGATAAATCGTTTTGATTCTTCTTGGTTTGTGTGTTCTATATTGGTTGGATGAAATATTCTATAGATGACTTTTAGGCCTATTTGATCTGTGGCATAGTTAACTCAGAAGTTCGCTTTTAGTTTAAATGATCAATCTAAAGGTGGAAATGGGGTATTGAGGTCAACACTATTACTGAATCAGGTCTGTCTGACCTGATGCCCACTGAAATTGGGGGCTTCATATCTTCTGGACAAACTGCCTCTATTAATATGTAGTTACTGTCTGTCTTCTGACTAATTTTGATTTGAGGTTATGGTTAGTGGATCTGGACTCCCAGGAGACAAACCTCTAGGCACATCTGTGAGGAAATTATCTTGGTCAGGTTGTTTGAGGTGGGATGCACACTGGCATTCGTCCATTTCTGCTTTCTAACTCCAGACACGGTGTAGGCAAGTGTTAGAGCCTGCTGCTTCTCTGCTGTAGTCCATCCTTCCCTCCCTTTCCCTCTCTTGTTTTTTTGAGGCAGGGTTCCTCTGAGTAGTTGGCTATCTTGGAACTCTGTAGACCAGGCTGGCCTGTACTCAGAGATCTGCCTGATCTGCCTCCTGAGAGCTGGGGTGGGATTAAAGGTGTGCACCACCACCCAGCTGAAATGTCGTTTTAGTCAATTTAAAAATATACCTTTGTTTGATGTAGCAATCTTGGTTTGCAGTTACTTATTCATTCATTCTGTGCTTTCTTGGTTTAATCCCTGATTTTATTTGGTGTGTTTGCTTTTTCCTCTTACAGCTTTTAATAATTTCTATGTGTTGCATTTTGACATCTTGATTCTGCTATGTTGTGGGGAGATTCTTCTCTGGGTGTGTGCATTTGGAACTTTAAAAACTTTACATTTGGATATCCATTTCTTTCTCAAGATTTGGAGATTTTCTTTGAATATATTCACCAAGTCTTTAGTGTTTATCTCAGTTCTTTTTATTCTGTAGAATCTTAAATGTGTTCCGACCCTGATCTTGACTTCTTAGCTAAGTCTGTTTGATGACTCTCTTCACTCTATTTTTTATTCGACTCATTAATAAGTTTTTTCTTTCTAGAATTTAGTTATTTCAAAATCTTAGTTTCCTTGCTGAGTTTTTCTTCCATGTTGTTGCTAATTTCTCATTGATTTTCCTGACTTTACTTTTGTCTTTCTGACTTTCTTCTCCAGGATCTAGATTTAATTCATTTGGTCATTTTTATTATTAAGCTTTCTAAGTTATCATCTGGCATTTTGTCTTTCAGTATTTTTGAGGCACACAAAATTCCATGAAAGTATAAAGGTGCATAAAAAACAATAAGAGTCTTTCTTAAGAACAATAAAATAAAAATAAAATTCTTTTAGGCTGGAGGTACAGCTTAGTCACCCTGGGTTTGATCCCTAGTACCACATAAAACAGGTGTGGTGGCACTCTCCTATAATCCCAGCACTAGGGGCGCGTGTGTGTGTGTGTGTGTGTGTGTGTGTGTGTGTGTGTGTGTGTGTGTGTGTGTGTGTGTGTGTGTGTGTGTGTGTGTGTGTGTGTGTGTGTGTGTGTGTGTGTGTGTGTGTGTGTGTGTGTGTGTGTGAGAGAGAGAGAGAGAGAGAGAGAGAGAGAGAGAGAGAGAGAAGGGTAGATGATGGAATGGGGGCAGGAAGATTGGGAGTTCAAGGTTATCTTGGGCTACGTAGAAATAAATAGTAATTGTTCTTTATTTTGTGTATATGTTTGGAGGTATGATAGGCACATACATGTGCTGCGGCTCACATGTGGTTGTCGGAAGACAACTCGGTCAGTTTTCTTCTACCTTTACATGTGTTCTGGAGCGTGAACTCAGGCCTCATCAGGATTGCATTGTAAGCATTTTATTAACTGAGCCATCTTGATTGGCCCCAATAGTGAACAACTGTGTTTGAAGAAAAAAGTTGTAGTAGTTTGTTTCTAAGTCTTTAGAAACTGAAAGTGTCAGTTATTTGCCCCCAGGGAGGGGAGTCAATATTTTGAATTACAGATTCTTTCAAGTGACTTTCATTGGTGTTGGGCATGGTTTGGGGAAGTGTTAATGTGTATGAACATTTCTCTTCAATGGCTTTTCTTGTTTGCATACCTGGGGCCTCCACCAACTATGCTTAGCTTTGCAATCTGCCCTGCTCTACAGACCCCTGAATTATATCCACTGGGGTGTTCAGGTGACCAAATGAATTAAATCTAGATCCTGGAGAAGAAAGTCAGAAAGACAAAGGTAAAGTCAGGAAAATCAATGAGAAATTAGCTGGGGTCTGAGGTGTTCTCAAGGGCGTTGAGGATTGGAGAAAGAATCTATAAGGCCTGTGTTCAGATTTTCAGTCTCCTAAGTGCTTATTATCCTGCTGGAGTGATAGATCTGTGATGTCAGGGAGTCATCAGAGGGTCAGTGTGCAGAAAGATCTGCCTGCTGGCTGCAGACTCAGCACTCTGACTGCAGAGTTATCCTCAGTAAATGATTTCTGCCCCCAGCACAGAGGGTGGGGCTACCTTTTCCTGTGCACTCCTGCCTACTTTTTTATTTATTTATTTTTTTGTCAGTATCTGGCCCTCCTGTTCCCTACACTTCCTTCCAGAGCTGTCTTTCACCCTGGGGTCTATGGCAGTTAACTCAAGTCCTGACTAGTGATTGTTCTGTGTTCTTAGACCTCAATTTTAAACACTGGGTTCTTTCCATGATGGCACCTGACTACTTACTCCAAGATATCCACTACCTCACCAAAGCCTGACACCAGAATAGATGCTGTGAGGAGCAGGCTTGTTCTGTGGGTGCCACTGCCCCTCACTGCCCCTCTCTTCACACCAGTGCTGCTTTCTGATGAGGCTACTGCTGCTTTTGTCCACTGAGCTTTTGTCCACTGAGAGCTGCTACTCTGCTTGACCCGACTGCTCCCCACCTCACCCTTCCACACTCAGTGCTGTCGTCACCATTGTGAATTTCTGAAGCTTTTTTTCTGTCTTTTGAGTAAATTCAGTTTTTTCTTTCCCTGATTCTTCTCTTTAAGTGGTTCACACAAAGTCAGTTTCTTGTGAGTCATCTTACCCAGAAGTACTGTACTGTTTAAAACATGTTTACTTAGCTTATTTTATAGCTTACTTGTATTAACACATACTTCATCTGAAAAATCCACTTAAAGCCATTACAGTCCAAACAAGCACTTGACAAGCTTCACATTATTTGAATTTAGTTTGTTAGCCAAGTGTATGAGATTATTTTAATACATGTTTATTATGTTATATGAGCATATTGTCTAGCATGCTCATAAGTCATTTTTTTGGGCAAAGATGGTAAAACTAAGAAAATTGATGTGCATTTAAAAATACTGTCATTGGAGACCCACAGCCCAACATTAGGCAGAGGTTGAAGAATTCTGCAGGGCAAGTAGGGGTTGGGGGTGAGGTGGTAGGAGCCAGAGGGGTCAAAGACACCACAAGAAAACACACAGAATTAGCTAACTTGGGCTCATAGGGGTTCTCAGAGATTGAACCGACAACCAGGAAGCCTGTATGAGACTAGGCCCTCTGCATGTATGTTAAAGTTGTGTAGCTTGGTCTTCCTGTGGGAGCGGGAGCTGTACCTGAATCTTGACTGTGCTTGGGACCCTTTTCCTCATCTGGATTGCCTCATCCTGCCTTGATGTGAGGGGATGTGTCTAGTCTAAGTGCAACTTGATATGCCATGTTTGGTAGATGTCCCTGGTAAGCTTGCCTCTTTCTAAAGAGAAATGGAGGAAGAGTGGACAGGGGAGGGGAGAGAGGGAAACTATGGTCAGAGTGTAATATATGAGAAAAAATAAATAAATGAAAATACTGTTATTGGACTTAGTAGTTAAGATCACTGGTAGCTCTTGCAGAGGACCCACGTTCAATTCCAGCACACAGAGCTATCAACAATCTGTAACTCCAGCTCCAGGTGATCCAGTGCCTTCTTTTGGTCTGTTGGCACAGTATGCACATGGTGCACAGAATACATGTAGACAACACCTTAATACACAAATAAAATAAAAATTTAAAAATACTATCCTAGTTTTCCATTACCTGAACCATATTATCTGTTAAGGTGAATCGGTGTGTGTGGCTCCTGTTTGGTACAATTCTCTCATCTTATCTCACAAAGCCAAGATTATGTAGGCTTGTACTTAAAACTAGAATAGCTTAGGGTTCTTGAAAACACTTTGAATTATGTTTCAGTTAAACCCCTCAGGCTCGTTATGGGTCAGATCCATGTGGGTTCAGTCCTCCCTGGTGTCAGTTTGAGTGAGATCTTGTTTGTTTGTAGGAGCTGATGTTGCCAATGTCTGCAATGAAGCTGCTTTGATTGCTGCACGACACCTTTCAGATGCCATTAATGAGAAGCACTTCGAACAAGCCATTGAGCGGGTGATTGGAGGTAAGGCAGTGAGTATAACTCAGGTCAAAGGGCTGATGGTAGTTAACATGTTAGGTGGTATGTGCCTGTAATTTTGGTGAGATGAGGGGAGCATCTCAATGTTGAGCTCACTCTAGGATAAATGGTGAAACTATGTCTTATTTTAAATACTCATAAAAGAACATTTTAGCCCTTGATTTCTCTGATTGGCAGGATGTATATGGAAAGTCTATCCACGCAGCTGTGGGGCTTGCCATGCCATCTCCAGACTACCTTGTACTTTCTTGAATTTGAACCCTTCCCTCCCTGAGGTGGAGAAGAGCTTGCCTGTTCACAGTGCTGCCTCTGAACCAACGCTGTGGCAGACTGACAAGGGGAGAGATCCTGTGAACTATGGGGAGATAGTTTGCTTTTTCAGATAAACAGGAAGATTAGAGTTATAGCATAGCATTGGAGTACCTGCTTAGCATACACGGCTCTAGGCTCCATCTCCAGCACTACAAAAAGAAAAAGAAAGAAATGCTGTGTAATAGTGAGTGAATTAACTCATTCTTAGTAACTTCTGACCCTGATAGCTTCATGGAATACATTTGTCTCAGATGAATTACCTTGAACAAAACAAAACACTTGAAAGATGATGTCATAGTTTGTCTGTCACAGAATATGCACCATCAGAGTTTATGATTATAGATTATGATACAAAATGAGGTGTGGAGCCAGCCTCTCTGCAAGCTGGGGAAAAGCTGAAATTACAGATCTTTGAACTCTGTAGTTGGCATTCTTTGGTGTTTTTGAGACAGAGTTTCTCTGTCTAGCCCTGGCTATCCTGGAACTCACTCTGTAGACCAGACTGGACTCAAACTCACAGAGATCTGCCTACCTCTGCCTCCAGAGTGCTGGGATTAAAGGTGTGCGCCACCACCACCCAGAAACACTGGACTCTTAACACAGGATCTTCTGGACAGTGAGTCTGGGAGTGACTTTCCTAGAACGTTTCTTGACAAACTCCCTAAGCCCTTAAACTATGTGGCTTTGTGGCTTGGGGCTCTTAGTAGGGATCTTAGGTCTTTCACTAGGGGACAGACGACAGGGATCCTTTTTGTCTCAGGACTTGATGGTTCTGAATAACAGAACCAAGCAGAGGACACTTCCAGACTTTTCTCTCTGCGTTTCATATTCCAAATGCTGAATTTCATTTACGTTTTTGTTGCTTTCCCAAAAAAGGTAAGTGAGCCTGGAGTAGAGATGAGAAATACACACTTTTGTTGTAGTTGGATATATTTTAGACTTGGCTCTTTAGTCTGATTTCTGTGAGGAAGTTTGGGTAGGTTATTTGTTAAATTACATCTTCGGTAATGAGGTGTGTAATATTGTATCACTACCTTTTAATGTCATTGTCATTAAAACAGTGGTATGGGGTTTTTATTGTTATTAGGTTTGGAGAAAAAAACCCAAGTTCTTCAGCCCGAGGAGAAGAAGACAGTCGCTTACCATGAAGCAGGCCATGCAGTCGCAGGCTGGTATCTGGAGCATGCAGACCCGCTCTTAAAGGTGTGGTGCCGGAGTGTGTTGGCATATTGTGATAGGCAGGCCAGCTTAGTATGTGAGCAGTGACTGAGAGGGGCATTCCGCTCACTCAGGAGGTTGCAGATACAGTATACCTATGGAGGAAAGAAAGTAGTGACTGATGGCTGAAGGAAATGCTTACTACATACGCTGTCCTGCAGATGTAGCACAAATCTTGACAGAAAACTTAGGCTTGTCACCCTGGAGAATGAACCTAAGACCTCACACATACTGGATAAGTCCTTGACCACTGAGCTATGCACCCAGCCCTTTTCACTTTATTTTGTTATTTTAAGCATATGTGATTTATGAGTGTATATGTGCTCAGGTATGGGCACACATATATCTGCTCACATGTATGTTCTTGAACATAGAAGCCAGCTGTGGGTGTTTGAGTGTTTCTATTGCTGTCTACATCTTATTTACCATTTCTAGGGCCTTGCACACACTAGCCAAATACTATAAAACTGAGCATATTCTCAGCCCAGATAGGCTTGTTGGCCCTTCCTCTTCCTCTCCCCTCCCCTCCCCCTTCCTCTCCCCTCCCCTTCCCTCCCCTCCCCTCCCCCTTCCCCCCTCCCTTCCCCCCTCCCCTTCCCCCCTCCCCTCCCCCCTCCCTTCCCCTCCCCTCCCCTCCTTTCCCTTTGTGGTTGTTGTAAAGCTGAATCTAAAGATTTTTGGAAAAACAATAGTGGGAGCAGCCAGGTGGGGGTAACACTGCCTGACTTTCATATGGCAATGCTGCAGTGAAGTCTGCACTCAGAGCACGGAGGCAATCGAATCTCTGTGAGTTTGAGGACAGCCTAGTCTACAGAGTGCGTTCCAGGATAGCCAGGGCTACACTGAAAATCCTTGTCTTTAAAAACAAAAAGTTGATAAATAAGAAATTTAAAATTTAAATTGAGGTCCAGGTGTGGTATTGCATGCCTGTGATGTCAGCACTTGAGAGCAGGGGCAAGAGGATTGTAGATTTGGGGCCAGTCTGTGCTACATAAAGAAACAAGCACTAATTGGAGGGTAGCTCAGTGGCCGAGCACTCAACCAGCATGCATAATAGTGAGCCAGCCGGGGTAACACAATAAGACCCTGACTCAGAAGTAGAAAAACAGAAACAACACCCCAGCACCCTTGTCCTTGAGAAATGCCATTAAGAAAATGTGAAAGAGTGGGTAGGCGCATGTGGGCACATTCAGGAGGAGGAGGCTGGAAGGCCAGGAGTTACAGGCCAGCCTGGGCTGTAGTATAGTGACACTTTGTCTCAAAAACGCAGTCACTTTAAAAGGAAGGGAACAAAGGCCATTCTGAAAATGCAGTAAATGTGTGTGGCAAAAGGTTAAACTCAATACTTTAAAACTCTGGGCAAGATTTGCATATGCACTTCATAAACGAAGGCATATGAACAGGCACTGAACCAGGGAATTGCAAAAGAACACACAGGTACCAGAGCCACTTAGGGGCGGTTAGAATTTAGCAAGGTAGCGGTGCTAAGAAAGGGAGCACTGTGACAGGAGGAGGTAAATGGCTCCATAAAAGTCATCATGACCTAATCCTGATCCAAAGTGGGTGGAAGTGGATTCCACACAAGGATTTTTCTGCTGACTTATAGTATAGTAAGCTGAAAACAACCGCACTCTCCATCAAAAATTAATTGGAAGCCAGGCGTCCTGGGCTCCTGCCTATAATCCTAGCACTTCAGAGGTTGGAGCAGTAGGATTAACATGTTGTGAGTTCAAGGCCAGCTTGACAACTGTTGTATTAGATTTCTGGCCTAGAATTTCTGGTCTTGCCTTGTGGCCCAGACCCGCAGACCCACAGTCCCATAGACCCAATGAAAGACACAGACGCTTATTAACTGTACACTGATTGACCTGGGGCCCAGGCATATTTCTTACTAGCTGTTGCTCTTAAATTAACTCATGATTCTTATCCTGTTCAGTCATGTGGCTCAGTACCTTTGCTCAGAGCAGTATAGTTGTCCTCTGCATCTTCTGATTTCTCTGGCATCTCTGTGGCCTCTGTTCTTCTTGATTCCAGAGTTTTTTTTTAGTCTGGTAGCCCTGCTCACACTTCCTGTCTGCCTTTGGCCAATCAGCATTTTTATTAAACCAGTAAGTGGGACAATTATTTACAATGGAACAACATAATCCCCCAGCACACAACTGTGAACCTTGTCTCAAAAAACAAAACAAAATGGATACCTGATGTATTTATAGCAGTGGCATGCTGTAAAGCAAGGAAAATTAATGAGCAAATTGTTAGTACACACAGCAGTGTGGATGAATCTCAAAAACAAGAACTGAAACCAGAAACAAAAGTTGATACTGTGGGGTAGCACTTCTGCATCATTCTAGAAAGGTAAACTTGCCTGTAAGCATGCATGCTTGGGGCTGTGGATGGCAACTTGGGGGTGTGGTGGCAGCTTTTATATATTAGTTGTGGTTGAAAGTTGTTTATAAAACTCACTGTTTTAGGGGTTGGGGAGGTGACTCAGCAGGTAAGAGCACACTGGCTGCTCTTCCAGAGACCCGGGTTCAATTCCCAGTCTGTAACTCCAGGCCCAGGCTATCCAACACACATGGTATACAGATACAATGTAGGCAGAACAACCATAAAACAAAAGGAAATATAAGAATTTTAAAATAACTTATTTTAAAAAAACTCACTGTTTTATATTTAAACTAGGTAGACTTTATATAGAGAAATCCTCTTCCAATAGAGTTAGTTTCTAAGGAAAAGAAATTGCCTCATTTCATAAAAGGGACCTGAAGGACAGTGAAAGCTCTTGAGCATCTTGGCTCACTGTCCCTTTCGTCCTCTGAGGCACAAGTGGCTGTACCAGAGCTGAGTCAGGTCTGGAGACCCCAGTCAGCAGTCAGCAGGACTCCTGTCCTAAAACACTGATTTCAGTTTGCCTTCACGTAAGGTCAGAAGTCATGTCTGGAACTCTGAGGTGAGGGAGTTTCCCTCCTGGTTCTTGCTAGATCTCCTGGCACTGAAGCTGGTGTGCAGGCCAGCACGACGCTTCCTTTTCCTCGGCGAGTTTCCCTGTAGACAGGCATCCTGATTAGGCCTGCACTGGAGTGAGACCTTGACACACTGTGCTTCCTGTTCACCAGGTGTCCATCATCCCTCGTGGTAAGGGACTGGGCTATGCTCAGTACTTGCCAAAGGAACAGTATCTGTACACAAAGGAGCAGCTGCTGGACAGGATGTGCATGACTCTGGGCGGCCGAGTCTCCGAAGAGATCTTCTTTGGAAGAATCACAACCGGTGCTCAGGATGACTTGAGGAAGGTGACCCAGAGTGCCTATGCCCAGGTGAGTTTGTGGTCCTGGGCTTCTGCTTCCCTGTCTCCCTGGAGACTCAGCCTTGTGAGTAACTGAAATGACACAGATGTTTTACCAGTTTTTTTCAGCAAAAATCCACTCTAGGGGCTGGAGAGATAGCTCAGCTGTTAAAAGTGCATACTGTTCTTGTACGAGTTCTCTTCCCAGAACTGATACCTCTGGCCTCTAAGGGCACCTGGACTCGTGTGTAGACATACATACAAATAATTTAGATACTAAAACAACAAAACTACTTTACTAAAACAACAAAAGCTTTCTGGAGGTGGTGGCGTCCTTTAATCCCAGCTCTCGGGAGGTAGAGGCGGGCAGATCTCTGTGAGTTCGAGGCCAGTCTGGTGTACAGATCAGTTCCAGGACAGCCAGGGCTACACAGAGAAACTCTTATCTCAAAAACAAAATCAATCTAACAAGAAAAAAATAAAAATAAGAACTTACAAGAAAAAAAAATTGTATTGTAGTCTTCAGAGTTTTCCCTGAGAATCCTGTATGTAATGTTTACAGGTAGAGTTTAAAGTTTATTTTTCCAAGTTTTATATTTTAGGACGGTCTCTTGTAGCTCAAGTCAGTCTCAGACTTGCTGTATAGCTGAAGGTGACCTTGGATTCTCAGCCCTCCCAAGTGTTGGGATTTCAGTATGTGCCACAGCACCCTGCTGTAATTTGGCTTTTTAAAATGATTTATTTTGTAATTTGATCTATATGAATGCTTGGCTAAGTGTATACATGTGTACCACGTGAGCCTAGTGCCCTTGGAGGCCAGAAGAATGCACTGGACCCCCCAGAACTGGAGTTTCAGTTGATTGTGAGCTCTGTGTGGATGATGGGAACCAAACCCGAGTGCCTAGAAGGAAGGTCTAAAATTTAATTTTTAAGCTCTGTGTCCATCCCCACAGCAGTTTGACAGCTGAACTCAGGATCTTCCCACGGCCTGTCCCTTGCTACTCCGCTGGCAGCAGCCTCTCTCCCAACCTGTGACCATCCTGTGTTCTTTTCAGCCTTTACTGCAGCCTATCAGTGTGCTCTTTTCTCTGGGCAGACATGAACCACCACTGTGGGATCTGCTCCCCACTGAGTCTGTCTTCTGTGTCTTGTGTTAAAAGTGATTATTTTCTAGCTAGCTGTGTTTAATGTTACATTTTTTTCTTTGTAGCACCATTGCATTTGCTTTGTTACAGCATCATTGTTTGCTCTTGTTTTTTCTAGTTTAATCCTTTGTTGTTTTGTTTTTTAACACAGGGTTTCACTGTGTAACCCTGGTCTATCCTGGAACTCACCTCTGTAGACCAGGCTGGCCTCGAACACTCACGATTTCCTTCTCTGTCTGCCTCCTAGGTGCAAAAATTAATGGCATATGCCACCACACCCAGCTCTAGTTTAATCTCTTTTAAACAGTGTTTTTCCTGCTGTGAGTAGTTTCTTCCTGTCTGCTAACAGCCAGGAGTCCTGTCTCTATCCTCCTGCTCGATTCATTTCTGGATCAGTGGATCTTTCTGATCTCAGGAGTGGGGAGGGCTATGATGTGGTGATGTGCAGAAACCTGTACTTTTCCCCTCTCTGTCTCTTGCTGCATCCCACTTTGAGACACCTCTCCCCTTAAGGTTCTTTCATTTTTATTTTATGTGTATGGCCGTTTCGCCTGCATGTTGTCTGTGCACCATGCACATGCCTGGTACCTTCGGAGGCCAGAAGAGGGCATCATAACTCTGGGAACTGGAGTGACAGAGGTAGAGAGCCTCCATGTGGATGCTGGGAGCTGAACCGTGACTTCTGGAAGAGCGTGCAGTGCTCTTAGCCACTGAGCATCTCTTTAGCCCTGGTCCTTCTCTTTTTCAAGTTGGTTTGGATTTTACTTCCAGAAGCTTCTCCCTCAAGCAGCACTATCTAGCTTGGGAGCCTCACACGAGTCGCGGTATGTCTGTTTCTTCACATGGTCCCTTGGCTCCAGAGACACAGTTTGTGAAATAAATGCGGACAGATGTCATCCTGTGTTCTGTTCTCAGGTTAGACAGTCTTTTCACAGGGAGAACTTGTCGGCAGTTTGATTGGATCAAGTGCTTTGTTTTGTTTTGTTTTTTGAGACAGGGTTTGTGTTGCCATGGCTGTCCTGGGACTTGCTTTGTAGACCAGGCTGGCCTCCAAACTCACAGAGATCCCCCTGCCTCTAGCCGCCATGTGCTGAGATTAAAGGTGTGTGCACCATGACCAGCAGTATCAAGAGCTTGTAGCCTGCAGGCTTTGCAGCCTCTGTAGTTTGCCCACTGACTTTGTTCTTGTGCTCCATATAAATCATCCTGTTCCACTTGACTACACATCTACAGACACATCTACAGAGTGTCTGTCCACTGTGACAGCCTGCCTCTGTAAGTCTGTAAGGGTAAAGGTTCTTCTATCAACCTTCTAGTCATGGATCTCTTTCAGATTGTTCAGTTCGGCATGAACGAGAAGGTGGGGCAGATCTCCTTTGACCTCCCCCGCCAGGGAGACATGGTATTAGAGAAGCCTTACAGTGAAGCCACGGCAAGAATGATAGACGATGAAGTGAGGATACTCATTAATGACGCCTATAAAAGAACTGTGGCTCTCCTCACAGAGAAGAAGGCTGATGTGGAGAAGGTAGGTGCCAGTGTATGGGTGAGTGCATGAGGGCGTTGTGTGTGAGTGTGTCTGTGTGTGTCTGTGTGTACACGCAAAGTGTCAGTCAGATGATAATTCTGTGGAGTTGATTCTCTCATTCCACCCTTATGAGGGTTCCAGAGATTAAGTTTAGGTCATCAGATGCATTTACCTGCTGAGTACACTTGGCAGCCTCGTTGGTTTTTTGAGACAGGATTGTGCTCACTCACCGTGTAGAGTAGGCTGATCCCAGTCTTGCTGTGATTCCCCAGCCTCTTCGTCCTGAGTACTAGAATTATAGGGTGGATCACCATGTCTGTCTTTCTGCAGGTCATTTAGTTGGTGTCCAGACTCAAGTATCCTTTCCTCTGAGTCCTTCACTCTGGTTTTGAGTGTCTTCCCTGTGCCTGGGGAGCATAAGCAGGCACTGCTCTGGTTCTTGTGTTACGAGAACAAAATCTGTAAATGAGCAAAGGAAAATGTTAGGGCCAGCCACATTTCCATACGAGATTTGCAGAACTCCTGTGAAAGGAGTAGTTGAAAATAAGGAGAAGCTGCCAAAATTAAGATTACTAGCTCCGTGCGGGCAGAGAGGATGCCAACACACAGGGGTGAGTGGGGACTTGTCTCACCCCTGCTTGGACTGGTATTCAGTGTGTCCCAAAGAAATGTTTAGTAGAAGGGAAATTTGTTGAACAGGGTAAGGATCCCGACACACTATGGGTTTTAGAAGTACTTTCTGACCCAGCAGAGAAAAGGAAGCAGATGAGTCTGGAGCCACTCTGGACAAGTCCACTGAGAGGAAATGAGAGGAAAGGGTTGAAGACTTTGCTTGGAGGCTCAGTTTACCTTCCTGTCTGTGGAGTGAGGACTTGGGCAGGCTGTCTGAGGCCTTTCTTCAGAATAAGGGGAACTAGCCAACACAGTACTAGCTAAGCCTGCAACCTCCTTGGGATTCCTGCTGGTGTCATTATCCCCACTTGACAGTGAAGAAACAGTGCAGAGAGGTCACGTGATGGCTTAAGGTCGCAGAGGTTGTGAGTGACAGAGGTAATGTTCTGATCCAGCTGCAGAGCCTCTGCAAGTCACCTATCCACCTGGGCTGTGTCCATGATAGCTGAGGGTAGTTACCAAGCACTTGGAATGTGACACTGGTGTGAAGTGCTCAGATTGAGCAGATGTCCATGGTAAGACCTAAGAATTCAGTGCCTTCCCATGGCTGCTCTAGAAATGTGCACCAGAGGCAGCCTTAGGAGGAGTCCTGAAGCTTTCATTTTTCCTGAGATGCACTCAGTCAGTTTGGTTTTCCTCAGATGAGGAACAGCCCAAGATGGTGGCCTCCCTGACAGCAGCACATAACCTACTCTTCCCTCTTGAAAGCAAGTGTAGCTTGTGTTGCATGTATGCTTTATTTTCACAGAAGCATGTGCATTGCTTTATTATAACTACATAATCCTTAATTGTGATGTACCAAAATGTGTTTGCCTATTTGCTTATAAAGGACATTTGTGACTTTCGCATATTGCACCTTACTCTAAAAATTATGTGACCTTATTTATGAGACATGTTCAGTTGTCTTAATTAAAGGTTCTTAATCTTTTTTGTTTTTTGCTGTTTTTCCAGACAACGTCTCTCTGTGTAGCTTTGGCTGTTCTAGAACTAGCTCTGTAGATCAAACTGGCCTTGAACTCAGAGATCTGTCTCTGCCTCCCAGATGCTGGGATTAAAGGCATACACTACCACTGACTGGCCTATGTTTTATTTTTTTAATATTAGGGTCTTTTAATGTGTTGTATGTATGTGCTCACAATGTGTGTCTGGTGTTCTCAAAGACCAGAAGAGGGAATTAGACCCTTGGAATTAGAGTTACAAGATGGTAGAGAACAAGTGCTCTTCATCACAGAGTTATCTCCTGAACCCCCTAGGTTTTTATTAGAATGAAGTCAGCTATAAGTAAAATTCTTAACTTTTGAGTAGATTTTGTTGACTTTTAATGAATATTGCTTGTATTTCAGGTTGCTCTTTTACTGTTAGAAAAGGAAGTATTAGATAAGAATGATATGGTTGAACTTCTGGGCCCCAGACCATTTGCAGAAAAGTCTACCTATGAAGAATTTGTGGAAGGCACCGGCAGCTTGGACGAGGACACTTCGCTTCCTGAGGGTCTGCAGGATTGGAACAAGGAGCGGGAGGAAAAGGAGAAAGAGAAGGAGGAGCCCCTGAGCGAGAAGGTGGTCAGCTAGGCCTCGTCCCCCCAGGGCTTCAGTTTGCAGTTTCAGCCTTTGGAACAACGGCCTGTGCAAACACAGATGCTGACTCAGCCAGGCTGAGCAGAGGGCCTCCACTGCAGCTGCAGGAGTGCCAGCAACTGCCCAGGGCTCTGAAGGGACTCTCCTGCCCCTCAGACTCAGCCTCAGGAACAGTGGCTGCAACAGGAGCCAAGTGGTGTGGAATCCTATTCCATGGTAGAAGAATGTTCTCCCATTTCCCACGCTCCAGTCACCCTCTGACATCTCTGCAGAAGTGCTGGGTGAAGTTCAACTGGAGTCCCAATAAGAATATTTTGATTCAAGCAGATATTTTAAATTTGAATTCAGATCACCTGTTGCTGTTTTAATGGAATGGTTTTCTAGAGAACTATAACATATTTAAAAACATGAATGTATTGTGTAAATATGGATTCTTTACATCAGAAATAAAAGGTGGACATTGTACTTGTTTTCTGAAAACTTGTGAAGGGTCAGTAGGCTGTGCTTATGTTTAGAAAATACGTCAAGAAATTAAGTGGTCTTCATTTTTGAAGATAAATTCTCCAAAACCTTACTTTGCCCATCTGATCAGCTGCAGTCTTGTAGATTTTTGTCCTGGCTTGGCGCTGTTGGATCCAAGAGTCAGATATTGGGGGTACTGTGATAATTTCATCCATTAGCTTTTTCCTGAGCTGGCCCTGATGGGTATACATTGTCCCATCTGGGCTTTGCTGCCATAAACCCTGAGTTCATGGAGGGGATGATGGATCTGGGTTCCTGGTGGTGCTAGAGGTGTGTGTGGTTATCTGCTGTTGTCAGTCACCAGAAGGGGCTTACACAGATTGACTCACATCTCCAAATGCTGTTGTTTGAGCTTAGAAACACTGATTTCTTTTTTTTTTTATCTACTCTGTAGTCCAGGCTGGCCTGGAAGTCACTGTCTAGTACACATTATCGTCTAATTTAGGGTACTCCTAAAATTAAAGATTAATTTTTACTTTTTTATGTGCTTGAGCATCTTGTCTGCATGTATGTCTGCACTACATGTGTGCCTGGTACCTGAGAAAGAATATCAGCTTTCCTGAGACTGCAATTGTAGACAGTTGTGAGCTGTCCTGGATATAGGTGCTGGGAACTGATCCTGGGTCCTGTAAAGAACAGCCAGTGTTCATGTGTGTACGCACACAGGTACCTCCCCAGAAGCCAGAAAGTGAGCTGGAGTTACAGGTAATTATAAGCTATCAGACATGGGTATTGGGAACTGAAGTTGGTCCTTTGCAAGAGCAGTCTTTTGAGAATGTCTCCAACCACCTGCTTTGTTTTTGAGTGCTGGGATTATAGGTGTGAGCCACCATGCCTAACTGGTTTTGTATTTTTTAGCTGCATCTTATAAAGACATTCTAGCTTGCCTTGTGCATTGTTGATATGGGCACAGTACCTTTTAGATATGTAGAATCCAGTGGCATCCTGTAGCAGTCTTCCAGTGGAGGTAGGAACCATTTTTGATGGTGTACATTCCAGCTCATGGCCACTTTGTAAATGGGTTAGAGATGCATCTGTGTACCTCAGCTCTCAACAGCATATTGGCTCTGTGTGGTCATTTGCAAAAGGACCACACTGTCGCTTTTTTCTCCCCACTGGGTGGTAGAACAATGGAGACTTCTGAGGCTGTAAGGCCTACATAATCATGAGGGTATTTAGTGGTGATTAACTTATCAGAGCCTGGACAGAGAAGCAGTAGCAATTTAAGCCGTGGAAGCAAAATACTGGCCAGAGACCAGGTTACTTCTAGGAGAGAGGAACCAGCCTTCAGTGGTTTGCCAAAGAAGCCGGTTTTTAGCTTGCCTATAGGAATTCACATTCTCAAGTAGGTAAAGCTGAAACATTTGTCCCTTATAAGCTGCTGTACCTGCCACGGGCCAAGTACTCAGGGCTTCTGCCCTCATGTGGTGGATCCCACCTATCTCACATGAACAGTAATAGGTGTCACTGTCCTGGCAAGCCTTGTGAGAGACCCAGGAGCAGGAGAGTGGTGTCTCTCCTGTGTTGGGCAAACAACACAAAGATGAATATATGGGGATGTCAGTGATACCCACCTCACCTGCACAGGGATGGGTATGGAAAAGCTTAGCTGCGGGCTACCACAGCAGGCCAATCTCCAAACAGCCATTTCCAGATAGAGGTGATTTATGGGTGTCTCAAAAATAGGTTTCTGAGAAATAACTATACATCATCACATTGTTTTGATGAAGTCCAAGAGACCAGTGAACAGGTTTAGCGTTTTATTATGAATGGATTGTCACAAAGTTCCATATTGGGTATTTAATTAATGCAACACTGTGTGGCTTTAGTCTTTTATCACCAAGGATGAAAAACAAATCCTTATTCTAACTCCCCTGCTAACGCTGATGGCTGGGCACTTAACAGAAGGTGGTTTCTGTCTTTTGCACTGTATAACCCCTTATTTTGCTATAGTGTTCCTGTACAAAATGACCCTGGTCTGGTGGGCCTGTCAATTTTCCAGTAAAGGAAAGTGCTCTGTTGCAGATAATCTGGGGAACAGTGTGGTGGTTGGTTTGGTTTGAGAGGGGCCTATGACATTCATAGAGACCAGGGTACCGTGCCTACACCATCAGGGCTAAGAAAAGGGCAGGTGTGCACCGTAGCATCCTAAGGCTCCTTATTCGTTGACCTCTTCTTCCTCATCTTCAAAAGCCTCCTCCCCATCATTGACCGTGGCATCCTGATACTGCTGGTACTCTGACACCAGGTCATTCATGTTACTCTCGGCCTCAGTGAACTCCATCTCGTCCATGCCCTCACCGGTGAACCAGTGTAGGAAGGCCTTGCGGCGAAACATGGCTGAGAACTGCTCAGAGATTCGCTTGAACAGCTCCTGGATGGCAGTGCTGTTGCCAATGAAGGTGGAGGCCATCTTCAGGCCCCGGGGTGGGATGTCACACACGGCCACTTTGACGTTGTTGGGGATCCACTCCACGAAGTAGCTGCTGTTCTTATTCTGGATGGCCAGCATCTGCTCGTCCACCTCCTTCATGGACATCGGGCCCCGGAAGACGGTGGCGACGGTCAGGTAGCGGCCGTGGCGCGGGTCGCAGGCGGCCATCATGTTCTTGGCATCGAACATCTGCTGTGTGAGCTCGGGCACTGTCAGGGCGCGGTACTGCTGGCTGCCCCGGGCTGTGAGGGGGGCGAAGCCAGGCATGAAGAAGTGCAGGCGTGGGAAGGGTACCATGTTCACAGCCAGCTTGCGCAGGTCGGCATTGAGCTGGCCGGGGAAACGCAGCGATGTGGTGACGCCGCTCATGGTGGCGGACACCAGATGGTTGAGGTCTCCGTAGGTGGGTGTGGTGAGCTTGAGCGTGCGGAAGCAGATGTCGTAGAGGGCCTCGTTGTCGATGCAGTAGGTCTCATCGGTGTTCTCCACCAGCTGATGCACCGACAGCGTGGCGTTGTAGGGCTCCACCACGGTGTCCGAGACCTTGGGTGATGGCATGACACTGAAGGTGTTCATGATGCGGTCCGGGTACTCCTCTCGGATCTTGCTGATGAGCAGGGTGCCCATGCCGGAGCCTGTGCCCCCACCTAGGGAGTGCGTGAGCTGGAAGCCCTGCAGACAGTCACAGTGCTCACATTCCTTACGCACCACATCCAGCACCGAGTCTACCAGCTCCGCGCCCTCAGTGTAGTGGCCCTTGGCCCAGTTGTTTCCGGCGCCCGTCTGTCCTGCAAGACAAGATTCCAGAGAGGGACATCAGTGGCCTGCTTTCCACAACCAGTGTTTTCTTAGTGTAGGAGACTACAGCAAAGTTAAGGCAACAGGTTCCCACCACAGTGCCTAGAAAACATGAGCAGGTAGGTACCTCTTTAGATAGACCAACTGTACCCAAGGGTGGGGACCCTGCTCACTAGAACAGTGAACTGAGTGTGCAGAGGTCCTGGATCTGGAGTCAACCTCAGGATTTATTAAACTAATGATAAATAAATAAATCTATATATAAAAATTTAAGATACATTTGCCTGGACCTGGTAATGTCATTTCTCTTTTCCTTTTCCCCTCCCCTTCCCTTCCTTCCTTTCTTTTTGAGTCAGTCTATCTGTGTAGCCCAGGCTGGCCTCAAACTCTCATAGCCTTACCAGGTCAGGCTCTGATCTCATTTCTATTTTGATTGATTGAGATGGGGTTTCTTTGTGTAACTACTGTGGCTCTCCTGGAATATGATCTGTAGACCAGGCTGGCCTCAAACTCACAGAGTTCTGCCTGTCTGTCTCCTCAACACAGCCTGTCTGATCTTATTTTTAACTTTGGTACAAGCTAAAAATTCAAAGAGGACATGATATACACACATCGCTTATTGCCCTTACCTATTTTGAACTTTCCAAACTTTTGCACTAATCTGAAAATTCAAAACACTTCAAAACTCTAAACTTTTTGAATACTGATCTGATGCCATGGGTGGAAAATTCCATATCTGACCTCATCTGAGAGGTCAGTCACAATACCGAAGCATAGAAAATCTTGTGTGGAGCCACGTTTGGGTTCTGTGTATAAAGTTTATAGTAAATATAATTCATGTTTACTATCCCATCAACAAATAAGCTTCTTATACATGTGCAAATATTTCAACACCTCCAAAATCTTGGTTTTCAGGTACAGGACTTATAACCTGTGCTATGTACAAATATGTTTTTTGTTTTGAGACAGGGTTTCTCTACGTACCTTTGGCTAACTTGGAATTAGCTCTGTAGACCAGGCTGGCCTCAAATTCACTGAGATCTGCCTGTCTCTGCCTCCTGAGTGCTGGGATTAAAGTCATGCACCATCACTTCCCGGCTACAGATACTTACTGTCCTCACACTAGTACTTTGAGACAGGGACTCTTGGAGTCCTGGAACCCCTTAGTTAGACCAGGCTGCCCTTTGTAACTGGGAATGCGGAAGCAGAAGGTGTATCCTACTATACCCAGCTTCAAAACAGTAAGGATTTGTAATGTGAGTGGAGCACCTCATTTATTTCCCAGGATTACTTATGCACATTTTTCTAGGAACTAACTATTGATTTTACACCTGTAATTGAAGACCGGCACAGACATGACTCTTACCCTCAAATTATATCCAGTCTAGTTGTGGAAGGAGCCTCATGTGCGAATAAGAGTTTTGAGTTTTATCAACAATTCAAGTGGCTAGGAAAAAACATCTAGTCGGTCTGTGTTTTGTAGAGAAGCTCATTCTACAGGACAGGCTTCCTTAGCTTCTTTACAGAGAAACTTTGATTTGGAAAGACTGATGGTTAAATTTTAACACCCCGCCCCTTTTCAGTCTCTTTAATAACAAAATTAAACTTCTATTGCTAGAGAAAGCATTTCCTCCCAACCTGAGATACAGACCTATGTATAGTATATGGATATGTACTTAAAATGATTTGGGGAAGAGCCAGGGAAAATGCATTTGGTCTCTGCTTTTCTAACACTGCACATCTGTACTAAAATATCTATCACATGACACTGCTACAGGAGAGGTTTTAAAACTGCACATGACATGGTTATAAGGCCTTAAAACTATATACCTTTTCCTATTCATATATGTGAGATACTAAATATTACCCAAATTGGGTAAGGTTTGGTCACTATACTAAACACTTGTCCACATGTATATGTATGTGTATACACACAAGACACACACACACACACACACATAGGATGATTTATGTTTTATATTACCCAATTAAAAAAAAATCTTTTCTGCAGCTGAGAAATGTTGGCGCATGCCTTTAATCCCAGTACTCAGGAGACAGAAACAGGTAGATCCTCGAGTTCAAGGCCAGCCTGGTCTACACTGACTTTCAGAACAGCCAGGGCTACATAGAGAAGCCCTGTCTTGAAAAAGAAAAAACAAACAAAAAATCTTATCTGAATTACATGCCAAAATCTAAAGTAGTCTTCCATCAAGATTATTTGCAGGCTGGAGAGATGGCTCAATGCTTAAGGGCACTTGACTGCTTTTGCAGAGGACATTGGATTGTTGTCCAGCACCCATGTGACAGCCTACAACTATGCATAGCTCCAGTTCTAGGGGATCTGACACCCTTGTCTGGTCTCTTCAGGTACTGCATGCATGCTGTGCACATACATACACCTATGGACAAACACTCATACACAGGTAAAAAATAAAAATCTTAAAAAGCAATTTATATTCTCTTTTGAACTAAGTATGGTAGCCCATTTCTTTAATGCTGGCACTCAGTGGACAGAGGCAGTAGGTTCTCCATGAGTTCAAGAACAGCCTGGTCTATAGTAAATTCCTAGGTCAGGTGGGACAGGAACTCAAGGCAGAAACGTAGAGGCCTAAGTGATGCAGAGACCATGGAGAGGTGCTGCTTTCTGCCTTGATCCTAGTTTGCTAGGCCTGCATTCTTAGAGAACCCAGGACCACCTACCCAGGGGTGGCACCACCCACAATGAGCTGGGCCCTCCCTCAGCAATCATTAATCAAGAAAATGACCCACTGGTGAGGAGATGGTAGTGTATGTGTTTAATCCCAGCACTCAGGAGGCAGATCTCTGAGTTCGAGGCCAGCCTGTTCTAGAGATTGAATTCCAGGATAGCTAGAGCTATTCAAAGAAACCCCGTCTCAAAAACCCAAAAATGAAAAAAGAAAGAAAAAGAAATGTCCCACTGGATTTCCTCAATTGTCACTCCCTCATCCCAAATGCTCTAGCTCTTGTCAAGTTGGCCAAACACGGACTGAGCAGCACAGCCATTGTCCTTCTTGAGCACCTACCCACAAACTCGTGTCCACCCCTTTCCACGCAGTCAGCAGGCAGCAGCCAGCTGGACCCCAAGACAGCTCATGAGAATAACAAACCCTGGGGTCAGTTTGGAATTTAGACTTGACATTGCACTGGGAACTCAATGCAGAAGGGCTGTGCACACTGCCAGAGCCTTGGCCATTCATTAAAAGTTCAGAAGGCATAGAAGGCCGCTGCAGGCAGAATGCAGAACCTTAAATCAAACTCCCTCCAAGTTGTAGGTGTTACAGTGACTCTGAACTCTCCCAGAGACTCGGGTCCCTTCCTATTCATAGTACAGATTAGCCCTGAAGTATTCTCTACTCTCGACAAAAGAAGGAAGCTGGTGACTTTTAAAAAAATATTTTGCCACTGTCTCATAGCAACAGATCATCCCTGCTTAAATATTTGGGGGTCAGAAGTTGAACAGCTACATGATGCATTAGGCCATTAATCAGTGACTCCAGCTTGTAAAACACAGGTTGCAACCCTGAGGCTGGGCATGCCCCCTGCAGATGCCTAAGGTTTCCTCACAGCCCTCCCTCTGGTTTTCCCCCAACTCACATTGGGTAACGAACTACGTTCTCCAGCTCCCCATGCTTCCTGGCTCCTTAGCTTGCCCTGCATCTGAAGGAAAACTACAAATCCACAGAGGGGCCTTAAGGAAACAGTCTGTCTGGCACTGGGCTTCCTTCCCACAGTCTCCTTGGCACAGTTGCTGTGCAAGCGGCAATTAAGAAAGGCAGTTTGGAAAACATATGATCATCGGATTGGAGACTCAGATGGAAGTAACTCTTACTTTCTAAAATTATATATTACTAACACAACTAGTTTCTTTCCCCCCACCCCCCTTTTTAAAGAGGGACTCACTCTCTAGTTCTGGCTATCCTAGAACTCACTAGGTAGACCAGGCTGGCCTCAGACTCACAGAGATCCACCTACTATCTATCTGCCTCGCCAGTCCTGGGACAAAAGGTGTGCATCACCACACCCAGCTCTGATTGCATTCTTTAAATCCTTTCAAACTATATCCAGAACTGAAATAACACTGGCTTACTGAGTCAGTCTCTGGGTGCTAGGGACGGACCCTCACACATATTCCCATTAAGCTCTGCTTGACAATGGTCTATAAGCTACCAAAGAGCTGTGAACCAGCTAAATGCATCATTCCTGAGTCAGTTGTAATTAGACAGTTCTGAAGGAGGGCTTGAGTTCCGATACCCAGAAACCACACACAGTTTGAGCAGTTCACTGGCCAGTTGGAACAGCCATAATAAAAAAAAGAAATTTAAAACAATAAGCATTTTAGACAAGTGACTTTTTTTTTCTTTAAAAGACGGGATCTCTCTGTAGTCCAGCCTACCCTAACACTATAAAGACCAAACTGTTCTGAACAGCACAGTCTCTCCTGCTTCATTTAACCTTCTTGGGCAGTTATGAGCTACCACACCCAGCTTATCTTCAATAAGTCACAATTCTTAATTTAAAATAATGCCCAATTTGTTAAATTAAGGAAATTTTAAGTCAAGATGACTTATTTAAAATTTTTAAAAACATTCTTACCCAGCAGTGGTGACACATGGCTTTAATCCTAGCACTCAAGAGGCAGACAGAGGCTGAGGCAGGTAGATCTCTGAGTCTGAGGTCATCCTGGTCTACAAAAAGAGTTCCGGGACAGTCAGGGCTACACAACACAGTAAAACTCTGTTCAAAAACCAAACTAAATATTCTGGACTGGGCATGGTGCCATAGCCTTTAATCCCAGCTCTTGGGAGGCGGAGACCTGCAGAACTCTGTGAGTTTGAAGCCATCCCAGTCTAATAGAAAGTTCCAGGCAAGCCAGGGCTACATAATGAAATCTTGTCTCAGACAGACAAAAACATTCTTAATGGGGGAAGAAGGGCTGAAGAGATGGCTCAGTGGTTACTGCTATCCTTCCAAGAGGACCCACATTCAGCTCCTGATACCCATATTATGTGGCCCAAAGCTCAGCTGCCTTAATTCCAGCTCCAAAGGATTCAACACCTTCTGGCCTTTATGGACATGCACAGAAATATGAACACACACACAAACACATGGGGAGGAAGGGATTTAAAAACAAAAACAAAAACCTGGGTATGGTAGCATATTCAAGTTCCAGGCCAGGCAGAATTTTGGGGAGAGCTTTAAACACCAAATGTCCTTTTCTTCCTTGCATGTGTGTGCATGTACATTGTGTACCTGTGTAGTGTGTACAGTACACTGTGTACCTGTGTAGTGTGTGCATGTACACTGTGTACTTGTGTAGTGTGAGCATGTACACTGTGTACCTGTGTAGTGTGTGCAGCACACTGTGTACCTGTGTAGTGTGTGCATGTACATTGTGTACCTGTGTAGTGTGTACAGTACACTGTGTACCTGTGTAGTGTGTGTATGTATACCGTTTACCTGTGTAGTGTGTGCATGTACACCGAGTACCTGTGTAGTGTGTGCGTGTACACTGTGTACTGACTTAGCCATCTCTCCAGCCCCTAAATGCCATTTTCTAATGATTTTAAGATGTACAGGGTCAACTGGAAAACCAAATGATGATATACAGGTCTGCCTCGATTTGTGGTGAGGACAGACCTTTAGTGTCATCCTACTTTTCAGTGTGAAGAAAACCAGCTGCTACAAGAAGCTGCCTTCCCACAACCCAGAGTTTGGGACAACCACCTGCACCTGTGACTAGCAGGTGGTCAGCCTGGACCAGAAAAAGCTGCAGAGAAGCCATGGCTGTGCTGTAAACAAGCCATCACCTTTACACCAGATCTAAGGCATGTAAAAGGTTTCCAGTAATAACATGGTGACTACCCACGCTTCTACTGCCCATGTGAAGGAAGACACCATCGACATTCTAAGAATCCCAAAGTAACCCGAACATCATAAACAGGGCAGAGCTGAAAGCACGCTTCCCCAAGTTCTCTCAGAGGAGGAATGGAGTATGTGCCTTCTTTATGGGAAGCGTTTGCTTAGCTGTTTGAACACAGGTCTTGAGGTTTCTCTGGGACAAGTCTCGTGTGCTGTCTAAGGTTCTCTTTTTGGCATATACACCTTATATACAGAACAGCCACTTCTAGGGTTTTGTTTTGGTAATTCCTATAACTTTTTTTTCCCTTGGTTTGTTTTTGTGGTCCTGGGGATCACACCCAGGACTTTCTAGCATGAGCTCTGCCACTGAGCCACACCCCAATCCTGATAAGCAGTCCTCACAGCTTGAAGTCATTACTAGGATAAGTAGTTAGATATCAACCTAATTTTAAATTCCTGTGCTGAGGTGGCTTATCCTGTGGGCAGCCTGACCACAGCTTCTAAAATATTTATTATACTTTTGAGGATCTACTCTAAAATCAAAATCAGAAGAATAACTTTTGTGAGCTAATGTACTCATGTTCTTTTTTAAAAATTGATTTATGGGGACTGGAGAGATGGCTCAGTTGTTGAGGGCACTGGCTGTTCTTCCTGAGGACCCGGGTTCAATTCCCAGCACCCACATGGTAGTTCACAGCTGCCTGTAACTCCAAGATTAGACAGCCTCACACAGACATGCATGCAAGCAAAACCACCAATGCACATAAAATAAAAATAAATAAATGATTTTTGTGTACACCTATGTGAGTGCATGCATATGCATGTGTGAATACATACATGCCCAGAGGCCAGAGAAGAGTGCCAATTATTCTCTGTTACTCTCTGTCCATTTGAGGCAAGGTCCGTCTCTGGGACTTTTTTTTTTTTTCTTCTATACTCCCCAGACTGGAAGCCAGCAAGCCCAGCAATCCTCCTGTCTTGACTCCTCTTGGAGCTTCTGTTACAAATGTATGTGGAATGCTAGGCTTGATGTGTGAGATCTGAGCTCCAACCCTCAAAGCTGAGCAGCCACTTTGCTCTTAACCACTAAACCAATATCTTCAGTTCTCAGTGTTCTTTTATTTGCTTACTTAAAACAGGGTATCACAGGAGACTGGCTTCCGACTCCCAGACCCTCTGCCTCATCATGCAAAGTGCTAGAATTTCAGGCCCATGCCACCACTCCCAGATCATTACAGTATTCTCTGTGTATGTACATATGTGTGTGGGTGCATGTGTACATGCATGAGGAGGCTAGAGAGCAATGCTGGGTGTCTTCCTCCATCAGATCTCTGGCCTAACTGTGACTCTTATTTCACTAGATTGGCTGGCTGAATAAATCCCAGGCAACCACCTGGCTCCATCAGCCGGCACTGGGATTATAGATATGAGCTGGAGTGCTGGTGTCAGGGATCCAAATTCAGGTTCTCATGTTTGCAAAGCAAGCACTCAGCAACAAAGCCTTCTTCCCAGCAACCTCATTACCGTATTCTTTATAAAAGCAAACATTGCTTTCCTATTAAAAAACTATTAAGAACTGGCCTTATAAAATTAAAAACTAATTATCAATATTAATTACATTATGTAATTAAAACTACACTAACAAGGAGTATGGTTTATAATATAATACTCAATGAAAAAACTACATAATGGTAAATTTAAACAGAAGGCAGATCAGAATAAATGTTAAGGTAGACCCCAAAGGTGATAATTATATGGATTATATAAATGTTTTGGTACTCTAATATTCTTTTTCTTCTTCCTTTTTATTTTGTTAAAAATATGGACAGGGTCTCTTTACCTACCCCTGGCTGTCCTGGAATATACTGTGTAAGTCAGGCTGGCCTCAAACTCAGAGATCCATCTGCCTCTACTTTCTGAGTTTTGGGATTTAAGGCACAAAACACCTGGCTTATAGTTTTCAAGATTTTGATAATGTGGTTGGTGTTGGATTTTGCTGGAAATAAAGGCAAAGTAAAAATTAAAAACAAATACTAGCTTAGAATGGAGGGGTATGTGAACTTCCTTTCAGGGACAGAGATATGGGGTCATTTGCTTTCTTGGATTTCATTGTCAGGAAAAAAGAAAAGAAAAGAAAGAAAAAAGAGAATCAATTTAGTTGCCAGAAACCCAGAGTGAAATGGGTTCTGAGCCTAACTGGGCTCCCCTCCCAGCTGACTGCACTTGTGAAGGGCCGTGCTTTATCCCTACACAGCATAAACCAGGCATGGGGGCACCTGTGAGGGGGAGGCAGGAGGCTCAGTTCAAAGTCATCAGCAGCTACTTAGTGAGTTTGAAACCAGACCTTGTCTCAGTCTGCTCATCCTTGCCAGGATACCTGAAACACTGTTCATCTGAGTGTGTGTGTGTGTCACACTCACACCGACACCCTGTGGCACACCTGTGGATGTCAGAGGACAATCTTCCATTTGTTTGGGATAAGGCCTCTCATTCCCGGCCTCATCCCCCAGGCTCCCTGCCTGTGGGCTAATGCTGAGCCTGCTCCGTCCCCTCATCTCCCTGTCGCTGCCATGTCTGCCTTTGTAGGCTGGAGCTTGAACTCTGGTCCTGTGCAAACGTCTAAGGTGCCATCACCTCACCTCAGATTCTCAGAAATACTTAGAATACCAGGTTCTAGAAGGGCCTTCCTGTCAGACACTAGGGAAGCGCTCCACCTGCCCTCACTGTCTGGAGGCTGAAGAAGCTCAGAGAAGGTCACGGAGCCTTGGTGCGAAGCCATCCTCCTCTTCTGGGCTATACAGCACCCAGGATGGGCCCAGAGAAAGTCGCCGCTAGGACTTACTAACTGGAAATGTCTCAGTACCAATCTGTGGAAAGCACGCCACCCTTTCCTGCTGTTACAACAGTGTCACGCAAGGTGGTTTTTTTTTTGTTTTTGTTTTTGTTTTTTTCTGTTTCTGAGACGGGATCTTATGTATTAAGTAGCTCTAGGTCTTCAAGCTTCTTAGTCAGAAGTGGCCTTGAACTGTTCATTCTCCTGCCTCCACTTCTGAGTGCTGGGATGACTGGCATGTACTACCACACACAATCATATGCCTTCTTCAGAACAGAACCAAGCATGAAAGCTTTGTAGGAGGTAAAAATTGCAGTTTCCCATGTGGGAGCATTTCTGTGACATGCTACAAACTGATGCATTCAATTCTGTCTCACTAAGGACTAGAGAGTCGTGCAGGGAGTGTGGAAGGGCCAGGAATCACTCTTGGAATTCTTATCCCTAGGTCCAACCCCCAGCACCACAATAAATAAAATGAGAGCAAGATGGGACCTACCGAAGATGAAGTTGTCAGGCCGGAAGAGTTGCCCAAAAGGCCCAGACCTCACACTGTCCATGGTGCCGGGTTCCAAGTCCACCAAGGCAGCCCTGGGCACATACTTCTGAGCTGGAGGGATAAAGCCCACAAGAGTTACTTACAGGTTTCTGGACAAACTGCCTGCTTTAGAACAGTCCCATCAGCTCAGAGCTGTCTGGCTGGAATAACCAGTGTCTTTTCAGAGAGGGTATGTGACTTTCTCTCGAAGAATCTATCTTGGGATGAAGAACCACTAAGCCATAAACAGGACCAACCAACCCTCCTGTCTACTTTTTTTTTTCTTTGCTGTATTTTTCAGTTCATCTCTAACACTCCTATAAGACAGAGGCACTTCTCAGGCTGCATGGAAATAAACAAGGTCTGTGGCAGCAAACTGGCCCTTCCATCTGTCTGCATTTTGGCACCTGCCCCATTCTTGTGTGTGAATGTATGAGCCTTCAAACTGTCTGGGAAGCCCCTCCCAGGTGCCATCCCAGGGGCTCTGTGTCCCTAGAGGTTTAAGTAAGAGTGTGCCTGTATAGCACTGCAGGACACCAGGGCAAACTGTGGTTCTGGGGAGTGGGGGTGGGGGGTCCTTTACCCCAACAAGGAAGTGATCCACCACCATTCCTTTTTGGCTCTGCACATAATCAAATTGAGGAACGGGTGTCACAGAGGTCACCCAATGGTTAAGAAGTGCAAGGCACACTGGAGTTTCTCTTAGAGCTGCCTAGAATCTCTATGTCTAGGTGACCCACATCTACTTATATGAACAGCATCCTATGATTCATGTCCACCGCCCTTCCCAGTTCTGGGTGAATAGGTGGGAAGTGACTAAAAATCTGTTGACTCCAGAGGGTATCTTGGATGCACTTTCCGATATCATTCCTTGGGAGAGCCTGCACAGGGTCGTTTCTCGGTGTTATTTCAATGTCCTGAGATTTTGTTGGTTTGCAAGGTGTGTGTCACACTGTTATAATAAAAATCGCTATAAAAATAGTGTTCAGAGAGCGGAGGCGCTATTATTAGCAAGCTGGGATTACCTGGGGTCTGGAATTTTACTAATCTCCCTACTAATTACTCAGCTGTCTGTAGTTTTAGTGCCCATCGAACATACTTCTAGGTGAAAAAATCATTTAAACAAGTGTTTCTCAGGATTTTAGCCAAGCATTCTTAATAAAAGTAGCATTTTACGCTCCATTCTTTAAAAACTTAAGAAAAAGTTGGCCCGGGATAGCTGAGGTGATTTCACAACCTCAACGGATTGTCCAGTTCAAGCCTTCGGGCCTTCGGGATAGGCGGGATCCCACAGTTTGAATAGACCTAGGGCGGGTTTCCCGCTGCAGGGGGAGTGAGGGAGTGGCCGGGCATCCAGCTCTATCCCGCCCGAACTTTTCCCTGAGCGCCTCCCTCTCCGGGTCTAGCCCGGGGTCCCGGCTGGGGACCGTCGGGTCCTGTCAGGACATGTCCGAAAGGCAGCAGGGAAGGCCAGGTGCGGGCGCCAGAGGCCGGGTGGCGCTGGGATGGGGGTGGGGGGAAGACGGCCCGAAGCGTGCGACTCACAGGATGACTCATTGTAGTAGACGCTGATCCTCTCCAGCTGCAGCGCCGAGTCGCCCACGTAGCCCCCGGCTGGGTCGATGCCGTGCTCATCGCTGATCACTTCCCAAAACTTGTGAGGGAGCGGCGAAGGAACAGAGTGTCAGATCCCGAGCCCGGGGAGCCGCGCCAACACCCGGGGACACCCACCCCCCCCCTCTCCGCGCGCCGTCCCGGGATCTGTGGGCAGCTCCCTGGAACCGGTCCCCGAGCTCTCAGATCCGAGTGCGACCCGTGGGGTCGGAACCTCCGGTCGGTTCGCTGAGATCTGTGACCTACTCTCCCGGCCGGGTTACCGGGGCCAACAGGAACCTGGGACCCACTCCCCCGGGTCAGCTCTCCAGGGCGCGCCCTCCGGGACCCGTGGCCCACTCCCCAGGCCGGATCCCTGGAGCGCACTCTCTGGATCTCGCTGCTGGGACCGGTGGCCCACTTCGTTCCGGATCCCGAGAGCTGATGGGAACGGTGGCTCACTCTCTAGGCTGGATCCCCGGGTCTGCCCGCGGGGACACAGAGCAGGCTCACCGCAGCCTGTGTTCCCTCCCTCCCTCCCCCCAGAAGTGCGCAGGGTCAACCTGGCTGGTCCTCCGAGGCCGGCGACACTAAGTGCCCACCCGCGGGAGCGGAACGCGCGCCCGGGCCCACCTTGGTACCAATCTGGTTCCCGCACTGGCCCGCCTGGATGTGCACAATCTCCCTCATGGCGGGCGCGTCTAGGCTCGGGCGCTGGCTCTCCCGACCGCGGCGAGACTGAGACCCGCTGCGCGCTCCCGGGACTCGACCCCGCTCGGCCCTCCGCCCTCGCCTTTCCACCCAATGGCATTGGGCTGTCCCGTTTGCAGTCCCCGCCCCCTCCCCAAAGGCCAGCGGCTGATCCTTGCCGTGACAGCTGGAACCCCCAGCGCCCGGCCGGGAGGAGCAGGGTGGACCGGCGGGGACTCCCGAGAAAGAGGTGAGAGGAAGCCCTAAACTCTCACTGCATCACTTTGTTGTCCCTCGGGGCTGTTGGTACCCAGAGGAGAACGGAGCCCATGGTATTAGTAACCAGCTAACCCAGTGGGTTACAGCGCTCCCAGGAGAGCCAAGGAAGCCACCCAACCCTGTGGGTGGAAGGCGACCTTTGGGACCCTACCCGATGTGAATTCGTTCGGGTGTCTCTCCGCCTCAGGCACCGGTATTTAGCTTGCACCTCACCGCCTGTCTTTCCAGTACAATCCATAAACTCACTCCACCAGCCTCGTCTCCATAGCCTCCAATTACTAACCAGGTTGGAAAGCGCTTGCTCGCTGGAGCTAGGCTAGTTCTCAACCTCATTCCCTCACTTTTTGGGGAGGGGGGGAGTGGGGAGCAAAGCAAAACTGAGCGCTGTCCAGAGAGAGGTACACACGCGCACAGGCTCGATGCTGCCGGAGGGAGAGAGCAACCCCAAGAGCTCGTCTTTCCAGTCTCCTCTAAGGCAAGAGGCCACTCGGAGATGAGGGAGTGCCTGACAATTGTGATGCCCAAGGCCCCAAGTTTCTGGTATGATGGTTCCCGCGTCTGTGCCTGACCTCCACAGATAGCTTTACCACCGCTGGCCATTCCTTCATGGAAGCTGTCCCCAGCCTTTCCGGCGGGCAGTCTCATCCTGTGCTAAGATGCCCTCACTAACCCATAAGGACTGGTCACCAGCAGGAATGGTAGACATGTCCTACCACCTGGGAAACATGGAATGCTTTGGAATCCCAATGGGAGGCTCATGTAGTAAAGACCTCACCCAAGACCAGGAGGAACAGGTGAAAATCAGGGCTTCCCTGGGGACTCAGGAATGAAGCCTGGGTTATAGCTGGGGCAGCTGGTTTTCATTCTGGTGATAATACTTTAGTTCTGTGATAACACTCAGGCTCCACTTTCCAAGTCTGAGAAATGAAAGTCTTATATCCTGGAGGCCACCTGACAGGCTCTCAGATGCCGCCTGTAGTCTGTGCAGCCATCAAAGACTCCCAGGTGTTCTCACAAGACACTTTGTCAGGGAAATCTGGAAAATTCCTGTGTCCTCCTGACCCCAAGCCAGTCAGAAATACCACAGAAGGAGGAAGCAGCAAGATGGGTAATTTGTACTCGTGGTTTCTTTTTAGATCTGTAAAAGCTGAGAAAACCCTGGTGTGGAGCTGGGGAAGTACTCTGGAGAGCATTTGCATAGCTTGCAGGCAGGAAGCCCTAGGTCAAATCCCAGTACTTCCTGAAACTGGGTGTGGTGGTTCATGCTTGCATTCTAGCTTTCAGATATTATCACATTTGAGCAAACCTGGGCTATTATGAGGCCCTATCTTCTAATGAGAGAGAGAGAGAATGAGAGACAGGGGAGAGAGGGGGAGAAGGAGGGAGAGGAGAGACAGAGAGAACATGTGTCCTGGATAGAATATTCTGAAAAGAGGGAACCCCAATTGAGAAAATGCTTCTATAAGATCCATCTGCAAGGCATTTTCTTAATTAGTGATTGATGAGTGAGGGCCCACTCCATTGTGGATGGGGCCACCCTTGGGTGGTGGTCCTGGGTTTTATAAGAAAACAGGCTGAGCAAGCCAGTAAGCAGCACTTTTCATGACCTCTGAATCAGCTCCTGTCTCCAGGTTCCTGCCCAATTTGAGCGCCTACCTGCTTCCCTCAAAGGACTGTGATTGAGATATGTAAGCCCAACAAACCCTTTCCTCCCCAGGTTGCCTTTGGCCATGGAGTTTCATGACAGCAACAGTGACCCTAAGAATGTATTTACTTGTCTTTGAAAGGGGGAAAAACATCTAAAACCATTTTTCTTCTGAGCTTTTCAAATGGTTCCAAATCTGGGTATTGTTTTACCCACTGGGCCCCCATCACTCCAGCACAATTGTCCTTCCTTCCTCTGGTCCCCAGACCTCCCAAAACAGAGACCTCCAGTGACATTGCTGGAAAAATTGAAGAGGCCACAATCTTACCCAGGTGCCCTGAAACCCTGAGCCTAAAGCTATCCAGTCCCCGGTATAGGCCATTCAGAACTCTCATCTACGCTCCTGTTCAGTGCCATCACTGACTGCCAGCAAACGCTACGCTCTCCTTTTGTGCGGAGCCAAGGCTAGGGTAGAAGGTGGCTGCAGAGGAACTGTGTAGTTCTGGAGGGCCTGTTCTTCACCTTCTGTCACTTCTGCAGTGTAAAGAACACCATCTGCTTTTGCTGACATAGCCGTTTCTACAAGGTGGTCCTGGGGCTGTGATCTGAGCCTGTGGTTTCCTGTTGATCTAGAAAGTACATGCCAGGATCTCTACCACAATGACCGGGATTCAGTAAGGGGACAATGACTTACTGGGGTTTCTGGAGACCCACCTCCCACCCCAGCCTACCCCCTACATTGTGGTGGTAGAGGGTAAGAAAATAATGAAACATATTGCTGAATGTCTTTGTACAGAATTCATAGGGTTATCATAATACTAGTAGTAGATGAGAAAAATGGGGCCCAGCTTAGCACCCATCATCTTGTTAACAATGGATGAAAGAACTCTTTTCTAGATCTGAGGCTTGCCCAGGATACTAAGGAAGTGAAGCAAGAACACACAAGTGATATCTATAAAGCTGGGAACATAGTTTATGTGGAGCATGTGTTCTACATTAAAAAGGCCTGGGTTTAATCCCCAGCATACACACACACTCTCATAAATGTACACACGTACACACACATATGCATGCATCACACATACCTACTCTGGTATCTGGAAAGCCAGTGGCAAATTTAGAACTCTTAAGTCTCTTTGGAGCTTGTTCAGGGGAAGGCAGTGGGCGAGCACTTATGTCTCATCTCCAATCCCAACTCTCCACTCAACATCCTTTCTCCCTTCCCCAACCCCCAAACTGGGACGAATCTCTCCCCTAATGCTGATCAGGGAACCCAGATGGAAGAGGAGGCCCTGGATGCAGTAGGCTCAGGAATCCTGGGGTCTGGGACCCCAGCACAGTCCAGAGTAGTGATTTAAGCCTCATGAACATACAGGGAAGGCAGCCCAAGCTCTCTTATCTGAGTCTAGGACAACAGTGGTTCTGACTCTGACCCTGGACTCGGGGCCAGAGCCTGCTGATCCCTACCAGCTCCGAGTTTAGCTTGTGTTAAAGCTCTTCTGGTACACAGTGCCTCCCATAAATCATTATCCAAACTTTCTCTGGAGTCCTCTGATCCCACCATGAGGCACTCCCGCCAATGCCGGGGAACACTTGGATGGAGGCAGGGCCTACTTCAAGTCCATCAGCCTGAAGTGACTAAAAGGCTGTTGCAGAATGTTTTAAGATGTTATATTCGTTTGTGTGGTGGCATTTAGGATTACTAATAAGCTTCTCTGTGTATTTATTTGGGAGCTGGGTGATGGTCCCCCAAAGAGCCAAAAAACAACCAACAACATTTTGGGCTCCAACACTGGGCTAGAGTAAAAGACGAAGCAAGAAAGAGCGCCTGGGCAGGCTCACACAGTTACTGATGCCTGTTGCATGTCACCTGAGTATGCTACAAACTTACTCTTTACTTAGCTACTCTGAGCCTGGCCTCAAGCTCACGATCTCCTGCCTCAGCTTCCTTATGTGCTGTGAGTACAAGCATGAAACACCATCTTCTACTCTTTTATCCTTATTTTATTTTATTTTATTTTTTTCAGGGTTTCTCTGAATAGCCCTGGCTGTGCTGGGAACACCTTATTTTACTTCCTGCAGTAAGACTGGGCATAGCCTGCAGGCTGCTAGGGCTCTGAGGCTCATGACTCATAGAATCCTACAGCATCTGGTTAGGGGCAGGTTAAGGGAGATTGAAACACCACTGAGAAGCAAATCCAATGGAAAGGGGATGAGATGGGGCCTCGGCTATGCCGGGCAAGTGTTACCACAAAGCTGACCCCTCAGTGCACCTGGATCTCTCCAGAAAAAGTCACACAGCAAGTGCACTCGTGCAGAGCGGTACTGCAGCAAACCCAGCATATGACAGACATGACTTGCTACCTCAAGGAAGATGTTTGTGACGTGTAGTGAATGTGGAGGTGTGATGCTCACACAGGATTGCACCCAGTGGCTTTTCCCAAACCTGAACCCAGTCTGTAGTAGGACTTGGCAGAAGAGTCTGAACAAGGTGAGAGAATCCTGAGATTGGCCCTCAACGGACCCCAAACTAGCTACAAAATCTCCAAGCCTCAGTTTCCCCTCTGTGATACATAGATATGAGGATTCTTGAGCCAGATGTCCTGGGCTGCACTGGCAGCTCCCAGACAAAGCCAGAGCCTTTCTCCTGCTCCTTCACGAGGCCTCTTCTGGTTTACACACGCACACACCCAGATGGAATTCACCCATCTAGGCTGAGGAAGGATCTGGAGGAGATGGAGGGACAGAAGCCTAAACAGGTTATTTAGTGTGCAGAGAAGGGGAAGATAAGCTTTTATCTTTTTAATTTTTTTCCCCACCTGTGTGTGTTACTAAGCATAGAACAGAGAGTTTTTCACATTAGGCAAGCATCATTCACATTCACACAAGATACACCATTGGACTGTACCTCACATGTGTGCGGTGTTCAGGCTTTAAATTCTTATTTTACCTGTGAGCACATGAACACTCACATGAGACAGCACACATGGAGGTCAGAAGATAACTTTATGAAGCTGGTTCTCTCCTTCTACCTTTACATGGGCTCCAGGGATCAAACTCAAGTCTGAAATATTTGGGAGCAATCGTCTTACCAGCTGAGCTGTCTCACTGCCCCTGGTGTTTATTTTAATTGTTCCTTTGAGTGTGGAAAGTTGGAGTGTTTCCTAATTTTCTATTAGCACTATAATGTTTTAGCCGACATCTTCATTCCAGTAGCATGTTTCAAATTGGGAACTCCTAGAGGTGAAGTTCCAAGGTCAATGGTGTGTGAAGTTAGGTAGCCATCAAGGGGGCCATGTTGGTATAGAGGCTTTGCAGGACCTGCAGCTGAGACTTCCCTGGTGAGAAAGGAAAGCCTCAACTCTACCCTGGCCTCCACCTCCCCTCTGGATTTCTTTGAGGGAGACTGGACATAGCCTGCAGGCTGCTAGGGCTCTGGGGCTCGTGACTCATGGATCCTACAGCACCTGGTTAGGGGCAGGTTAAGGGAGATTGAAAGACCTCTGAGAACCACATCTAATGGAAGGGAAAGGCTGACAGCTCTGCTAGTGTCCTCTCCTGACAAATCTCCATGCTGTGAGAGAGACTTCTGGCAAAGATAGCTCATCTGTCAAAGACAGGATGATCCCTGATAGTTCTTTCATGAGGCTAGGAGACCCAACTCCCTGTCGGGTTTGGGGAAGAGGTTTATGAACCCACATTCCATAGGGAAGACCTCCTTGGGACACTGACTGTTTCATTACAGAATCAAGACTAAATCAGAGGTTAAGGTGAAGATGGCTCAGTAGGTAGAAGTACTTGTCACATAAACCTGATAATCTAACTTCAAATTTTAGATCCTCTAGGGAAGAAGAGAAATCAGAAAGGTGTCTTCTAAATGCATGTGTGGGCACAATCCCACACAAACACACACACAATAAATAATAGAACGTTTTTTAAAGGCTGAATTGGTTGTGAAAGATACCATCACTGTGGGGCTGAAGCTGTGTTGTGCCCTGGTGTGTATAATGCAGAGGTATGAAATATGCCCTCAAACCCTTAATCTGCAGCCAGAGAAGTGTCTGTTCAGTATTTTAGCTAGGGGTGAGAAGAGAGAGGGTGTGGAGTGAAAGAGGCTCCCTGTGACTGCTGTCCCTCCAAAGGCCTTCCCAAGAGCCCCTGACTTGTCTGTTCCACAGCCTTTATCTCCCTACTGGGTCCCTCACTGACAGGGCGCAGAGTTCAAAGGCCTTCTCTGTAGACCATGTCAGTGAGGCATACCTCTTTCACTATGAAATACTATTTTTGGTGTTTAATGATGATTCATGGTTTGTTCATTCTTTTCTTCCAGAAATAGGAAGCGCTTGCAACATGCCGTCCCCAGTGATAGGTACTAATGGTCATCCTTAGCAGGTGTTGGGAACATTAGACACAAATCAAAAGTAATTCTCAGATGTTGGGCCAAGAATGCAGCTCTGCCATAGAGCATATGCCTAGCATACTTGGGATCTTTAGTTTAATTCTCGACGCTGAAAAAAATGACATATGTACATAGATGTTATTATAACAAGTTGACTGCAGAATAATGGTTACCAGAGGCTAGGCAGTCAGGAGGGAAGGATGTGTGAAGAAGATTGATTATCAGTTTTAGGTAGATGTCAGTGGGCAAGTCTGTGGGGTATTTATTGATTAATGATTGATGTGGGAGGGTCCGCTGTGGGCAATGACACCCCTGGTGGGTTGTATAAGAAAGTGAGTGAACTACGTGCAAGCCAGTGGATCAGCACCCCTCCATGGCCTGGGCTTCAGATGCCCTGATTTCTCTCTCCATGATGGACCATAAGCTGCAAGCAGAAATAAGCCCTTAGCTCCCACGGTTGCTTTTGGCCAGGGTGTTCATCACAGCAAGAGCAAGCAAACGGGAGCAAAGTGGTAAATGACCTTACCCTGATTTGTACATTACACAGTGTACACTTGAATCAAACCCTCACATGGTGGCCCATCAACATGCGGAGTGCCACGTCATTTTTATAGAACAGAAAAATAAGAATGCAAGATGATCCAGTGACTTCAATTGTTCTTTATTTTGTTTTCCTGTTTGTTTCTTTCCTTGAATGAGGCATGGTTTCAGTTCAGTCTCAAACTCACAATTCTCCTGCCTCAGCCTCCCACGTGCTAAGATCACAGGAATGTACACCACAGATTTTTTTTTTTTTTTAACATTACGGCTTAGGAAGAAGGGGTAGACACAGAAGGCTGCCTGTAGGGATGTGAGGGGACAGGTAGAGAGCACCTTGGAGGGAATCTTGAGTGGGATTTCTTTGTATTAATCCCGAAGACCCTCCAGGGAAGTTAGAAATGGACTGACTGGATGCCTAGGCCTACGGACCCCTGCGATCCCTAGGACCTGGGTGTCTCCATGGTCAAGACTGTTGCTGGGCATCTGTAAACTGGAGAAGCTGCTGGTACAATACAATACAGACCACGGGCCATATGGCTGAGTGGCCTGCACAGTCCATTTCAAATGAAGGAGCATGATGACCTTTACCCTCTTTCCCCAAATGGTGCTTATGATGAACCAGTTGTCCTGTAACCAGCAAATATCCCTTCCTGATGAAAGTTTTGTACAGCAGAATCTGTGCCCAAATAAGCTACCTTCATCTTTGTGAAGTGATGTCTGCAGAACAACTGTTTTAGTTGGGTCCAGCTCTAAGTCTTATTCTGGTCCATTCACATACCTCTATTTTCCTGGGATGTAGACCCTTCCTGGTTCTCCTATCTTGAATTCCCAGAGTCCTGCTAGAATAGCAGGACCACTCCCTGGGAAGCTCCATTGCCTGCTTTCTCCACTGCCTCAGGATCTATCCCTGGGTTCAGGTTCCCACCTCCAGACTCTGCCTGGATGCTTGGCTGCATGGTCATCAACTTCTAAAACTTCTGCAAGAGCCACTCAGCTGGGTTATTCCTACTCACGTCTTCCTGCCCCTCTACTTCTCTAGAACGTTTGGATCAGTCTGTCTGTCCCCAGCTCCTCCTCTCACCAACTGCAATGATAAGAAGTGAACAGACACCAGCAGAGACACATACAGCAGTGTGGTGTGTTCACTATGAAAGGCACCATGCTGGTGGACACACTGCTCACACCCCTGCCATTTCCCTTGATAGGTGGAATGTTTGCTTTTTTCCAGCTCTGGGGATGGGCCAAGCACTCTCTCTGCCTACTGGCAATCAGGAGTGATGTGAAATTCTTGTTACTTCTTCTAGAAGGCAAAACTAGCAGTGTAGAGAGTTAACTCGGTTCACACATGAGTCCACCCCTCCCCAGCTGGCTCAGCTGTTCTTTGGAATTCTGCAGCAGCCACTCCCTGGCTCTCAGCTGGTCCAGTGATTCAGATGAAAACATCTTTCCCCCACCCACCCTTCAACTCTCATCCCTCAATTCTTTAACCCTTCCCTTCCAAGTTACATTTGCTATTAACTCCCAAGTACATGGTTCAGAATCCAGGAGCAAACAAAGTGATATGTGCCAAATGTCCACTTCATTGGACAGGTCGTCCTGTCCGAGACAGGTACATTTGTGTTTTTGAAGATGCGCAACCATAGTCTAGAGAGCCAAGCACCGTAGCCTGAGCCAGACATTTGGACCCCAGATGCTGTTGTTTCTACCCCTCTCCCCCTTTTGCGTGTGTGTGTGTGTGTGTGTGTGTGTGTGTGTGTGTGTGTGTGTGTTCCACGGAACATGTGTGGAGGTCAGAAGCCAACCCAGGAGTCAGTTCTTCTACCACGTAGGGTCCTGGGGATCCACCCCAGATTGTTAGGTTTGGTGGCTACTGCTTTTATTCATTTGTGGTACCCCCCTCCCCAGCACACATCACTTCCTCATCTGTGTTTTTCATTTGTTTTGAGTGCTGCGAATAGACCTTAAGGCTTCATTCACGCTCCAGCCCCTCTATCTTTAAACAAGTGAAGCAGCCATAGGTCAGGCTATACTCAGGCTGGCAGAGCCACCAGACTGCTTTAAGCCATCATGGATTAGAAATAGACGAAACAGGAAGGCCCTTTGTCCCATAACAGAGGAAGGAATTCTACCAGGGAGAGCTGGATCACCATGCTGTTTGTTGGCTGAGATGCAAATCGTGGTCTGTGCTTCTGAGGTGTTCTGACTGGAAAGGCTTTCACTGCCCCATGATGATCACACTCGCCTCCACAGGGATGGTCCTCCTTCACCCTTCCATCTGCCTTTCACTCAGCAGGACAGCTGGACAAATGGCCCACTAAGAGCTTTGGGGCTATTTTTATGTGACCATCTGCCACTCAGACAGGGTTCGGCAGGCAACAACAGGCCTGAAGAATGCACAGCAGGTGGTGACACCCAGACAGCTGAGGATAACCCCCCACACCCACCCTGCATCTTCTGACAACCCTTCAAGGACTATAGATCCAAAGATGCTGGAAACATGGTTGAGAATAGATAGCAAAGGGTCCTTCTACTCATTATGACACAGGGTGGGGTGGTGGCTTCCTTCCTAGGTCATCTTAAAGGAAGCTGTGACCTAGGCAAGGGAGGCCTGATCACAGTGTGGGCCCACTGCTATGGCCAGTGGCCCACCTGACTCTACTAACCTACTTAAATGTATTTTTAAAGTTTTCTGTCCTCGAACGCCTGGGCTCGACTCCAGAACCATAGGTGTGCACCACTGTGCCGAACTTGAATTATTTTGAACATACCTGAACCATGAGGAGAAAGCTAGAGATCAGAAGGCATATGATGCAAGGTTCCCGGTTTACTTTGGAAGCAGAACCCCTCCATTTTACACCCCTGGTCCAGGAGAGAGCTACCTGATGCCCACGGTAGTTGTAGTAACAATGACAATTCTCCCTCCTTGGGGAGCGACAGAAGCAAGGTCCATGCCTACTTGTGGTCCTGCTCAAACCCCTCCCAAAATGACAGGTGTGCCCTGGTTTATACCTGCAAAATCCCCTTCAGCTGAACTGCTTAGGAAGTTCGGTTCTCCTGTATAGAATGCCCCACAGAGCAGGTGACTCAGAATGGAAGAGAGTGGCAGAGACAGGGAATATATTGACAGAGAAGAGGAAATTGCCTATCAAAACTCTTCATGGCCCTGGAATAGTAGCACGCTTCTTTAATCCCAGTTTCAGGGAGGTAGAGGTAGACAGATCTCTGTGAGTTCAAGGCCAGTCTTGTCTACATAGTGAGTTGCAGCCCAACCAGGGCTATGTAGAGAGACTGTCTTTAAAAGAAAAATGAGAAAAAAAAAAATCAAAACGAAGAAGCACTTTTGTGTTTGCTGTAATATTGGGTTTTGGTATGTGTGAGTCTCATGTCCTGAGATATCTTGCAGCTGCATAGGGTGATGCCTTGAGGACCTCTATCTGTCATGTGGCCCACTGTGGTTTCTCCCGTGATTGACTCACCTGGAGAAATGAAGGAATATTCTACAGTGACAAGTGGCAGATGCTACTGTGTATAATTTCAAAGTCAATTCTAGCCAAGACAATCTGAATAGTGGTGGTGTGTGTCTGTGTATGTGTGTGTTTGGTTCTGCAGACAGAAGAGCCCCCCAAGACCACCAAGTGCAATGGGGAGACTTGAAGGAGCCCCCTTCTGCCAGCTATTCCATTCAGGGCTGTGGAAGGTCTAGGTGTGGCTGTCGGGTGCTAACCAGGCTCAAGCCTATTCATGCATTTTTCTCTGGAGTCTGGCAGAGAAGAATTGAAGATAACTGTGACAAAGTAGGGGTCCCAAAGGAGATGTCAGGAAGGACAGGATTGCTGCCCAAAGTTTCCTTATACTAAATCAGTGGGGGAGACAGAAGGCCTCTGGCTGGTGACATCCTTAGAGATAAGGCTCATCTCTGTGCTGAGAGCATGCAGAGCTTCCTAACTGAAGAGGAGCCACATTGGAAAAGCCTGGAGTGTGGAGAAAGCAGCCAGCATGACCTGTGCCCCAGGGCATCTCAGGAGAGTGGATGTACTTGTTTCTTGACGTCTGAGGAAAAAATAGGCAGGGTTGAGGGTATCAAAAGAAAAAGCACAAGCCAGGTGTGGTGGCATATGCCTTTAATCCCAGCTCTTAAGAGGCAGGTGAGTATGAGGCCAGCCTGGTCTACAAAGTGAGTTCTAGAACAGCCAGGACTGTTACAGAGAAACCCTGTCTAAACAAACAAAACAAAATTAAAAAACAAAAATCAAAACCAGGCACAAGAGTTGCAGCTATACGAATTGGAAGACCTTGGAGGAAATGGGATCCCAGTTGAAGGCTGAGTTCTGAAGTGGCATTGTGTGACATTCTGGTGGGAAGCAACTGTTTTCTAAAAGGAACAACAGTTAAAGAGCAACAGCAGAATTGTAGCCATGAAGCAATGCCTGCTGGCTGAAGGCATGATGTTTATATATTTAAATATTTTGTAAATGCCACACTTGTGTTCCACACCTTCACTCCCAGCATCTGGGAGGCAGAGGTAAGTAGATCTCTGAGTTTGAAGCCAGCCTGGTCTACATGAATTCCAGGACAGCCAGGGCTATGTAGTGAGACTACATGAATTCCAGGACAGCCAGGGCTATGTAGTGAGACTATCTTGATGATGATGGTGGTGGTGATGATGATGAAGAAGAAAAAGAAGAAAGAAGAAATAAAATTTGTACAAAGTGAGTATTCCAGGAATGGAATTTCTGGTCCACCTAAGTTGAATCTTAATTTTACAGCAAGGCTTGGACTAACACATCTGTCCTCAGCAGGGGAATTTACATTGGAACTGGGCTTTTAGAATCCTCCACTTTATGTTTTCAGGGTTAGGATGGATGACAAGCTGACCCAGCTGTAGCAAAAAGCTCTGGATCAGTCCCACTGACCAAAAGGCAGAGGCATTAGCATGCCTTTGTGTATACTGGGGACAGACACAGTGGACATGGGCATTTGTTTTAGTTTGTCTGAAAAAAAAAAAAGGCCCATTAAAAAAACATCAGGGTGCGACTCCGGAAGCCTAGTGCTGACTTAAGAGCACTTATTCTTGCAAAGGACCTGGGTTCAGTTCCCAGTACCTATTCAGTGGCTCAGAACCATCTGTAACTCCATTTCCAGGCAATGTGATGTCTCTTATGACCACTGTGGGCACCAAGCAGGCATATGACAGACGAAACATTCATATACATAAAATAAAATTTTAAAAATCTGGAAAAATAGCAGCGTCAAGACCATGATCTCCGAGTTCATGAGAACTCCCCCCCCCCGAATTGTTATTCTATACATAAATAAGTAGTATTCTTGTGCTGAGCCCTATCCATCCGGGACGCACAGCTCTTGACAGGGACACCCACATGAGTGGGCTCAGCAATGGCTTGAGTATGGGTAGCACTGAACACCTTGCACAGTCCTTCCTGATGGAGCCAAGCTAGCCTGCTCCTGCTTCTCTGAGATGCAAGGTTGTGGAAAAAACTAAGCCGAGAATGAGAAAGTGTCACGTTTGGAAAACATGCTGCCTAATCGGAACCAGAGACAGCTGTCTCTTGCTGATGCCCTTCCATATATAGGGTGATTGTTAACTCCCCCTCTCTCAGCTTCAAAGGCCCTTTACAGAGCCCTCTGCAGCCTTTGATGACACAATACTTACTAACCTCTGTGGTTTCCTCTCAGCAGGTCTTCCTGCCTCTCCTGAGAATTCTGGGAGAAGCTGCTCCCTCATGACTGACTCAGGGTGCTGGGGGACAAAGGCAGTCAGACCTGCCACCTGTTTAGAAGTTTCCCAGCACCAGATGCTCCTCCTCGCAACTGCAAGCCCCTTCTCACAGAGACGGAGTGGGTGACCAGAGCCTAGCACACCCCCCAACCCCCGCGCCCCAGGTCTCCCTTGGCCACATCCTCTTCACCCCGCCTCCCAACATCCTGAGAGGAAGAGGTTGGATGCCCCCTTGCTGGCGACTGAATGACAGAGCCAGAGAAGTGGCTGACTCAACAGTATCAATCTGGAGTGAAAATTCCTTTTTTGGAAGCCAGGCAGTGGCTTCCGAGGAGGGTGGGATGCTGGGGAAGTGATGCAAGCACATGAGGGAGGTGCACCGAGCCTCCCATTCAGGCCACACCCCTTCCCTCCTGAACTCTCTCTGCAGGGGCTGCGGAAGGCGGTACCCAGCTCCTTTTATAGGGTTGGAATCCACAGGGTCTTCCTCTCTCTGTGTGTGTGTGTGTGTGAAAGAGAGAGAGAGAGAGAGAGAGAGAGAGAGAGAGAGAGAGAGAGAGAGAGAGAGAGAGAGAGAGAGAGAGAATCTTGAAAGTCTCCTCCCTCTAGCCTTATCACTTTCTAGAAGAGCTAAAAGAACCAAAGAACCGAACAGCATCAGGAGGGTGGTGGACACCGGTGGTGCCTGCCTGTCCCTTCACTAGGAAATAAGCAGTTCATTCCTTGGATCCCTTCACTTTTTTTTTTTTTCCCAGAGTGGCAGTAGGGTGTGAGGTCCTGACAAGGCAGACACAGTGAGGCCTAGGTCAGGTTTGTGACAGGGTGGGCGCTGAACTGTATGTGCAGTGTGTGTCTATGTCTCTGTTGGGGGAGGGAGCTCCTAGGCTCATTTTCTGTTCATAGTGCTGGAACAGGCAAATAGGAATGGAACTAGGGATCTGAGGCAGCCTTTTCATCAGCAAAGTCACGGCCAGGGCAGCGGGCAGCGGCCGACTCAACAGAATCCATCCAATAGGAACAGATTCTCTCCCAGAGCTTGTTACTGCTCATCGAGGGAACAGCGTTTATTTCCCCTGGAGAGTCATCCTGCTCTGATGGAAAGGTGGGGAAAGGCCCAGCCAGAGTCTCCCACTTGGGAATTGAGGGTAACACTTGGTTTTTCTTTGAGTAGTGATGCCTGATGATAAAAACTACCTCCAAAGACAGAACCAGGTGACAAACAGGTTCTTCACAAGATACTTTGAGGGCCTATGCCCGGCTGAGCACTGGCTAAAACCCGGAGCCAACTGGGTTTTTGCTTTGGCTAATGCCAGGCAGAGCTTGGCTCTTGGCCACAAGCGTTCTTGTGGTACCATGTCAGCGCTTGCTTCCAACCCAAGTTCCAATAGATTTTTTTCTTTCTAAAATCAAAGCTGAACGTACCCATCCCCCAAGGCCCCTTGTGCAGCTTTAGAGCCTTTGGGGTTCATTAAAAGCCTTGGTAGGGGCAGGGGCAGAGGGAACAGCAAGGATGGATGGCTCAGTGGATGAGAATCTGGATGCTGTACATCAGTAGTTCTCAACCTATGGTTGGTGACCCCCGTAGGATCACATAGCAGTTATTCTGCGTATCAGATATTTACATTACAACTCCTAACAGCAGCAAAATTACAGTTATGAAGTAGCAACAAAATAGTTTTCTGGTTGGGGGTCACTACACATGAACTGTATTAGAGGGCTGCAGCAGTAAGAAGGTTGAGAAGCACCAGTTGACAGTGACATGGGTCTACAATCCCAGCGCTTTCCGCCAGATGGAGGTGGAGTCAGGTGACTCCCAGAAACTTGTGCTAGCCTGGCTTGTGTGACTTTTCAAACAAGATAGAAGGTGAGGACTGACCCCAGGTTGTCTTCTGACCTTCACATGTGTGCTGTGGTACACAGGTGCCTACACTCGGACATATGAACAAGAACACACACAGAGGCACACACAGGCACACACACACAATAGAAGCACACACACACACACACTCACAGAGGCACACACAGGCACACACACATACAACAGAAGCACACACACATACACAGAGGCTCACACAGGCACACACACACACAACAGAAGCACACACACACACACACAACAGAAGCACACACACATACACAGAGGTACACACACACACCTAAGAGGAAAAGATCCTTTTGAAGACAAAAAAATTAAACCAAATAAAATCTTGGCTTATGTGACAGATCATTTTTTGCACGCTGATAAAGATTAAACAGTGAGGCTGGTGATATGGTTCAGAGGTTAAGAGCACTGGCTGCTCTTTCAGGGGACCTGAGTTCAATTCCCAGCACCCACATGGTGGCTCTCAACCACCTGTAATGAGATCTGGTTGCTCTCTAGTGGCAGCAGGCCTACATGCTGGCAGAACACTGTATACATAATAAATACATTAATTTATGCATAAAAAAGATTAAACAGCAATGGCTCAGATTGGTCTGTGTCTTTCTGTCTTTAGCTCTGTGTTTGCTTTGTGTGAAAGTGAGGTCACCTTCCAGAGAGATAAACGGGGTGCAAGGAAGCACAGCATGTATTAAAGTGACTCTGTGATTGGTTTATTACAATAGGCAAGAACTGGAACAGTCTAACTCATATGCATGCTGTTCCCAGACACTCTCCTGTTCGTCCCATCTGAAGGTCCTTGAAAGGCCTCTCTGTCTGTGGTTCCTTTCTCCTGTAGGAATCCTGCTGCTGAGCCCCACACTGGGTACCACCAAGTTCCCTTCCCCTTTCCTGGCATTTCACAGCCTATAAACCAAAGGTAGTAAATTTACATGAAAGGTATGCACCCCAGGCTTTGGAGCTGTGACCTGTTTACATGAACCAGCCTTTGGTGTTAGGCTTGGGAGATGGCTGCCCTTCTGTATCACCCAGTACTCGGAGCATGTATGTGCCTGCATAGACCAGGAAGTGTCCAGTCATCTGAGCAGCATAGGACACAAATCGCATCAGACTCCTGCAACAGAACAAGATGAAAAAAAAAAAAATCAAGATTGAGATTCTAACCTGGCCAGAGTTGGATGGTGGGAATGCCTCCCCCCATGCCATGCCACCTTGCTAAGCTCCAGTAATCATGCTCGAGTTGTGGCATCCACGGAATACCATTTTCAGGGCACACAATGTCTAAGTGCTTCCTGGAAGGCTGCCAGTACTGTGCAGGTCCAGGGCCACCTATTGGGGTACACAGCCTAAGCCTCTTTGATGGGAGCCTGCCTAAGTAGGAACTCAAGAGCCCCACAGAGCGTCTGCTACTCCTGGAAGCATGTGCTTGCTATGCGGAGCACCTAGGAGGGTGTGCTGGGTTTGCTGCTGCAGGAAGACCAGTCAAGCTGAAGAAAGTATAGACAAAAAAATGGATTTATGATCCTCTGATCTGGTGTGTGAAGAGTAGGGAGCTCTGGTGGTTTAGCTTGTTCCTCACAATGAAGGAACACTTCACCCCGTCCTTGCCTCTCAAGTCCCGAGACTAAACTAGTGTTATTTCAGACTGAATCAAACAAAAAGTTTCCCTTCAGGTTCTTATTCTTTTCCCGGGCTCAGATGTTTCCACTCCAGCTTAGAAAAGATCTGGGCCGAGTATCCAGGCCAGATTCCATGGCGTGTGTTGTTGAGTAATTGAACTGAGCCTCTAACATGCCAAGCAAGTACTCTCCCACTGAACTATACCCTCAGCTGGACTTTCTGATAGTCTGTGGTCTAAGAGTTGGACTGTTACCTTAACATGGCCTTGACACTTGTGCATCGGATGTCATAGGACACTGAATACATCTCATACATGGTGGCCTTGACATTGAGGCATCCGAGGAAGTCCTTGGGATTCAGCTTGTATAGGTCAAAGGTAACTCTGGCTATTCCTGACTTCTTCGGTTGCTTGGAGACTGGGATATACTTGTTACCCTAGAGCAATGGAGAAGCAAAGGATCGACACTGGCCAAGGCACTTGAACCACACAATTCTGGGGTCATTGCCAAAGTTAGAGTCTCCTAAATGTCAGCTGTAATTATTCCAGTTATGTTTACAGCAGTCCATGGTGTTATCCTACAACCATGCCTAAATATGTCTCTTCCCTCATCAACATCCAGTCTAGTGACTCGGGATGAGTTTGCTTTGGCTCCTGCCTTAGGGTGCTGAGGCTTGCTTGCTTGCTCGGAGCCCTGAAGCTACTCCTTGAGTATGCAAGGACATGGTGAGCGTTCTCTTTTAACTGTCAGAAGAACAGGAAGCATTGTTTCCATTTCAATTCTGATGAAGAAAATGCTGGAACTCTGAGACTTAGGGAACAAGCGTCTCTCCGGTTGTATCTGATTTTCCAGGAACTGCCAAGGAGGGAAGACTGTGTGGGAACACTAACCACTTACAGAATCACTCTGTCACCAGGGACAGGGACACCAGGTGACCCTTCTGGTTGGAGGGACACCCACTCCTGCAATAGAGTCTGAGAGAACAAAGAAATCTTAGGCTGCAAAGGGGGATATGGTTCAGCAATAGAGAATTTGCCTAGCATGTGCAAGGTTCTGGGTTCAAGTACAATCTCCAGTCCTGGGGGTGGGGAGCCTGAGAGTTCAAGGCCAGCCTCCTCTACACAGCAAGTGTCAGGGCAGCCAGAACTATGCAAAGAGATCTTTTTTTTTTTTTTTTTTTCAAGCAAACAATCCATGACTAAGGAATAGAAGGTTTTAAAATCTGCCACTTCTTCAGTGCCTCACATTGTCTTCTGGCTTGTCAAAGTTTGTCTGACTTTCCCTTTAGGCTGCCTATAGTCTCGGTGCTAAATCAAATTCTCCTCACAACATTGAGTGCAGGGGGCCTCACCTTTGGGCATGCAGGGAAGGAAGGGCATGACCACACCCTGCCTTCTTCCAGGGTGGCAAGGAACAGCTTCCCATGGGGTTTGGGGGCCCTGAGACTGAGCAAGGGAGACCTCTGGTGGCTGTTTCTTGGTTGAAGATTTTGTTCCAGTCAGAATGGACCTCCTGAGGTAAGGTGGCAGTCTATACTCTGCAGGGAAGCCACCATCTCTATTTCTACAGGAAAATGGCTGAGAAATTAATCCAGAAAAGGACTGCAGAATCTTTGGCGGGGCCGGTGGCAGAGCATGCATATCTGAGGGGCTGGGATCCAACCTCAACATCCCCCCCACTCATACCTCCAAAAACTAACCCTCAAACCAAGCCAATATTTCAGTCCTTAGCTAGCTCTGGAATATGGAAGTCATGATATTGATACTGACTATATCTCATCATCAGTTGATATTATGCTACATTTCTTAGGTTCCATTTGCTGTGCAGAGCTTAAGTGCGTCACCTCCAAATTCACCTATAACTCTCATTTGTATATACCATCAGTGAACACCTTTTCCGCCTGCATTACTTCCCTACTGCTGCTATAAGTTTCCAGAACCTTGGCTTAGAAGTCAGGTTCTTATGCTCTGAAGGTTCTGGGAGCAGGTGTCCTGACTAAGGCCGACACCTTCCTTAGCCTGCGATTCTCCTCTTCTTTTGCATCTCATTCTAGTCCTTATCTTCTTCTCTCTCACCCCATGAGAACCCTGTGGTGACCCTGGACTCCTGGGTAATGCAGGATGATCTCTCCATCTAGAGACACACATCTGCCAAGGCCCTCTGACCTGGTAAGGTTCTGAGAATAAATGCAGACAGACACTAAGGAGATGACACAGGTGACCGTACCTTCCTCAAGCGGAAAGCACAAGGGTGGAGGAGCCACTCTGTGGGAGATATTGGCCTGGCTTGTGGAAAGCCATGGCTGGCTTGTCCTCAGCACTGCAAAGAGTCATTAGAAAGCCCAGAAAAAATAATCGGAAGTCTGGTGTTGGTGGTGGTGATGCCTTTAATCCCAACACTCTGGAGGCGGAAGCAGGGAGATCTTTACCTGTTTGAGGCTGGCCTGGTCTATGAAGTGAGTTCCAGGATGGTCAGAAGAACAAGGAAAAAGGGAGGAGGAGGAGGAGGAGGAGGAGGAGGAGGAGGAGGAGGAGGCCAAGATTAGTCTGTCTTTTCAAAGATTCTCTAATTCGCTTATTCTACAGGCAATGTTATCTTACTACCTATTTTAAGGACAGCATTTAAGGAGGGTGCAGGGATGGCTCTTATAGGGGCCCAGGGTTCAGTTCCCAGCACCCATGTGGAGGCTCACAACCATCTGTAACTCTAGTTCTGGGGGACCCAACATCATCTGGAGGTGCCAAGCTCACCCATGGCACACATATGTTAAACCAGCCTGCCTCCATCTTGGGCTTGAAAACCATCTTATAGCAAAGTCAAACTAGGTTTGTTCTTGTTTATGATTTAATCTGTTTTCCTTTTTTAAGGATTTAGCTACGCCCCTACCTGTGACCTTAATTACCTTAATTACAAATGATCCTGTACTGCCTTTTCCAGGAAACAGCATGATGTGTGTGTATGTGCCTGCCTACATATATGTATGTGTTTTTACTCCGAGGTCAGAAGAGGCATCAGGTCCCTTGGAACTGGAGTTACAAATGGTTGGGAGCTGCCATGTCAGTGCTAAGGACTAAATCTGGATCACGTGCAAGAGCAGCAAATGCTCTTAATTGCTAAACTACATCTCTAGTCCCATACCTGAGAATTCAAGTGTTCTATAGACTTTAAAGAGTTTCTAAAAATATAAAAAGTTTAATTCCTTGCTCTTGTTTTGGAGAATGGTCATTTATTTTAAGAAAATATTTTTCTCTCCTTTGGTTTTTTGAGACAGGGTTCTCTGTGTAGCCTTGGCTGTCCTGGGACTCACTCTGTAGACCAGGTTGGCCTTGAACTCAGAGAGATCAGCCTGCCTCTGCCTCTGGAGTGCTGGGATTAGAAGTGTGTGCCATCACTACCCATCAGAAATATGTTCTTATTAAAATATGCAGTTCAAGCTAACCTTTACTGAGTTATTACTAATTGATACATATCTTTTAACTTACCAGTTTTACTTTTTGCATATTCGGAATGTCTGTATGTATGGCTTATAGTTTCTCAACCTTGGCAGAAATGACATTTGGAGCTGGGTGGTTCTTTGTTTTAAAGGCTGTGCATTGCAATTTCTAGTCAGTAACAATTGTGTCCTCTGCTTGGATTTACCATTTTAAACTGTCTACAGGTATCACATGCAGTGACGGCGGGATGGACATCTCCACCCTGCTTCAATGGACATGTGGTTTGTTGCTAATATTTACTATCACTCACAAAGGTGACACAAGTGGTCTGCTTTACATCTGCACTTATAGGTGCTGATGCTAGTGTGTTCCAGGGGTATGTGCACTGGCATGGATCCATGTCCCTAGGTCACAGACTATGTTTCAACTCTTTTTTAAAATATCAGTTTGTAGGAGGGGAGGAAATCTTATCCTATATCTTGAAGATGGAAAACAAAGACAAAATGAGGGAAATGTTGTGTGATAATTTGTTTGTGTTCTGACAAATAAAGCTTGCCTGGAGATCAGAGGGCAGAGACAGCCACCATAGAGGCTAGGCAGTGGTGGCGCACACCTTTAATCCCAGCATTTGTGGGAAGGAAGCGGGAAGATCAGGAGTTCAAGGTTACCCTGGGCTACAGGAGATTGAATCAGTCTAAAAGAGAAACAGAACCAGGAGATAGTGGTGCATACCTTTGATCCTGTTGCTCGGGAGGTGGAAAAGGAATATAAAATGGGTGGAGACAAGATCCCTCCCCCCATGCTCCATTCAGTCTGAGGATTCAGAGGTAAGAAGTCTCTAGCATCTGCTGCTTTGCTTCTCTGATTTTTTACCTTCGATATCTGACTCCAGGTTTTACTGTTAGACTAATTGGAGTCACGCTTCAGAACCTCCTATTTCTTTGTCTTTTTTTTCTTCACTCTGGGTCCAATATCAATAGCTTTGCTGCTCTTCTTGCTTCTGCTAGAATGTGCTACCTCAGCAAGGAGGCAGAGCTGATTGTGGACTGGACACTCTCCGATGGTAAGACAAAATAAACCTTTCTTCTAGGTTAATTGTCTCAAGTATTTTACTATAGAAACAGAAAGCTGATATTTCTCTTTCTCTCACACAGACACATACACACACACACACACACACACAGACACACACAGACAACTCAGTCATGCCAGCTTTCCCAGCTTCCTAAGGACTAGGGCACTTAATAGTTACCAGGTCAGTTCTGCTGACCTGCCTTGTCTGGGTCATTGACCAAAGCTTTTGCTTCAAATTATTTGTTTTGAATAATACAGTCTAAATTCAGAGACATTAAATTTTCTAGAAACACTCAAGAATTCTTATGAAGGTTGTGGCTGTATCTAGGAGGTGAGTACATAAAGTATATAATTAAGATGTGTCTCAGTCAACACTAAAGTAGACAGTGCACTTGTAGGTAGAACATCTGCCTAATTGCTGTTTGAGTTGCAAGGCTATACTTACTGGTGTCCATTTTTGTCCCTTTTCCAAGATCATGAAGTGTGTGTTGTCTCTTAACGTCTGAAAAAATTCCTCAGTGTCCACCACGGTCCCATCCTCCTCCAGCACCAGTGTGACCAGGCCAGCTGTGATGAGCAGGACATCCAGAGTCTAGGTTTGCAAGGAAGCAGAAGCACAGGCTTAGTGCCCAGGGCATGGACCCTGAGCTAGCCAAGGGCACCTGAGGCTGTGGCCACAGTACCTTGCTGATAAGCTCCTGAAGACTGCTGGCCATTACCCCACGCCGGCTGCTTCGGTCATGGTTTGAGACCCGAAAAGGGCGTGCTGGATGCATGAGGGGTGCCAGCAGGGCCTTCTTAGTCTGTAATCCCATGAATGTGAGGGGCCTATAAAGGAGGTACAGAGGAGAACCGTCCTTTAGATGAGGGTTTTTAAGAAGAGGTTTGAGACACACGCAAATAATGCAGTATTAATATTTACAACTAGAAGAAACACACTACCTAGAAACTATCAAATGTGGGTTTTTAAGAAGAGGTTTGAGACACACGCAAACATTGCAGTATTAATATTTACAACTAGAAGAAACACACTACCTAGGAATTATCAAATGTCATCTGCATCCATACTTCTGAGGGGCAAGCAAGTAACGCATAACTTTGCACACTGGGGTTAGTCCTCAGCTCCCTCTCCAAATGATATTTGCAAATATTGATTTAAAAGGTTTTAGACTTATTTTATGTGCATGAGTATATGTATACCACATATGTACCTAGTACCTGAAGAGTTTGGAAGAGAGCATTGGATCCCCTGGAACTGGAGTTACAGATGGTTGTGAACCATTATGTGGGTACTGGCAATAGAACATGGGTCCACTGAAACAGCAATATGTGTTCCTAACCCCCAAGCCATCTCTCCAGTCCCCAAATAAGTATGTATTTTTAATTTATTAATTTGTATATACCTGCATGTACATGTGTATGTGTGGATACACAAGTCACAGTATGAATAGAGGTCACAGAGTAAATTCATAGAGGTGGTCCTCACCTTTTATATGGGTTTAGGAGATCAAATACAGGTTTTGTGAACCAAGAGCTTTTACCCACTGAGCCATCTCAGCAGCCTGCTGGGCAGGTTTTAGAACTAAAAATTTCTAGTGATTACAAGGTAGCTAAATTAATTTAGAGAGTTGGTGTATATAGAAAAACAAATGGGCACATGTTTATATAATATTGTCCCAGTAATTCATTTAAAAGCAAAATACTGGTCAATGTAGCAGTCAATTCTGGATTTTGCTTTGTTTTGTTTTTAGGATAGAAATCAGACCTAGACTATCAGCAACAATTTAGTCTGCGGTACATGCAGCCGGCATCAACAGGGCTTCATATTGCTTGCCTCTGAGTACCTGCCATGGTGTTCTTCAAACAAACCAACTATTGTCACCACACCATCACACTCCATTTCTCAGGTGAGAAGACCGAGGCCGGGCATGGTTTCTCAACATCATCCAAAGTGATAAAGGTAAATGATGGGATGGGATCTGTCCCAAGCCAACATTTTCTATTGGGTGGTTGAATGTCAGATCACAAGTAATCAACAGCAGCCTGGAGCAACCAGGTTGAAAGCACAGCAGCTTAAAATAAGGATTTATTATTATTTTGTTGTTGTTGTTAAAAATTACTTTTCTACTCTTTTTAATAATTTATTTTTATTTTATGCGCATTGGTACTTTGCCTGTATGTATGTCAGTGTGCACGCATGTCAGAAGCTTTAGAACTACAGTGACAGATGGTCATGAGCTGCCATTTGGGTGCTGAGAGCTGAACCAGGATCCTCTGAAAGAGCTGTCAATGCTCTGAATGGATCTGCCTGCCTCTGACTCCCGAGTCCTGCGATTAGAGTGATGCACGGTGCCTAGCCTATTTTTTTTATTATTATTTTTAATTAGGCGTAGGACTCTGTGTTGACATATAAGTGCATGTAAGTGCAAATGCCCATGAAAGTCAGAAGCTCAAATGCCCTGGAGCTGAAATTATAAATGGTTGTGGACTTCCTGATGTGGATGCTGAGAATCGAACTTAGATCCTTTGAAAGAGCAGCAAGTGGCCCTCTCCCTCCAGCCCTGAGCTTGGCAGGTTTGCACTCAGATGCTAAATTCCTTCCCCTTTCGGATGTAAAAGTGGCTGAATAATTTGTTTCCCATGAGGCTGAGCTGAGGGGAAGGAGATAGACCAAGAGGTCCTTGACCTGGGTTTCCCTTTGGAATAACCTTGGAACTTGACCAGAGACCAGAATGGCCCAGCAGAGCAGTGACCCTGCCATATGGCTCTTGAACTTCTGCCTTGATTGGTAGGAGTTTCACCAGGCTTCTGTTACACAACCCAGAGAACGAGATGTTCACATATGGCTGAGCCATCACTAGGGCAAAATTCACGCAATGCTGTCACACCTGGTGACTTGGAAGGCAGGTATTGGGGATTAGCTATCTTTATGCTCCCCAATCAGAACCCTAGCTTTGTTCTCAACCTACTTGTACTGTGAGTCAAGTTCTCATGAGGAAGAGAGAAAGACAGAAGTGTTCATCAGGCAAACACCTGTGCACATTCACAGATTACCAAGAAACCAGAAAGTCATGAGTTAGACAGTGACTTGGAGACAGTAGCTATGGTGAAGGTTATTAAGCAGTGCCAGGTTCGAGTTTTGAATTTACACCCACATTTGGGGAGGGGCTTTTTAAACAGGGTCTCAGTATGTACTTCAGGCTGACCAGGGACTCCTGATCCTGTGTGCTACAACTGCAGGCCTGTGTCATCATACCTGACTCTCTATCCACAGCTTTCTTACCTTGTTGTCTGCCCCACCAGATTCTATCCCTTCCACAGGAGACTCTGAACCTCCCTGTCTCCTGCTACTGAGTAAGAGGCCATTGCTACTACCCAGGAGGCCTCTGGAAGCTGCTCACAGAGCCCAGGGTCTGTCTGAGCATTCCCCTCCCACCTACACTGCTTGTCACTTTTTTGCTGAGGCAAATGCAGGACAGGATGAAATTGGAGACACAAAAGAACAGGGCCATGTTTTCAGATGCCTGGTCTAGACGCTAGCAATAGCAGGCACATCTTTGGCCTAGTTACCTGGGCCCCAAGTCTCCTTGTGGGAAAAAGACACATGTCTTCCCAAGCAGCCTTCTACACACTAGTAACCTGACCCACCTGAAGAGTTCAAAAGTCCCCATTGTCTTCCCATCTGACAAGATAAGCCTTGGCAATCACTGTGGCCCTGGCTGCCTCTACCTGCCCTCAAGGAAGTTTTGACTACAAAAGAACAGTAGATCTTTTGTTCTTAGCCTAATATTTCCTAACCAAGAACTGGCTCATTGCTGGAGATAAGACCCATGGAACACATACACACACACACACACACACACACACACACACACACACACACACACACATACTCACACACACACACACACACACACACACATACACACACACACACACACACACACACACCATGGAAATCAAATCCTACCACTTTTGTCAAGGATGAGTGCCTTAATGTGTCAAATTATAAAACAGCAGGCTCATCTGGTACAGCAAATAACAAAGCCTTGGAGATCCTTAGGGCTCTGTGACCTAGCCTAGTCTAATCTATGAGTCCTAGGTCCCAAATAGAGACCCTATTTCAGCCCTCTCTGTTTCTTTCTTTCTTTCTTTCTCTCTCTCTCAAATCAAGTCTATCTTATAAGATAGGTTAAATGAAGTTTTAAACACACTACACCTGCTTAACAAATATGTTGGAATACTGATTGCTCCAACTAAATGATCAGTTAGGCCAATCTGTTAAATGGACAGGGCAAGGTATTAATGAACAGGGTTTAGCTTCCTACTCACTTTGTCCCATAGGAAAGACAGGACGCTTTACATTTGGCCACTGGCACATTGCTGAAACTGGATTTCTATTTCCACCCCCCACTCAATATTCTGACTTGTCAAAGTTAAACAGACTGTCTGAAGAGTTTAGGGTGTGGCTTAGTAGTTGGCAGAGAGAGCTAAGACCCTGGGTTCAGTCTTCTTTCCTCAGTGGCTCACCAAAAGCAAAGTCGTAAGACCACCAAGAATCCTCAGGATTCTGCTTTTCACCATATTAATGCAGAAAACAGTTGCTCCCTAGTTCCTTGGAAAAATGGGTGCAGACAGTTCTATGAAATAGGAAAGGAAGTAACCCACTGAAGGAAAATAATAAGGAAATGGTGTTAAGGAAATAGGTTGTTTAGTGGAAATCAAAACAATAGTAGAAATCAGACTTCATAGAATATTCTTGAAAACTGTCAAACATCAGCTCTTCCAGAAGATGTGGTAACTGGGGAGCTGTGCATTCTTCCCTGAGGGAACTCATAGAATGGTTTCACAAAGCAAGAAGCCATAGATAGACAGCCCAGAATTGGACTTTTCTCCAGTAAGATGACTAAGCCTCCCGACATATACATCTACATGCCAAAGAAAAAAGACCAAAAGCAAGATCAAAATTTCCACACTTTAACATCAGGGCCATGACTACTTGGGACCTCATCTTAGTGACTTAAATGTGGTACACAGGAGCCTGATTCCCATGATCCAATGTACCTGAATAAGACCAGTCTCAAGGGGAACTAAAATGCATATTGTAAAATTTATTGCTTTGCAAGATAATGAAATGTCCATCAGATTCAGACCCCATAGAAACGTCTCACAAGATGACTAAGTAACTTCTCCATCACTGCTGTGGAGGATGGAAGACTTCTATCCCCTCTCAGGCACCTGGCAGGCAGCTCACCTGCTGCTTCTTTGTAGTGTATTTCAACCAACTGTCTCTGTCCTTTGTACCTTTGGTAAATTCTTTTACCACCTGTACTATTGGCCTTGCCTACCATTACATAAGAAACCCTCCAAAGTCTATTAAAAAAAAAAACCTTTCTTTGTATGCTGCCTGCAGACTGATGTTTAATCCTGAACATGCTGGAGGAAAGGCCCTGGAACTAGAGCTTGAAGAGAAATACAGCTGTCTCAAAGTGTCCTCAGGGGTGGGTTCCAGGAGTCCCAGTACACCCAAATCCACAGATGCTCAAACCTCTTATATAAGATGTAGCATTTGTAGAACCTACACACACCAAACACAATAGAAATACCTACTTTACTTTCTAACAGAGCAGGGAAGAAAAATATCAAGTCTACATAGGGGCAACTCAAAAATACAGTTATTTTCAAGAGCCAGAGATAGTGGTGCCCACCTGCTCCCTCAGATGGTGTGCACCTGCTCCCTCAGATGGTGTGCACCTGCTCCCTCAGATGGTGGGCACCTGCTCCCTCAGATGGTGGGCACCTGCTTCCTCAGAATGTGCACACTTATACCCTCAGATGGTGCACACCTATACCCTCAGATGGTGCACACCTATACCCTCAGATGGTGCACACCTATACCCTCAGGTGGTGCACACTTATACCCTCAGGTGGTGCACATCTATACCCTCAGGTGGTGCACACCTATACCCTCAGATGGTGCACACCTGCACCCTCAGGTGGCTCATATCTGCAGGTGATACAAAGATGACTGCAGTCTCAGTACCTGAAGATCACAAGTTAGAGGCCAGCCTGGGCTATACAGGGAAATCTAGTCAGTATCAAAAAAAAAAAAAAAAAAAAAAAAAAAAAAAAAAAAAAAAAAAAAAGCAGCCAACCAACTCCCTCTCCAAATAAAATCAGCCAATCAACCAGTCAATCAATGATCTATTTTTTTTCCCCCTGCAGATGGTTGAATCCATGGAGGCAGATGCCATGGCTGTGGAGGTCAGCTGTACTGAAGTGTTATTAGATAGAAGCTATTCAGCTATTCAGTAAATGAGGAAATGCATATGAAAGTGAAGAGCAGAACTTCATCAGCCACACACTGCAGGGGCAAGACTATGTGAGAACATTAAGGTAGGCAATGGTGAGATCAAACATTGGCAAGTAGAGGGAGGAGGCGATGATTGGGAAGTGCCCATCAGGCTTAGAGGGGCTTCTGTGCACTGTGGGGCAGCATTCAAGGGTAGCAGGGCCCAATGGCGAGTGTCAGCAAGTTAGGCCTCCCCTCGCCAAGCTCTCCACACGGCTCCTTATCAGGTAGCTCACACAGTTGGAACATGTCTGCCCGGAAGTCTGAACATGGGTGCCTGACTGGCATCTATTCTAGAATGCTTGGTATAAAGGGCCTAGAACACAAGACTGAAGCCTTTGAACATTTTGCAACATTATTATAAAAGGAGGTTGGGTTGCTTGCAGCAAACTTGTTATTTTTTTTTTTAATGTTGCCAGTGACACCAGTATAAATTCTGAACTGGAAGAGTAGTCGTACAAAATCAGGTTCCTTCTAAAAGGAAAGATACTTTAATTCTTTTTAAAGTGATACTGGAGATAGGGCTCATGGCTAACTGTATCACTGAGCAGCACCCAGCCACAGATCTAGATAGCCACAAATGCTCATGTTGGCCTTTCAACTTGATCAGCGTTGTAACAACGCCAGAGTTTGACCAGAGTAGATTTTGTCTGTGATAATAAACACCTACAAATATCCAGAGTTTTGCTAGAAAATTCTAGGCCTCTTTCCTTACTACCATGGTCTCTAGTGGTTACAATCTGTCAATGAGCTGTTTAAAAATGTGCCATTGGGGGCTGGAGAGATGACGCAGCAGTGCAAACTGCTTTTGAGAAGGACCAGAGGAGTTTCATGCCCACCATCCACATCAGGTGGCTCACAATTATTTGTAACTCCAGCTCCAGGGGATCTCTTGTCAGGGCATTCTGCACACTTACAGTGCACACCTATGCACACAGATACATTTAAAAAAATCATCTAAGAAGAATTTGTACTTTGTGTGAATGTGGTGTGTGAACACACAGCAGCTGAAGGGGGCTCTGGGTGTCCTGCTTTATCAATTTGTCTTATTCCTTTGAGACAAGGTCTGTTGTTGAGGCTAGAGCTAGGCTGGTGGTCAGTGAGTCCCAGTCATTTCCCTGTCTCTGTTTCCCCAGGGATGGGGTTCTGGGTACCTGTGGTCATGCTTGACTTTATGTTAGGGTGCTGGGATCTCAATTCAGGTCTTTGTGCCTATGCAGCAAGCACCCAGGCTCCTGAGCTATTTCTCTGGCTTTGTAATTGTTTACAAGCGTTCCCTCTTCCCATCTCTGCCCAAGGCTTTCTCCAAGCCAATCAGCACACTACTACTGAGTCACACCCTCAGTACACTATCTAACTTTTTTATAAGGTGTCTATTGATTAAGTTACTTCCCTGGGAGAACCCAGTTATTAACTAATGAATGGGAACTACAGTGTACTGTGCTGGACTGTTTAAACTCACTGAGGAAACAGTGGACCTTGCCTGTGGCTCTTTAGTCTGGATAGGATTTTAAGGAAGGGTGGGGAAGGGGAAAAAAATCTTTTCCCTCCAGCAAGTATTATGGGCTGTTTTCTAGCAGTTTGGTTTGGAATTGAGTCCTACCCGAGGATCCAGAGCAGGCTGGTCTGGAGATAAGTGGATTATTTTGAGACCTGAAGCAAGTTTGTTACTAACAAAAGGGCATGAGCTCCTGGGACTTGCTAGGCCAGAATGGAGGGTGCCACAGACCATATATCCTACAGTGTTACTCCCACTTCACACATGACACCATGGAGACACACCCAGATACATTTTGGATTTCATTGAACTGTTGGATAGTTAGACACAAGGGTAAGCTTCAAGCCTCCCACTCTGAAGCCAACTGGCAATCGTTTAGGGAATACCAATATCCATAAACCTCAGCCCTTGAAGAAAACCACAGTCACTACTCCCGTCCTTGAGCTTAAAGGTGTTGGCGAGGGCAGGGGACATGACTAGCTGGGAAGGTGGCAAAGAGAAGCCCTTGGACCAGTGTGAGCAGCAGAACAAGATGGGGGAAAAACAAGGTTTCCCAGAACAAGCACAGGTAGGTGGAAGAAACAAGAGTCCAGGGGAAGCTAAAGGGGAAGGCATCAAGCAGGGGTGGGAGAGGGGGGGAGGCTGCAGGTGGGATTAAAAAGTCTGGCAAAGAGCTACTCTGATGTGATGCTGCCCCATGATCCTCCCCATTTAAACACTGATGTTCCTCCCACATATCTGCTATAATGCAATGTTGTTTGGGAGCCTTTACAAATCCTCCTGACCCCTAAAGTTAAGGCTTTTATTTGTTTCAAGAGGAAGCAGGTCCCATTCTGGAAGATGAGGCTTTTCATTTTGGCAGCTACTTCTCTAACCTGGTAAATTGATACACACCTTTCCCCTAAGTGATACACACTCTGTCTCCTAAGCTGCTGGAGCACCCATGCTTGGTTCTTGGTGACCACATTTTTCCTCATGCACATTTTTCTGCAAAGGTACACAGTGAGGTCTCAGTGGGGTCTGCATTTTTCCACACTTGGGTTTCTTCATCTTTTTGCTGTCCTTTTGCCATCTTTAGAGAACCAAGACCTCACTGTCCAGCCTGTTCTGTAAAGTCGCTTCCAGAATCAAGATCCAGAGGCAGGAGGATTATGATTTCGAGACCAGCTTGGACTATATAGCTCGTTCTATGCTAGGCTGGGCCTTAAAGGGAGGTCCTGTATATCTGTCAGTCTCTGTTTCTAACTCCTTCTCTCTGCGTCTTATTCTCTGTCTCTCATCGTCCCTGTCTCTCACCTCCTGTCTCTGTCTCTCTGGGTCTCTGTTTCTTTCCTCTGCCTCATAATGTCTAGGATATTATCAAAGAACTAGAATGTTCTATCAGCATATGGTAATAAACTGAAGGAGAGTGATTCCAGTAGCTTGAGCTAGGTCTAGATGTAGGGTTGGCTGCCTGGGTAGGTAGAGTGCTCAGTCCCACGAAGTACCTAAGCCGAGACTCTCTCCTTGACCTCCAACCTGGCTCTCAGTCCCAGGACCCAAAGAAGCCCTGTCCCCCCAGCATAAACACATCGCCAAGGCTTGTAGCTGTAGTCTGTAGGAGCTGCAAGAGATGTCCCACTCCCTCTCTGCGTCCACTGTCACTTATTTTGAAGACTCCCGCGCACCTCCGGAGCGCCCCACCGAGCACCTGCAACCCTCTGCGGGAGGAACCTTGGAGCTGCTGGGCAGGTGGGTGCTGGCTGGAGAGGGTGGGGATAAGCCCGGGGGCTCGGATTTGAGGGGGGATCACAGCCAAGGGAGCGGAGGAGTTCAAGAGAATGCTCAGGGAGATAGTGACTTGGGATGAAGGAGGACCCAGGGAGCAGAGGAAACGGAGACCAGCCGGGTACCTGATGAAGGCTCCCGCGTAGTCCCTGGCGGTCTCCATTGGCGCGGGTCGTCCTGTCGTCCCCAAGCCGAGCCTCTTAAATCACTGTTTTGTCTGCCCCGCCCCGCGGCGACTTGACCCGACCCGACCCAACCGGGACCTTGGCAACAGGCTGCGCTTCTGCGAGCAGCCAACAGTTCTGGCTCCCACGCCAGGGTCCCGGGGCCACGCCTCTTCGTGAGCAAATCCTGGACCCCGGAACCCCAGATTTGGTGGCTATTGTTTATTTGCCTTTCTCTCCTGCAGGCTGGGGTAACTGGTGACATTACCAATGCTAGCAACATGGCACGACCGCGGAAAAACAGGTGTGCACAGGGCGAGCCGAGTACCCGAACCCGCTGTCTTCTGGTTGGAGACTCCAGCGCCCGACTCCGTGCTGGGCAGCTGGCCAGCGACTTCCCGGGGGACACAGGGAAGTTGCTGGGGCTACGCGGAAGCGCAGCACTTCGGGTTCTCGGAGGTGCCAGGGTTTCCCTGTGAGTAAGAAGACAATTGAGTAGAGGGAGTGGAGGAAGCATCTGGCTGCCACCATTCATTTCTAGAGTTGTAGGTTAGCTTCTGAGAGACGGAAGGCAAGCTCGGAATCGATGGGGCCAGTAGGGGTTTCTGCTCGCAGTGAGCACAGGCTGCCCCATGCCCTCAAGGAGCCGAGTAGATGAACAGGCACCAAAGCTCCGCTACAAAGCTGAAGAGGACTTTCTTAGCAAGCTGTCTGGAACAGGGAGTGGCTGGAAGAGCCTTTCTGCTCTCTATCGGTGGTCCGGAGCTTGTGTTAACCGTGTTCTAGGCGTGATCGCTAGCTCTCTTCTTCAGTACCTCTCATGGGAGCAAAGACTGCTCCTTCTTCGGGGGTCATTAGCGTCAAAAACCTCACCTGACCTGCCGGAACATAGAAGCCAAAAGCAATTTCCGGTGAACGCCCTGCCAGAGGCTCACAGAGCAGCCTGTCCAGCCCAGAGCTCTGGGGCTGGGCAAAGCCACCTGAGGTCATTAGCTCACCCTCCCACTGATACCTCACCAAGGAGGTAAGACCATGGGACCAATCAATTCAAATCACCTTTACCAAAATGCTTTACTGCGGAGAGGCACATTCTACACGGCATTCTAATGTCCAGACGCACAGGGTATCAGAGTGAGTATCTGCTCGCCCAGGTTCAGAGCCCCGGCTTTGCTTTTTGTTTGAACACCTTCGATTTAAATCCTTAGTCTCTCCATCCCTTCCTCCCATCACCCTCTGTAGACCAGGCTGGCCTCTATCACACAGACAGAGATCCTCCTGCCTCTACCTCTTGAGTGCTGTGCTTAAAGGTCTGTATATCACTACTTCCAACAAACTTGCTTTTTTGGGGAGGGGACAGGGGTCATTCTAGACAGGGTCTCTCTGTGTTACAGCTCTGGCAGTCCTGAAACTCACCTTGTAGGCCGGGCTGATTAAAGGCCAACATCGCTGCATCTAAACCTGCATTTCTTTAAAAACAAAAACAAAGCTCTCAGGCCTGGAGAGATGTTAAGTTTGGATCCTAGCACTTACATAAAAACCTGCAAGGGGGGGGGGTGGAAACCTAGAGGAAGGGCCAGGCATAGTAAGTAGTACATGCTTTTACTCCTAACACTTGGAAGACAGGGGCAGTGAGTTTGAGGCTAGCCTGGTCAACATAGTGAGTTCTAGGATAACCAGGGCTATGTAGAGAGACCTTGTCTCAAAAAAACCCAACTATATTTATAATTTATAATAACCAACCAACCCAAAACACAAATAAAACAAAAGTTTGGGGAAGCCTGGGAACCTTGTTAAGTTCAGTGTTGTGGGGTGTATAGATGGGAGACTTGTGTGGCTTGGTGACCTAGCTCTAGAAAGTAAGGTGGAACATGATAGAGCAGGACATTTCCATTCTGGGGTCCCCCTAACCCCCCCCATTCACTCTACATACACAGAACAATGTTTTCATATCAGGCATGGGTGGCATGGCGGGGGAGGGCCTCAGGGGGCCCTGTCTTCACTGCAGAACAATTTGCTCCTGATAACATTGCTTTCAGTTGTATATTCACTGACAGCCATGCCAGGCTCCAAGGAACAGTTTCAATCTGATTGTCACACGCACTCTGGTGAGACTAAGTGGGTCACAGAACAAAACCAAGACGTGAATCTGTGGGAAAGAGCTGGTGTGGGGAAGGGGTTTGTGGTTGACAGGAGATTTCAGAGGGTAGGGAATAGAGAGAGGCTATAACGTGCTGTTCAGTGCTTGGAATTCTCAAAAACACAAGTTCCCAAAGAGCAGTGGGATCATTCCTAACAAAACATGTAGTCTGTACTCTATGCCCTACCATCCAAGCTAGTTGATTTGAATACGTAAGGCACTAGCACTGTACTGGGGATGAGAGTCTGCAGTGGTCAAGGTCAAAGTTATGGGACCTAGAGATCGGCTTGAATCAGAAGTCATGTAGATTTGAACACACATGAATGAATGAGGTGCCGTATAATATCTGAATGTGAATTGCAAAAGGAACAAAGTGACAAATTCAGTCCCAAGGGCATATGTCATATATATATATATATATATATACATATAATTTTTTAAAAATAAAAGGTAAAGGGGATACCTTTCAGCAGGTCCTGCCAAGGTATGTTACCAAACAATCGTGCCATTGCAAAAGAGTAGCAAAGCAAGAGGTTTAATGGGGGAAGGGAAGAACGAAAGAGGAAGGCAGGCAGGCAGGCAGACAGACAGACAGACAGACAGGAAAGCAAAAGGAGCCAGAGACATGAAAGAGAAAGCTGCATAGTGAACACTTTTAAGGGACAAACATGTCGCACAGCTGATGACGGAAAGGTGCCTGGTGACTGGTGACATAATTGCCCTGGTGGCTGAGGCAGGCTGCTGCCATGGAGGATGCTAACAGCGTAGAAGCAATGACATGGTGCTGAGGCTGAAGGAGCTGGGGGCTGGGTGGGGGAGGCAGCAAGACTGTTCGCTGTTGTTTTAGGAAGAGTAGAAGCCTCATGGGACATCAGTGGCCTGGAAAGCTGTCCAGGGTAGGTAGGTATGGGTCTTCGGTGGTGATGGAGAGTCTGCAGACATGGGGTATAGCCTGCTTAGACCTCGGTTTAAGAAAGCTAATGGAGCTGAGAGGTGGTGGCACATGCCTTTAATCCCAGCACTTAGAGGCAGAGGCAGGTGGATCTGTGTGAGTTCGAGGCCAGTCTGGTGAGTGAGTTCCGGAACAGCTAGGGCTACACAGGGAAACCCTGTTTTGAAAAACCTAACAGAGAGAAAGAGAGAGAGTTTCATTGTACCTCACTTGTCTTAATGAAGAGTCAGGTACACCTGTGAGTCTGGAACTAGGTAGAAAACTCTACATATAATGTTGAGGGTTTCTACGTAAAGTTTGCTGAGATGCTGCAGAAAAAAACTATTAAGGTGATTTCAGGCAATCATGGAAGTCATAACTCAAGATGGCTGCAGTTGCGTTAAGGTGACAGCCCCATCACATTTGAGTGGCAGAAGATTGCCACTCAGGAATGTGGGTTGTGTAGAGAAGCCTGGTTGCTTAGGAGCAGGGATGGGAGGGAGAGTTAGGGAATGAATGGCTAGTAGCCTTGCCCTGTTACCTACAGTTTGAGGAGGCTCGGTTTGGATTTAGGTGCCTCTGAGACCAAGACACAATATACCACGAGTGACAGCTGAAATTTGAAGAGGTGCATTTCTGAGTGATTGAGGAGCATGTTCAAGGAAGGCTGAAGTGTGTGCTTTCCCATTGATAAATGAGATGGGGTGTGGTTATTAGAGGAGAGAGATCAGGGACAGGGGACCCCAATACAGATATTTACAGCCAGAAAGGCCAGGGCTGTGGATGAAGCATTGACCAATTACACTTTAAGTCTCGAGGCAGGTAAAGTCATCACAGTTTTTTTCTGGAATTACAACAGCAAGCTTCGGTTCCTCTACAGAAAGGACTATACCAGAGGTGGGGGTACTGTCAGGCTTGGGAGTGCCAGAGTAGAATGGCTTACTACTTGCTAGGTTCAAGCCCTGCACTCTGCCTGAAGCCAGTTACATTCTGAAGAATGTAAAAGAAAGCAACTCCAGTGCCCTGCTTGAATGTGAGCCCTGGGGGTGGGGGGAGATGTGGGGAGGCAGGATGGAGAGGTGGGGTTAGTCAGGGCATTTGAGCGAAGATTCCTTGTTCTATACGGTTATTTCTTCAATTAGATTAAAAGAAAATGTGCCACAGATTATAAAATGGGGATTAGTATCTTCCCAATTTTGTGCATAGCCTGCTTTACAACTTAATATGAGACCAGGTTGTGGTGACACATTCCTTTAATCCCAGTAGTTGCAAAGGCAGGCGGATCTCTGTGTGTTTGAGGGCAGCCTGGTCTACAGAGCGAGTTCCAGGACAGTCAAGGCTGTTACACAGAGAAATCTTTCTTAAAAACCAAAAACCAAGTCAAACCAAACCAAAAACTTAATATGGGAGCCAGGTATGGTGGTACACACTTATAATACCAGCATTCTGGAGGAAGAAGCAGGTAGATTTCTATAAGTTCAAGGCCAGCCTGATCTATATAGTGAGTTCCAGAACAGCTAGAGCTACATAGTGAGATCCTATGTCAAACAAAATCTTACTAGTGGGGCTAGGGATACAGTTAAGTAGCAGAGCTTTTGCCTAGTGTTTTTGAGGTGTTGGGTCCTAAGTCCAATAACATAGACACGTGAACTCAAACTCAGTAAGAAATTGTTACAGGCACTGGTTATTTTCATGGCCCCTGTGCAGTGGCCTGCAACCTTTTGGAGTTCAAGGTCACATACATCTAACGGAGGTCATGGCCTCTCTTGCCTAAAGGACTCACATGCCCTACCCACCCGCAGTGTGCCAGCACCCAGAAGTCCCTGGAGCTCCGGCTGGAAGCCTGCTCTGCTGGAGGAAGGGTTATCCAGGCAGCTGGCAGACCTTCAGCTGCTGCTATTAAAAACCCTGGGCACTGGCCTCCTGTTGCCTGGCGTCTTTCTGGATGTTGCTGTTGCTGGCTTGGGTTTTTGTTTTCTTTCCAAGTGTAGGAACAACAGTAATGTTCTTTGCTGCTGACTTCAGCATGAGCTGGGGGTTTTGCTGTTTGTCTTTGACGTGTCCAGAGAAGCCTCCGTGTCAGAGCAGAGAGCAAAGGACAGGCTGTACCAGCATACAGCTCTGCTTCTCTCATATGGATGTCCTGGTCTTTAAAATACCTTTCCTTCCTTCCTTCCTTCCTTCCTTCCATCCCTCCTTCCTTCGTTCCTTCCTTCCTTCTTCCCTTCCTTCCTTCCTTCCTTCTTCCCTTCCTTCCTTCCTTCCTTCTTCCCTTCCTTCCTTCCTTCCTTCTTTCCTTCCTTCCTTCCTTCCTTCCTTCCTTCCTTCTTTCCTTTTAAAGGTTTGTTGATTGTATGAATGCTCTATCTGCATGTACACCTGCATACCAGAAGTGGACATCAGATCCCATTATAGTTAGTTGTGAGGCACCATGTGATTGCTGGGAATTGAACTCAGGACCTCTGGAAGATCAGCTAGTTCTCTTTAACTGCTGACCCACCTCTACAGCTCCAAGAGATTTCCTTTTGAAGACAGGATCTATTATGACCCAGGCTGTTTTGAAATTCCCACCTCCACCTCCCAAGTGCTGGGAGTTCAAGCATGAGTGGCCATGCCTGGCCGGAAAAGCTTTTTATCAGTCTGTGTGGCAGAAATGCTCTTTTGTCAATCACCACCTTCTTGAAGACATTATGAGCAGAGCAAGCATTTTCTTAGACCATGTCCAGCTATGGCTCTGGGCCCCTCTCAGATCAGTTAAAACCTTTGTTTTCCTTCCCATTAGATGACACATATAAACACTGTGTGTGGCGGTATCTCTTTTGTCTCTTTCTATAAGTGGCATTGCATATCATATTCTGCCATATACTTCATGTAACAGTATGTAGCTCTTCCTCTGAGGACATAGGAACTTACCCTACCTTTTAAACTGCTCATTGAACACTGGAGATGTTTCCATTGGTTCAGAGTCTAAGCAGCACTGTTTGTGCTTTTAAGTACATCCTGCCTACATAGTATTTCCCTGGGGTGTAACACCTAGACATGGTCTGGATGGAAAGCATCCTCCCGTCACTCATGTGCTGAATACTATTCATAGCTGCTGATGTTGCTTAGGAAGGGCGTGGCACCTTTAGGAGGTGGAGCATCACTGGAGGAAGTGTGACTATCCACCCCATGCTTCTGTCACTGTGATGGCTTCTTACCACAGCACCCTGGGTTCCTCCCTAGACTGAGTCAAAGTCAACTGTAGTAAGAGTTTCTGGACTGGCCTAGCCCTGAGATCCGGACCAGCAGTCCCAAATAATTATACAAAGCCTTATATTAATTACATGCTGTTTGGCCTATGGCTCAGGCATATAATTTGCTAACTCTTAAACTAACCCATGATTAGCCACGTGGCTTAGTACCTTTTCTCAGAGGAGCATTCTGATCCCACTTCCTCCCGCATCTCTCTGGCATCTTTGCTCTGCTCTTTCTCTTTCCAGAGTTTTCTTGGTGTGGTAGCCCTGCCTAACTTCCTCTGCCTTCTGGCCAATCAGCGTTTTATTAAACTAGTAGGAGGAACAAATATTTACAAAGTACAAGAGCATAATCCCACAGCAGTCAACACTTCCCTTTAAATTGCATCTTTGCAGACTTTTGGTCACAGCAAAGAGCAAAGCAATTGATACAATGTTTAGTTACAACCAAGTCATTGGAGAAATTAAAACCAAAACCTTAACAAGTTACCTCTTCTATCCCCTGGACTGCACTTCTTTTTAATTTTTTTTTTTTTAACCCAAAATAACAAATGTTGGTGACTATATGAAGAAACTGGAATGCACAACACACTGCTGATGATGGGACTGGAAGTGATGCAGCTGCTGTGAGGAAGGGCGTGGCTGTTCTTCAAATGTGTTTGATTGGATGGAGCAGAGTTCAATGGTAAGGCACTAACCTATCATGTGTGGAGCTCCGGGTTCAATCCTGTGGCAATGGGGTTTCTTGGTCCCATGCGGCCAGAGGCCCAGACCCACAGACCTGCCGTGCCTCTGCCGCTCAGACCCCCAGAAATGACTCAGACGCTTATATTAACTTTATGCTGTTTGGCCTATGGCTCAGGCACATTGCTTACATCTTAAATCAACTCATTTCTATCTGTGTTCCTTACATGTTGATCCTTGGGCGGCTTGCCTGATTCTGCCCTGCTTCTCCTACTAAGCTCTGATTTCTCCTCCTACTTCTTCTATGGTGCCTGTCATGGCCCAAAACAGCTCCTTATTTAAAGATTGATATTCACAGTATACAGAAAGGCATTCCCACATCACAATCCCCAACATGATAAAAAACCAAAACAAGAAAATCTTAGGTCACTAGCAATTTCTGTTTTAGGAATGTGCTTAAAAGATTACAACAGATACTCAAATACTTATGTACTCATATTCACAATTCACAACAGCCAAGAGACAGGGGCAACTCACATGTCCACCAAGAGAATGCATGTGTAAAATGTGCCGTGAACACACAATACTTGATCTTTAAAGATGACAATAGGGGCTGGCTGGAAAGATGGCTCAGTGGTTAAGAGTATTTGCTACTCTTGTAGAGGATCTGGGTTTAGTTTCTAGATCTCACACTGGGTGACTCACAACCTCCCATAACTCCAATTCCTGGAGATCCGAAGCCCTTAGGCTTCAAAGGCACACATACTCATTTGTGTGTGTTTCTGTGTGAGTACACACATAATCTTAAAGAAACGAACCAACAAATAGATACTAACTTCCTATGAAAAAGAAAGAATCTAGGCAATTTTGAAAAAGAACAGGATGGAAGGACTCACTCCACCCAGTTTCTAGACTTCCTGTGATGCTGTAGCGCTAGAGTCTGGGTGGTATTGGTTTAAAAGGAGGCTGCGAGTTCAGAGACAGTTCATGCACTGACTTTCAATAGAATAAGGACAGGTCAGGACAAGGGACAGGCTTTGCAGCAGGAGGTGCTAGAACAAGGCCACCTGTCTGAAAATGACATTTGACTCATATGTTTTATAAGATAAACTTTTGGCCAGGTAATGGTGGTGCATGCTTTTAATCCTAACACTTGGGAGGCAGAGGCAGGTGGATCTCTGTGAGTTTGAGGCCAGCCTGATCTACAAAGTGAGTTCCAGGACAGCCAGAGCTTTTACACAGAGAAACCCTGTCTTGAAAACCCCAAATTAAATAAACAAAATAAACAAATAAAATGTTTTTATATTTTTATTTTTGAATTTTATTTTGTGTGTGTGCGTGTGTGTGGGGAACTTGGAGGTGGGGTTCAGGCCTGTACTACAAGTGAACTTGTGGAGGTCGGAGGACAATATGTGGGTGTTGCTTCTTTCACCATATGCATCCTGGAGGTGGGACTCAGGTCGTCAGACTTGGTGGCAAGTGATTTTACCTGCTGAGCTGTCTTGTATGCCAGCCATATGCAAAACTGACTCTCAATGAATCATGGATCTACATAAAACTATGAAAGCTTTAGAAGCTTACATGGGAGATTTCTTTTGTTTTTTTATTTGAGACTGAGTCTATATATACCCAGCTGCCCTGAAGTTTGATATTGACCCTTGAACAAACTCTTAACAAACTCTTACTGTGTAACCAGGCTGGTGTCACTCACAGCCCTCTTACCTCAGAAGGAAAAACTGTGTTAGGTGAAGCTTAAGCATGTGTGAGACCTCAAAGCCCACCCCCACAGTGACATACATCTTCCAACAAGGCCACACCTAATAGTGCCACTTCCTATGGGTCAAGCATTCAAACACCTGAGTCTATGGGGGCCCATTTCTATTTAAACCGTCATACTAGCTGAGTACTAGACTGGGGCTAAGTCCCAGAGTAAACAGGAAAGCAGAACAAATCTTAGTTTAGAAGGAGATTTCTTAGTTATATCCAAAAGTAAAGTCATAACTCATAGAAGAAAAAGAAAGTGTGTGTGTGTGGTGGGGGTGTGTTCAAGATTCAGACTGCTCTCTAAGAAAAAAATGAAAAGACAGACCACAGACCACAGATCTGAAGCAAGAGCCCACATCAGACTCGCTGTTCTGACTTCTGTGCAAAGATGTTTCCAATTCTCTGACGAGAAAAGGAGCAACCACACAGAACTCCTTCACTAAAGGAGACAATTTAGTGTAAATCAGATCATGAGGAGGTGACCCACAATATTGTCCTCAGAGAAATATGGATTAAAACAGCAGCAAGACATCCCTGCAGCTGCGTAAAATGAAAAACTGGAACCCAGATAGCCCCAAGTGCTGACAAGGAAGCAGTGCATGGAAGTTCTCAGAGTGCCTTGTGGGATACGGGACAAGAGTTTCCGTTTCTTCTAAACATTTAGCCACATAACCCAGAGATCCCACTTTCAGGCATTTACTTCAGTAAAACAAAGACTTAGCTTTTCCTCAAAATCCTGTGAGTGAATATTTATAGAGGATGTATTCATGATGGTGCCAAACTGGAAGGAAACCAAGGTGTTTCTTGGGGAAACAATAAAGGTTGGCAGATTTAGGAAATGGAGTACTCAGTGGAATTGCTGATACGTGGAACTCCACAGATGAGCCTAGGCTGTGTTACAGCAAGTGAAGAAAACCAGATTCAAAGGACTCTGTGTCATGTAATTCCATGTATGTGAGGTTCTGGAACATCCAGAAACAGATCAGTGGTGCTGGGCTGGAGAGAGGGTGACTCCGAGGAGCACTCACAGGATCTGGGGTGAGGAGTTTGCTGTATATTTCAATCGTAGTAGTTACATAACCAAATTGTTTCTCAAAATTTGTAGGAGCATATGTTTAAAAGGGTGAACGTTATGCAAATGTAACTTTAGTTTTAAAAATGCATCTCTGTGTGTATCTGTGTCTCTGTGACTGGGTCAGAGGTTAGCTTTTGTAAATGATTCTATTCCTTTACTTTTTTTTTTTTTTTTTTTTTTTGAGACAGGCTTCTCTGTGTTGCTAGCTAGCCCTGACTGTCCTAGAACTCACTCTGTAGACCAGGCTTTTGCCTGGAACTCAGAGATCCACCTGCCTCTGCCTCCTGAGTGCTGGATTAAAGGCATATACCACTACCACCTGGCTCTGTCCTACTTTACATGGGTTCTAGGGATTCAATTCAGGCTGTCGGGCTTCTAAGGTAAGCACCTTTAATTTCTGAGCCAGGAATAGTTCAGTATAAAATAGTCTTAGTACAAAATGGTATAACCACTTAGAAAAACTCTTGGCAGTTTAAAAACAATAGAACTAAATGTACAGCTATCCAATTACCCAGGAATTCCACTACTCAGAAGTATTCATCCCCGAGAAGTCGACATGTGTTCACAAAAGCCATGTTTTCAATATCCTCATAAAAGTGAGAAGACACAATGACCCCAGCGGCGGTCAGCAGGAAGGATGGCAAACACAGGCGACTTAAGCAAATACTGAGGAGTTTACACATTAGACTCCGCTAAAAAAAAGGGGGGGGGGGCAAAGAGGTTGATTGGCATGGGACATGGTTGAGACTCAAACACTGGGCAGAGCAAGAGCCAGCCACAAAGGCACAGAGAGTGTCAGGACAGGCAGGGCGTTTGAGAAGAGATGTGAACATCTGCCTTGGGCACAGTTTGGGATGTGGCGGGATTATGGAGGTCTACATTGACAGTTCCCCAAATTTATGAACCAAGGGTGCTTCACTGTAGCCTCATCCGGAGTGACAGAAACCTGGGTTAGGAACTCAGGGGGAAGAGACAGAGGGTGCTTTCTAGGGTGATTTCTAAATGTATTTAGTTGGAGTAATTAAAACTCTGAGCTGCTACATAGAGAAAACCTGTCTCAAAAAACCAAAACCAAAACCTCAAGACCAAGCACATAGCAATGTGCTTCGGTTCAGAAAAACTGCATCTGAATACATTAGAGTATCCAAAACAAATAACACTGCAAAATATACAACATAGACATCACATTTAAAAGGTAATTTTAAAGAACCTGCCAAGTGGTGGTTGTGTATGCCTTTAATTCCAATAGGCAGAGGCAGGAAGATCTCTGGATTTGAAGCCAGCCTGGTCTATAGAGCGTGTTCCAGGACAGCCTGGACAGTACACAGAGAAATTGTGTCTGGAAATACAAAGCAACAACAAACAAGCAAATACAAAATCTTTAGTTGGGCTTTTGCGATAGCTCAGTGGTTAAAGGCACTGGTTGCTCTTCCAGAGAATCTGGGTTTGTTTCCCAGCACCCACATAGCAGCTCACAGCATCTGGACCTCCAGTTTCAGGTGATCTGATGACCTTTTCTGGCGTCTGTGAGCACTAGGCACATATGTAGTGCTTTTACATTCATGCAAGCAAAACACCCATACACATAAAATAAAAAGAAGTAGATTTTTTTTAATAAAAGAATATTTTGTTGTGACAAAAAATTACAACATAAAGCTGGCCATCATAACTCCCCCCTCCCTTTCCTATAGTTCTAGTGATCAGATGCAGGGTGTCCTCATACTAGGCACGTGCTCTGCCTCTGAGCTACATCTGGTCAACTAACCATCTTTGGTATATAGCTTCATGTATAGCCACATTGTAACCAAAAATCCTTTATGTTCCCAGGTGAAACTGTTTCATCCACTAGGCAGCATCCCTCAATATCCATACCCAGCCTCAGGCTGTCCCCTCCCTCACTTTCTGTCTCTATGCTTCTGAATGCTCTGAATACCACAGGCTGGCTTATTTCCCTTAGCGCAATGCCATCAACACTGATCTGTGAGTCTGAACTTCATTTTTAGGGTTGAGCTGTAACTAGGGTGATTCCTCCTCATGGCTATTGGGAAGATGGAGGTGACTGTACAAATAAAAAACCAGGGAAGTAAAGACTTCTGTCACTTTTACCTTCCTTTTAGACACTGGTCTTGCAGCTGACAGGGATCACTTTGCTAGCACCAGGTTTGATAGTGGCCCTGGCCATGCAAAGCCTTATTCTTTCCCAAAGGACAGAGTGGAGTAGTAGCTCTAATGCCCTGTGGACTCCTTACACAACACTCACTCCTGACCTGGTTGGCTCCTCAAGTAGACCTCTGCCCTTTGAGGGGGTAGGGATTCAGGGGCAAAAAGCCTGGGAGGGGAGGGCTGACCAGACTTGTGACTAGCCCTCAGGGGAAACTTGCCTGCAGCCTACACCCTAACCCAACCCTTCCTGGTTGTAGGTTGGTAGTGTTAACCTTGGTGCTGATTAAGTAGCTTGCCGAGGATCTCGGGAGACCTGCTGGTTTTCTCTGGCCTGCTATCTACCCTCCCACCATGCAAACTCCACATTCTGCCCTGTATATACCTGCAGCTGTACTGTAATGAGCTATAACTGCATCTTTTTGAGAGTGCTTCAGAAAACACAGCTTGCAAGCCATCAGAGGTGTCACTGACTGACAGCTACAACTGAGTGTACATCCACTCTGGTTGGCTCAGGAAGCTTTAAGCTCCTGTTTATGTTTTCATTCCTGTACCTTCAGGACCAGGTAGAGACCACTGCATACATCCTTTTGCCATACCCACTGCTAATCTAATCTTTCCCTCAATATCTTAGGAACAGGAAGCAAGAGTCAGAGCTCTTACATTCACATGGACAGGCAGAGGGAGAAATCAGTTCCAAGACAATGGCTTCCTGCAGCATCTTTTGCTTCTGAAATACATCACGTCTTTAATTATAAAAAAATATTTTATGTGAGTGTTTTGGCTGCATCTATGTCTGTAGATGGCACTGTGTATCAAATGTCTAAGGAAACAAGAAGAAGATGTTGGATCTCCTGGGACTGGAGTTACAGCTGGTTGTGAGCTGCCATGTAGATGCTGGGAAGAGCAGCCAATGCTCTGAACTGCTGGGTGGGCCATCTCTCCAGCCCAAGCTACAAGTCTTGGACTTCTCATTGTGGCTATTTATCCACCACCTTTTGTCTACTTAACTACTGTGTTTTCTATTGTCTATCTTGCCATATTTATGTGAGACTTAATCTGCTAGCATCCAGGCCCATTTTTCTCACCCAGAGCCTGCTGTGGCATTATTTCCCTTACCAAGCAGGCATTCATCTGCCATTACTCTAGCTCATCACTGTCTGTGGATAAGACAGGAACTGCAGTAGGGGTCATGAGGCACTGTAGTGACCACAGCCATTCATGTGACCATACAGGTGCCAACCACCAGTCACATCAGTGACTGGCTTACTGATTGGAGTGAGTATGCGTTCCAGATGATTTTGTATTATTATTTATAATTTATTAATTTGTGTTTCTTTGTGACAGGGGTTCTCTGTGTAGTTTGGGAGCCTGTTCTGGAACTCGATCTGTAGACCAGGCTGGTCTCGAACTCAGAGACCCACCTACCTTTGCCTCCCGAGTGCTGGAATTAAAGGTGCGTGCCACCACTGGCTGGCCAATTTATTAATATTTATCTTATATGCATTGGTGTTTGCCTGCATGTAGATCTGCATGAGGATGTCGGGTCCCCTGGAACTGGAGTTACAGACAGTTGTGGGCTTTTATATAAGTGCTGGGAACTGAACCCAGGTCCTCTGGAAGAGAAACCTATGTTCTTACCCACTGAGCCATCTCTCCAGCCCATGGTTCTGTACTATTTATGATACTTTTTTCTTCTCAGAAATGCTTTTGTCCTGTCTAAATTCACTCTCCCTTTAAGATCCAGCACAAAGATGATCTTTTACGTAAAACTTCAAGTATGGAGTATCTGCTTAGCAGCCTGTTTCTCCTCCTCCCAACATGGTTCCTTCTTTTTTACACTGTTGCTAGTTGATAACTGCTTTGGTCTGCCTGTGCTTTGTGCTCCCAAAGCTTCATGTTTTGGGACCTTGGCCGGCAGAGTGGATGCTGGGCAAGGAGCCCTTTAAGAGGTGAGACCTCGTGGGAACTGGGAACTGGTGAGGTCAGTTAGGGGAATGCTCCAGGAAGGGATGGGATGTGAAACTCACATCTCTCTGGCTTCCAGTCTTGCCATGTGACCTTAGTCCCCTGTGTGCTCCTAAAGCTACCTGCCACGAGGGGATGAAGCCAAGAGGGCTCATTGTCAGTATCTGTGCCAGACTGTTTGGACTTTCAGCCTCCAAGACCGTAAGCTAAGTGAAACGCTTCTTAACAGGGAGCCTGCCACAGGTATTCAAATTCAACAATGAAAAGATACCTGATACAATAACCTTGTACATCTGTTAGTATGCATGCTCGCCTCCTTCTGCTTTGAACTGTGAGCTTCTCACATTGAGGAACGAACAATGTATGTTATAGGTGACTCTGGCTCCTAGGTCAGGGGCTATGGTTGCAGGCTGCCGTGGGAAAAAAGTCAACAGTTTTTCCTAGCTGTGAACATGTGAGCAATGATGATACTTGACAAGATCATGGCTTAACAATGATAAGGCTGTGTGCTCCACACTAGATTTAGCCTGGTACTGGGAAACGCTTCAGGAGCCCAGGGTGAGGGCCTCGCTTAGGTTCATTTCTGGCTAGCTCTTTTACATTAAGCTGTTTCTCTTCATCTACCCTTTGCCCTGGGGCTTTTTATTTTTTCTTTCTTTCTTAGTCTCACTGCTTCTTGCCTCGGGCATGTCCCTCGCTCTCTCCCCCCTCTTGTTCTTCTTTCTCCCTTCTCCTTTTCTTCTATTTTTTTTTTGTGTGTGTGTCCACCAGCCCCACATACCTTTTCTCTGCCTCGCTACTGGTCATTCAGCTCTTTATTAGACCAATCAGGAGCCTTAGGCAGGCAAGGTGAAACAAACGTAACACATCTTTACACAGTTAAAGAAATATTCTGCAACATACACAAATAACACATCTTTGCCCAGTTAAAATAATATTTCACAATGTAGTGGGATTATGGTACATTGTAAATAATTGTCCCACCTACTGGTTTAATAAAAATGCTGATTGGCCAAAGGCAGACAGGAAGTGTGGGCATGGCTACCAGACTAAGAAAACTCTGGGAACAGGAAGAGCAGAGGAGAGAAGCAAGAGAGACATCACGGTGAAATGCCAGCAGACGCAGAGGAAAGAAGTTGAAATGCTGCTCTGGGAAAAGGTACCAAACCACATGACTGAACAAGATAAGAATTATGGGTTAGTTTAAGAGTAAAGAGCTAGCAAGTTATATGCCTGGGCCCTAAATCAATCAGTGTACAATTAATGTAAGTGTCTGTGTGTCTCTGTGGCACAGTGGGTCAGAACCTCAGGGGTAGGCCCAAAAGTCGGGGCCAGAAACCTCATACTACATCACAACACCCCTCATCAGTCACTAGCTAGGAAAATGCCCCCACAGATGGATCTTATGGAGGTATTTTCAATTGAGTTTCCTCGTTTTCAGATAATTTAGCTTGTGGCAAGTTAATATAAATCCAGCCAGCACAATGTCAAGTGGCGTAAGTATTTAAACTTGTATTCATAGATTCTAGATTCGTGGTACACTTAGTGGTAGTCTGGACAAGCTTTTTATTTTTATTTTAAACAGTGGATTCTCACAACCTGTCAGACTAAAGAGAATAAGTGACTGGTGTATGCTTGGCAGTACACAGGATGTCTGTACCATCCCTTTGGAGGCTCAGGGAATATGTGGAAGTGCGCCATAAAAAGAAGTCTTCTAGATATGACGAGTCCACTGCACTCAGAAACTCACAGGAGCTGTGGTTACTTGCACAAGATATAGTCTGCTAACATGTGCCACCACGGATGGAAGAGGGCTTCTGAGTTCCCCCTCCATGAGTGGCTATTGGCAGTTAATAGTTGCTGGGGGAGTGGGTGCCAGTTTTTTTCAACGATGTTGCCCATGCTCTAGTAAATAATGCCCTGTTCACAGTCATACAAGGAACCCTATGTAACTCAGTGCATCACATATGAAAAGAACGTCATGACAATGGGGGGCAGGGCTTATGGGCAATCACAAGATTTCAGCTGGGTAGTGTTGGTGCATGTATTTAATCCCAGAACTTGGGAGATAGAGGTAAGTGGATCATTGTGAGTTTGAGGCCAGCCTGGTCTACAAAGCCAGTTTCAGGACAGCCAAGGCTAGACAAAAAAACCCTAGAAAACCAAAACAAAAACAAGATTTCAGTGGGAGGGATAAGAGAGGGTAACGAGGGCGTGGGAATGATTAAAATTCATTATAAACACGCACGAAACTGTCAAAGAATGGAAAAGAGTCTAACTATGGTAAATACTGGCCAGGAGTAGTGTGTACACAGAATTTCACAGGCTCTGAATGTGCCATCTCCAAATGGCGTAAGGATTTTGAGTGGAACACAAGTTAGAATCAGCAGTTACAAGAAGAGTTCTCTGCTTACTCCTTTCCTTTGTGTGTGTGTTTATATTTCATTGTATATATTGAGGTTTTGCCCACATGAATATGAACTACATTTCTATAGTGTGTTGGAGACCAGAAGAGGTTATTGGCTCCCCTGGAGCTGGAGTTACAAATGGTTGTGAGTCACCATGTGGGTGCTGAGAACTGAACTCATGTCCTCTGCAAGGGCAGCCAGTGCTCTCTCTCTCTCAAAGATTTATTTTATTTATTATATATACAGTGTTCTGTCTGCATGTTTGCCTGCATGCCAGAAGAGGCATCAAATTTCATAATAGATGGTTGTGAGCCACCATGTGGTTGCTGGGAATTGAACCTTGGTTCTCTGGAAGAGAACTATTAACTATTAACCACTGAGCCATCTCTCCAGCCCCAGCCAGTACTCAACTGTCATCCATTATCCTTATTTTATGTTTTTAATGGAATTTTTAATAGTACTTCTTGGGAACTTTCATGCATGCTACAATGTATTTTGATCACATTCACTCCTTGCTATAACTCTACTTAGATTCACCTCCACCCTCTTCAGACTTCATGTACTTAAAAAGAAGAAAAAAAACCCACTGGGTCCAGTTTGTACTCTATGGGGCCAACCTACCAGAGACAAACCCTCAAGAAAGCTGATTCTCCTCACTCTAACAGCCATCAATTGCCAATAACTCCTTAGACAGGGGGGTGGTGGTGGGGGGGGTGGGGGTGGTGGGGGGGTACTTAATCCTTCATTGTTCCATCATAGAATGTTGAGTGGTTTGATCTTGTACATTTTTTCCTTTTAAGATTATAATATAAACTACAGCCACTGTGAGTTCATGAGTATGGGTGGCCTTGTCACATCCAGAAGACACTGTTTTGTCTCAGAACCCCTAACTTCTGGCTCTTACTGTCTTTCTGCTTCCTCTTCCTTGGTGTTCCCAAGCTTTGGGGAACAGGGTTTCAGTTGCTGTGAAGAGACACCATAACCATAGCAAGTTTTATAAAGGGGACATTTAAATGGCCTACAGTTTCTGAGGTTCAGCTTGTTATCATGGCAGGAAACATGGTGACATGTAGACAGGGTGCTGGAGAAGGAGCTGAGAGTTCCACATCTTGATCTGCAGGCAAGAGGAAGTGAACCAAATGCCACACTTAGTGACGCTCAAGCACAGGGGGTCTCAAAGCCCACCCCAACAGGGACACACTTCCTCCAACAAGGCCACACCTATTCCAACAAAGCCACACCTCCTAATAGTGGCACTCCCTAAGCTTATAGGGGCCAGTTACATTCAAACTGCCACAGGGTGTGATGTAGATGCCCCATTTGTGGGTGAGTGTGCATTCCACAGATACTTATTCTCTGCAGTTTGATCAGTTGTGAGTTTCTGTATTAACTACCATTCACCACACAAGGAAACTTCTGGTGAGGTAGGTCTGAGACCTGCACTAATCTAGATATCCATTTAAGAAAACAATAGTAATGGGTTAAACCAAGACATCTATGAGGTCCCCAGCCATGGGTTCTTGGTTAGACTTATATTAGTAGGCATGCATCCCCGCACCCCCCCCTCCCCCGTGGAGTAGACCTCAAATCCAATCACGAAGCAGTTGGTTACCCCCATACCATCTATGTTGCTGTTGCACATCTTGCTGAGAAATTCATCATACAGTTCACAGCTGAATAAGACTGTTAAGCTGGACATGGAGGCATATGTCTTTCTTCCCAGCACTCAGGAATCAGAGAGGCAGATGGATTTCTGTGAGTTAGAAACTAGCCTGGTCTACATAGCAAGTTCCAGTCCAACCTGGGCTACCTGAGAGACCCTGTCTCCAAAACAAACCACCAAATAACATCGAAATCTAAACAACTACCACCAACAAAAACCTTAAGTGAACTCTGAACAATCAAGTTTTATATTTCCTATTAGACTTGAATTTTTCTCACATTTTTGACGTAGCTCTGATTTTTTGGTTTTTCAAGGACATGCCACAAAACGGCATGAGATCTGTCATAATACTGTCGCCTTGTGTTCATAAAATCGTAGATACAAGGGATCACTGCCGCCAAGATTTCCTTACTTCCAGGGACACAGAAACTTATACAACACCCCATGCACTGTCCAGGACATCTGTGGAGGCTGTGATCTGAGCGCATAGTGCAGTTTGCCAGCACGGACAGCAGAGGGCGCGCTACCCTTGGGAAGAAGAGCTCTTGACTAGGTTGCTAGCAAGGCCAAAGGCATTGAGAACAATAGGTTACGGTGCATGTAGAACTTTCTGGCAATGGCTTGGCCCGGGCCTGGTTACATCTACCAGGACCCAGCAACATGAAATTATGCAATCACCTTGCAGCTTGAAGCTCCGAGGACAAAGTCAAGAAATTGCTTCCCAAAACTTCCCATCCCAGCATGGCAGCTTTGGCTTGCCAAAAGTTACAGGTGTGGTCCCATGTAGGGACGAGACAGCCCATCCTGATGGTGCTGGAATCTGCTTGCTTTAGAATTACAGTGCATGGGGTCCTGAGACTGAACTGACCTCTCTGCTTCTCTTGGGAGAAACTGACTCCAAAAGCCAATGTCTCTGGCTTAGGAGGTTGTAAAAGGGTCTGAAACACCTGCTTGCCTCTCCTCTCCCACCAGCTTCCCTTGGTGCTGCCATGAAATAGGCTCTAAGAACAAAGCTGACATATGCAGTCAGGACAAAATCAGAAGCCCCAGGCAGTCTATCTCTCGATCTGTCCTTCTGTGTGTCTTGTCCTGCTTCCCTTCCCCGCACCTTTAGGCAAACCCAGGTCCCATGGCCCAGGAGCCCTTACAGAGACTGCACAGGCCTGTAGTCTTCTGTAAACTGTCAGGGTCATTATGTGTGGCCAGTCCCTAGGTGCTCCTAATGTGACTGTGACCTCTTCAGATTTGTCTACTTAGACTCTCCTAGATCAGATCCGGTCCTCTTGCAAGGAGTGATTTTTCCAGTACAGCCCAGACATACCTCTGCCTCCAAGGGAATCAGTGTGCCAACACGAGTCCAAAGCACACAAAAGATTAGGCAATGGTAAACTTTCCTCTATGAATGTTAATGTCATTACAGTCTCGGGAAGGTCACATCAAATGGAAAAACAACAAAAAACAAAACCCAAGCTGGGCAGTGGTGGCACACACCCAGCACTCAGGAGGCAGAGACAGGTGGATCTCTGTGAGTTCGAAGACAGCCTGGTCTACAGAGTAAGTTCCAGGACAGTTAGGGCCATACAGAGAATCCCTGTCTCAAAAAACAAAATGAAACAACCCATATACTACAGGAATGAGGCATGGAGACACATTTTAATAGCCGTACCTATTAAAAGCCTTAAGTCAGACCTTATAGAAAACTGAAAAATACTCTTAGCTCCAGACGGTGATACTTTGTATGTATGTGTGTGCACCTCAGTTACTAATGTCCGGTTGAGACATACTCCAAGGGTGGGTGGGAAAGTATACTTGACTGCCCAGCAATCTCTTCAGCTCCAGAGGGATGGGAGTGCCTTTGGTACCTAAATGACGCTTCATGAGGAGGTGTGAATACTCTTGCAGTCCCCAGTAGTTGGCGTGAAGCAGAGGACTTCACACCACCTTAACCTTTTGGTTCTTTTTTTTTTTTTTTTGAGACAAGGTCTATGTACCCTTGGCTTCCCTGGAACTCTGCAGACAAGACTAGCCTCAACTTCACAGGTTCCTCTGCCTTCGCCAGAGTGCTGGGATTAAAGGCCCATGAGACCATCACCAGCTCTATTCTGGCTTTTTTGGCAGACAGCACCCAGATGAGGCTGGACAGAGGAGGGTGTATCTTGCTGAGACTAAGCCATGCTCATGGTTGGAAGATGCTGCATCTCTCCCCTGAACATCCAGGGATTTTACCAATTCAGGGTTCCCAGTGTTTGAATGTGCTTATACACCTGGAGCACTCTGCCTAATGGCATTAGAACTGGGTTAACCTGAGGGGATCTGTGAAAGAAAATGACCCACGAGAGGACTGACACTATTAGGAGGTGTGGCCTTGTTGGAGGAAGTCACCGTGGAGGTGCGTGTTGAGGTCTCCCGTGCTCAGTTCTCAGACGTTCCTGTTGCCTAGGGTCAAGATGTAGAAATCTTAGATCCTTTTGTACTGGCTGCCTGCACACTGCCATGTCCCACCATGATTATGGACTACACCTCTAAATTATAAGCGAACCACAATTTCCTTAGAGTTGCTGTGGTAATAGTCTCTTCACGGCAATAGAAACCCTGAGACAGGGCCCATCTTATTTCATTGTTCAGTCTGAGATACTGTAAGAGCTTCACTTCATGTATTGACATATAAGGTCTTTCTGTCAGAGGGGGCACACCTATCACATGACTGAGAGCATTCTCCCCAATGGCACCGACTTGCTATCTGGGAGCTCCTGCTTCTCACTTAAAAGCTTCCCCCATCACATGCTTCCTCACCATCTGATGGCCTGCTCTGGGTTCTAATCCCACTCACCTGTCCAAGGTCACTTACACTGTCATCACAAAGCATGGTGGGCTTGCCCATGCTGGTCCTTACACAGCTTTCCCACCCCAGGCCTGATGCCTCACCGGGCACCGTGTGTTTGTAGACTCAGTGGGCTCTTGGGGCATGGGCTCATGAGAGGTTGGTATACATTAGTGATTCCAAGCAGAAGCTTCCACCAACCAAAGTATCTATCCAGACCTTAGCATTTTGAGTGGCATCTCAAACTGCTCCCTTGGGAGCTTCATCAGTTCCTTCTCCAGTCTTCTGAAGACACTTCCTTTGAACTCCAGAGTCTGACACTCTTCAGGAGCTGCCTCAGTGGTGACTGCTCTAACCTCATGGGCTCTGGAATGTCTGTCCTATCTAGGCTTGGGTGCTGTGTGATGCAGACTGCCCCCTTTTGGTTTTGGTCTGAGACAGGTCTTGCTGCTATGTAGCCCTGGCTGTCGTGGAACTATGTAAAACAGGCTAGCCTCCAGCTAGCCTCCAACTCAGAGATCCGACTGCTTCTGCCTGAGTGCCGCCTGGCTCTGTAGGTGGCTTTTCAATCAGGGAAACCTGTCCAAGTTATGAGGCAGCCTGCTAAGAGCATTTTTGGTTTCTCTAGTAGGTGAGTGAGCCATCCTAGTGAACTATGTACAGAAGATGTTAACAATGTTTGACCTTTTAGTAGCAAAGGCAAAAAATAATTGTAATTAATTGTGTATAGTAAAGTGCCTGTATGTTAGTATTATATATATTAAAATACTAGGTCAAAGCATTTTAAGTTTTCTCATAAAAGAAATGGCAAATCACTAATATGCTTTACTGATTTAAACATTACATAAAGTAATACATTGAAAGAAATATCACATTTATCTCACAAATATATAACTGTTACATTTTTATGTATTACAAGACAGTGACAGGCTATTACTTTGATAAAATCTGACATACTGGATGCCACTCTGTTCTTTACCACAGACTAACCAGTTGCTTCCCTCTCAACTTCATGAAGTAGAACCTGGTCATTTCTGACAGATGGAACACCACGGTGACAACTGAGAAACACAGGGGAGAATTTGTGTAGAAACCATACTGTGCTCGTGTGAACAATGTTGGGGATAAATTTACTAAAAACAAAAAACAAATCCACCCAATGCTTTGCACTTGTTGGTTTTCCCATGATGCCCTGTGATGTCCCCTGGCAGTTCTGAGGTAAGAATAGGCCAGGAGCAGGAGGCCCAGCAGCTTTCCTGAGGTTGCACCAACCAGAACACAAACCCACACCTGACTGTTGTGGATGGCGGGTTTTTATTATTTGGTTAACTGACAAAGGCAGGCCCCCAAAAGTCTTTCCTCTTCAGCAATGGTTCTCAATCTTCCTAACGCTGCGACTTTTTAATACAGTTCCTCATGTTGTGGTGACCCCAACTAAAAAATTATTTTGCTGCTACTCTATAAACTGTGATTTTGCTAGTTATGAATCATAATGTAAATATCTGTATTTTCCAACTGTGAAAGTTCCAGCCATTCAACCCTCCAGAGGGGTCATGACCCACAGGTTGAGAACTGCCCTTCTTTAGGCTGTTACCAGCAAAGCTGTTAGAATAAAGGTGGAAGAGAGAGTGGAAGCTGATGAGAAATTCTGAAGGAATAGACTGACAACCAGACAAGATGGATGCTTTCTGAGACAACTAAAAATGACCTGTGTTGATTTTGCTGACTTGGAGTAGCACAGAAGCAACTGTCCAGCTGCATTCCTGACAGACCCCTCAAGGAATAAGTGAGCCAGGAGGGTCCCTGTGTGGCCTAGGTTTGGAGCTTCCCTGTTCCTCAGAGCTCTCTATTTCTCTTGGAGCAGTAGAATTATGTCAGGTTCAAAGCTCAGTCAGTTTTCAGCTCAGCTACTGAGTGACAGTGAGATGCAGACATAGCTTATGTGCTCTGAAGACCTGAGGAGAGGCTGTTCCTGTGGAGTTAGTTATTTGAAGAGCACCCCCGTAATCCTTCAATCCAGATCTTCATTACTGAGTACTGCATCTCAAAATGCGCCCTGAAGAGTCTGAGGAATTTCTTGTGCATCTGTATATATGCTAGGTACTACTTTGAATATATTCTGAGAAAATAAAAAAGTACAAACCCGAGCCTCCAAGGGTAATCCGAAAATATCTTATTTCCAGACATGGTGGCATATGCCTGTAATCCCAGCCGTGAGGATGTAGAGGCTGGCGGGTCAGGAGTTCAAGGCCATTCTTGGCTATATAGAAAGTTCTGGGCCTGGGATTCATGAGATCCCGTCTCAGAGAAAACAATACACCTATAGGAAAGTACTACTAGAAGGGATATGCGTGAAACAATTATGCACAGAAATAAAGCAAAAAGAACCCAAAAGCCGTCTCAAAACAGCTTAACGGCTTTCAGGCTTTCCGTGCTCAGGGGCTTGAAAAGACCAGGGAGAGCAGTTGGTCCCAGGAGGACAATGGACAGAGGCCATTGCTTTTTGTCAGTGTGGCCCCATGCGATAGACAATCTCTTCAAAGAGGATTCCTGACAAAGGCACCGTGCTCACTTTATAGTCAACAAAGAAAATATACAAATTCCCCACTAATTAAGAACAAGGTGCCAGGCAGTGGTGATGCACGCCTTTAATCCCAGCGCTCCTGAGGCAGAGGCAGGTGGCTCACTGGGAGTTCATGGCCAGCCTGGTCTACAAGGTGAGTTCCAGGACAGCCAGGGCAACACAGAGAAAGCAAGTCTTGAGAAACAACAAAACAAACAAATAACCTTTTTTCTAGCACAGAGACAATTGCCATCTCTCTCTTTCCCTGACAGCAACTATGGTGTGGCCTGGGAGGAACTGGCCAGGCTCACAGGATAGAAAAGGCCCTGAGGCAAATCACAGATATTTCAGAGCCATCTCAACTGTCTAGAGCCACAGCTTAACTAGGAACCAGAAATCTTGGTTTTTAGGTCTCAGTTGCTTAAAAAAAAAAAAAGGTTGTCTAACGGGCACGAAGTCCTGAGTTCTATCCTAGCATCCCCCCCCAAAAAAACAAAAACGAATCCATTGTTTAAAAAACTGCAACTCCTAAAAGTTTAAAAAAAGGAAAAAAAAAAAAGGTCTGTCACAAGGATTTTAGTATTTTTCAGTTTCTCATTCCCCTGCTTCAATACAGAATAAAAGGTTCTGTATACATCATTTTAATTTATACAGCAGTAACTCTCTGAAGGACCACAGAGGCAGTTCAAAAAATGAAAGATGATATATATGCACAATTAAATAAAGCCTGTAGACCAGGGGACTGACATTTAGGGAAAATGTTTTCAGTGTTGCCATGGTTGAGGTGCCAGACCTACAAGCTGAGTGACCTGTGGGGTGACGTCAGTAGCAGCCTTGCCTGCACAGTGTGGGGGTTCAGGAAGTCTGAGAACCAGAGGCTGGACAGGAACAAGAAACAGAACTGTAATTCTGATTTATTGCAATCTGCATTACTAAGGTGGGGGAGGGCCTGAGAGCAAGTTCTAAAGCTTTATTACCTGAGATTTACATTCTGGAAAAACGATCAACACCGAATGACTAGTACACACCTCACAAGAGATTTGGGTTTGGCTCTGATGAGAGAACATGTACCGACCTGAAAAAAAGGCTACATGGGATTAGAGAGAAATCAGCTAAGCACCGAGTCCCAGCCAGAGCTCCAGTAGCCTTCTGCTGTGGAGCCTCTGGCGCTGGGACAGCTCTTTCCCAGGGAGCCGCTGAATTTCAGCCTCTGAGCCTCATTTCTGTGTGCGGCTCACTTCTCATCATCCCGCCCATAGTTAATCGTTTGTAAGGCCTGGGCTATGAGTACTGCCATCTCTCTGGTACCAGCTGCAACGACTCTACAGGACATGAGATCCAGGGGTCCACCTGTGGGCAGAGAGGAGAGCAGCCATCTGAGTCATGGGAGCCTGCTCACATATGTGTGCATGTGGAGAAAACTAGCTCACAGGCCTGAGCCGGAGTCCCAGGGCTGGGATCCAACAAGCAGCTAAGAAATGCTGGCTGTGTGAAAGGCATGGTGACTCTGTCTCCTCTGCCCTAGTAGGAATGTGGCCAAGGCTGCCCCATCTTAGATTTATGATGATTCTGGGAAATGCAACACTAGGTGAGACCAGGATGGGAGTGGAGTGGCCTGTATTTCACCATATAGCAGGCTGCTGTGGCTGAGAGGGATAAAGCATTTCCCCGACTCCATAAATTGGGGAGAGCCACGCCTGCCTTCCCAGATGCTCCATGTACCTTCTTGGGTGCACGTTAAGGGAGCCGTCACATTCAGGCCTCAAGATGCTCGAATGATAAACCTCAGAGTGTGAGACTGACCTGTACAGTTCACTGCCAGACGTCACTTTTATTCATTGCTAGAAGATTCAAGCCTCTCAAAAGACAAACAAGATAAAGGGGCTACAGAAGATCCACTTTCTACACCCAACAGGAAAAAGTGGGCCACAGTATTTTTGCTAACAAACTAACTAAAATCAAGAGGAAAAATGGGTCTATCAAGATTTGTCCAAACTCAAGGGAGGGAGGGAGCTTCGGGCAGTAAGTGGTTGAACAGATTCGTGTAGGCTCAGGAATGCTCTAGAAAGAAGGGCCAGTGACTGGGGACTCAATGGTACAAAGGCAGAACAGAACCACTTCTGGGTACTAGGCTGGCTGGCCCAGCTCTGGGCTGTAGGTTTTGGGGAAGTGTCTGCTCTGTCTACTGACTAGATTGTTGCGGAAGCCATGGGAAACCGTCAGTGACGTGTGGATGTGGAATGCTGTTGCTACTCTTACTACTCAGGTGACCCAAGCTTATGTGTGAGGAAGGACAGGACCAAAGGCCTCTGTAGTTGGCCACTGCTTGCCATGTACCCCAGTGTAGCTCATCTGCCCAGTTCAGAGGAGGTTGAGGAATCCAGTGTGGTGGGACCTCTGGTGTGCTCTGTTCAGGGTCACCTGCTTTAGTGCCTGCTACTGAGTGGGGAGGGTTGCCAAGGGCCGTAGAGCTTACCTGAGGTGTCTATCACAATGCCACCCGCTTCTCTAATGATGACTGTGGCAGCTGCCAGGTCCCAACAGTGAAGGCCAAACTGATAATAGGCATCAGCGGCACCTGAGGCCAGGTAACAGAGTGCCAAGGTGGAGCTTCCAATCACTCGGACTCTGGAGGAAAGGGAAGAACAGATGTGGGTGAGTAAGAGGGTACCTGTCATGGCATGCTTGATACTTAGCCCCTCCCCTTTTGCTAGGGATTCTGCCAGCAAGCTCTGGACAGTACAGGCCTCTGTCCTCGGTAGATGACTTTTCCACAATGACACTGATATGTTGCACTGAGGCTGGTCGCCAGGGGCTCCTGAGTGTGAACTGTGGCCAATGCAGCCAGAGGCCTATAGTTTTTACTCAACATTAGAAGGGCCTTCAAATGGCTGGTGGTTAGCACACAGATGAGGGGGAAGTGAGGATGAAGTAATTTTGACTAACATACATGTAAGAAATAAATAACCAACAGTTTATCTAGCAGGTATAGATAAACCATTTGTGCTAGGCTAGGTACAAATGTGACCCAACATGTCTATAACTTCAACACCGTAACAACGTAAAATGGTTGGACATTGTGGTGTTGTGAGTGAGAATTGACCCCTGAGGTGCATAGGGCATGTATATTTCAGTTCTCCGTTCCTAGTTGGTGGAACTGTTTGGAGAAGATTGGGAGGTGGGGCCTTGTTGGAACCAATGCTATCACTAGAGCTGAACTGTGAAAAGTCCTCACAGCATATCCCAGCCATCTCTCTTGGCCTCAAGATGTGAGCTCTCAGCTGTCACACCAGCATCAGGCCTGCTTGCTGCCATGCTCCCCACCACGATGGTCATGGACTCAAACTCCCTGAAACCATAAGCCTCAAATAAAATCTTCTATAAAGTTGCCTTGGTCATATTATCTGATTATAGCAATAGAAAAGTAACTTTGGACACCCCTGGTCCAAAGTAAAGCCACTGAGAAACTCATAAGACTCATTGGTTGAAGGACTCAAGCTTAGTTACTTGGCTTTTAAGCACAGATTAGAAGGATATAGAACCCATCTGTTTCCTGACACCTGCAGCCACAGTGTTCTGTGGATGATGGTGTATGTCATGCCTCTCTGAGCTGGTGTCAGCAGCTTCCTGTCCTTCCTATCTCGCTTGGTGACTCCTCTTCACATCCCTTGGGAGTGTTTAGCCAAGAGCACACTTGGCCTCCAACCCACTTGCTACAGGACTGAGGACCTGTACCCATGAGCCTTGGCATGCAGCAGCCGCTCCATGTTGCTCAGGAATACTTTCAGAGTTTCAGGGTCACGTTTGGGCCCGATTTCTGTCAGAACCAAGGCCTTCGCGAGATCTGCAAGAAAGAATTTCCCATCAACACAAACACTGGGTACGGGTTCAGATGGAGTCACCCGAGCTTCCTCAGGATTTCATGTGTCCTTCTGCTGTGGTAGGCAGAGGGTGACATTAACCTCTTCTAATTCAAATCGTCACTGCCATGAAGAGCTGTTTGGTACTGACTGCCTAGGGGAACTCCCCAGTCTCCTCAGGAACGCCCCATTGTACAGTGGAGCACAAGGACCTCAGGAGGACCCAGTGGCTTATAAAGATAGCCACTGTCAAATGATCCCACACTGTCACCATGTCTGAAGATGAAAAAGCACCTCATCAAATACATCTCTCTATGAGGGTTGAAGAACTTTCTTCATCTGGTCACAGGAGTGGACTTCTTCCTATGGAAGTGACTTAGGATCTGTGATGTGATCTGGACACAGAGGGGCTGACACCTGAAAACCCATGACCATCTTCACCCAAGGCCATAAGGGCTCACACCAAGGGCTCAGATACGTGATGGGGGTCAGTGCCTGAGTTGAGGTCAGGATATGACAGACTCACTGTGGGAGAGTCAGGAGCAATCTCTCCTTTTGCCACATGTGCCAACCAGCAGGCCACACTGTAGGCAGGAAGGAAGTACACTAGGGGGGGCTCTGGTCGACACCTCAGCTACCTCATGACTAGGGACAGATAGTGTCTGCCATGCTCTTTCACTTGGCAGGCCTTACTCTGTGTAACACCTCTAAGGCAGCCTTCCACATTCCAGGTTCCCTCCTTCCTTTCTATACAGGCAAGCTCTTGTTTACTACAACAAACCATGGTGAGTCCTACACACTATGAAGAAGAGAATTGAAAAACAGCCCATAAACAAGACCTATAATGAAAACTAGCAAAACTCAAAATTGGAGGGAACAGAGCTTAGGGGGGAAATTTAAACTATTTCAGATAGTAAATAAAAAGAATATAAACAAGGAGCAGGGGCAGACTCAGTGGTTAAACTTCTTCCTCTTCCGGAGGACCAGTTTGGTACCCAGCACCCACACTAGATGACTAGGAACCACCTATAACTTCAGGAGACTAGATGCCTTCTTTTGTACCATCGGGGCATCTGCATGTAACAGATTTGTAAGGAAAGGACACAGATGTCCTATAACAGATGTCTTCAAAGAGGGAACACAAAGCAACAAAAATAAATATACTCAAGAATACTTTTGTCTTTGAAGTAAAAAGAGATATGAAATATTCAAAGAACCATGTCCCCAGGAGAACTGACTCAGCTCTGAAGTCTACCTCAGGACTTTAACTGTAGTCTAGAGACAAAACAAAACCTCTTTAAAGCAACAAAACACCAAAAAAAGTGCACCCAGGAAGAAAACCAAAGTCCCTTAAAGCAGAAGAAAATTAAACCATCACCAGGTATGACAGCACTTCTATCTCCCCGGCACCCAGAAGGGAGAGGCATGAAGGCTGAGTTTATGGACAGTGGTGACACAGTGGGACCCTGTCTTAAAAAGAAACCATTTTTGAACTCTTCACTTTCATCAGCACTACCTACCAGCACACAACGGGGACATTTTAGACATTCGAGAGAAGATGCGAACCTTGGATTTTATTGCTAGAAAAACAGACTTATAAATAAAGGGCCAGTGATAAGCTGTAATGAACACAAGTAAGTCAGACCACACTGTTCTCATGAACTTGTCCTGAGGGGTCAGCTAGGACTTGACTCTCAAAGGTTCTTATCACTTTCCACGGGCTGCTCCGTTAACATTTCCCCCACTAAAAGCATGGGAGGTGGTGTCCTCACCAAAGTGGCCCCTGGCCTCACCATCCCAGCTAGCACTAATAGATATGATGTCCTCTTGTCACACAGAGCAGGAAAACAGCAGGTGATCTTCACAATTATGAAGTTGTGATATTATCAAATGCATTAAGTCTTGAAAAAAAAATATATATGTGTGTGTGTGTGTGTATACTTTTTTTTTTTTTGAAACAGCCTTTACAGTAGTAAGGAGGCAAGCAGCCGGGATTTATTTTTTTAAGATTAAAAAACGATTTGTTTTTATTTCATTTGCATTGGTGTTTTGCCTGCATAAATGTCGTATGAGGGCACTGGATCCCCTAAAATGGAGTTACAGACAGTTGTGACCTGGGTCATCTCTCCAGCCCCCATAAAGATACTTTTTTTTAGTTTCTTAGGATAGGGTTTCCCTGCGTAGCTCTGGCTGTCCTCGAAGTCAGAGATCTGTCTGCCTCTGCCTCCCAAATGCTGGGATTAAAAGTGTGCGTCTCCACGTGGACCCAGCCACCAGAGGATTTTGATGAGCTAAAATTATCATGGCTTGAGTATTTGGAAGTGAAAAGAAACAGTGAGCCTACCAACTGCCGACATCACCAGATATAAATTCAGGTGGAGCTTGGAATTTAGGAGTGCTTGTGTCAGGGGTGGTAGTGCACGCCTGTGACCCAGCACTGAGGAGTCAGAGGTGCAAGGGCTGCTGCTGTAAGACAAAGGCAGGTCTGGTCTGCATCACCGAGAGCCCATTTCACATAAGAAGAGAACTTTGGAAAACTTGCCTCTTTCCCAACAGCTAAAGACTCCTCCTCCCAAGCGCTGGATTACAGGAATGCACCACCACACCCCTGCTATCTATAACCAGAGCTGCATTTTTTTTTCTTTCCTTTGACAGATTCTATCTATTACGTAACTCTGGTAGTCCTGTAATTTGCCATGCCAACCAGGATGGTCTTGAACTCACAGAGACCTACCTGCTTCTGCCCTGTCAAGGATGGGCTTAAAGCCCTCCAAGATCATGCTAGCCTCTGCAACTCATTCTGTCTTCCACCTGAAGCTGAAGCATGCTGGCTTGAGTTCTGAGAGGTCACCTGATGTGTTCTAGGCATAGCCTCAGGCGTCAGAATGGGAACCAGTCTGCATCACTGCCCAGAAAACTCTGACATCTGTAACCAGAGCTGAAAATAGCACATTGGCTTCCAAGTTACAAATGTGCTTTGGTAAGGTGAGGACAGTATGGCAGTGTGCATAAGGAAGGTGAGTGACCAGTGGGGGCAGGAGCTTTAGGGACAGTAGCTTCTTTCTACTCGGTTCCCCAGGGCTTCCTGAGGCCCAGTCATGTGGAAGCCAGACTAAGTCTCACCCTTGTGGGGTTAGGAGGTACCAGAGCAGAGGAGGGTGGATGCATCAGGGCCTGCAGTCACCACCAGATGAACTGTGAAGGCAGCCAACCAGAAGCGGGTGTGTGAATAGTTTAGTGACATATCAAATGGAATCTGGAGCAAAGTTCACCAGAGCTTGTTTCATGGCTGGCTTCCTCACCCTGCCTTTCCTAGCCAGGCTTGGACAGATGCCTTCTGCCAGCATGACTGGAATTAAAACCACTCCATGGCCAAACCAAACACTCTGGCAGAAGAGGAAACAGGGAAAGATATTCTTTCTGGCCCATTCTGGGGTCACAGAACCGACTGCTCCATCATCCTCCTAGGATGCCTCACAGGGTCCCTGTGAGTCCCACTTCCTCTGCTCTGGGTCCATGCATGTCTCTCACAACCTCCCCAAAGGCCTATCTATGAGCACACCACACACAGTGTGCCTTCACGCAGTAGGTCAGCTCCTCACAGGCTGGCTCATACTGCCTTGGATGGTTACGAGGCTGGCTAGGGACACTGCGGAGGATGAAAACAGTGGGAAATATAGAGAAGGGTCCATGGAAAGAACTGGGAAAAGATAAGCCGGCACAGAGAAGGTACTGTCAAAGGCAGAAGACAGGCTGGGAGCCAAGTGCTGCCATCTTGGGATGATGCCAGGATCAGCAGGGAGCAGGGACTGACTTTGGGCACTTTATGATGTGCAGCCTCTGACACTGAGTTAGACAAGAGCTGTGATTGCCACCCATGTCCTCAAAGCAAACTGGGGCATGCTAGGCAGGCACGCCACCCCCAGCTCTCTCTCTTTCCAAACTTGATTATATGGCTGTGCAGGGTCTTTTAGTCTTCTTTCTCACGGTGGCTTCATGTTTAAGCTCCCTCCTTTTTCTTCTCTCCTGAATCTACACACCTTGCCAGCATACACAGAAATCCTGGCATTTTTCTGTTGCTCACTCTACTAGGTTAGGCACTGTGGGACAAAGGGAGGAGGGAGAACCCCCAGCTGGCACAGTTAATGGCGGGCCATTCTACCATTTAGCTCCCACAAGAGAACAATGTCCTTGGACGTCTACACTTACAGATATAATCTTGGCTGTAGGCCTGAGGCACATGCAAACAACGCTTCTCTCCACAGTCCATGCCCTTCTAACACCCAGGTCAGAGACCAACTGTGAATGGCCATTGCCATGGGTACCACTTAGCTGTGCAGAATGCTCTGCAGGCCCTCAGCCTCGGCCACTCCCTCAGTCCCAAAAGACCAAACTGTAACCAGTAACTGCCACTGTAAAGCTGATAGATACAAGACAAAAATAATAATGTATTCAAAGCTCCTGACCTCTCAGGCATTGCCACTACATGGAATAAGTTGTGTCCATTTCCACCAGGGACATGGCACCCCTAAAAAGAGCTAGAACTCTCTGCAGGGAGTGAGTGACACTGGGCATCTCCTGTTCACCTGTCTCTAGCTGAAACAACCTGGGATGAGCTGAATGAACCCCACCTGTCTCCCTGGAGACCTGGAGCCGCTGGCCATTGCAAAAGGCGCCCTGGCCCCTCCTGCCGGTGTACAGTCGCTCCTCTGTGCAGTGGTGAATCACTCCGAATTCCAGCTATAAGGGGCAGAGAAAAAGCGAACGCATGTCACTCCCTGACACAGAAGTAACAGCCATCTAAGAACACGAAAGCTCCTCTTAGAGCTGGAGCCATGACAACGGGACAGGAACTACCTCCCAATAAGAAATGAGGAGAAGCCGACTCCAGACTGCACTCGGACATGAAGCAAGCCGCTTCTTAGGTGAACATATTAAAACGGCATTAATACTAACAAAACTACATTAAAAGTTATCATAATAAAATACTGAAAGTTTCATTCTTTAGAATGCCCACCATCTCTGGCAAAAAAGCTAACCGAATGACAAAACTCCTTAATCTTTCTCCAGGTTGCTGGTGTGAGAAGAGCTGAGCATACACATCCATAGAGCCAACCGAACCGGGAACCCATTACAGCCCTGGGAAATGTGGTTACTGCCCAGAGAGGGTCCCCGTGCAGGCAGAATCAACAGTGACAATAACAGACAAAGCCTCCTGACAAGTAGAGGCCAATGTGGAAGTGACAAGCCTCCCAACCAAGCACTGCTGTCACCTAAAGTTAACACACCCCGTGCATGGTGACAGGAGCCACGTGTCCATCTTTAGGGAGGTCAGGATGCCTTAGCAGAGTCTTAGGTACCCATGAGGAAAGCTTAGCCACCCAGAAATGGGTACTCAGCCTATAGAACAGGTTTTATTTCCAGAGGGGTCTTCTCAACAGTGTGTGGCTCTCCAGCAATACTTACTTGCCACCCCCACCCCCAAGATTCTGTTTACAACATGATACCCAAATCCAGGCATCATAGAATTGTGTGGGTCTTAGCCACCTGTGATGAGGTCCCAAGATCAAGGGCAATGTTCAGTGGCCAGGAGAAAGGGAGAGTTGTTTCCTAGGTTGGCTCATGAGTGAAAGAAGTATTCCTGGACTCTGTAACTAGAAACACACAGAGGACATAACAGTAGGGCTCAGCTATGCTGAGGACCTGTCTGACCTTTGTGGGTCCCTGTCTTCTTTCCTGGCATCCCTGACTCCTGTTAGGTTAAGCTAGGAATTAATGCTTGTCGGTCTCTGTGATAACACCAAAGAAACCAGTGGCTTGTTGATTTCTTACCCAACTGGCAATATTAAAATTTTTTACTGATCGACATCAAAAGCATTTTGAGGTATGTGCAAACTAGTGTCCCCATGAGGGGAATTTATGTTGATTTTGAGAACAGCAATGCTCTGCTGTTCAGAGAAGAAGACATGGAACCCCAACTCTGCTCACACCTACTACAAGAAATTAAAGCTCTTGTCAACTTCCTGCATAAGCCCCCAGCCCTGCCTTTCCTTCAGGTCTCTTGTGACAGCTTAATTCAGAAAGTCTCTGAGAATCCTGATAGGGCCACGTTCTCATACTAATAGCCAGAAGGGAAAGAAGAAGAATAGAATATTAAGATTTAAAAAAAAATGTCATCCAAAAATAGGACCTCCCTTGTTTGTGACTAGATCACACGCTCTGGAGGTCAGATGAAGACTCATTCCGACCATCTGCTCAGAACATCACTTTCCACAGCAGCTATGACTAGACTAGCACAAACGAGCCAGCCCAGCCTGGGAGATAAGCCCCCCCACTCACACACACCCCTAAAAAAATCCTTCTGAGGTTCTTTACTTTCTTAAGATTTGAAAAACACATTCTTGGATGTACTAGTCACGGTTAAGGCGCAAGACAAAGGGCGATGCAGAGGCTGAAAGCAAACAAGGAGGTCACACTACCTCCTGGTGAACAGCAAATCCGATGCTCACTGCCACAGTAGGGAATCTGCAAGGGAAGAATGACTGGGTTACACATAAGGAAGGGACATAGCGTAGTTCTTAGAAGCTCTGAGTGTGTGTGTGTGTGTGTGTGTGTGTGTGTGTGTGTGTGTGTGTGTGTGTGTGTGTGTGTGTGTGTGTGTGTGTGTGTGTGTATGGCTTTGTGTCCTCCAGGACTCAAGGACCTTTCTGCACTCCGGTTGGGTTTGACTTTCAAAATGACTTTCTAGTTTCACTCAGGACTTCCAATATAAACAGAGTAGCTAGCTAGGCCGTAAGATAGGGAACTTAGAGCAGTGTGCTTTCAGAGGCTCTGTTAAGACTGACATAATGTAACAAGGACCAGATAATACTAATTAGGGATGATTTTAATAACCACACTCTGGCTCTCAGCAACTTAAGCAGGGAGAGGCTTTGGAAAAAGGCCGACCTCAATTTGAGAATGTATGTGGAGGACCCAGTAGATGACGTCACAGACTCTGGACCTCGGCCACAGATGCAACCTTTCAGCAGTGCTATAATATCCCCATCCTGCTTCCTGCAGGCAAGAGCAGGGCGAGCCAGTGGTAGTGGGCTGGTTTTAGGAGCATGGCTTTGGTTTTGTCAGTTTGTTGCCGGGCCTCACAATAATCTCTCCTTTGTTTAAAGATCACAGGAGCTTAAAAAAACAGGAAGGGGGCGAGGAAGGGCCAAATACTGTTAACTCACAGGGAGAAATACCAACCAACCACAAGCAGAACCCTGTGCGGAAACCCTGAAAGTCAAGGCCAAGCAAGTCTTCTTGCTTACTAGGCAGGTCCTCAGAGCGTTCCCTCAGCTGTGTTGCCTATGGGCCAGCACTGGAGGCTTTCTGGTGGCTCAGGTCACGGACTGCAGCTGTGGCCTTCACACAGTGGGACTGCCAGGTCACTACTACAGCCTGTTTCTCAGAGGACTCTTTTGTTCAGCCTGATTCCCCTGAGGGCTTCAGATCAGGAAGTACTCAGAGAGTCCAAGGACACCAGAGTCATAGAAGACCTTAACATGAAGGAACATGCAGCCTTAAGCTGGAATGTGATATAGACACTGCATCCCTGTTATGAGTACCACTCTGCAAAACATACTGAGTGGATGGGGTTATGCATTAGTAAGTGACAGCCTGGTGGCTGGCAGCAGATGGCACTGCTCCACAAGCAGTGCTGTGGAGCATCAAAAGGGTCCCCTTGTTCATGCATGACTGAGTTCTCATATTAACTAACAGTTGCTACACAGAAGTCATGCTTAACATGTACTCGGAACTACCTTGCATATAAACATAGCATGGAGGCTAACGGGAGCCAGAGAGCTGGGCAGCCCACACCCGGCTCTGCTCACTTTACATACCCGATACCTTGTGCACACAACCTGTGAGTGGGGAAGTGTTGCCAGCAAAGAAATGTCTCCAGGGAATTGCAAGTTAAAATACCCTTGGCCTGTAGATTACAGGCCTGTACTATTAAAAAAAAAAAAAAAAAAAAAAAAAAAAAAAAAAAAAAAAAAGCACATTGGGGTTGGGGGGGAGCTCAAGCTGGTCTTGAATTTCTAACTTTGCTGTCTCCACTTCTCAAGTGTTGGGATTTCAGGGACCTTACCGACACACACACACACACACACACACACACACACACACACACACACACACACACACACACACACGAGACATGGTCTTACTATAGGGCCATGGCTGGCCTGGTACTCACCTATTCCTGTCTTTAAGTACTAGAATGAAAGGTGTCTGACAACATGCTTGGCAAAAAAATATTTTTGAAACAAAATTTCCTTCCATACTCTTTAGAATCACAAATAATAGAACCCCCCCACCACCACCACCAAGATAGGGTATTATTTATGTGCAGCCCTGGCTGTCCTGGAACTTCTGCTATAGACCAGGCTGGCCTTAAACTCAGAGATCCACCTGCCTCTGCTCCCCAAGGGTTGGGAATCAAAGGTGTGTGTCACCACTGCCTGATGGAAAACCTTTTTAAAATTTGATTTTCTTTTACAAGACTAGACACCTACTATGCAATTATATCTTCAGAACTTATGTCATTGAAAAGCAAACCTAGAGGCCGCATGGAATCCTGAGCCTGCAAGCTCCCAGCTCCTCCTCACCTGTGCACAAAGTTGCAGGTGCCATCGATGGGGTCGATGATCCAGGTTGGGCTGTGGGTGAGCACACACTTGGCCCCGGAGGCTGTGGCCTCTTCTGCAATGAACCTGCTGGGGCAGGGGGCTCAGCCTGAGTCAATGTCCAACATTCAGCAGAAGAGTGTGTGTAGCAGGCACAAGGCTCTGGGTTTCAGCCCCAGTACCAAAACACCCTCCCCCCAAACCAGAGTGATTTTCACTGTGGCAGTTTTGGAGGCACACAAGGGAAACGGAGCAGGCCAGGCAGAGATGCAGGAGTGCAGAGTACCTGAAAGAATGCAGAAGCAGGCAAAACTTGGTTCCCAATTCAGCAGTAGAGGCCCAAGAGATCATGCTGGCATGCAGAACAGAACCCGGACCATGGAAGAGTAACTGTCATATACATAGCCCTTTACTACAGATGACCCTCCCACACCCTTCCCTCCCTGGTCCCTGCTTCCCTTTGTGAGAAAATAAGGGCCTGAGTAGGAAGCAGTGTGGTAAGCAGGATGCTTTATGTCCTTCCTGTCCTCACAGTGGCCTCTTTGACATGCTCCTTTAGGAGCCACACCGGCTGTCTTCAGCTGAAAGGTTCTTGGCAGGAGCCTCTAGGCTGGCCCCTTTGTAATAAGGCTCCCTTAACTACCCCCAGACAGGGTTTCTCTTTAACAGTCCTGGCTGGCATCTGCTTTGAAGAACAGGCTGGCCTCGAACTCACAGAGATTCACCTGTCTCTGCCTCTGCCTCCTGAGTACAGGGATTAAAGGTGTGTGACACCACGCTCAGCCTTGTGTGCTTTCTGTCCTGCTAGGAGCCAGAACTAAAATCTTGGACTGAGCCTATGCAGAAGGGAATGCCAGACCTTTAAAAACTGCAGCCTGCAAACCAAAGGCAGGGGTACACCCACCCTTTCTTTGCCACTCACGCAGGCTTGGTCCACTTGGGTGACACTCAACGTGGCTTAGCTCTGCCACTTTTCCTGGTCAAAGACTTAAAGAGTCACACCAGTTTTGGCACTGTCCTCTGTAGTTATCAGACTTTCCTGAAGTGTCTTAGCCTGTGTTTTTCAAGAAAACATGCCCTTCTATCTCTCCCTCTCTGTGTATGTGTATATATATACACACACACATACAAACATATATTATACTCACACATACATGTGTGTATATATGTATACACATATATATATATAATTTTTAAATTTTTATGTGCATTGGTATTTTGTCTGCATATATGTCTGTGTGAAGGTGTTGGTACCCCTGGAACTTGAGTTAACATTTGTGAGCTCCATGAGGGTTCTGAGAACTGAACCCCAGTCCTCTGGAAGAGCAGTCAGTGCTCTTAGCCACTGAGCCACTCTCTCCAGTCCTAGGAAACACATGCTCTTAAAAACACATCCAAGGAACAGGTGCCAAGGCCTATGAACGCAGCACCAGGTAGGAACAAGCAGTGAAAAGATATGCCTCAAGTGGGGAGCTGTAGTGAGCTCCCATGTTGACAGCTGTCTGCTTCTGAGACTTTCTTCTTTTCTGGCTACTGAATGTGGTGTTGAGTAAATCAGGACTGTTCTTCAGTACACGAAGGAGCTGACTGGTGTTATTTGGTCCTATCTTTCCAAGCTGCAGCCCTGTGTCCACCAGCTGGCCCAGAAGGGAATCCAGAGTAAAGCACAGTGGGAAGATGGCGAGGCGGCAGGAATGGGCGCTTCCTATGTCAAGGACCCTGCTTTATGTTCAGCAGACATTGCTGTGGGCTGAGCACACAAGTAACAATGACCTCACGGGGGCAGAAGGCAGCAGGGACACTGAACAGCTGTTCAAGCACCATCCGCTTCCAGCTCAAGAGACGTCACTATCTCGTATGGATCACTCAGAAGAATATGTATGACTACAGGGTTTGTATCGAGGACAGGTCATCACAATGAGAGATGAAGAGATCAAAACACAGAAGCAAACAGCTTGTTCCTTTAAGAGATGAACAAACTGACAATTCCTATCCAAACATACAGAGAAAATGCACATTAATAAAATTAGAGGTGAAATCCAGGAGATCACCGAATACTCCAGTTCAGATCGAAAAGAAATGCACAAATTTTCTAAATATAAACCTACCAGAATTAAAACCAGAAGATACCAACAATGTTACACAGGCCATAACAAGCAAGGAGACTGAAACAGTATCTTAAAGTCCTTCCCCAGACAAAAGTCCAGGATCGGATGGACCCATGGCTGAATCCTGCTACACTGTTAAGAAAGGGCTAATAACAACCCTCAACAACCTACCAAGTCAGTGCTGTGTAAATAATTAAATACAGCATTATCTAAAGTATACCTAAACTGCATAAAGACTGAACAAAGACTACAAGATGTAAACATTTACAACAAAGTACTTGCAAATGACTCAAGAATGCATTAGGGAAATCCTACATCCCAACCAAGCTGATTTCTCCCCGAGGATAAAGTTGGTTCAACACTGCAAGTCATGTAGTATCCACAGACCCAGATTTCAGGGCAGAAGTGTAAGGCTTCCTATAGATAGAACTAAAAGTGGAAACTATCTTGATAGATGGGGGGGGGGGGGGTAACAAAAGAAAATAGAAAAGAACAAGAAAGCATTTGACAAAGTTTACTTTTATCACGACTTCACAACAAACTGAATGGAGGACACATACCTCAGAAATAGAAAGTCTATATGACAAACCTATAGAGTTACATTCAATACTGAAAACTGAGCTTTTCCACTATAACCTGGGACAAGTCAAGGAAGGAGACACCACCCTCTCCATTCTTATTCAATGAAGTGTCTGCCATGGGGGAACAGTAAGACAAGAGAGAGATATAGATGATCAGATTCTACGGAGAAAAGAAACCCATCAGAAAACCTCTGGATCCAACAGACTCTGGTGGTTTGGATGAGAATGGCCGCCATGGGCTCATACATTTGAATGCTTAAGTCACCAGAGGATGGCATTACTTGAGAAGGATTAGGAGGTGTGGCCTAGTTGGAGGAGGCGTGGCTTTGTTTGGAGGAAGTATGTGACTAGGCTCAAGCCAGGCCTAGTGTCTCTTCCTGCTGCTATGATGCATATAGGACTCTCGGCTGCTTCTTCAGCCTATGCCTGCTGCATGCTGCCATGCTCCCTGCCATGATTATAGACTGAACCTCTGAAGCTGTAAGACAGACCCAATTAAACGGTTTCTTTTATAAGAGTTGCTGTGGTCAGTGTCTCTCCAAAACTGATTGCTTGGCATTTTTTCTTCTCAGGAAGTAAAGCAAACTATGATAAACTCTTTGCACATTGCTTTTGAATTGCAAGAAGACTTTATATGTATATGTATGTATTTTAATCAGCAAGAAGACTTTATATGTGTATGTATGTAAACCTGTCCTTTAATTCATGCATTTATTACAGGAAAAAAATGGGTGAAACTATCATATCACAGCCATATGCACTTTGTCACCCATGAATGCACAGACATAATAATCAACCCAGACAAGAATAATCAACCCAGAACTCCTCAAACCAAGATCCCAGTTTAACAAGTTCAGCATCTTTATGAGCTGTCACATGAGGAAGGAAGGAGAGGCACTGAATCCAAGGTCCTGGTCTTCAAGATTGGGAGCCAGGAAGGGCTGCTTTATAGTCTTAGTCTAGAGCCTATGGCTCTTCTAGAGTTGAGTAAATATTTTAATTATTCTAAGGAAAAGATGAATGGCTTATATTCAATACTCCGCAGAATGGCCCAAGAAGATTAAACAAAAAAACAACCCCCCCCAACTCTGGCCTTTGGAGGAAAGGGGCATCCTTGTGAAGGCATGTGTTACCATTAACACTGTTCCCAGCAAAGAGTGTCTGTGTTACTGAACACTATTAGTAGATGAAGTCTTACCCAGCTGAGGTTTTACCTTGTGCTCCTAAGACACATCCCTGGGTGGCCATTAAGTTAGCAATGTCTGAGTTTCAGAAGTAGAACATACTTTTACAGAGCCCTCTGGAGTCAGGGAGTGTTTTTGAGCATATGTTGTTGGAAGCAGAACCTCCAACATACACCCAGGTTTTAAAAACCTAAAAAGTTTGAACAGGTATCTTCTGTGAGTAGATAAAGCTTTCCCTGAGACTATAAGTTTACTAAGTGAAAAACCCAGTGCCAGGGTGGGCTACCTCTTTACAAGGTGCTGGCCAGGGAGGTCCCTGAAGCCCCCAGAACAATACAGGCTACTGTACTGTTGCTGGTTGTCCACCAGAACTAGACAACAAGCCCCTAAGGCTGAAGACACCACGTGCTTTGGTTGGAGAACGTAAGAAGAAACAAACCAATCTGAGTCAGAAGTTGCCTCCCTGCTAACTAGCTTTCACAGTGCTGGAAGGTGCCATGAAGAAGAAGGGCAGAAATGACACCGATGGTCTTACTCTGCTGTGGACCCTGTGTGTTGCCAACCTGTCAGGCAAGATATGCATACCCACTTTCTGATTGGATCTGAGGCCTATTCCATAGGAGGGAAGGGTCCCATGTGTGGTATCATGGAAAGTCTGTGGCTGGGGACATCATAGTATTGTTTTGCTAAATGGACATGATGTGCCTATTGAACTGCCTTTTTAAAATATGGATGTTTAAGTCCATAGATCAGTGCTGATGTCAACTTTGAGCAGAGAAGTTTCTTTTTGTAGTGGATGACAGTTACTGTGGACACTTATCACTGCTCTAAGTGACTGTCAAATGCTTAGCACTAAATGCGTGAAGTTCATCACCCCCTCCAAGACTCACAAGGGAAGAGGCAGCAGAAAAGTCAGAGGAAGGGTTGGAGGGTTGTGACATGTCATCTTCTAGGTCTGACCTGGCTGTTACACTCTCTTAGCAGCTATAATCACCAGCACAAGATTGGGCCCGTCCACCACGGAATAAGGAGCGAGCTCCTGAGACCCAGACCCTTCCCGAAGATCTATAGGTAGTTGATGGTTACTAGGGAAGGAGAGAGGCATTTTCACCAGGGATAAAACCACTGGTGAGCTGCCTGGATTTTGGTAAATAGCCCCTCATCCTATAATAACTCTTGTAAAACTCATTGGTTCAGAAAGAAAGAGAAGGGGTGATGGACAGACAGACAAACATGGGAAGAGGCGTTCCAGGACACTAGCTGGAAAGAAAAACACGAGATGGAGGAAGGTAATGAGGAGTGAATATGACCAAAATATATACATGTATGAAAATGTTATGATGAAACCCATTATATATATATATACACACACACACACACACACATATAAATGATAAACTAACATAGACAAAAACTGGACCAAAACCCCAAAGTTCTCAAGTCTGGAAAAGGAACTATAATATATTTTAAAGTCAACAGATAAGTACAATGTAAAGCAAATGATGACTTCTTACCATGAAAACAAAACCCCCATTATTTACTGATTGTACATAGAAGTGTTCCTGAAAAAGAAACCTACAGAATAGTCTAATGAACTATTTCTAATATGCATTTTAAAAAAGCAGAGGCTTTTTTGTATTCCAGGAGACGTAAGGACTAGGTGCTTGTCAAGGTAACAGCAAAGAGAATAGAAACAATCTAGTAATCTTCCCTAAAAATGGAGGGACCAGGGCCTGGATTTGGCAGCTTAGGGTTTCCCATCTGCCCCTCAGTCACAAGGGGCAGTGCCTCAAGAGAGAGCTCACCTGTGTGAAGGAAACCGCTTTCGCAACTCTGAAATTATTAAGTCTTCTACACGGTGATCTGTCTCCGTCACAAGATCTGCAGCGGAAGTTTTTGTTGAGACATGCTTTTCCTCAGTGAGGGCTTTTCTGATGATCTAAAATAAGAGCATGGGAGGCCGTGAGATCTGTGGGTCTCATTGCCACCAGCCCCCAGCCCTCTATTCTTCAGGGACTGGCTGGCTTTGGCCAGCACCTGCAGTGACCCCCTTCTCCCTCACTGACTCTCACATCATGCCTGTCTCACATCATGCCTGGTTTCCAGGATTGCTAGGAACCTTAACTACCAGCCCTTACTTGTTCCCAAGACAGACTCCCTACCTAAGACTCTACATTCAAATTCCATTTGAAATTCTACCCTTGAAACAAGTTTTCTCTGGAAGAAAGGGTTTTGAAGAAGGCTAGAGCATCACCACTGGGAACCTCCCCTCCCCAAGAAGATGGCATGCCACAGGTTTGCCTCCTAGAATTCTGTGACTTCAAATTTGCAAGACTTGGATGCAAGACTCTGATTCACTTTATGAACCACACAAACATGTGGTGTGACTGTGAATGCAGGCTACAAACATCCCCATGAGAGCTGGACTGTGTGATAGGAACCGAAGGTGGTTCTTATTGCTGTATGCAAAACAGCACCAGCCTTCCAGAGGGGCACATCAAAGATGCTGGAGGCTTCTAAGGGAGCAAATGCAGCTCCTCTATAGCTGAGCAAGCTGCCAGCACATCTGGATTGAACTTACTATAAGGGAAAGGTCTGGTTTGACACCATTTTGGCTGGCCTACAGTAGTCCCAGGAACCCCTAGAGATTCAAACAGGAGCTTCAGCAGGATCAATTCCAGCTTGTGGAAGAAAATGCCACCTCTGGTTCTTTCTGGGGCTATTTTCTCCAAGTCTGTCTAAATCTGGTAAAATCAGGAAACATAAGTAGACTTGACCTATTCCCCCCAGAACCAGCTACCCACCCCAAACCACGTATTTTTCTCAAAAGTGCCATCAAGGACTGGCAAATTGGCTCAAGGGGAAAAGTGCTTGCCATACAAGCCTGCTGACTTGAATCCAGTCTCCGGGATCTCTGTAAAGGTGGAAGTGGAAAAGTGAGGCACAAAGTTGTCCTTTGGTCTCCACACGTGCATCAAGAGATACATGCATACATACATATGTATATATGACCCACCCCATACACACAAACATAATAAATTAATAATAAAAAGTACTACTTGACAGCCTTTGGCCACTGTGATGCTTAGCCCATAGCATCTGACAAGCACTACCTGGCCCACACTATGTACTAATGATGGCAAAGTGAAGAGTTCTTCAGTGGAGAGGAGGGGGTCATAAACAGAATCTTTTAAACTACATTTCACTACTGTGTTTTGTGTGTGTGGCCATCAGTGTGGACACACATGAGCCACAGTGTCTGGGGAGGTCAGAGGTAAATTGTAGGAGTTGGTATGTCCCAGATATCAAACTCAGGTCCTCAGGCAGGATAGCAGTTACCTTTATCTGCTGACTCATCTATCTGGTCCACAAATGGAATCTTAAAGAACAAACAGAAACATGACATCCAGAGGTCCCCTATTCTCTGCCTCACTATCCTTCCCATAACTGACCCATCCCATAATGAGCCTACCAAAGTGATGCAAAATAACAGATACACATAATAGAAGATTTGAAATGATGGGCAATACAAAAAAAAAATCCAAGAGGCCACCTACAGTCAACTAACGTCAGCTCACCACTGTTCACATCCTGTACTGCAAGCAGGGCTTCCTGTGTTAAATTTGCAATATCCTGCCTATTACCACCATGCTAATTCTCTTACAACACCAATTTACACACAGCATCTCTCACCAAACCAACCTCCACAGGTACTCATAAATTCAACACTCTTCAATGTCTGGCATCCTCTAGAAATCCCAAATTCTGGGCCAGTCCAGGCAGGTGATTTGGCACTGTGTACATCTTATACAGGGAGGGAGATTCAGTGTGAGGGTGCAGCAAATTTATCTGGGTAAGAAGTATGTTGTGGTGGGGGAGACAGGAGAAATTAAGAACAGGGGAGAGAGACCCATCTCAAACGTTGAAGAGCACCACATAACACCAGAGCTTGCTGGATCTGCTGGAAGATTGATTGCTAGGTCAGGGTTGGGGTCTAAGATCAACATTTCTGGAAAGATCCATGTTGGTAAATAGCCAGGGCAATTTTCATACCTTGGAACAAAAAGGTTCACCAGAAGGCTGGGACAGTCTCACTTGGCAAGTGGTGTGTGTGTGTGTATGTGTGTGCGCGCGTGTGCGCGCCTGCGCCTCCTGGGACTGCTTAAGATAGGCAGCCACGAAGCCAATCAGTCCAATTACACACCCATGTGGCCTCCATGCAGAGGCTTGACTGAGGACTTATTCTGAATGCTCCCCAATAGTTTCCTGCTGCTACCTGAAGGACCCCCAAATGCTACACAGCCAGACCCTTGCCAGCCGGTCACCTTACCTTCCACAGGCCACCGGACCAAGCTGCTATCCTCCACCTTGACTTCCCCACAGACTGTACCTATGCTCCTATCCAGGCCCTTAATCGTCTTGTCCTCTGTCTACCCCTCTCCCTACCTGGGGCTGTCTTGTAGCTGTAGTTGGCTGTGTTTCTCTCCAGGACAGCAGAGGTTCCTGACATTTTGTCTAGCTGGTTGTTTTCCCCTCCAGGACAGGGCTGTAGGAATGAAAGGCACATGGACGGCTGGAGTGGTTCCTACCACGTTTCTTCCAACAGAACCACTGATGTCTGTGTGTGTAAACAGTGGCCACCCAGTGTCTGTTCACTTGGCTCTTTTTCTGGTGTTAACAAAGGTTTCAGTGTGCCCGGAGTCTGCTATGCCCTGGGCCTTCCTAAAAAATGGCCTCATCTACTACCCTGGTTTCAAAGTCAAACTTAGTCTGCCTTAGGTACTTACCTCCAAGCCCAGCTGTACCTTCATAACCATGCACCTTCCCACAGAGTGCAGATGACCCTCACTACTCGGGAGGCCAAGATCCCGAGGGAGGGGTGTGGCAGCTTTCTGGACTTGGCCTTAGGTATCTATCTTCTCTTTTTCATTTTAGGAACAGAGTCCCCATGTTTCAGGAAGGCCCAGAGCTGCCTTCAAAGATTCCTGACTTCCCTCTTGTGCTGCTGGGCTTGGTAAGCTATGCTTAGAGGGCATGGATGGGGGCATCACTGCAAGTTCTGAGCCATAGCCTCAAAAAACCCCTGCACTTCCCTTCAGTGTGTTTCTTCCTCTTGAGGAGTTTGTGATCCTCAAAAATGACAGTGAGGGCAGTCACAAGAAAAGCCCCCTGGCACAGGAGAAAGAAACTGGGTCCTGAAGGTTCCAAGGCAGAGCCCCTCCCTGGGTCAAAGGTTATTTGCATTTCATAAAGGCCAGCAAGAGGCCCGTGTCTCATGTCCATCCTCCTCCTTCCTGTGCTATAGCTCTAAGGGTGGCACCCTTCCATGAGGCTTTCAGTCCCAGACCTTCCTGTTTGTGGGGGTTTGGATGAAAATGGCCCCAACAGGCCCATATACTAAATGCTTGGTCACCAAGGAGAACTGTTTGAAAGGATTGTAGAACTGTTGATCAGGATGTAGATCTTAGTTACTGCTCCAGTACAACACATGCTGCCTTTGCTCCCTCCATGGCAATAGACTAAGCTTCTGAAACTGTAAGCAAGATGCCAATGAAACACTTTCAGAAAAGTTGTCTTGGTCATCGTATCTGTCTTAGTTAGGGTTTATATTGCTGTGAAGAGACACCACGACAAAGCAACTTTTTATTTTATGAGTTTTTCCAGACAGGGTTTTTCTATGTAACAGCTCTGGCTGTCCTGGAACTTACTTTGTAGACCAGGCTGGCCTTGAACTCACAGAAATCAGCCTGCTTCTTCCTCCTGAGTGCTGGATTTAAAAGCGTGTGCCATCACTGCCTTGCGTGACCAGGGCAACTCTTACGAAAGAAAATCATTTAATTGGGGTAGCTTACATTTTCAGAGGTTTAATCCATTGTCATCATGGTGAAGAGCAAGGTGGGATGCAGGCAGACATGGTGCTAGAGATGGAGCTGCTACATGTTGATACACAGGAAACAGGAAGTAGACTATAACAGCGGGAGGTACCTTGAGCATATGAGACCTCAAAGCCCGCCTCCACTGTGACACACTTCTTCCAACAAGACCATACCTACTCCACAAAGCCATACTTCCTAATAACACCTTTGGGATTATAATGGCCAATTACATTCAAACTACAACAGTGTCTCTTCACAGCAAAAGAACAGTTACCAAGAATCACACCATTCTTCCCTTTGACTCAGCCAAAAAGTCACCTCCTCCACAAAAGGTCTCCCACAGAGAGAGCGTTTTTTTTTTTTCCATAGGACTGGAGCACAATGCAACCTGTGGCTTCCCTCACAGCACTTGGTGCCTGGTGAGGATCCCTTCATTCTGTGTCCACCTCCTACAAGCAAGTGTGAGCCTCTGCACAGATTGCCACACCTGAAGGGCCCCTGTGAACACCTGTTGATGGAGCAGATAAAGATAACTTGCTGTTGTACACCAAGCCACACTGGAAGGCTCTAATAAGGGCTCTTGTGACACCGTGTCTAACCTCGGGCACTTACAAGCTTGGTTTTCTAGTTCCAAAAGACCTACAGCTGAGTATGGAGCTCAAGGGCTCTGAGAACAACTTGGGGCTAGTTACTAAGACCAAAAGCCTCCAGCACACCAGGCCTCACCTCACTGCAGATTAACGACAGGGGATCAGTGTGGATTGGGATGACATGTTGTATTGTGGTTGTTCATTTTTTTGCTTTATTGTTAATGCAGCTGCCACAGGGACAGAATGTACCTTTGCCTCCAATAGTGGGGCAGGTTTGCTCCCCTTACCCAGAACATGCCCTCCATCAGGTCCTGCTCTCATACCAAGCCTTGAGTGTGCCTTCTTCCTGCCCCACCTGAAGACAGGGTCTTGCTATGCAGGCCAGGCCAACACTGAACTTGTGGAGTGTGGGGGTTAGATAAATACTGCTAGAGAACTAGCCTTTTGTATCTTGTGTGGTTGACCCTTCATACCCAGCCTGAACTGCACTTGACCTTGAAGCCACCTTGGGACCAGCCCATGCCAGACTTAGTCTCTCTCCAATTATCCTCCAGCATGCTTCCTCCCATCTCTGTCTCTGCGGACACAATGTCCCTTTTAGTTACAATGACATCCCTAGCCATCCCCAGCCCAGCCTACCCTCCCATTTTCACCTCAGCACACCAGGTCTTGGCTGAACCCCCGTCTCCTGGGCTAGTGGCTGGTAGCCACAGCATCTGGCTACTGGGGGCAGGCACTGACTATCCCTTCCCTGACTGTGTACTTCTCAAGGTAGCAAGCCGCTCCCCTGGGCAGCTTCAGGACAAGTTCACCCTCCACAGGTAGCATGTCCAAGATGGCATTTGCCCAGAGGGCTCACACATGGGGAAGCTCCACAGATGATACACTTACCTCATCTCTTCCTGCTTGTCCCCTTGATGATGGAGAGGATAAGCTACGTATAATGACCAGCACCTGAGTTCAACAGCAACTTTGAACCCTGAGCCAACGTATCCTTGTCTGCAGCAACAGTGGCATCTGAGACAGAGTTGTTTTAAGAGTACAAGCCAGGTGCCCATGCTGACCAACGCATTCCCAAATCACCACCACTCTGGGTTTTGTACGAACTTGGACCTAGCAAAATTTAATGGCTTATAAACAGGCCAGAAACCTATTTTGCACATACCACATGCAGATGTCAAACAGGGGCCTAAAAAAAAAAAATCTGAGGTTAAGAAAAGTTTGGTTTGGGGACTAGAGAGATAGCACAGAGGTTAAGAGCACTGACTGCTCTTCCAGAGGACCTGGGTTCAATTCCCAGCACCCACATGTCGGTACCCAACCATTTATAATGAGATCTGGTGGCCTGCAGGCATACATGCAGACACAACACTGTACACATAATAAATCAATCAATCTTTTAAAAAGGTAAAGTTTAGTTTCTGGGTCTGGCTCTGCATGTAAAAACCAAAAAAGGAAGCTAAAGATATTTTAACTCCTAAATCTTCTCACTCTGAGAGGGGAGGTGATAGAATGTTTTCAATCAAGTGATAAGATTTAAAAACCTGCTACCCTGCTCTGTAGCTATGACTGAGCTGAAGTGGGAGATGGGAAACTATACTGAGTATCAACCAGCTAAAACCCTTCCCCATGACTCCTTCCCCTTAATCTCAGAGATTTTAATCAGCAACAAGTTAATGTGTACTGTTATTCTTAACCTCTTTTCCATGACTCTTCTCTTCCTTAAGAGATTTTAATTATTCTACCAGCAACAAGTTAGTGTGTGTGCTTAAAAAAAAGTTACAGTTACTATCTACAGCATGTGCTTTAGAGACCTCCTGGTTACAGTTACTATCTACAGCATGTGCTTTAGAGACCTCCTGGTGTGACTTTCTCCCCTCCCTGAAGAACCCCCAGTTAACGTTTAATATATAAAATGTGGACCTAAGTCACTGAAGCCTGAATTCCAAACTCAAAAAGGAAGGTATGAAGCCAAGTGCCTACTCTAGCCAAGTGTGCATCTCTTTCTTATGCCCAGTGACTGACCCTCCAGTCTCATCCCAGGTTAGGCCAAGGCTCCCACAGCTCCTGGGTTCTGTACTCCTTTTCAGCCAAGCCATATTCATAGGCACAGTTGCCTTGATCCTTTGTGTCTGACCCACTACCCTATTGAGCCCATCACCTAGTCTTCTTGGAGACAAACTAACTGTGAGCTTCTTTTAGGAAGTTCTCTCAGGTCCTCTTATGACCTTCTTTGTGGCCCGTTCTTCTGACTAGTCTCCATCCACTGCAAAGAAACATCTGACAGAAGCACACAGAGACAGGAAAACTGGTATCTCGAGACTGGCTCAGCCTGAGGAAACCAAAGCCTCCCCTCAACTCCCAGGAGAAGGCAGCAGCAGACCAATCTAAGGGTCAGGCCAGCTGAGGCTGGGAGTGAGGGCTAGCCAGGACCCCCTCTCTCCGGCACCCTACTGTGTTTCCAGTGCCCTGCTGCTCTACTCAATTTCCACCTATCTCAGTGCTGAGGTGGGCATGGAATGGAAAGGCCTGGAACTGATTCCCAACTTTCTTCTGGCTACACGACTTCAGCCTCATCGTGGCCCCTCCCCCGCCCCCCCCCAGCCCCAAGGACTTATCACTACCAGACAGAGCTTCCTTTGCATTAGCAAAGGACCACCTGAGAGACTCAGAGATCAAGACTGGCTCTCTGCCAGCTTTTCCTTGGGTGAGGCCCAAGGGGAATCCCAGACTCCCTACTCACCAAAAACTGAAGGTGCCAGGCACAGGTGCAAGTCCTCCCTCTGAGGGAAAGACTCCATCCCCAATTTTCCTCAGACAGCTTTTGTTAGCAAAATGATGAGTGAGAAATACAAAGAGGAAGGACAAAGTTTCCTTGAGCCCATTCCCATGTAGGGGGAGAAAATGAAAGTTAAAAAAATGTGGGGGCTGAGTGAATGCTCAGTCAGTGAAGGGTGTGTCATCCAAGGATGAGAACTTGAGTCTGGGATTCCCAGTGCCATCATAAAAAACCAAGTTTGATGACACACCCGTGATCCTAGAGTCAGTGAGGGAGAGACAGGGAGGATGCCTTCGGCTTCCCAGCCAGTTAGTCTAGCTTGGATCCTGTGAGAAACCTTGTCTTAAAAAAATACAGGGGTGGAGATAGAGGGATGGCTCAGTGGATTACAGAACTAACTGCTGCTCTTACACGGGCCTCAGGTTCAGTTCCCAGCATCTACAGTTCACCACTGCCACTCCAGGTTCAGGGATCCAATACCCTCTTCTGGACTTCCTGAGCATCAGCACTCATGTGGTACATAGACATCAATATGCAGGCAAAAACACCCATACACAAAAAAGAAAAACAACCCCCCAAAAACTATAATGGGAAGCAACTGAGGAAGACACCCAACATCATATCTGACTTCAATGCAGACATACACAATGTTCATTTTTTTAATTTAAAGAAAAATATAGACAAAGGAAATGAGACAGAAGGAAAAAAGGAAGGTGGTGAAGAGAAATGATAGTAAGCCGGCGGCAGCTGTGCTTGGTGGCATATACCTCTAAGCTCAGCACTCAGGAGCCCAAGGGAGGTAAAGAGCAGCCTGGGCTACATAGGAAGGCTTTGTCTCAAAACAAACAAACAACCAAGGGCTGGAGAGATGGCTCAGTGGTTAAGAGCACCAGCTGCTTTTCCAGAGGACCAGGGTTCAATTCCCAGCACTGACATACAGCTCAAAACTGTCTGTAACTCCAATTCCAGGGGATCTGACATCTTCACACCAATGTATATAAGGTTAAATTAAGTAAGTTATTTAAAAAAAGAATCAAAGAAAAGAAATACATTCCTTTTATCAATGGTTGGCTTCTCAGCTGGGACCAAGATCCGAAAAAGCAGCACAGCTCCTGAGTACATGTGAGCTGTTGCCTCACAGGGCCTCTGCCCTTTATGGAAGGCTCAGTGTGCATCTCTGTGGAGGAATACTTGCTGGAAACCCTGGGTTTCTTTCATCAGCGAGGCAGGAACTGAAACAAAAAGGGAAACACTTCCTCGGCCCAGGCCAGGAAAAGAGGCCACCAGAAGGAGGACTTCATACAGGGGCATTTGGGACTCTCCCAAAGGGAACACAGGAGCCCAGCCCTGGGTGATGGCATCCTGTAGGCAGCCAGCTGACCCACTTCCCCACGCTCACATCTCCCTTCTCTCCTGCAATCCGGATCCAGTCAGACTGAGCTGCTATGGGATTATGCTCTTGTACCAACTGTAAATATCTGTCACTGTAAACAGTGGTTTAACAAAATGCTGATTAGCCAGAGGCTTGACAGGAAGTAGAGGCGGAGCAACCAGACAAGGAGAATTCTGGGAAGTAGAAGAGCAGAGCAGAGATGCCAGTCAGACACAGGAAGGAAGTCAAGAATGGTGCCTTGAAGAAAAGGTACCAAGCCACGTGGCTAAACATAAGTAAAAAATATGGGTTAATTAAAGTTTAAGAGTTAGCAAGTAATAAGCCTAAGCCATGGGCCAAACAGCCTGTAATTAATATAAGCCTTTGTGTGATTATTTGGGACTAAATGGCTGCAGGAACAGCCTGGAGGGACAGAAATCCTCCCAACTACACTCAGCTAAGGAATCTACTGGTTGCTCATGTGCTACAAGCAGTTCTCTGTCTCAGGACATTGCAAATCCGTCATGCAACCCGATTTCCAGGCCCAAGTCCCCAACATCATCCTAGCACCTCTTTCCCTCACTACCTACACCCAACCTAACTGTTACCTCAGCCTTCAAAAACCAATCATTTTTCATCACTCTTTATACAGGTCAGTCATATGCATGTGGGATCCATGTAACAGCCATGGTGGGCTCTGGCTGTTGAGTCTCACACAGGACTCTACACAATACCTCCTCACATTACATACAAACAAAAGCTCAAGTTACCAAGTTGCTGTACTCATGTTACCCAGTAAATGAACTTCAGTGGTTTAGTGCCACAGCTTTAAAATAGTATCAAAGATGTAGCTAGATAAACATGTGAAAGACATTTAAAACAATAGTGAAATATAGACTCAACTCTCTAGATGACATTTTGCAAGTAGGCAGCAGTCAGCTGTTTTGACTAGATCTGACCTGTCTCCTTCATCCATTACCAATTCTCTTTCAGACCTGGCATCAGCTGGTAATAAAACGGGTGTGGTCAGCTTGGGCAAGAAGGAAGTCTAAGCAGACATACTTTGGTTTGAAGAGACCTATCTGTGGGATGTGCAGGCATGATCTGTCTATAAATTATTGTTAGTGAGCCAATAAAGGGACGGCTTTCAGAAATGCTCTTCCTTGTTCACCAAATCATTACTTGGTACAGAGGGAGGAGTAGACTTGAGTACGAGGTTTTTAATGCATGCAGCTGGGATCAGGCCTGTTTAACACTCTTTTCCATAGTACAAGTAATACATAAAACACAGCAGCAGTAAAGAAAACGTAAAGTTCTCAGTTGATGATAACTGTAGAATTTTAAATTGTACCATCATAATTTTCCTAAACTACTGACAATAAATTCCAATTTGCAATAGAAAAAGCTGTTTATCGTTCTCTTCCCTCACAGAAAACAATGAGCCAGCATTATATCCCAGTACCTGGGAGGGAGATCATGAGGCCAACCTGGGTTAAATATGGAAACTCTGTCAGGAGGGAGGAAAGGAAAGAGCAGAAGGGAAGAGAGAGAAAAATACCGTAAGGGCTGGGGGTTAGCTTAGTGGTGGAGCATGTGTTAGAGGGTCCTGGCTGGGCCCCTGCAAAACACATACTTGCAAGCACTTGACATCTCTTTAGCATATGAGTGGCTGGGACTTCAAGGGCAGGAAGGGAAAAGAGGAGAAAGACAGGGAGGTAAGGGGGCATCTCCGAGCAGGAAGCTCTCTCTCAGGACGGAACAAAAGAAACCTGGGGGTAGATAGCATCACCTGGGCTCACTGGACATACATCTTAGGAGCTCCCTCCCTTTTAGCACATAGCTGGTAACGGAGAAGAGCCCAGCACAGGTGGAGCCTGTAGCTAAGGAGGCTTAACGATGCCGCCACTCCCTGCCTTTCCTCCCTCACTGGGCTGTCAGTTCCCGATTACTGTAGATCATTTAGAGACTTATTCCCTCTTTTCACAGGTTAGTTACCACGACCTTGTGTGCCTTCTGTTTCTCTCAGCCTTTCCCTCTCTCAATGCCAGGCAGGCAGGAAGCAGCATAATTCCCAAGAGGGAGCCCAGAGTCCTGAGCTCCCTGACCAGACTCCTAATGTCAGAATCTTTATTTCACTGCCTCTTTTTTTTTTTTTTTTTTTTTTTTGCTGGGAAATTGCAAAACCACCAACCTCTTTAAGTTAAAATTTACAAAACCCTTAAGAACTGTGCCTATGGTACTGCAAACTTCCCATGAGCACCGTTGAGTATTAAAAATTACTTGAGCCTCTATTTCTTGAAAGCTTTAAATCTGAACCTATAACTCCACTCATCAGCTTTGACACAGTAGTGCCTGAATCCTAAAGGCGATTCTCAAAGTTACCAGGGGGGGAAAAAAAAGGTGGTTATAACAATCTACAATCCGCTGACATCACTCTTTGGAAGGATGCTCTTGTTGGAACAGAAGCAAGGAGATGGAGAGAGGGTTGCCAGTTCTTGCTTACAGAAGATTATTTTCTAGGAAGAGGGTTTGCTCTGGGGTACAAGTTTTATCAGTTGTCTGGGAAGGGCTGGACTCTTCTTTTTACTGCATGATGCACAGGATAGTTTCAAAATATTTGTTTTTCCGGTTGTTGCTATATTGGGATGGCTTTGGGCATGCACTATACCACTGGGCTCCATCCTCAGCACCATGGCAACACTTTTTTTTTTTTAAATGCAGACATCCCCTTTAGAGTATTTTCAGATAGACATGTGCATATATATATATATGCATATATATATGCATATACATATATACATACATATATATGTATATATATATATATATATATTTATGCACCTCTCTGTACACAGCACTATGTTAACTCCTGTTTCCCAAGTCAGCAGGGTACAATCATGTTTTAAGGAGCAGAGCACGGAACAAGGCCTACTCTGACGTGACGTCCTGGGGAGTCATTGCTGAAGAGACTAAGAAATAGTTAGGGAGGGAACACAAAAATGAAAAAGAAAAACAGAGGACCCACAGTTAGTTTTCAAACCTAGTCTGGTTTTCTTCAGCTTTGAGCTGGTTTCCATCTTTCCGGCAGTCTAACGAGTTCCTCCTGAACTCGGGTCTGTGCCAGTCACTCCCTGGAGGCGCTCTCAGGCTGTGAGCCTAGGCTGCCTGGGCTCAGGATGCCCGGAGAAGGACAATCAGCTGCAACCTAGCCAGAGCTCCACGCGTCTGTGGTTGAAACTGGGGTCACCGACAACCTGGCTGCAGGACTGGTCCTTAAAAAGAAACATCTGCGGCATTCTAGTCTAGGAGGGAGGTTTGCTTTCCAGGTGACTCAAACGCCAAGGTCAAGTACCCAGCAGTTGGCCATTCCATCGCCAAATGAGGAGCGCGTCCTCACGCTTTCCCCAAGTCTGCGCCCTTCTCCCTAAGCTCGCCTCCTCCCGCCGTAGGGGATGAAGGACCGGAGAAAGGTGAACCCCAGAAACAGCACAGACCCTATCCTAGTAACTCGCCCCGCTCCCGCCCACGCCCCGCAGCACATCCACGCTGCCCATCTCAGGTGTGCCTCCGGGCTGGATGCGGCCACCGTGCTCACCTGTCCCGCTTGCAGCGCCAACTGCACCGCCACTTCGAAGCACTCATCCCAGGGGCCCATGCCCCACTCTTCCACCCTCTCCTCGGTGCTCGACTTCATCGCGGCTCCGCCGGGCCCCGCCACCTTCAGCTCAGTTCCGCGTGCTGCGGCCGGACCCGGGATCCCCACTCGTTGCCGCCGCCAGCACCGGAGGCTCCGCACGTTCTCCCGTTCCCGCCAAGCCGTGCCTCGGCCCGCCCGCGCGCCCTGCAGCAGGAAGGCCGGCAGGGAGTTGCAGCACAAGTAGGCACGCCTCGTGCCGCCCCCACCCCCGCCCCGTTTGCCCCACCCCCGCCCCGTTTGCCCCACCCCCGCCTCCCAGTTCAAGGCCTTGCCCCGCCTTCCCATCCCAGGCCCCACCTCTCATCATAAATCCCGCCTCCCCGCTACAGCCCCCCAACCCCTCCCGGCTCCGCCCCGCGCTCTTTGTCCCACCCCTCACCGTTCGCCCCGCCCTGTGCAGAGTTCGCTCCGCCCTTCCCTGCCCTCCCCCGCCCCCCGCTTCACCCCCCCTCCACACCTCTCTCCCCAAGCTGTGCTTTCCTTGTCTAGCCTCTCTCCAAACCCGGTCCACTTCTCAGCCTGTCCAGATCAGGCAGCCCCTGGCGGGCTGGTAATGGACAGCCTCTGCAAATCTGCTTGCAACTAGGCCTCTGCAACCCATTTCCGAGGGCACGTATAGCCAAGGTGTCCCCTGGTGTGAGACCGGCGGGAGCCACAAGACAGGCACTGGGATTCGTAAACTGTTTAAACTCAAAACTTGTTTGGAGTCGTAGCTGTAACCGTACTTAGAGTATCTATATCGAGGAGTGACCTTTTTAACCTTGGGTGTTGGCAGCTAGTCCAAGCCTATTATGAAAATGCAAACGCTAGGAAGGCATTTCCTGAGTGTCCAAGAGTTTAATTTCAGGAGTTCCTCTCCCGACCACTTATGTAAAAGTCGACCCAAATAAAATTATAAAGGGCCACTTCTCCCGAGTCTGGGAGGAGATTTGGAGTTTGTGTAAAAACATTAACGGGACCCACCCCCCCAAGTTAACCTAAAGATGGCATTAAACCTTTTTTAGCTAGGACCCTCACCTAACTCATCTCATGGCACAGAAAAGGGGACCAAGGATTGCCCTGGTCAGCATGTTCGTGGTTCTTTGTTTTTTGTTTGGGGGGGTTTTGTTTTGTTTTGTTTTGTTTTTCATTTCAAGATAGTGCATAGGGCTTCAGCAAAGTGCCTGAAACGGCTCTGAATGCTTCTTTTATAAGAGAAAGGTGAAGATGGCTGAGCAGACTTTTTAAGCTGAGTTGGATCCCTGAAACCTACATGGTGGAAGGAGAGAATCCACTTCTGAAAACTGTCCTCTGACCACACTGCACGAGTATGCACGTACACAAGTGTGTACAGAAGTAAGTACATGGAATTTTAAACTGGATGAAAAAATGAACACATGATCCCTCCAAGACATGGTTGAGGAGATTTATTGTGGAAATGAGGGAATGAACAGCCACAGACTTCTGGAAGAGTCCAGATTTAACACTGCCAGCAGACTGGCCCAGGCCATGGAGTAGGTAGGGATGGGGGGGGCGGGGCGAGTGAGAGGAGATTGAGGGCAAGCAGATCCAGAGGGATCCAGGAGCCAAGAGAACTAAAGAGAGTGTGTAGCCGAAATGGCTGAGTTACATAAGGGAGAGAAACTGAGCTATGGGGGTGGGGGTGGTGTTGGTGGTGATGGGTGGAGGCTGCAGTACAGAAGCCCTGACCCCTTAGAGGGAACGGTTTAGGATAGAGGGCAGGGTAAGAAGTACTTAGAGGAGTCACAGGTACTAAGACTTGTTCAGGGTTTCCTTGAGACCCGACAAAAATTTAAAAGTGGCCTGTTTTTCATTAGAGATTAAAATTAGGGGTGATAAGATTTGACTTTGGCCAGTTGGTAGTGGCACACACCTCTAATCCCTGCACCCCTGAGGAGAGGCAGGAAGATCTGAGTTCAAGCCCAGTCTGATCTACAGATTGAGTTCCAAGATAGCCAAAGCTACACAGAGAAACCTTGTCTTGAGGAAGACCAAATAAATAATAAATAAATAAATAACCTTTGGCCCTTTCTAGCTCTCTGTTCTGAACATATCCACCCTCCTTACTCTCCTGTGACCTAATCTGGAAGCTCAGTTATAACATGGCATAAAACTTTTATTACAGATCTGAATCCATCTGCCAAGATATTGATAACTTCCTCATCTAACTGACAAATCTCTTGATGCAGAATAGTGTGTTTTTGATAGGAATGAAGAGTGAAGCCAGCCAAGTTTCTCTTTTTTCTTACCTCCATTCAAGTCCAGAATGGTCTCTGTGACTACGCTATCAGTTAATATTCCTGTGCTTGGCTCCTGCATTTGCAGCCCAGCCCATAGGCTGGAGAGTTCAGGATAGAGGGCAGGGTGTGCCAGCCTACCCTGTAACAGGTAGTTTAGTGGCAGAGCTCATGCTTAGCCTGTTTGGGGCCCTGGGTCCTGTCAATCAGCACCAAACCCCCCCCAAAAAGGCTGTTCACTCATGCACCAACATAGCCTCAAGAGATTAATATACCATATAATTGATATTTAATAAGTCTTTTACTTGCCTTGAATGCTTGAAGCCCTAAATTCAATCCTTGGCATTACAAAAATTAAATAAATCTGTTACTCACTGAATACTGAAGTCAGCCTTTTATAATAGATAACACATCCATTCCATGTGTAAGTGGTGAGTCTCAGTGGACATGTGAGATAGCTCTTCACGCAGGCTGCCTCCTGTCTGTATGTTACCACACTCAGAGGCTGGAAGCCATGATAACCAGCGAGCCACAGTGTGCTCTGGCTTTAAAAACTCATTTTCAACTCCCCTGTTCTTTGATGTCCCCAGGGTACTCCCTCAATGTGTGCCTTGGTCACCAGGAGGCTTCATGCAAAGTGCATGGGCAGGAGGCCAAAAGCTCAGAGTGGCAGTATGCAAGGATGGTCCTTTTGTCCTTCCTGAAGCAGAGCATAGGCTAAAGAAGCAAATGCCAGGCAAAGGTTTCTTTTATCTACTTCTCTGACAGTTGCTTTGCAATTAGATATTATCCTCCAGGGCCAAATAAGTCCAAGCAGTTAGCCTGGACATTATATCCACTTCTCAGTTGGTCTCATCTATCTATCTATCTATCTATCTATCTATCTATCTATCTATCTATCTATCTATCTATCTATCATCTATCTATCTAACTATCATCTATCTATCTATTGGGTTTTTTGAGACAGGGTTTCTCTGTGTAGCCTTGTTTGTCTGGAACTTGCCCTATAGACCATGGTGAACTCACACTCAGAGATCTGCTTGTCTCTATCTCTTGAGTATTGAGATTAAAGGCATGCACACAGCTCAGCTAGACACATCTTAAACACATCATAACTGGACTCCTGATAATGTCTGACCATTTGAAACTTTATGTGTAAAGTCTCTCTGAGGCTAAATTGTATGTTGTTTCCCCCAGCCTGCCCATTAAAAAAAAATCATTTGCTGAAATATTTACCTCAGAATGTGACTCTTTGGAGTCAAGGCTTTAGAGAGGTAGTTAAGTTGAATTGGAGCTGGCCATTGACTGGTTGGATTTCTTGTAAAAAGTGGGACTTTGTATATAGAGAAGGGCAGCTACCCACAAGTCAAGTAGAGACACTTCAGGAAAAATGAACTCTGTCCACATCTTGCTCATGGACAAGCAGCCTCCAGAAAAATTAAGGAAATAGTATTTGTGGTGGCTAAACCTTCTAGATGGACTGGGAATGTAGCTCGGTGGTGGAGTGCTTGCCTTGTATGCAGTCAGTCCTGGCTTCCCACCCTAGCCTCCTAGGCTATGGTACTTTGTTATGGCAGCTCAAACTGACTGGCATGTGCAGTGTGCCCTGGGCACCCACACTACAGGTTATAAGGAATTCTTTTCCACTGGCAAGTCTTGCAAGAGAGCCAGACTCCTGCCTACCATCCCCTGGCCCAAGAGCCCAGACTCACTTAGTCATTTGAACTAATGGGTACCAGAGGTTTCACTAAATTAAGTCATGGTTGCCAACAAATGTTGTGCAGGTACATGCCACTCACACTGTGCGTGGGTCTGCAACAGGAACAATTCTTAGCACTCCTTTCCAGATCTCGGCTAGACAATTAGTCCTTTTATCATTTATTTCCATTACAAAACTAGAGATACTGTTCTTCTCCTGGGAAAATTTCCCCCTTGTGGAAAAGCAGCCTCCTTCCTGCTGAGTGCGGTGTTGCCCGATTCTCCCTGAGAACTCAGTGCAGACCTTTCCTTTTGTCTTTGCCCTATAGTCACTCCTCAGCCTCCTAAATTTGTAGGTCCTAGATGCTATGAAATGGCCCCTCAGTTATTGTCACTACTGCATTCTATATAATTGAACTGCAAGGCCTTAGTTCGCTATAATACTCAATCCTCTGTGCCTAGAATTGTTCATGATGACATTAATGGAAACTAACAATGCTATCATAGCATATTGCATGCGGGGGGATTAGGTTTTCCATTGTAAATAATTGTCCCTGCCTATGAGTTTAATAAAAAGCGCTGATTGGCCAAAGGCAGACAGGAAGTATGGGCGGGGCTAACAGACTACGAAGACTCTAGGAATAGGCAGAGCAGAGCAGAATGCCAGAGAGAAGCCAGAAGAACCAGAGGACAGCTATGCTGCTCTGAGAAAAGGTACCAAGCTGCATGGCTGAACAGGATAAGAGTCATGGGTTAGATTAAGGGTAAAGAGTTAGCAAGTTATTTGCCTGGGCCTTAGGCCAATCAGCCTAAAACTATTGTAAGTGTCTGTGTGTCTCTGTGGGGTCTGTGGGTCTGCAGGCCTAAATCTTGAGGCTAGGCCGGAAAGTCCAGGCCAGAAACTCCATCCTACAAGTGCACTCTGTAGTCTGTTTTATGACATGTAGGACTCTTGATTTTCCACACTGAAATTCACTTCCTAGCCTCCCTTCCTCCTGGGAGGGTGAAAACAACCCATTCGCTCCCAGACAACTAAAACATATTAATCAAAAGCAAGGGCTCTATTTTTTTCCCCTTTTTTCCCCAATTTTATTTTCATTTAAAAAATGTCATCTCCATAAATGTATCCCCCTGTTCCTCCCCCCCACCCCCCGCCTGATCTCTCCCACCCAGCCCTCAGCCTCATCCCTCCCCATTCACCCATCCCCTCCCCCAAAAGGTCAAGCCCTAAGGTGGGCCAGCCCAGTGCTGCACATCCACTCCAGGCAGATCTGATTCACTCATCCCAAAGTCAATGCTGGGTTGGGTATTCCTCTACAGGAAATGGGCTCCAAGGTGCCAGCCCACGAACAGGAACACAGTCTGATTCCACCCCTCATGACTCCACACACTCATGGCGGTCAAAAGGCACCTATCCCGAGAGGGCCCAGCTATCCCTCCCGATGGATCTCCAGTGGCAATTCCCGATTCAGTGAGCTCCCCAGAGCTCCAGCCAGCCCTGCTGGATGTAGGTTCTGCGATAACACCTAGGGTGTTTACTCATTTGATTATAGGGCAAGTCCTATTTAGGCCCCCCTCCACCATTGTTTGGAGACTTGGCCAGGGACATCCTGCAAGTTCCTGGACATTTCCCTAACACCCAGTCTCTTTCCAAACCCACATTGGCTTCTGCAAGGGCTCTATTTTAAAGGAGAAATAGGAAGTTGTTTATTCTGGCTAAATATGAGCAACTTGACACAGGAACACAGATTCAAGCTACTCTAGTGGGCTGGTTAGTTTTTTTGTCAGCTTTATATAACCTAGAGTCTTCCAGAAGACAGAACCTCTATTGGAAAATGACTCCATGTGATTGGCCTGTAGGCAAATCTGTGAGGTGTTTTCTTGATTGATGATTAATGATTGATGATTGATTTGTGCATTAGCCAAGTTTCTCTAGAGTAGTGGGTTTCAAGCTGTGAGTCTTGATAAATGAACCCTTTCACAGGGGTCTCCTAAGACCATTGGAAAACATATTTTTATTATGACTCATGACAGTAGCAAACTTACACTTTTGAAGTAGCAACAAAAATTATTTTATAATTGGAGTTCACTAAAACATGAGAAATTTTACTAAAAGGTCACAGCATTAGGAAGGTTGAGAATCACTGATCTATGTGATTCTGGCTCTTTGTTCCACCCCTCAAGTTCCTGGGATGCCTGCCATACTCTTTGGGTGGGATATTCCATTTTGCTGTACACCATTCTCATGCTGATATGAGGAAACCAGAAGCTTGCTTCCAAGGTATCACAGACAGACTCCCAAGACCTAAATATGTAGGTGAAGTTTCCCATCTTCCAGCATGCTCCCAAATAACTACAGAGACTTTTTATTAATTATAAATGTTCAGTCAACAGCTTAGGCTTGTTACTAACAAGCATTCTCAACTAAACCCATATTTCTTATCTATGCTTTACCATGTGGCGGTACTTTTTTTCATCATAGGATGTTCATCTCCTGCTCCCTCTGTGTCCGCTAGCAACACGGCCTTCTTCCCTACACTCTCAGCTCTCTTTTGTCTGCAAGTCACACCTAACCTCCACCTGCCTAGCTATTGGCCATGTAGACCTTTATTAAACCAATCCAAGTGACAAATCTTCACAGTATACTAGAGGATTGTTCTACAACATAAATATTTCTAAAAAAAAGTTATCCTGTAGTTGAATCGTCCTTCACTTTTTATAAGGACAGGTTGCCTTCCCCTCTTTGGATCCATGGTGGCTTACCCTGTAGCTACCTCTCCTGACTCTGGTCCACTGGAGGAAAGGATGGACTGTGTCAGAACATTTTCCTCTGTTAATACCAAAGATGGGTGGAGAAAGACCACTGACCCTAATCATCATGTCCAAATTAATTAAAGTGAGTTGTTTTTTTTAAATTGTATACCCAGACTGCCTTCCCCTAAGGAAGAGTTCAAGAGGTTAGCATTGAATGTGAGGAAAACTAGGATTTTATAGCTCAGGGGATAAGGGGTTTCCAAGTGGGTGATTTGGGAGCAAAATAGGCAGGTTTACAGAAGCAGAACATTTCAACTAGTTAGTCCTAATGACCTCCTGAAACAAAGACATGGTTGTAAGATGGATATAACAACAGGTAGGCATAACAACCCTTTTGGAACAAAGCTAGGCTTGCAATATGGTTATTAACCTTTTTGAAACAAAGACATTTTTGGCATGGACCATACAGGACTATTTATAGTTAAGGTTTCAGATGGGGCCTAGCCCAATCCTTGAGAAACAGAGATTTGAACAGGAATGAACCCAGTTTATCTTTACTATAAAATGGCTGTTAAACCTAAGATGAAGACAGGCTGGTTTGTCCCCTGCATCCCAGATATGTTTTAATTACTTGCTGTGCTGGGAACCAAAGCCAGGGTCGCATATGTACAAGGCAGAGGCTTTCCCACCGTTTTTTAAAGAGCAGTTTTAGGTTTACAGCAAAATGAGGAGGACCATTCAGAGAGTTCCCATATACTTTCCCACACGGCCTCTTATCTTGGTCAGATTGTTTTATTTTCTTTATCCTGCTGGGTAAATATGATGGCTAATCTTGGTTATCAACTTGACCACACCTGCAATCAGCCAAAACACAAGTCCCTGAATATGCCCATGAGGAATTTTCTTGATTGGATCATTTCAATTGGGGTCACACCTTCTGGTGGCAGCCTACACAAACGGACATAGAAGAAGGAAACAATGCCCTCACTCTTGCTTGCAAGTTCATCTGTTTTCTGCCCCTAAGCTTTTTTTTTTTTTTTTTTTTAATGACATTAGAGCCTACTTCTTTGGATTCTAACATATACTGAAAAGTGTGGCGATATGTTACATATTTAATAACACTAGTCTGGAATTCCAGAGAACTGATCCAGCCACAGTCAAGCCAGCAGGTTCAGAGAGTGGTAACTCGAGCCTTTAATCCCAGCACAGGGGAAAGACCAGGACTGGTGACCTATGCCTTTAATCCCATAACTCCAGAGATCTTTCTGTGTTTCTGTAAGTTCAAATAGTAGTAGCTCACACCTTTAATCTTAACCTGGATGTGAAACAACTGGGCAAAGGAGGTATTTAAGTCAGGCTAGGAAGACAGAATTATTCTATAGAAGCGACCAGGAATGGGGATGAGGAAGCTGGAAGATAGCTTTTACCTTGAGAAGATTTGACTATGGTCTGTTTCCTCTCTCTGATATTCCAGCTTTCCCCCAATATCTGGCTCTGAGTTTTCATTAAATACGAACTAGAATTCATGCTGCAGAATAGCATTTGAGATGTCTAGCTCTGTGGACTGAACAACTAGTTTCTTGGACTTTCCTGTTGATAGACAGTCATTGTTGGACTAGCTGGACCACAGCCTGTAAGCCGCTCTAATAAATCCCCCTTTAATATAATAATTTAATATGATAATATAATAATTTAATATTATAATGACAATTGTAGCAACTAAAGTGACTCCATTTTTGATTAAAGCAACCATTCCAGAGGGGTCTGAGGTTTGCCGGGTCAGTAACTTGAGTCAGTTAGAACATTCCAGGAATTCCAGGAATGCAAAAGACCCAGGGTGCATGTTCACATCTGCAGAAGGACCCAAGTCCCCAGCAATGAATGGTGACTTTTGCCTTTAACAGCTGCCCCCACCCACGCTTGTCTCCAGCCAGAGCTGCAGTCCCACATCCTACCAAGACCTGATTAAAATCTTGATAGAATCCGGGTGGTTCTTGGTGTTCTCCACAATTATATATATATTATATAAAACATTGTTTTTTTGCTTGTTTGTTTGTTTGGTGTGTCTATGTTCATTTTATCTGTTCTGTTCCTTGAGAGAACCCTAACTAGTATAGAGTATGACGCCTCAGATTTTTGTCATATGGGAAAGACTGGAGTCATGAGACAAAGCAAGGATGGAAATGTTAGGGTTTATGTGGCAGGGTACCAAGGCAGATGGGAGCCAAGGCATACCTCAGGGAAGGAGGAGCGAGAGGCTGTCTTGGAGCAGACAGAGAGAGCAAGAGAGGGGAGGGAGCAGTCTGTGATGGCAGGGACCTTTTAAAGGGTACATACATATGCTGCATTTGGTGACTGATGATGATGTTACTGCTGGAGCTGAGTTGCAGAAGGCAGGTTCCAGGGGCAGCTGGTTTTTAACAAATGTACTCACAAATTCTCTGGTGTGTCTGCATTTTTAAAACTACATTGCTCTTGAGCAATGCTACTCTGACCATTTTCTGAAAGATTATGTTCCACTAGTATGCATGACAGTTTTTTTCTTTACAAAAAGGAAAGAAAGAAAGGAAGAAAGAAAGAGAAAGGCTGTTATGTGACTCTATTCAAGTATATTTTTCTACAGGTAAGAAGAGAAAATACAAAATGAGTCAGGCAGTGGCGGTGCATGTCTTTAATCCCAACACTTGGGAGGCAGAGAGAGGGGGATTTCTGTGAGTTTGAAGCCAGCCTGATCTACAAAGAAAGCTCCAGGACATCCAGGACTGTTACACAGAGAAACCCTGTCTCAAAAAAATCAAAAGAAAGATTTTAAAAAACAGAGAAAATGATCTTTATTAGCTCTGGAAAGTTCGTATGTTGGGTCTATACAAAAATTCTTCAAAACATTAGTGTTTGAGAAGAACATAGCACGGACTGCACTGCATCTGATGCAGATGACTTTAAGTAGATCGGACACGGCAGCACTGCAGTGCATCTGTAGTGGTTTGTATAAGACCTGCCCCCGTAGCTCATATATTTGAATGCTTAGTCATCACAGAGTGGCACTACCTAAAAAGGATTAGGAGGCGTGGCCTTGTTGGAGGAAGTGTGCCACTAGGATTGGGCTTTGTCAGATCAGTGAGAGGCAACAGAGTACAAAAATAATGTACAATTCTATGTTTAAAGTCAGTGGGTAGGAATCTCACCTTCTGGGTTTGCAGCTCAGTGGTAGAGTCAGGTGCTGACCTCCTGCAAGCTTCACTTAAAAAAAGACAGGGAGAAATTCATCCTGTGAACAGCTCCCTGTGAAGGAGTTTCTGTGCACAGTTGGTGGAGCCAGCACATTGAGGCTTCTTACAGACAGACCAGGGTCACAATCCTAGTTTGCCCTTTTACTTTTTCAATGCCAGGGTTCCCTTCTATGCTAAGTGAACTCTCTTCCTCTGAGCTACTGGGAAGGCATAGATTTACCTTATCTCAGGGAAAGACCATTTAGTGCCTGAGGGCAGGGCCAAGGTCTAAGAAGAATCTAGGAAAATTCTCAGAAACTCATCTGACAGCCAATAGATTCAAACTCGGTTTCACATCAAAAGTTAAATCAATCCTGAAATGCCAAGATGTATAACACCTCACATACGTATTTTTGTTTTTCTTTAAAAAACCCTCTCACCCCTGAACTTGGGGCTGAATTCCTTCTGCTATGTTGGAGCATAGGGTTTGGTCTGGGTTTAGACCTGTCCAAAAGAATAAAGTGACCCTCTCATGTTTGCATCAGAATTCAGCTCCATGTTGGTCTTTGAGGGTCTCTTGATCTAGGTACAACATTCCATCTCCCGTCTTGCATTTAAGAAACGTAGTTAAGGCTGTGGTACCTGTCTTTAATTTCAACATTTAAAAGACAGAGGCAAAAGGCAAGTATATATCTGATCTAAATAAAAATTTAAAAGTCAAGTAATTTTTTTTTTAACTTTTTGTTTTTGTGGTTTGAAACAGGGTTTCACTGTGTAACAGCCCTGGCTAACTAATTCTATTGACCAGGCTAGCATTGAACTCACAGAGATCTGCTGCCCCTGCTTCCCAAGAGCTGAGATTAAAGGCATGCACCATCATGGGCAGGATACATTTTTTAAAAGATTCACTTACTTTTATTATATGTGTATGGGTATTCTGTCTGCACATGTAGTTGTGTGCCACATGCGTGCAGTGTCTGAGGAGGCCAGAAGAGGGAGGGCGTCAGAGCCCCTCAAACTGGAGTTACAGCTACTTGTGAGCTGCCATGTGAATCCTGGGTATTGAACCCAGATCTTCTAGGAGAAAAGCCAGTGCGCTTAACTGTTAAGCTATCTCTCCAGCACATCAAGTGAGAAAATTTTAAGAAAAGATAGTAGAAGATACATTTGTTTATACATGATCTGTTGTTTGAAATACTATTTTCAATCAAGTTGTCCCACCAAATGGTTTTGGATCAAATGATGTGCCACACAGAATGTAGCTGTAGGAGCATGCAAAGCACAACATTTATTAAATAATAAACCTTCTGGAACCTGGACATCTAGTGAGAATCGTCTTTCTTGCCATGGCGCTTCCCTCCCCCACCGTCTGCACCTCCAGAAGACCGGGGGGCTGCTGGTTGTGCATCTGTCATAAACAGAGCCTGTCCAGCATGCACCACCATATGCTGTCAGCAAGGCGTGCACAGCTCCACACAGGACTAAGGGCCTAAAGGAAAGACTGACTGGCCAGTGTATCAGTTACTACATAAAACATCATGAGAAACGTCAGAGAGGCAACAGCTAAGAGGCTCCAAAGCACCTGCCTACAGTGACCTCAGAAAATACACAGAGTAACCCCAAACCCCATTAGATTGCTACCATTATATCCATTTTAAAAGGAAACCCTGAACTTAAGTAACTTGTTGGGCAATTTGTTGCCATGTGACACCTGGGAACAAAGAGGGCTGGGTTTAAACCCAAGCAAGCACATTCTTGAGTCCTCAAAGTTAAAAAGTGTGTGCAGGGCTGGGGATGTAACTCAGGTGGCAGCGTTGGCCTAACATGTACAAAACCCATAAACCTCCCCCAGCACCACATAAACCAGGTGCGGTGTCCTCAGAACTCGAGGTGACCTGTTTGTTACTTAAGCCCTCCTCCCACAGGTCAAGGCCACCCTGAGGACTCAGTGCAGTCACTGACATGCCCCTCTCTTCTGTCACTTTGTTATCTTCCTAATGACCTACAAGTTCCATTTTACCTTCACCAACTACCGTGAAACAACCTCTCATGGAGCAGAAGGCTTCATGACACCTTCACTAAGCTATTGCCTGCACAGAGGCAGATATGACACACACCAGCTCAGGCCTCCTGACAGAGCACAGCACTAAGAAACAATGCAAGTTGGCTACAGTATACCTAACTACTCTGAGATGAGGTAGTACCCAAAGGGCTGTGTTTAGATGGCAGATCCTTCATCACTGCTGTGCCTGCCAACACTGGACTACACCTTCGGGAAATCCTACAGCGCTGCCCATGTAACCAACACTGCAACCCAGAGCCTTGAGTCTGGGCATGCTTAAAAACAAGAGCTGTCCTGGAGATGTCACTCAACGGTAGATCTGATTATAGATGAGAACTGGGGTTCGATGCCCAGAACTATCAATAACAAAAGGTCAAAGGTCTGACTTACATTTTCTCTTACATATTCCTAAAAGGGACGCCAGCTGGATGCCAGCAGGTGTCAGGCAGTGTGCTAAGTGGTACAATGCTTATGAAATGGGAGGGTATGTGCTGATGTCACAGGATAATTTTGCAGACTCTTCCTCCACCCTTATGGGGGTCTTGAGGATTACACTCAGGGGTCATGCTGTATTCCAAGCACCTTCATTTACTAAGCCATCTTCCTGGCTCCAGATATTTAAAATTTCATGTTTCTTCTGTTTCCTGTTACTAATGTGACAGAATTATTAATGAATCCAGTGTCATGGAAGTTTTGTGCTTTATTTTCTTCTGATAGTTGTATGGTCATAGGTCTTTGATTTAATATTCCATATAGTTAAGTAAGGAATTTATAAAATTACATACAGGGTGAATCTGATTTAAAAAATATGTTTATGCGTGTCTACAATTGTCAAAGAATTAACAAAAATACTATAATAATTTTTACTGAACCATTCATTCATTTAGTGTGTTTGTGGGAGGGGTAGGTCAGAGAATAAATGTTAGGTGTCAGTTTTTACCATAACTTAGGGCCTGGAGATTGAACTCTGGTTATTAGCCTTGGTGACAAAACAGCTGAGCCACTTCCTGTCCTGGGTGGGTACCTGCTGCTGCAATCTGGAGCCCTGAGCCCCTGTGGGAGCTGCCGCTTCTCAGGGTCTGGGAGAGGCGGGCAGGAAAGGGTAGCCAAGACCTTGGAACTTCAGTTTGAGAACTTCCAGGAGCAGTTTAAAATAGCCTAGTGTAAATGTGGAGCGCTCTAGAAGGGACCTTTGGTGTGTGATGAGTGCATGTTTAAGTTCAAGAGAACTGAGCGAATGGCCGGGTCCATAGAGGCTGCCAATCAGGTCATTACAAGTAGGACAAAGGTCTCATGAAATGCAGCGTGCCTTGAACCTCTGCTCCAGGTTCCACTGCTGTGTCCAACCAAGGGCTTTACTAGAGACCTCAGCTGCTGGATTTACAATCAGGTGACTTCCTCCTGCGTCATCCTCTGGCTTTCCTCCAAGCAATAACCCCAAGGGCACTCTTTCTTCCAAGTTCCTGGTTATCTGGTGGTGGTGGTGAGGCCAGTAAACTCCAGCCTGAAGCTGACCATCAAATAATGTATTCACCGACACCACTCATGTCCAGCCCTGGGCTCCACTACTTTGGGGGCCTGAGAGAGCCCTAGCGTTCTGTGCCAAATGCTTATTGGTAGACCTAGCTCTGCATTGACTGGGAACTTCTACGGAGTCAGAGGATAAGCTTTCTAGGCCTCAGGAGGTGGGAGAGTCAGTGAGGACACAATTTGGAAAGTGCACCAGAGAGGCCAGCCCGGTTTAGTGAGGGTCAGCAGAGCAGACCCCAGATGGCCAGGTGTTAACTCAGCCTGTGTTCACACATCCTCTGCCCATGCCTGTAAGCTATTACTGACACCTGCCTCCTGCTGGGCCACCCCCTTCTCCCTTTGCCCGGGTATCTTATATCCCCCACCCCCATCCCCAGGAACGCCAGCAAGTCGTTTTCGTTTGAGATTCACATAAACAACCGTGCCAGCTATTAAGCCATTGCTATTTACACACTTCTTTCTCTCCCAGGACTAAGCCAGAACTCTTCCTCAGCGCCACCATGTGTCCATGTTGGGGAACAGCAGTTCTAAAAGCAGGAGAAGGGAGGCAAGTATCTTCCTTTCTACAGAATGCATTGTCCTGCACCCTGCAAGGCAGCCTCTTCCTGTCACAAGAGTTGAAGTTTCCTGGGTGATTTTTCTAATATTAATAGAACCCGCCTCACTGTACATGACTCTTTAGTAATGTTTTAGTAATCCCAACCTGTTTTCCTCATTCTGGCAGTATATTAGAACCCTGTAGGTATTATCTTTAAAATTTTTAGACATAAATTTTTAATATGTCATTTTATTAACATATGTCTACTTAACGATTACTCATATTACACTCTGCACTGGGGTCCAAGGTGTGATTTCTCTCCTTTTTTGATATTGACTATAGAAATACTTGATATTCATTTTTAAAATTCAGCTTCTTTGACTTAGTGAGATTCAGTAATACACTTTCCAAAGCTACAGTTTTATTAATTTTCGTGACTGTATTGTACCCGATTGTGTAAACGGTCTTTACCTATTTAGTGTACTGGCTGGTGTTGTGTATCAGCTTGACAAGCTAGCGCCATCAGAGGAAGGAGCCTCAGCTGAGGAAATGCCTCCATGAGATCCAGCTGTAAGGCATTCTCTCAATTAGTGACCAATGGGAGGGGGCCCAGACCATTGTGGGAGGTGCCTTCTCTGGGCTGGTGATCCTGGGTTCTATAAAAAGGCAGGCTGAGCAAGCCACTGAACAGCACCTTCCGTCGCCTCTGCATCAGCTCCTGCCTTCAGGATCTCACCCTGCCTGAGTTCCTCTTTTCACTTCTTTTAATGTTGAACAGCAATATGGAAGTTTAAGCCAAGTAAATCCTTTCCTTCTCAAACTGCTTTTTGATCATGGTGTTTCACTGAAGCAATAGAAACTCCAAGACGAATTGGTAACGGTTATAGTGGGGCACTGCTGTGACAGACCTGACCATGTTCTGGGGGAGTCTGTGGAAGACTTTGGAACTTTGGGCTGGAAGAGCCTTTGAGTGTGAAGAGCTCTGTGGGATGTTCTGTGGGAACATGGAAGATGAGAATGTTGAGAGCAGTGTAGAGGATGGAGGCCTGGCTTGGGAAGTTTCAGAGTGAAGTTTAAGACTATTACTAAGGTCATTTGTTGTTTTGAATTAAGATTCTGTTGGTTCCGGTTATCTGGGCCTCAAGAATAAGCCGTGATTAATAAGATACCAGAACCACAAAGTGAAACTTTTACATTACTGGGACAATTGATGCTGGTTAGCTGGAGCTAAGAAATTACAAGCCATTAAAAAAAGACCAACACCACTGAGGTAAAATCTTCTGAGAATCATTTCCTGAGAGCAAAGAGACGGTATGTTTCAGAGGCGGCCAAAGTTATATCTTGTGCTGGCAGCCACGCTTGGTAATGTGTAAGCAGCACCCAGGTGGTACTGATTTTGAAGGGATGAAGGGGTGACGGAGAGCAACTGAGGCTTGGCTCTGTGAGAGGCCAGGAGAGGTCATTCGTGAAGGTGCAGCCTCAGTGGCCGTTGAAGGTACAGGATTAAAGGAGTCATGTAAAGAAATTGAGGCACCATGAAGAGCCTATGAGAGGCTATTGGTGAAAGTGTAGCCCAGTTACAGCAGAGTCCCTAGTACTGTAGAGATGCCAGTGCTATGGGGTGACCACTAAGAGCAGTAGCAACAGTGGAGTGGAGCCAGTTGGCACCTAGAAGACAAGCTGTGTGAGCTGCAGAGGGCAGAGCTGGAGAGGTGACCTGAGCCCTTTGGAAGAGTCCAGAAGGCGTTCAATACCAGAAAATTGGACATTGAGTTATTTATACTGTTGGAGATTGGTTTCGCTTGGTTCAGATTGTGACAGAGCCCCTTGAAGGTATTTAATTTGATTTTTAAAGGAGCCCACAGATGAAGCTTGAACTTTTAAAAAAGACTGGATATTTTAAAGTGAAATTTTAATGTGTTTGAATTTATAAAGACTGTAGGACTGTTAAAATTATTTAATTTTAATCTGAGCTCTTTGAGATGAATAAGAAAGGAAGGGTTGTAGCTTAACGTGATGTGTTTATGTATCAAGTTGACAAGGGGTCAGTTGTACTGGCTGGTTTTGTGTGTCAACTTGACACCAGCTAGAGTCATGAGAGAGGAAGGAGCCTCAGCTGAGGAAAAGCCTCCATGAGATCCAGCTGTAAGGCATTTTCTCTATTAGTGGTCAGTGGAGGAGGGCCCAGCCCATGGTAGGTGGGGCCATTCCTGAGTTGGTGGTTCTGGGTTCTATCAGAAAGCAGGCTGAGCAAGCCATGGGGAGTAAGCCAGTAAGCAGCCCCCCTCCATGTCCTCCACATCAGCTCCTGCCTCAGGTCCCTGCCCTGTCTGAGTTCTTGTCCTGACCTCCTTCAATGATGAACAGCAATATAGATGTGTAAGCCAAATAAACCCTTTCTTACCCACATTGGTTTTTGATTGTGGTGTTTCTGTTTCATTTCAGCAAAGAGACCCTAACTAGACACTTACTACATACAATGCTGCTTCAAGTACTTCTGCACATGAATTTAATGCAAAGATGTATATATTTACAGGTACATCATTGGAGAGGAATTCTTGTGTCACAGTGCAGGTGTGTATTCAACTGTAGTGGGCCCTATCACGTGGTTTTTCAAAGTGGGTGTACCCAAGAAGCAAGATGTAAAAGTACAGTAAACCACAAGCCATGTGGTAATACAATTGATTAATAAGAATGGGTTAATTTGTAAGAGCTAGTTGTTAATGAGCCTGAGCCACAGACCAAACAGTTTGTAGTTAATATAAGTCTTTGTGTGATTATTTAGGACAAAATGATGCTGGACCAGCTTGGGGGGGGGGGAGGCGATAGAGAAAATTCTGACTACAAATGGCACCCAATGTGGGGGCATGACCTACATAGACCTGAGAAAACTTTTTAAAAGATTCTAAAAAGGAGCAAAAATACAGCTTTTTAGTTGTATCTCTCAACTGACACATAGTACAGAGACTCAGTGGCATATGGACTTGAGCTGCAACATATTGGGTTCCTGAAAGTCTTGCAAGAGCCTTGGTACAAGCATGAGCTGCCTATGACAGATTTAAGGTGTCTGTTTATACAGATAAAAAGGGAACAGAGTCAAGCACGGCTTCTTAGTAGCAGTGTTTTCTTGGAAGGGTTTTGTTTGCTGCTGGTGGCAAGCAGGGGTGTGGCTCTTTTAAGTGAGGATTCCTGACTCAGCCTGAGCAGCAAAAACCTCAAAGCTCTTTTAAGGCACCCTGCTGTCAAACACTTAAATAGTGTTTATGAGCAGAGGGTGGCTGTGCTGTGCTTGGTGACAGTGTGGAACCTTAAAATTCCCCAGAGTTGGGGTGGTAAACATGGTTCTTGCCAGTACCTCTGCCAAACCACCAGAGCCAAGCCTTTAATTCTAGCCACACCTTAGCAAATTAAGGTGTGGTCAGAAAAGGAGATAAACACTAAAGACGGATTCAGATTTAAAAAAAAAAAAAAAAACAACACCACACCTCTAAATGGTTTACAATGGTGTTTAAAAATATATGTAGGCATGAGAGAGAAAAGAAAAAAGAAAAAGAATACAGAAAGTCCTTTAAAAAGTAAATATATATATTTATATATATATATATATAGCATGTAAAGATAGAAAATACACAGAGTGTCTGAATACTGTATGTTATATTGTCTTTGAATTGTTTGACTTTTGAGAAAGAAACAAGAGCTGCTAAGAGACATTAGATTATAGATGCTGCTGGTTTAGTCCAACCTATATTTTTGTAAATGCCCTGACTTCAAAATTGAAGTCAAAAGATATGTTACTTTGAAGAAGAGGTTTTCTTTTTATTTCTACAGAAAATGAGAGGTTGTGGATTCTAGATGATCCAACACTTTAGAGCACCTCTGTTGCAGTTCCCTCTGAGCTCTGCATCCAGAACAGCTTCAAGGAGACTGGCTGAGATGACCCAGCTTCACAGGATACTTCAGTCAGGACTTGACCATAATCCTGAGTCTCCATAAAATTACCAATACCCTCAATCAACAGGAAGTAGTCTAGAGAACTATAACCACATTCCCAAAAATTGGATTACTGATGTTTGTCTTTGTTTAGAGTGTTGTTTGCAAGTTGTTATAGATAAGGGTCTAGAAAAAACTGCTATACAAAGGAGATTAGATTTGGGGTTTTTGTTTTAAAGAACTATGTGGTGGTATTATACTCTTATACACTGTAAATATTTGTCACTCCTATTGGTTTAATAAAATGCTGATTGGTTAAGTAGCTAGACAGGAAGTAGAAGTGATTCAAGCAGACTAGGGGAATTCTGGGAAGCTGAAGAGTAGAGACATGATCCAGCCTCCTGAGAAGAAGCAAGATGTAAAAGTACAGGTGAACCATGAGTCCTATGGCAGTACAATAGATTAATAAAAAAGGGTTAAGTTGTAAGAGATAGTAACGAACCTGAGCGAAAGGCCAAATAGTTTGTAATTAATATAAGCCTTTTGTGATTATTTGGGACAAAATTGTTGAGACTGACTGGGACTAACAGAGAAACTTCTGACTACAGAGCATATCAATAAAATGACTCCTAAAGATGTCCTGCAATACTCATAGATCAATCAACACCTTGGTTGACCCACATCCAAGAAACTTCTTCTTACAGTCGGAATTACTACTGAGACCCACAACCCGACAATATACAGAGTTAGAGTCTTTGGATCACTCAGGCCTAAATGGGATGTATTCAAGATTGTAAGTGCCAGAGTGACGAGTCCAAGGAAAACAGTGTCTTCCACACACAAAAATATTGGTGCATATGTGCATCACAGAGATTTGTGACTGTATCCATGAGGTCTGCTTAGAATCAGGTCAAATGGGGTCCCAGCACTGGGAGAAGAGAAGGGGCATAGGGTCCACTTATAACCAAAAAGCTATCTGCACCTGATACTTGCTGGCAAAGGAAAACCTGTTCTCTCCAATGGAACATCATTAGAGTATATTATATATTAACCACACTTCAAGGCAGGCTCCATGCCATGGGAAGCTGGCTAACACAAACCAAGCTCAAAAGTATTTTTTTGAATTTTTTTTCATTTTGCTTTGCTTTTTTGGATTTTTTTTTTTTTTTTATTAGTCTTTGATTTTGATTTTTGTGTTTCCTTGGGAGTGTTTGGAAGAGAAAAAGAACATAAAATTGGGTGGGTAGAGAGATGGGGACGATCTGGAAAGAATTGGGGGAGAGTAAAAATGATATAAATTATTGATTTTAATACGAAAAATTTAAAAACCCTAAGAATATAAATAAATTCTTCATGCTTAGTGTCTTCTTACAGCAGAAGGCAGTTTGCACCACCTAGTGGTGACATTACTGTTCTCCTGTTTTCAGCATTGTGTGGGCCTCCACTTCTGCCTGAGGAGCAGCATCCCCTGTTAGGATTCTTGGTTTGGATTCCTTGGGTCCCAGGTTTTGATGGACACTCAGCTGTGACCTGTTGGGGTAGGGCTTCTTATGAGTTGAGTCCCTGATCCTTAGCTGTCTCCGCTTAATTGTGACTGGAGCCAGATTGCATAGACTCTTGCTTTCCCTTGGGGTGTCACAGCAGTCTGTATTTACAACTTCAGTGAACTTCCCTTGCAGAGATTTGAGAAAACTTCTGGGCTTCATATAAGTTGAAAGGACAAGGACATAATTCCATAAGCCTGAATTTCTACAGGAATGACTTCTAATCATCTGTTAGAAATGAGGAGGGTGAGGGCAGGGGCAGGGCACCCTATGCTATGTGCTTGCTGAGCAGCCTGGAAGCTCTATTTCAGCTTCCTGGTGATAGCAACATGAAGGTGTGGTTGGATGTTCCGTATGCCTGATGGAAGAGTTAAAGGTCATTCGTCGTTCATATTTATATATCTCCGTTGTATAAAATGTAGTGTTTGTCTTAACATTCTTTTGTAAAATTATGACAACTTGAAATGGCTTCAGCTGAAACAATTCTGCCTGCAGAAGAAACTGTTCACATGTTCTCAGAGGCTCTGACCTTATTCTTCATGCCTACTGTGCTGTGAACCCAGCGCGGCAGCATCTACTTTTGCTTGTCCATGCGAAAGCACGTCTGCATGCATGTATGAGTGTGTGTGTTAGTGTGTATGCATTTGTTTATCCAAGATGCAGACACTGCACGACCACAGGCTATTCCTCTACATTCTGAAAAGTTATAATCACTATAACAAAATAAATAACAGGACAGGGGGTCGCTCAGTGGTAGAGTTTGTGCTTAGTGAACCAAAGACTTTGAGCTCAATCCACAGTACCAGAGAGTGTTAGAACACAGAAGAGAGCTTTCTCATGAGCTATTGTGGGCCTGATGGGCGTGACAAAGAAAATGATGGGCATGACAAAAGCAATAATGGGCGTGGTGAAAGAAATGATGGGCGTGGTGAAGGAAATGATAGGCACAGTCAAGGAAGTGAATACAGGTTTCTCAGAATTTCAGATCTAACATTTTACATTAATATACAGTGAAGCAAAGCTCAAATAAATAGTATTTGAGTGAAACTAAGAAGTGTCAGCTCACTCTTACTACCTGTGTGACCTTGACCTTCTTACATGCCCTTTTAAACTTTAGTTTCATTTTATTGTAAAATACTGAGGGTAGTAGGTTTATTTCATTGGTTGCTTTTTTCTCATTTAACTAATCATCCTTCCTTTATTTCTGTCTGTCTTAGGATTTCTATTGACCTGAAGAGACACCATGACCACATCAGCTCCTAGAAAGGAAAACATGTAATTGGGCTGGCTTCCAGTTCAGAGGCTTAGTTCATTGTTGTCACAGTGAGAAGCACAGCAGCCCAGAGGCAAACATGGTGCTGGAGGGTCAGCTGAGAGGTCTACATCTAGATCAGCAGGCAGCAGGAGCAGAGAGAGACACTGGACCTGGCTTGAGCATCTGAGACCTCAAAGCCCACCCATTTCCTCCATTAAAGCCATATCTACTCCAAGAAGGCCACATCTCCTAACAGTGCTACTCCCTATGGGCCTATGGGGCCATTTTCATCCAAGCCACCTCCCTCCCTCCCTCCTTCCTTCCTTCTTTCTTTCCCCTCCCTCCCTCCCTTCCTCTTTTCTCTCTTGATAGGAGTTCATATTGTAGCTCAGGAGCTCAACTATGTAGCTTATACTAGCCTAGAACTTGACTATACTCCTTCCAGCTTCCTAAGTGTTGGGGATATGGCTACCACACTTAGTTTTTATTAAATTATCGGAGGGAGTGAGGAACATATTAATTAATTATTAGATTAAGAAATGCTATGGCATTGGATAGGAACAGGTTTTGTTGTGTCCAAGAGGATGTTTCTAGAGAAAATTAGTGGAGAAGACCTGCCCTGGTTGTGGGTGGCACTACTTTATGAACTCAGACTCCAGCCTGAGTGAGAAGGGGGAAGAAGGGTCAGGTTGGTACCAGTATGCTCAGCTCTTTGCTTTCTGATCCTCATGTGTCTGCTCCACAGCTAATGCCTATTTGGGCTCCTAAACTGTGGGCTTTCCTTCCTGAAGCTGCTTCTCTTTTAAATAAAAAAGGTGATGTATTTATTTTTATTTTAAAAGCATTGGCATTCTGCTTGCATGTATGTATGCTTGTGTAAGGGTGTCAAATCCCCTGGAACTAGAGGTACAGACGATTGTGAACTTCCCTGTGGGTGCTGGAATTGAACCTGGGTTGTCTGAAAGAGCAGCCAGTGCTCTTAACTGCTGAGCCATCTCCCCACCTCCTTGAGTTGCTTCTTATTAGGTATTTGGCCACAGCAATGAGAAAAGCAACCAATACAAAAGGTATATAGTAGGTGCTCAATAAATGTCATCTAAAATTTCAAGGAAATTAGCTTCGTTTCTGTAATGAGTACTCTGGAAACAAACCTCTTTCTAACTATAACCAGTCCTCAGCGTCTTCCACATTTGTCCTTCTAAGCAGTATGATGTCATAGAGTTACAACATGCCACTTCTGAGATTATAAGAGGCTGCGACTTCTGATTTCTTGGTTCTTCTCACATTGGAGGAGGTATCCAGGGCACCAATGAGAAGGTCATCTTCACAAGGAATCAGTTCTGGCTATCAGTGAGTAAATCAATCTTCCCACCACCATGTGAATGAGCACAGAGGTGTATTTTCCACCCCAGGCCAGAACAAGTCTGGTTGGTGGCTTTGCAGCAAACTTCTAAGACACTTGGGCCAGGTGCTCCAGCTAAGCACAAAAGAATTCCTGTTTAGAAGCTGTGAGAAGGTAGAGCACTTCCAAGTGCAAACCTTTTGCCACAGAGCTCTGTATTTTTCATTGTAAATCAAATAATGAGCCAGCAACTCATGTGTTAACACCCTGCCCCAACTATGCCCTAGGAAAATGGTATGCTATTTTCTATTTTCAGAAATAAATTTCTGTTTTCAGAATAAAATTCTGTTTTCAACACTAGGTAGTAAAAAATTACTCCATCCATTCTAAGACCTACCCTAAAGTGCACCTTATATAAGAGCATATGCCATGGTCCTCCTCCTTCTAGGGGTCAAACTCAGGGCTTTATGTATGATAGTCAAGAGTTACATCCCAGCTCTTCTTTTCTTCATTAGGCACCTAAAATAGTTGTGTGTCGTACAGTGGGTAGAGTCTCAGATATAAGAAGATATTGTTTTCATAAATGACCATGCAACTATGTGATCAGTAATTCCTCCATGGCGCAGATCTTATAATTTGGAGTAAATGACTGAATACCCAAGGCAAAGATGCAAAGGTTCGTTTGCTATTTGAAAGGATCTCAGTATTTATTGGCTGGCTGTGAAACAAAGTGACCATTGGGTGACTTGTACATTGAAGGAGTGCTAAAGATTCTGAAGATATGTAACTGGCCTCCACAGGCGCTGCACACACTCAGGGTACAGGCACAACACCCGCATATATGACATAATAAAGATGATGAGTGTAGTTCAGAAGGACTAACAACTCAGAAGGGTGTAAATATTTGTATTTGTGTAAATTGGTGGGGTTAGAGATCTAAAAACTAGCTGGTGAGATGACATAGCTGGTAAAAGGTTCTTGTCACCACGCCTTAAGACCTGAGTTTGGGACTGGAGATAATGGCTCATAGTTAAGAAGAGCACTGGCTGCTCTTCCTGAGGACCAGGGTTCAATTCCTAGGGCCTACATGAATGGCTCACTGTCTGTAACTCCAGTTCCAGGGAATCTGACACCTTCATACAGACATAAATGCAGGCAAAACCACAAGTGGACATAAAATTATATATATATATATATTATGTATAACACATATGTTTATAAAGTATATATGCATGTATATACATATAAATGTATATACATAGCATGTATGTGTGTTGGTACATATTTATACTCACAATACATGGAGGCAAGAAGATCAAAGTTCAAGGTCACTATCAGCCATGAAGTATGTTCGAGATCAGCCTGGGCTACAGAAAACCCCGTCACTCCCTCTCAATGTTATAGTTAATTTCTCCAAAAGCTCTTTCTTAAATGTCACCTGGGGGATGGGGACTTTATTCTTGAAGTTTACATATCCCCTGATAACTGGGCTATTTAAATCACAGGATTAGGTTGGAGTTGGGGGAATGTCTGTGTCTCTATCCCCTCTCTGCCTCCCACACATTTGTCAGCCTGTGTTAGAAGTACTATGAGGTGAGAGGGGAGGGGGAAAGGAATAAGGATGAGGAGCTTTGGATTTCTCCATGGTAACAGAAAGGCTCTGTGGTGGGTGGGGAAACTTGTCTGTCTAGAATTAGACTGTATTTCTGTGTGATTGACACAGGTCATGGATGCTTCTCTAGGGAAACTGGAGAATTAGCATATTAGCTGTAGGGCATGGTCTCCAGAAAAGCACAAGCTCCATGTTTATTCATATATTTCCCTCCCTCCCTCCTTCCCTCCCTCCCTCCCTCTCTCCCTCTCTCTCCTTCCCTCTCTCCCTTTTTTCCTCTCTCTCTTTTCCCTCTCTCTCCCTCCCCTGCCCCTGTCTCTTGTGTGAGTTAGCAGGGACAGGGCAATGTTATAAAATAATTCACCATGGTAAGAAAAGGCGAGCATGGAATGAGTTTAGGTTCTTTATGGTACAGAAGCAGTAGAGCCAGGGGGAGAAACCGCACAGAAGCATTCCAAGTGGGTGAGGAAATCCCTATGTGAACAGTAGGGGGCGCTTCACTGCCACAGTATCCTCGGACACTTACAGCTGGGGTTTGGGATTAACTCTCCAATAGTGGCCCTACTGGGAGCCAGTCTGCCCTGAAGCTGTAAGTTAGCACAGCTGTCTGCCCCAGGATGTCATGTTCTTCTCATATTCTCTTACTTTCTGTCTGTGACTCTCTCTCTCTCTCTCTCTCTCTCTCTCTCTCTCTCTCTCTCTCTCTCTCTCTCTCTCTCTCTCTCTCTCTCTCGTGTGTGTGTGTGTGTGTGTGTGTGTGTGTGTGTGTGTGTGTGTGTGTGTGTGTGTGTGTGTGTGTGTGTGTGTGTAGATTCTGAAGGATGCTACAGATAAGAAAATCCTTCTTGAGCCTCCAGAAGGAACCCATACCTAGGGCTTTTTTCTCCCAGTAAGACCATGCAGGGTTTCTGACCTTTGACAAATTCAGATGATACATTGGTGTTTTTTTAGAACACCATCTGCATGATAACTGGCTATGGCAGTAACAGAAACTCACAAAGATCCATTTTAACCTCCTTCTTGCTCTTTTATTTTTGGTGTTGGAGATCCATCCATGTACCCTATACATGGCAAGAAATTATTCTATCACTGAGCTGCATCCACACCCCACTGGTCTTACTCATCCACACCCCACCTCCCTATCCATCTTACCTTATCCCGAACCCTATGTACTTACCTGAACACTACATTTTGTCCTTTGCTTTCTGGTTAGAATGAGCATATCTTCTACATGTATTCCCAGGGAATTTCATTATTTTGGATTTGGTATTTGTGAATTAGTGTGCTCACTAAATCTCACTTGTGCCTCAAAATTCTCACTTATAATGCCTTGGAGGGAATTCAGATACCTGCAGGTGATAGCAGACCGAGTTACTCTAACATTCATCTATCCCAGGAGACTGTGACTCAGCTTCAGCTCTGACGGTTAACACCTGAGCTTTGTCCCAGCTGTACGAAAAGTGCTGTGTGTCTTTAGATTCTGGTGCTTTCTGGGCGATAGCTCCATCCATTATCTCCAAAGGTCCCAAGTACAGAGCTGCAGTGCAGAAGAGCTGCAGTGTGCCTGATGAAGAGAACAGATGAGACAGACAGGTTTCCCTGAGGCAGGGCTTTCAGTGCTGGGGGATGTTGGTCAATGTTAAGAAATCACATATTTATTACAAGAAGATTCTCTAGTCAGGGTTGGGTGATGCGCTGGTCTGTGAGTACAGAAATATTTCATGAGGAGTCACTTTTCTGATATCTTCCTTTAGCAGAATAACAGTGGTAGATTTTCAGCTAGGATCCATGATCTATCTAGTTTTAGGTTTGGGACCACTTCCAAAGTGTTATATATGGTTTCATGGAGTGGGCCGTAAGTCCAATCAAACAGTTGTTGGTTACTCCCATAACATTGTGGTGATAGATTGTGTTTCAAATAAAGATTGCCTGAAGATCAGAGGGCAGAGCCAGCCACAGAATTAGCCACAGAGGTCAGGCAGTGGCATATGCCTTTAATCCTAATACTCAGGAGACGAGGCAGAGATGAATCTGAGTTCAAGGCCAAGCAGAGGCAGGCGGTGGTGGCACACACCTTTAATCCCAGCACTAGGAAGGTTGAGGTGATGTGGCTTCCATTTTGGCCTTCTTGCTGCCTTCACTTCCCTACGCAGTCTGAGAATCCGTGGAGACAGGAGCTGAGCAGCTGGAGAGGTGAGAAGTGGCTGTGGCTTGTTCCCCTGTCTCTCTGATGTTTTTGCATTTGCCCCGATATCCGGCTCCAGGTTTTTATTATAAAATCAATTAGGATTTGTGCAGTGTAACATCTGTCGCTCACTATTGCACCAATATGTCTCATAGGCAGGTCACACTGTTCTAGGTCCTAGGGTTTGCAACTAGGTGATTACTCTTTCCCTCTGGTAATGTGCCAAGCACCTCCTAACATCATGAACTCTAGTCAGTAGAGGTGAAGCTTCAAGCTGGGCATCAACTTATTTCTCTCTTCTAAGTAAGCCCCGTGCCATCAGCAACAGGGCCTCACTGTTAGGTTGTAGAGAGTAACCAATGGCATTGGCAATAGTGTATGGTGTACGGGGGGTGGTGTTCCACGGGACTCCTCTGGCCAATGGTTCCTTAGATGTAACGCATTACTGGTACTGAACTTTTTACATGGGTGTGTAAGATGTCTAATTGGGGCATGGTATCCCTCATTATATGATGAGTCCATTTAGATTCCTTTCATATGTGTATGTATTTAGGACGCCTCTAGGTAGTAGGTTTCCTTACGGTTTTTCAGAAGGTCTTGGTCGTCCCTCCCTACAGTTATTTCCTCCTTTACTGTTCTCTCCCATTCCACTTCTCTCATCTTCCTCCCTATTGAACCCACATAATCTATAGTCTCCTTCATTTCTTACTAAGTTCTATTTCCCTCCTAACTAACCTCCGTAGTTATTCTGACAGTAGCACATACATTGAAAGCTCAAAAGCTAACATCTACATATAAGAAGAAAGTAAAGTATTTGTCTTTTGGGGTCCTGGGTTATCTCACTCAGGATGATTTTTTTTCTATCTGCAAACCTTATAATTTCATTTTCCAGAAAACTAAATAATATTCCATTGTATAAATATCCCACATTTTCATTCTGCATTCATCAGCTGATGGACATCTAGGCTGTTTCCAATTTCCGGCTATTAGGAATAGAGCAGCTATGGACATGGATGAGCGGGTGTCTCTGTAGTAGGATGTAGAGTCCTTTGGGTGTATGCCCAAGAATGGTGTATCTGCATCTTGAGACAGATCGATTTTCATATCATTCATATCAGAAATGTCCATGCTGATTTCTCTCCTGTCTGTACCAGCTTGTACTCCCACCAGCAATGAGTTGAGTAAGTCTTCCCTTTTCCCACATCCTCACCAGCATGAGCTGCCATTTGCTTTACTGATCTTGGTCCTTCTGACTGGGGTAAGATGAAATCTCGAAGTATGAGCTCTCTCCATTTTTTTAAAAAAATCTAGTTACTCAGTGCTGTGACGTGACTCTTAGAACTGCCTTCATCGCGCTCTGTAAGTCCGAAAATCTTGTGTTTTCATTTTCATTCGAGAAAGTCTTTAATTTATTTCTTAATTTCCATCTTGACCCATTTTTTTCATCCAGTAGTGAGTGGTTCAGCTTTCTGATTTTTTTTGTTGATTATTTTGGGTTTTTTCACCCCTGTTAATGTCCAGCTGTGGTGGTCAGATAGAATTCAGTGTTATTTTAACTTTCTTGAATCTGTTGAGATTTACTTTGGGCCCCAGTATGTGGTCAGTTTGGGAGGAAGTTCCATGAGGTGCTGAGAAGAAGGTATATTCTTTTGTGTTTGGTTGAAATGATCTATAAATATCTGTTAGGTCCATTTGGTTTATAACGTCAAGTTAGCTCTATCATTTCCTGTTTAGATTTTGTCTGGAACAGTGGGGTATTGATGCCTCTAGCCATGAATGTGTGGGGTTCACTATGTGATTTAAACTATGGTAGTGGTTTTTTTTTTTTTTTTTTTTTTTTTTTTTTAAACTAACTTGGGTGCCCTTGTGTTTGGTATATAGATGTTAAGAATAGTAATGTCCCCTTGGTGAACTTCTGTTCTTTGATGTGTATGCAGTGCCCTCTCCCCTCTCTCCTGATTGGCCTGGGTCTGCACCAGGTCTTTTGCATACATATTATGGCTTCCAGTTTAGTGTTTTTTTTATCAGATTCTTGAGTGTGCAAATGAGCAGGTCTCTGCTTCTTGTGCCTTCTCTTGGAGTCTTTTCTCTCTGTTTGCTCTGTCCAATTCCAACGTTAGTTTTTGTTTTATCTTACTATATTTTATTTATCATTATTACTTAAAAGCCTGTTTGATTCCTAGTGAGATACAGAAAGGGGGGGCGGATCCGGATGGGAGGGGAGGTGTGGAGGAACAGGGAGGGGAAACTGTAATCAGGATATAGTATGTGAGAGGAAAATTTTTTGTCTTTTGATTTTTGAGACAAGGCTTATCTGTGTATGGGGCTGTCCTGGAACTTTTCTCTGTAGACAAAAATTAAATCAAAACAAAACATTTTCTTCAATAAAAGGAAGAAAAAAGAAATCCCAGAGTAGTTTTAATTTGCATTTCTCTGCCGGCTAAGCGCTCCTCAGCCATTTGTGTTTTATCTTTTGAGAATGCTCTGCTAGGTTCTGTCAGAGAGAGGACTTCATCCAGACACAACAGGACGGATGCACACATGACCTCACAGAGACTGTGATCACATATGGGACCTGCACATGTTCAAGCCAGACAAAAACCCAGCACGGAGAGCGGGAAGTGATCCCAAGGTCTCATCCTAACCAAGAAGCTACTGGAAAAGGAAAAGGTTAGTTTTTTCCAATAGAGTGTCACTGGGTATATATAACAGGCCTCATGCCCACGGGTAGCTAGTCAACACAAAATAGACTCCATATTTTTATGTGTTTTTTGTTTTGTTAATTATTTTTGTCTCGTAGTTTCTTGTTTGCTTGTTTTGACCTCTTTTTTTAAGATTTATTTATTTCTTTTTAAAAAAGATTTATTTATTATGTAGTGCTCTGCCTGCATGTGTCCCTACAGGCCAGAAGAGGGCGCCATATCTCTTACAGATGGTTGTGAGCCAACAAAGGGTTGCTGGGAACTGAACTCAGGACCTTTGGAGGAGCAGTTAGTGCTGGGTCATCTCTTTAGTTCCCTGTTGTGACCTTTGTTTTATGTTTCTTTTTGAGAGAGAGAATGTGAACATGAGGTTGGGAGGTGGTGAGTGGGTTGAGAAGGATCTTGGAGGGAGCTGGGAGAGGGGAAATACCATAATGTATCCTATGTAAAATTTTAAATAAAAATTTAAAAAGAAACCACCTACGTGTTGAATAAGGGATCATTAAACAGAAATGTATGTCAAATAAGATTTTGCATTATGAGCAGATAAAAATGTGATTAGAAGCATATAGGAACCTAGCCATGTATCTCTCCTGGATGGAAGTTTAGTGTGTTTATAATACAAGGGTCCTGAACATGGAAAAATGACTGGGCATGATTTGTATGCCTTTAAAAAAATAACAGTTTTGTATTTTTGAGAATGTATACAATGTATTTTGATCATATTCATGTTCTCCAATCCTTCCTAGATTCACTCTGTCCACCCTCACCCCATACATCCAACTTCATTTTCTTTTCTATTTTAAAATATTTATTTTTGTGTCAAAACCCGGGATAGAACTTAAATTTTGTCTTTATTAATACAAGCTAGCACAGCATTGGCATGTAGAGTGTACTTAATAATAATTTTTCCTGATTAATCATGGAGTAGAAAGGTGAGCATGGTGCCACAGGCCTGTGATTCTTTTTGGGAAGCTGAGGCAGAAAGGTAAGTTTGAGGCTTTTGGGCAACTTAATGAGACTCAATTAAGAGTTTATGGCCACTGAGATAGTTTATTGGTAAAAGCTCTTGTCACCAAGCCTGATGACCTAAGTTTGACTTGGGGAACCATGTGACAGACGTGGATTTTTGTCCCCTGGACCCACAGGTGAAAGGAGAGAATGGATTCTCACCAGGAGGTTGACTTCTACATTCCTGCTGTGGTAATAGTGCACATGTTTACGTGTGCACACTCATGTGCATATGTGTGAGCATACACACACACATACACACACAATAGATGCAGTATTTTTTTTTTTTTAAAAAAAGAATCAGAAGTAGAGCTTAGTGATTGTCAAGGCCCTAGGTTGGATCCACAAGACTGAAGGAAAAAATGAAAGAAACATGTTTTGGAGGAAGTTAGGCAGCTAGTGTTCTGTGGTTCACAGGGTGTGGTATAATTTCTACTGGGCCCTATGTCAATAGGGCCTTCCAGTTCTGGTTCCTCTGGCTTTGAGTGGAATGCTTTCAGGTATGTGCTGTTTCCCTGGTAACCTGTAGCTCCTGGCAACTGTGTATGAATAAAAGACCGTTAAAAAAAAAATCAGGTGCTCAACTTCCTTCATTTGCATGGAAAAAGGGTTCCTCCCTTCTCAAGCTCAGTGATCTTGAAAAAAAAAGTATTAAAAGCACGTTCACACAATACATTTTAATCATATTCTTTCTTCTTTCCCACCTCTTCCCAGATTTTCCCTACTTCCTACTCACCCAACTTTATGTTCGTTCTCTCAAAAAACAAAAAAGGAACAACCAATAACAAAACTCCCACAAAATAAAAATCAAATCAGATAAGCAAACAAACAAAAAAATCAGTAAGAGAAAAATACCAAAACAAAAGAAAAAGAACCCACAAACAGAGTCTCTTTTGTGTTGGAGCCTGCCCTGGAGTGTGGCGATAGGCCCATAACCTTCTCTGGGCAAACAGTTTCTTGGGTAAGGGCGGGACTTTGTATCAACTTCCACTTCTCAGAGCAGGGATGTTTGTCTATTCTGACCCTGTGCAGGTGTGTGCTGTCACAGCCAGAAGACACACCCCCATACCTGAGGTGGAGCTGGGGCTCAGTGGGAGAATGTGTGCTTAGCATACAGAAGGACCTTGGTTTGACCTCTGGTCCTAAAAACAATAACACTTTGTAGCGTCTCACTCACTTGAAGTGGATTCTAAACTGTTCTTCACAAGTTTACATAGTTAGAGTGGGTTTAATGGTGAGTGCATTATAACTGTCAGCACATTAACAGGCAAGCTTCCAGCACTTGGAAGCCAGAAGAGGGAGAATGGAGAGTTTAGGGTAAGCCTTGGCTGCACAGTGAGTTCCAGGCCAGCCTCCTTCCCCCCTAAAAATCCTTTTGTAGTTAAGCAGTTACATCTAAATTCTTAAAATGTCCAAGGGAAATACAAATTTCCACATTCATACATTAAAAAATGATGCTTGGGGCCTGGAAGGATGGCCCAGTGGTTAAGAGTACGTGCTGCTCTCTGTAGCCTGAGTTAGGCTCCAGTACCTACGTGATGTAACCGTATGTAACTTCAGTTCAAGGGGATCCAAAACCCTCTTTTGACCTCTGCAGATACTAGGCATGCATGTGAGTTTTTATATGTCCTCTAGGCCCTATTTTCTTTCTTTTCTTTTTCCTTATTTTTCTTTCCCTCCCTCCCTTCCTCCCTCCCTCCCTCCCTCCCTCCCTCCCTCCCTCCCCTCCCTCCTCCCCTCCCTCCCTCTCTCCTTCCCTTCCTGTGTTTGTTCTTTGTTCCTACAGTCCTGGGGACTGAACTCAGAGCCTCACACATGATAGGCAAATATTTTACCACCGGCCTATATCCTCAACCCAAACAAGCTTAATAATAGAAATATCAATGCTTTTTGCACTTTTTAAAATCCAAGCACTGGAGGCAGAGGCAGAGGCAGGTGGATCTCTGTGAGTTCCATGCCAGCTTGGTCTAGTGAGTTCCAGGTCAGCCATGGCTACATAGTGAGACATTGTATCAAAAATAAAATTAAATTAAAAAAAATCAAATCAAGGTTGGGAGTGCTGGTCAGTAGAAGAGGGCTTGCCTAGCATTTGTGAGGTCTCAGATTCAACTCCTTACTGAAAAACATCAGAAATATTAAACTTTTTTATAGTCTTGAATCATCTTTCCACTACATATGCTCCTGCCAAAAAAAACAGTTTGTTAATCCCCGTCATGAACCTGTACATACAAATGAGAATAAAGAATTCAGATGAAGCTGTAGGTATATAATAGTTTCCTTCTGGATAACCCAGAGCAAGGCTGAGCAGCCATGGTCCCTGCCTTACGGAGAACACTCCTTCATCAGGAACACGGGCTATGGGGCTGTCTGCAGAAGTGAAATCACAAGTTCTTAAATCCAAGCAGTTGCAGGAGCCCGATGCCCTACTCTCTTAGACACACAGAAATGCATCCTAAAATCCCCATCAAAATAAACTGCTAACTGCAGTCTGAAGTTGCTTTGTACTCCCTAGCCCCAAGGTCTGGACCTGAAGTTCCTTAGTCTCAAATAATCACACAAAGTCTTCTATTAATAACAAGCTATTTGGTCTATGGCTCAATCTTATTGCTTGCTAACTCTTATACTTAAATTAACCCATGGGTCCATTTATGTTTAGCCTTGTGGCTTGGTACCTTTTCTCAGAGCAGCCTTCTCACCTTCCCCTGCATCTCTTGGCATCTGCTGCTCAGCTCTTAGGCTTCCCAGAGTTCTCCTAGTCTGAATGCCCTGCCTCTACTTCCTGTCTAGTTACTTGACTAATCAGTATTTTATTAAACCAATAGGATTGACAAATATTTACAATGTATAAGAGCATAGTCCACAGCAGCTAACTTTTTTTTTTTTTTTAAATGTAACATCCAAGTCCTGTTACCGGTTGACTGTTACCTGTTAATTAGTTATGCTCTGTTTAAGGCACTTTACTGTTAACAGAGCTGGGTATGGTGACACACTTCTTCAATCCCAGCAGCTGAGGTGCGGAGGAAGCAAGGGGATCCAGAATTCAAGGCCTGTCCAGGCTACATAATTCAATGCAGTATCAGAGATACACAAACACAGACAGACAGAGACAGATAGACAGACAGACACATCCACACCCCCACACACTCACGCCCCCCCCCCCCAAACAGAAACTAACCATCCAATCAGCTACCAAAACTCCAGCAGAGATAGCATATTGTATTTGTCTTTCCTTTTCTCCCGGATTCCTTACACAGAGTCTCGCTCTAATAAAGCCAGGGTTGGTTTTGAACATGTTATTCTTTGGCTTCTGCCTCTGAAGTGCTGAGACTGTAGGCCGATACCTCCATGACTACCTTGGCTAGTGCAGGTTTCAATTTTAGACCAAAAACAAGCTACAAAGTTAAATAAATTAAGACATTAAACTGACTAATTTATTGATTTTTAGTTTTTTTTTTAAACAAGTATATATTGTATGTTGAGCATACTCCCTCATGGTCTCTGCCCCCCTGGCCTCCTAGGGAACTAGTCCCCTTGTTTACCTAGATGGTTTTACTTTCACTTTCATGGCATATATTCATGTGAGAGTTTATGTATCTATATAAAGAAATCTAGGAACCACAAAGGAGACAAAAGAAGACATTCGTTCGAGACTGGCTTAACACACTCCCATATGCATCTGTTTTCCTACAGATGACACAACTCTCCTTTATTACAGCTGAGAAGTTCTGTGGGCATGTGGACCCCATTTTCTTTACCCATTCCTCTGTTGTTGGATGCTGAGGTTGAGTCCATGAATTATCTGCTGTGGAGTGGGAGTAAAAGCAGCAGTTTTGACTTAGTTGCACCAACTGGCTGAACGAGTTTTATTAGTCTCATCCATCTCTTCCTCAGGCTAGTCAGCACTGCAGTAAGCAAAGCCTTGGGATGGCAGATATAGACATATCTGCAGTCTGTCTGAGAACAGAATGCGACATATGTTATGTTATCTTTTTCCAGCTGGAAAGGGATTGAGCCTAACAATCACTGTTCCCCACTCACAGAGCCTGCCAGGTATTCCTAAGAAATGTGTTTAGGGTTTTTTTTTTTTTTAAATTTATTTTTTGACTCCATCTTTAATCTAGCCATATGAATAAGAGGATTAATTTCATGCTTTTGTTGTTTCAGGACAGGGTTCCTCTGTGTAGCCCTGGCTGTCCTAAAACTCCCTTTGTAGACCAAGCTGGCTTCGAACTCAGAGATCTGCCTGCCTCTGCTGGAATTAAAGCCCAGAGAATGACCTCCCCAGAGAGATCACCAGAGTCTAATGCAAGGTTTATTGAGTGCACACTACAAGCCAGGCAGGGAACTCGTCCACGCACTCGGTAAAAGGAGGCCAGGAGGAGTTCCGGAGTTGAGAATACACGTATCTTTTAAAGGCAAAAACTGTAAACTGGGGTAAGAATGAGAAAAATGAGGATTGAGAGACCTCTCCTCAGGGTGGGTCAGGATTGGGCCCCAGGGCAGGATAGGAACATTTTGCAGTTACTTAACTTGGTCAGGGCGAGTCAGGGTGGTTTGGTTTTCTATTGACTGGCCCCAGGGTTGGAACATTCTGCAGTTAGGCTAAGGCCCTGGCCTGCAGGTCCTTTTGGATAACATCTTTCACGAAGTTTCTTGGAACTGAAGGGGGATTTAGCCTGAGCTTTCCTTGACCTGTTTGCTAACATGGCTGCTGACTCTAAGATGGAGGAACTTTTGGTTCCTCACCTGCACTTTCACTGCCCCAGTTTTACTTAATTTTTAAAACTGAGTGTGTGTATCTATGTGTAGGCCTGAGCGCATGTGTTCAGGTGCCAGGGGAGTCCAGAAGGGGGCACCAGGTTCCCCTGGAGCTGGAGTTGCAGAAGACAGTGAGCCACAAGATATGGGTGCTGAGAATCAAGCCTGGATCCTGCAAGGGCAATGCACACTTTTAACTGCCTAACCATCTCTGCAAACACCAGGGTCGGCACTTCTTGAAATCAAAATATATGCTCAAGTTTCATTTTCCTCTAGACACTGCCTCTCTGTGCATTAGCCAGTCACATCAGAATGGGAAACTGAGCTCTGGATGGAGACACAGGACCCCTTTACTTTCGGAAGAAAAGCCTGGTGGTTGCCGTGGGTGGGTGTGCTTCCTTGAGCACGGCTGCACACTGTTCTGTAGAAGTAACTTTCTGTCTTGCTGAAATGGCTTTGGATTGTGTGGTCTTTTTCTTGAGACTTGAGAGCTGTTTCTAACAGTACAGTCAGGGACAAGATGTCAATGCTTACACCACACTCAAACACATATACCCACAAAATAAATATATAACAAGAGCATTTAATACTGGAACTACAAATGCTTTTTTCTGCTGAATCATTTTGATATGTTTAGAGCTGTGGTCACGGTTGAGTCTCATCGCCTCACGGCCAGGCTGTTGACAGCCACAATGAGCCCTAATTGAAATGGTTTGAGGGCACTGTGGTATTAAAACTCTGCTTGACAACACTCCCAACACTCCCTGGAGAGCAGCCCTTCAGAAAGCAGTTTCTCACTCTCCCTGCTGCGGCTGAATGTTTAATAAGCTGACTTCTGTCTCGGCCCTTTTCTGGTCAGGTGAAGTCTCTCATCACCCTCATTATTGCTCCAAGTTGCCTTCCTGGACTTCAGCTGAAGTACTTTTTTTTCCTTTTCTTTTCTGAAACTCTGGCGGGGTATACACATGGAAATCAGGCAGACCGCGGGCATGACCTATATCATCGGGATTACTCTAGATTGCCAGATATTATTTTAATTTTCTGAGACAGGGTCTCAGGTAGCCACACGAGCCTTGGTCTCCCGAGTGGTGGGACTACAGATGTGCATCACCAAACTCAATCCCCTCCTTTTGAGAATCACTAGACATGATCTCTTAGGCCTGCTCACCGCTGTGCCCTTGAGTCAAAGTCACCTAATTTTTGCTATGGCAGTGACATTTAGTCCTAATGCCCGATAGATATTAATACCCCTTTAACTGAGCCAAGTTGGCAATTCTAATTCTGTATGTCTGGCCTGTTTGGAGCGTCTGGCTTACAGAAACCGGGTCTTGAGCCAGAGAGGTAGCTCAGTCACTTAAATACCTCCGGCACAAAATGAGGACCTGCTGACAGGAGGTAGCCAGCTACTCCACACTCATACAGCAGCACTGCAAGAGCCTCCTGACACTGTGCAGTCCTTGTCACCATAGACTCAAACCAAGAGCCCCCCCCCCCCACCATGTGTTTATCACAGGAAGAGAACTAAGAAAATCAGTACCATGCCTTTAATCTGAGCACTTGGAAGGCAGAGGCAAGTGAATCTCTGTGAATTCGAGGCCAGCCTGGTCTACAAAGTAAGTTCCAGGACCGCTAGGACTGTCACACAGAGAAACCCTGTCTGAAAATAAAGAAAGTAAGAAAATCAGTACCAAAAGTGGGGCTGTTGCTGTGACAAACATTTTCATAAATTTTTGTAGGCTTTTAGTACTAGTCTGAGAAAGAAACATGAGAAAGCTTAGAGTTGCAGCCTATCGAAGCTTTTAGAATGCAGTAATTGAGCTAAGTTGGCATTCTGTTGAGAACTTGAAAGACAAGAAAGTCAAGAGTGATGTGGGCTGGTGAGATGCTCAGCAGATAAAGGCACTTGCCACCAAGCCTGACAGTGTGGACACACTGGTAGGAAAAAAGAACCAACAATTTCAAGTTGCCCTTTGCCCTGACCTCCCATTCGTTCCATTGCCTCCCCATGCTATTTCCACAAATAAATGCTGAAACACTAAAAGTATCCGATGAGCTGGCTCAGTGGGTACAGGCACTTGGCACCTTTCCTTTTTATCAAATACTGGCAAACATTTGGAGTGTGTGTTCCTCATACTCTGCTCTGTCGATGAGGGTTCTCTGGAGATCCCGCCCCCATCTCTGCCTTTTCTGAGACAGTTTCCAAATTCCAGTCCCAACTTCCATCTTCTTAGGCTCCCTTCTCTTGCCACTCTGCTCCATTATTTACTCTCAAATGAGCTTCCTTCTGTGAAAAAAGAGTAGGTTTTTTTTTTTCCCCATCCCTATCAAAAGTAATTAAGAGTCAATATTCCGAAATTTACCCTACCTGGTAAAATGTTTGTTTTATAGAAAGCCCCTCTGCTGAACTTTATAAACTTGATGGTGTGAAGTAGCGTGCTCCTTCCCTCTTTCCTTTGCTTTGATTCTTTTAAAACTAGCTAGTTGCCTCAGCCAACGGGGAAAGACATCATCACTTGTGTTGAAGAACTGGTTGGATTTCCTGACCCAGTGTGCTTGCTTTTGGTTCTGGTGAACATTTAAAAATTTTTATTATTATTATTATTATCATAAGAAATTTGTCTTTCTGAGCCACTTATTCTGCTTTGTTTGTGTGACACTGAGATCATTCTTTGTTCCCAACATTTTTTGGGTAGATTTTGTTTTTTTTAGTAAGATGACTAAGAACCCTGCATGCATGTATCTGACCTTGCATTCTTTCCTGCTAGTGTGTTCAAAACACAGTGCAATAATAAAAACTCACTACCTGGGATCGTTGGACTCTTACCTTTGTGTATGTTAAGTGTGATATTTCTAATGATATAGTTTTTATTTTATGCCAGATACATTTATTGTATGTATGGTGTCCTGTGGGAGCCAGAGAACAACCTGTAAGTTTGATCTCATTGTGAGTCCTAGGAACAATTTTGGTCTTTCTCTTGGTGGCAAGTGCTGTCACCTGCTGATCGAGCCAGTGTCTAACCTTTTCCTCCTGGAGTCTTCAGCAAGGGAGAGGTCTACCTTAAAACGGTTCCTAAAGAAATTGCCAGAAATCTCCTGGTAGAGATGGTTAAAGTCATCCGGACTATGTGTCTATAATTCAAGGAGAGAGAAAAGAATGAAGGGCCGACAGCACAGCTGGGCTGGGTATCTTTCTTTAAGAAAGGGTTATTTTCAGAAATCTTGAATCTGTGTGACCTGGATGGACAGCAGAGGAATTGAAAAAATCTCTTAATAAAATTTTTTTGACTTTACAGTAAGTAATTTTTTCTTGAGTTATATATGTTGAACTGAAAGAAAACCTTTATAAAAGCCAAACAAACAAAATCTACAAGAGAACACTCAGGCTTCCCTAGTAACAACGTTACACAGTGGGTCTGCTTTAGTCTCCAGAAAACCATTCATTGCTCACTCTAACCTGACATTCTTTCAGAAACTAGTTTAAAACTCTAACTAAGAATGTGACTGGAGAGTTGGCTCAGCAGTTGGGAAGACCCAGGTTTGGTTTCTAACACCCAAACTGCAGCTCACAACTATCTGTAACTCCAAATCTAGGAACTCTGCTATCTGCTTTGGGCATCCTCAGGCACCCAGCACTTAAATAGTGCACAGACCTACACTGCAAAAAACTCAAAAACCCCAGACCAAAAAAAACCCCCAGCCAAACAACAACAACAAAAAATACATAAAACAAAAACAACAAAAAAATTAACCAACGACCCCATTCCCACCACCACTGAAATGCATTAATAGATCACTAGATTCTACGAACCCAAAGCTAAAAATGTCACCTGACAGTCTTGGAAACCTGTCAGATTTTCACTGTGTTGCTTCAGTCTGCCTACTTGATTTTCCCTCCAAAATATTTTTAAAAAATCCCTTGAGCCAGGCAGTGGTGGCATCTGCCTTAAATCCCAGCATTTAGGAGGCAGAGACAGGCAGATCTCTGGGAGCTTGAGGCCAGTCTGGTTTTCCAAGAGTTCCGGGACAGACTTCAAGGCTACAGAGAGACCCTTAGCAAACAAAACAAAACAAAAAATTCCTTGATTTATGGTTTTGTTCTGTGACTGCAAATGCTTATGCAACTATTTCTACTCTAGAATATGTTATTTGGGACAAAACCTGAATCTGCATTTCCAGGCCACTGTCCCTGATATTTTGGCTCAGAGTAAAGGACCTCTGATTCCCATTAGGTGAGAGCTGTGCTGTATCTTTTATTCATTTTCTTCCTTCTTACGTCTTCTCTCTTTCCCATAGTCTTGACATGTAACACTTGTCGGCTTCAAAACTACAATCATATCTGCCTCCTGAGTTCTGGGATCATAGGGGTATGCCACTGCGCCTGGCCTTTTATTTTATTTATTTTTGAAGGTGATATGAGTTAAATTTCCTCCTATGTTCCTTTTGATTTATTTTTAATTTCTTTAAAGTTTCCCCTTCATTTCGAATTGGTTTTTAAGGTGTCACTTTATTTCAGTGATTTCTTAACTCTGGTTGATTTTTTTTTTTTTCCCTTAGCCTCAATCATTCTCTGCATTTTTTAAAATTTGTTTTGAAATAAGAGGTTAGTATTGGTTTTTAAGGTGTCACTTTATTTCAGTGATTTCTTAACTCTGGTTGATTTTTTTTTTTTTTTCCCTTAGCCTCAATCATTCTCTGCATTTTTTAAAATTTGTTTTGAAATAAGAGGTTAGAAATTAAAGTTGTAGTTCAATAATAAAATGCTTTTACTATGATCAATGGTCTGGACACAAACCCTAGAGCGTCTCTCTCTCTCTCTCCCCTCTCTCTGACCCCCCCCCCCCCCCCCCCCCCCGCGTGTGTGTGTGTGTGTGTGTGTGTGTGTGTGTGTGTGTGTGTGTGTGTGTGTGTGTGTGTGTGTGTGTGTTGGTGATGTTTTATGTAGCCTCTAAGAAATAAAGCTTGCCTGAAGATCAGAGGGCAGAAGCAGCCACAGAGTTAGTCATTGAGGTCAGGCAAAGGCGACACACATCTTTAATCCTAGCACTCAGGAGGCAGAGAACCTTCTGGATCTCTTTGCATTCAAGGCCACCCTGAACTACACAAGATTAATCCAGTCTGAAGGAGAAACATAGGCAGGCAGTGGTGGCTCACACCTTTAATCCCAGCACTAAGAAGGTTGAGACAGGAAGTGATATGGCTGGGCAGAGAAAACAATATGAGGCGGCAGGAGTTTGCGCTTGTGTGTTCCTTCCCTTTCTGCTAAGGACTCAGAGGCTTTTCAGCTTGAGGATTGAGTGGTGGTGACAAGTTTCCCTAGTGGCTTGTTCTCTGCTTCTCTGATCTTCTCATATTTACCCAATACTGGCTCCGGATTTTTATTATAATACCCATCAGAATTCGTGCAACACCTGTGTGCAGGTCAGCTTCAGTTGCTGTGCCTCAGGCACTGTTATCAGCCAAAACAAAGAAGACCCCAGACCCAGATTTCTTGCAAGATTAAAAAAAAATTTATTACATTCGCGAATAGGCTCAAGGCAAGAAGATAGCCAGATAGCCAAGAGCCCTGAATGTTCTCAGGGTAGAATTTTTATACAGCACTTTAGGTAGGGGAGGGGGATACAGCACTCTGGTAAGGGGAGGGGGAGTTCTCATGGTTACTCAGGGTGATCTTGCGCACAGATCAAGCTGACTGGGCAGTGTGTCCCAGAAATGTAAGAAGCAAGCTTTGTTTAGGCTGCACATCCTGCATGTGTCTGGGAAATTCTGTAAATAAAACTTTTTTTCCAAGGATCTGCATCCTTGAGCAAGTGGTTACTGTGACTCTGCCAAATTCAGTTAGCTTCAGGGGCCTCAGGGAGGGGCGAGGGAGGGCTTTGGTTTGGTGGGCAAACAGCTATCATGACACTAGAGAGTTAAGGGGGAAAGAGTCAAACAGGATTCTTCTATCATTTCATTCTTTCAGGCACCACCCACTTTTTACAAATGAATTTTAGTATCCGCCCCCCCCTCCACTCCCCTCCTCCCCTGATGCCACACTTTGCAACAATTCCCAGCCCACTTCCTGCTTTTTGCCTGTGGCACACTTGCCTGAGTGTGGGTGGGAGGGTAATTCAGGAGGAGAGGGGCAGTTTACCTGTGATTATACCTCTGAGGAAAATGACCCCCCCTCCCAGCAAATGTTAACTGCCAGTGTGGTCTCTAGGGCTCCTGCTCCCTCATCCGTGGTGAAGTGTGAGTGGCCCAGACTTGTGCAAGTCATACTACTTTTTTTCTTTTTTCTTTTTTTCTGCTCCCTCTTCTGTGATGCTCTCTGGGCCCTGGAGGAAGAGACACAGTTGTTCCATTTGGGACCTGACACCTAGGCATCCACTTATTCTTGACTCTTTGGCCACTTATAGATTTCTGTATTACCTACTACTTGAAGAAGTAAAAACCTTCTTTGATGGAGACTGGGCATAACTCTGACCTGAGAAGGCAAACCCGAGCCAGTGTGATAGTCTGGGGCACGGTCTCACTGGTGTGGAATTTGCCAGGTAGGCTAAACTGGCTGGCTAGCAAGGCTTGGGGACTCCTCTATCTCCCCAGCTCTGGGCTTATAAGTATGTGCCACGATGTTTAGTTTTTTGATGTGGGTTTGGGGGTTTAAATTCAGGTCCTCAGGCTTGGAAATCAATGTAATAGGGAATATAATATATATATATATATATATATATATATATATATATATATATATATATATATATATATATATATATATATGTGTGTGTGTGTGTGTGTGTGTGTGTGTGTGTGTGTGTGTGTGTGTGTGTGTGTGTGTGTGTGTGTTGCAGGGGGTGGAATCTGAGATCTGGACCATGCCAGGTTAATGCTCTACCATTGAGCAGTGTGCTTTCAGCCCCTGGGAACCATTTAAACTATTCTGCCTTTGCATAGTTTGGGAGACTTAATTTTTTCCCTTTTTCTTTTCTTTCTTTAAAAAAAATTTTTTTTTCCATAGGGGCACACATGTCTCAGGCTTGCCTTGAGTTTACTATATAGCTGAGGACAGTCTGGAACTTCTGACCCTCCTGCCTCCATCTTCTGGGATTAGAAGTGCTGGGATTATAGACTTTCAGCAAACACACCTGGCTTTCTGTGGTACTGGAGCTTGAACTCAGGGTAGACACTAGACAAGTATTCTACCAAGAGATCTCTAGCTGAAGCATGGAGATAATTCTCTTTAAAAATTCCTATAAATTTTATTTACTTGTCTGATCTGTTCCTTTACATTTATATATGCCAGTAGAGGAGTATTTTTGTAAATGTTGGCAGCATTATTATTATTATCATTATTATTGTAACCATTATTATTATTTACAGTTATGTATTTACTTGAGCAATGGTTCTCAATCTTTCAAGTGCTGTGACCCTCTAATACAGTTCCTTATATTGAGGTGACCCTTCAACTATATAATTATTTTTGGTACCACTTCATAACTATAATTTTGCTATTAGTCTGGATTGTAATGTCATTGTTTGTGTTTTCCAATGGTCTTAGGCATGTCCCCCATAGGGATTGGGATCCACAGGTTGAGAACCACTGATTAAAAGTCAATTATTTCTCTCTACAGTGTGACTTTGGAGATTATGCAGTCTCACCATGGTGTGATTTTTTAAAAATAATTTTTAAGTTGATTATGTATATGGGCTTTTTGCATGTATGCATATGGCCACAGAAGTCAGAAGAGGACACTGAATTTCCTGGACCTGGAGTCACAATAGATTTTGAGCCATCTTGTAGGTTCTGAGATTTGATCCTGCAACATTTGCAAGAATAAGTGTTCTAAACCATTGCGCCACCTCTCCAGCCCCGTTAGCATTCTTGAAGGTTTAATAGGAACATTCCGAAAGAAATAGGCACAGACAAGCCATCGTTAACAGTATGCACCATGTTTTCAAATGTTTGCACCTTTGAAAGTAAATGTTACCTTATTACTTAAGCTTTCTTTTACACAGGTATCATGACGTAAAATTCCCTTTCAAGTTAAATGTATCATACTCCATGCTGGGGAAGTGGGAGATCCAACCTGTGGATCCCAACCCCTCTGGGGGACATGCCTAAGACCATGGCTAAATACATTTAGGGAAAAATGTATTTCTTCTGCACACTTTTAAACCTTGATTGGGGACCTCAGGATTGCTCCGTGGATAAAGACACTTGTAGCCAAGTCTAATGACCCGAGTTCGTGGTAACCGCTTGGTGGAAGAAAGTCGGCTGTCCTCCAATCCCTTTCGCACCAATGGTGCACTATGGCATGCGCAGGTGTACTGGGGTGGGGAAATAAATAAAGTTTCTTTGTAACTTTTATCTCATATCTCCTTTGACAGCTCTCCCTCTGACCCTGCTCCCCTTGCCATTTAAAAATTTTAATTTAAATTAAAAACCCTTTTTGAGACAGAGATGTTCTATAACTCAGGTTGGTGCTGGACCTGGGATCTACTGTCTTAGCTACCCAGAGAGGAAAACTCTAGAGAGTTCCACCGAGTCCAGGGGCACATCTACTTTTGAATAAAGATTGTTTATAGTCTTCAGGAGTTCCTCTTTCTGGTTCCGGCTGATGACTTCCTGGTGTATTATCATAGCATGTATTAACATGCTCTTTTGGCTTTGCTGTTTCCTAAGCTCTTTGTTGACTGGATTTAGTTCCCTTACCCCATCCCCGGATCTCCATGGCCTGTATGGAAATGCCTCACTTTGGTGATGTTAAAAATTGCTCACCTGGATAGAGTTGAAAAAACTAGTCTTATTCTACAAACCACACTCAGGTTTGCAGAACTGGACCGGCATTTGCTGGCTGAAAGCTAGAGCGTAGTTTAGCAAGCTTGCGTTTAAAGTGCTTCTTGAAGCACGGATTAATGACCCGATGCTGTTTTACAGGCTTATTCTTAAGAATTATTTAAAATAGTGGGTGTGCGAATACCCAAAGTTGAACATGCTACGTTCTTTGTCACTGAAAAAGAAATGAAACCCCACAAAACAAAACAAAACAAAACAAAAAACAAAACAAAACAAAAAAACCAAAAACCTTTCGTCGGCTCATTTATACACGATGCCCTCCTTGAGTATTTTTCCAGAAGGCACTTTGCTCAAGAGATGACAAAAGACTGAAAGACAGAATAGGTCGAGGCGGGGGGCCGGAAGGACTCGCGCAGCTTCCTGAACTGATTTCTGAGACGGAGCCAGCAAGGCTGGGACTTTGGTCGCGGGACGGCGGGCGCCTTGGCAGCCACTGTGCAGCACGCAGGCCTCGCGGTCCCTAGGCGCGCGGCTCGGTCCCCAACGGGCCCGTCCTCCATTTGTGCATCGCCACCAGCATCTGCCTTCTTCCTGCCTCCGTCCTGTGCAGCGACTTCCCGGAGGTGCTGTGATCCCCGGCTGGAGAAAGGGCGCAGGTGAACCCCGGAGGATGACACCGGAGAGCTGAGGCCACCGCAGCCCCATGTAGGTTTCCATCTTTATTTTCCTCGGCTCTTTCCAGGCACCGGTCAGGGAGCCTCCCGCAGCGGGCTTTGCACAATCTGGGCGCCGGCTTTGGAGGGCTCTGGGTTTCCGAGATGATTGACACCTGGACCCCACTGTCCCTCGCTATGTCTTCAGCGCCTGCAGGGATCCCTCAAGTCTGCGACCGAGGGACAGAGATCCCAGAGCGGGTCACAGGATCTAGGATCTTCCCCGGGCTTTGCTTCCTCGGCTTGCGCCGTGCAGAGCATAGAGGAAAGAGTGGGTCCTGCGGCCCTACTACATTTATACTTAAAGTCAACTGCCATTTCTTATTGAATGTTTGAAACTTCCTGGGCCTTAAACTACTGCAAGTTAAATCTCTTAAAAAACAAAAAACAAAAAACAAAAAACCCAAACAACAACACAAAAACCCACACAGCTTTCTGGAAACATTGTTTATTCACTGAGAGAGTTGTTGACTTGTAGTGCTATCTCATTCTCAGAAAACAACAATATTTAATGATAGCCTTGAAATTAAGAATCAGTTAGGGAGGAAAAAATATTTTGCTTTTGGTTGTAGATTGTGGCAATTCGTTTGTGTTGGGTAGCATAGAACAATGCCTTTGTTTTATATAAGCCACAATTCAAAAAAGCTTGCATGATTTTTTTTTTTTTTTTTTTTTTTGCCAACTTGGCACAAACCTAAACATATTCAGGAAAAGGAAATCTCAGCAGAGGAATTGCCCTATCAGACTGGTCTGCAGGCAAACCTGTGGGGCATTTTCTTGGTTAATGATTGATGTGGGAAGGCCCAGCCCACTGAGGTACCCCTGGCCAGGTGGTCCTTTGGTGTATAAGAAAGCAAAGAGATCCAGTCAGGACAAGAAGACCGTGTTCTTCCTCGGTCTCTGCCTCTGGCTCCAGGTTGCCTTGTTTTCCCTGGGGAAATGTAAATGTAAATTTCCCTGGGGAGATAACCTTGGGTATGTAAATTAAGTTTCTTAAGGTTATGGTGCTTATGGTATTTACATAGAAATGAAACAAACTAATAATTTGATTGTGATGTGGGAAATTAAAAGTACTCCCCTTGAATCACATTTTTAGCCTTAGAAAGAATAGATCTTGGATAATGACAATAAGTCAATAGAATGATGACAGTCATTAAAAAAAATTCAGCTTTTTTTTTTTTTTGGCACTGTCAGCCTACTTGTGGATAGTTCACTAACTAAAATCTAGTTCAGCTTCAAAACACATTTTCTGCTTTGTTTGAGATGACTGTAGTCTGATTTTGGAATGCAGATGGCAACTTGGTGCCTTGGTACACCACTCAGCCTAGGAGTAGCATTTTTTTAGAAGGTGAGGTGGCTTATTGACTCTCTGGGCAAGTAGGGCTCACAAGGTCTCTCTCTCTCTCTCTCTCTCTCTCTCTCTCTCTCTCTCTCTCTCTCTCTCTCTCTTTTTCTCGCTCGCTTGCTCACTCTCTCTCCTTCTCCCCCCCCCCCCCCAAACTTAAATCCAAATCCTCAGGCCTTCTTAGTTAGAATGATGACTTCCTACATGCTTGGATCAATAGAGTGGAGTGCCTATGTGGAAGCAGTAGGATTGAGTTCATGCCTGGTGTGTGTACTAGGCACACATTCTACATTGAAGAAACCCCAAAGTCTTTACAAATTTTATTTTGAGTCAGAGTTTGACCAAGTTACTTAGGCTGACCTTGAACTTGTGGTTGTCTCAGTCTCCTGAGTAGTGCTGGGATTGGGGGCACTGCCATTTCTAGCTGTTGTACTGTTTTGAGAGGCATGGTGGCCTTGGTGATGCTATTCTAGGGAGAGAATAAACCCCTTTCCCTTCCCATCACCTCTACATGATTGTCCCCATTTCAGAGGAAGCAGGAGTATATTTTACCTATAATGTAGAAAGCTTTGGGGATAGCAAGTCAGGAAGTTTTTTAGTAGAAGAAGAAAAGGAATTTAGCTTAAGGACCTAGTTATCTCAGTGTGTGTTCTGTACTCTGTATCCACATCTGGCTTCTGCCTCAGCCTCCAAAGTGCTGGAATTACAGCACATGCTACCATCCCTAGCTCCCTCCACCTCACTTCAAATGATCACATTATATCGGAGAGCTAATTTTCATGGTACTGAGGGTTTTCTCACAAGAGTATGGAGCAGCACCTGCTTACCTGCTCTGTGGCCTTTACGTCTCCTTCTCTCCATCCCTCTTCCCTTGGCCTCTACGCCTGCGCTCATCGGATGGGTCTCACTCAGGTGTTTTGTTGGTGGTGGTGTTAAGTGTTTTTCTTTTCTCACTGTTGGAAGGAGGTGGACATTTGAAGGCAGGGATAGAGTTTTTCGCTTGGTTGTCATGTGTGCCCCTCTGCATTGATGAGTTACATACTAGTTCTTGTAGCAGAGTGGGTGGAAACCTTCTGAGTGGGCTCACAGGACTAGCTGAGCTATATCTGCGTCTTTGCTCAGGGTAGCTGGAGGTCTGTCCCTTTGTGCCTGTACTTGCCCTCCAGCAATCCAGTCTCCTTTTTTTTTCTTGCTTGGTCACACCCACAGCTCCTTAGTCACAACTGCTCAAACTGGGTTCTCTGGTGAAAGGAAGTGTGTGTAGGAGAGCAGTGATGGAGTTATCACTTCGGAATTCCATCATCTTGGGAAACACCAAAGCTTCTTGATGAGCAGGAGCCAGGTGAGACTCCACAGCAAGGCCACACAGGTATTGTTGCATCAACAGCCTTGTCTTGAGTATGAAACAGGCCAGAGGGGTGTCCAGATGGAGCCTGCTTATGTCTCTTTGTGGACCTCCTTCCAGCACTGGAAGGAGCTGGGAGCAGGGAGGTTGCTCATCCTGTTGCTTAGGCCTGCCCTGGTTTATGTTGTTAAAGCTCCTAGGGGAAAAAGTCATCTCTACATTAAACATTCTATAGGTCAAATTAATGATTGTGGAGGGTTGGAGTATTGCAGATTTAGAGTCAAATTATCTTAGTTCTCTAAATAGACCTTTACCTAACTCCATGTTTTACCCAACATTCTGTGACTCTTAGGTAAATCCCTTTGTAGTAGATGGTGGTTTGAATGAGAATCTCCCCCCACTCATTTGAATGCTTGCTCCCCAGTTAATAGAACTGTTTGGGAAGGATCAGGAAAGGTGGCCTTGTTAGAATAGCTGTGGTCTTGCTGGATGTGGTATGTCACTGGTACTGGGATTTGAGGTTTCAAAAGCTCAGGCCAGGTTCAGCCTCTCTCTGCCTGCTAATCAGGATGTAAAACTCTTAGCTACTGCTCCAGGTCTATGCCTGTTTCCTCCATAATGATGGATCAGTGCTCTAAAACTACAAACAAGGCCCCAGTTAAATGGTTTTGTTTTTTTTTTTTTCTTTTAGGAGTTGCCTTGGTCATGGCGTCTCTTCACAGCAATAGAACAGTAACTAAATCAAAGAATAAGGAGTGCCTGTTTTCCACTAACCCCAAAGCAGAGAATATTATCAGATAACATTTGTTCCTAATAACTGGGGGTTTTGTCTTTTCAGAAACCCACCTACCTGGTGCTTCCACAAATGTATTTGATAGTGTCTTGATTTATTATTTTTTTTGTTGTGTTTCTATAAAAATTTTGCAAAACTGTTACCTTTTGGAGGGTGGTATGTGGAGTTCCTGGGCTGTGATCACACATATTCGGCTCTAGAATAACCTGTCCCTTATTCCTTTTGATGCGAGAGCTGTGTTTTCTTTGTATCAGCCACACCCTGGCCTAGTTTACATTATTATTCATGCTGTTGTTTGATACTTAAAGGTGTCCCTGGTTGAGAGGTAAAGTCTATGGAGATTCTGGTCCCTTGGCACTGGTGGTTTGGTGTAGAAAACTGAGTAGTGGAGTATTGTATAATTTATTTATTGGCAATTGATTACATAGATAATTAATATTTATTAAGGAGTTTATATGAAACACTCATTGATATAAGATTGAACCTTAGGGCAATTCCTGGAGGGTTGAAATGTCTCATGTAGCAGTGGCTGCAATCTTCCCTCCAAGAATTCAGGGAACAAACAGGAGGGCAGGCAGCATGCAACTGGTCTTCAAAGGGGAGGCTTATAGTCTTATAAGATTATATATAATAGAAACAATTATAAGGTAATGTCTAGGAGAGAGAAAAGGCAAATAACAAACAAGGTTGAACTATAAAGGACATAACAAACATAAAGTATGTCTTAAATGTCTAGAACATAAGTGGTAACATATAAAGATTATTTTAAAGTAGTTTATCTTGAATCATATGAATTTAATATTTAAATGTTTTTTAGTTAAGATATGAGATGGTAATAGCGTTAACTATCTAGTCTTTAACCTCATTAAAGTACCTGAGAAGGAAAATATATTACCTGAATAAGCTGAAAGCGTGAGTGAGTAGCTTTTAAAATTTAGGAGAGGACAGTGACAGTCAGCTGCCTGGACAGTCACCCACAGCTTTCTTTGTAAAGTTGGAGCATTTATTATTATTATTATTATTTGCTATAGGTGTAGGATATTGACAGATCTTTTTAGAAGTACAGTATTTTGAGAAATTGTTTTATCTTGTCTTGGGGCGGTTTTAGAAGTCTTTATTTTTGTCTTGTTTGTCCAGATTGGATGGTGTGCTTACTGTCAGCAGACGAGGCAAGGGCAGTTTTTGTTTAATAGATCATTATCCACCAAGGAAGACAAGCTCTTCATGGAGTGTCTTTGATGCCCAACACCATCTCGGGAAAGGGAAGATGCTGTGAGGAGGTAGTGTGTCTCTCGTGGCTGAATTTTAAATAACAAAAACACTAAATGCCATATCTTTTAGGTCTATGAAGGATTTGAAGACTGTTGTCTGACATATTTTATTATATAATTGAGAAACTTAAACATGACTAGTATATGGCAAACTTAAGTAACTGTGATCTGTAATTTTTATCATCTTAAAGACTGAAGCTTATATTGTAAAAATAGACAATCTATAAATGGGTGTAGAGTTTTTGAATAATGACTTTAAGTATGACAATCATATACACATTAAACAAAGACAAATGTATAGTGTAAAATTACAATATCTTAAATATATATTATTATATAAAATATTTAAACAAAGGTATATAAGATATCTTTAACAGAAATAGAATGTATATATATAATGACTAGTATAACTAAGCAAGTAGAAATTGTATAGTAGAAATGACAATATGTTTAATATGCATTAATGTGCAAAATATTTTAAACAGAAGTAAAAGCACATGTAAAATCTAGCAATTATAGATTTAATTTTGTATCAATATATAAATTATCTTAGACATAAAATAATTTTAGATTTGAATTTGTGTTAATATGTAAATTATATTAAGTAGACATAAATAATTTTATATTTGTATCAATATATAAGAATCTGTATTAGGATAAATTGTCTATGGCTCCATATTTGGCTAGTAATTATTTATAGGAAGATATAATTTATTTATATCTGGTGCCAGGTATTGTATAAATTATTTATTGGCAATTGATTATATAAAGGATTAATATTTATTAAAGAGTTTGTATAAAACACTAATTGATATAAGATTAAACGTTAGGTCAATTCCTAGAGAGTTGAAATGTCTCATGCAGCAGCAGCGACAATCTTCCCTCCGAAAACTCAGAAAGCAAGTAGAAAGGGCTGGCAGCGTTCAACTGGTTTTCAAAGAGGGGCTGGCCACGCCCCACACAGGGGTCCTCAAAACCTCAAAGCCACTCAAAAGTGCCTGAGCTGGTCACAGTGGAGGATTATCAGTAAACAAGTTAAGGAGCAGGCTGCCACAGTGTGATAATGGTGCTGTGGGTTTTCTGAGCAAGGTTCCAGGAGAAGCTGATTCCACGTTGCAGGCAAGGTATTAGATATTCCTTGGGGAAAGGATGTACTTAATGTAACATGCTGGCTTTAATCTCTTTAATCAAGTACTTAACATAAGTGGTGTCATTCAGTAAAGACAGGAATGAAGGGCCTGGGCATGGCTCTGTGGTTGGGAACATGGTTAATCGAGCAGATGGGACATTTTGAGTTCAATTCCCACTACCAAACCCCAAACAAAACCTAACAGGAATAAGAAAGTCCCCAGGGCCACTCATTTTATTATCTATCCCCATCTCTTATCTCTTACCTTTTTTTTTTTTTTTTTTTAAAAAAAAACAAAACAAACAACCAACAACGGGGGTGGGGAGGTGGGGGGGTGGGGGGTGGGGAGTGGGGGGGAACCAGTCACAAAGGATTATAGCAGAAGCGTCTGTTTTTCCATTTTCCAATTCTGTGGCTATTTGTTAACGTTGGACAATGGTTCCAAGTATGTGTTCACTTGTTTTCTTTTTTGGGTTTAGACAGGATTTCACTTTGTAGCCCTGGCTGGCCTGGAACGTACAGTGTAGACCAAGTTGGACTCAAACTCACAAAGATCCATCTGCTTCTGCCTTCTGAATGCTGGGATTAAAGGTGTGTACCTTTACTTGGCCTCTCTTTATTTTTCTTTGGCTAAGGTTTTCAAAGTCTCTCCTCATCTGCATTACAGCTCAGTGTAGAACACCACTGTGCAATGAGGCAGGCACTTTGAGTTCTGTGTTGTGGGTGTGAGTAGTCCCAAAGCCTAAAGTTCACAGAGACAATTGTTGACCCTTCATGATTCTGTTTCTACAAACCAATACAGTCCTAGATTTATGTCTAAAAGCCAATCGCACAGACATGTTGGCTTTCTCTGTTAGTTCAGTTGGGATCTCTGGTCAGTGTTGTCCATGGCCTCGCATCCTATGGTGGCTTCTCTGATGCCCAGACTCTCTGTGGTTTGCAGGCCACTGTCCTTACACATCATCACTGAACACATGTATGCTGAGGAATTCTGGAATATCTAGAATGAAGCTCAAAGCATATCTCCGGGCATCTTTTCACCAAATCTGCCACTTGAATGTTTCAAAAACCTGTTTCTGGGCTGGAGAGATAGCTCAGCAGTTGAGAGCACTAGCTGCTCTTCAATTCCCAGTACTCACATAGCAGCTCACAACTGTCTGTCACTCCAGACAGTTCCAGCATGCTTGACACCCTCACATGGATGTATACAGGCAAAACAGTAATGCACATGAAATAAAAATAAACTAATTAAAAAACAAACAAACAACCCACTTCCTTTACAGGGTGCAAGGTTATCCAAGATCCAGAAAGAGCATAGAAACAGTCTAAGTATCCTTCAGAAAATCCCTGACACACTGGGATTATATGAAAGGAGGCCATCTGGACTTCCAAGACTAATTTACAGGACAAACCATCTTTGTGGAAACATGCCAATCAAGTTTCAAGAATTTTTCTTTTTTGCTTCCTGGTAGGTACAATTCAGGGCTGGGCCTCATCTCCATCAGGCTTCCATGGTGGGTTCCTGATGAACTGGGTCCTCTTCTTCTGGAAACCCCTGGGCAGGAGACATGGCTCTTATCAGACGGGAGCTGAGAAGACAGAACTTCCGCCCATTAAGCAGAGCATTGCTGCTGAAGCTCATGCTCGTTGTCCTATCCCTGCTTCTGTTTTGTGAATATTTCATCTATTACCTGGTCATCTTTCCGTGCCGGTGGCCCAAGGTGAAGACGCTAGCCCACGGCGGTAGGCAGGAGCCTGTGCTGAAAGCCATGTTTCTGGCTGACACTCACTTGCTTGGGGAGATAAGAGGCCACTGGCTGGACAAATTACGGAGGTAAGAGGTGAAGCAGAAATCCTTGTGGAATTCTTTAGGCAGAAAGGCGTGGCCATGGAACAGCCAAGAAGCTTCCAGTTACAGCTGCATGTCTTTCTAAGGACACATGGGGGGATTTTGAATTTTCTCCTACTAATTATTAAGCACATATTACATGCAGAGCCCTGTAATTAGGGTATGGCCTTGACTGCTAACTAGTTCTGGGAGTTTGATGAGGGTAAATTCTGTCTCCTTGTCAATCACTGGGTTAGTAAGGAAACCTCACAGCTGTGTAATGAAGTTACTCACACATGCCAGAATATGGGAGTAGTCCCTGGGCAGGAGGATGCAAATCTGCGTTGGGCTCTCTTTCATCTTGGTGGTTTCCAGATGGTTTCCTCCTGAACGGCAGCTGTCCTCATGAAACACCAGTTCCTCATTTTGCTCTCTTCCTTTTTCTCTGGAAGCCACCATCGTGTTTCCGGTCTCTGAAACTGGCTATAGCAGATGTCATATATAAGAGGAATTTGCACATCATTTCTTTCTGTGACCAGCTTATTTCACTTAACATAATGTCCTTCAAGTTTCACCCATGTTGTAGCACATGCCAGAATTTCATTCCTTTAAACAATTAACCGTATTTCCTTGCTTGGACCTCATATTTCTGTTTGCTATTTGAGACAGACTTACTCTATAGCCCAGGCTAGCCTTAAACTAACTATGAAGCCCAGGCTGGCCTTGTATTTGTGAAAATTCTATCAGTCTTTTTAAGGGCTGCAATTACAGGTTCAGTTTGTACCACATTTTTTTTTGTCAATGGACAAACAATGGAGTTGGCTACTGTGACAGACACATTGCCGGTGGGCCACTGGTGACCCTGCAGCTGTTCCACATCTTAGCTTTTTGTCACTGAGACGAAATACCCGGCACATGTTAAAAGAAAATGCTAAATTTGGTTAACGGCTGCAAGGTGCTCAGTTCAGCCAGCAGTCAGTGCTTTTGGTCTCCTATTTCTGGTCATGAAGTGAGGCAGAGTGTCATGGCAGAGAAGATAGCAGAGCAGGATTGCTCAGTTCGCTAAACAGAAAGCAGAAAGACGGACAGGAAGGGACCAAGAACAAAGGTTTCACTGACCTATTACCTCCAGCTAGGTCACACCTCCAAGTTGTGTCTCCTGCTGAGAATCTACTCTGGGCTTGGCACATTGGTGATGTTCAAATCCTTAGGGTCCAGCCACTTCCAAAGCTCATAAGTGGGCAACCATGTCTGTCACATGTGAGCCCTCAGGGGACTTTGCAGATCCGACTGTAACTCTCTTCACCACAGCTTAGTCGTTTGCTAAAATGAGAGCATCCTTTCAAGAGGCAATATCCTCAGAAAGCTGCACGTTGTGGGTGACCTGAGGTTGGCAGGAGTGGCAGGCTATGCCACGTTCCCCACGTGGGTGAGAGGCAGGAGAAGAAAGGGAGGGCCCACCGCGTCTTTCTGTGAAGAGTTCTGGCCAATGGAGGCATGAGCTAGAGAAGGCCAGAGTGAGGCTACGGTGCCCAGGCTTTTCCGCTTATGAAGATCTGAAGGAAGGTCTGTCCCTAGGCAGTTTCCTGTTCCCGTTACTAATGTGCTGATGTTTTTCCACAGAGAGCTACCTCCAGCACTGGAATGACAAACCTTTGAGTAGCATGCATATTGAATATTTGGGATCTTAAAAAAACCTACTCTGATTTAAAAAATTAAAAAAAAACCCTTTCTTTTATCTCTTTATATATTCCTCTTTAGAGGGGAAGCATCTTGGAGCAAGCCATAAGGATGAGGGAAGGTGGGAATCCTTAGGATAATGTGTTGGTGATAGAAAAGGAAGTGCAGACCGAGGAGCATGACACTTCCTGTGTGCTTGTGCTGCACTGTCCCTGTGGGAGCACCATCACCAGCCCTGGAAAGTGGGTTCTTTCAAGACTTTTTTTGGAGACAGTTTTTCTGTGTAGTCCGTATTAGCCTTGAACTCATGATCTTCCTGTCTCTTCCTCTCAGATGACAGGCGTGTACCACCGTGCTGGCAACTTTTTTTTTTTTTTTTTGTCTAAGTTTTTCTAAGGGAGAAACTGGAAATTAGAGTGGGATATTCTCAAGGCTCCACTCATCAACAGATGGAGCTGGCATTTTTTTTTTAAATTTAAAAATTTTAATCTTGAATGTATTGGTAATTTGCCTGCATGTATGTCTCTTTGGGGGGTGGGTAGTGTCAGAACTAAAAGAAAAAGTATTTAAAAAGTATCTAAATTCCCAGCACAGAGATTTATTTGCCCCAGAGGGACAAAGAGCCCGGGATAAGAGACAAAGACCAGAGGTAGAGGACCAGGGGTAAGGGGAAGGGATGTTTGTCTGGAGTGGGAAGAAGGACCGCCCCTGGACAGAGAGGAGATAGATGTGGCCAGTAGGAAAATGGTTTATAAAGGTAAAGGTGTTTAATTTTAGTTGGGCATGTTAATTAGGTGAGCCAAAGGGGGCTTTTGATTGCTGGACTTCAATACTTTGATAGCTAGACCTTCATAGTCAGCCTCGGGAAGAAGTAGCCAAATAAAAGAATAGACCTCTGTGGCTAGCTTTAGGAATGCAATACAATGATTTTTTTTTTTTTTTTTTTTTTTTTTTTTAGCAAGGCAGAGGGGATCAGGGAGAAGGGTAAGGCTGCCAGGGCCATGTTTGCCGTACCCAGGTTGACCAGAGTCCCTTCAGGAACCCCTGGAACTGGATTACAGACAGTTGTGAGCTCCCATGTGGGTTCTGGGAACTGAACTGCGGTCCTCAGGAGAGCAACCAGTGATCTTAACTGCCGAATCTCTCCGGCCCCCAGGATTTGGGGTTTGCTGGTTAGACCACACACCCTGTGCCTTCCTAGGTGCCCGTGAACTCACCTTTAGGGTGATCACCCATATTTGGAAGGGACTGAATTTACTGTTGCTATTTCTTTGTTTCTCTGTAATTCTGAAGTTGCGATCTTTTTAAAGAAGTGAGCTTGAGCTGATCTTGAAGCTCTTAGAGCCTGCACAGCCTAACACCACAAAAACCAAAAAAAACCAGAAGGCGCCTCAGGCTACAGGTGTGGTGGAAACCTACTGGGCCTCTCTGTAAACTGTGTTAAATCCTTTCAAATCTCTGGAGTTCTTTTGTTGGATTGGTGGTGTCAGGGCAAGGGTTTGTGAATATTCCCTAAATTTGATCAGATGCAAATCAATCGATTGTTCCTAAACTGAGACCTGGAAATCAGGATTAGAGCCATGGAAGACAGAGAATGGGATCATTTAATTCTTTTTATTCCCTTTTGCTGCTTATTTAACTAATTAACTTACTTTGTAACAGGTTCTCACTATGTAGCCATTGGCTGGCCTGGAACTTGCTATGTAGACTAGGCTGACCACAGAGATCTGCCCTTCTCTGTGAGTGCTGACTAAGAGTCACTACTGTGTCAGGCTAAGCTCCCTTCTAAGAGACTGAGAAGGTCCATGTAGTTTCCTTCACCCAAGAAACAGACTGATTATTTAATTTTTCTCCAGGGAGTGGCAAATGGAGAGAGCCTTTCAGACAGCTCTGTGGTTGCTGCAACCAGATGTCGTTTTCATTTTGGGGGACATCTTTGATGAAGGGAAGTGGAGCGATGCCCAGGTAGGATCTGGGTTCCAGTTCTGCCTCAGGACTTACTTTGGCAGCCCAGACAGTCCGTGAAGTTCTAGTGGCTTGGGTTGGGAGTTTTTCTTAATACTAATGATGAGAATGCTTGATCCTGTGGCTCGAGGTGTTGCTCACCAGTGGAGTGGGTGCTTGGCATGTGTGGGGCCTTTAGTTTGGTCCCTAGCCTCCAAATATAGTCTATCTTGAAGATGCTTAGGATTTTTGCCCAATGCTAATCTTGCATTAGGTCATCTAATCTTTTATTATCTATGTAGGAAATATGTGATTAGGATGACATCATTTATATAATTGGAACACAGTTTTGTCACCTTCTGGGGAAAGGTAGATTTAGGCAAGAGGGTGCTAATTCCCCTTTCCTAGAAGTACAGGATACATGCTGAGATGGACATTTAACTTCATATACTTCTTTTTTCTTTTGGTGGCACAGGGGATTGAACCCAGGGTCTTGTGTGTGTTAGGCACCACTCTACCACTGGACTATAGTCTAGACCCTAATTTTATCCCCCTGTAACTGCGTCTCTTGGGAATTAGTTACTTTCCATTGTCCTTTGCCATCCTTTCTGCTGAGCAAGAGTCGCAGGAGCAGTGACAGAAGCCTCAGGGATCTGGTGTGAGGTCCCCTGCAATCAGGGCCTGAGACTGCTATTAGGTAAGGGGATGCCATCTTTCCACACAAGGAAAGAGCTGTCAGAGTGTTCTCCTTATTACGTTCTTAAAACAAAGGAGGAGTGTTCTTGCTTTTGACTTAAAAATGTTCATCCACTTACTGTTTTTTTTTAAGAAGGGATTTTTTTTTAAGATTGATTTTTCTGTGGCTTTCATGCCGTGCATCTCGATTCTATTCATTTCATCCCCTCAGCCCTTTATATTCATCCTCTGCAACCACCCCCAATAAAATAAAATTTAAAATAAAACCCCCAAACAAAAACAACCAAGCTAACATTAAAAAAACACCACCCCCCAAAAAAACAAAGAAAGAAAGAAAAAAAAAAACCTCATCACAGAAGCTGCAGCGTGACACAGTGTGTCACACAGTAGACCCTTTGGTCCACACGTCTTTACTTGCAAGTAAGTGTCCATTGCAGTGAGTCATTGGTCGGGATCGAGGCCTCTGGCTTCTGCTAAACCCTCAATACGGACCGTCACTGGGACTCCTCTTGGTTATCCTGTTGTCCTGTGTCATGGAGATCCTGCAGCTTTGGGTCTGTGGGTCCAGCCCCTTCACATGCTCCAGCAGTTTAGAAGAGGTTTTTATTGGGAAATATTCACAGACCCATTGACATCTGCCAGAACAGTCCAAAAGCTGTTAAAATCTCAGGGTCTGGAAAGAGCTCAGTGGCTAAGGGTGTTGTTCTGCCTAGCTTGTCCACCACAGCATGCAAAGAAAGGATAACCGAGGCAATGTACATGACTGCAATGTAAAATAATTTTAAAGAGGTCCTGGATTATCTGTGAGCCTATGGTCTAAACCACTGTAACGTTTATTATAAGATAACCTCCAATTAAACATGAGGGAACAGAAATGCCCGTAGTTCTCAACCTTCCCAATGCTGTGACCCTTTAATACAGATCCTCATGTTGTGCTGACCCCCAGCCATAAAATTATTTTTGTTGCTACTTAATAACTAATTTTGATACTGTCATGAATTGTAATGTAAATAGTTTTTGAAGATAGGCTAGCTACCAAAGGGGCTGAGACCCACAGGGTGAGGAAATGCTCTATGTAAAAGTAACCAGCTACACAGGGAGTTCAGCTTTATGCATGGCTGCTGTACACTAGTAGCCGTATACCAAGATTTTTCTAAGTTTTTATTCTGATTTTATGTTGTTTTAACTTTAAACATAAATGAACCTTTAACTGCCTTGAAGGAATCTATCTGCTTATTTAGTCAGGGAGTGCTGTATTTAAATTTTTAAAAGTTGAATAGTACCCAGAGTGATTTTTTTTTTTTTTTGCCTACCTTAGGTGTACTAAATATATCATATTTCGCCACAGTTATTCTGTTGATACTTTCAGGCTTCTCAGAAGGAAAACTATATTGACATAACTCTGGATCTTTAATAGAGAATGCAAGTGTCTGAATAATCTTGACATATAAATTGTGATGTAATCTTCCACATTTCCTTTTCCCAGATGTCATTAATTATTCTTCCCACAGTGGATTCTGGAGGATACCATTACCCCTATCTTGGTTGAGATGTGTGAAGGTTGAATTGATATTTACTGGGTCTGTTCTTTTAAAGCTAATTTTAAATTTATTTTTTGAGAATTTTATACACCGTATTTTTAATCATATCCTTTCTCAGCTCCCAGCTTCTCCCAGATCCTTCCTTCCCAACTTCACATTCTCTCAAAAACCGAAACCCAAAGAGCAAGCTACTAAAACCCATAGAGTCCCTTTGGGTTGACCAGCACTCCTGAGCATGGGGCCTACCCTGGAGTATGGCTGGCATCCTCAGTGTCCCTCCATGGGAGAAAACTGATTTTCCCTTCCCCAGCAGCTATCACTTGTGACTGACTCCTTGGCTAGTGCTGGGACTTCCCCTCCTTAGAGCTGGGAGTTTTGTCTGGTTTGAGTGTATGCAACTCTGTGAATTCATATGTGCATCTGCCCTGTTGTCTCTGGAAAGAGCTTTTTCCTTAAAATTGTCCACCACCCCTGGCTCTCTTCTTCCACTGTGAGCCTAGAGGGGAGGGGTACAGTAAAGACATTCATTTAGGGCTGAGACCTCCAAAGTGCCTCTCTCTCTGCACATTGTCCTGTGTGGGTCTCTGTGGCACAAATCCTAATTGACATTATAATAAAACTCAGAGCCAGATATTGGGGTAAATGCTTAAAGATCAGAGAGTCAGAGGAACTTAATCTTTGAATCTTGTTACAAATTACATCTTTTGAACAATGTGACTTCAAAAATCACAAAACCATACACAAAGCTGTTAAGACATTTACACATTCTCTCAATACCTTTTCTTAAATCTAAATTGGGGACAGTTAATAAATCTAACTGCTTCCCATGACTCTTCCCAAAATTCTTTTCTGTGTCATAAGTTATGATCCTGGCTTCCCTGAATGTGGAGTTTCTAAGTGGAAAATTCCTCAGTTTATTGTAGCAAATTCTACCCCATTTACTCCAGCTGCTAATAGATATCTTGTAAAAAGAATTAAAACTTGACCCCTTAGTAGTGTTACATGCCTTAGAGCCCAGCATTTGAAGGCAGAGGCAGGTGGACCTCTGGGTTCAAGGCTAGCCTGGTCTACAGAGCAAGTTCCAGGACAGCCAGGGCTACACAGAAAAACTCTGTCTTAAAAGACCAAACCAAATCAAACCAAACAAAAACCCTTTTTGTTAGTATGGAGTAGAGGTTGCCTTCTCCAGTCAAAACAGGACCTCCTTTTTTTATTTTTTATTTTTTATTTTTTGCCAGAGGGAAGAGAGTCTGAGGTTCTCAGCTGCGGTTTTTGTTCCTTCAGGCCTGGGCAGATGATGTGCAGCGGTTTCAGAAGATGTTCAGGCATGACAGCCATGTACAGCTGAAGGTGGTCATTGGCAATCATGACATAGGATTCCACTATCAGTAAGTAGTGTGTGAAAGAATCACCCCCCCAAAATGTTTGCTTAGTTATTATTATTTTATTGCTAAAATTTGGGGAAAGCTGTATTTGTGTTTTACCAAAGAAAGTAATTTTCTTTCAAAGACGAAAGTCCTGAAATGGAGGCCCTTTAAATAATAATAATATTATTATTATTAATAATAATATTATTAATAATAATAAAATTGGCATACTTACACTTCAACAAATATCTGGCATGCATAAGTTGTATGTACCATGAGAAGAATATAACTTAAAATGTAATTAACTTATTTTATTTATTATCTTTTGAGACAGGGTTTCACTGTGTAGCTCAGGTTGTCCTGGAACTCACTATGTAGGCCAGGCTGATCCCAATCTCTGCCTGCCTCTGCTCCCAAGTGACGGGGTTAAAGATGTCACCATAGCTGGTTAGTTTTGTGTTTGTGTTTTGAGACTCCGTCTTACTATGTTGTTCAAGCTGGCTCTCAAACTTGCAAGCCTCCTGCCTTCAATCTCTAGATGAAAATGTACACTTAATGTCAAACTATTTAGAAGTCAGAATATAAGTCTCTATGTATATTGCTAGCTCACACTACAGTAGACTGTGATGCATATGTGCCAGTCTTCTAAGTATTTTCTGTGCACTAACATCTCTCTTTTTCATGTCTCGTTTATTGCTCCACTGAGATCTCAGGGAATGAAGTAACTTACCCTCCCCTGACGATAGGCAGGGAACCTGACCTTTGAACTTCAGTCACTAATGCCAGACTGTGGAAATTATTTCTTGACCTGAAAAGTGTTTCTTTTTATAATTGGATACAGGATGAGTAAATACAGAATAAAACGCTTTGAGAAAGTGTTCAGCTCTGAAAGGCTATTCTCTTGGAAAGGAGTTAAGTGAGTATTATCTATAAATTCTTATGAATTAAAAAAAAAATGAGTTTCTGGGGCTGAAGCCCAGAGCCTGAGAGCCTTCCACTGAACTGTGCCCCTGTTATTCAAAGGTGGTTGCCCTATGGTCAGACCCATATCCTCCGTTACCTGGTCCCTTGCTTGCTGATGGTCATTGTGGAATTGTTAGATGGGAAACTTAGAACCATCCATGATAAACAAATCAGTTTATGACTCGGCCCACTCACGGTGGGTGTGACATTGTCTGCCCTGCTCCTAGTGTTAGACATTCAACATCCCACTTTTTTGTGTTTTTTTTATTTTTTATTTTATTTTTTTTTGTTTTGTTTTACTTTGCTTTTGCAGACAGGGTCTTGTTATATTGCCCATGCTGTGGCAAACTTCTGAGCTGGGACTGTAGGCGCATGCATGCCACAGTGCACACCATGAAGCATCTTCTCATTTGATCCAAATGTATCTTACCATTTTGCAAAGGACACTCTGATAGGTATGCTATCCTGGCATTTGGTACCAAGTGTGTCCACTTTCTGTGGCTCTCTCTGCCTTTCCAGTTCATCAACCTAGCCCTTAGTCATTGGGTGCCCACACAATGGGCCATAAGCAGAGCCACTCTGGACCTTTTCTCTGCTGGAGGCGGTACAGCCTCCTAGACTGTGTGCCCTGCTCTAGTCCACACAGAGGAGGGGGTCTCTTCTTCTTTAGTCCTGTCCCTCTGTGGTCCCAGCACTCTGCTGGCGGTGCAGCGAGAGACCTACTGTCACTATAAATAGCTGGTAATGAAAATAGTATGGGTTTTCTACCAGTACCTCGTTCATAACCCTGTTGGGGGAAGGGTAGAGACAAGACTTTCCAGGAATACCTTCCTTTTCTGTCTAGTTGTGGGACTGAAGTCACTGAGTGAGTTCTGCCTAATCATGACACTTCATAATTTATACTTGCGTTCACCAGATTTCAGGCCATTTCAGCTCCCTATGCCAAAACTGGTTTACATTTTAAGCAGTTTGCTGATAAGTTCCTCTCCCATGCTCAAATGCTGTGTACACAGGAAATAAAGTTGTATTTTTATGGGAGTCCATAGAAATGTGACAGAGGTAGAGGCTAGCCAATTTGATCTTACTATCCTGCTTAGGGATTATCCAAGCCCACTTCATTACCAATCAGCACTTGGTCCTGAGTGTTCCTTGCTGTGTGTGTGTGAGTCCTGTGAGCTTCCTGGGCCCACTGGAGTTTGCTGTTCTGAGCACTTGTTGAATTGTTTCATTAACCCTTCCCCACAGGTGATTTTGTAGTCTTCCCGATCTTTCCCACACCTACACAGGTGAGACACAGGCTCAGGAGCTTGCCCAAGGACACACTTCTAACTGGCTGCTGGATTGAGGGGTAGTCTGACCCCATCATTTCAGTCATGTAGGATTTCCCACAAGTTACAAGTTGGTTTTTTTCTTTCATTTGGAGCAACAGAAATAGGCCCAGCCTCATTGTATCTTGGATATAATATTTTGTCTTTGTCAATATTAACTCAAAATTAGTTTAGATGGAATCAAGTTGTTCTTGGCTTGCTTCTTCACACCATAGATGCATACTGTTGTTTCCATGGGAACAGTGGGAAAAGAGGCTCACACATTTGTCTAGTGGTCTGACCTTCTGCCTGCTCCTGTCTGCCTCAGTTTTGTGATGATCAACAGCGTCGCAATGGAAGGGGATGGTTGTAACATCTGCTCTGAAGCGGAAGCTGAACTCAGAGAGATTTCTCGTAAACTGAACTGCTCCCGAGAGGTAGGAGACCATTGGAACAGCATAGGCCTCTGTGCTCCTGTCTTCCAAAGGTGCCACTGGCTGTTAGTCACCCAGTTCCCCTTCCCTCTCCCACTGGGTGAGCACTGGCTTTGCTGGGTTAACAGGGTGACTTCTGACCAGCAGGTGCAGCGATCCAGTGAGTGTCGAGGTGAGCATCAGCTCCCCATTTCTGCCCCCGTGCTGCTGCAGGTGAGCTGGGGGAGGAAGTTAAGTCCAGCCAGCCACACTTCTGAGAATATCACTGATACTACTTTAATCCTGGACAGCACTACCCGCTCTATCGGGCCAGCGATGCTAATTGTTCTGGTGATGACGCAGCCCCTCTAAAGGAGAGGAATGTCCCCTTTAAGGAGAGATATGATGTTCTTTCTCGGGAGGCCTCACAAAAGGTGGGTGGTGGTGTGATCTCATGCCATTGTCACATGGGGACAGCAGAGTGAACACAGAGGGCCTTTGTGATTACTAGCTGTAGAAAGGGGTTTTGATACCACCTCAGATTTCAGCTTAATCGATTCGCTATTTCCTAATCTCAATTAAAATTACATTCTCATCTAATTTTATTTTGTGAATATATATTTTATGTGCATTGTTATTTTGCCTGCATGTGTTTCTGTGTGAGGATCGGTGGATTCCCTGGAATTGGAGTTAGATAGACAGCTGTGAGCTGCTATGTTGGTGCTGGGAATTGGAAGAGCAGACAGTGCTTTTATACTGAGCCATCTCTCCAGCCCCCTCAGCTAATCTTTACATTAAATGTTTTTACATCCACCTAAATGAATGGAGTGTAAATAAAATTTAGAGTCTAACTTGGGGTGATTTAATTAGAAATGTATTTTCTCAAATATGTATATTTAATAAAAGTACACATTAACTCTAGCATCTATATATAATAGAAATATATTAAAATGTAAACATAAATATTAAATATATATACAAATTTATATTCTAAATGTAAATGTATGTGTGGAAAATTTCAGAAACAAATTTATAAAAATAAACGAGGTTCTAAGGTTTACTAGGAATAAGGACGTTGAGGAAGCATAAGTCTGCCCTACCTATTAAGGATTACTGTTAATCTGAGTGCACCTGTCAGTGGTCCAGGTGAAGCTGTGGGGCATCACTCTCAGTCTGAGCACTAACTGCCTACCTACATCTCCTTGGCTGTCAGCTGCTGTGGTGGTTCCGGCCTCGCCTGATTCTGAGCGGCCACACACACAGTGCTTGTGAGGTGCTCCATCCTGGGGGAGCCCCCGAGGTGAGCGTCCCATCCTTCAGTTGGAGGAACAGAAACGACCCCAGCTTCATCATGGTAACGTAAACCTTTATTTTTATCTGAAAGCCTTCTGGAGTATTGAAATCAACACAGTAACCGACTATTTAGTGGCTGCAATCTGTAAAAACATACAAAAGCCAGAAATAATTTGCCCTCTTTGCCCATCTGTAATCACCCGTCTGGGGACAAATAGGCAGGGCATGACTTCAGAGGGACTCCGAGGAGCAGCTGCTGGATTTTTATCTTGAGAGCAGAGGTGGAGTCCAGCAAGTGCCAGTTTGTTCCCAAGGAAACAGTTGTCTACGCATTAGCACACCTGGCCATCTTTCGTTTTCTAAGTGTGTCAGGCACACGGTAGTACAGAATTTCCAAGTTGATGAAATGTGTTGACTCAGTGAAACACCTTCTTTGTAACCATGGGTTCTAACACCCAGTCTCATGCTGCCATTCTGTAATTCTAGCTATAAAAGGGGGGAGGGGGAACTTGTGTTTTCAAGTACAAGTAAGTGAAAAATTTGCTACCTTGATTCTACATTGCAAACTATTTATATTGAAAAGCCTATTAGAGATGCAGGGGCACTTCTGGTTGACAGAGTGACTGCTCCATTATCAAGTGGCAGGGAAACGCTTGTCCTCTGGGACTGATACCTCTTGGTCTCCCTCCAGGGCTGCCCTAATGTGAGGAATACATTTTAGACCTTCTCTCCAAGCCAGCAGAGCTTTGGTGTCTTTCTTTGTCAGCACCTGTGTGGCTGGTGGCGATTTGTTATGTTTGAAGCCCCTTGGTCCTGGGTGAAGAGGGCTCTTCCCTTCCGGACTCACCTGAGGGAACCTAGAATACAGCCTCTAAGCCAGATTGTTGTGCCGGGGACTCGCCCTAAAGCATAAACTTTCTGTTTCTTCCCCAGGGCAGTCTGACATCCAGAGACTATGGTCTCTCCAAGTGCTATCTCCCATTTGAGGACAAGGTGCTGGCCATCTACGGTGCAGCAGCCGGCTTCCTCCTGCTCCTCATCTTAGCTCACTATGAGTATTTGCCCTCATCTTTTCTGTCTGGTTGGAAACTGTGCAGAATGCACAGGAGACGATGAAGAGCCAGTGATGGTTGCATATGGTAATATAAATCAAAGCAGTGACATAGGACTTCCTCCGGTGGGGCTCATGTGAGCCACAGAGGAGAGCCAATGTTGATTGTCCTGATGCACATCGTGGGAATTCCGAATCATCAATGCCAGTGACTGCAGAATGAACAGTTGACTGTTCTCATGCTAGAAAAATGGAACGTTTACTCGACAACAAATTTGTCTTATTGTTTTATCAAATATATGTATAATCAAAGCTTGTATCTGTATAGTATATAAATGTTATGGACGCTGTCACTTGCATGCACAACACACAGCCCTTGCTTCCTCAGGGGACCCAGCAGCTCTGGTGCACACTTGAGGCTACGTGTGTTCCTAAAAGTTGAATTTTCTCTCTCCCTCTATGAAGTGGCTCTCAGTTTCTTGTAGATCATGAAGTTGTATGCTCAAAAGTACAGATTCAATGTGCAGGAACATGTCTGTTATAGGCTCTTGTGTTTCTGTGCTAATGGATTCAGATTTTTAGTTAAATGTAATTTTCTCTCTAGGAGACCATGATGTCACATCTGAATTCAGTGCCTGTTGAGTAAAACTTGAAAAAATGGAGGACATGGATGTTTGGAATTTAAAAATAAATGGTGTGGAAATTTTGTCAGATAGAGCATATTCTTTTTTTCCTAAAGGAGTCGCTCTTTTTTTAATGATCCAATTTTATTTATTTATATTTTTTATTTTGATTGAGTCAGGGCTTATGTAGGCTTCAGAGCTATACATTCAGCCCCTACAAAAAAATTTAAATAGTTCTTTAGTAACAGAGAACTGTTGAGTAATAATGTACACAGTAGTGTAAAGCTTAACCTCTGTGTGTGTGTGTGTGTGTGTGTGTGTAGGCAAGCTTTCTTCTTGCTTTGCTTTGAAAGTGCATGGGGGAACTTTAATGTGGGTTCAGATGGAAGTTTTATGCAGTGGTGGAAAAATGGTATAAGAGACATTGGTAAGTGGAGGAATGTGCTGTACTGACTAAGGCTGTCATCTTTTCATGGAAGAACATCTCAACCAGGGTAAATTTATAAAGCATTGCACAATGCCAACTTATGGAATAAGTTCGAGACCACAATAAGTAGATGAGTAAGTAATGCAGGCTATCACTCCTCTGTATTTGTACTGATGAAAATTTAACGTTGGGCATCTTTACAGATGGCTCTAAGTTATTCCCAAAGCCTCAGCTGTAGACAGAGAGAACATCTACACCTCTAGTGCATCGATGCAGCAACCGTTATTTTCTAGGTGTCCACCTGTAACTTGAGGTTGCATTTGCAGAACCGGCACATGTGAGAACAGCCGTATATTTTGTCTTTATATTTAAAATAAAGGTCTTTCTGGGGCTGGAGTTATAGCTGTGGGTAAGGACTAGCAATAGAGTACTTGCCTAGCATGCACTAGGCTCATCCCTAGCAATGCAGATAGATAATAAATACGTAGCTTTGTAGTATTTCCTCTTTAGAAGATCCTGTTCTTATGTCCTCACTTCCCTATGACATTGACAGCACTTTCTTTCCTCTGAGTATCCGTTTCTTGCATGGTGGGACTGTGTGTAGAAAGTAACTAAGGGATGGTAGGCCTGCTACTACCTAGGGAACCTGAAGGAGTCATGAGAAACATTTCATCTCGGAAAAGGGGAAAGAAAACCCTTGGTACCCTAAAAAAAGAGTAGATTGTAATTTATGCCTTGGATCGGATCATCCCAGTTGTGCAGTAGCTGAGGTTCAGAGCAGTAAAAGCAGGTGGCTGTGACAGTTCCAGTGTTTGGGATGGCACTGCTGGTAAAGTGGATGATTCTGAAATCAATGATCTTTCATAAATACCAACCTGATAAAAATATCCCAAGATGAACAGATTCCACCGATTCCCCACTGTGAAGCACGCAGCAGGCTGTGTGGACTACAGGCTGCTGGCCCAGCTGGGACATATTTCCTTACAGGTATGGCCATCACCAAGGCACAGAACTCTACAAGGAGGTTTTGTTAGTAGTCATACAAAAGAGTATGTTTTGTGGTCTGTACAACAACAAAGAGAAGATGGGAGAGACTAGGCCCAGCTATCACGAAGGTGTAGAGGACACCTTGTTCATAGACAGGATACAATTTGCAGTAGTGAATGTGGCAGGTTTTCTGCCTAAACGTAAAAGGTTCCAAGAAATATTCTACTCCAAATGCCCGAAGCTTACAGCAACAGCAACCACAGCTTTAAAGAACTGACTTGCTCTGTTGCTGGCTTGGGTCTACTCTAAGCCTTGGGCCAATGCCGATCAGAAGGGGCAGCTACCTGTTAGCCTGATGTTTCATGAAGGAAAACCATGAAGAGCCGCAGTGCATGACACCGTAGGGACAGTTTTGTGATCATGCTTGATAACTTGAAAACAATATATTTCCCCCATTTACGGCTGTCTTTGATGAGTCAGCTCATCAGCCAATCAATCAAAAATAAATAGGCTCTCACTCAGAGACACTTTGCTACAGTATCACCCAAGTGAGAGTTGGTGGCTTTGCAATGATACAAATTGGTGATGGGAAGCTGTTTAGTCCGGTGAAAAACAAAAGCTACAGAAACCAAACCTGGGGGACAGAGGTAGCCAGAGGCTTGGTGGTCACACACAGGCATACCTAGGACAGAACAGATGGCAGCCTGGTGACACTAAACACTACACTCTACCATGGCTTGGGGTGAGAGACAGGCAGGTTAGGGAGGATATACCGCCTCATGGGGTGGCCAAGAGGGAGGGGAGGCGGCAGTGAGGAGGGGGGGGAGGCAGCCCCTCACAAGAGTTCGTACTGCTTGAGGTGCATTCTCTGGATGATGTCACGACAGTCGTTGAACACTCTCCGGATGTTTTCTGTGTCCACGGCGCAGGTGAAGTGGGGGTAGCAGTAATGTTTGCCATCGCCCGTGGCTGTGCTGATCCTCTGTTAAAAAAAAAAAAAATGCTGTGCTCAGGATGACAAGGTCCAGTGCAATCAAATGAGAAGACAATGTAGGGGACACTCTATATAGAGACTAGAGAGGACTTGGGCTGACTGGCTTTCACAAACTGTTTAGGTACCAAGCATGTCCCACGAGAGAGTTAAACTTCCCCTAGTCACAGGCACCAATCTGAGCTGAAAGAGGCTTTGGAGAGAGCAGGACAGGCTAAGATTTCCAGGATGGAAATTTCCAGCATCTGACTATATTGCGCTGATGAACGGAACTCTGCTAGTGGAAATACATTTCGTCTGTATACGTTGTAGATACCGCCATTAACGCATTCCACTGGGGCAGAAGGCAGGAGCTGATCTCTAACTCAGTTTTAATTTACTTGTATTTATTTTGTGGAAGGGTCTTGCTATATTGCCCACACCAACTTTGAACTCCAGAGCTATAACCACCCTCCTGCCTCACCATGCAACTGAGCTACCTGATACAACTAATTTATTTAAGTATCCACATGTGATCTCAGTCAGATGTATTCTCCACACTGGCATTCGTGCATATGTGTGTGTGTCTTGGAGAGATGTTCTCTGCTGTCAGCTATTGGAAACACAAGATTAAACATGATCCATCTGTGAAGCTACCTGAGGCAGACTAGAGCAAGGTAGAGCTGAATTGCATCTCCAAACTTCTATGTTGGATCTGAACTCTCCAATGCCTCAGGATGTGCCTGCATTTGGTGACAAGATCTTTAAAGAGACAACTATGGTTAAATAAAGTCTTTAGTTTGAACTTGAGTCCAAGACAGCTGCTGTTCCTGTAAGGGAGGAGGTCAGAACACAGACATGTAGATGCTGATCATGGGGACACAAAGTGGGATGCCATCCATGAGCCAAGAAGAACAGCCTAAGGATTAGGTTCTCTGTTGGCACCTGACTTCAGACTTCCGCATCCAGAGCTGTGAGGAAACATTTCTATTGGCTGAACCTCTAGTCTGTGGGATGCTGGCCTATGGGATGTCACTTTGGCAGCTCCCAAAGCCCCAGAAGAATCAAATATACTTTCTAGCTATAGGTGGCCACTGGAAGGATCCCAGAGCCTCCTGTTCAACATCTTTTGACTGCAAAGCATCTTGGGACACAGCCTTTAAGGAGCTGTTAGGACCCCAGCAAGGGTCTTGGGGAAATAAATGTTCATATGGTTGTGAAACTCCTCAATGGGATTCAGAATGGATATTTGTCCCTTGTGAGTGTGTTTGTTGTTGGGGATGGAATCCATATCACCACAAGACAGACAAAGTATTCTACCAGTAAGTAGCCCTGGTCCAGCTTTTTTCTTCTTTTTTTTTCTTTTCTTTAGCATAAGTACATTGAAATGAATGTCTTGGCCCTGATGTTTCAGGTGGAATATTTGGAGGGAGAGACACATGTTTTCTTCTGTAATTGATTGGTTTGCCCATGTTTGGAGCAACATACATTTAGCGAGTGAATCATTGTCAGACTGAATTTTCAAACTTCAAACCGCCTAGATCTCTTACTGAACTGGATTCATTCACTGATGAATTTATCATTAGTTGAACTGGGCAAACCAGGTATGCCTGTCACCTTAGGAAGCACGGGAAATCAACTAAATAATTGAGGCCAGCCTGGGCTATGTAGCCAGCTCCAGACCACAAGATGGCAAGATCTTGTTTCAGAAAATAACAATAAAAATAAAAAAAAAAGAGATCTAGATAGTTCTTTCCAACCATGGCCCACTCCTGAGGCTTGAGGAGAGGATGCCCAAGGTATAAATCCTCAAATGTGTCTGTCAAACATGGGGACATAGGGTAAGAGACAAAAGACTGTGTTAAGACAGAGGTGTAGCTCAGCTGACACAGTTCTTGCCTATCCTGCGAGGATTTATTTCCACACCCACAAAACTGGACATGGTGGTGTAACCCTGTCATCTCAGAACTTGAACATCAGTATCAACCTCTTAGCCACTAAGATCAGTTTTAAAGACTAAGGCTTTGGGAACTGGCTTCTCTTGAACTTGGGTTCACCATTGATTTTGAGGGACAGGACAGCTTGAAGTGACTGGTGGGACCTTGTGGGGTGACTATCTGGCTCTCCTCCTGGCTACCTGGTCCTAAGTTCCTCCTGCCTGTGAAGGATGGCTCTCTTGCCATCTCCTGTGGGAGGTGGAGACCTGCGTGACACACCTTACTCAGTGACTTCAATGGCTGGACCTTCATCTAAGGAGAATGCTCACCCTGCACGTGGCCTTCTCTCACAGCAGACTTCTTCCCCTCCTCAAAAAAGAAGTCCACTCACTTCACACATCCCTCTCCAGGTCTTTCCTTTAGCCTTCTTGAGGCCTGAGTTACCTAAGTCATTATTTCATGACAGGACAGCATGGCACAGATGGAGTAAGCACTGAACCCCCAGCTCTGCAGTCTGTCTGATGCCTCTGCCCCAAAGCTGCGAGTTCTAACTCTGAATGTCTTAGAGCTCTGACAGCCATGTTCCAAGCCAAGATGTGTGCTATCACCTCTGGACCCTTAAGACCTCTGGCCAGAAAGCTCCATCACAACCTAGGTGTGTCCAGTGCTTGAAGGTGCATTGGTGAGGAGACAGATCTTTTAAAATCTTCATTTAAATGCCCAACATTTGTGTGGTTGGTTAACTTTTAGTTCATGTTATAATAGCATTTTATGGATTTAAAAATGTGTTTATTTTTTATGGCCTAACAGGATACAGGATGGAGAATGAATACACACACACACACACACACACACACACACACACACACACACACACACACACACACATGGTTGGGTATGGTGTCATTGAAATAATGACTAATGATATTCCACTGTACTCATATATTGGTGCCTAGCCCAGTCATCATCAGAGACTTCATCCAGAAACTGATGGGAGCAGATGCAGAGATGCACAGCCAAACATTAGGCAGATCTCAGGGAACCCTGCATAAGAGGGAGAACTGAAGGGGCCAGAGGAGTTGAGAACAGCACGAGAACATGCCTCACAGAACCAACTCATAGGGGCTCACAGAGACTGAAGTGACAATCAGGCAGCCTGCATGGATCTGACCGAGGTCTTCTGCATACATGGTACATGTGTGTAGCTTGGTGTTCTGGTGGCACTCCTAATATGGGCGTATGTGTCAGATGTCCGTGACTCTCTTGCCTGCTTTTCAGATCCCTTTTCTACTATTGGGTTTCTTTGCCCAGCCTTGATTATGAGAGTTTGTGCCTAGTTTTATTGTAACTTTTTAATGCCGTGTTTGGTTGATGTCCCCGGGAGGCCTGCTCTTTTTTGAATGGAAATAGGAGGAATGGATCTAGGGGAGAGGGGATTTGGAAGAGTGGAGGGAAGAGAAATTATGGTTGGGATATAACCAGAGAAAGAGAGAGGGAGGAGGAGGGGTGGGGGGAGAAAAGAACCTGTTGATTTACTATGAAATACATACATTGCCTTACTGAAGTGATTTCCAAGCTGTGTGTGGTGACATAGGACTGTTCTCTTAGCTACTTGGCAAGCTAATTTAGGAGAAGCACATGTTCAAGGTGAGACAAGGCAAATTAGTCAGACCCTGTCTCAAAATTGAAAAAAAACAGAATGTATCTCTGTGAAGGCTCTGAGAATCCAACCGCAGAGAAAATGGCTCACTTGTTTAACTGGGCAGGTCTCCAGTTCCCACACTGTTCTTCACCTCTTGGGAGACTTTTGTTCCTCTCTAGGGACTCGATTGGAGCATAGGGCTTTATGCATGCTGTGCTGAGTGCTGTATCACTGAGCCAGACCCTAGACAGGAGCCTGGTCTCTTTATAGTTATTTTCTAACTCATCATAGGGCTTTTGAGAGGGAGCTTATCCTAGGCAAGGGCACAAAGAAAGGACACATGGGAGGGCTGTGGACCATCTCTGCACTGACTGAGCCAAGATTCCCATTTGTCCAGAGCTGGACATTTCTCAGCATCTGTACTACACATGGGGTCTTAATAGGAATATACCCTTGGAAATGTCTTGGCATTTCCCAGTTTTAAAATAGTAAAAAAATAAATCTCATAGCCAGCTACACACAGTAGGTTATTCCAGAATAACACAACAACAGTGTGCAGGGCCTGCTGCCATGCACCTGTAATCCCAGGAATAGAGGTAAGAGGAAAGTAAATTAGTGGCCAGCCTGGGCTACACAATGATTCCGAGGCCAGCCTGGGCTACACATACTTTGTCTAAAAAAAAAATGACTTGGATATGGCTCAGTGGTGTAATGCTTGCCTGGCATATATAAGGTCCTGAAAACCAAAAGTCAAACAATCAATAGACCAAACCAAAAAAAAAAAAGTATACAGCAAACACGGCAAATAGAGAGAGGGAGAGGGGCATAATTTCACATCAGCCTGCTGGTGCAGACACCAAGGTTTGCATGTGTGCAATGTAGGCTCTGCAGGAGGACTTGCTGCAGTTTGGAAGACGTAGGGGAGCAGTGTGCAGCCGTCACCTGCTCCGCCCTCCCAGGAACTGAGTGCGGATCTAACCTCTCAAGTCCATGTGCAGGAGAGGCTAACTGCGTCTCTCTTGGCTCATGATTTGGGAAACTGTGATCATGAATGAGCAAACAGCAGAGAACAAGGTACCTGTCAGGTGTTAAAAAACGAGAAGGGTAACGGAATTACCTACCAAAAACAGATCTCGGATAAAGAACTTGGCTCTCGTGACTTTGGGATCTTCTCCTGCATCTGGTGTTGCTGTTGAAATTACAAATGAAATTTCTATTAACCACCAGGAAGTAAAAACACGTAAGTATAACAATGCAGAAGGAATCAGTGACACAGAGCTATGTATGTTCATGGCATTAACATACATGTAGGACAGGGCAAAAACTAAGCATAATGTTTCTTTTCTTCTCCCCCAAAGCACATGCTCTTGCTGCACAGGCTGATTGAGTTTACAACAAAGGAGAGATTGCACCCCAAACCCTTTCCCGCAACCTGCTGATTCTCACAAGGAATGGTCCCGTGTTGCTCACGATTTTCCTGCACTAAAGCCAGAACTTTGGGTGATGGGTGGAGATGGAACACAAAGAACAAAGAAGTCTGGGGTTCTCTGTCCTCAATAGTGCTAAGAAATGCCATCCCAACTCCAACTCTAGTTTCTAGAAATGCCCCTTTCTGTTTGGCTTCATTTAGCTCATTGGCTCACATTTTTATAAGAGCCTTTACTATTCCTTTAGCAAAGCACTCCTACAAATGCCCTGTGGCATAAGACACATGGGAAATTAAGCTCAAGTAAGACATAGATGACAAGCTCTGGGTTACCTTCTTCGCCTTAGCACTGGACCCTTCATCTCAGGAGGCTGGTGTAGGCCACCCAGTGGGGACCGCCAGTGTTGCCATCAAGGGCCATGTAAGCCACAGGAGGGTTGACAGCACAGGTCTGGACACCAGATGATGGAGGCCTGTCTTCCCTTTAGAGCTCTGCCTATGTGGCCTGGAGCAAGATGCATCACCTTTTGTTTTAAGGCCAGTGGTTCTCAACTTTCTTAATGCTGTGGCTCTTTAATTATAGTTCCTCATGTTGTGGTGACCTCCAACCATAAAGTTATTTCATTGCCACTTCATAACTCGAATTTTGCTACTATTATGAATCACAACATGAATATCTCATATACAACACAAAGGGGTCAGGACCCACAGGTTGAGAATCACTGTTCTATGGAAAAACTAACAGACACCACAACCTGTGAGTTCTGGATGGGGTTTGAATGAGGATGTTCCTGGTCACAAAAGACCCAGCTGGTGGTATGAGAGAATATATCTGGTGTGACATAATTGCATACTCAAATTGCACTTCTTTATGTGGCCCATCTTTAATAGAACATCAAACTCTGAACCATTTACAAGAAAAATCCGAAGTAGAACATTTGATTGATGACTAAGTGTCCTATTCTGAACACATAAGATCTCAAATATCCCACGTCTGCTGACCTTTCATGTACTGACATCATACCACAGATAAGACACCTCCATAGCTGGCTTCATGTCACAGGTCAGTCAAAACCTTCAAGCTATGTATTTGAGATGCATACAAACACATTACAACAGTGAGTTTTGTTTTTAATAAAATATGGGTCACATCTCCCAGAGAAGCAAACATTCCAAAATTCAAAAAATTCTAAGCTCCCCAATACTTTTGGTCCTAAGCATTTTGAATAGGGTTACTCACCCCATCCCCTAGTACTTTGGGAGGTGGGCAGAAAGGATGGTTTAATCTGAGGCAATTTCTTAGATTCACCAGACTTATAGTTACAGGACTATGAGAAAAGAACAGTTGAATCTTTCAGTAGTAAGTGAGACTGTATTTTGAAATCTTACCATCTTCAGGGACGGTATAATTGGCATATTCTGGGAAATAGTCTTCAATTTTTGACTTCCCTGCCAAGACCTTTTCTGCCAGCATATCTTGTTTGTTCAAGAACAAGATGATAGAAATAGTCCGTAACCATCTAGAAAGAACAAAAAGCCATACACATTTCATAATACTATCATGTGAAAGTACTGGTCACAACACTGCCTGACTAAAAGTTCACATGATGCCATTTAGTGGCAGATGCTTGCCCAGTCTGAAGCTCTGATTTTAACACCCTCTCCCGCCCCCCGGCTCTGCAAGACAGGCAAACAGAAAGGTGGTGGAGAGTGGGCCAACGCTGGCATCTTCTCGAAACCGATTTGCTATCATTTGACATACCATTATTCACACTCTCTGTACCATCAATGACAAAGCCCCCCAATATAGCAGTTCACTCTTTTCTTGATGAACCTCTATGGGGACCTACATTTATTGGTAACAAAGCAGAGATATAGGCATGTACTGGATACACTTGGACTGTTGTGATCTAATCTGAAGGGTCTAACAGGCCAGAGAACACCAATGGGAAAAGTTAAAATGTCACTCAAGTACGGAGTGGTTCATTGGTCAATCACAAGGAACTTAATTAGCCTCCAGCCCTCTTTTGTCTTACATGCTTTTACCCCAGGGGAGCATGGGCAGAACTAGATTCCCCACATGTCATATGAGATGCTAAAGGGATGAGGCCCAGGAACAGAGGGTGAGGTAAGAAAAGCTGAAGTCTAGCAAAAGGAACTGAGTTGTCAAATAAACAAAGCCCTCTGAAGTCCTAAGAGGTCCCAGGGATCAGTCCACAGGACTCTGACCACAAATGTAAATGAAACCCATTTCCTCCTTGGGTGCATTCCTTTCCTCTTCTACCTATGTAATTTTTGTACACACTATGCAAACACGCTTATGTTATACAAAATATACCTAAGATCAAATGCATTATATCAAATGATAATTACTATTATTTTAAAAGATAATTTTGTGCCAGGATCTTTTACTCTTGTCCATATTTATAAATAAAGATGAGATTTTTTTTTTTCAGTATTGGGGATCAGACCTAGGGATTTGTGCACAGGCAAATGCTCTACCACGGACTGAGTTATATCCTTTGTGCCTGATCCACCCCCGTTTCTTTGTGAGAGTTTTATAGCCTCGAATTCTTGACAATCCTCCTGCTCTGCTTCCTGAGTGCTGGGGCTTAGAACTTTAGAATTCTTCCCATGTCGCTACAGTGTGGATGTTTTGCTCTGTGCGCTCACTGATAAATGCTCCAAAGTAGGCTTCTGCTTACCTGGTGTCTCCTGGCTCCATTTTTCTCCCATTAATTGATACCATAAAGGAGAATGGTTGACAGAGAGATACTTACTCAACAATACAAACCTTAAATTTTTAAATAATATTTATTTAACATGTATCTATGTTTTGTCTGCATGTGCATGCCTGCTGATGGCTGAGGATGTCAGATTCTCTGGGACTGGAGTTACAGTGATCAGATGTACAGTTTCTGGTAGCCATGTGAGTTCTGGGAATCTTCCAGGGTCCTCTGGCTAGTACTCTTAACCATGTAACCATCTCTCCAGACTCATACAAATAAATTTTCAAGGTCAACTTTTATTTTCTATACTCCTTAGTGATGTTTTTTCCTTAATACTTTATAAAAACCTGGTTTTTAACTACATGAGTCTGCAGTGGAGTGTATATTGAACATTTCTTTCTGACATAATCAGTTCTCCCTCGAGATTCTGGAAATATCATATGTCTGTGCTATGGCTTTGAGCTATAGGAATTGTAGAGTCTATCTAGTTATCAGTGAACATTCTAAATTGGGTTCTTAAAAACCAACCAACCAACCAACCAGGCATGGAGGCATATAGCTGGAGTCTCAGTAACTCAGGAGGCTGATACTAGAGGACTGAGCGTTTAAGACCAGCCTGGGTCATGTAGGGAGACACCAGGTCAAACAAGCAAACAAACTAATTTTGAAATTAAGATATAACCTGGGACTTCTATGACACATTTAAATAGTCCTAACCAAGCATGTATAAGAGCTCCATCAAAGACTGTTCCCCATGTGAAGTATACCTATCAGATGGGGTGAAAGGCTGACTAAAGTTCAGGATTTGTGTGTGTGTGTGTGTGTGTGTGTGTGTGTGTGTGTGTGTGTGTGTGCACGTGCATGTGTGAATGGGAGCCAGTGGAAGCCAGAAGCTGATATCTAAATATTTTCCAAAATCATTCTCTACTTAGTTTTGAGACAGTCTCTTCCTTGAACCCAGGTTCTTCCATTTTGTCTATGCTGGTTGACCAGTAAGCCCCAGTGATGTGCGTTTCTCCAGCTCCCTGTCTTTACAGGTGCTCATGGTGATGTTCACTTTTTTTTTAAAAAATTTAGATCAGTCTATGTAGCCCAGGCTGGCCCTGAACCCTGATCCTTTCGATTTATCCTTTCTAATATTAGGAGTGTGTGCTGACACTCTTGGCTGAAAGTACGTACCTTTAACATCATCATCCGCACCTTTAACATCATCATCCGCAACAACAGAATAATAAAAGCATCTTAGTCTTCTGAATGTATTATTTTAATAAAAGGCCTGTGATCTAGTGGCACATCTGCATTTTTTCATCACCTGTTATTCCAGATGCTTTCGAACAGGTCCAGTGATTCCCTCAGCCTGTTGGTGTTGTTATCTTCCCGGATCACCATGTTGTAGCTACTGCAGGCTGCCACATAAATGATGGCAGTGACATCTAAGTTGGGCAAAGGGGGAAAGCGTTATAGATGGATGATGTAAGTTTTTCTGGGATTATGACTGCTCAGGACCCAGGCACTATCATTTGGGGATTGTGTCTAGAATGACTTGAATATAGGTCACATGCACAGCTGGGCATTGCTGCACTTGATCAAAGGGTCGACCCAGAAGGTAACTGGAAATGTGGGATGCTTAAATTCTCCATGAGATGCATATTTAAAGAAACGGACATGATCATTTGCTCTACGTGTTATGTTTACTATGTTATACTTTACATATAGATTAGAGTTCGATTAAAACACAGCTAGACATAGCGGTGGGAGCCAGCATCTAGCCCTCCAGAGAGCATGCAAATCACCATTAAAGCACTGGATCCACTTTCTTCTCTCATCCCTCTGGCCACCAACATCAAACATGCTATGGAAGAGAAACAGAGGGATGGCGGTTATTCAGGGGAACTGCGGCAGAGGGGACATGATTTCACTCTTTTCCTATGATGTCAGAACGGTCGGCTGCTCATGATCCCCCTCATGTGTCTCAGCCCTCGACCTTAAGCTACAGGTTATGCAGCCTCTCCTAGCTTCCTCTCTCCTCTTTTGTTCTACACTGTGGTTGTAGGAGTTAAGAGTCAAGCAGGAAACAGCAGACATGGTATCTAGGGACATTTAGAAAGCCTAATAAATGCAGTGGTTTCTACTTCAGACCACATCTTGCACCAAATGCATGCTAAGTCTGTGCCAGGAAAGAGCCTTCTGCTAACTCATGTCAGCTTCAGAAGACTGTCTCCCCTGGGGAAGTGGGAGGTCTTCCTTCCGATCCAGCTACATCCACAGTCCTCTAGTCACCACGTGCTTCTGTCCAGTGTCTGGCAGGAAGACTCTGTCGCCTGTATTCAGGCAGATGACACAGCCCTCCCTGAGGCTCTGCAGAGGTGTTTGGTTCAAGTGTCCACGCAGTTTTCTGTCTGAGTTTCTCTGCAGCTCATCAGATGGACCCTGGCCTCCTCTTCTCATCTTCCCCTGCGCAGTCCTCCCCTTTCCCGGAGCTGTCCTCTCCATCTGGGTGAGCTTTGCAGTGCCTTTGCCGGGGTCCAGCCTCACACAGCCTGCCCTGAACCCCAATTCCAATCCCTTTAGCCTCCAGGCCTTTTTGTGGAGATATTTTCAAATATAATAAAAACATTTGGAGATATCAGAGGGATCTACCCACAGTCAGTCTAGGAAGATCAGACAGTGGTAACTCACACCTTTAATCCCAGCACAGGGAATATCCGGGAGAGGTGACCTACGCCCTTAATCCAATCTGAGTTCGAAGTCATTTTAGTTTATAGAAGGAGTTCCAGGCTCCCAGGCAGGCAGTGGTGGGACCATGCCTTAACTGAGCAGAGAAAGTATTTAAGGCAGGCATAGAAAGACAGAGCAGGCAGAAGAAGCCAGGAGGAGCAAGTCTGAGGAAGCTGGAAGACAGCTGGGTGAGATCTGACTGTGGTGTTTCCTCTCTCTGAAATCTCTGCCTTTCCCAGAGATCTGGCCCTGAGTTTCCTTCATTCGTGCAACACCTTGTGGCTCCCATTCTGCTCAGAGGCTGGCATCACCACTATCCCTGTCAATGGACATACTCTTAGCTATGTACTCACTGGAAGTTCACTTTATCCACTTGGAATCGTGTCTCAAAAATTCCTGACGTCAGCACTCTGCATCTGAGGAGGTCCTGGGGCAAGAGGAAGTGAATTAAGGTGTGCTGTGACATATGTGTGGTAACTAAGAAATGACAAAGTCTATTATATAAAAAAAAAGTAATTTAAATGCAGATGTAGAATCCCTGCTCAGTTAATCAGTTCACCCTTTGCAAAAAAATCTTGTTTGTGTGCCTCCCAAACCTTTTTTTAAAAAAAGATTTTATTTATTTATTATGTATACAGCATTCTATCTATATGTAGGCATGTACACCTGCATGCCAGAAGAGGAAACCAGATATAGATGGTTGTGAGCTGGGAATTGAACTCAGGACCTCTGGAAGAGAAGCCAGTGCTCTTAACTTCTGAGCCATCTCTTCAGCCTGTCTCTGAAGACTTTTAAAAAGCGATGCATGCCTATATCTTGCTTTACATGACAGTCAAACCTCACTGAACAATGTTCAGAGACAAAGTCTTTGTCTATGTTCTGCAGATACGCCTGGAAGTCTCTGCAGGGGTGTGTAGGAAGTCAGGGATCTCAGGGTTGGACGCTACTGTACTTTAGCAAGCTTGCTGTCCCATCCTGCATAGTTCTGCTCTCTCCAAGATCAAAGATGATGCTCCCAAGGGCATGAAACTATGCACCTTCACAAAGCTGACATCTCCCTGTACTGGGCAGGTGTCATTATGCTATTTATGAATCATCCACTCTGGGAGATGATTGATGTTCCTGCTGTTTTATAACCGTATCATCACACCTGTGTAGGTCACCTCTGAGGAGTGGTGATCTGTCTCTTAATGTTAGAGAGCCCAGGTTACATGGTAGGATATGCTTTTATTAGCATATGTTAATGATATAGTATGATATTTTTGTACATGTATATAATTTATTTTGAGCATGTTCCCTTTTCTCTTACTACTATTTCTTTCCTCCTTCTGACGCCATTTCCTTTTTTATGACTTACTTAGTTCATTCAGGGTTGCTTACAGGACATGGTGAAGGCTTATTTACAGGAATAGAGAAAGAAGTCTCTACCTTCCCTAGAAACCATCGACTTCCCCAGAGACTTGATGAGCCTCCTACTGCAGGCTCTTAAGCTTTTAAGCTCTGTGAGTCAGCAATCAAGACAGAAGCCCAGAGGAGAAAGGGAAACTTCAATCTCCAGGGGACAAAGAGGAGAGAAAGCCTCCATGTGGTTCAAGACCCAGGCCTCCAGGGGTTGCAAATACTCAGGGTAAATTAGGGGCACTAGTTTGTGAGAACACCCTCCTATATTAGTTGGGTTTACTAGCTCGCTTTTCTCTTGGTTTCCTTTATTCGTGTCTTCTTTCTTTCTGGCTCAAACCAAGGGACACATTTGTGGCACAGCTGGAGATATGCTATGGCACCTGGGGTTCAAGCCTGGAGTCCAAAGCAGAAAGGACCCAGTGTACTCGAGGGAAGGCCTGGCTTTCTCTCTGATGGTCCTAGGAAGCCTGGGACTCACATGCTCCTACTCTGCATGGGATCGTCGTTCCACACTGGCAAGGACTTGACTAGGCATCAGCACAACATTGGGGAGTGAGGACTCATAACTTGGTGGCAGGACCAACTTGAAGGACAGCATGGCTGAGTGCAAGAAACCGTGCTGATGAGTATGTTTTTCTGGAACCCCCTCACTTGTTCTGGAATGCTCTTGGCAGACTATGTCAGAAGCACCCGCTGGCTGTACTTTCACATACCTGGTCTGTGGGTGTGTAGTCAACCAGACTGACACTGTCAATCCTTTCCAGGAAGCTGCAAAGAAAAGCCAGGACCAGGTCAGTCTCGTCTCTGGTCCTTTATCCCAGGATCTTGGCTATATTAATGGAGCCCTTGCAAAGTGACAGTGAGGACAGGCCTATGTGCTGCTATATATCTGTTTCCAGGGGAGATAGAGGCCTCTATTCTGTTTGGCTTTGGTATTATATTCTTCCATCTGTTTTTCTTCCCCCTTCCCTCTTCTCCAGTCCTAGAGGGTCAGAAGAAATGGCTGCTCTGAAACTGGAAGGGGAATGAAGGCCCCTCCCCATGGCCAACCCGGTAGGAAAAGTTGTTGTAATACTTGTTTATACAGAATGCCAATACAAAGCAGAAAGCAATGTTCCTAACAAGAACAAAAACGTGTGTGAAAGTCTGAGTGTGCACGAGTATGACTGTTTGCAGGTGTTCGTGAGAATAAGCATATGAGCGAGAGGATGTCGGTGTGGATGACGGTGTGAGGGCGTGGAAGGATGAGTGTGTACAGGTGAGAAAGAGTAGTTGCAGATCTCATCAGCACAGGCCCAATAGCAGCTCTCACTGGAAGTCAACTCAAGGACAGGATGACCAGGCCTGTGTAGGGTGTGGCAGGTGAGTCAACATGGGGCCATCTTTCAAGTATTTCCTGTTCCTAGGTAGCAGGCCACCCCCTCTTCCTGTTCTCACAGGTAAGAGCCTTTTCAGATAATACTCATTCTATAATTATTTCAGATATTTTATTTTATACTTTCCAAGTCTCAGGAGCACTTGTCACCATGCAGACAAAAAGAGTGTGATGGGACCCTAGAATCTGGGGTCCCTGGCACTCAGTGCAGTGCTAAGTCCTTAGGAGACATCCGTGGAAGGAACACACATTCACTCCTCCATCAACTGAGAGAGGCAACGAGCAAGATCCCTGACAGGAAGGGCTGGAAGGAGCTAAAAATTAATTATGAAGCCAGTGGCTAGAGTCAGCTTAGGAAGCAACCATTTTAAAACGGTGCACACAGGGTGGCGCAGGTGGGTGAATATACTTGGATGATAATTAGTACAGGAGTGATAATGGCTGACAAAAAGTACATCCGAAGTTTTTGAGGGGTGTAATTAAACGTTTCCAGAGGAAGTGGTGGGAGGGAAGTGGTGGGAACCTTCCTGAAGCCTATTCAAAATGAGACTGCGATGTCAATGACAGAGGCAAAGGTGCCTCAGTCTCCCCCCATTCTCCTCTCCAAGGTGGTTTCCAAAATTCCGTCCAGCTCTGACCCTTAGTTTAGTTCCAAGTATTTCTTCAAGTTGGGGCTTGTATCTCACTGGACAGATGTTTTAGAAAGCTTTTCCAGTGTTGTAACATTCTCAAGTTTCATGTGAGGCAGAAAATACTGAGTCATCTAAGAATGTTCCCTACGAGTGTCCCTTTGTAGGTCAGAACGCCACACAGAGCTGTAAAACCAGAGAACTCCAACTGTAAAAAACCCATCTGCGTCATGGATACTAAGGAAGAATGAGCCTGGTGCTGTAGGCTTATAACCTCAGTTACAAGGGAGGGAGGCTGTGACAGAGGAATTCCAAGATCAAGGCTGGCCTGAGCTACAAAGTGGGAGGAAAAGGCTGGGGTACAGCTCATGTAGTGTGTATGAGGCTCTAGGTTTGAATAGGAGCGTATAATACAAACAATGTCCCCGCCCCCAACTGGCTTTGCTACGTTTTCGTTTTCTTCCTGCTCCAGCTTAAGGTATGAACGCTGGCAGGGAGTGTTTTCACTAGAATAACTCAAAAGCTGGTGGCATGATATGATCAAGAAGTGGGGACAAACTGGGACAAGGAGAGGTTGTTGTGTATCTTCTGTAATTAACTGCTGAACCTGAGGGAAAGCACCAGCTACCTACCATCAAGCCACATTTTAAACAATTTCTTTGGGGGGGAGGGGAAGCAAGCTATAACTGTTAAGGGAAGTAAGAAATTTCTTCTGGATCATGATATTTACCTACAAAATAAAAGTACTGATGCATAAAAATATCCACGCATAAGAGAGTACCAGGGCTCTGGCCTGTACTCCCTGTACTGCCATAAAGAGTGTGCTTGTGGTCACCACGGAATTCTGAGTACTGCCACGTACATGCTATGGCATGAATTTCTGAGACATTCCTAGGAGCCTACTGTATGACCAGATTCTGTTTGGTTTTGCTTCCCAATAGGATAATGTAACTGTAGAAAATGAACTTGGGGAAATTGGGCAGATAGCTTATTAGACCTGAAGTGGAAAAAAGAAAAAAAAGAAAAAAAAAAAAAAAAAGGAAAGGAATGGGTTCATCAGTGGTCTGCTTATGTCCGGGCTTTGTAGGTTTTGCTGGTAGTTTTGAGCTATGTTTGACAGCAAACACTTCCCCAGGAGGATGTTGTATATATTGCAGAAAAATCCTTCACTAGTGATAACATAGACTGGGTTAATAAGGTCATCAGACCAGACTGATACCTACATGTACATCCCCCCCACTCCCACAAAATAAAAGGCAGTAGGAAGAACAGTTCTGGTTAGAATTTTCTCCAATTACACACATCTGGGCCCCTACACTAAAATAAATAATGTTGAATTTGAACATTAATTAGTCTGTTTTTCTTCCATTAATTCTAAAACCCAGCTTAGAAAAGATCCACTAAAAAAAAAAAAAAAAAAAAATCCAAAGTAAGAATATCAAAGCTCCCAGGAATACTGAAGAAAATGCCAAGTTACCACGATGAATTCAGGATTAAGGCCAACGTTAGAAAAACAGCATGCTCTCTGAACCAAATCCACTTCTGAGTTTTCCTGCCCCCCCCCTTCTTGTGGTGCTGGGGATCTAGCTCAGGGTCTTATGGATGCTAAGCATACACTGTATGCCGAAATCAATACTCACATGTAATAATAGGCCACTTAAAATATACTCATTCAGTTTTCATGATTTAAAAATTAAGACTGCGTCAATAATTCATGGGCCTGTGGTATCTTTGAAAATGTTTATGACTCATAAGAATGTACATGTATATATTATGAAATGAAAATATTTTAAGAAAGTTTAAGCATATACAATATTGTTCAGTCTCACAAAATGTATATTGATAGAAATACTTGCAGTATAAAAGGGTCTTCAATGTACCAAGGAATTCAATATTAAGCTATTTTTTAAATTTGTATAACTAATCAAGGTTTTCCAGTCTAAAGGATTAAGGCACAGGTTGTATTCATGTACGCCTGACTCAGCACACCTGTGTCTATGAAAAGGCATGTTGTCTGCAAAAGAAATGGGTAGTCAGGGTGTCCCTTAGAGCAGACTTACAAAAAAATGTGTGTATCAGCGTGTACATTTACACACACACCTTAACTCAGAGCATCAGTACTCATTTGTGTACTTTTTTCATTGAACACTCATTTACATGGGAAACTGCACTGTAATAATGATTTTTCAGAGTTCTGTAGAGGCTCTATTTTGTATGAAACACTAAAATTCTCCTAATGGAAAGAAAATGCCAGGAAAAAGGGGACCTAAATAAAACAAACGTCATAAGCCCTTAACCTAGGTTAATATATGTGTCAAGCAAACACAAGTAGTTCTCCGTGTGTAGAGGCCAGGAGAAAGTGGGAATTTTGTTTCACACCAGAGGATAAAAGGAAGGTGGCTGGTGGTGGAGGTTTCTCGCCTCTATCTTTTTCCTTTACATTCCAGCTCATTCCTGTTGTCCTAGACTTCTAGCTGGCTAAATGTACATTTAAGCTTTGCAGATCTATAGCATTAGCTTATGCTTTTTGAGGTTTTAAAAGAGTTGTTGCTTAAGACAAAATAATAATACAAATAATTAGAACTTAAAATGCGGTTCTAATTTTATTTATAGTTTTGATTATTAAATAAAAACAAAACCTATAATTACATAGTCCCAGGATTTACCTGGACCAAATCAGCAGTTCTTTGGCAATGTTAGGCATGTAATAGGACTGCCATATTGATGAACATTATTTTGATCAGAAATCTATAAAGGGCTTACTTTCATTAGAAAGCAACTAGAAATGATCAAATGTTAAGCCTTAAGAATTCTTGGCAAATAGAATATAAATTAACAAATTTAATTTTTCCTGATGTACATGAACTAACAGAAATGTAAAATTATTTTGCAAAAATCTTCTAAGGTAACTTTAAATTATGAGAATAAATGAATAGCCAATTGTAGTCTTTGATAGTAAAACAAAGAAAACCAAATGATATACAGATAGGGTATTTCCCTCCGAATAAGTTGAACGAAGTGTTTACAGATTTGTAAATAAACTAAGAACCCATTCCCTCTCATTTATTTTTTTGTACCACTTGTCAGTCTCTGTATCATCAACCACACTAAAAATAAACTTCAATCTGATAATTCTAAGTGAAAACGGAACACATCAGAACTAGAGTTCTGCCGATATTTCTAGATTCATATAGAGTAAATTAACTGGTTCTGTTAAAAGGCAGCTATAAAAAAATACACATCATCATAAGCTATGAAGAACTTTAAAATCCAGTTAGAAGTGGCGGAGAACTGGAAGTTCTTATCCTATCTGAATAAGGCTGTAAACCCAAAGGTTTTTTAAGAAAGAATGTTCGATATTCTGGCACAATTCTAGGGCACCTCTCTAAAACAGAGAGCGCGTTAAAGGGAAACCTCGGACTTGTTCTGCAGTCAGACTTGATCCCGAAGGCGGGCCAGTCTCTGGGAGAGTTCATCCTGCTCGGCAGAAGCCACGCTCGTTCCCACGGAACCCGTCTGGCCTTGCGGTAGCTCCAAGTTGAGGTCGAGGCCCGCCTCATCTGCCATTTCCTGGAGAAGCATATCCACTTGGTTCTGGGGAGTGGTCAGCGTCGTGGTACTGCTCATCGTGTCTTCCATCTGCTGCGTCTGGACGTCCAGGGTCTCAAACTGGTGCTCGAATTTGTCCATCAAAGCAGAGATCTTCTCCAGATTCATGGTCTTCAACGTCGCATCCATCGACTTAACAACACCGGCCATGGACTTGGTCACTTTGCCCATCGTCACCGCAGTCTGGACTCGGGCGGCTACTGCATCCACACGCGCACTCATTCTCAAGAAATTCACGCCTTGGTTCTTCTGGCGGATGGCGTTTTCGGCGTGTATCCTCGCAACTTCCATGTTGCCCTTCTGAATGGCCTTTTTAATTTTGGCCTTTTCGGCCTTTTCCTCCTTGTCGCATTTTTTGGCACTTCTGTTCAGTTCTTTGGCCGCGAACTTCAGGTTGAACAGGTGTTTCTCCATGTTGGACATGGTTGTGCGGCTTCTGTGGAGTGGGGCCGGGGTGAAGTAGCAGGGACAGCGGCTCAAGGAGGTCCGCTCCTAGCCGGCACTCCTTTGTTTTGGTCCCACTTCCTGTATCTACGGCGCGCGGCGCAGACAGTGACGTCAAACTCGGCGCCGGGTGGGGCCCGCTGGAGAAGGACCGGGCCTATGGGAGGGCGGTGCCGGAGTGACGGACAGCTCCAGGCCCCGCCTACCTAGGCTCCCTTGACTTAGTTACTGGAGTTTACCCGGCGGGAATTTTTGCGCCGTGGTTCCGCTTACATTCTAAATCAGCAGAACTAGGAGCAAATTCATAAAAGCAGCGCCCAGAGGTCCTAAATTTTTTGTTGGGGAGGTTAGCTACCGAAGAAGACAGGATGTGTCCAGTTCTGCAGGTGAAAAAAATATCCAGGCTCTGGAGGGTGTTTGTGGGCTGCACTAAAATGCTGCAAAGTAGCAAGACCCGACCCCCGACTCCCCGAACTATAGCTCTCTTTATGCACAAAGGGAACCTCCTCTTTCCCAGGGAACCCGAATCCACTCCTGGAAGACAAAAGCTGTCCAGGGCCTGAGACTCGGTTTTTGCCAGCAATCTGCGCAGGAATTTAGATGCCTCCTCCCTGACCGAACTCTACACCCTGGCTGGTAGCTCAGTTTACAGGGGAGCTGTTGACAGTTGCCATCCCAAAGACTTATGTTTCTGAGCAGTAAAAAGACTTGTCTTTTGCTGGTACGATTTTGTCTTTCTAGTGTTTTATAAAAATCCAAGGAGCTTTACTCATATTGAATTCTGACGGGTTAGCTGCCATTTTAGATTACGCAGGAGAGAAAGGTGAGGTACTGAGACCCATACACTGGCATACATCAAATTTGCCACTGCCTGTTAGGTACTTTAAAAATAAATGCAGGTTTTCCATGGCAGCAATGTGTGCTGTAACCTTCCTTTACAAACATTCCTCCCACACAGCAATACCAAGATATCAGAAGGCACACTGCCCTCATGAGCTAGTAGAAGATACTGAACATGTGAGCAAATTCTGTTTAGAGATTATTTTAATCCAGGGTTCTACATCACTCAGATGATAGCTTGTCAATGAGCTAAAGTGTGCCTGTGCCAAAGGAATTTCTCCAGAACACAGCACTTACTTACATCATTGTTCTTTGCGACAGGACACACAGGCTACCCTCCTCTACAGGGCAGATTTTGTTCTTGTGCTAGTCAAGCCAGACTGAAGAATGGAAATTGCTTAAGATTTGAGCCACTGGACCTAAGTAGAGATGGAGGACAAGGAACCTCTCCATATCTGCACCTACTGAGGTTCCCTTCCCATTGAGCCTTCCCAGACCCCCTACTGTGGTGCAGCTGAATTCTGTAAGGTTGCCATAGCATAGGTCATAGGCCTGGTACTATCCTGCTGTCCTACTGTGCAGTGGGCACAGTCAGTGTGTCTAAGGAAGCTTTATTGGCTGGGAGTATGGCTTGGCTGAGGGGCTGGGACTCACCACTTCCTATCCCAGCAAAATTCTTCCTCCAAGGAAGCTTTTCTAGACCAGTCATCTATAAATGTATCAAATGTGAAAACCGAGGGTGTTTCGAGCCTCTCTGCTCACCCTGAGCTATTCTCCTCCCCTGTAGATCCTAGGCCTCTCTTGCAGTTTACAAACAAGTTCCTTGTCAATGATCCTTAACTCCCCCTTTCCCACGTTTATGCTCTCTCTTCCTCTGCGTTTTCATGGACATGGGGATGGAATCTCGGATGCACACTAGCCACTCCATACTGAGCTATATCTTAGCCCTACAGTTCTCTTCCTAAGAAGTTCTAATTAGGTGGGATGGTTTGGAATACAAACATGACACAGTGACAGATGGAGCTAATGACTACCACTACTTATTACATGTTTAACTGCTAAGCATTGTTCAGCACTTTCCATAAATAAACTCATTTTATCATCACACGAAAGTATATAGATCTATTAATAGCTCCCTTTTCAGGCAAGGAAACCTAGGCATAGGGAGCTAAATAACTTAGAGACCACAACTCCAGTTATCAGCTTCCATGACACCCCTAGGAGCAGTGAAAAGTTAACCAATGAGGAGAGTAAAGAAATCTCAGAGCTGGGGATGATACAGTTGTTACAGTGCTTGCCTATTAACCTTAGGCCCTAGGTTCGATCTCTGGCATAACATAGAAGCAGGTGTGGTGGTGTTCCCCTGGAAGGCTGAGGTAGAAACATGCAAAGTTACAAGCTAGCCCCAGTTACTTAGTCTCAAAACCTAAACATAACAGTAACAAAATAATCATTACTTATTTTAGAAAAATAAGTCAACTGAGTTGTTCCCTTGAGAACATTGAGGGGTGGTAGCATTGCAAGGTTGACGTAAGGTGTGGAACAAGCACTAAAGAAGCCGCACTAAGTGGACTACATCTGGGCCACATCCCATAGTGTGTGGAGTCCACCAACCATATATCCACTGGCAGCAGTTTGGCACAGGAAGAGAAGGCTGACTTTGTCCCTGGAAAGTGCTCTCTTTTCCCTCAGTAAAGAATGTAGCACCCCATGACCTGCTTCTCGTCTTCCATAGCTACCCCATAACCCAACATGATCTATAGCTAATACCTCATAGGCACCCATTACTGCAGCAAATTTTTATTCTGTTCCTGAGACTCTCACAGAGCTGGCTCCTAGACCCTGGAGAATTTGTGAGGGAAGACCATTTGGCAACTCTTTAAAGGCTGACCTCTGTTTTACATACACATCTGTCCTCCTAGATGTTTGAGTCAGAGCCTCGGGAGTTATCTCTGAGGATGCTTTTATCTAGATCTGCATCCAACACAACCAGAAGTGTTTCCCATTCTTTACATTCCACTCAAGGTGGTGGTCTTCAGGGTTTTAGACTGGCATGAGTTCTTTCGGTATATCCAGATGGGCAGAGGATGTTTAAAAGATAACATGTACCTTTTTATGATTGGTAGACCTGTTCTGGAATCTTCTAGTCCATGCCTGTATTTTAGAAATATTCACTGAGCTCCAGGCTAGATAGTTGTCCTGAGCAATTTATAATATCTCATTAAGCAGAGTATTTTATTTTCCCTGGAGTCTCTTTTCATGGAAAGGCCCAGGGGTGCTGGCCACACATTCTCAATGAACTTGATGATGGGGGCGGAAGACTTCAGGGCAGTGTTCCGAAGAAATAAATACAACCCAAGTCCCAGTTAGGAATGGAAGCTCAGTGTAGTGCTGCCTAGTGTGAGAAAAAAAAAAAAAAAAAAAAAGGAAGCCCATTCCAGCCTACACCAATTGCTGAAAGCAACATTAACCACTAAGTCACAGTACGTTTTCGAGAGAAAGTAGATTTGCAGAAGTGATTAGGGGATAAACTGCAAAATTTTCAATGCATTTATGTGAACCCAACCCAAATAAGGAAACAGTGAACAGGGGTAACAATGTGTAGTGTTAGGAGTGTGGTGTTTGTCAGGGTGGGAGGATGTGTTCCCCACTACAACAATGCTTCATTGGCTCTGGATCCTTGCAAGATTTCTTTTCTTTCTTCTTCCTTCCTTCCTTCCTTCCTTCCTCCCTTCCTTCCTTCCTTCCTTCCTTCCTTCCTTCCTTCCTCCCTCCCTCCCTCCCTCCCTTCCTTCCTTCCTTCCTTCCTTTCTCTCTCTCTCTCTTTCTTTCTTTCCTTTCTTTCTTTTTTTTTTTTTTTAAAGCAGTCTAGGAGTGTATCTGTTATAGTTTCATTCCCTAAAAGTTCCCATCTGCTGGGAGACTTCCCAGGAATACTGTTAACTCTGAGAAATGTGTACTTCTGGAGGGAGATGTACTTCTGCTCTGTTCTCCACATGTGCTTTAGTCAACTGTGGGGTGATCGTTATTATTTTATTTAGTAATAATAAAAAGAAACCGTGTTTGTGGTGAACATTCCCTGACAGTCCTGTGTCACATCCACTCACATAGCACTTAATACTGCATGGACATCATAAGTCAACTGGGGACAATTTAGCACATAGGAAGGTGTGCACATGTTCTGTCATTTTATGAATACATATGGAGCTTCAATAGTTACAGAGTTTGATGTCTGTGCCACCAAGAACCAGCTGCCTGAGGATACAAAGAGACAGCCTCATGCTCATTTGCTTAGGTCACACCTTATTTTAGAGAGAACCAGGATGGGAAACTGACCTTGTGGTCAATGTTAACTTCACACTACTTTCTTAAGAGATATGAAACACCATTAGGTATGTTCAGTTGAAATCAACACAAAATTACCTTTTTTGGTAAAATGATTGCGAAGGATTTTCTATCTCAGAAGATATACATAGTCACTTCTCACATCTTACTAGAAAGTCAAGCAAAGTGGTTTCTTCCTTAGCAATTACTGCCTGTAAGAGGCAGCCAGATTAGGGGTCTAACATATATTATTCCCAGAAATGATGCCAAGCACCACATTTTTATTAGCATCAAATAGAATGTGAAAAAGGGCGTCCCATAGAAACAGTGTGGTCCATAAGCAAATGGAAGCTGCGTTTCGATTTTTATTGTCTCACTTTATTATCACAATAGAATAATACTTATTTCTCAAATGTAAGCCACTGATATGAGGGACCCTCATTTCATGATCAATGGAATTTTCCATAATAAAGGTACTTCATTCTCAGAACTGGTACATGGCACCAGCCTAGGGAACGCTTCTTTCAGGCTGCTTTCTTCAATGTGAAATTCTCAAAGAGCAGCTTCCTTACATTCTAAAATCCTCCCTAAAAGCTCTAATTACATGACTGGAAGAAGAGAAAGTACACAAGGTATCATTACAGCTTTCTATTGTCTCCAAAGCTGTAAATACTTCTACTATAAAGAAAGCCATGCAGCATAACCTCATTCTTTTTATTTTGTGGTACTAGGGACCAGACCCTGGCCTCATCCATGCTAAGTTCATCCCATAGCACGTAGCTACACTAGCCACCCCTCCTCCCACAGCCCAGATGACCTCATTCCCTTTATGCTTGAATACTATTTCTTTCTATGGACATATCATATGTGGCTTAATCATTCACCAGTTGATGAACTCTGGGGTTCATCTACTCTCGAAGGACTATGATTGATGTTGTAAGCAAACACTGTGCCTCTAACTAGGTTAGACTCATAGAAACATTACCTTTGTAGACATGAACTTGGGCTAGGATAGTGAGGGAGACAGAAAAACCCAACTACAGTACAAATAGCCATTCATCTGAGATTTATAGGCCCACAACATGCTGGGTCATGTTCTAGGCATGGAAGCGGCAGGGCCGCACTAATTAGACTCAGTCTGGGCTAAAATAGAAATTAAAATGGAGAACAAAAAATTAGGAGAGAGATGGGGGAGTGGTTTAAGGAGAGGTTGAGGGGGGCGGGGAGTAGGTGGGATAAATGTATGTTGTCTATATGTATGACAATTTCAAAGAATAAATAAAAAATATTGTCATCCCCCTCCCAGTAATTCCAAGTGAGTAGTTAACTCCTAAGTGATAGTCTCCCTGTGTGATAGAATGCTTATGGAATTTATGAAGATATATTCATTTATCTATTCACTATACAAAAGAGGTGGAGTATCTGTATGGCATAGCAGCTCTGGCCAAGGAGGTGACTGTTCTGGGCATTGTGTGGAGAACAGTTGAAAACCCTTGGATCTGCATTTCTGCTTTCCCGTGACTTCCTTCTTTGTTTTCCTTGTTAAATGGTGCTTGAATTGACCTTCTATTGGTGTGGTAAACACCATGACTACAGGCAACTTGGGGAGGCCAAGGAAAGGGGCTCAAACAGAGACCCTGGAGGAATGCAGATTACTGGCTTGTCCCTCATGTATTGCAGGAGGTGACATAATCCACAGCAAACTGCACCTCCCACATCTAACACCATTCAAAAAATACCCCACAGATTGTCCTACAGGCCAGTCTGATGGAGGCAATTCCCCAAATGATTCTGGCTTGTGTTAAGCTAACACAAAGCTAACCATCGTGAATAGATAGAAGAATGGTAAAGTAAACACAGGGCAAACATGATATGTCACGGGTTCAGAGAGTGAGGATTACTTTAGTGTCTATCAGTGTTGTTGCTGCCTTTGAATGGAGTCTTGCATTCTTTATATTAAATAGGAAGGTTCCCCAAACAGGCAAAACCAAATGATCAGATGCCTGTAATCTCCAAGTTCAAAACTTACCAAGCCAGTCTAAGAGGAAATGATCATTTCTTCTTTTCTTGGAGACAGAGAAAGGGTCTCACTGTGTGAAGAACTGGAATTGGCCTGGAACCCTGTGCAGCCCAGTCTGGTCTTGAGTTTACAGAGATCTGCCTGCCTCTTCAGGGAATGAAGGCACATCCACCATAGCCTTGCCCATTTTTCTTTTCAAACATGATCTTGTTGAACTATCTCAGTCTCTGAATTAACTGAGACTTTAGGTGCATGCCATCTCACTGGGCTGGGAGTCTCACTTGGAGGTGCACTAACCCCCTGTAATTCAGTGGCTTTTCTGTGTAGCCAAAATTACCATATCCATCTTCACAATTGCTCAGAACATTTTCATCACCCACTAAAGCTACCTACCTCCCAGCTCACCGGAGCCTTATGCATGTCTAATTTATTTTGTCTTGACAGATGCACCTGTCCTGGACATTTCATTTACCTGTATTAATACAATATGTGACCTTTCATGCCTGGCTTCCTTGGCATAATGAAGTCAGGGTTTATTGTGTTGCAGTGTGTGAAGAGATTTTATTTTATTTTATTTTTTAGTATATGACTGAACCACACTGTCACAAACTAAATACTCTACCACTGAACCACACTGTCACCAAGTACCTTACTACTGAGCCACATTGCTACCAAGTATTCAACCACTGAGCAACACTGTCACCAAGTACACAACCACTGAGAAGCATTGTCATCAAGTACCCAACCACTGGGCCATACTAACAAAATCCTGTGTTACTTAGGACCACTTATCCTAATAGGCCACCACGTCACTTTGGTACTTGGTGTCAGCTGGGTTTTCTCTGTTATGAACCCTGAAAACCAGTACTGATTTTGAGATCATGAGCTGGATCCAGCAAAGGGTCACAGACAGTACAGGAATGGTGGAAGGTGGACCCCTGGTCTTTACCACCAGATATACCATGACAGTCAAATTTTTCTTAGCATTCTGCACGCGGGTCTGTGTGACAAAGAGTTTAATTTCTAGTGGATACTGAGCAGTGCCACTCCAAGCAATCAAAAAGGCAATCTATTGTTTTATTACACTGCATAGCATTTGAAGGTCTATTATTTAGCACCTTCACCATGAGACTTCCAGAATGCAAAGCAAATGGCAAAGAATGTTAGAAACTTGTGATATGCTGGAAAGAGGCAAGACAAAGGGATCCACACTGTACCATCATCTGCCTTTTATACAAAGAGAGAATATCAAATTGAATGACGAACGAGAATCCGCTGGAGTTCATGCAAGGGAGTCATTATTTTGAGACATTATGAACACTTTCTACATAAAATCATACGTATGACACACATCAAATAGTCCAGTTTTGGTCTTCAGAACTGACAGGAGGCCAGGCACTGTAGCGTGTACACCTGTCTGTGGTTCCAGTGACTATGCAGAGATGGGGGAAGGCTGCAAGCTGAGGGCTTGCCAGCCCGGCATACACAGTGGGAAAACAAGAACAGAGGGGAGCAAAACCTGACACCCACAGCTGTCTTCTGACCTGTGCCATGCCACACGCATGCCCACACTTGCACCTATGAATGTGAACACACCTGTGCACACACAGTTATAATTCAATTAGTTAAAAAATTATTTTATATGTCATAAGGCAGATGTTTCTAAACAGTGATGGAAGAAGGGTTGAGGGAGGGTGCTGAGGGACTTATGCTCGAGTGTGTATTCATTTGTATTATCTCTACCACTGTCGTCCTCACAGCAAAAGAGAAAGAAAGGAAAGAAGAAAAAGACACCCATTGCCCATACACAGCAACAGTTGTAGTTTTCAGATCTAGAAAATAAGCCTGAAAATAAATTTATCTAAAAGTAAAGGTGAAATGGATGGTTAAGAATAATAGATTTATACATCTTGATAATGATTACATTTTGATAATTCAGTGGTATAGTGTAATATATACCTTTAAAATTCTACTTTTTGATTTAATTACCTGAAAAAGGCTAGTTTTGAAGGTGGAATTACATAGTGCTAACAACTTTTAGAATATTCTAAAAGTTTAGTACCGCCAGAGAGCCATACAGGTGAAGTCTGAGTCAAAGATGGTAAACAAAGTTGGGGCAACACCTACCACTTGAGGAAAGACAGATGTGGGGTCCCAGGACAAGAAGAACCTGACTCTTCACCTTGTGAATTTTTTCTTCTTTTTCTTTGATATTCTAAGAGCCTTCCCAAGCCAATTATTAAAAATGGATATGTTTCTAAATGAGCTTATGTGTTGGTACAGAGCATAGAAGCCCACACTGGGTAGTGTTGAAAGTTACAGTAAATGAAGTCTGATTTTATAGAGATCTTTAAAGGACCAATTTTCTCTCTCCTAAAATAGCTGTTTCCATGGTTACTTAATCACTTATTATGAGGTCTTAGAGGAAATGCATTTGGAGGATAATTCAGTAGACTGTGTTTAAATTTTCATTGCAGGAACTAGGGAATTTGGAATAAAATATGATCTCTGGCCATTTGCTTATTGCTAAAAAGACATTTGTACCAGAGTGTAGAGTTACAAGCTCAGTGGTGAGCCTCATCCTCCCCTGCTCCAGGTTATGCTAGTCTTATGTCTGGAAGCAGTAGTTGCTGCTTGGGACACAGAAGTGACTATGAGCTGGGATGAGTGAGTTCCAGTAACTGGCTAGAGGGCAGATGTGAGGTTGCCTGGGATGAACATTGCCTATCTATCCATCCCATCTGAAATCTGGTCTGCAAAGGAAAAGGCAGAAAAGATGAAAACAGGAAGAAAGATACTCAAGAGTAGCCAATACACATTATCCCAAAGAGAAACCACCTACCCAGGGCTTCCCCCAGTGCGTACTGCTGATTCAAAACTAGCTTCCAGAGGGAGTTGGAGAAATCCTACTTTTCCTAGAAGTAGCCTGAAGAAATTTCTACTCCTTGTGTGTCAAACAGCATAATGCACATCTTCATAGCCTGCAAATGTTTACCACACCCATGTGGTACACTTCAGAGTCTCTCTCTGTACATGGATTTCAGCTGCCAGGGCACTTCTGGGATACACAGTATTGGTTGGCTGAGGTCCTTGCAAGTACAGGTGCATGTCTCTGCTATGCTGATGACTTAATGGAGAGCTGAAGGAGCAGGGTATGGTTCTGTTGACACCAGGCCTGCATGATGGTGACACACAGCCAGCTCTTGATACTATGTACCTGACATTTTTTTCTACGCTGCATTCTACCCCCCTACCATCTATCTTTCTGAGCTGACATATGTATATATACATGTATGTTTATAATTTATATAACACAAATGCCACCACTTTGAAGTATAGAATTTAATGGCCTTAATGCGAGAGAGAAGCTGGAAGAAGCAGAAGACAACTATGTTGCTCTAAAGAAAGGTACCCAGCCGCATGGCTAAACAGAAAGAATCATGGGTTAGATAAAGGGTAAAGAGTTAACAAGTTATATGCCAGGACCTTAGGCCGATCAGCCTAAAACTATTGAAAGCATCTGTGTGTCTGTGTGGGTCTGTGGGTCTATGGGCCTAAACCTTGAGGCTAGGCCCGAAAGTCTGGGCCAGAAACCTCCTACTACAAATGGTGCCCAAAGTGGGGCTCGAACCCACGGCCCTGAGATTAAGAGTCTCACAAGGTTATGACCAGCACACTAGCAAATTTCAGAACAGTCATCCTGATGGTTTGTCTTCATTGTCAACTTGACAACATTCAGAATCACCTAGGAGATTGGCAAGACACACTTCTGAGTGTTTCTAGAAAGAATTAACTGAGGGGTGATGACCCACACTAAAAGTGTATAACATTAACCTGCATGCTGAGCTCTGTGTGAAATAGAATGGGAAAAGGTCAATAGAACACTGGTACTCCTCCCTCCACTGGCCTGACACGAGGTGAGTGAGCTGCACCACCATGCTCTACTGGCCATGATGCCCGATTCCCCTGAAACAGTGAGCTAAAACAATTCTTATTTAAGTTGCTTCTTTCAGGGATTTTGTCATAGCAACACAGAAGGAACCAATATATGCATCATTCCTGAGAGAAACCACCCTAAGTATCTCTGCCTCTATAGATTTCTCATTCATAGGTGATTTTTTAAAAAAAGACCTCTCTCTATCATGTACATGGTGTTCTGCCTGTGTACATATATGAAGAGAAAACCAGATCTCATTATAGGTGTCAGCCACCATGTAGTTGCTGGGAATTGAACTCAGGACCTTCGAAGAGCAGCCAGTGCTCTGCACCTCTGAGTCATCCCCCCAGTCCTCCATAGGCATTATATACGCATGGGCCATTTATTTGTGACCCTTTGGGGTTGGCTTCCATCATTTAGCACAGTGTCTTCCAGGTCTGCCAATTTCCTACTTGTGCATTAGTACTGTCTTTCTCTTCTGTTGCTGAATACATTCCATAGCAAAGACACTGCACATCTATCTGTTGGAAGGCACCTGGGTTGCATCTGATTTTGGCTGTTGCTATGAACAGTTGACTGTATACATGCATATTTATGATTCTCATGTTTATTTAAGAGTGACTGGCTGGGGACTATAGACTGTGTCTTTTATGAACTGCTAGATTCTCATGATACCACTTTTTTGTCTGGTATTGAAAGTTAAACCTAGGGCCTCATGCATGCTAGGCAGCCACTAAACAAAAGCCAGAGCCTCATTATCGGTTTTTTTTTTTTTTTTTTTTTGAGCCAGGTTCTCATTAAGTTGACCAAGCTATCCTTGAGCTCACTCTATACCCCAGGAAAGGCCTTGAGCTTGCTATCTTTCTATCTGGACTTCGTGAGCAGCTGGGATTATAAGCTGCCGCCACTGGGCCTGGCTTCATCGTAGTGGGCAGCTCAGTCTCCTGAGGCCCTAAGAGAATGTCAGCATCACTGAGGAACTCGTCCCTAGATGGTTCTGAGAGCTATACACAGAAGGATGATTCCTAAGTGAGCCCTAAGGTTCAAAGTGCAGAACTGCTGAGCAACATAGCACCCAGAGTCACCCAAGCCATCAGTCAGCTCTTCTCCTAGTAGTGTAGGTGAGTAAAAAAAGAGAATCTATGTCAAGATCCCAGGATCTGAAAGATCTGTGAGAATCTAGGGTGTGGTTTGGATTGTGAAAGAATCATGGGTCAGTATCTCCAGTCAGTAGCACATGAAATATGGGACTTTTGCTTTGTTAATTCAGTTACAGTCCCATGTTGAATAGGAAACCTCCATATTTGCTGAACTGAAATATCCTTTGGTGGCCTCTAAGACTGTATGGAGTAGAATAGTTCTGCTTCCCAGTCTTTACAGCTGTTGGAACACAGCACACTGGGTTGCTTAGCATTTGTAGTGACGCTGGAATGTATCACACACTTGGCTGCCGGCAAGGTTAAAGTACAAAAATCAGTCACGTGCTGCACATCATGAGGGAATGACTGTGTTATCAGTGTAATATTTGCCATGATGGACTTTCTATTGTGATTTCAGAGTATGGTCTTCCAACTTGTGGAAAAAAGAGTGGACCATAAACTACTATGCTGGGTTTTAACAGCAGCTGCTTCATGCATCTGGTATTTACCTTTTCTCTTTTTAAAAATAAGATAATTTTTGTGTGTGTATATGTGTGAGTGTGTCATATATGTGTGGGTGCCTTCTGAGGGCAACAGAGGACATTGGGTCTCCTGGATCTGTGGTTTCAGGTGGTTGTGGGCTACCTGGGTGTAGGGAACTGCACTCCAGTCTTCTGGAAGAGCAGGAAGTACTCTTAACCTCTGAGCCATCTCCGGTTCCCTACTTTGTGTCTTGATTGCATCAATTATTCCTTTTTTGTGTGTTTGGCTTAATCATGTGTTGTTTTATTCACCAAAGTTCTAGGAAGAGTAGGCTAGTAGACATTTTTATGTATCTCTTTTCTGGCTAATAAACATTTATATGTGTCTCAGTCTGACTAGTAAACATTTATATGTGTCTTTATCTGCCTACCTGGTAGCCTGGGTGTCCAGAAGCTATGTAATCTAGGTCTGCATATCATGCATGCTCTATGATGTTTGCATAGTGATGGAACTATCTGTGTAAGTCACACTTCTCAGAGCATGTCCATGTCATCAGCAATATTTCACTCTGTCACATACAAGACCGACAAAGACTGCCTTCACAAGGGATGCCCAGCTGAGACATAGGCCATGAATATGAATAGGATCCACTGTAGTGGATCTTTGATGTTACATTGTAAACAATTGTCCTGCCTATAAGTTTAATAAAAGGTACTGATTGGCCAAAGGCAGACAGGAAGTTTGGGCAGGGCTACCAGACTAAGAAAACTCTGGGAACAGGAAGAACAGAGCAGAAATGCTACAGAGACGCCAGAGTTGCCAGACAAGCCAGAAGATGCAGAGGACAACTATGCTACTCTGAGAAAAGGTACCAAGCCACATGGTTGAACAGGATAAGAATCATGGGTTAGTTTAAGGGTAAAGAGTTAGCAAGTTATATGCCTGGGCCTTAAGCTGATCAGCCTAAAATCAATGTAAGCGTCTTTGTGTCTCTGTGGGTCTGTGGGTCTAAACCTTGAGGCTAGGCCGGAAAGTCTGGGCCAGAAACCTCATACTACAAATGTCAGCCCAATATGGGTGATATACACAATATACACCCATATAAAGCTGGAGAAAGCTTAAAAACAGTCTAGAGCATAAAATTAAAACCAAAAACAGCTTCCAAGTTGTGTCTCTCACATGAGCCATGGTACAGAGACGCCCTGGTGAAGCATATGGGCTTGGGCTACATGGTGGGTTTTTGAAGTGCAGCTCAAGGTGTAAAATGGCTTGTTCCTGAAGTCTCACAGGACCCTCAATATAAGCAAAAAGTTGCAAATGATGTATTTAAGGTTTCTGTTCATAAGGACAAAAAGGGAACAGAATCAAAGATGGCTTCCTAGTGGTGGTGGTTTCTTGGATCAGCTCTATGTTGGTTTTTTTTTTGTTTGTTTTTGTTTTTGTTTGTTTTTTTGTTTTTTTTTTAAGAGAAGCTTCCTGATTCAACCTTAGAGGCAAAACACTTGTGAGTCTTTTAAGAGGCCCTGTTGCCAAATACTTAAATGGAGTTAATTAGCAGCAAATGGCAAAGCTTTACTTGGTGATTATATGGACCCTAAAATTCCCCAGAGTACCTGGGCTAAAAAGCTAAATTTTATGAAGCTGGACTAGGAGCTGGATGGAGCCATCCATCCATCCATCCTACCAACTTTTAATCCTTAGCCAAGGATCTTGGCAGATTAAAGGTGTAGTCGGAAACAGAAAGAAATAGAAGAATCTGGGTGGAGTTAATAACCCTAGACAAACAAAGGTGTGGTCAGAGACGGAAAAAGTTAAGAAATAAATATACAGTAAAGACAGTTTTTTTTTAAAAAAAAAAGTTTAAATGGTATAGAGTGTGTTGAAAATATATATACATAGGCTTAGAGAGAGAAAAAAGATAGAAAGCCCTTAAAAAAGAAAGAGTAAGTAAGTAAGTAAGTAAGTAAATAAATAAAGCCACGTAAAGATGGAAAATACAGTGTCTGGATACTGTATATTATTGTCTTATCTTTAAAATTCTTGACTGAAAATGAAGTAGTAATAGCTACTAAAAACAGTTGATTATAAATGCTGTTGGATTAATTCAACCTATATATTTTGTAAGTGAGTTGACTTTAAAATTGAAATCCAAAGATATGCTACTTTGGAGAAGAGGTTTTCTTTTTATTTCCACAGAAAATGAGAGACTGTGGATTTCTGGTTAAAGAACATGAAATTTGATAGAGGAAGACCCCCTGAAAAATTTCCAATGGAAATGGGTGAACCAGATGATTCAGCATTTCAAAGCACCTCTGTTGAAGTTTCCAGAGCTCTGTATCCAGAACAATTTCAAGGAGACTGGCTGAGATGACCCAGCCTTACAGAGTACTCCACTAAAGACTTGTGCATAATCCTAAGTTTTTCTTTGGATTCCCATGGGATTGCCAGTGCCCCCATTCAGCAGGAAGTAGCCTAGAAAATGATGCCCACATTCCCAAAACATGGATTATGGATGTTTGTGTTTGTTTACAATGTTGTCTACAAGTTGCTATAGATAACGGTGAAAAAAATTATACAAAGGAAATTAGATTTGGGTTCAGGAAGAACAGAGCAGAAATGCCACAGAGACTCCAGAGTTGCCAGACAAGCCAGAAGAAGCAGAGGACAACTATGCTGCTCTGAGAAAAGGTACTGAGCTGCATGACGAACAGGATAAGAATCATGGGCTTTAGGCTGATCAACCTAAAATTAATGTGTCTGTGAGACTCTGTTGGACTGTGGGTCTGCAGGTCTAAACCTTGAGGCTAGGCCTGAAAGTTCGGGCCAGAAACCTCATACTACAATCCTTTCCCTGGAGAAGGTCAAAGTCTCATGAGTAGACAAATAGCACAGGATCACGGTCCCATCCCTCTGCCAATGTGATACCTGGGTGTGTGTGTGTCCTGTCTTTGAGGAAGTGGCAATGGTGGGAGATGGTCACAGCTAACATTTTCCCAACATTTACTTAACAACTTAAAAAACTGGCGGCAATATATTGGTTTAATAAATATATGGAAATATTACTTTTCCCCCTGAAAACTCTGTTCCAGTGGTTCTCAACCTTTCTAATGCTGTGACTCTTTAATACAGTTCCTCATTTTGTGGTGACCCACCAACCATAAAATTATTTTTGTTGTTATTTCATAAGTGCAAATTTGCCACTGTTATGAATCACAATGCAAAGATCTGTGTCTTCCAATGGTCTTAGGTGACCCCTGTGAAAGGGCTACGTGGCCACCCCTGAGGGGTCTTGACCCAGATACTGAGACCTGCTCCTCTAGTCTCTCAGTCCTAGAACCTGAGCATAGAAGCGAAACAAGAATTACGAGACAGAATTGAGTCACCAAGATTCTCACGTGTTAAGATGGACAAGAGAGTGATGCAAGGGAGTTATGGAGAGTTGGATTCTTAAGTCTCTAAGGTGGCAGCTTCCTGTGACTTGGCCAAATTAGAGGTTAAAAAGTTGGGCTTTATTCCTAACAAGTCCTTACTCAGTCTGTGGCCAGAACCCTTGTTCACCAGGCACTTTTTATGTCTGGATTTCTGCAGTTTGCAAGGATAGAAGCCAAGAAAGAAATAACAAATTTCTTTTGTTGGTCATGTCTATTATTAGGAACTGTATGCCAGGTGCTATTCTGAGCACTTTGGGTATTTGTCCCTAGCACAGCTCCTTGGGACCAGGTCCCATTGCTTTTTTGTGTTTGTTTGTTTTTACTGAAGTAACTTTGTCTCAAGTCTATACCAACTGATTTCTGGTCTGCCCACTGCCAAACTCAAGTCACTCAAAGGAAAAGAAAAAGGTTTGCTTTTGCACATTTTACTAGAAGCTAAATCATCAGTTCTCCATTTCATGGTCACAAGAGTTAGATTTCCATTTTAAATTCTGCCCAGGTGGTGGTGCACAGCTTTAGTCCCAGCACTCAGGAAGCAGAGGACAAAGTGAGTGAAAGCTATTCTGATTCTTCCCTGAAACAATGTTACACTACTCATTTAGAAAGTTAACTTGTGGAGTCAGAAGCTACCCTTGTTCCCGGTTTTAGGAACCCTCAGAGCTGAAGGGAGGGTAGCCCAGCGGGGGAAGCAATCATACTTCAGCCAGGCCTGTCTGTGGAAGCAACTTACTATTGTGCACAGTCGATGAGCTGGTACTCATTGGATCTCTCAAAGCAGGCCTTCACGCCTTCATCATCCCACAGCTTCTTCACGTGATCAAAGAACTCCTAAGGTTGGGAAGAGATAGAAAAACACATATCAGGATAGTTTACAAAGGGAAAAGAAATAACAAGACAGAAGTTGCAAGGAGGGCGGGGGAATTCTTTTAGTGTTGAAGTCAAGCTCTGCATTGCATGATGCAAGACAGGCAATCCAGCTCTCATCACCCATGCGAGCTACGGAACCTCCCTACTGTTCACCAGGCTCATCAGAAAGAAACCTGTAAGTCAAAATTAATGCCGGTCATTGACTACAAAACTAGAACAGAATTGTATGGTACTTAGCAGTTAGTACTTCCGAAAGCTAAGCAGCTGCCTTGGCAATGGACGACAAAGGTCCATCTTAGCAGTTGTCTTTTGATTTTTTTAATGTGAGGTAAGATCAGAATGGAGGGCTGGGGAGATGGTTCAGTGGTTAAGAGCATTTGCTGTTTTTGCAGGAGACCCTGGGTTTGATTCTCAGGATCCAAACAGTAGCTCATAACCATCTGTATCCATGTCCAAGGGGATTCAATGCCCTCTTTTGGCCTCCTTGGGCACTAGAAACATGTGTGGTGCATGTGAGGCAAAACATCCATACACATAAAATTAAAAATACACATAAAAATGGACATACCAAAGTAGATAGATGCAATTGGCACATTAACATAAAAAATCTGCTATAGGGTCTCAGGTAGCCCCTCCTGGCCTCAAGTTCATGATCCTCCTGCTTCAGCCTTTAGTACTATGCCTGCCCAGTGATGGACAGCTTACCACGAGGGTTTTATCGTTATTATTTAAAGCAAACCACGAGTTAAATCCAAACTATGAATTTTGGTTCACCCAAGAGTCATAAGGTCACCACGCTTACCCATTATGGCCACAGGGCCTGCTGAAGGAACTTTCCTTACCCTAAAATCATGTCACTAGCTCTGGGTCACTTGATTCCTCACCAGGAGATTGACTTAAAATAAAATAGATTGGACTGGGTCTGAATATAGGAACCATTAACACCATGCTACATTTTATAGAGGTCCATATGGTTTTCACTGGCAGTTTAAGAAGTGCCCAGGATGACTCTAGCCTTGAAATGGACCCTTTATTTAGTTTCTTGGGTTAAAAAAGGGCAAAACAAAATAGAGAGGAAAATGTCAGCAGGTGCAGGCTCCTGCCTCTCTTCAGGAAGCTCGCTCAAGTTGCTCCAGTTCATGTCAGGGTCAGGAGAGCTGTTTCTGCTCCCCCTCCCCCGCATCCCAGTGTAACAGGCCAATGTGGTGGTCACAGAGGAGACCCCCATACAGGTCAGACCCTGAACTACCTGGGATGAAGTTAGCAGACAGGAAGAGATTAGACCCTTTGGGGACCAGGCCATGGAAAACTTGTTACAGGGACTGGATCCAGAAGGGCAGAGGTGCTGTGACACCCTGTAGGACCTTCTACGAGGTGGCAGGGGAGAGGGAGGCACTCAGAATTTATTGCAGGTGTCCAGATAGCAGGTCAGGTGCTTTCTGGGTGGGGTGAGAATAGAAGGGCAGGGTCATGGGTGCTTACACCATTGGGGCCCACAGCTCTCAAGATGCCTGTGGGATATACCTGCGGGCTCCCTCCTGTATCAGGGTCTGTGTCCCAGCTCTCCAGCTCCATTGGAAAGTTAAGGAGTCACGTGACTGTGAGATTTCTTAATTTTTTCCTATATTACTGAATTAAGAAGCATCTTGAGATCTTTGTATGTTTAAGCAACCGAAGTGCAGATACTTTTGACTCTTCAAAGGGGCTGGGTTGTATTATCTTAGGTAAATAGCACCACATTTAAAACTACTCTTTGAAATCAAGTTCTAATAATGTTTTGAAAGCATACTTTTGTATTATTTGCATGTAAATGTGTACATGTTGCATGCATGTATGTGTGTGTAGTCAGTCATGTGAGCATCTCTCTGTCTCTCTGTGTTTGTTCATGTATGCAAGCGCATGTAGACATCTGAGGCTGATGCTGGCTGTCTTCCTTGATGGCTCTTGGCCTTATTTGTTGAGGTGGGGTCTTTCAGGGGAATCCAGAGCTCACTGAAATGGATACTGTAGCTAACCAGCTTTCTTCATCAGGCATCCCTGTCTGCTATCTTCCGAGAGCAGGTAAAACTGATAGTCGGCATTTATGTGGATGCTAGGAATCTGAACTCAGATTCTCACACTTGCCCAACAAGTGCTTTATCTGCTGAGCCATCTCCCCAGGGACCATAATTTTCAATAAATAAAAAAAGTCAAGTATCTAACCACTGCCTATTAGTTTTACAACCTTATTTTTCCACTGTCTCTCATTACCTAGCATTGATAGTATATTAAAAAAATAGCTTGAAATTCTCAGATGATAACCTGTCTTTGTTTCTGCTATCAGAAACTCTTTTAAAAAAAGAAAATAAACAGATGACAAGAAATGTATGAATACTATTTCCTATATAATTTCTATGATAACATTCACAAACCACTTCTGGGCTAAACACACATGGGACATGGTTTCCATTTGGAAATGCAAACTGAAATCATCTCTCTAATTTCTTGAGATATGGGATGTGCAAGTGTAGAATGTGGCTGCACTGCTCTTCCCAGAGGTGGAAGTTCCCAGCCAGCCTTGCTCCCTGGGCTTGTGGAACTCGTCATTAGCTAGAGAGAAAATATTGCTCCTTGGGTTCACTGCATGATATTCTTTCAATGACAACATAGAGAAAAGACCTCTAATGTCAGTGTCAGGAGCCCACCTGCAAAAACCAGTTATTTATGCCTATGATGTATTTTTAATCTTACAGACCCTGACTTGATGGTAACGATGATTTCCGCTTCCTCTTTTTGAGACAAGATCTCATGTAGCCCAAGGCAGCCTTGAATTGCTATGCAGCAGGAGACAACCCCGACTTGTGTCTCTCAGCCTCCTGCCTCCAGTCCTGACTGCTGGGATTCTAGGTGTGCATAGCCATGCCTGGGTTATGCCCTGCTTAGGACTGAATGACAGGCTTCATGCACACTGGCAAAGCATTTTACCAACTGAGCAACAGCCTTCAACTCCCCTCTAGGTGACGTATAATGTTCATATCATTGTGGAAATAGTTGCTATACTGTAGTATCCTTAAGGAGTATGGCCAGAAGCAAAATTATGCATGTTTAGAACCCTTTGGGTTTCCCCTCAAAAATTTATGATTCTTGATTGGTTGGCTTCTTAGATATAGAATCTCTAGAAGGGTTTTTTTTTTTTTTTTTTTTTTTATAAAAAGAATAAATGGTTCATGTCACCTGAAGTTTAAACTTTTCTTAGATACAGGGTTTATTTATATCTCCTCTTGAACTTTAATTTTCTTAAGTGTCGGTTGATGAACACAATTAAAATTTTTTGGTGATGTTCAATTAATCAGCTTCATTTTCTTTCAGGCTTTATGGCTCTGTTTCCATGTGTGTGTTCTATCAGAGAACTCTTTGGATAATTCAAAATTAAAATTTCCCCATGTTTTCTTATAAACATTATAGTTTTAGTTCATACATTTGCATATTAACCCAGTGAATTAATTTTGGGATGGTGGGAAGAAAGGGCCAATGCTCGCACTTTCCCACGGGAATAGCAATGCTTTGCAGCACATCTGGGGGACTCTCCCTCCTCAGCTGAATTATCATGATTCCTTTGATGAAACTGATCAATGTCCTTGGATCTATTTCTGGAACTTTGGTTCCAGTCCATTGACCTGGCACCTCTGCCATCTCTGTGTCCACATGACTGTCTGGATTACTGGATTTCTAGTAACCTTAAAATGAGTTTTTCTTTTTTTCTTGTTTCTGGAGCTGAGTCCATAGTTCTGACATGAAAAGTCTAACACTAGCTTCACTTCCAGCTTCCAAATTATGAAGCTTCAAATTCTCTGATTTTCTTTCCTGCTCCAACATTGTTAGAACATTATTAGGGTTATTCTAAGGTCTTTTTAGTTTCATATATTTCAGGATTATCTTGATTATGTTTCTATTAGTGTTACCTAGAGTCTTTAGGTAACTAATGTAAAAATGGCATATCGAACATCATCACATGTTTTACATCCTTTGTTAAATATCTTCATAAGAAAACTTTGTTGTTTATTTTGAATTTACTTATATTATTTTTATAGAACTTTTATTTTCTTGGTTAGATTTTTCCATCAACACACACACACAGACACACAGATACAGACACACCCATAGACACACACACAGACACACACACAGACACACACACAGACACACACACAGACACACACACACACAGACACACACACACACACACACACACACACACACACACACACACACACACACACACACACACACACACACACATTTGAGGCTATTGTAAATAAGATTTCTCCCCTCTGGGTTACTGATTTTTGTATCTTACTATTATGCTGAATATGTTTATCAGCTATAGGAGGTTTCTGGCAGAGTCCTTAAGATTTTAAATATTTAGGATCATTTCATCTACAAATGAGGACACTTTCACTTCTTCCTTTCCCGTTGTACCCCCTTCATTCCCCTCATTTGTCTCAATTGTGTAGTTAAGATTTCATTTTTTTTTTCTTTCTGTTTTTCAAGACAGCGTTTCACTATGTAGCTCTGGCTGTCCTTGAACTCACAATGTAGACCAGACTGACCTCACATTCATGGAGATCTACCAGCCTCTGCCTCCAAAGTGCTGGAAATAAAAGGCATGTGCCTCTATGCCTGGCTTAGACTTCAAATAGTAAATGAGCAGGAGAGGAGAGAGTTGGCATCCTTGCCTTGTTGATTTTAGTAGAAATGCTTTGAGTTTTTCCCATTTAGCAAGATGTTGGCTGTGGGATTTCTGCATATTACTTTTATGTCATTATTTTACTGAGACATTCCCCTATATTCCTAGATTCTCTAGGACTTTTATTATGAAGGGATTTGGATTTCATCAAAAGGCTTTTTCCGAATTCAATAAAATGGTTGTGTCATTTCTGTCACTGAGTCTACTTATGTAGTAGATCACACTTATTGATTTATGTACGTTGAACCATCTCTGCATCTCTGATATGAAGCCAATTTGATCGTGGAGAATGATCTTGCAAACAGAATTCAAGAACACAAAAAGATAGATTATAAATATCTAGAAATCCACCCATTTCTTTTATAATTTCCAGCTTGGTAAAAGACAGATTTTAAAATTGTGACCTTATGCTTTTCTGAATTTTCCCAGAGTCTGTTGTGACATCTCTCCACATTCTTCTCTAATATTATTAATCTAGGTTATCTATCTATCTATCTATCATCTATCTATCTATCTATCTATCTATCTATCTATCTATCTATCACTAAAGCTTTGTGAGATAGTTCATTTTTAGACATTTTGAGTAGCCTACAGACTGACATCTATATCAGTGTTGTCTTTTGTAAGCTTGCTATCTTGACCTATTTGTTTATAAGCTTATGAGATATCTTTTGACTAGGACAGAATTAACATTTTGTGTAGATTGAAAACCCAGAAGGACCTCTACAGCCACTATGCTCCCCTTCACGGTTTGGGCTGCTCTTACATTTCTTGTGTGTAAGAAGAAACATACACAGACACACACAGACACAGACACAGACACAGACACACACACACACACAGACACACACACACACACACACACACAAACATGAAGGTCATACATTCTAATTATTTTTAAAGATTTGTAAATTTCCAAATTACCATCTCACCAAAACAACTGTATTGAGCATAGATGTTTAGTAATCAGATCTATGGTCCATAGTGGAGAATTAATTAAATCTACCCTTTGGTGATGGGAATACAACTTTCCCTAACTACCCTCCACCCCACACAAAAATAGTTTTTTAGCTTTTGAGATTTTTCACAGCACTCCCCCTCCTAAACCTAGGAGACTCTGTAAATCCCAATTCTCGGAGAAAACCGCGAGTATAGCATGCCAAAGAAACTCAGAAGAGAAACTTATTTGTGTGGGATCAGAAATAAAATAATTAAATATTTTCACCGGGGAAAAGAGACTCCAAGAATCACGACTTTAGTCTTTGCTCTCAGACAATGCACTGTTACTTGACAGGAATTCTCCTCAGAAAAATAAAGCTCGGAGTTATGTAATTCTTGTCCTTGGCCTTCTGAGTCATTCAAGCTCTTCTGTCTATGGGGCAGGACAGAGAAAGGAGACCCATTCTTCTGAAGAAGCAAGCTGAATTTAAAGCAAATGTCTAAAGGTAGGTCTGCTCTATTCCAGCTAACAAGGATGGTAGAATTAGACAGATGTTTCTTTGGGGAAAGTGTAATGTAAGACACGCTAAGAGCTCCAAGAAGCTCATCAGATAATGTCCATGGTGGCTGCACTTGTATTTAGCATCTCAGTCCTTGAATTCAAAGCCAGGTGGGTGGCTTCTATTTATTTATTTATTTATATTAAGATTTTTCATTTATTTCACATACCAACCAGTTTTTCCTCCCTCATCTCCTCCTGTTCCCGCCTCCCACCTACTCTCCCACCCCACCCACTCCTCCTCCATCTCCTTTCAGAAAGAGGCAGGCCTCCCACGGGAGTCAGCAAAGCATGGCAGATTAAGTTGAGGCAGGACCAAGCTCCTCCCCCAGATGGGGATTCTTAGCTCTGACTACTGAAACTCAGTTCCCTCAACTGTCCCAGGGAACAGTTCAATGGTTATGGAATTTCTGGGCCAAGGGTGGCACCGTAGCCAGGACTGAGCTTAAGCACACAGCTCAAATACAGAAAAGGCCTGGCAGTCTTGAGAACGTGGGATGAGAGGTCGAAAGGAAAAAAAAGGAGATAAGTAGGTGAGTCTGTAAGGCTAGAGGAGGGCGGGAAAGACCCATGGGAATCCTTTAGTGGCTCCAGGCATGGCATGGTGTCACTAGTGTGGCCATGCAGATTTGGGAGGATGGAAAGACTTTAGTAAGCAGAGAAGAAGCACATAGGGAAAGAGAGGCCACCCAGGTTTGAGGACTTAAGTCTAGAAATATCTACAGGAGTTTGAGGTTCTGGGTTGGAGGGGAAAGGCCCAGACTTATGAGCCTTGTAAAGAGGGTGGTCTTTGTATTGCCATCCTGGCCAAGGTAAAAGGGGTGGGGTGAGGATGGATAGGGAGTTTAAACTTAGTTTTATCCACCAGTGATTCACCTTATCATACTCTGAAACCTCTAGATGACCTTAGGCCTTTGACCTTTCAGGAAAATACTCAGACCAAGGCTTGGGCACTGAGGGCTGTGAAGGGATGGATGCTGCTCAAAGGAATGGCAGAAATGTTCCAATATTATGCTGAAGGGAGACTGTAGAGAATATGTGTGGGAATCGTGAAATGCTCACGAACCTCCATATCTGTTACTAAGGAGGGCATCACAGTGTATAAGGGAACATGCCCCCAGTCTGTGGGCTCTACTGATGCTTCTGAGCTAGTCATACTCAGCTACATCATGTCCACTAGCTTACACCTGCCAGGTGGTTGATGGGGAAGGGCCAGAGGACCAGGCAGAGGCTTGGGTGGAAGCTGAGAGTGACAATGTGAGTTTGGGCCTATGGTCACTTCATGCTAACAGACAGCTACATGCATATGTACCCTAAAGTTATCTGATGATAGTCTTAGCTGGACAAGACAAAATCATATTGTCTTTCTTTAGGTCAAATGTGGCCCTGCCATTCTGTGAAACCAAAAGGCAAGAGTTTCAGAAAATCCACACATTGTTCTGAATGCAGGCACAGGGGAATTCAAATTACTCCAAGTACATAAAACACCCTTCTTAGGCAATCTCCTAACTTTGTAGTACTATAATAATATCAAATATTTGATATCTATAATATCCGATTCCATAATATTTGATTCTATAATAACATCTGATATTTGACCCCATTGACAGGTGATCACCAATGAGTTGACCCATGGATGATTTTTATCCTGGATATGCTATTAGAAGATGGTTACTGTGGACATGTCCTGGAAGAGCGTATGTTTTCCCCATCCCTTCTTTCCCCCACCCCCATCTCTGCTTTTGGCTCTGTGCAGTGAACAACTTTGTTCTGCTATGCCTTCCTGCCACCACGATGATCTACCTCACTACAGGTCTTGTACAGTGGCTTTTTGGGCTACTCGACACAATCTAGGGTCATCTGGAGAGAGGGAACCTCAACTGAGAACATGCCTTCATCAAACTAGGCAACTCTGTGGGGGTATTTTCTTTATTAATGTTAGATCTACCTACCGTGGGCAGTGCCACACCTGGACAGGTAGTTCTGGATTGTATAGCAAAGCAAGCTGAGCAAGCCACAAAGAATAATCTAGAAAGCAGCTTTACTTCATGGCTCCTGCCTATGCTCTTGCTTGGTCCCTTCCCTGATTTCTCTCAGTGATGGACTATTACTGGGGCAAGTAAGATGAAGAAATCCTTTTTTCCCCAAGTTGCTTTTGGTCAAGATGTTTATCACAGCAAGAGGAAGTGAACTAGACAGGCCCTTAGCAATGTAGTCACCTCACATGGGCTAAAATGACTGAGATTATGCACTCAAATAAACCTTTCTTCCCCAAAATTTATAGGAGAGACCAAAAAGGTAGCAGGCACAAGATGGAATTCAACTGTATTAACAAGAATGAAGTAAAGCACTATGGGTAAACACACAACTTCCCTCATACAGTTCACGTATTATAAGAACAACTTAAAAGAATTCCTGTGGCTTTTTACAACAAAAGAAACCCTATAAATGGAAAGGCTGGCTATTACTCACTTGTCAGTCTACCAAGAGCAAATAATACAAGGCACCTGAGAAGTTACAGGAAGCAGAACTATTTATCTTATCATATTTATTTGAAATTATGCATTCTTATTACAAGGAAAATGTCCTTGAATCTTCAGGGAAACAAGTAATCAAGTTGACATTTGAAAAAATTAGAAGTCTGTATGACAGCTGTGATGACTATCTGGGACCATTTTGGTTTGGATATTCTTTCCTCACGGGAGAAATCTCACTTAATTCTCACAGATGGGGGAAGCAGTCATGACAACCTTTCTTGGACATCTGATGGGTGTCATACTCCGTCTTCTCAGGGCTGAATTGATGGGATGCACCTGCTTTGCCGGAGGTCTTTACATCCCAGGGCTCATTTTCTTCCCAGTGGCTCACACTGAACCATGACATCATCCTGGTTTCTCTCACGCCACATCAAATCCATCTGTCTAAGACTCATTTGAAACTATCCAATTTTGAGTGACTCACCCCTCCTGGTTCCAGCCACCAGTGTTTCCTACCTAGATGTCCATATTCACCTCCTGGTCTCCTTACCTCAATTCTGGCCAGTTTAAAGCATCCTATAAGATGGTAGCTAGGATGAGGCTTTTCAGGCATGGATCAGCTCAGGCCATTTCGCCTCTAAGTTCTCACAGGGGCCTTGTTCACTCAGGGTTTCCACAATACACTGCAAGACCCCCTTTCTATCTGCTCCATCATTTCTTTCCTACCGTCACCATCATCATTCTGCTCTAGCTAACTAATCCTATGTCCCCTGAGACCCAGGGTGTTCCCTCTCAGGGCAGGATTACAGCGTTACTGCTTCTCCTCCTTCACCACATGTTATGGTTGGTTTTAACATCAACTTACCAAACATTACCATCACCTCAGTAGGGAGCCTCACTGAAGACTGTCCTGATCACTTGGGCTGATGTGGAAAGAACCATCCTGCCTGTGGGAAGCACCTTCTGGTACCATCCAGATACAGAGCATGTGGTGGAAGGAAGGTTATTTTGAAGTTTGCTCTTCGGCCTTCCCCCTTGCAAGTTAAGGTGCCCTGTTGCCGCTGCCGTAGCTGATTCCAATGCGACCGCAGAACCAGAATTTCCACAATTTCACTGTGGACTAAAGACCAACAACTCTCCAGGAGCCTTTTGGACTTCTGGTGCTAGATTGGGACTGCTGAGTTATCCAGCCCAGCAACAACTGGGTGTCGGAGCTGCTCCATAGTGAGAGATATTCATTGCGGAACTACTCCAACTTCTGAGACTCAGTTTGAAGGACTGAGCAAGTTCAAGGGTCTCCGCTCTCAGGTGTGGTTCTGCTGAGGCTCGTGTTTTAGAACTAAGTTCTTAAGTGTATACATGTATGTATAGTCTCTCTCTTTCTCCCCTCCCCCCTTCTTATTCACTGGTTCTGGTTTTTGTTGTTGTTGTTTTAGAGAACCCTGACTGTTTTTTAGAGAACCATCTCCTTTGTATTGTTCCTCAATGAGACAGTCCCTGATCATACTCTTGCACAGGGCACCCTGACACTCCCAACATCTCCGGGTCACTCTAATCAACCCTTCTCTTTAGAATGTGTTACTTTCTAGAAATCCCCGTATTTGCTTCCTTATATTTCTCACTGTGCACCTCTGTTACATGCGATCCTTCTGGCTCATTTGCCAACCTGTGTCAAGCAGTTGAAATAGTCCTGGATGCCTTCACTATCTCCTCGAATGGATGAATAAGCCTTTTAAGAAGTGTCTTCTCTAAGTCTGTTCTAATATGTAATGTGCCCTTTAACCTCTCCACAAAAACTGTGCAATTAAGCTGACATGCCATACGAGGTACTTGTTTAAAACACAAAGCAATGGAAAGCTGGTTTGGATCTGCACATGTTTTGTGCTTGGCTTTTACAGGTGTATTCATCCTAGTTCAACCAAAATCAAACCAAACCAAACCAAACTGAACAAAACAGAATCAATACAACACAAAACAAAAAACCCACCAAAAAACTATATGAAAAATAGTACTAGTTTTTTTTTTTATTGTTTTTGATAACATTAGAAAGGTTACAATTTGCTTGGGGCTGGTAGTGATCCTCTACCATTGTGTCATTGCAAAAACAGACACTGACGTAATTTCTCATTGTAGAAATCATACGACACCCATGTTTAAGACTGACCATGTTTGCAACCCCAGTGCTCAGGGCACTAAGACAGGAGTGTGAGTTTGAGGCCAACCTGGGCTACATCATGAGTTTTAGGGCATTTTGAGCAACGCTGCCACTTGAGCTAGAAGTTTGTGCCTATAAATGGCCTCAGGGGGCTGGAACCCTACACAAAGAACTATAGGCAACGTGTTCTAAGAGCAGGAGAAAGAGCCTTCTCCAGAGAAGAGCACACCAATTGGTTGTCCAATACCAAATGGTCATCCCTGCAGCAATACACAGTAGCAACATCATACAGACTGAGCAGGTTGTATTTAGAAATATAACTAATATACATATATGCATGTAATAACACTACAAGGCCATAAATTTGTAAAAGAGCAATGAGGGGTATGTCGAAGGGTTTTGAGGGAGGAAAAGAGAAATGTAATTATATTACAACCTTCAAAAACAAAAACCAAAACTCTGTACTTGGAGGGGGAAGGAGATGAAGCAGTCTCATGGGAATAAATGAATTCTGTGTCTGGAGGGCCAGGCTTGGGACCTTGGGACTCATTAGTTTGAGGCTTAATTTCCAAAGGCATTGTTAAGAAAGTATATCCATTTGAAACAGTTAAGTAACTTAAATACTTGAAGCTTATGATTCACCATCTGTATTTGGCTGTAAATATTCTACTTCCTGATAAAACATTGATAAATAAGAGAAAAATATCTCTCACATTCACCAGAGCATTCAGTAACCCTCACAGTGATATCTCAAGTGTAAAGTTCTGCATGTGACTAATGTCAGTACGCCATTATCTTTGTTTACGTTGTAAATATAAACACAACACCCGTATCTTTTAGGAACTGGGTGCATGACGGGTGGAGAGATTTTACCCAGGTTTTCATGCAAGTTCCCTATGGGGAACCACTCACTCCAGCCCGAGTATTTGCCTTTAATTTTAAGGATAAAGGAAGACTGGAGATAGTTCAATAGCAATTTCTCTAAAGGCATTGGGAAGACAGTGAGGGAGCAATGGCCCTATAGTTAGGGACACTTGCTGCTTTTACAGGGGACATGGGGACCTCCTACAAGGTATCTCACAAACACCTACAACTTCAGTTCCAGGGGACTCCACTGCCTTTTCTGGCCTCCATGGGCACCAGACAAACAAGTGGCTCATAGACATACATGTCAGCAAGATACCCACATATAGAAAATTAAAATGAAAAGAATTAAAAAATCCAAAGGCAAAAGAATAAAGAGAATTATCAGGACAGAACGGAGAGTCTGTTTGGCCAAGTCAATGCTAGGCGGTGTCTTTTTGCAACCATAAAATGGAATCTTTGCCTAATGTGCTCAGTGAGAAGGGCACTGTCTCTTGCAAAGGACTTTGGGGGGGGGGATTTGGAGACTGCAACACTGAGCTAAGATCATGACTATTATGGGAGTATTCGCCATGCTAGCTGCTGCCTGGAGGAGGCCATGTTCAGTATCTATATTACAGGAAAGTGCTTGTTTGAATATGTTTGCTGTAAAGAAGCAGTTTGCTCATTTTCTTTAGTGCCCTCGGCAGTCCGCTGTGTTGAGTGAGAAAGGGTTCTGTTTCTCCATAATTATATCACTTTTGTTTTAGTTTTTGAGACAGGGTTTCTCTGTCATATAGCTCATATTGTCCTGAAATGTCCCAAACTGTCCTAAAATATAGAGCAGGCTGGTGTTGAACTCACAGAGATCTATCTACCTTGCCTCTACCCCCCGAGTGCTGGGATTAAAGGTGCATGCTCTCTCTAGGCCCTCCCCAACTCTAGATGATACTAGGCCACTGGCATCTAAAGTGATGTTTAGTTTTATCTTTCTCTCCATGGGTCTGAATAAAAATGAAACCACAATGGATTCTGGTAGACTCATTCATCTCCTTTTGCAGAACTAAAAATGAAACCTAGGGTCTCACACATTACTGCAGAAAGGCTCTATCAAGGGGCTCAGGTCCACTTAGAAACTCAATAGGAAGATATTTCTTTGATAATACTGCCCAAAAGAAAAATATTTGAAGTAATTAAGTTTGGTCATATACCACAGAAGTCATTTTTGTCAATGGTAGACTCATATATGATGATTGCCCTAGCCTCGGAAGCTAACATTGCTAGTGACATTGTGACTACATCTTGGTTTGTGTAAGTACATTTTATGATGATCTAACACATAATAACCAGATTCTCAAGTGACATAGGACTAGAATTCCAGGGATTAAATAGTGTACCAGAAATAAAACATTTATTTTTTTTTCCTGAACACATAGAGACAATCTAAAAACCACATAACAACCAAAAGCATGATGGTACAAGCCTATTTCTGAGGTAGAGACAGGAGGATCTCTGAAAGTTCCAGTCCAGAGTGTGTGTGTGAGTGCATGCATGTGTGTGCGCACGCGCGTGTGTATGTTAGTGCATGTGTGTGTGTGCGTGTGCGAGTCTGTGTGTGTGTTCTCTATAGCAGATACCAGGCCAGCCAGGAATCTTATCTCAAAACAAACCAAAAACAACAAAATATGTCAAAACTCAACCTTGAATCTCTATCCCATGGCCAAGGGTGCAGACAGGAGGCAAAGCCAGCATCAGCCTCAGTCACCATCTGCAGCTCTCCAGGTCATGGCCAAAGTTTTGACATGATGACCAAGGCTTGAAACAGGATCAGACTTGTGTTTCAGAAACACCAACAAAAATGTATGGAGAGGTCATAGCGGAGCTCTCACGGTGGCACCCATATTATTTTATAAACAAAGCTTTCATTATATCCGCTCTTTGTCACTGTTTTGAACCCCACGACAGAAGATTTCTGGTGAGATTACAAATAGTCTCAGTTTGCTTCATCGAACAAAAAATCAGGCCAGTGGATTTTCCTGATGACAGTAATAAATATCGTTAGATGCCTGTGTATGCATGCCTTTAGAAATATTTTTATTTTTCACTGCGTGCATTTTAAAGGGAGGCGAGATTCAGAAAACACAGAATTAACCAATGTAAAGTGTATAGCTTCATGGCCTTGGTATGCTCATGGTGTACACGGTCACAGTCTCTCTTTCATTCAGTTTGATCAGTCCAGAAGAAAACCTCTGCCCCCTTGTCTAGTTCCTGCTTCCCTCCAACAGGTGACAGCTGTCACCCAGCTTTCTGTTTCCATGGGTTTGCTTAACTTCAGTACTTCATATAAAGAGAATAACACAGCAAGTAGCCTTCGTGCCCTGGTGCTCTCATTTAACACTTTTGAAGGTTTGTTCACACTGTGGTCTGTGAGTGCATACCAATCCTCTTTCATGGCTAGTGCTTGTTGACTATGTATGCATGCTACACGTTGTTTATCTACTCATTCATTAATGGACATTTGCTTTATTTTTATCTTTTGTCTACTGAGAATAGCAGTCAGCAACATTTATGTAAAAATAAGTTGATCTTCTGCTTTCAAAAACTTTGGAATTGCTATCGGATATAGTACTGCTGCTTAACTTGTGAAGGGACCACCACAGTTTTCCTAGGGTTGGCACCATTTATATACTGTACCCCCTCAGTAGCCTGTGAGGACAGCAGTTTCTCGGTAGCCCCCACTGATAGGATGTTGTTATGGAAGTCCTAGTGGATATGAAGTAACATTGCTTAGAGGTTCCCTAAGGAAACATGTGCTGTTGATAGGTTTCTCAGGCACTTACTCTCCAGCAGGGCATCTTCTTTGGAGAAAAGTCTATTCTAGTCCTTGGACCTTTCTTAGATTGTCTTTTTGTTGAGGTGTAAAAATTCCTTATAATTTTGAATATTAGACTCATATGACACATAATTTGTGAGTATTTCCTCCATCCCGTGGAGTGTCCATTGGCTTCCATGACCACATCACCTATGCATGAGAATTTTACACTTGGATGAAATTTGACTATCTGTTCTTGCCCTTGTGACGGTTCAGCCTTAAGTATATGTCCAGGAAATCACGACCAAATCTAATATTATAAGGAGTTATCCCTATGTTTTCTTCTAAGAGTTTTATAGCTTTAGCTCCTGTATTTATGTAATCAATTTTGAGTCAACTATTTAGGGTGTCGTTATGTACCTAATTGAGGGTCAGTTCAATCTAGGATTTTATCAAATTCACACAGATTTCTAATTGGAAACTGATACATTATTCAAGTCCATGAACACACTAATTATAGTTAGAAATTCTGTACCATTTTCTTTTCTGCAAACAGAATACAAGGAATTCCACAGTAAACTTTTGCTACATAACTGGGTTGGCAATTGGTCAAGGTATTTGAAAACAAGGATTTTATTTCCTCTCCAGTTGGGTCACCTCTTCCTAATAACTGGCTAATCATTCACCAGGTGTTTATTGAACTCAAGTTCTGAAGAGCTGGGAATGCTGTGATGAGAGAGAGAGAGAGAGAGAGAGAGAGAGAGAGAGAGAGAGAGAGAGAGAGAGAGAGAGAGAGAGAGCCAGGTCTTCAAGGAGTTTGTACTTTGCAGAACATGTCAACTAGGTGGAGTGTTGGGGAGATGGAACACAAGAAGAAATCACAATCATATTCTCAAGAAGTTAACAATTGAATAGAGTCCATGGCCAAGATACAGCAAACAAGCAGGAAATGATACATGGTATCAAGTAGTGTTAGAACAACCTAAGCCATGGTGCTGTTCCCCAAACCAAAGGAAGCCACACTGAAGGCACTCAGGACAGACTGGGGATGTCTCCAAATGATATGGCTTGACCCCAAAGAACAAGCCGGAAATGGAACCTGTAACAGTCATTACAAAAGTGGGTACTGAAAAGACCAGCTTCCCAGGGCAAGGGAGTGTACACTGCTAAGTCATGAGGGCTGAGATCGATGGCTGAGCCAGGCAGGCGGGAGGCCCTGGGAATTCTTCATAATCTTGGAAAAGCCAGTTGCTTCTAATGGAACAGAAATCTTGGCAAGTGTTTGTGTCTGTGGCTCTCTAGTTCAGGTGATGGCCTCACGATAACTTCAAGACTCTCCAACACTAATTCTTACCTGAATATATTGTATGTGAAATGTTTTTTTTTTTTTGGTTATTTCCATAGTCCACGATGTCATATTTAGACATTGTAGAGTTGCTTACAGGGCTGTCTTTGTATTATTTCTGAAAGTATTTATGATGTTTTACCAGGAAAAACACCCAGGAGAGAAATCAGTTCATTTGTTCCAAACAAACAAGCATAATCTCTAGATAATCAACCTTCTGTTTGGAAGGCAAATAGTGTCCCTCATGGTTCCTCTGACCTCAGCCGTGGGCCTAAGTGGCTCTGGGGCCCCGTGGGAGCCTGCTCTGCTGTAGCTACAGAGAAACACCAGTGGGTCTTGCTTCTGTGGCTGGCAGGAAACATACACACAGGTGGGAAACTGAGGAATAACTGCAGCCAGCAGGTTTCTTCAGGGCTTCCACATTACATGGGAGCCTTCATTAGAACCCAGCAAAGGTGCAAGAACCCACACTATCCACTTGGTTGTGGTCCTCACCACACCTGCCATAGCAAGGTTTCCTCCATAGTGACAAGAGAAACCCCTCTGGGACTAGTCAGTTCTCCCCTCCCTCACACCAGTCTTCATATTTGCCTCTTGAAACTGGTAATTTAATTTTTTTTTAACTTGAGAATTTAAGTAGTTTTGATAGGAAATCACGTTAAGTGTCAAAGGAAATTCCAGATGCAAAGATCAAGCATAATGGCAGACAGCGTTTCACGTGCTAGCTCACTATGACCTCCCCCCACCCTCTGGAGTACTAAGAATTTTGAACTAAAATAAGAGCTAAAAAAAAAATGACAATCAAGAAAAAAAAAATAAAGAAGAAAGCCTGGATAAATCTATGTTTAACATTGTCTGTCTTAGTGTGAATGCTGCATTACTGTCAACAACCCTTCCCTGAGGACTCAGTGATGCCAGTAATCCAAGCTGGGGGACTGGTGACAAGGTGACAAAGGCCTTGGAGAATGTCTGTTGCAATATTCACGTGTATGGTCCCAGGGAAGCTGGTGGCCCACAAGGGCCATGTACTCAAAGGACATGGCTCTAAACTGCTTTGGAAGGACGGCTTGAGCAACCGACCTCCATAGCAGTGATTCAGCCTCTTACTGCAAATGCTCTCAGTCTGCAAAGAGCTCCTGCCTGTAAGCTTCTGAGAATGCCCTTCTTCTCCTCGTTAACAATCAGTCTTTCCTTCTTCAAATAGTTCATGTTACAAGTCATCGGACCTCTGATTTATTGTACTTCAAATAAAAACGTGCTTGATCTGAGACTTCTCTGAAGCATTGTACAATGGATGTGTTATGGGTCAGGTTTGGATGCAGTGCCATGGGCTGAGACAGCTCGTGGGTCCACAGGTTCACCCTCTGAAAGCCAGAGGAGCATGTGAAACTTGGGGTTGATCAATAATCTTTTCCAAATTATGACAATAAGAGCTAAGAAAAACCAGCACGGGGAGGGGGAAGCAAAACTTAAGGAGACCATTTTAAAGAGAGATCCCTGAGTACACTATTAAAGTGAGCCATTTTAAAAGGCTGCCCTGTTTGTTTACAAGGCACAAAATGCATGATTTTATTGTTTGGTCTCTGTGAAGTCTGGTTAGCTATGCACAACTTTTCCCACCATAAGATGTCACCACCTCATGTTACACATACTCGTGGTCACCTGGAGAGCCAAGAGGTTGGGAGAAAATGCTTAAAACTGGCCTTTACCACGTTCATCTGGTACTTAAAATGGGAAGAGCCTATCACTCAGCCCGTAAATCCACAAAATTGAGAAAAAAAGTAACTTTTCGTGTGTGGTACTGGGATCACACATGGTGAGTAAATGTTGCACCACTCAGCCATGTCTGTAGCCTTTTTGCTTTTTAAATTTGAGACAGGGTCTCTCTGAGTTGTATATGCTGGTTATGAAATTGTTTTGAAGCCTAGACAGGTCTTGAACTAGTGATCCTTTGCTTTAGTGTCCTGAGTAGATGGGGTTAGAGGTTTGTGCAACCAGGCCAGGCTTAAAACCTATCTAAACTTCTTTACATTCCATATTTACCCAGACTAACATACAAAAGACTTGGACGTCACCAAGAAACAAGAGGGATGATTTCAGCAGATGCCACTATTGGCTAGCCTGTAGGTAAACCAAAACAACACTAACACCTCATGGAGGAACTGGGAAGTGGCAAAGTTTGTTCTACGTTTCTAAGCACATCCGAACTTTGGCTAACGCTGGCAGCCACACTGGTTGCTGTCAATTAGTGTCAAACTCGGTGGTGGTTAGGAGACTTTGGAGAGATTTTAAAATAGATTTCACCCAAGAATTCTTACACCAAAATCTCCGAGGATGGGCTTTAAGAACCTTCAAGTGGTCCAATGCACAATGAGCACAGGGAATGAAACGCATCCCACAGCTGAGCTCAAGCTCTCAAAAGCCTGATGTTCGTTGTTCTAGGAGCAAAGAACACAGGCGTGAGGAAGGAACCTGGAGGCTGGCAGTCCGGTGCAGCCTTCTCCTGCTCCTGCTGTGCAGACAGTCTGCAGAGCACATGAAAATGCCCCAGCTGAAGTCACAGAAGCAGGTCGATCTCAAATCCTGGGAGGCATTGGATGGACTAAATGGTGGCCATCACATCATCTTTTGATTTCATAGACCGAAATGTCCTTTATCTATCCTTTACATCATAGCTACAGGAAGTCACTGAGTGATAACATGATAACACTGCAAATGTTGAGTACCACATCGACCCACATCACCCACAATCACATCGACTTACAGGCACAGTAACTGTTACCATAAAAGGGCTGCGCTAGCAGCAGAAATCAAAGTCTTAACATCTTTACGTTAGGAAGAGACGCGAAGTGCATTGTCCTGAAATATGCACACGGCAGACCTTGGTTACAGTCAGATCCTTGCTTTCTTTTCTATTTGCCTTATGATCTGTTCAACTTTTCACAAGGGCTGCTCTTGCCTTCCTAGTTTGAGAAGAAGCCCCCGTAGAGGGACTACTAAACAAGCCTACTCATCCCCACCTTGGTCCAGCCTCTCCCCTGTCTGCCTCAGCACCCAGGACAGTGCCATGGGGCTTTAACTCAGACTGAGTCAATAGTCTCAATCTCTTGGGGTGTGGAATGATGATTCAAATTAATAGACATGTTGAAACAATGCTCCTAAGTTATAAAAAGATTTAAATGGAAATTTGTAAAAATCCAGCCCATGACATACTTCTTTAGCCGCATGAAAAATAATCATTGCCAAACACTGCTCCCAGCCAGATCTGACACCCCTCTCAGAAGAGATTGATTTTCAATACAAGCCCTATTCCAAAGAAATCAAATATTGGTGCTTCATATTCTTGTACTAACTTTAGGGTCTTTGGAGAAAGTTGTTTTGTAAGGACCCAATCCTACTGACCATGTGTCCCTGGATGTGCAGGTCCCATGTTAGAACCAAGTACAATGATGTAAACCGAATAATAAGCTCCTGCCTGTAGGGGAATGACTCCTGCCGGTTCTGAGAGGCAGGATCCCTCTCCCTGTCTCTGACAACACCCTTCACAGGTAAGGCAGAAGAAAGGAGGGGCAGGCCCTGCTCCCCTTCGCTCTCCTTTTTAGAACAGGGAACAGTCATTTTCTTTCATTTTAATAATTTCCTCCCTTGCTAGAGAAATTCAAATGTCTTTCACTTGCCAGGAGAGTGGGAGGCAGTGGGCGGAAGTCTTTAAGACCTTCAATAACAGCTTGACACCAGCTGAGCTGGGATCTGGTGCTTAACTCTTTCAGAGCTGCAATAGGCAGGAGGTAGAGAGTAAAGATGGAGAGAGTGTCAGATCAAAATGCTCCCTTCTGCCTTTTCATACATCCGCAGGACCCACATTACAAAAGGCATGTTCTAAACACACACACCACACACAATTCCAAGGCACTGGTTCCTTTAGTGTAAGACATTTCATTTAATGCTAGGGAAGGAAAAAAAAAAAACACCAAAGTCTTACTTGCTTAGATGGGATATTCTTCAGGGCCTCTGCTTTCAGAAGATGATAGTAGGTACCACCCAGGAGCTAGGAGAACAACTGTCTCTCTGGATACAGGTGTTGACAAGGACAAGTACTGCCCAGCAGCATCCTGGTTACTGCTCACTGCTACAGTCTCTGATATTTACACAGAATCAAAGACAGGTGCACATGGATTCTATGCAATATGATGCCATTTTACATAAAGGACTCGGACATTTTAGTTTGGTATTTTCAGGGCTTTGCTGAAACAACCTCACGTGGGCATCAAGGGACAACTATGCCTTCCGGTGTCCTCCTCATTGGAGGCTTCTGGGTACACAGGCTTGTTACAGCACATTCCTAACCTCTTTGCCCTATTGACATCCATCCTACATTTGTAGGGTCCCCCAATGGTGACTTCACAGGAATAAGTACAAGCTTGAGTTCTAAGCCCCTCAACTTTCCCACACTTCCTGGTGTTTGAGCTTCCTAGACTTGTTGCCAAACCCCACCGGGGTGAAGTCTTGTGTAAAATTTGTTTGGAAGACTTTTCTACATTGAGGAAGGGAAAAAGCCTTGGTTTCATTGGCTACAGAGGACAAATGGTGTGGACTGATCAAAGCATGAATCAGTAACTCCATTCTCTGGAGAAACTGAAAACATTACATTATCTGGAACTTTCTTCGAACATCCATGTGCTAATTGTCTTTCTAGTTTTAAATAGTAGTGACTGAGTAATTTCTCTTGTTTATACCCCATTTCTAAACTTGAATTCTCAGTACAGTGTGAATCATATATCTCCTCCTACTTTTCTGACTTCTTTATGTACAGTGTAACCAGGTCTGTACATATTTCCCAGAATCCAACAGGCAACGCAAAGCAGATTCTTGCAGTACGGCTTGCTAATTTGTCCCCCCACCCCCAAATTCTTCTGAGGCTACAAAGATCTATCTTCACGCATCCTGCCCAGATTCACAGTGCAGTGTTTTTGACACAGACAGACAGACCACAGCTGCCTTCTTGGCTCAGAAACGCAATGTTAATTTGTATTCGGAGAGAATTACTAAGCGCCCTAAAAAGTGCATACATAAAATAAAAGAAGAAGAATCACACAACCTGCTACTGTCTGAGTAGCACATAACCAAATGGCTTTCATAGGAAAGGCATCAAGAATATTTTTACAGACTGTGGGTATGGCTCAGACAAAACATTTTCCCAGTTTGTTCAAAGACCTGGGTTTGAGCTCCGCCACCGAAGACAAGATTAAAAAGTACAACAGTAGGCTTTGCGGAGAACTGGGATGTCACAAAAGTGTGACAAGGGGGATGGGTGTGTGCGTCAGTTTCTTTCTTTGTTGCTATGGCAAAACACCCCACCAAAGGAGCATAAGAAGGAAGAGTCAATTTTGGCTCACAGTTCGGGGCAGGTGGGCTTAGGGGTGGGGTGGGGGCTCACCATGGCAGAGAAGCCAAAACAGCAGAAGCTGGTCACACTGTGTCCACAGTCAGGAAGCTTTCCCCTTTTCATATAGCCTAGGGCTCTAGCCAGGGAAGGGTGCCCCCACATTTAGGGTGGGCTTACTATCTCAGTTGGGCTGTAACTACAGCACGCAGACAAGAGACTGGGGGTAAGATCAGCTCTTCATACACTGTAGGAATGGAAAAGGGCCATGTGGCTAGATTTAGTCTCTGTGGTGAAGCCCTGGTAGTTGATGTAGGAGACAGAATTCCCATTTGGATGATGTGACACTCTACTCACTAACCTGGACATAAGAAAGTGCGGTATAAATGTCTCTAAGAGTAGCTAGGAGATGGTGGTGCACACTGTTGACCCCAGCATCCAAAAGGCAGAGGGGCAAGCCTCTGCTGGGCCCTGTGGGCAGAAGGATGCATTTCCAGGCTGCAGGGTCCAGCGGGGACTGTCACACTCCAGTGTGACAGGATAAGGAGCATCGTGGATGGAGCTCCCCTCTCTCCTACACCATGACAACGGAGGTTGATAGAGAGGAAACCATCATGGTCACCCTTGGTACTGGAGGGGACTGATGTGAAGGCTCTTTCAAAGTATCAGAACTTGATGCTCAAATCTGTTATGTAAATGAGGCACTTGGTCTTCAGAGACTGGCTTGTATTCCCCAGTACGCTTTAAATCACCCTTGATTACTTATAACACTTAATACCATGCTAAGTGCCGTGTGGAGAATTGTGAAGTCATATGGCTTAGGGGATAATAACAAGGTATAGAGTGCACCTCATCAGCAGAGGAGCCTTTTCTGCAAATGTTTTCTGTCTGTGTTTGGCTGAACACAAAAATCAAGGAGATAAAGGAAGGACCTCTTCTTCCCCCAGCCCTCCAGTAACACTTGCTCTGATCGTGTAGCCTGCAGCAACAAGCTGGCCCTGAGCACTTTGCAATGTGAGATATCCAAATTGAGATGTGCTGGATATACATGGTATATCATGAAAAAGAGTATCCAACCACTCACTAGGAATTTCTAAAAATCAGATGTCAAAATAGTATTTGGACGTAACGTGTTAGGTAAAATCTATTCTTTTTAATACTTATATTATTTTGGCTTTGAAACACGTTTATGAAAAACATGTAAAACTAGAAACATGGTTTACACTTAGGTCCCGTGTTAGTTTTCTGGTTTTTGTGTTGATTCAGTCAAAGCCAGTCAAGGGACTATGTTCATGGGATCAAATCTGAGCAGAGTCTTCAACCCTGTCAGCCTTGCAAACACCTCCGTTTTTTCACAGAGAACACATACCACTTATATGCAAACTGTGAACTTAACCTTTTAGTCCTCATAGCAGCTCTGCAAGGCAGATGCTGCCATTGTGACCCTCTCAGAGTGGTGCATGGTGACACCCAAGGTACTGTGCTCAAGACAGATGTCCTATGTCTGGAGTCAGAGTTCACTGCAAAAAATAGCTGCTAGAGATTTGTAGAATGACAGTAAGCGACCTTTGCAAATGTTGGCTTAGATTTCTCATCCTCAGACAGTCTCTCACAGTCTAGGCTAGCCTCGAACTCATAATCCTGCCTCCAGCTCCAAAATGTTAGGATCACACTTTTACACTGACACCTCTGGCTTGGATGATTTTCTAGCAAGCCTCTTACATACCGGGGTCTGTTGTACAGACATATTTGCCTTACTAACATAGTGACACCAATTAATAAAGCTCTGTCACCCACCACAATAATTAAAAACTTCAATTCCTTTTTGTGTATGTTTAGGTATTTTTTGGTGCGCTGGGAGTACATTAGCACGCGCCTGCATGAGTGAACATATGTGTGTGGACAGGCCGGAGGTAGAAGTCAAGCATCTTGTTCAATTGCTCTTTTTTTTTTTTTTTTTTTTTTTTTTTTTTTTTTTTTTTTTTTTTTTATTTCTCAAGACAGTATCTTTTTAAAAGATCTTGGAGCTTGCTGATTTGGCTAGACCAGCTGCCTAGCAAGTCCCAGGGATCCTCATGTCTGCCTCATGATCACATTCCACAGCACCAGCTTCCACATGGGTCCTGGGGTGTTAAACTAAAATCTTTATATATGTGCAGCAAGCATTTTCTCAAATGAGCCATCTCTCCGGTCTTGAGTGCAATCCAGGATTCTCATTATTATCCTTATTGCATGTTCTGTTTTCATAGCCCATCCAACATTTCCTTTAAAATCCAAATTTTCCTTTAAGATGTCACAAACCATGCAGACTGATAAACTGGGAAGAGCTTAGCGAACAGCTCAGTACAGCGTTTGTCTGGTGTGAACAAAGCTCTGGATTTGGTCCCCAAAGCAGTAGGAAATTAAAAAATAACGATAAAAGAAATAAAAGAAACACATGAAAAAAAAGAAGAAAACCCTAGTTTCTTTTTAATGTATAGTCTGGAGGTAAGTCGAATTAGTTAACGACACATGGTCAACACTGGCCCTTCAGAATCTTTCTATCAGTGTAACAATACAATGGACACCCATGAGCTCCCACTCCCAGGAGTAAGGGGATGGATGTGCCCAGTAAGGGACATTATCTGTGTGTCTTTCCTGGGGTGGTTCCTCATGAGCCTCCTTTCTGCTTGTCCTGAACATGCAGCCACCATGCTTTTCTTAAAAGAAAATGTCACAGAAGAGATATAGTCCAACAACATAGTTCTTTGTTTTAGTTGGTTTTGAGCTTTGTAGAGAAGCATTGGGTTGAAAATAATCTTAAACATTTCAGAGTTTCTGTTCTGTTCTGCTACACTCATACAATATCACCAACACGGCTGCCTACACACGGACGGAACAGGACAACAATAAACACGCTAAAATGGATGGAAGAAAGCTTATGAGGCCTCAGTCCTTCACAGAGGGCTTCAGACAACTAAGGAATGCTGTGAGCAGAAGTATTCTTCCCCAGGGAATAGCACACTAATTGCTTTTCCAACACCAGGTCATCCGTCCTGAAAACATACATACAAGTAACGCGACATAGACTGAGCAGGTTGGGTTATGCATTTAGGATCAGTGAACAGAGAGACCACAAATCTGAAAAAGAGCAAGGAGAGAGGTCTATGTGGGGATCCGGAAAATCCTATGGGAAGATCAGGATAAAGGGAGGGAGAAATGATGTAATTATATTGCAATCTCAAAAATAGAAATAATAACAATAATTAATAGAACCCTATTTCAGCCAGGCATGGTGGGTCGTGCCTGTAATCCCAGTACTGAGAAGTAGAAGCAGGGGAATCTTGATTTTTGAGGTCAGCTTGGGCTACAGAGTGAAACTCTTAAAAAAATAAAAAATAAAAAAAGAAGAAAAGATAAGGGGAAAAGACACGAGGATTCTCCAAATTATATATTCTCCAAATTCCATGACAGCCCACCCACTTATATGGACGGCTGACCCTTCCACACATCGTGTGGCCATTGTCCTGTTATCATCAGCATGTTTCTGTCCCTTTTTTCCCCTTCTTATGAGTAGTTCCTTTATGAATGTTCTAGAACAGGGTTCCCGTGATACACTCTTCATCACAATCTTTATGTATACCAACTTGCTCTTGAAATCTGTTGCAGCCCTGGCCTCTCTGGAAAGGCTGCCCCCTAAGTTTTCCTGAAAAGTGGCAGAATAAGCATCCTTGGCAGTGTGGTGACTCCTGAGCGACACATGGCTTCTTCTCTGCATTGTTTAGTGGAGCACCATTAGGTGCTCATCAGATTCCTGATTACATTCCTCATGAAAGCAAAGGGGTAGTGCCCTTAGAGAACTCAGTAGCTTGCTAATTTGTACCTCATCATAAATGTCTTTTTAGAAAATAATTATGCAATTAACCAAGGAAATGTCTACAACTGTTTTTTTAAAAAAGCAATATATTTAATTTTCTATAAAATGCTGTATTTTCTTCATTCTTGATATAGCACCGTTTTAATAATAGATTTTTCAGAGTGTGGGTGTATGGGAGGGGAAATCAACCACAATTAAATCTACACATCTATTATAAGATGCAGAAATCCCACATTGCTAGAGGTGTACACCGAGGCTTTCTCAAACCAAGTTTATTTTTCTAGGCTTAGTTAACTCTAAGAACTATCCAGAGTCCTCCAGACTTACAAATCAATAACTAGGCATCCTTACGATTAATTTTTTATTTATAACCTGAGGAATGCTACATTTGCAGTTACCATACATGCTGCACGTTGAAAGATGCATGGGAGAGTTAAAATATGTAAGAAAAAAAAAGGAAGCATATGTGTCTTCCACTTACGGTCTCAATTCCAAACTGCTCATAAAGCATCTATGATTTTGTCATAACTCTTCTCATTCACTGGTTGGCAATTTTTTTTCTTATAGAATATCCTTTAATTAAAAACTCTTATTAAAAATACATCTGATAAAGTGACAGGTTACATAATCTTTCACCCCTCATTTTATACCTTAGTGTGACTTTTGCCAGGCCTTAACAGACTTCTCAGAATGGAACTGCCAGCAGCAGACATGAAAACCCTCTCTGTCTGTGGCTAGTTTCCAACATAATTCTTGTCCCTTTCTGATCTAGTATTTGAAGTTGGCAACAAAAAGACCCAGTGAAAGTAATAATTCATATTTAATTTTTTAATGCTTATCAGGTCATGGTTCAACTGTTACTCGCCGTAACTCTTTAGCAGTGGTACTCACAGCCTCACTTATAAAAGGAAGACGCATAGGCAGGCTTGAGAAGGCTGAGCCTGGCCATAAACTAACTTGGTTTCCTTTAGTCCTGGGTTCATCCCCCATGGCAGCCTCCACTGACTATTTCACGTATGACTTCAATATTTTTAATTTAAAGCACCAAGGACATTCTATAAAACTATATACATTTATTTTTTGAGGACACTTACTTAAGGCTCAGAATTGGCATGTTTTAAGTTAAACAGAAATCTGTCTTTAAAAAAAAATGAAGAGGGATAATTAAAACTCCAGATATTGGAGCTGGAGAGATGGTTCAGCAGTTAAAAGTACTAGTTGCTCTTCCAGAGGACCATGGTTCAATTCCCAGCACCCACATGGTGGTTCACAGTTGTCTGTAACTCTAGCTCCAGGGTTACAGGACCCTCACACAGGCATGCATGCAGTCAAAGCTCCAATTCACATAAGATTAAAATAAATAATAAACCATTAGAAAAATACCAGCTATTTCTCTGAAGGAAGGCTATGTGTTAGGAATGGAGCCTGGAAGTCCAGCGCACAGGATGAATCCTGTACAAGATGGCTTGGGGTGTGACTGTGTAAAAACAGCTTTTCTTTCAGAGACTAGTTTCAGGTGCCTACAGAATCATTTTATGTCACAGCACACAAAAAGAGGTTAGGAAATGAAGAGATAAAAATACAGTTCACATATTTTTGTTTTACAGCTGAGAAATCTACCGTAAGCTACCAGTAAGCCAATGGCAGAATCAGTGTATGAAACAGAGGTGTTATGAAGGCCAACTGAGCTGCTGATTCAAGTCCAGTAGCAGCAACACTATTAAGGAATCTTTTCAGGTGAGTGGAAAAAGCAGGCTGGGTTGTTATTTTCCATCTTCCTATTTGTTAGCGACAGGGCTGCTGCATTTTGTATATAGCATGATGCAAGAAATGAATGGAAGCTATAAAAATACTCAAGGGAAAACGGATGGCTTTCACTATTTGGTTGAAAGATACGTGCTCTTCAGAGAGGGGACTATATTTTGGATGCTGTGTCAGCCTAGAGCCCAGATGACCGTCAGCACAAGGCATTCAGGAAACCTGCCTCAACTGTACAAGTGACCAATAACTTCTACAATTTTGCTCTTATCTATTTGCAACATTGCTATTCTATAAGAATGGCTCTTAGCACTGACTTAGCAGGACAGTGAAGAATCTCCTGGAACTGAAAAACATCAGAAATAGGAACACCAGGCCCCTATACCAGGGTATTGCCACCTTTCAGGCTCCTCTGTGAAGTCTTAGTTTGCCACATAGGGGCCTGTCAGCAAGCCCTTGTTTATAGGAAAAGTCTGTCCTTCCTTCAACCTCACAGCAGGTTATCAAAAAATTACTCTGACTTTTTTTTTTTTTTAATCTTGTCACAAGCGAGGGTCATCTGGAAAGAGGGAACCTGCCCCTATCAGACTTCCTGTAGACAACTGTGTAGGGCATTTTTCTAACTGATGATTGTTGTGGAAGGGCCCAACACACTGTGAGTGGTACATCCCTGGGTAGGTGATCTCTGAGTGTATAAGAAAGCAAAATGAGCAAGCCAGGGGAATCAGGTCAGCAAGCAGCATTTATGCTTCAGGTCCTGTCTTGCTCAGTGTTCTGGGCCTCGTATATAGAAGCCAAATAGACCCTTTCTTCCTCAAGTTGCTTTTGGTCACTGTGTATTTAACCACGGCAATAGAAACCCTAACTAAAATAACAAGTGATGTTTAATTGTGGGTTATAATGCACATAACACACATTTGCAACCCCTCCGGAGGAACCCAAGAAGGGGAGTTTTAGACCCAATGATAAACTGTCAGGAAAGTATAGTTAGGTCTGGCACCAGAGGAAGTTGCTTCTGTTTTAATGACTGTTTGCAATCACTTGCTTTCCATTTTTTAGTGTATTCCTCATTTCCTTCTACTTCATAGATGTTAATGGCAGTGGAACAGGAGGAGCTGACTTCACTTCTCTCAAAAGCCTCAACTCTTCTTTTAGGGGGGATCTCACAATCCATGATGGAGACTGGAGGAAAAAAGTCTCATCCCTATTCAAGCATTGATTGATGTGCTCCCTACAGTGAAGCCAACTTCTATCATGGTTCCACTGGCCTCACTTACTGATGCAGACCTCCTAAGATCATCTTGACAACACTCACTTAAAAAAAAAAAAAAAAGATAAGGTATCATCATGTATAAAGGCTTTCTTCAAACCTCTCATGATCCTCCTGCCCCAGCCTCAGATGCATGATGTCATGTCTGACCCCAAATTCAGTTTCAAAGAGAACACACCTGACTAGTGATATCTCCAAAGGGTTCCTTCTTGTCTTCTTCTTAGGACATGCATCTGCAGATGTTTCTCTAGATCCAAGGGGATGCTTGGTCTGAACTCGACATAACTTTTGAGGAAATAACTAGAGATGGGGGAGGTAAATGTCATGCAACAGGCACGTGAGAAATTGTATTTGCAGATGTGTGGTGAGGTCATGGTTCAGAGAGTTGAGAAAATTGAACTCCCCTTTAACTTTGAACTATGGTTATCTGCTCTAAAGGTGAATTAGGGGGCAAAGAAAAATCTTTTCAGCACTTAAGGGGAGGTCACCAAAAATCACCCACCTCAGGCACGCTTCACCGTACACATAAGGGAGAAGCTAGGAGGCTCCTTAGCACTGTCTTCTAGGAGGTAGAGTAGCTTCAAGAAGAGAGCTAGTTCTGAGATGGCACTTTATGTACAAGACTGTTAATTGGAAGGTGAAGATTCTGCTCCCAGATGCAGCCCAGTGAGAAAAAGCACATACCCCAGATCTAGACTCCCGGGTTCTCATTCTGACTAGCTAGAAATCTTCACCTCTGCATTCACGTTTCTATTCTCCTACAAAGGTCACATGAGCTCATAGTCAAAGCCTTTGCTTGGCAAGTGATGAGTGTTACATGCTGGTCTGTCCTTCAGGGCACATTCCACAGCCTTCAGAATTCATGTATGCACCCACCTGGATATGGTCAATGAGAAGTGGCATTAGGAAAACATTTCCCGGATGACAAGGGTCTTTCTTGCTACATTGCTCAGAGTAGTCTCAGATTCCTGGGCCTCAAACTCATGATTCTCTGCCTCAGCCCATTGAGTGGCTAGGATTGCAGGTGCATTCCAGGGCATTTAGCAGGAAAAGATTTGGAGAGTGGAATTATATGATAGGCCCAAGGAGATGGTATTCCTCTGTTTTGCCGTCTTAAGAGGAGCCTCTTTCCATCAGCATGCTCTTTGCATTTACTGTTGGAGTGAATGCTGGAGGCGGGGGGCGGTGATCTGGTATGCACAGAGCCCAAGAGCACGAAGAGAACTCTGACAGCAGAAAGGGACACATTGCCCACAGCCTGTAACAAATCCTGGTACGAACGGAAGCAAATTTCCAAGTATGACTAAGGCCAAGAAAGAAGAGAATTTTGCAGTCTTTCTTGGTTTTAAATCCTTAGGATAATGGTCACCTCCAGTTATACATACCAAGGTTTGAAACCTCTTATCATTAACCCGATTATTTTTACAAAAAGTTTCTTTTGCAGCGCATATATATATTTTTTGAATTATCCAATAAGGATTTAGTTGTTACCTACAAAAATATCTTGTAGAATCCACGTGAAAGAATCTGGGGAAACCATAGAGTGACCAGACTGTGACTGTGGGAGCCGACACTGCACTGATGGCAAAGAATGAACAAATTATAAATGACCTCTGTCTGGGGACTGTCTTTGCCAGATCAGCAGGGATCTTAGGATGAGAGGCCAGCAGGCCAATCAACACACCGCAGAGCTTTCTACACTATTATGGACTTAACTCTGGCACCAAACTCCCTCCCATCAGATCTTGGGTGCCCATCTGCCTGTGGCATTTTATAAATTTTTGAGTTCTTAAAAAAAATTGTGGATCCAGATTTGACCCAGAACCCACATGGCAGCTCATGACCATCCATGACTCCAGTTCCAGAGGATCCAATGTTCTCTTCTGACTTATAGAAGATGTGTTCTTAGGCTGAATGTTTCCAAGGGTTTTTTTTTTTTTTGTTTTTTGGGGTTTTTTTTTTTTTTTTAGTTCTGATGTACATTTCTTGTTTGTGGTAAAGTCCTATGCAGTAGAAGGGCAACTGAGTCAACAGTGACCATGCATATGATGGTGGCCCCATGAGACTACAATGGAGTGCTGCGATATAACTCTGTTAGCAGGGTACTTAAATAGTTTGCACAAAGCCCTGGGTTTGATCCTCAGCAAAGCATGAACTGATCCTAACATTTGGGAGATGGAGGCAGGAAGACCAAAAGTTCAAGGTCATCTTTGCATATTGAGTTTGGAGCCTTGTCTCAGACACAAACAAACAAGCTGGCTGTGGCGGTACACATCTTTAACCCCAGCACTTAGGAGGCAAAGGCAGGAGGATCTGTGAGTGTGAGACCAGCCTGGTATATAGAGTGAGTTCTGGGACACCAAAGATACAGAGAAATGCTGTCTCAAAAAACCCAAATCAAACCAAAACAAACAATCTAACAAATGACTACATTGGACTAAATAATCTCCTAGAAGCAACAAAGCTACCTAATATTATAGCGCAATGTGATGCTTGTGTTCATGGGGGGGGGGGCTGTAATAGACAAACCACCTTGTTGTCGACCACAGCGCAGAGGGGTCTATGCCACTATGGACAGTCATTGATGATGCTATTAGTTCCTTTGTTTCACACAGAGTTCATGTTGGTGGCTAGCCCATACTATCTCAATTTTTGTAAACTCATTCTGTGATGCTGGCACACCCAGAAAACAGCTTAGCAATGCTTGTCTCTCCTTAAGTGACACATGACTATGGTTTTCTTGACTACGCTTCATGTCCAATGTGACATAGGGGTAGAGTGTGGTCACAGCCTTTGATACCATAGACAGGAGATAGGCTTTGGTGCAATGTAGCTGGCACAGGCAGTCTACATGATCTTTCTCATGTATTTTACAGGGACTGTCATAGGCTGATTCACAGGGGTGTGTGTATGTCCACATGATGCTAGGTAACCATGCAAAGCTTCAGAATAGGAAGTACTTCAGAGTTAAGTACTACCCACTCAATGACTGGAGTCTCAAAATACCTTTATAAATGAAAGCCTGGATGTGCACAGGCAAGGCATGGGGCTTGGAGCCAGCTTCTTGGGCCAACCTTTCTCTTTCCTCCCTCCCTCATCCTACAAATTAAATTTCATTTTGGGGGTTATCAATGCCCAGAATAAAGGATTCTAATCAGATCCCCCTAGAATGGCTGATTAAAGGTTGGGAAATGCCACATAGTGATCCCTTTAAGGTTTGTCTTGTTTGAGTAAATTGGAATCAAAAGCCACAATGGTCAAGGAAGAGATATCTGGGTTTCACTGAGGCATGCCACCTTGGCCTGTCAATGGCAGGGAGCTCTGTGTTTCAGAAGAGGCAGATATGAAAGAGGACAAGGCTAGGGGAGCCCCACCCACCCTCCCCGACACTGCCCGAGTTGAGATGAAATACCACATTCATAGACTAGGTGACATCAAGAAATCAGAAATTTCCACCAACCTAAACTCTGAAGGTAAAATCAAAATGAGGGATAGTGATGTGAGTTGAACAAACTTTCAATCGACTGGGGTGTCACAGGGATCCAAGGAGGCCACATGGCATTGTGAAGGCAAGTTCTGAGATCAGGCTGCCTGGGCTCAAATCCTGGACAACCTCCTACCCAGCTCCATGTCCTGGGGTAGTCAATAGCCTCCTCTGCATTGTTTTCTCATGTGTGGATTGCTGTAAGTCTACCACTGAGGACAGGTCTCCGGATACAGTACTATGTCAATATCAGGCCATGTTACTAACATCCCTAAGGGCCACAACATCTGAGGAGTCAATTGTAGTTTTTCTTTATATTCTTACTGAAACTATATAATATATTTCAGACTGAACTGTTGTCGGCCAAGTAGAGCATTTTGACTATTTTTAGGCCACAGTCCTCGAAAGTCTGCAGAAGGTAGAGAGTCCCCCTGAAATATAGCCTGACAATGTATTCAGGGAAAACGTTACTCTCGGACCATGCCAAGAAGTATGTGCCACACTGGGTACCTGTGTGCGGTCTAGTCCCCTCTTGGTGGAGGTATTTGATGCAGGAATTATAGGCTGCTAACCAATCTTCATGGCAGGCCACACTTCTTGCTTTGGGAAATTGAGTGGGGATGTAAGAACTTTCCCAGTTCTCTAATGAGAGAGGGTCCATAAGCCTCCAGAATGCAGCCAAGCTCTTTGCATGCTCCTAACAGAGCATGTTTGAAAGTAAAACTCCTAAATGAGATGTCCAAAGCTTAGCCCTTAGTAACATCTTGAAAGGTATACACACATCATCATCAATATTGTAATCAATACACAGCATCAATATTGGCTAACAGGGACCTGACATACATTGAATGTCGACAATGTGCCAGGCACTGTCACGTACTTCAGATACATTACTGTATTTGGTCCCCCCCCCCCAAATCATCATGTGAAGGGCATTATGTTTAGTATTCCCATTTTACAAATGAGAATACTGAGGCAAGAGATGTTAGTGACCAGGATTACAGAGATGGGATGAACTGAGGAACCTGTATTTCTGACTGATGTGGGCAAGCCATTATTTCAGCTACCAAAATTACTCAGCTATGATTTTATTTATAACTATTATTAGTTTGGGGGTTATGACTTTTTATTTATTTATTTTAAGGGGCTTAAGACATGAGAGCAAGGTGATTATGGGGATGACTTCAGAGACTGGTCCCCAGGGTACCATCTTGTACTGACAGCCCAGCACATGTTGAAGATCTGTCCGGGTGATTTTATACAAAGTCACCTGGACAGTCTAGAAAGTTCTAGTGACACTTGGATGGTCTAGAAAATTGTAGTTGTAACAATTGTAGATAAGTGAGTATATACTTAGCCATCAGAATGGTATTTAGGGAGTGGGGAATGATGATGGGCATTCAGGATTCGGTGAGGTTATGCCCTGGCTGATAGTGGACAATGAGTGGGTCTGTGCAGTCAATATGGCATCTGGCAGAGTTTCCAACTTCACCTCACAGGTAGAATATATAATATAATGCCAGGAAATGAGGATGAAGGAGAGCGACTGGATGCTCTGAAGCAGGAAGGCGGGGCCGGGATGACGCATAAGAAGGAAAAGCTCTTATTCAGAGTAGCAGGGCTGTCTGTCAATGGTCCCTTTGCCTGCCACTCATGGCAAGGTTGCTTTTCAGAATCAAGGGACTTTTGGGGATAATGACAAGAGTGACATGTGATATTCTTGCAGTTTCTAAGGTCAGACCCTATGAAACTGTCAGCAATATAGCTAAACATAATAGTGGCAATTTTTTCTTATGGTCCAGTCGGGCAGATTCAAATGAGATCTGGATCACATAGGAAGGGTGATGACAGCAAGAGCTCTAGCCCAGACCATACACACACCCCTGCTCTCACCCTTCGGTCGTCTGTAAAGTACACTGTGGAGTCAACTCAGAAGTCCAGCAAAGTGCTCAGGTTTAAGGCTAAACACCAACAGCAGGGTGGCGGGAGAGGCATGCTCAAATGTGTTGCAGAAGCTAGGTGTGGCCCACAGCAAGAGGACAGTGCTGGGGCAAAACGATGGCCTTCGAGGAATTGCCAGCAGAGAAACCCTGTGAAGCCCTCGCCTCCTGGGATTTGTCAACAGACCAGTGTGAGCAGTCATTTGGGTAAGGGCTGACTGTTAGACTTCAAATATATTCTCAATGTTAATAGGTCAATTTAAAGGAACCTTTCAGTGGAAGCACATGCATTTCCTGAATTTCTTGCAACACTTTCCTACCTCCTCCGTTTAAATTCCTACTGTACTAATCATACTGCGTTCATCTAGCGGGATTCCCTACTTAGTGCGTCTCCTGCTGAATAATATAAAAATTTGCTCCAGGAGAGTTATGACTATAGAGGCTTGTCTGCATTCTTAGGCCATCCTGCAGGGCTAGACCTCCCATGGGATTCCTTCTGTGACAGTGTCCCTTAGCAGGTGTGCTGGCTGTACCTCCTCTCCTGATCAACCCCCCCCCCCCCCCGCCCCAAGCTTTTTCTTTTGCCAAAGAGACAGCTACTGAGGCTTAGTCTTCTGTCACAGTATTCTGGGACTATTGGGATTATTCAGCCTCTGCATTTGCTGCCAGGATTTTTTTTTAGTGGGTTCACAATCCAGACAGCATCTGTTACATATTCTATCATCATCTTGAAAAATGAAACTGAATGACCACTCAGAAAACACTGGTAGTGTTCACTGAAATACATCTATCTCCATTCACAGAAATCTAAATAAGATGTAACGTGCCGCTTATTACTTTACTTCTTTTCTGTGTTGAGGCTTGAACACATTTCATACGCTCTGCCACACAGTATACCCCAGCAAATATAAGGTTTAACTTGAGAAATAAGAAAGACTGATGACAGATTTTACTGGCTTGGTTCTCCCAGACTTATCAACACCAGCTAGTGACATTTTAGTTTCTTTAGTTGTTAATGACATAGTGTAACATGAGTAATAAAAGATGCACCATTCAAGAACATTGAAAAAATATAAGACGCTTTAAAAAATAAATACCATTGGTTGATGTGTAGCTCAGTGGTAGAGTGCCCTCTAAATATGTTCAGGGCTCTGGTTCCACCCCCGGAGTTGTGTGAGAGGCAATAGGACAGTTGGATAATGTTTAGGGGCTTAGGTAAGGGGTTTAGGCTTGGGGAGGGCAGTTGAGGAATCTTCAAGTATGTTCTTAAATGAAGTGACTTATTATAGTCCTATAAGAGGTACTTTGGTGGTTGATGACACACGATAAAGATAAAACTCAAGAAACAATTGTAATTTTTCTAAGAATGTGTTAGCTAAAATGTTCTCACTTGATTAAGGCCACAAGGCTGGTTCTACAGTCAAAACACAGTTGTGAAAACTCTCATATTCTCCATGCGGGGTGGTAAGAGGGCAGAAAATCAAGAGAAAGTCTGTGCCCCCTTCTTAGGGATGGGTTGAACATCTCTGTTGTGAACAGAGCCTCTGCCTTCTTCGGGCACCTTTTGAAGAATAGTCATGGAACAAAGCAAGGTATCTTGGGGTTATCTTTAAAACAATCTTTACATTTTCAGTAATATCTGTGTGTGACTCAGCCTGTCCATGCATATATCATGTTACAGACATGCATGTTACCAAGGAGGTAATGAATAAGATTGTGCTAAAGTTTGTCCTAAAAACTTCAACTCGGGACGAGAAAGTTTAAGTGGAGATAAATAAAAAGCAACCAACATTCTTTTATCTCTCTTTGCTTCAATGAGCGTGCTTTATAAAATAAAATATATCTAACATAATATGCCACAGTGTGTTTTTCACTAATAATTTTCTTTCTTTTACTTTCTTTTTCTTCCTCTTTTTTTTTTGAGACAAGGTCCCTACGTATTCCTGGCTTTCCTGGAACTTGCTTCGTAGACTAGGCAGGCCTTGAACTCATAGAGATCTGCCTGCCTCTGCCTCCTGATGACTAAAGGCGTGTGTCACCATGCCTGACTCTGCTAACATTTCTTTAAACACTGAGTAATCATATGGTGTGCAATTGACAGTCATACACCTATGGAAGAAGTGTATAGCCTTGGAGCCCTGGCTGACTTCTCAGCAAAGATCACAGTCCCCTAAGACCAAAGGGATGAAGCTGCTGTGTTAGGCACAGGCTTGAATTCTGATGGGGAGCAATGTCCTGAGCTGGAGAGTCCAGAGCTCTGCAAGTTTTCTTCTCCCTCTAGTTTGCTTTTCTTTCCCAAGGGACCACATCTCAAACCTATAGTGTGTCCATGTCACTTTTTAATTAAAACAAAACAAAACAGATGGAGCCAGGGGTGGTGGCGCATGCCTTTAATCTCAGCAATTTAGAGACAGGCGGCTCTCTGTGAGTTCGAGGTCAACCTGGTCTAAAAAGTGAGTTCCAGGACAGCCAGGGCTATTACAGAGAAACTCTGTCTCATGTCTCCCCCCAAGAAAAAAAAACAAAACAAAACACCAACTCCCCAAAGCCAGCCGAATAAAACAAAACAACAACAACTCCCCCACCCCCAAACTTCAGGAAGGCTTGGCAATTCCCACCTCATCTCTCTGATTCTCAGTCTTGATTGTATATCCCACTCTGACTTTAGTGCAAGTGGGTTCTTTCCATCATGGCCTAGACTTTTTCACTGCTTTGCTAGTGAAATTTCCTTAGCTAGGAAATGCTTTCCATCAGATGCTGTCTGTCATGAAGCCTTTGCTCTGAGGAATGACCCCATTAGCAGTCACTGAATGGCTACAGAGTTGGAATCTCTGTTAAGGAAGTTACTACTGAATCACACTATTATTTCACATTATACTGTTTGTTATTTTAGGTCACAAGTTATATGTTTCTAACAACCTGCTTCTTCACTGAGTCAAGCATCTGCAGGAAGCTTAGGCTTTCCCATGTAACTCTTGCTCCCAAGCACAATACAGAGCAGAGAGTAAGATAAACTCTGGGTTTTAGCACAGTTACTGAGCATAACATATGCCAAATGCCACATCCCAAACAAAGACAGCTAGCTACCTTATGTCTCAGTCTACAGAGACAGACTCAACAGGACTAAAGCTGACTTGAAAAACTTAAGGGCTAGAATACAAACAAAATACTTTATATTATATTATACCAAATACATTTGTTTCAAAAAAAAAAAACAAAAACAAAACCAAAACTGGCCTTGCTAATTGGAGGGATTTAAAATGGGGCAGGCAATCTGTTTCCTTAGACTTCTGATCATTTGGTATTAACTGAGTACTTGTTAGAGGTCAAAGTCATTAAGACTGACCTTTGGTAAATCAGTGAGTGAATAAAGACAACCACCGAATAGCATGAAAAGGCAGTGGTGGAAGCCTTGTTCTGCCCTCTTCCCAAAGAAAAACACAGCAGGTGAGCCAGGCTTTGAAGAAGGGATAACTGGACCTGTGGGGAGGAGGGTCATGTGTCAGGGCTAAGAAGAAAGCAAGGGAAGTGCATGAGGTGGGGGCAGGGACTCTTTCTTGGGCAGAGATGTCAGATGAGGCTGTGAAGCAGAAATAGTCTCAGGAGAGATGGCATATTTTACAGCCAGCAATGTAGGCAACAGGGAAAGTTCATAATGAATAGGTCACTCATGTGAGAAGGTTGAGTCTAAAGCACATCACTTTAGATGATGACCTCACCACTTTGAGGTGTCGTCCTCAATAGGTAGCCACCTGCCTGGAACCTTGTGATCAAATGCCTTCCATGGGTACTGCCTGGAATTATCTAATTGTATGATTTCCCTCAAAGTGATGAAGGCTGCAGCTGATACATTAAAAATAGTAACAGTGAATGTGTATCTGATAAAATCATTCTGTATTTCCATAACTAAGTACTCTGGGATTTCATCTTAACCCCTCGGAAGTTTCTATACAATTCACCTGAGTCTCAATTTTTACTGAAGAACACTCACTTGGTAATTTTTATACTAAGAAAATTAATTGCAGCTTGTATCCACATTTTATAACAGATTCTTCTGTGAGGTAGAAGTGTGTTAAGAGTTGAAGGTGTGGTTCAGTAGTAGAGTACTTTTTAGTGTGCTGTGGTCAAAATCCTGGTTTAGAATCAGCATGAGGGGAAAAAAAAAAAAGCCTGATAAGACACTTGCTCCTCAGACAGTGAGTTGATGCTGCAATGACCACTGTGTTGATTGACAGGTCACATGTGAATATGGGTGGGGATCTGGGAGGATGGCCACATGAGAGAATTCTTATATCTTTTAGATTTTATTTCTTACACAAATATGTTCTAAACAAGCAAACAATAAAATTTAAAAAGCAAACTGTTTTGCCTAGAAAGAAGAGCTTCATTAGTTTAATTTATATGCTATAGTTATGCATAAAAGTACAAAATTATCTTAAGAGGTAAAGAAAAAAAAAACTCCACACCTGCATGGATGACATTCCTATGTGTAATGGTTAGTTTTTGCTAACCTGACACTAAGTATAGTCATTTGAGAAAAACGGAACTTCAACTGAGTAATTGCCTCAATCACACCGAACTATTAGCCATTTTCCTGACTAATGATGGGGAGGGTTGGCCAAGCCCACTGTAGGTGGTGCCACCCCTGGGAAGGTGGTCTTAAGTTTTGTAAGAGAGCACTGATAAACCAGTAAGCAGTGTTCTCCTGTGTTATCTGCTCCACTTCCTGCCTTGGCTTCCCGGATGATGAACTATAACCTGGAAGCCAAATAACCCCTTTCCTTCCCAAGCTGCTTTTGGTCAGTGTTTAATCACAGCAACAGGGAAGCTAACTAGGACACCAGGCAAAACCAAAAGCAATTTTAAAAAGTCAAAGTGCTTGAAGAATCCTCTTAGGAACATCCCTATTATTCTGTTTCATCAAACCTTGGTGTGCATTTCTTACAAGCCACAAGTGTTGACTCACTTAAGGCTTAATTTGGCATAAGAATAGCCTACTTACTGTTCCTTCTGCCATTCCCCAAAGAGACGGGCTGAAAAGTTCAAAATATTTCCTCAGTTACATAAAGCTAGCAATGACAAGGACTAAGCTGGGCACCAAGGTGCTTGCTCTCAGGGCTTTGCTTCCCTCAGCTAAGCCTAGCAGCTGGCTAACCAGAGGTGAGCTTGATACCACAAGTTTGCATAGAACTTGAGATTACAATGGCATCCTATTCAAGGAATTTAAAAAAAAAAAAAAGCATTGCCTTCATTTGTCACTTAAAATTCATTTCTCTAAGCAGGAACTCTTTAGACAAAAGTCACATAGCTCAACTAGTTTATTTTATTTTATTTTTAAAAAACTTTTTATTCTGGAATGTTACTTAGGAAAGGTAATGCTCTTCATTCCCTTAGTAATGGGTAACTTAAAGTCTACAGTGCTCCTGGAAATGCATAAATAGCTTGGTTTTGGTTCTTTTCCCCCTCTTTCCTCTCCCCTCCTCCCCTCCCCTCCTTTCCTTTCCTTATTCCAAAAGACAAAGACAAAAACAAAGTCTTGCCATATAGATGTGGTTGGCCTGGAAACCACTCTGTAGATCAGGCTAGCCTCAATCTCACAGAGATATGCCTACCTCTGCTTTCTCAGTGCTGGGAGGAAAGGTGTACACCACCATGCCCAGCTGTCTTGTTCTTACACAAATGTTCCCATGATAGTTTCAGGACACTAGCTTATCCGAGTCACCATAGAGAGCAGCTTTTACTCGGAGGTACATAAAACATGTGTTATCTTGTGTGAAGCAGGATAGTCCCCACTCTGTCTTATTTTCTTTACAGTATTTATTTTATCCAAGGTGCTTGGGATCAAACTCAAGGCCCTACTTAAGCTTTACTACTGAGCTATATATTCCTAGCTCACTGTAGGATTTATTAGAGTCCAAAGACTCTAACAACTTTTCTCTTAAGTATTTATTGTGGGTCAAGGGCACCATTGAGCTAAAACTGGCAAGTGAACATTTTGATAAGGATGGGAACACACACACACACACACACACACACACACACACACACACACACATACAATGAGAGAGAGAGAGAATCCTATGAGACATTTCTAAAACTTGCATTTGAACTATGAAGGGACCATGGATTATCCTTCCTTAGGATTTGACATAAGTCCTAAGAGGGGAGTTTTCTGGTGTAAAAATGTCCTTTACCTCATGCCAACCTGTCAGAACACCGTACCATGGCAGACCTGAAAGTGTGTTGAATTCTAGAATCCTTTCTCCCAAAACACAACAAACAAAACAAAAACCCTATACTTAGTTCAATGAGAAACACTGTGAAGCTCTCCACAGCCTGAGGAAGCCCAGTTCCATAGTTGGCACAAGTGGTTTGGCCTTGCCTTCTTGAGAAGAAGTTAATGTGTGGTTAATGCCCTCAGCCTCAGCCACAAGGAGCCAGTTTCTACCTCTGGGCCTCTGTTCCGTCCATATCAGTACAGAGATGACAGACGGCAGGGGTTCCTCCTCACACAGGAGGAAGGTGTCTTTCATGTGTTCCTAATACCTGTGATCCTCATGCTTGCCTCATCCCAATGTCTGAGATGGGAGAGCATGGCCCCTGTTCATCTTTGTGCTTCCATATACTTCCCGACCTCGCTGAAACACCCTCAGAGAAGAAAGCTCAGTTCAGGTGACTCTTTCCGCTTTTCTACCTAGTGTCCAGGGTAGATCCACAGGACCTCAACACTATTCCCCACTTGCTGGTCAAACAGGCTTCTTCCACAATGGCCAGTTTCCACATGCTTCACAGATGGCTAGAGACACTAAACCAGGGTGCCAGGGCCTCTCTTCAGCATCCATATTCTTTACCTCTGCTCTCTCTTCTTCAGTTGAAGATGACAGATGTCCCTAAGGTCTCACTCTCAAAATGCACCACTGTTTGCATTTTAAAGTTTGCTTATTATTATTCTCTGTGGAATAAATATGGCTGCCCCGATCTATGAAGTGTTTGCCACTTTCACTAAACCCCAGAAAGAAAGAACAAAACAAAACAGAGGTGTAAACTTATAGAAATTTTGCTATTTTATTTGAGATAGCATCCAGATTGGCCTCAAACTCAAGAGTCCTTTGCCTCTCTTCCAGAATCCAGTTCCCTTTTAGGAGAAACTTTTTTTTAGAACATTTTAGAAAACCAGAGAACACACCCTAGGAGGGCAAAAATATTTTGTTACAAAAATTCTAAATCTGACGACTTGACAAACACAGACTTGTTGGTCAACATGTGAAGTATGTGGGGTTAACTCCCCCGTCAAGGCCACGGTTCAGGAGCCCCTTACCTTTCACTGGACATATGGGGAATCCTAGGGTGAGTTAGCTAGGACTTGTGAAACCTTGTGTGAAAACATAAATAAGCATTTGCCTCATGGAACAATATTTTAGTTAAATATTTTAATCTAAATTAAATATTTAAAATATTTAACTAAATATTGTGAATATTTAATTAAAAATAAAATTAAGCAACAATAACAAAATCCCTACCAGATCCATGAAGGTCTGGTGAGTTCCAAGCAGCTTCATGAAGAGTCAGAGCAGAATGAAGCTGGGTAAAAGCAGGTACAAAGGACTGACAGTGTTGGTTTGTGAAAAATCCAAGTGAAGGAACTGGTACAGAGCTCAGTTGGTAGGATGCTTGCTCAGTGTGCATGCGCTTCTGGACATGCCCCTGAGCATCCTATATTCTGCAAGGTGGCACCACCTATAATCCCCAAACTCAGCAGGTAGAGACAGGAAATCAGAAGTTCACAGTTTTTCTTGGCTACATATTGAGTTGGAGACCAAACTGGGCTATATGAGACTCTATCTCAAATAAAATGAAACAACCCCTTTCCCAAAATTGAGAAATTTAAAAAAGAAAAAAATGAAATGTGAAAATAATGTAGCATGAGTAGGATCTGAGGCCTCAGGGCAGCTGGTGACAGGGGCAGACAAGAAGCCAATGAGTCAGAGTAGCTGAAACACTCTCCCCACAAAATGCGTCTTCAGAGATGGCACAGAGGCCTGAGGTCAGAGTTCCTTAGCATGTTTACATTGTGCTACTCAGGCGTGAGTTCCCTTAGGTGTCTTGTGTTTAGGGACACTGGCTCCTGGCACAGGACAAGAGAGACTGCTTGTGAAACCTGCCTTAGGCAGGGTGGGACAGCTTTGGGTCTGTTAGTTACCTATGGATTGAATGAAGAGCTAAGAGAGTGCTGGTATCTGCATGGCCACTAGGACCTCTGTGCTGATGACATGGGGTAAAGATGAGGGGAAAAGGCTGAGCTAGAATCAGAGGATTCTAGCTCACCCCCACTCCACCAGCTCTTCTCTCTTCACAGAGCAAGGACACTGATCCTCAAGGTAAATCTCTCAAGAGCTGGCTGCCTCTCAGGTGTCACTATATTTAATCTTGTCACAGCTGCATGGAACAGCCTCATTGCTGAGAAATTACAGGCAGCAAGATGTAATGGGCTCACCCTGAGTCACTCGGCAAGCATTTGGTCTGGCTGGAGTTTGAACACAGGAGACCAGGTGTGATACCCATATGGCCCTATGCCCCCTAGTACTTACTTCCTTACTTCCAAGTGAGAATGCAAGGGATGTCCCTCACTGACCACGCCTCACTCTCTTGACAGCATAGAAATAGCCCAGGCCCATAGTCCCTCACTGTTGTGGCTCCTGCAAGGCAAACCATTCCCCTCCCACCCAGGACAGGAACAGCCAGTGCCTAGGAGTATCTCACAGAGTATTTTCCATTTATTCTTAACCCCTGACCATAGCTGAGATGAGAGCTCTTTTTCATACCATACACAAAAATCTTTAAGCATCTCAGTTCCCTAAGGAAAGTGAGTTTTCACCCTTCACTCCACCAGTCCTGAGGGTTTGACAAACAGTACTCCTGCATGTTAGGCAAGTGCTCTGCCACTGAATTACACCCTCAGCCTCTCTTCAGTTTCTTTTAAAACAGACACATGGCTTCATCAGTTCATAGAGAAAAGGATGGGTCGCTGCTGTGAAACTGATTTCCACTGCTGTATACACCTGAATATTTCCTTAGTATCATGTGATATCCTAATTAGCCTGTCTGCTGGCATCTCTCACTTACTGTCCTGTATAACACCAGGACAAGTGCTTCTGTCATGCTCTGGATGAACAGGTATCCTGTGACATTTTCAGTGTATACAGCACATGGTAGAACAGTGTCATGAATTGTGGGGAAGAGCATAGTGGGAAGGAGGCCCCTTCCTCAGCTGTATTTCAAGGAGCACAAGCAGCCATGTCCTCTCCATGGCCATTGGGGTTGGGAGACTTGAGGCTGTGATAAAGAGGCTGGGGATCCGAGTACAGCTGTAGTTTGGGCTCCCATGGAAGAGCTCACTGTCAGTGGCTTACATAGAAGGCTTCAGACTGGTTGATCATAAGCTCCCTCCCCTGATCTCCACCCACCCCCCCCCCCAAACTAGGGCCTGGGAGTGGATCAGTGGTAAAGTGCCCAGCTAGCATCTGAGAGGTCCTAGGATGGATCCCTAGTGACTCTTTTTAAAGAGTTGTTTAAGCCTGATGTAGTGGTCTGGGACTGTAATCTCTGGACCAGGGTGGAGGAGACAGAAGGATCGAATGTTTAAGGGCGGCCTGGACTACACAGTGATTGGAGGCTAGCCAAGGCTACACAAAGAGACCCTATCTCAAAAACAGAAGATAAATTATAGAGGTAGGTGCAGCTAAGCCTCAACATGTTGCTTGGGGTCCCAGCTTCATCCTAACTTTTATCTGGACACACTCTTGGGCCCAGTGAGAAATTGTACTAGTCAAAGACACTTGGTTAAGGCAATATGCTGAAATAGTGTGGGAAGTCTACCTCCCGGCGCCTTGTCCAGTCCATGGGGTCGTTTTCTGCCTATATTGTGACCAATGCACAATAGCTGTGGAGACCTCACTGACCTAGTCTCACTGAGGGAGGAGACTGTAACTCCTGCTTCCTGGGTATAATAATTATGTTGATAATGGAACTGTGATGAACTTGGCATCTTAGGAACTATCAGAGGGTGATGACAAAGCATAGACTGATGGGTCAGACTGCTTTCATTTGGTCTATTTGCTTTCCTCCCCTTCCTTCCTTCCTTCCTTCCTTCCTTCCTTCCTTCCTTCCTTCCTTCCTTCCTTCCTTCCTTCCTTCCTTCCTTCTTTCTTCCCTTTCCTTCTTTCTTTCCTTCCTTCCTCCCTTCCTACCATAATCTTGACAGTTCTGGAACTTGCTATACCATCCAGAACACCCTTGAACTTGAAATCTTTTTGCCTCAACCTCCTAAATGCTAGGATGGCAGGTGCACCCATGACTCCACACCAGTTCTGCTTTTGCATTCTTGTAACACCTTCTTTGTCTTAAAAACATCCTAATAAAACACATTTTAAAAAAGAGCTAATACAATATCCATATTTGAAGTATAAAAAAACCAAACAAATGGAGAATTCACAATGACTTTGCCTAGTGTTATGGTGAAGAATTTTGTAGGTGGGTAAGAGGCAACCATTACATTTTATTTTTTTAGTGACTGATTAACTGATTTATGATATCCTGCTTAACTATTGGTTGAGATTGTTTCAAATAAGTAAATAAATTTGATTGCAAGTACCTGGTGCCAAGCAATGAAAAGATTTCTGGGTAGACTGAGTCTCAAACCAAGATAATCTAAAGTCTAGGTATGTTCATGAAAGAATCAAAACAAACCAAAACGTAACTAGGCAACTGTCAATGAATTATTTGTACTTAAAGGCCAGGCTTTCCTGCCCAATGTAATACATATTTTATAGAGTACTTTTTGTATTTATTTGCTGTTAGAATTCAGCATGCTGTGCTTGCCTTGTGTCCCCAAATTTTTACATTACTGGCAGCAAATAGCTCATCAGAGAGCCGTGAGGACAAGCGGAGGTTTTGCTTCTGACCTCTGCCATGAAATCTCCTTTTGCACTCTTGGCTCGTGAAAGGAATTAACTGCATCACAATAGCTTTCTCCTCCCTATTTCTTGTTCATCAGAACCATGGATGACACCACAAACAGCAGGGGGTAGGTTAAAATTTTTATAGACATTTATGCCAATTTGCTTTACTCGTTTGTTTTAAAAGGCTTTTGCAAGTCAGCCCTCCTTCCTTTCTCTGTCCCAGACCTACCATCTTGCTTGGTCTATGCCTGTCCTTTGCCCTCCTCAGACTCCGCTACGGTCTCTGAGTTTTCCATTCCTCTCCTTATGCTCCATGGGGGACGAGGCTCTGCCCGTGGCCTCTTTTCCTTGCCCTTCCTTCCTCCCTCCCTCTCTCTCTCTCTCTCTCTCTCTCTCTCTCTCTCTCTCTCTCTCTCTCAGCCAAAGAATACAAGTCACATGCATTGATAGATGATTGTGGACCTTTTATTCTAAAAACAACTTCTCTAGAAACCAACTCCTCAGACTCATCCTCCACCTTTCACGTGACTATCATACGAGCGTTCTCTCATACATCTTCTCTGTCTCCCGTTTTCTTTGTCTCTCTCAATACAATAAAAGAAAGCATTAAAAAAAAAAAAAAAAAAAAAAAACCTCTCTAAGCCTTTTCTGCCCTTTTGAATCCTAGCTTTCTGGATTTTCTTGGAGGCAGAAGCCACAGCAAGCCACATAAAAAGTCCACAGGATGCTTCCGGGACTTTCCTACTCTTCTTTACTTCTTGACTTTTCTTCACAGCAGAGATGCTCTCGCTGCCTCCATTTTCTTTTATCAACAACTTTTTCTCAGCAAACCAGCTGATTTTTGTCAAGGTCGCTGCAGACCTTCGGCCTACAAGAGCCACATTCCTTGAATGCCCACTTATATTCGCCCTCTTCACACCGCCCTGTGGTGGAGGTCTCTTTCAATCTTCAATGGTTTTCTTGGTGCTCCACCTCCCATCTCTGCTTTGATTTTCCTGGCTTCATGGCATCCTGCCATGGTATCTTAGACAGCCTCTTAGCTACTTGGAAGCTGGCAATTTACTTAGTGTTTCATCAGAGTCTTCCTAATTGGCCGACCACACCACACAGTCCCTGTTTAGGAGACCTCCAGCATTTACCCTCCTCACTCCAAATTGGCACCTCCTGCTAGAGCACCTACATGCCCACATCTGGGTGTCTTAGCGGTAATTTCCAGAATCTCAGGTGATTTCCAGCATCTCATCTGTTCTTTGCTCTTCCCAACCTGGTTCTATTTTCTGTGCAGAAATCCAGGCCCAATATTCTCATGCAAAGAACAGACCATACAAATGGTTCTGTTTCCAAAATATACTTCAAGCCAAGACCCTATCATTGTTCCCAAGGTTAGAATCCCACACCAAATCTCCCAATCATCCATGTCTAAATAATTTCAGTCAGCTCCAACATGACCATCTAATGTCAACTCTTGCCTCCTACAGTCTATATACACCTAGCCTGTATCCTGAATAAAACAAAACAATGCTATCTATTTGTTTACGTTCTTATTTATATAAGTCTATATTATTCTTATTATTTTTATAAACAAAACACTGTCATCTTACATGGTTACAGACATTCAAAACCACAGAGTGTTAGGATAGGAAAAAAAATCAACAGAACATCCCCTAAAAGAGTTTGCCTCCACACTACAATTTAGTAATATTTGTATTTGCTGCTATCAAATCCTTTTTGCCTAATGGATAATTAAATATGGCTTATGATAATAATTTTATGAAAATATACGAATATGTAGAAATGGTACAATATGCAAGATTTAACTCAAAAGTCACATCCACAATGCTTGAGACCACACCGGAGAGATCTGGATTTCTGAATTTCAGATGGAAAGCATCATGTATGAGTCTTTATGCACAGAAAGAAAACGATGCAGAACTGAGTGATCAATTTCAACTTCTCATATGCTAACAATGACATTTTAAAGGAAAATTTTTAGGAATATATAAGGTCTTTTATAAATGACTTTGGGAAAAGGTGACTGGAGAGTCTCGGACTGAGTGAGAATGTCACTCTTCATTTCAATCAAGACTAATTTTACGTGAGATCCCCAATGCACAAAATGCTACAGAGAACATAGCAGATGCCCCGCAGCCCCAGGTGGAACTTAGTGTCTTCCTGGTGTGGCAGAAGCACAGGGCCACCTTTCACCCACCTTCCCATCTCTTTATCCCATTTCCAGCCGTTCATAAATAAAGATGCAGTTCAGAACCACTGTGCCTTGTGCCAGATGCCAAATTTCTTTTACTTTACAGTGTTACTTCTGAACTCCTTTTCAGAAATTGTACAGATAGCTCTGGCTATATTGGGATGCTTATGCTTATCAGAAGCAAAAAAACCAAAAAAACTACAGGATGAAAATATATGCTCTTTAAAAGGACATTATTAGCTAGGCGTGGTGGTGCACGCCTTTAATCCCAGCACTCCGGAGGCAGAGGCAGGCAGATCTCTGTGAGTCTGAGGTCAGCCTAGTCTACAGAGTGAGTTCCAGGACAACCAGGGCTATGGAGAAAAAGACCTTGTCTAAAGCATATTGCTATTCATTAACCTGATACAGAGGTCCCCGGATGGCATTTATGGGCGTGGTGGGAGCAGGTGGGAAAGCAGAAGGTGCACCAGGACTTTAAGCCAGGCCAAGGTAATGCTTCTGTTTGCACAGTGGATTTGGCACTTGGGGGAGAGGTATCGTAAACCACCTGCTGGACAGTGAAAATTCTGAAATACAGTACCGGCAGGTATATGCATGTCCACATGCACACACACACACACACACACACACACACACACACACACACACACACACAAACACTCTTTTGTTACAACTGGGACAAACAGGACTTTCTCAGAAAACAGTACACAGTTTGATTCAAATCACTACATCAAACCAGCGAACACTATTTTAATGATGTGCTAATCCAACAAGAACCAACAACTGGTTGGTCTCACTCTCCGGCACAGGCAATGCTTTCATAGGAATGATAGGTAGCAGCCATCAGTGAGGCAGATGTAAACTACACTGTATCTTGCTTGATCCAACACACAGAATGCCGGCATTACCTACAACGCAAACTCTCTTATCTTGTGTTCAGATGGATACAGAGTCTAAGAAAAAATTGAATTACAAACGCAGTTATGTGCCACAAGCTTTTCTTTCTGCTCATGTAGTTTATGTTTTTGTTATATGTGACAATGCTTTAAAAACATATCAGGAAAAGCAGCGCCAGCATTTCTGAGAGCCCAGCTGCCTTCCTGATGATCTGTCACCCAGTCCTCCATAAAGGCATTTCTGACAATCCCATTGTTTTTACTATTTTTAACAAACACTAAGAAGCATCTATAGGATTAGATTTTAGAGAATCCATGCGGCTTTTCAGCAAACAACCTCCTTATGTAAAATGTTTGAGGAAAAATTTTCTTACCTGAGAATATTCAAAGTCTGTGATAGGGGCTATGCTCTTGATATAATCGGACCGAAACTGGTTTTCAGGGTTGGCCAGCGGAACTGGAGGTATTATAGTACTCATCGCTGAAACGATTGTCTAAAACAGGACGAAGGGAGGGAAAACCAACAGAGAGATATAATATGTAAGGGTTCCATGAAAGGTAATCAGAAACACATACTTTGCACAATTTAACCTACTCAGTACGTCAAGTGGACAAATGTTAGGGAAGCCTTACCACAATAGCATCTTTGACATTTTTCCTAATGTCCAGAATTTTCTGCTTCTTTTCCCTGCATTGAAAGAGAGTTGTTATTAATTTCACTCATGATAAAAAAACCAGTTAAGATTTTAAACTTGCAGTGAGTGCAGGATCAGGTAAACTGGGTTCACCAGAGGTCAGTATCAGCCTCCAAAGCATCTGTCAAGTTTGTATCCCATAAATGAAAACATAGCCACCTGCCCATTCGAATTTGTGCTTTAAACAAATTGAATGTATGGGCTTTAAAATCTACAACTTCAAAGCCACCTCATCACAATTATTATGAATATTACACACGAATATAACTACAGTTATACTCAAACTTATAGTTAAAAACTGAAGTAGATGTACGTGGCTTGTACTATAAATGATGTATTGCGATATGGTTACACTTCGTATGGGCGGTTCTACATTGGTGGATTCAATCAACTCAAGTCCAAAAAATGTTTGTCAAAAAGTCTGTATCCACAATGAATATGTACTGGCATTTTTTTCCTTGTCATTATTTCCTAAACCATCCAACACGATTCATTCACTGCTTTTATTAACACGTTGCAGAAGGTTCTATGAATTATCTAGAGGAGATACGAAGTAAACTGAAAGATGTTCATATATGTTTTGCAAACTACTACACCATTTTAAGCAACACATTCCAATACGCCAGGCTCTCGAGAGCCCTCCCCTTCAAATACTCAATGGATAAAGGATCAATGTATTGGCTTAAGGTTCAGCACCACACTAGTATTAGAGACCAGTTTCTCCACAAATTCTTAAATTTTATTTGGGCAAGCTGTTTACTTTTTGAACTAGACATCGGCAAAGAAAGGATTGCCTAAATGGAGCGTATTCCATGCTACATTTCTCCCTCCCTGCCGCCCCAAGGTACTTCATTATCAAAAGAACTGCGTGGAGAAAGTACTTGTGAGAAAAGATGCGGTTGACAGAATTTAGAAATCAAATCCAAACTGAGTAGGTATCCTTACTCGGGGTTGAAGCCATTGACATGCAGGATCCTCATCTGTTTGACGATGGTGCTTTTCCCTGACTCACCAGCCCCTGCGAACAAACAGAAAGAGGGTGGTCACCCGTGTCCTCCTACCGGGACACACCTGTCGCTACCCAACATGTTCCTCCCCTACGCGGGGGTCTTTCGGGTACACACTAGATGTGGCTCACAGTAGTTCGCCCTGGATAAGTTCCAGCGCCCAGGGTTGTGCAGCCGGATTTGCCTGTGCCGGTGGCTATGCACTCCTGGACGGCACTGGGGTCAGAGCGACCACGCACCCTGGCCTTACCCAGAAGCAGCAGGCGGTGAGTCGCTTTGTAAGCCAGGCGCTCTTTCTGCAACTGCTTCTCGATCTTTTTGTTGGCCTCCCGGCGTTCTTTTTCATCCACACCCTGATCTTCCGCGGTCTTGCTGCTGTTGCCCAAACACCCCATGCCTGCTGGCTCGCACTCTCGCCAGGCAAGTCGGAAGACGCACAACAGCCAGCGAGAAGCCGAGATGTGCGCTCCCACGAAAGCTTCCCCCCCTCCGATGCCGAAAGAGACAGCCCGGTCTCCGGGGGATCTGCGATTGCACCGGCTTCTCCCTCCCCTGCCCACCGCACGCTCCCGGCTAACGGCGCGGGAGGCAGGCGCGCCCAGGGAAACGCTCTTTAAAGGCAGGTCGTCTTAGGAACCTGCTGGGGAAACAGCGCTCAGCGCGCGCGGAGCCCGGGGCGCGGGCCTCTGCTGGAGACAGCCGGGTGGCGTTGAGCCCAGGCTCCGCCTCCGCCAGCCTCAGCACCGCCCCGCGGAGATGCCCAGGGGGTGGTGCATAACTGAAAAGCAGGGTCTTGACTGCTTGGTGGCTAAGCGCAGCGCGCAGGGCCAGAGCTCACACCAAAAGGTCCCCACAGGGCGACTGTGGCCACCTGCGAGGCTGGCCTGTGCCAACCTCTGACGTGCGAGCCCCCTGAGGGTCCTGCTTCTCTGGAAGGAGACGAGGCAGGGGTAGGAGTTAGCCTGGGGCCTCAGAGGAGGTTTTCCCCAAGTTGGTGACTCAGAGAAGGGACAAGGGGAGCTTACACACTGGCCCTCATGATTTTCTTGCACACTGAGCCCCAGTGTGTCTGGGCACACGCTCCTCGCTCTCCTCCAACGCCTTCTTGCTCCCGAGAGAGCAGTGCTTTGGGATCATGCATATTCTATCAGGGAGGAGGATCGCTAGGAGGCTCACCAGTCATTTTGCTCTCTTCTGCTTCTAGACTATTCCAGCTCGCCCCCGCTACCACCTTTCTAGCCCATCTTTACCTCCAGCCCCCGTTTTTCTCTGCAGTTTTGTCGAATAGTTTCCACTGCTTTCCTAGTTTTGAATTTGACCTTAGAGCAGAGGAATGGATGAGGACGGAAGACTGGCACCCGCTGGTCCTAAACTTTGCTAATCTCTGCACTTTGTGTTCACAGCGCAAGATCAGGGGATGAGGAGGGCAAAAGAGGTGACTGGGCCCAGGTATTGGAGTCCGGCGCTGAGACATGGAAGTGAAAAGGAGTCCTAGAGATCATGAGAAGTTGATGGTCCTTAACGTGGCGACAACTAGGTACTTACTGTGCACGAAGTCATAAACCGTTGCTCAGTGTCTCCAGACATCCCCCTCCCGCCCCCTCCTCAGCATGACCTGGCCTTTGTGTGTGAGAGCAGACACCAACTGTGTTACTTTATCCGAAAGTCAGACCATGTCTTCTTGACCCCATCCTTTCTATTCCAGCTCTTCCAGTTTCCTCAACAATATCCATTGCTCTGATCTCCCTCTCCCTCCCTCCCTCCCTCCCTCCCTCCCTCCCTCCCTCCCTCCCTCCCTCCCTCCCTCCCTCCCTTCTCCCCTGGTAGGGCCTGTTTTCCTAAAACAGGCAAACATCCACCCACACTGCCCACTGCGGACTAAGGCCCTCAGTCTCACCTCACTGCTTCTGCCAATCATCCTTCCTCCAGGGATCCAGTCCTCCAGTCCAGTCCTCCCTCCTCAAACTTCAACCCCTGGTAGTCTGACAGTGGCCTGAGCTCCTATGCTGAGAATATCAGGCTCTCTGCTCTCTGTCCGATCCTCTCCTTGAAACTTGGCCTGCCACACAACACCTCCTCTGCCTAGTGGCTCTCAGCTCACCCTTTCTCCCCAGACACAATAGCCCATGGTGCCTCCCCACATCTCCAACCTGCTCCATCTCCAGTACTTCCTGGAAAACATTTTGTTTTTCTCTTGCAAACACAAAAAATTGTCATGTCCTGCTGGATGTTTCCTAAACATGTCCCATCCTCCTCCGCTCCCCGGTCACCTACACACCATTTCAGCTGTACTAGCCTGTTTCCATTGTGTCTTCTTATTGAGATGCAGCCTGAGTGGTGTTGCCCTGGCACTGCTAGTCTAGGACCCTGCCCGGCCCTTCCAACTCCTTCCCTGGTTCTTCTAGACCTTCCAGCTTCTCCAGTCTCCCTCACCCCTCCTTCCTAACCAGGTGGGCTCAGGTGCACTGTTGCTCTTCTCTGGGGGAGCACCTGCGCTCCTTCTTGAGGCCAACTCCTAGTTACCCTTCTTGGCCTCCCTGTTTCTCTTATAGCCAGCCACACTGTGTTAGCAAGGGTTCTCTAGGAGAGCAGAACTGACATAATGGATATATTTTACAGCGGATTTATTAGATTGGCTTACAGGACATGATCTGGGTCATTTGACAATGGCACTCTGTTAGTGAGAGGTTGAGAACCTGGTAGTTGCTGGGTCCATGAAAGCGGATGTCTCAGCAGGTCCCACCTCCTGTCGGAGACCTGGAGGATTCCTGGAGAGCTGCGGGGCTTTAGTTTATTTTAGGAGCTTGAAAAAGCTCCTTCTAATAGCAGTCAGGGAAAGCTTCAGGAGCAAGATGCAGGAAGATACAAGATACAGGGAGAGTGAATCCAGGAAGGCAAAAGGCAAAGTGCCCTTCTCCCAGTCCTTTTATCTGAGCTATCTCCTCCAGTCCCGCCCACACTCAGGGTGGGTCGCTTCAAACAACGTGTTTAACAAAGGTGCTCACAGGCATGCCCGGTGGTTTGCTGTTTAAGTCAGTTTCAGACCCAGCCATGCTGACAACCGGTTAGCCGTCACACACAGCTAGAAACCCCTTTCCTGTCTCACAGAGCTCATCCGCTGCCCCTTCATGTCAGCTGCCATGTTGCACGCAGTGTTTTGCTTCCTGCTGCACGGTAGCCCCAGACTGTGGAAGCCTTTGGGGCCAAGCTGGGCGCCTCCGCACCAGGACTGTGAATATTTGCTGAATGCAAGAAGAATCCACAAAACCAGAGACAGTTTTTAGCCAAAGCATAGGCTGTTGCGACAGGGATTTCATGATCAGCTTCTAAATTCATAAAATATTTTTCAAGCATAGTATCTTATTCAACAAAAGAATTTTTTTCTAAGCAAAAGCAACAACTTATGTGTATAGGTAGACATAAACATATAGGGCCCCATTTCAGTTTGAACTGCATTGGAAGTTCCGGTTTTGTTAAAAAAAAAAAAAAACAAAAAACTGCTTAGCACAGCTGCTAACATAGGCAATAACCCAGGAGATAGCGTAACTTATAGGGCAGGCAGAAAGTGAGGGCCAAGCACAAAAGCACAGAAGAATGTGAGTAGATTTGTAAGGATTTGTCAATTTTAAAATGCCAAGACATCTATAAATTATTAAAAGAGACGAGAACAGAACACATGTCACAAAAAGTTATAAGGGGGAATTAGATTAGAAGCCCCGAAACAATTATTTAAGGTAGTGTGATACCCAGTTTCTCTAAAAATATGGTGAAAGTGATTTGATCAGATATATAGAGTTATAAAACTTAAGAATTAAATCCATTGCTATAATGAAAAACCATACTGTACCCAGAAAGTTAGTAGATAATCAATATAATGATAACACATACATTGGAAAGGTAGCTCCTGGTTATTGAGTGCTGGCTGGTCAGTAAGTCCCAAATCCTAACTCTAGGAAAACATTTTTTAGTGCAAAATATAGAAATTATCACCACTATCATTTTAAGTGTTCAGAGTGGTGACTTAGATGGGTGACCGCTTGGCTCTCAATCTGCCCGTTAACCAAGTACTTGCACACGCCATAGTCTAAACCATGAAATACCTGCTTTGTTCAGTGATTTCGGTGAAAATGTGAAATGTCTCAGTCTGTTAGTAGGCAGGAACTCAAGGTTGCCTCCCCTCCCTTCCTTCCTTCCTCCCTTCCTCCCTCCCTCCCTCCCTCCCTCCCTCCCTCCCTCCCTCCCTCCATCCCTCCCTCCCTCCCTCTCTCCCTCCCCCTCTTGTCTTTGGAATCAAGTCCCAGAGACTTGTGCATTCAAGTGCTCTACTACTGAGTCACATCCCTGGCTCCCAAACTTCAAAAATTTTAAATGCAATTATCGCCATTTCGCTTATAGCCTGGAAAATTGATCCTCATTCATGTTTCCAAACTTTGAATCAGAATCCAGATACTCATCGGCTTATCTGGGACCACAGAGCAGACCTGTAGGGTAATTCAGAAAAACCAATTTGCTGCCAGGGCAAGGGAAGCACCTGTTGCTAGGCAACCCGGACATGGCAACACACATTTGCGTGGACTTTCCCTCACTATTGAAGATAAAGACTGGTAGAGTGTTTCTAATGTCTGATTTAAATCTCTTACATTTTAGTTTTGTAAAATGAAAATAATGACTTAAAAGTCTCTGTTTGCTTCAGTGCCTCTGACTGAAGATGGCACACACTGAAGAGAACATCTTCTCCCTCGTGAGCTAGAAATGGAGTCCGGGATAGCAAGAAGGGATTGTGCCTCCTATTATCAAGACTCTCCCTGAAACAATTTAATTAACAAGTACGTGAACAACATTCAGGACAGGTTATTTCAGTTAGTGACAGCCCTAGATTCAGGAAATCTGAAAAACAAAAGTCAAGAGACGCATCCCAAGAGATGTCAGGCACTAAGTGTGAATGGTACTTCTGACGATGCTGGAGACTTACTGACTGCAGTAAGACCTTTGGTGTGGGTTCATCGAATATTCTAGTTGTGAAAGCTGAAGAGTCACTAAGTCAGAGCAAGGGCAGCCAGAGAGCAGCTCACAAACTGGGCCAGAGATAGCGCAGGGTGTCACATACAGGGGTCTTTGCATGACAAATTGCACTTGCCTGTCACTTTATCCCTACCACTTAGTGTCTTGGTGGGAAAAGATCGTCATTCATCCTTAGCAGCCTAAATCACTGTATGGCCTAATTATAATACACATGAAAAGTATTGTGGTACATTTTAACATTTTTTTTTTAAACAGAAAAGCAGAGAAATAGCTTCAAGTTTCCTTTTCTGTACATACACTGAGATCAAATATTTTAAAACTTATTAAAATGATGTGTCTCCCTTTTTTTCCCCTACTCCTACAACTAAAGGAATATAAAGTAGCTGTGAGAGGTGCCATCCAGAAAGGATTAGGAACTGACAGTTTTAAAAACCAAAATAGTAGCATGTCAGCAAGGAAAGAACAAGAAATGTCACCAAGTCCACTCTGTGTCCAAATTGCAGTATTATAGTGTCCCTGTTAGAGTATTCGCCATCACAGAGTTTAACAACTGTGTATGGCATTAGGTAAGACACCACCAGACCCATTAAAAAACAAAGTCAGTCAATACAACAAAATATTCTATATGTCATGAAAGGAAATTTGCAAACAGAAGGGAACTGTCAAAACTTTCAGTCCAAAAATTCTATGGAAGTACTAACTCAACCAGGCTCTGGTATGTTTTAATACGTTTCTTTGGAAACCCGTGTGTTAGTAAAGTCTCTTCAGGTCCCTGGCATGTTTGAAAAGCTTAGTGAAGAGAGAGTGTGTCTTCTGGTCACTGAAGACATTTCCTCAAAGGGGGTATTGAGACCCCAGAACCTGTTTCTGTTAACAGAGAGCTGACAAATACCAACTCTAAAGCAGAGGCACATCTAAGGACTGGAGTAGTCTGAGAAAAGCTGCATGTATCACAGTAACATTTGAAATATATTTGGCAAGACACACATAAAGCAAAACTGCTACATGATGTAGCAGAAGAGGGCATCATATCCTATAATAGATGGTTGTGAGCCACCATGTGGTTGCTGGGAATTGAACTCAAGACCTGAAGAGGTCTTAACCGCTGAGCCATATCTCCAGCCCCCCAAACCTGCTTTCTTATTAAGTGAATCCAATTCCACAAAGTCCCTTTATTGGGAGAGAGAGAAAGAGAGAGAATAAGAATATGTATTCTGCATTTTAAATGAGGCTACTGTTCTTGTGTTGGTGACAGATCATGTGAGACTCAGAACTATGAGTGATGTGGCATGGGTCATAGCAGTAACATACTGACTCTGGTTTGAACGTCAGGGTTGTCTTATCTGTGTATATCTGGTCTGGTATGTCAGCAAGTCATGTGTCAATAGACTGTGAGGAAAGCCGGTTATAGAATTCAAATTCACATATGCACAAGAGAGGTTCCTACAGCTGAACATGTTTTTTCTTTCCCATTTGCCATCATGTACAAGAACAAGCCAGGAATAGTGACTCATGTCTGCAATCTCAGCACTTGGGAGGCTGAGGCAGGGGATTGACAGACATTTCAGGTTAGTATAGGCTATACATAGAGTCCTAGGCTAGTCTGGGCTTCAGAGTGAGTTTTTTGTCTCAAAGTTCTAAGTGAATGAATGAATAAATAAATGAAAACTAAAAAAAACTCTATGGCCAGTTTCTTACGCTTACAAACAACTGGTGATGTAAGATTAGCTATAGGTGAAGTGTCTCAAATCCACAAATCCAAAACCTAAAATGCTATAAAACCTTAAGGTTTTCTGGGTGCTGATATGATAACCCAGTGGAAGATTCCACACCTGACCTCAAGTGACAGGTTGAACTTGAAACACAAGTGCATTAAAATGCAATATAAAATTATCTTCAGGCTATGTGTGTAAGGTGCATATGTAACAAGTTAGTTCTGTATTAAGACTTGAGTCTTATCTCAAATGTATTACTATCTCGTGATGTATATGTATATGTCCTAGTTAGTATTAGCTGTCAACCCGACACTGTCCAGAATCACTGGAGAAAAGAATCTCAGCTGAGTATTTGTCTTTATTAGGTTAGTCTGTGAACATGTTGGTGAAGAACTGCTTGGCATGCCTTAACTGATATAGGATGACCCACAAAGGCCAGTACCATTTTCTGAGCAAGTGGTCCTGGGCTGTAAAAAGAAAGCTTGCTAAGCATAGGTCTGTGAGTGAGTCAGCAAGCAGCATTAGTCCATGGGTTTTGCTTCAAGTTAGTTTTTCAATTCCTGCTCTGACTTCCCTCAGTGATGGATTGTGACCTGGAAGTGTAAGCCAAATAGACCCCTTCCTTCTCAGGTTGCTTTGGCTAGTGTGTTTTATCACAGCAACAGACAGGAAATCAGAATGGCATATAAACATTCTAAAATCTAAAAAACATCTGAAATCTGGAAAACATTCTGAATAGGGGACATACAACATTTCTACTCCAGGCATTCAGAAAACCAAGTGTGACAGTATACAACAAAGGATATAGTGTCAAAAGGCCTCCATTGGATGTAGGAGGACATGAAGAAGGGGACACTTCATGGGGGAAGAGAGACCAAGGCATAGATTGAACAATGCGTATTGGAACAAGAATCGTGTGTTTGGCAGCATAAAAGAAGTAAATGTATAAAGTTAAGGGCATGAGATTGTTGTGAGCATGCTGGCAGAAGTGAAGACCAAGTCCGGAGGATGGCTGAACCAGAAGAGCCTTGGGAAAATCTCCTGAGTTATAATCTCTCTGGTGAAGTGTCTATTAGCAAGAACAATTTTTAGTCTTCAAAATCCTCTTCTATGCCATGACTACTCTGCCAAAGGCTGGGGACAATGGGACCAAACCCATAGGGTTGTGGTGAGAACACTTTAAACAAATCCATCTTCTCACAGCATATAGTCATTTCTCAATAAACATAGTAAATATTATCATTGAGCATCAGTTTAACAGATACCTATTCATTTAATTCTCTGAGACAAGATAACATGCTGTTATCCTTGAGGAAGTCCTAATTTTTTATTTTTGGACTAGGGCAGACTCGTCATTCAAAGTGAGTTATCACACAATCAATAGAGATTTCTTGGGGAGATCTACATGGAGCTGAGTGATGTACAAGCTTGGAGACATAAAGGTAAGGAGACACGTTATAAAACTACCTGTGGCAGATACTCAGTAAGAATGTGGTTTGTGCATCATGGAGGAGGAGTCAGCTTTAGGACAGAGAGAAACTGACATGGACCAGAATGTAGATGAATCCTGAGGACACCATGCAAAGAGAACCAAGCTATCAGAAGAGCAAACGCTGCATTATTCTACACACCTCCCACATAGCATCAGCAAGTAAAGACACAAAGTGGAATGGCAGTGTCCAGGAGTCAGGAGGAAGAGCTGAGAAGGCAGAGCTTCCGCTTGGGAGACTGACAAAATTCTAAATATGGACTTTGGGGACAGTTTACAAAATGTAAACATGCTTAGTGTCACTGACCGGGACAGCTACTAGGGTTCAAATGGTACATCATTGTAAGTGTTTTATTAAAGTGAAATGTAGTAAAAGGTTTCTGGCCCAGACTTTTGGGCCTAGCCTCAAGGTTTAGACCTGCAGACCCACAGACCCACAGAGACACACAGATGCTTACTTTAGTTTTAGGCTGATCGGCCTAAGGCCCAGGCATATAACTTGCTAACTTCCCTAATCTAACCCATGTCTCTTATCCTGTTCAGCCATGTGGCTCGGTACCTTTTCTCAGAGCAACATACTTGTCCTCTGCTTCTTCTGGCTTCTTTCTCTCTCATTCTGTTCTGTTCTTCCTGTTCCCAGAGTCTTCTTAGTCTGGTAGCCCCACCCATACTTCCGGTCTGCCTTTGGCCAATCAGCACTTTTTATTAAACTAGTAGGTGGGACAATTATTTACAATATAACATCATAAATCCACTACAGTGAAAAGTATAAATAGAATATTCCGCAGGATAGCAGTACACAGGTTTATAGTTTTAGAGAGGTTTCTGTAGGGGATTGTGTTGTTTCATGGTAAATAATTGTCCCACCCACTGGTCTAATAAAAAGTGCTGATTGGTCAAAGGCAGGCAGGAAGTGTGGGTGAGGCTACCAGACTAAGAAAACTCTTGAAAACAGGAAGCACAGAGCAGAACGCCAGAGAGAAGCCAGAAGAAGCAGAGGACAACTATGCTGCTCTAAGAAAAGGTACCCAGCCACATGGCTGAACAAGAGACATGGGTTAGATGAAGGGTACAGAGTTAGCAAGTGATATGTCTGGGCCTGGGCTGATCAGCCTAAAAACTATTGAAAGCATCTGTGTGTCTCTGTGGGACTGCGGGACTGCGGGTCTGCGGGTCTGCGGGTCTGCCGGTCTGTGGCCTGTGGCCTGTGGGTCTAGACCTTGAGATTAGGCCCGAAAGTCTGGGCCAGAAACCTCATACTACAGGTTTCCCCCCAATCTACCTCCTAAAAGAACAGGGACTACTCTATAGCACAGACTCACCCCAAATTCATGGTCCTCCTGCTTCGACCTTTTGAGTGCTTCACCACCTCCCACAGTTCTGACTTCTAAACAGCTTTCTTCCTGTTAGGCACATTTGCTTCAATTTTAGTTTCTCACCAGAGGGTTGCAGTGTACAGAATGAAGGTCAGCCATAGGCCCTGCTGGTCCTTTAAAATGCAACATTTTCATCATTCATTTGTTATGAAGCACATCTTTAAAATTAGGTTTTATTTCTGCAGTGCTGAGGATCAAACCTAAGGTCATGCCATGCTGGGAAGGTGTTCTACTGCTGCATTACACCCACAGGCCCATGAAAGCATGTAGAAATATATATATATATATATATACACACTACACACTTGGTGCATTGCTGGGCCTTGAGATTATAAGTGTGCACAAAATGTTATCCCTGACTTCAACAATCATAATAGTCTAAGTAAGCAGACTAGACCTGGCATCAGACTCTGTGAATTCTATCCAGATTCCATAGGGATATTATGGTCAATTCTAAAAGTGTAGAAAACAAAACCCTTCTTTTCCTGGAGAAACTTCCACTGACCCATGTGAGTCACTGTTCATCCCAAGTTTAAAAAGACAGCAAAAGGTGGCTGCCTTTCCACAACTTATGTGAGCCTCACAAGATGCACATTATTGCCCACAGTTCTGTCTGAAGGTAACACGAGGGACTGAGCAGCAGGGAAAGCCTCACTCCCAGGAGGACCTGGAGTCCTTATAGACTGTAGGAAACCATACCATTTTCTTTCCCCCTGTTACAGAATGAACACTGAACAAGCCTACCTTCCTTCCCACTCATTAGGGAGATTAATCTGCATATAATGACTGTTGAATTAATTATCTCTCTGCCCAGTTGCCTTAGCAACTGGTTTCTTTTAGAATTTGGTTTAGTTACAGAGTTTAAAGCTACCACATCTTCATGACAGAATATGAAATTGAACTGAACATACATTTATTTTATTCCAGGTGCCAACTGTGGGCATTCAGAGTCCTAAAACTCAGTGTCCTGAACCTCTCAGGGTGAATGCCAAAGAACAATTGGGGGATAGCTTAATACCCATCGGTACATTATAGAGTTCACACACTTCATGCTTTGCATTTCTTTCTGAGAATTTAAACCAGAGCTATGTTGGGGGTGTGGCTTAGAGACAGAAGGCTTGCTTGTATGAGGCTGGGGGTTCAATCCCCAACACTAGAAAAAAATAAAGAGAAAGAAAATCAAAGAAGAAAAATAAACCACAATGGTTGACATTTAAGAGGGATTCTCTCATTCTGGAAAAATTCTAAACAAAGATAGGCAAACCATAGAATGAGCAAATACAGAAGTGTATGTCCCCTGTGATTGACAGGAAGAAACAGCATGTAAATATGGAACAGGAGGAGTAAAACCAAACCCCAAACCAAAACACAGAGATGCATGGGAATCATGGAACAGTATGAGGCCATTGTCATGACTAGGTTGGCTCCCGCCTCTGCAGCCCATGTGTCTATTTGTGTATTACTCTGTCTGCTGAGAAAGGCAGGAAGTTAAGATTTCTTTGTAGCTGCCCAAACAGCATGTTTGTGTGGAAGACAGGATCCTCTCTGGAGTGACAGCACAGATTTGTGGTTTCAGGAGAGTGTTGTTTCTTTTAAACAGGATCTCATGGGTAAGGAGAGACAAGAGACATTCCACGAAATTGTGCTCAGGTTGCAGCACTGACTTGGCAGTATGGCTGGAACAGCCCAGCAGCCAGATGTGCAAAACCCTACAACTGCACTGTTGGGAGATTTGAACTTCCAGGCTAATAGAGACAGGTCAATTTTCTGCTCTGAGCTTCAGCAGGCTCTGGAGGTCCCAACCTCTCTTCATCTCTAGAGATCTGCCCCTGTCTCCTAGGATTCTCTCCATGACTTCCTGTTCTGGCTCCTGGATACTTTCTCAAAGCTATCCTTATAGCATGGAGGGACTTCCTGCTGCCATTCCCCTGACACATCCCCACCACTCAGTGGTTTTCTGAACCTTTCCCACACCTTTATAAATAACTCTTCATTATATGGCTTGCTATTTTCCTCTAGGATCCCCACTGAACAGCACTTTCCTGAGCTAATGGCACAGCTTGTGCAAAATATCTGGTTCTCAGTCCCCCTTCTAATTTGTCAGCACCTTTGTTTGGTTGCAAACCTGTCCCACTGTACAGATAGTCCTGGCACATTTTCAGGCTCGTGGGTCTCAAAAGAAAGATGAACCAGTAGACTGGAAAGATGCAAAGCCAGATAGGCAGCTGAGCCCACTGCAGAGAGCCCAAGGCTAGTGGGGTGGGATGGGATGGGGGTGGGGCGGGGGGGGGTAAGGAGAACACAACTCAAAAGAAGACTGGTGGGGGATAAACATTTTGTTTGCAAAACCTCATTGTTGATAAGTCAAGAGAGGATGAAACATGGTTCAAGATTATTAGAAACTGACTCCAAACAAATATACCCAGTTTAAAGTATTTACTCTTTGGAAGAGAGCAGTTTTCCTCATCTGTAGAGATTGTTAAATTGCACACAGTGAATATATATATATAAGAGCCCCCATGTGTCAGCAACAAACACATGCATTTTAAAAATGAAGCAATGTTAAGCTTATGAGGATGCTGTAAGAAGAATGGAGGGTTTATTCCACATTTGACATCCACATGCTCTGACTGTTAGCATTTTGAAACACTCTGTCTGTTTTCATAATTACACCCCCCCACCACCACAAACTAGTTGAGAGGAGGCTGTGACAGTCTGCCTGGAATGTCTACTTGCTAAGGACAAGAGTCTCTTACATAGCCACAGGACTCTGTTTTCTCATCTAGTCTATGTCCAAAGTTAGCCAAGGATGTCCTACTCATAGACACGCTCTGAATGTCAGCCACACAGAGGCTCATGTTCCTTGGTATGGGTGTGTGAGAGGTTGTGGAGCCTTTAAGAGATAGGATTTAGTAGAGGGTCATTGGTGGCATAATCTTTGGAAGGGATTATTGAACAGTTTTCACGGGACTCCAGTTAGTTTTCACTGAATTGAAGAATTAGAGAAAGCCGCCCTGACTCTCCCTGGTCCTCCAGAACTTCCTCTCTCATTCTGTAATTTTCCCCTTCCTCATATTCTTCCATCAGAATGCTATTGTATTTGTGTTGAGCGACCCCCTCCCCCCAAACCACCAGGGAGCTGGATTCTGATGTAAACACACAAGGGTTAGTTTATTATTTTGGACAGGTTCAAATAAACCCAGACCGAAACCCTCTGTTCTGGTGCAGAGGAGGAATTCGGCTCCCAATCTCAGAGGTGAGGGGGTTTTTAAAGAAAAGGTCTTGGCATTTCAGGATTGGGTAAAAGGGTATGGGTACAGTGATTCTTGAAAAATACTGGTTAAACTTTCGATGTGAACCCAAGTACTGGCTGAACTTTTGGTGCATAAGCAAATTTTGAATCTATTGGCTGTCAGGTGAATTCCTGAGATTTTTCTTAGACTCTTCTTAGACTTGGGCGCTGCCCTCAGGCACTAAATGATTTTTCCCTGAAATAAAGTTTTGTAACGGTAAATAAATGCCTTCACAGATGCCATATGACATAATGCCCTCATCAGAGGTGGCATTGTGCTTTTTGGACTTTCAGCTTTCAAAACTAAATAAAACTTAAAGAAAACCAAACAACTTACCTAACTTCAAGTATTTGGTTGTGGCAATGAAAATTGGACTAATCACATCTTAGGGGAATCTTTGCCATTTCTCTTCTAAGAGTTAAGCCAGGTTTTTAGGTTTCTCTTTTAGTATAGTTGGGAAATCTACACATTGTATCTGATGTGGAAAAACCATTGTGAAGGGTATTTTTCATGTTTGGTAGGGAGCTACCACCCTACTAACAGTTTCCACATGCCCAGCAGGAAGGGGGCCTAGAGTTCACCATGATCCATGAAAGGAAGCCTCTCATTGCTGCTGCCCGCCCTTCTCCAGGCTCTAGAGTTTAAGCATGAACTTGTATTGTTTTCCCTCGATCAAACCAACAAATAAGTCTCATGAAGACAATCTGTTCCTCAGAATTTCTCTTTCTATTTGGCCAGTTCTCTGTTGGCACCACTTATTAATACCTTGTGAAATATTTGCCAACTGACATGCTGGCTAGCATTTCCCCCATGCCTTTCTAGGTTCACAAGTGTGTTTAAAAGTGTGTTCTCTCTGTGTTAACAGAGACCCAGCACTTAGCTCAGTGGCTCCTGCACCCTGAAATATTGGTTGGCTTAGTCACTGTTCTGTTGCTGTGAAGAGACACCATGACCATAGCAACTCTTAAAAAAAAAAAGCATTTCATTGGGGCTGGCTTACAGTTTCAGAGCTTTAGTCCATTTTCATCATGGCAGGGAGCATGGTGGTACCCAGGCAGACATGGTGCTGAAGAAGCAGCTTAGAGTTCTACATCTGGGTCCACAGGCAGCAGAAAGAAAGAGATACTGGGCCTAATTTGGGCCTTTGAAACCTTGAAGCCCACCACCCCCAGTGACACACTTTCCCCAACAAGGTTATATCTACTTCTAAAAGGTCACACCTCCTAATCCTTCTCAAGAAGTTCCATTCCCTGATGACTAAGCATTCAAACAAATAAGCTTATGGAGGGAGGCCATTATTATTTAAACTATCACACTGGTTTACATCCCATGTACCCGCCCACTTCCTTCCTTACTGTTATGGTTCCTTTGACTGCCTTGACTCTTTCCTGGAATAAGCTCCTCTCTCCTGCACGCCCCTTAGGAGCCTATTAGACCACTGATGGTTCCAAGTGAACAAGAGGATTCTAGTACCTTCTATTCAGAGTCAGGTGTGTTCCCTATAGAACCTAACCTTCACCTATTGGACATGCCACAAGATCACAAGGGTCCTAAGCCACCCACAGAGCCCCTGTGCTCTGCAGGATGCCCCACATTGGGCACCAGTTGGTACGATTAATTTCTGGCAACTGATTTTAAAAGGTTAATATTTATTTAAGGGGCTTATAGGGAAATACTCACTGATACAAGAGATTAAACAGTTTTATGGTTTCTGGAAAGCTGGACTGGTCCATGTGGCTCAAGTGAGTTAGGCCCTTCCTCCAAGAATATGAGAAAGCAAATGCAAAGAGAGAGCCCAGGGCATATGTGTATTCATTCTTAAACTGGCCTGGCCATACCCAAATACTTGGGCTTTAGGTCCTAAAGACCACACCTCTCGGTCAAGTGCCTGCCTCCACTACAGCTATTCTAACTTCTCCCAGAGCTCTTCACTCCCTTAGACAAACTCACTTGGGCCAGACCTCTCAGTTCTAGCTCTGGGGCTCAGATTCGGAGTGACTTGATTGATTTAACCCATGCTCTGTGATTTGACCCATTCATGCAGAGACATGTCTGTTTCTTTTCCCCAAGTCACTTGTACCAGGAAACCCCAGAGCTTCTAGTAAATAAATGTTCCTTGGACAAGTCCTTGAGGATGCTGACATTACCTCTCTCCTCATCCCTGTGAGGAGCCGAGAGCCTCTTCTGGGACAGAGGTGTTTGTAGGGTAGACCAGAATGTCCAGGAATGTGTAGAACCATGTGGACAGATACTGTTTGTTTGTTTTTCCTCTTTTTAGAAAAAAAATATTTCCAAGGGAAAGAAATCACAGAGATGGGAAGCTGCTGGTGTGTTATACCTAACAGGCCTCCAGCCCTTCTCCCTCAGCCCTGCCTCTTGACTTGGCATTCACCACATGGAACACTTGCGATATAGAACAATTCTTTTCCCATAGGAAAGTGGTGACAGTGTTAGCTTGTCCTGTGCTTTGATCACACGTTTTTCTCAGAGACTCCTAGGTTTGAAGACTCAGTCTCTAGTTGAAGGCATTATTTCTATAGGTACTAGAAACTTTAGGATGTGGGGGTGGCTGGAGGAAGTGGGTCACAAGGAGCATGTCCTCAAAAGGTATCTTGTCTCTGCCCCTTCACAGCTCCATGTATCTTCACTTGTGGTTATCATGAGGTGAGGGTCTGTGCTCACTATGCCTTCCTCATTAAAGGCTTAGAAACAAAACCAATTAGCCACAGACCAAAGCCTATTTATGTATCAAAATAACCTCTTAGTCCCTAAATTTATTTTCTCAGGTATTTGTCAGAATGATAGGCACCCTGACCTCCTCAGACGGAGCAGGAACTCCGATGGAGCAGCCACCAGACGAGCCTGGACCACACAAAGGCCCTGGTGCACTTGGTCGATTGTAAAGTTTCTGTCTAGCCAGATGAACAAGGGGGTTGTTTCTCTGTGCAACAGCATCACCTTGTGGATGCTTTGAGGGATAACCCTTTTGTGAGCACAGACATCTAGCCTCTCTGTTAAGGCAAGATAAGAGCAGAAGACAGGCAGAACAGGCACCCCTTAGAAGGTCTCCTCAGCAGGCCCTCTTTTCATTCTGTTTCCTGCTATTTTCTTCTAAAAGCTTAATTATTAAACAAATTATTCTTTGACAATTTCAAGTACGTGTATAATATATTCTTCCCCCATCCATTATTATCTCCTCCCATTTCTTTCAATTCCCCTCCTCCCAGGGAATCTCCACCTTGCTGTCTTTTTGTTTATGCGGAACACTGGATTTAACCAGATCCCCTTACTTGGCCTTTGTTTTAAGATATCCACAAGATCGTGAGCAACTCATCAGTGTCTACTTCACTAAAGACAAAGATCCCTCCTCCTCCCCGCCATCTGCAACCTTTGACGGCCATTAGCACCCTTTGGCACGACCCACAAATCCCTCCTCATCTATGAGTACATGTTTGTGGCTTCAGCCTTATGCAGGTCATATGCTGGAAACCATAGCTGTTGTGAGGAGGTCATGAGTGCCTCAACTGTGCCATGCCCATAAAACAGCATTTTGGGTCCTTCCCACGCTCTCTTTTGCAATGTTCCCTAAGGAGGTGACACAGCTGTCATCTTTAGGGCTGAGCACCCAACATTTACATGTTCTTAGCACCTTGACCAGCCAGGGGTCTCTATATTAACTGTCATTTTGCCAAGAGAGATTATTTAGGAGACAGTTTGACAAGTCACTTTAACAAAACAAAAGCTAGAGGTTCACCCCTCATGCTTACAACCTCCCGAGTCATGGGCCCTTGACCAGGTCCAGAGTACTAGTACTGAAGTCCTTTCTATGGAGCAGATCTCAGATCTAATTTTTTTTTTTTTAAATCAGTTGGTTCACAACTGCAGAATATTTACAGGAAAAACTTTGTTTTCCTGTACTTGGTCAGAACAGCCCCTTTCTGTCCAAACTTTGATGGTTCTGAGAGGTACAAGCTTCTCTTCATTTTTTTAGAGCAGGAACCTGAGGGTTAATGTAAAGTCTGTTTCTCAAGGTCATGCTAGGAGAATGTAGTGGAGCTTAGATTCAAATCTTATCCCTCTGGTTCTTATACACTGTCCTTTCCAGAATTGTTTCTGCCCAAATCACACCCCTCACCCACCTCACCCTTCTATAAAAGCACATTGTTGGTATTTTTTTTTCTTTTAGAATTATATTAATTGTCTTTGGAACCAATGTTCTTTGTGTTTGGGGCAGGGGCTCTTCTATCATCCTGTGAGGGGCAAAAATATCTTAAATGCTATTTTAAAATGTGACATTTGTAGCTTTAAACTTTTGTAACAAACACAAATAACACCAGCTTAAGTGACGACTTGAAATGCTGTTTTGTACGGTTTAGATGTAAACAACGGAGGTCAGCAATTCGTTTGAGAAACATCACTTCTTTCATTGTATTCGTTTTTAACCTGGAGTAATGCTGCTTGATTTTTGTGTAAAGCTGTTCCCCTCATGCCTCCTCCAATAGCTGTCACCTTTGTTTTAAATAATGTGTCCTTTGCTCTATCCCACTGATCTGTATGCCTGTTTTTGTGACATATACTGTTTTTATCACTATGCTCTTGTTGTATAATTTGAAATCAGGTGTGGTATTGCTCAGGATTGCTTGGCTATAGTCAGTATTTGTGTTTCCACATAAAACTTAAGACTACCTATGGTGATAGGTTGTATATTTAATAAAAAGTAGCCTAAAATATTAGAGGACTGAGCTACCCACAGAGTGAAGCCATGAAGGTCAGGGAGTGGTTGTCCAGTTTTTTAATCCCTTCACTCAGGAGGCAGGAGTAGATCTCTGTGAGTTCAAGACCTAACAGCCAGGTAGTGGTAGCTCACACCTTTAATCCTAGCTCTAGGAAAGATGAACCAGGAAATAAAATAGCTGGGCAGAGGGAGAGAAACCAGAGGAGTTCAGCTTCCTCTGCCTCTTCCCTTTGCCAGGGGAGGACAGAGAGGCCTGGAGTCGGAGGAGTCAGGAAGACAGGCCCGAAGCGTTGGCTGGGTGAGAATTGGTTGTGGTTTGTTCCCTGTCTCTCTGATATTTCAGCTTTCTCCCAATATTGGACTCTGGGTTAATTATTATACTTACTAGAATTTGTGCAGTAATTACTGTTTCTATGTCTGTGGAGAATGGTCATATGAGTTTTGATTGGGGTTGCATTGGATTCACTGGTTGCTTTTGGTAGGCTAGCCATTTTCACAATATTAAATCTCCTAATCTATGAGCATGGCTTCCCATCTTTCTCATGTTCTTCAGTGTCTCAAAGTTTTCACTTTTAGAGGTCTTTCAGTTCCTTGTCTATCTCCAGATATCTAATGGCTTTTTAAAAATTGTGATCATTGTGAAAGGGAATACTTCCAGCATTACTTTCTCAGCATGCTTGCCTGTGGTTTTTAGGAAGGCAATGGAATTTTTTTTTTTGTATGTGTGTTACTTTTTTATCTTGCCACTTTGCAAGTGTTGGCCATCTCTAAGGTCCTTTTCTGTCATCTTTAAAGTCTCCTATGTATGGAATTATATTCTATTCCTCTTCTCTCTGCTCCACTCCCCCTCTCCTCCCTTCCACCTCCCCTCCTGTCCCTCATTCCTCTTCCCCCTCCCCCTCCCCTCCCTCTCCTCCCTCCCCTCTATTCGAGAGGAACAGGGAAAGCACACACTCTGTCTTCTTGCTGATATCAGCAGGACTGGGAGTTTGCCATACAGAGTATTTTTATGTTGATGTATGCCCCCTCTATGCTTAGCCTGTCTGTGACTCTCTTTTTGACTAATTTGTTTAGGGCTTTACCATTTCCGTTTGTCTTTTCAAGGAACTATCTCTTTATTTCGTTGATTTTTTTTTGGTTTTTTCGTTTAGACATATTGATTTTCTTTCTATCTCATTAACTTCTACCCTGGTCTTAGTTATCTCTTTCTACTGCTTTTGGATTTTGTTTGTTTTTGTTTTTCCAAAGACTTAAAGTCATTAAGTCCTTAGCATCAAGTTACTTATTTGAGGTCTCTCTGACTTAAAAATATTATTATTATTACTGTGTGTGTGTGTGCGCGCACGCGCATGTGCATCTATGCATGGTGTCTGGCGGCCTACATGTGCTATGGCACACATGTGTAAAGTTGAAGACAAATGTCCTCTCCTTCACCGTTATCTCATTTCAGAGATTATGTTCAAGTCACCAGAGCTGATGACCAGTATTTTATGCACTGAGCTGATCACTGGCACTGCCTGTGTTTTTGACGTAAGCACTTAGAGATAGAAACATTCCTTTTAGTGCTGTCTTTTTGTGCCCACAAGTGAGAGGTGTTTTCATTTCTGCTCCACTCTAGACATTTTTAGGGTTTCCTACTTGATTTCCTCATTAACTCGGTCATCACTCAGTCACGTGTCACTTAGGTTCTAGGACTTTGCATATTTTCTGTAGCTTTTCTAGCTAATATCTAGCTTTACCCCAGTTTGGTTAGGCAGAATACAATTTTAATCTTCTATTTGTTAAGACAGGCTTTGCATCCTAATAGGTGATCAATTTGGAAAAAGTCCCACCAACTGCTGAAAACAATGTGTGTTCTTTAGTGTTTGGGTAAAATGGTCCATATCTGTTAGTTCATTTGATCTTTGGTGTAATCTAACGCCTCCATGACTACGGGAATGAATGGATATCACCTGGCGGTTACCCCCACACTGTTTAACTGGTTCTTTGTAGAATGAAAATTCATCATGACCAAATGTATTTTTCTACTTCTTGAACAGCAAGGAAACACCCTCATCTGTCACATAAGTCAATGAGATGAACTTCATTCATATGAGTTCCAACAGACCAAACATATGCTGAATTTAGGTGAAACCGAGGACAAGGTATTTCATATTTGTTCTAGATGGAACCTTAATGTGCTACTTTCCAAGACTAGAAAACAAACAAAACAAAGTCAAAACCCCCCTTCAAAATGGTTACTGCTTAAAAATTATTAATATAGTCCACATTTTACATTTTAAGCAAGTTCTTCAAAAGATTCCTATGGGGCATCAGACTCTGCTGATCTCTCTACAAATGTTCCTCCCATCATCTCTGACCTCTGGTCCTCTGTGCCTACCAGGTGCTAGTTTATACTGTATGGTAGTCTCCTGCATCAGTAAACTCATTTCCTATCTACTCAGCTAGCCATGGTTAACTGAGATTTGAAAATAGTCAATGAAGAATTCTAGAAATAAACAATACATAATTTAAAAACAGCTTTTATTACACCATATCATTTATTATAATTTTAGATTTTAATCACTTATTGTACTTAGTATATGGTTTAAAGTGTGCCATAGCTATCATATGCATAAAGCAAAGCATAGTGGCTATGGGGCATGGCTTTATCTTTTGAGCTTTGTGGAAAATCTTGGAACTCATCCCTCTTGTAATAAAGGGAGTTGCTGTATGCCACAGTGGGCTACTTCATCCCCCAGGACAAATTTGTAAGCAGAGTCTTAGAGCATGGGACATGTGACTACTGAATTTCAATAATAGCTAAGTCAACAGTTAGTAGGTCAGAGCACACCTCAGGTGTCCATCTCAATACACATATTGTCCCACACATCAAATGGCTGATTGATTTATGACAGCCACTCAGTCTTTAGAGCTATGCTGGTTTTGGCTGTATCCCAGGCTTCCTTCTCATACTTGGAAATTGTGGTTTGTATTCTCTGGCCTCTGGGGTGCAGGGGAGGGTAAGGACTGCTTAATGTGTCTGCTCTGTGGGCCCTGCCCAGGTCTGGCTGCATCGCTCTGTCCTCATGTACTGCTTCAACTTCTGTGCTAGTGAGATGGACATTTACACATTTCTGCAGGTCACCTGCTTCCAGGGAACTGTCTTTCCAGGGGAGGAAGGACAGTGGGCTCTTGGTAAATGTGAGCTCTGAACTATGTTTCTATTGTTGTCTCTCTATGGAAACTCTGAAACATACTATCTGCTCCCAGAAGGGCCTATAAAGTGCATCTACTCCAGCAGTAGATAGATCAGCATCTGCTCACCTTTCTTACAATGACTCCCTTCCAGGCACCACACAGGACTGAATCAGAACTCTACTGTGGTGATGTCTTAGGTGCTGTTAATTGGGGAAGAGCAGCTTCTGCCTGCATCCCCAGATTAGCTAGCCTTGCCCCCAACTCATGTCAAAGGTTTCAAAGGCAAATACAGCTCCTGAATTCCTCAGAGCATTTCTTTCTTTCTGAGAAACATCATGATTTAATAGATGAAAGAAATACTCTAATACATGTTAGAGATACTTAGTGCCCTCAGAAATTGGAAAAGTGGGAAGGGGCTGTAGTGACTAAAACTGTTTGTCCTTTACAGGATATGGAATCAACTAAAATGCACGCCACTGTACACTCCTATGAGGGATTTTCTTCATCAGATTATTTGAAGAGAAAATTTACCCTATATGTGGGAAGCACCATCTGATGGACGGTGCAAACCAAAGGACAGGGAGGAAGGAAACTTTGTATTCTGTCTGCTTGCTTTTATTCCTGCTGGTAAGTTCATCTTTCATGTTGCTATGGTCTTCTTCCACTGACATTAGCATTCTCTGGGATATCAAGACAACCTAAAGACCAGCAGCTCTCTGGGAATCCTCCAGGCCTTCAGCACCAGATTGGGACTGTTGGGATCAGCTTCATGGGCTGGGAAGGCACCAGATTCTCAGCCTCTCCAGGGTGAGGCAGGCATTTCGGGTCTACCCAGACTAATACATATATATTATATTAAATCCTATATATATATATAATATATAATGTGTATATATATGCATATGTATATGTGTATATATATATATATATATTCAGTTCCTTTGGAGAACCCTGACTAATACAGGGGAAATGGGAGATTTTGAAGGAAGGGGCTAGAACCCAGAAGAAAGGGGAAATAATAGAAAAAGAGGTTTAAGTGGGTTGAGGGATAGGAAGGCAGAGTAGTGGAGGAAGTTTGGGGGAGGGAATAACAGTAAGGACCTTTGAAAATACTGCTACTGTAGACAATTTCTAAGATAATACACAAATACCAGGAGTTTAAATGTTACCGTAGAATTGAGATAATGCCTCTCCCAGACACCACTGGCTATCAAATAAAAGGCCTTGTGCTAGGTATAGTTTACTTCTTATTGAGTTGTTGGTCAATGGGGTTTCATCGACCTCTACAAATACTGTAAGCCGTTGATGCTGCCTTGGTTACTATCCAGGACTTTTTGCTAAAACCCTATTACTGAAGACGCCACATACTCGAGTCATAGGGTGAAATCAAACTAAACAGCCCAGAAGCTTCATCTTTAATGGCTAGCTCTCATAGTGCTGGAAGGTTCTATGCATACTTCTTGGGGATAAAAGTGATCATTAATCTCATGTAGCTGCGAATCCTGTGAGCTACAATAATGACTGACCTCCCAAGATATGGTCACCAGTGAAACAGTGGCAGGAATGTGTATTGAAGCAGCCACCACCTTCAGATTGTATTGAAAGCAACCCCACAAGGCAGAACTCATTCCTAGCACTGTTACTGGGGACAGATCCCCTGGCCAGCTAGGTTATAGATCACACGAGAGAACCTAATACTATTATTCTGCTAAATGGACACAAACTGTTCTTAAAAATCACTCATTGTTTTCTTTATATCTGTTTGTGGACAGCAATCTCCAATCTCTTATGATGCCATCATTCCTAAGAGAAAGTTCCTAACATTGGCTTGTGAAACACTCTGATGGGGGGGGGGATTAAACATACAATACCCGCTTGGCACCATGGCATACTCATGGTGTTCTGCTTTTCTTAGACCACTACTACATTAGGTGAGCATTGAGTCCAAGAGCCATGGTTCTCATGGGTTCTTCCAATGCTGTCTGGAACACAGGAATTCTGGCTGCCCATGTGGAGGCACTACAGGCTCACAATGGCTTCTTTAGTTTGCATCCAGGGGCAACAGCAGCACTATGCATTGATTTGCCAGCATCAAAATTGCTGAAGCAATTGTTTCTACCTTTCCTGTACCCACACACTAATACTATGCAGCAGGAAAGGGGAATATTATGATTATTTTACCTTTGTGGTACTGTAGATTAAACATAGGAGGGCCTTGTGCATGCCGAGTGCTTTACTATAGTACAAAATCTCAGCTTTAAAAACTGAGATTAAAATTACATAATTTTCAACTCTCCCCTTGGCTTCCTCCAACTCTCCAATTGTGAAAACAGAAAAATCCTGTAACTCTCTCCCCCTCGACCCCTTCCTGAGGTCACTGAAACTAGCCAAAGTTGAGATGGCTCCCCCCGCCCGTTACAGGCACCCCCGGCGCTGCTGGGAATGAGACCTGTGCAAGAGACCCGGAGCCAGAGAGCCGGGCCACCTAAGGGCGTTGCCGGCACTCCAGCCAAACTGTGTTCTCTTATCAGCCCGCTTGAGAGAACTCTCTTTACCTCTGAGGAAAGGGGTCAGAGGAAACTGGTCCCCAGCTCGGACGGCCGCCCCGACACAGTTGCCTAACCTAGACGTCCCCATTGGGATCTGAATACTCAAAGGTAGGAGACACCTATTACTCTGTCACCAGGCTCTGATGTGCCAACTAATCTGGCCAAGGTAAGAGAAGTGATGCGAGGGTCTGATGATTCCCCCTCTGCGTTTTTAGAGAGGCTAGTAGAGGCCTATCAGAGATGTACACTGTTTGATCTAGAATCGGAAGAACAGAGGGGGGCGGTAGAAAAGGCCTTTATAGGACAGTCAGCAATAGATATTTGCAGAAAGTTGCAGAAAATGGATGGCTTACAAGATATGGCCTTGAGACTTAGTTAAAAACTGAGAGATAAACGAAAGAATAGAGAAAAATCCTGGCTACCTTAGTCGACAGGCAAGGGAGACAGAGTAGAACCTGGGCCCGCGCTAGAAGCTTAAAAGAACACTGATTTAATAAAGACTGCCCCATGAAAAAGAAGCCTGCGGCTAGTACAGCCAGCCTTCTGAATCCCCTCCCGAACCTTTAATGTGGAGGGGACCCCAACTGACTTTGAAACGGACACGGGAGTGGTTAGATCCCCTCTCCAACAAGAAATCATTAGTCCAGGATGTCGGCGGTGCAGACATTGGGTGTGGATGACTAAAAGAACAATGGACTTTAGAGAAAAAAATGCAGCACTCTTTCCTAGTGACTCCAGAGTGCCCGGAGAGACTTGCTTACCAAACTGGGGGCAAAGATCACCTTTAACCCCCAGGGGCCCGAAGTGGAATTCACCAACCCTCTAGTCATCCAGCCTGCTGTAGCCTGCTGTAACCAATTCAGGCCCTCCCGGAGGCATGAGCAGAAATGGCTAGACCAGGGCTGGTGATCCAGTGGCCCCCTGTGGTGGTAAATTTGCAACCTTCAGCCACCCCTGTGCGGGTCAGAGAGTGCTATATGAGCAAAGAATCCAAGAAAGAGATCAAATCCTACACTCAGAGGCTGCTGGAGCAGGGAATCCTAAAACCATGTCAGTCAGAATGGAACACTCCATTGCTGCCCATTAAAAAGCCTGAGACCTGAGGGAAGTCAACAGCCAGGTGGTAGACATTCACACTGTCTTAGACCTGAAAGATGCCTTCTTCTGTCTGCGTCTCCATGAGTCCAGCCAGCCTCTGTTTGCCTTTGAGTGGACAGACCCAGAGAACAGATTCTCAGGACAGCGTACCTGGACTAGACTGCCTCAGGGCTTCAAGAACTCTCCCACCATCTTCGATGAGGCTCTGCATCAAGGTAACTAAATTCTGTTGCAGTACATTAATGACTCATTGCTTGCAGCCTCCACCGTGGAACAGTGTCGAGAAGGGACTGAGAAACTGCTCGTTGAACTGGCCAAACTTGGATATCGGGCCTCTGCTAAGAAGGCCCAGATATGCCGACCTGAGGTGACATTCCTGACCCTTCGAGACGGTAAGAGATGGCTAACGGAGGCCAGAAAGAGAACTGTCACTCAGATACCTCCCCCTGAGAGCCAGAAGAGCCTGAGAGAATTTCTGGAAACTGCTAGATCCTGTAGACCCTGGATTCCGGGCTTCGCAGCCTTGGCGGGCCCTCTAAACCCCCCCTATAGATGGGGAAAGAACAGCAAGAGGCCTTTGACCAGATCAAGAAGACCTTGCTCTCAGCCCCGGCTCCAGCCCTTCCTGATGGTGTTTCACTCCTGGTGAAAGACGCTGGTAAAACCTTGCAAAATTTTTCCTTGGTTTGGACTCCTGGTGAAAGACAGGGTCCAACAATGGACTGGCGTTTGCGGCCCAGGTAAGTTAGGGGCTAGCTAAGATATTAGAGATTGATTAAAAACTTTATTGTACCCCAAAGTTCAGGACAGGTAGAAACCTTGAACAAATTAACCCCGGAGACTGGCCACAGAGTTTGGGTGATGCTCCTGCCCTATACCCTTTTCTGAGCTTTTTCTGAGCTCAATACTTCTGCTAAAACTAATCTAACCCCCTTTGAGATACTTTTTGGATCTGGGAACCATCTCTGGTGTAATCCCCTTGTCTGCTAGGTTGCAGGCCCTGGCTAATGTATAACATTCTTCGTGAAAGCAGCTCTCAGACCTTTACCAGCCCGAGGGAGACAGGACCCCACATTGCTACCAGGTGGGAGACCTCGTCTACATCTGGTGACACCAACATCGGACTTTTGAACCCTACTAGAAGGGACCCTACCAAGTCCTTCTGACCACATGGCGTTGCTGCTTAGATCCTAAGCCACTCCTGATGACTGATGGACTGTAGAAAGAACTGGTAATCCCCTCAAGCTCTGTGTGTGGCGCCAGTCCTCTAGAGAAGAATCTTCACCAACCGATTGAGCAGACATGACAGGTAATATCTGGGACTGGGGACACTTTTTCCCACCATCTCCAGTGGACATAGTGGCCTAGCCTGTATCTGGACCTCGTGGCCTATCCTGTATCCGGACCTCCGCCTGCTGGTGGCAGGATTAGAATCTTGGGACATACCCACCATTGACCCTGCCCATCTGCCCCCTTGTGCCCACGAGGGGATCCAAGAGCGGAAGCCCTCACATAGCAGCCCAGGACCGGTAGGCAGAGGCAGGTCTTACAGCAGCTACCCTTCTATGTGTGCCCCCGAATGGCAGAGATAGGGCAACAGCTTATAAGTGTAGAGAGGTAGAATCATTTTACTGCCAAGCCTGGAGATATGAGACAGCAGGGACCTAATAAGCGTAGTAAGGGCTTAGAGGAGAGACTAAAGAGTCATCTCTAAGATTAGAGATATTCAGAAGAGAAAAGGGAGGAATGTGAAAATAGAAAAATCCTGTAACTCTCTCCCCCTCGACCCCTTCCTGAGGTCACTGAAACTAGCCAAGGTTGAGATGGCTGCTTGAGACACACCCAGCAGCCTGAGCCTGATAGATACTTCCTGAATTCCTGAGACCCACTTGGTAGAGCAGCTTGACCTTCCAAGATAAGGCTCTGGGACCACATTCCTGATCTAGCAACCTAGGTGGGGTCACCCAGGAAAGCCCTACCATGATAACTGTTAACTGTTTGAAGCTTGCACAATGTGTCCTGCTCCAGGAAATGAATGCCTTCAGGTGGTCCTTATTGCTTCACAGGAAATAGCTTGCCTGCCTGCATTCCTAAACTCTGTCCTAAGCTGAGCGTTGGCCCCGCCCTGTTAGCGCTCTGAGCCCGCCTATACACCCTCCCCTACCCAGAGTAGGGTATAAGAATTCTGCCCCGAAAATATTTGGGGCTCCAGGCTTTTCTATGCAGTGCCTGGAGTCTACACACGTGTGTGTACTGGTATTCATATTCATATTCATTAAACTCTCTTTTTCTTTAATGTTAACAGTGGTCATTAGCCGTGGTCTTGGGGTGTCTTGGGGTGCCCTAGGGATGCCCGCCTATTACACAATCATGCTCCCTCTCAGACTCTGGTCCTCTAATTACCCCCCTCTCCCCTCCCTACTGCCCTTCCTTCCTCCACCTATTGCTAAATATATAAATACACATTTTCAGTCCACATATTACTTGTATGTATGTGATGGGAGGGATGGTCACTTAGTATTGGATAACCAACTGAGGGCTCCTTCTCTGGGGAGACTATTTCTTCTACTCTCAGAATTCCTTAGCCGCCTGAGTGTTTTGTTTAGGATTGAAGCCCCATGAGATTTAAGACTGAAGCCCCTTCCCCATTAGCATCTCATGTTGTCTTTGTTCGATCTTGTTTAGCATTCATGCTTATGAGGCTTCATGGGTACATCTTCTTTGACATTTCAATGAGACACAGCAAACTTTCTGGTCCACTGGCTCTTACAATCTTTCTGTACCCTCTTCTGCAATGCTCCCTGGGTGCAGGAATTTTGTTGTAGATGTAGCAGCTGGGCCTGGGCATCTGTCTTAGTTTTCTATTGCTGTGATAAAATACCATGAAAAAAAATACCAAAAGAAAAAAATTGGGGGGGTAGGATTATAATTTCAGAGGGTGAGATCATAACCATCATGGTGGGGACCATGGCAGCAGTAGCTGAAAACTTTACATCTTGAGACACAGTCATCAGGCAGAGAGAGAGAGAGAGAGAGAGAGAGAGAGAGAGAGAGAGAGAGAGAGAGAGAGACACTGAGACTGATTGGGAATGGTATGGGCTTTTGAAACCTTGAAGTCTGCCCCTAGAGACACACCTCCTCTAACAAGGCCACACCTCCTAGTCCTTCCTAAACAGTTCCACCAAGTGGGGACCAAGTATTCAAAAATCTAAGTCTATGGTGGGCATTCTCATTCAAACTACCACAGAACTGCATAATCACTTATTCTCAGCATTTTGACCCGTTGTGGTTTTCTTTGTCTGCTGCAAAGACATTTACTTGATGGGGGATGATACCTACACTTATTTGTAGATGTAAAGATATTTAGAATGTCTGTGTATGGGTGTTGTGTGCAGTGCCCATGGGGGCTGGAAGAGGGCATAAGATTCCCTGGTAATTCAACGTGGGTCTGTATGTAAGGGCAGTCAGTGATTCTAACCCCGGAACCACTTCTCTAGCCCAGGAAAGTTCTTTAATTGGTGCTTTTCTTATTCGCAAGCCACAGCTTCTAACAGTAGGAAGCTGCCTTTCTTGGCTTGGTTTCAATGGACTTACCCCGCCTCTTTGAAAAGGACTGACTTGTGCTTGTTGCCCCGAGAGGAGCTTTTCAGAACAGCTCTCACCTCCCTGCTCTGGGCACCTGGTTTCTTAGTCCTTCTCACTCGCTCCTTTGCTCTGGATCCCAGTCTAAGGACATAACCTAGGGTAGACTGATTGTTCGTTGACAGATTTAACCTTTCAGAGCTGTCCTTGTTCACAGCAAAGAGGAGCTGAAGGTCCAGAGATTTCCTCTCTGCCCCTCACCTTCCACATGCATACACAGCCTGCCTTAGCACCATCCCCAGAGAGGTGCATCTGGCATCATGGATGAAGCAGCCAGATATACTACTCCGAGTCTGCTGTCAGAATTCTGTTTTCCTGGTCATCCAGTGGATTTGGACAAAGGAGTAATCAACACTTGACTGCTCTCCCAGACATCCTGAGTTCAATTCCCAGCAACCACAACCATCTGTAATGAGATCCAATTCCCTCTTCAGGTGCACATGACGATAGAGCATCCATACACATAAAATACACGAACAAGTAAATCTTAAAACATAAAATATTAAATGAAAAATTTCAGAAACAAACTATCTTGTAAGTTTTCAATGGCCCTTCTAATGGGCACAATGAAATCTCGTGCTGGCCATTCCCTTCTGCCTAGGAGGTGTATCATCCCTATGTCCAGAGTATCCGCGCTGTATATGCTACTTGCTTGTTGTTCACTTTGCCATCTAGTTTTGACCCACTGTGGTGTTTTCAAGTAGCTCTTATAATAGTATGTTACTGATAGGGGCTGTGAGGATGGGTTGGAGTACTTTCTGTATTCTGCAACATAGGAAGGAATCTGCATATATACTCTAAAGAGTGCAAAGAGTTGATGCTAGCAGACATTAACCAGACCTAGGGGTTTAAGAAGTGCCTGAGCCCAGATGTTCATAAAGATTATAATGGAACACAAGCAGAAAGGGTGATAATGAGGAAAGGGGACGGGTTTATCATACAATTCCAAGAAGGTTAAGACTACCTAGGAAAAATAGTTTTTCTCTGTATAGCAACTGATGCCTGGGTTTGAGATGTTGAGACAGTTTCTTTGGGTGCTACCTTGCCAGTCAGCTGTTTAAATCACTGGTCCTCTGAACAAAGTGCCATGTAAACATTCATGTGTCTGCTTATGCTCCTGTGTGGAGGCAGACAACAGACAACAATGCCCTAGTATTGCAGACACACTGCAACTCCACTGCCATTCATTCACCTTCATGTCATCTATGAGACTCTGTATCACCTCACAGTATCATAAGAAGGGATGGTACAGCACAGTAAGATTTGGAGAGAAACCACATTTGTATGACATTTATTAGTTGGTAGGCTCCTATTGTGCCTAATTTACATATTAATCTTCATTGTAGGTATGCATACACAGGCAAAGCATGGTATACAGAGGTTCTACACATGGTTTCCATTTTCTATAGAGGTTTGGAATTATGTCACCTGAAGAAAAGGTAGGAGCCTCATGCTCATATTTTGTCCTTTGTTTCAAGACAAAATCCTCTTTGTTTTAGAACTCAGACATTTCACCATGACACAGCAGCTAGTTTTGTTTGAAATTATTCTTTTTAAAGTGGGTGAGTCTGTTTAAAGTCAGCATTTGTCCCCCAGGTTTCAAGAGCTACAATCATTCGTAAACTGCATTTTACTTCTCATGGCATAGCCTCCTATACATCGTGGAACGCAGACGCCAGCCATTCCTCCTGTTAGCTCACCAAGTTGGCTCATACTCCGACATCTTAAGAGGTGACAAGTAGTACTAAGATTTTACAACTTAGGGCCAATACTTGCCCAAGCGTGATAATCTAAGTTCCATCCCCGGACCTGCAAGTAGGTAGGAGTTAAGAGACTCACATAAGTCGTCCCCTGACAATATAAATATAATAAATATGCAAAACAAAGCACTTTATGATTTAGGGGATGGAGGGATGGCACTTGATGCTCATGCTTGAGGACCTGAGTTTGGCTCTCAGTGTCAATGGCAACCCCAAGACTTGATGGCTACAAACCTAGGTCCAGGTTCAATAGAGACTTTGTTTCAAAGGATCAAGGAAGAGGGTGGTAGAGCAGGACTCCCAAAGCTCTCTTCCTGCTCCTTGTGTGTGCGGGTACATGGCGTTCATGACTTATTTCCACTTCCATTTCACAGTTGGCTGCACAGAAAATGCTTTCCGGTTGTTAGTTAATAAGAGCACAATTAAACTTCCTAAAACTCAACTCAGAAAAAATACCACCGAACCCCTAAGCGCTGGCAGGTTTATGTTGGTGAGGGAATATTGAGGCTGAGGGCGTGGCACAGGGTGGGAACAGACAAGACCTGCCACTCTCTTATGATGCTGGTCTGAAGAGCAAATAGCACCACAGCATCGTTATGGCTTTTGTAACACCTTGATACCGATAACGATGCCGTTTCTCCATAGCCAGCACCATCCACCTATCCCAGCTCTGCGCTGAGACTGTGTTTACGATAAAAGCTTTGTGGTCTAGCTAAAAAGCTTTCTAAGTCTCCCCTTATTGGCGTTCTTAGAACAAACTAAGCTTCCTGGACTGTGGCAGGAAATGGAGGACGAGGATGAACCTCCCAGTGGAGTTCACGCTTCGGAAATCAATGGACCAAGGGCGGAAATTTCCCAGAGAGGTTCATTAATTAGTAATCAGTGAGCCACTGGCCCTGGGTCGCAAGGCAATGGAAGAGAGCGAAATCACCCAGGACCAACAAAGCCATTTAAATGTCATGGTGAAAGTCATTGTGTTTGCAGTGTCCACATCTGACATTCCCCAAGGCAGTGTCTCGCCGGATTCGCCAGCTCCGGCTCCCGAGGTGCAGACTTACCCAGCAGCAGGAGCCGGTGCGTCTGCTGCAGGTCACGCTTCTGCTCGCGGAGCATGCGGTCAATGCCCCGGCTCACTTTCCTCGCCTCCTTTGCCGCCTCCCGCTCCTCGGCACGCAGCTGCTCCTGCCGCCGCCGGTTCTGCTGTATGCTCGCGGGGTTCCGGCAGCCGCCTTGCGGGAGCAGGGTCCCCGCTGGAGCCGGGACCAAAGCGGGGACCGGGGCTGGGGCTGCGGCACCGCTGGATTGTCCATCCTCCGCGCGCGGGTCGGAGGCAGCGCAGGGGGCGTCCCCCGAGCTCCCGAAGAGCAGCGGTCGCAGACTGTAGCACAGGCCCATCGGGGCGCGGGGCACGGGCAGGTCCCCCGAGTCAGACCGTGGCTCCCACCGACCCGCCAGGTTGCACTGCACTTGGACCCGGGGGTGCTGGCTGCGAGGCGTGGCTGTGGCGGGTCCGGCCGGAGGGCCACGGCACCTCACTGCCCGGAGGGGACATTATGCACGGTCTGCCCGCCCTGGGCGGGTGCTCTCACCTGAGAGCGCCGCGAGCTGGCGGAGCTGACCCAGTTGCCCAGCCTTGGACAGCCCGGCCCAGTTACCGTAAATGCCGCCGCGCAGTCTGCTCCCGTTACCGTAAATAACGCCTCCTATGGCAAGTATTGCTTCTCTGGAGGCTTACTTTAAGTACCAGGAAAAAAAAAAAAAAAAAATTCCTTGCCCTGTGGCAGGGGCGATTAGGTTACCACTAGCTGGAGCTGAGGTACCACTAGCGACGGTGCTGGGGTAGGGATGGAGCATTATTAAACGCCATTGAAGATGTTCATTTTTGGTGGAACTTTTTATGAATGAGCAAAACTCAAGTACTGGCTTGTTTTGTGTTAACTTGACACAAGCTAGAACCATCAGTTGAAGAAATGTGTCCATGAGATCCAGCTGTAAGGCATATATTCTCAATTGGCAATCAATGGTGGGGGGGGGGCAGCCCATAATGGGTGGTACCATCCTGGGCTGGTGGTCATGGATTCTGTAAGAGGCTGAGCAAGCCAGCGGAAGCAAGCCAGTAAGTAGCATCCCTCAATGGCCTCTGCATTAGCTCCTGCCTCTGGGTTCCAACCCTGCTTGAGTTCCTGTCCTGAATTCCTTCAGTGCTGAACAGCAACGCTGAAGTGTAAACTGACTTAACCACCCCACTTCCCACCCCCGACTTGCTTTTTCGGTCACGGTGTTTCGTCACAGCAATAAAAATAATCACTAAGGCAACTAACTACCAAGAAGTCATGGGTGAGCCTTTGGATAGCACTGGGTACACAGACCCTTCCCTTAAGCCTGGCAGCTTGGAGCTGACAGCCCTGTGATACATGCCAACTAAACAGATAATGGCAGCTGAAGCCATGACTCCTGCTCCAGAAGGGCCAAGACCACTATAGACCTTCGGTGCCGACTTTGGAAGACAGTATCCCCAACAAGACAGGCTGTGACAATCCTAAGATGACCTGGAACTCTTCTAAGACAGGACAGGAAACAGGAAGAGGCTTAGTGCCATGAAACTGGAGCCTGCTGTGATGGAGGCAAACACAATCCTTCATTTACATGACCCCCCCCCCCTTACTGTATCTTTCTCTGGGCTATGTAAATATATGGTTCAGCCAATTTTCATGTTGTCCCCATGGTGTTGCAACATGAGGCCTAATAAAAAGGATTTTCCTATTTAGGTCCTTTCCTGCCTGTCATGGGTACAGTCAGCTTACTTAGTTGGAAACAACAGTGGTAACAATCAGCCAGGTCAAGAAGACAGCTGAAGGGTTAGGGGAGCCTGTCCATCAGCAGCTCTTGGGGCACAATGGCATGTGAGATGAAGGACAGTGACAGAGGCAGAGGTGGAAAGAAGGCTGTGGAGGGGTGAGAGATAGAGGCTCTTTGGGGCTTTGGTTACTGGAGATGCCCACCCCTCAGGGCAGAGGGCCCTGATTACTCAAGGCCTGCTCGGGAGCTAGAACCCTAATTTCCCAGTCACAGGGATGGTAGGAGTTGAACATCTCAACAGGGAGTGCTTGAAGGCCCTAATACTAGTTGGCACTACTAACTGCTGCTGACTGTTGCTGTTCCTATTACTTAAGAGCAGAGGAGTGCCAGGTTGCTGGCAGTTGGACCCTTGAGGTGCAGCCAGAGTATCTGGAGACAGAAGCTTCTGGCTTCTAAGACCTGGAGCCATAAGTCAAATTTAGAAGGCTAGAGGTGAAGACCATTTTTATGAGAGAGGATTACTTAAAAAATTTTTTTTTTGAGATTGTAATATGGTTGCATAACTTCCCCCTTCTCTTCTTTCTCCTATCCCATCTGTGAACTCCCCTCCCTGGTTCTCATTCAGATTCATGACCACACACACACACTCCTAAATATAACCACCCCAGGCCATATAACATTAGTTGTATGTCTCCCTCAGGAGAATACACTTTTCCCCTCCTGTATTATTTCCTGTATTATGTTCACCGCCTTCCCATGAAAGGTAGCCAACAGAGGGGAAGCTTTCGGCTTGGTTTCTTCATGTCCCATGACACAAGTATGTTGCACAAATCCTAACTGGTCTTATAATAAAAACCTGGAACCAGATATTGGGGTAAAACTGAAAGCTCAGAGAGACAGAGGGACAAGCCACAGCCACCTCTCACCACTACTGAATTTTTAGGCCAAAAGGGGAAGAAGATCCTGTCTCCACAAATTCTCAGTCCTCAGCCAAAAGGGAAGGGAAGCACAGGGGTGAAGAAGGTGGGAATATATGGGGGCAGGTGTCTCCTGTCGCCTTATATTCCTCTCTCTGCCCAGCCCTATCACCTCCTGTCTCAACCCTCCTAGTTCTGGGATTAAAGGTGTGTGCCACCACTGCCTGGTTCTTCTCTAGACTGAATTAATCTCATATAGTTCAGGTTGGCCTTGAACTCACAGAGATCCAGACAGTTCTGAAATTAAGTGTGCCACCACTGCCTGACCTCTGTGGCTGCTTCTGTCCCCCGATCTTTAGGCAAGCTTTATCTCTTAGAGGTTACACAAAATATCATGAGCATATGGTGTCTTCAGCAATATGGTCTTACCATCAAGTTGAGAAGGGGACCGAGAATACTGATAACATTTGGGGTGCCTTTGGGACTTCACTCGGCAATGAGCCCCAAAGAAGTAACCCATTCCTGGCGCTAGGCTTTCTCCTAGCCAGCTGGATAGACACCAGATCCAATAAGCATATGGTAGTTCTTTGTAAATACATTTTAAAAACTCCTTTGTGTATGAGTATACATGCATGTGCCTCCTTGCCACGGCATGCATATAGAGATCTGAGTGCAAATTTTGGAAGCTGGTTTTAGAGATCACTTGGCAGCAAGTGTCTTTACCAGCTGAGCCATCTCATTGACCCTAATATGGTAGTTATTTTTAGTATTTTGAGGATGTCATAAGATATAACACTGAATCTTATGTCACAAAATTCCCCAAATAGTACATAGTGCCTTCAACATACATGCCTATGCGTTATTTAACCCATATACAGTATAAACATACAACAAACATTACTGTTGTTAGGTTTTTTTCTTCTCTTTGGCTCTTTTGGTTCTCTGTTCTTTGGAGGGGACCTCCACCCAGCTCCCAAATAAATCACACAGAAGCTTATTCTTTCTTGTGAGTGCCTGGCCTTAGCTTGGCTTATTTCTATCAGCCTTTCTTAATTCAGATTATCCCATGTACCTTTACCTCTGGGCTTTTATCTTTCTTTATCCTATATGCCCTTCTTTACTTCTTACTCTGCGGCTTGTGCTGTAGCTGGGTGGCCGCCCGATGGCCTCCTTTTTTCTTGCTTCTTCATCTTCTCACATTCCTCATCTTTTATCCTCTCTGCCCGCCAGCCCTTTTCTCCCGCCTTGCTATTGGCCGTTCAGCTCTATTAGACCAATCTTTTTTAGACAGACACAGTAACACAGCTTCACCGAGTTAAACAAATGCAACATAAAAGGCAACACATCTTCGCATCATTAAATATTCCACAGCAGAAACAAATGCCACACATTTTAAAACATTCTACAATGCATCACATTGTGCCTTTATATCAGTTACAAAGAATTTGAATGCAACTAATTTAATTTCTATTTATTCTAATCATCTATTATTCTATTATTCCCCTGGAAACGGAGTTACAGGCTGTTATAAGCTACCGATTGTGAACGCCGGGACCTGAACTTGGGTCATTTCCAAGAATGGTTCCCTCTCTTAGCCCCCGTGCCATTTTCCTAGCCCCAGATACTTAGCTTTTATTGCTGAATTTGAAATTTTCACTTCTAGTGGATTTTGGGTGGAATATGTCTTCTAGTACTTATGGGCACATTTATTGCTTTCAGAGCACTGACATTTGATACTGTAGGTCATGGTGTGGGTAAGATGCTAGCTATCCTGCCAAGCATTTCCCCCCTGCTTTTAGACTTTACCCTTTGGTTCTCTATAGTATTGAAATTTGTCTTCCTGCCAATGGCGATACTGTTCAGAAAAAACCCTAAATAAGCCTGTGCTTTGCTTGTTCTTTCTTATTTAATCATTGTTTTTGGAGGCTGCGCATTGTTTGTGGTTTTGTTGACACCTCCCCCCCCCCCCCCCCGCCACGACCAGAATACCGGAATTTGTGATACCTGTCATCACACATGCCAGTGAACAAAGATGGGGCTGAAAACTGTACTTGCCCTGCGGCTCATGATCTAAAAAAGGAGCAAGTTAACACCTCAAAAAAACCTTACATCTCATACCATAGCAGGTTACATAGCAAAGGGCACATGGCAGTCAGCCACTTCAGAATACAGTCTTGTTCTTCTGGTGGGATAATCCACCTGATCCCTGTGGTCCACAGCACTAGTGCCTCTTTCCTTACTTCCAGCCAATGGTCTTTTCTAGCTACATTGTATCCCAAGTAACAGATACCAGAATAGGTCACAGGTTTGAGGGTTTCACAGTAAACGTAGTTTTGTAAGCCCCAAGAGGAAGACAGACAACATAGAAAAATATGGAATGACATATTTGGCTATGAGAAAATGACACTTTGTTGTTTCCAGCTGCTGGAGGAGAAACAAAGCAAAATGTCTTCAAGATGTGAAAGCCTGCTCATATCCATGGCCCTGGAAGGCTGAAGTCAGAAGGATGCAATGCACTTTTTGCCAAGTACTCCCAGTTGCATTCATTTTGGTTAAGTGGTATGTGTGTCTCCCTGAAGAATAGAGGACTAAATATTAATAAGAATACAAGCACCTCTGTCCTTGTAGAGGCAGCTTTAAATTCCATTTGGATATTCACTGATCTTGGGACACCTTTACCCCAGTGCCAAGCATGTGAGGTGTAACTCCAAGCTTTGCTGCGGTTGGTGCTTGCTGTTGGTGCCTCCAGAAGCTCTGCCTGTGGGTCCATCTGCTTCTTACCCATCTTCAGTGATCCTGTTTCACAGGCTTTCAACACAATTTTGTGTTCCAGATGGACCGAATTCACAGAATTCCTATTAAGGCGAAATCTCTAACATGTGCATTAGTTTTCCATAAGCTGAAAGCCTGTCCTAGAAGGCACATGTATAATTCTTATATTTCAATTCCCAACCTATTGGAGTAGGTCTGGAGTGGTTGCCCCATTCAAAACTTAAACCGTGGACCTAAAGAGACATTTTTTCCTTTTAAATTGTTTCTCTCATATATTTTGTCAGAGTGATCAATACTTCTGTTTCTCCATCCTGGCCACCAAGGAAAACATTTCTCTTCAACGTTCTCTCCCAGACATTGTTTTTTTTTTTTTCTGTGAGATGAGCGTTCCAATCTGGTTTTACTAGTAGAAACAGTGCTCTGGGCAGCAAGCAGTAAGTTTTTCCATTTTCAAATTTATGCAAACTAGAAACATCAGAAAAGGGACCTTTGCTGAAAAAAATGCCTTAAGCAGATTGGCCTAGAGGCAAGTCTATGGTGCTCCACCCCCTACCCCCCCCACCCCGATTAATGATAGATCTCCACTGTGGACCGTGACACTTGGAGAGCCCCATCCCAAGAATGGCTTCCTGAGACACAGACTTGACTGACTCTGATTTCTCCAAAAGCTCTGATTGCACCAAGGGCGCCTAGTGGACCAAAAACAGTTCCTTGAAACACAGACAATGCTTGCACCCACTGAAGGATGGGTAGATGCCAATGCAAAGGTACACTCAACAACAAGAACAATACGACACCAACAGAACCTAGTGGTTCTACAACAGCAAGACCAGAACATTCTCATTTAAAAGAAGCAGAGAAAAGCAAATTTAAAAATATCTTTGTAAGATGATAGAAGCCTTTAAAGAGGAAATTAAAGAAGAAATGAAAAACTCCCTTAAGGAAATATAGGACAAAACAAAAAGTTGGCAGAAAACAATAAATCTCTTAAAGACTAGAGAACCAAGAAAAAGCAAACAAACAGGTGAAGAAAATAGTTAAAGACTTAAAAACTGAACTAGGGGCAATAAAAAAGACATATACAGGGAATTCTGGAAATAATGTCTCAGTAAACAAACAGGAACTACAGATGCAAGCATAACTAATAGAAGGTAACAAGAGATGGAAGAGCAAATCTCTGTTGTGGAAGATACTATGGAGGAAACAGATTCATCAAAGAAAACACTAGAGTTAAAAAAATGATAACACAAAACATCCAGGAAATCTGGGGAACCATGAAAAGACCAAACCTAAGAATAATAGGAATAGAAGGAGAATATCAGCTCAAAGGCACAGAAAATATATTCAACAAAATCATAGAAGAAAACTTTTCCAACCTAAAAAGGAATTGCCTATGAAGATACAAGAAGCTTACAAAACATCAAATAGATTAGACACCTCCCCCCAAAATCCAGTTAGCACATAAAATCAAAACACAAAACATACAGAATAAAGAAAAAATATTAAGAGCCATAAAAGAAAAAGGTCAAGTATCTTATAAAGGCAGACCCATCAGAAATAATACTCAACTTCTCAGTGGAGACCATGAAAGCTAGAAGGTCCTAGACAGATGTTACAAGAACACTAAGAGACCATAGATGCCAGCCCAGACTACTATAACCAGCAAAACTCTCAATCACCATAGACAGAGGTAACAAGATTTAACAATATCTATCCACAAATACAGCCCTACAGGACGCACTAGAAGGAAAACTCTAACCTACGGAAGCTAGATACACCCATGAAACCACAAACAATAGATCCCACAGAAGGAAACCCCAAAGAAGGGAAACACATGCTCTACCACCCAAAATAGCAGGATTCAACAATCACTGGTCATTAATATCCCTTAATATCAATGGACTCAATTCACCTATAAAGAGACACAGGCTAACATAACAGATACAAAAACAGGATCCATACTTCTGCTACATACAAGAAGCACAATTCAGCTTCAAAGACAGATACTGGCTCAGAGTAAAGGGTTGGGAAAAGACTTTCCCATCAAATGGACTCAAGAAACAAGCTGGTATAGCTATCCTAATATCTAATAAAATAGACTTCAAACTAAATTCAATCAAAAGAGACCAGGAAGGACATTATTTGTCTCAGGAAAAATCCACCAAGGTGAAGTCTCAATACTGAACATTTATTCCCCCAATACTAGGGCACCCACATCTATAAAAGAAACATTACTAAAGCTTAAACCTCACATCAAACCCCACATACTAATAGTGGGAAATTTAATATCCCACCCTCACCAATGGATAGGTCTGCCAGACAGAAACTTAACAGAGAATTAAGGGAGCTAACAAATAGTATGCCTCAAATGGACTTAACAGATATATACAGAACATTCTACCGAAACACTAATTAATATACCTTCTCAGCATCCCATGGGACTTTCTCTGAAATTGATCACATACTCGATCATTAAACAAATATGAACAGATAGAAAAAATGGGAATGAACCCTTGTATCCTGTCAGACCACCATGGACTGACATTAGAATTCAGCAACAACACCAACTACATAAAGCCTACAAACTCATGGACACTGAGCATCTCTCAACTGAGCCACCTCTGGGTCAAGGAAGAAATAAAGAAATTAAAGACTTCCTAGAATTCAATGAAAATGAATCCACAACATACCCAAACTTATGGGATGTGATGAAAGCAGTGCTAAGAAGAAATTTCATAGCACTAGGCACCTACATAAAAATTTTGGAGAAATGTCACACAAGAGACTTAACAGTCCAGCTGAAAGTTCTAGAAAAAATAGAAGCAAGCTCGCCTAAATGGTGTAGACAGCAGCAAATAATCAAACTCAGGGATGAAATCAATAAAATTGAAAAACAAAGAGAATGATACAAGCAATAAATGAATCAAAGAGCTGGTTCTTTCAGAAAGTCAACAAGATAGACAAAGCCTTATCCAAACTAATCAAAAGGCAGAGAGAGAATATCCAAATTAACACAATCAGAAATGTTAAAGGGGAATGTAACAACAGACACTGAGGAAATCCAGAGAATCATTAGGTCATACTTCAAAAATATGTACTCCACAAAATTTGAAAACCTAAAAGAAATGAACAGCTTTCTGGACATGTACCACTTGTCAAAATCAAGACCAGATAAATGACCTAAATAGACCTATAGCCCCCAAGGAAACAGAAGCAATTATTAAAACTCTCCACAGGAGGGGAGGGAGGCCCAGGACCAGATGGTTTTAACATAAAATTCTAACAGAATTTCAAAGAATTAATAGAAACAGAAGAAACAGAAGGAACATTGCCAAATTCTTCTTATGAGGCCCCAGTCACCCTGATACCCAAACCACACAAAGAAGCAACAAAGAAAGAGAATTGCAGACCTAATATTCCTCATGAATATTGATGCAAAAATACTCAATAAAATACTGGCAAAGTGAATTCAAGAACATGCCAAAAAAAAAAAAAACCCAACTTTCACTATGATCAAGTAGGCTTCATTCCAGTGATACAGGGATGGTTCAACATACAATGAACTGTAAATTTCATCCATCATATAAACAACCTGAAAGAAAAAAAAAACCACACAATCATCTCATTAGATGCTTAAAAAGCCTTTGATAAAATCCAACACTCCTTCATGATAAAGTTCATGGAGAGATCAGAGGTACAGGGAAAATATCTAAACATAGCAAAGGCGATATACAGCAAGCCAACAGCCAGCATCAAACTAAATGGAGAGAAACTCAAAGCAATGCCAATAAAATCAGGAACAAGATAAGGCTGTCCACTCTCCTAATATCTATTTAATATAATTCTCAAAGTTTTAGCTACAACAGTAAGACAACAAAAGGAGATCGAGGGGATATAAATTCCCTCTTGGAAAGGAAGAATTCAAACTGTCTCTATTTGCAGATGACATGATCATATGCATAAGTGACCCCCAAAATTCTACCAGAGAAGTCCTACAGCTCATAAACACCTTCATCAATGTAACAGGATACAAATTAACTAAAAAAAAAAAAATAGCCCTCCTATACACAAATGATAAAAGAGCTGAAAAGATATCAGGGAAAATCATCCTTTACAATAGCTACAAATAACATCAAACATCTTGGAATAACTCTAATCAAAGAAGTGAAAGATCTGCATGAAAAAAACTTTGAGTCACTGAAGAAAAAAATTGAAGATGAAATCAGAAAATGGAAAGGTCTCCCATGCTCTTGGATAGGTCAGATCAACTAGTAAAAATGGCAATCTTACCAAAAGCAGTCTACAGATTCAATGCAATCCCCATCAAAATCCTAACACAATTCTTCACAGATCTTGAAAGAACAATACTCAACTTCATTGGAATAACAGAAAACCCAGGATTGCCAAAACAATTCTGCTCAATAAAAGAAATTTAGGAGGCTTCATCATCTTTGACTTCAAGCTCTACTATAGAGCTACAGTATAAAAACAGCATGATACTGGAATAAAAACTAACTTATGGATCAATGGAATTGAAGACCCAGCATTATTCCACACTCCTATGAACACCTAAATTTTGACAAAGAGGTCAAAAATATGCAATGGAAAAAATAGCATCTTCAAAAACAGCATCTTATGGTGCTGGCATAACTGGGTGGTGGTATGTAGAAGAATGCAAATCTATCACCCTGCATGAAACTCAAGTCCAAGTGGATCAAAGACCTCATCAAAAACCCAGTTATACTGAACCTGTTAGAAAAAAGTAGGGAATACCCTTAAACACATTGGTACAGGAGACCACTTTATAAACATAATATCAGTAGCACAGATACTGAGAGCAACAATTAATAAATGAGACCTCCTAAAATGGAGAAACTCTGCCTCCTAAAAAGGCAAAGGGCATGGTCATTAAGACAAAATGACAGACTAAAGAATGGGAAAATATCTTCACCACCCTACATCGGGCAGAGGATTGATTTCTAAAACATATAAAGAACTTAGGAAATTACTGGCCCCAAACCCAAATAATCCAATTAAAAATGAGGATTTCTCAACAGAAGAATTTCAAATGACTGAAAGACCCTTAAAGAATTGCTCAACATTCTTAGCCATCAGAGAAATGCAAATCAAAACAACTTTGAGATACCAACCTGTCAGAATGGCTAAGATAAAAAACACAGCCTATGCTGGAGGGGATGCAGAGCAAGTGGAACACTCCTCCATTGCTTGTGGAAGTGTAAACTTGTACAGCCATTTTGGAAATCAGTATGGTGGCTCCTCAGAAAACTAGGAATCAATCTACTTGAACAGTCACTTTGGAAAGCAATATGGTGGTTCCTAAACTAGGAATCAACCTACCCAGTGATCCAGCAATACCACTACTGGACATATACCCAAAGGATGCACATTCTTACCCCAAGGTTATTAGCTCAACTATGTGTGACGCCTGTGCCACCTGAACAAACTACAAGTCAGGCAAGGGTCTGGAGATTAAGAAAGACACAAGAGATGTGGGTCACTCTTGAACAAATAATGCCGAGTATTGATGTTCAGGGGAAACTTTATATACAGAGGTTGTTTTTCTCACCTCAAGTAACCTTTGCAGCTCACATGTTAACACCTGGCCTGGGTCAACTTTTGTTCTCTGCTGACTTCCTGATTCCCTAACCGCAGCACCTCTTTGGGCAATGTTCTGAGAATGGAATGGATTAACTGGTTCCAGTAAACACCACAGGCCATAAGTAGTGCTAAACACTGGGGACTGCAGGCTGACCTCCACAGGTCCCTCTTCCTCTTATACAAAAAGGACATCCAGACTAGGCCTGTCTTAGGTGGCACAGAACGTCAGATTGTATCTTACCTGTCATCAGAGAATTCTGTAGCATAGGGCAGAACCTCCTGTCTTAGGTTGATTACACGCCCCCTCCCCCCATACCTTACCTGTCATTGGCTCAATAGTTGGTTTTTAGCATGTTAGTCCACACCTCTATTGGTGCTGAATCATGGGCAATAGCACAAAGTATATTTTTTGTGGCCATATTGACTTGGGCTTGTTGCTGGCTCTGTCTTCTTAGGAACATGATGAGAAGCGATGCTCCTCCCAGCATTAAAGCTACCAATGAAATTGATCCTGCCCACTTCCTAATCATCTCTATGCCCTGATATATACCTGTAAGTAATTGATTAACATCACTGGGTTGCACTTTGGTCTCATTGACTGCAATAATCTCTAGACAGGTGCTGCATATAATTAACAAAAGTAGAGTTCCAGGGTCCTTATAAGAGTTTATTCAGTGCCTGCATTTGCTCAGTGAGGTTTCTAACTTTCCCTGGTATGACAGAAATATGAGTAAAGGATAGGGAACAAGAGGCCATATGTGTTTCCCAAAATAAATCTACCTGCTTTTGCAACAAGGAAATCTGCAAGTTAAGTTGCAGAACACCCCGTCTAATGTGCTCATCAATATTATTTTGAGTTTCTAAAGCATCAGCTGCTCTTCCTGACAACTGATCCAAAGTGGCTACAGTGGCTACAGACTGACTAAAGGCAATGTCCCGTCCCCCCCCACCCCCCGCTCCCCCCTACACAGAGGCAGCCACAATGGCAGTTAACAACAACTGTGGTAATGCCGAAATCTCTCTTACGGTGAACCAGGATGAGCTCATCACCAACGCAAGTGTCTCATTTTTCCAGCAGCCAGTCAGGAAATAGGATTCTCTAGAACAATTCAAACTGATAGACACATTAGTAGCATTTGTCACCACAAAGAACAAAAAGGGACAGAGTTTTCAAACCCCATACCTGAACTCTAAGAAGCAGTCCAATTAAAATAGGTTGCCTGCATAACTGCCAGAGGAGTAAAGTCAAAGCATGCACAACATCCACACAAATACCATCTACTAAAGGTAGGTTCTCGACCGTGCTGTGCAGGTTCTCTAAGATGAAACTCTGGGGAGTCCTGTCCTGTATCCTTGGCAGGGGATGTGGCCCCCACCACCATAGAGGACTATTAATAATTTTGGTTGATATGGAGAATTTATAATACATTCAGGCCATAATGGTGGACTGACCAGATGGTAGTCAGAGTGCCCAGGCCAGCGAGGGCTTTTACACCTCACTGTTATGATGACCTATCTTAACCTTCAGCCTGTTGCTACTTGTTTTGCAGCCTATATTTCTGTATCTCACATCCTGTTATGACCCTGCTGGGCAGTAAAATGGAGAAAACAATATGGAATGTTTCAACAGCAACAGCAAGGCCACTTCCTTGTGACTTATGTTACCCTGTGTACCTTTCATGCTTTCCAGAGGGGGGTGAGGGTCTGCAGTCCCCTACAACTATGTTCATAGTGGCATTATTCATAATAGCCAGAACCTGGAAACAATTTAGATGCCCCTCAACTAAAGAATGGATTAAAAAATTATGGTACATTTACACAATGTATTATATTACTCAACAGTAAAATTGGCATCCTGAAGTTTGCAGACAAACGGATGGATCTGAAGATTATCTTGCGTGAGGTAACAGAGACCCAGAAAAACAAACATGTATTGACTCATAAATGGATTTTAGATGTAAGGCAAAGGATAACCAGGGTATAATCCACACTCCCCGAGCAGCTAGGTAACAGGAGGAAGTATATCCACAGATCCCTGTGGGAAGGGGAAATAGAGAAGATCCTCTGAGTAAATTGGGATCATATGGGGGAGCAAGGGGAGATGGGAAATCATGAGAGAAGGAAATGGTTGAGTGTGTGTGTGGGGGGCAACAGAGAGGGAGAACAAAGAAATGGATATCTTGATAAAGGGAGCCATTGTGGGGTTAAAACTGGTAAATGGGAAACAGCCAAGACTCCACAAGATGACCCAGCAACAGGGTGCCTAAACTGGCTTTCCCTATAATCAAATGAATGACCATCCTATTGACCACTATAGAACCTTCATCCAGTAACTGATGAGGGCAGAAGAAGAGATCCGCAGCTCAGCACGGTGTGGAGCTCCCAGTCCAGCTGAAGAGAGGTTATATGAGCAAAAAGATCAGGATCATGAGGAGGAGACATCTGACCCGTGCTATTGGGAGTTCACTGACTCTAAAATGACAGCTGAGGAATCTTCATGGAAAGGAACTAAACCCTCCGAATGTAGCTGACAGTCGAATGGCGTGAGCAGTGTGTGGTCTCTTGTAAATCAGAGTTTATTCCTGGGGCACGAACTGGCTTCTCAGAGCCCATTCCCTATAGAGGAACACCTTACTCAGCCTTGATGCTGGGGGTGGGGGGGGGGGTGGCGGCCTTAGACCTACCTCAATTGGATAAAGCAGACCCAACTGACTCACCTTGTAAGTCCTTGCCCTCCATGGAGACTCAACAGTTGGGGGGGGGGGAGACTGGGGGAGGAATGGGAGGAGGGGAGGGAGGAGGAGCGGTAGTGGGTATGGGAATTCTTTTTTAATTAAAAAAAAAGAAAGCATGCTAAAGCAAGCCACGGAGAGTAAGCCAGGATGCAGTGCTGCTTTCTAGTCTCCAGTTCCTTCCCTGAGATTCTGCCTCAGTTTCCTTCAATGGTACACTGTGTAAGCTGTAAGAGGAAACAACCCCTTTCATCTCTAAGTTGCCTTTGGTCATGGTCTTTATCACAGCCGTAGGAAGCCGACTGGGACAGCAGGGCTGGGTAAATACAGTACTTTCAAGAAGGTCCTTCCTTGTAATGGAACCTGTAAGTCCAAGCCCTTGCCTTGTTTCTCCTTAGGCAAATGGAATCAACAAGAACAGAAGTGTCATTTTCTTATAGCCAGATATACCGGTCCTTTTTTCATATCTGCTGTCTGGATGTGGGCACTTCTTGTTCAGGGGACTTGCCTTTGTCTTCCTCCCCTATTCAACCATCACACAGTCCTTAATTTATATGCAATCATTCCCAACAGGAATTCAAGTCCCATTAACTCCTCACTTCTTTTCCTTCAGACATCCTCAGATGTAGCTTAGGTCACGATTGTCTGCAACAAGATGTTTCTGGCTCTCCCTGACTAGCCCCACAGTCCGGATCTGCCCACTGCTGCTTATCTGAACCAGCAGTCCCAAAGTCCCAAAGAAACACACAGACGCTTATTTTACTTTCATGCTGTTTGGCCTATGGCTTAGGCATATTGCTAGCTAGCTCCATCATCTTAACCCATTTCCATTAATCTGTCCTGCCACGTGGCCCATGGCTCTCTTGTGTTACCTTACATGCTGAATCTTGGGCAACTGGATTACGGCACCCTCAACTCCGCCCTTCTCCTACCTATGCTCCAATCTCCTGCCTACTGCTATGGTGCCTGTCATGGGCCAAAACAGTCCTTTATTCACAGCATACAGAAAGATATTCCCACATCCCACAGACCTTCCCAGCTGTCTAAACCAGTGAATACATCTGGAGTCCAGCTATGTTTGGTCAATTCTTGGGACTTGTCTTTGTGATGTTCTTTAGGAATGCTCTGGTCTGAGCCTTTTCTTCTCATGGCCCTTCTTGGTAACCTGGATGGTCTCTGTTTTGGTCACTTTATCTCTGAGTGAACCCCAAAGCCCTGAGCCCCCATTTCCATGCTGTGGTTTAAATCAGGCCCCCTTTGGAATCTTACCCATCTGGTCCTTATCTCTTCCTCCTGAGTTCTCAGCTTCTATTACTAAAGCTCTGACACCTCCACTGAGCGATCACCTCATTTTCACACATGCACAGTCATATTCATGCTCCCCTTGCACATCATTTCCCCCTCACATGGGGAGAGCAGCATGCTCAGGGCCTCAAGCTCCCAGCTTCAGCTCCCTCTACTTGTTCTTTTCATGCTTCCACATCAGTTGAGCATCCTCAGGCTGTCACCTTACCCATGGGGTATATTTCGTGTACTTCTGTCTCTACTACCTTAGTGGTAACTCAAATGATTACTTTCTTGGACTTGGAAGGAGCCCAATCAAAAGATTTCTCTGCTTTGAGACAATGTGGTTTCAAAAACCATTTATAACGTACAACCTAGATGCGCCATCCTGTTGCTTATATAGCAGTTTTTCCCTTTTACAGTAGAAGCAAACATCACTGCTCCTTGACTTGGCGAAGGAAAAAAATGTGCAATGATCTCATTGAAATAATCTGTAGCTTGACAGAAGGATCCAGGCCAGGAAAAGAACATTTATGTTTTCTGGTAGTAGTATCAGGGATATAGGACTACAGCAGCTCAGTTCTAACTGTGCAAAAAAACATGAAATAATAGAGTTCTGGACTTTAAATCTAAAATTTTTTTAAATTCAAACAGTTTGGTGTTGAGGAAGAGGGGACAGACAGGGTCAAGACTAGACTCTTGTAAGTGGTTCCACGAACTGATGCAGAAGTATGCATCAGGGTTTTTTTTTTTTTTTTTTTTTCTTTTCTTCCAGAAATAGATATCATGTGATCTCCAGCTGTCTTAGGCAAATGTCCTTGTGCAGGCCCTCAAAAGGCTTTCATATTGAGAAAACATAAGCTCCTTTGGTTTAATGATCACCGCTAGCTCTGAGCTCCTCTTAGTAAATAGGAAATAATGTTTTAATGAAATAAACAGAAATAAAAAGGAGAGTATGACATCTCCTAAGGGGTTGAGGTTTTTGTGAAAACTGAAGTCCCTCCACCTTGAGGCCTGGAGCTACTTTAGGAGCTGAGAATTTCTAGTCCCCCATCCTGAGAAGTTTCTAACCCCCCAAGGCCGAGCGCCCAAGGTCTTGGGTAATCAGGACATTCAGGAACAGCTGCAAAGTATCTTTTCCCCATCCCAAGACAAGCAACCAATCAGCCAGAAGCCCTGCACTTTCCCAGCAACCACTCACTGGATAGCCATAGTAAAGAAACTTCCTCTGGGCTCTGGCAGCCCCGCACTTCCCAGCCTGTTTTTAAAAAGCCCTACTTTGCTAGGAAGGAGGCTCTTTTCCACTGGCACTGCTGTGTCACACTCAGGATCTGCGCAGCTGTAATAAACCTTGCTTTGCATTTGCATTCGGAGAGTTGATACGATTTGGGGGATCTTTCTGGGGACCACTGAGACTGGGCAGAATAGTTTTTATTATAGATATAAGGGAGAAAACAGGCAGAGATATCTGTAAAGGTCAGAGTTAACATGGCCAGATTGAGCCAGCCTATGTGGGGAGAGAAGGGGAAGGAGAGCAAGAGAGGAACAGCTAACCAAAAGAAACTGGTCTATGCTTAGAGAATGGCCAAGAGACTGGTGTAGCCAAATTGGCTGCATTATATAGGGGCCAGAGGAGCTGGGGGGAGGGGAAGCCCAGGGAGACATTTGGGGTAGGGGGCTGGTTTATAAGCTAGGAGGACCCTGTACCAGGGCGGTCACCATCAGCTTTGATATGTTAGTAAGCACCTTAATTAGCTGTTTGTCCAGGGTTTGGAGTGAGCACTGAAGTGACCAAAAGAAACACCGAGGAGAGGAGACATGTTACTGTGTGACTTGAGAGCCCATGGTGACACTGAGTGGCAGTTACTTGGGGGCAGTTGATGGGCAGCAGTTAGAACCTGAGGCAGTTGGGAAGGTAGTTCCATACAACAGCTGGGAATGATCCCAGCAAGTAGGACTTATATGGTCCGGCAGGTGCTGTGGGCCACAGACTGAGGCTGAGGAAGGACCACAAAACTTTCCAAGGCATTAAGGGGCACATTTATGGTCTTAGAGTAGACCCATGTGCCTGGGATCAAGTCCTGTGAACGGGCGCAACTGGCAGGATGAACATACCCCAAAGGGACAGAAACGGGGTGAGGCGGGAGGGTTGGTGAAGGGTCTGGTCTCAGAGGACAAGTTGTGTTCTTCTGCTGCCTCCAATGGCAAGGCTGTTTCTGGGTATTGAGGGTCATGCTGTCACCAGATGAGGCAGGGATGCCCACACTATGTTGCCAAGAAGCCAGGAAGCAAGTGGGAAGAGCGGTCATTTCTAGAGCACTGCCGCACTGCCAGAGTGTTGGACTTGACAATAATTGTGCCTCCTGTTTCCCAAAGGCTTCCTGCAATGTTTAGAGGACCAAGCCTTTCCGGCACTTCCTGTCTCCAGTGGGCAGCAGCCATGCTACCTTCCTTGGTTGTTCTCCTGACTCCAAGCTACTCTGCGAAGCATCTAGAGTTGGTCCCTTCGCTGTCCTCTGAGACTCTTCAAAGGACTGGATCCTTTATGGAGACACTATCAAACATTCCCTTAAAGGGAGAGAGATTAGCCAAGTTACGACATTTCTACAATTCGTGTAGACAGTCAGTCTCTGGTTTTCAGGCCTGGGAAATTTCAGATATACAAACATGTGATACAACAGAGACAAATATTAAAAACTGGTATACAGCGAATGGAAGAAAGGACATGCCTCCCACAGCATTTTCTACTTGGACAGGCACTGGCAGGTGATAAGAAATCCATATGTGCTCCAGAGTCTTCTGCTCCTGCCTCCTCATGAGGGCACTTCCTCATTGGTATCTTATTCAGGATCTAAGAAAGAAGCAACACAGCATTGCAGTTTTGATTGGCCTCCCCTGCAATGCCCAACAATAAGTCACTGCATATAACCCCCTAAAAACATAAAAAAAAAGGGGCTAATGGAAATTGTTGCTGTTATATTCACCAACGTGAATCATCACGGAAAGAAAAGAGTTAACTTAGAAAAATGCTCACGGGTGTGGAAAAATAGTAGACTGTACAACTGAAACTAACAAAAGGAATCCAATTCTTTCTTCTGGTCTTGCTACTAACCCTGGGTTGCTACCCTGAGTCACGCTCTGCAGCTCAGTCAACTCACTTGTATGTTTCTCTAGGAGCCAACGGAAGTCCCATTTCCTAGGTTTTTCAAGATCCCAGGCTTTCCCTACCACATACTGTCCCTGCTTCCTGTCACTTTGTTCATAGTCTTTATCACAAGGATGAGTACTTCTCTGGCTAGGTGTGGTTCCCCACGGCAGGTTCATTTGGCACAACATGTAGCATACATACACGTCACCCTGCACAACATGGAGCATATACACACTTGTGTGTATGGAGCACATGAATGAGGCATGCCAAGTCGCCCTCCTTTACAATAGTCCGTCTTCTGCCAGAAGGGAGATCGCACCAGAGTGTCAGCGACTTGGGTGTTTCTAGCCTTAAGATGCAGATTCTCAGTCAGTTTTTATGGGACTCCAAGACACTTTTACAATGCTGTTTGTGTGAGAGATAAGGGTGTGCGTGTGGGGGGAAATCTGTGGTTGGCATGCAAAATGAATTTTTAAAAACTCTTTAAAAAATACCCAGCTCTTTCAGCATGGTGGCTTTTGACTCTCTCTTTTTCACATTGTACATCCCTCTCTCCTTCCGCTAGACAAGCCAGTTACTTTCTAACTTCCCACTGATTTCTCTTTAAGTTTTTTGCAGAATTTATTTTGCAATTAAACTTGATTGATAATTGAGGTGCTTTTTAGATTTTTTGAAGAAATTTTTGTATGTATCTCTTTTTTTCTCACTTCTATGCTCTCTAAGGGGTAAACATTATGGATTTTGTATTTTTCCAAAGTGCCTTGTAAATATGTAAACAAAACAAAATTGTAGTAAAGTATCAGAGGATGAGAAGCAGAACACGGGACTTCTTTAGAATGTTAGGTCATGGGATTGCTTGGAGCCATGCTTTTGCCTATTGGGATTACTCTCCCGTCCTTAAATCCTTGAGTCCATGCCTGGAATGTTACTATATACTGAGTGGAAAGCATATGGAACAAATAGGACTTGAATTTTTTTTTTTTTTTTTTGGCCTGACTTTTGCACCATTGAAGTCAAACAATGGGATGGATTTGCCATTTCACAGATCTCAGTGGGAAAATATAATTTGGTTTGTAAAAATTAAAACTGGCGTCATAATCAAGCACTCCATTTCAGGGATGTTAGGTCTCCAAGCTGGGATAAACAGCTAATTGAGGTGCCTATTAACATATCAAAGCAAACACAGGCTGGAAAGCTCTCTTAGCATCCCTCAGGTACCCACCTGTTACAGGGTCTTCCAGGAAGGCATACGCAGCCCCCACCCTAAATTTTTCCAGCCTAGGGTCTGGAAAACCTAGTCATTTTTGCTGCACTGGCTATTATGGCCTCTTTGATCTGGCTCCTGGTTCCTCTCTCTCCGCTCTCCCCACTCTTCTCATACGGCCTAGCTCAGTCTGCTGAGCATGTCTACTCTGGAGTTTGCACATTTCTCTTCCTCTACATGTGTTTTCCCTCATATCTACAATAAACCTCCTCCTCCGCTGTACCTAGGAACGGTCATGTTCTTATTTATTTTTTACCCATCAGATATGATCGTGAGGCAGGGAAGTTTCTAAGTTAATTTGCAACAGGAACAGCGTAGAGACAGAGGGAAGGGTTTGCTCTTAACTGGTGCCATTAACCAGAGGTTGGACTGTAGGACCAGGACCAGGAATATCTCCAAGGCTTGTCTTGTCGATAAACAGAGGGTTCTGTTGGGGTTTTTCTAGTTCTAATACTGGGAGATTTACTCCCAGATCATGGAAGTATGCCCCTCGAGGTCGCCGTGGTCAAGTGGGAAGAGGCTGTGTGAGAGACTCTATCAACTTGGGGGTCAGGTCATGGAAATATATAAGAAACTTCAGTGTAATCTCAGAGATTCATAAGTATCATTAAAAATGAATTAACCTTTGCTATCTCATGAGGACGCCTTTAGAGCTGAGGACCAGAGAGAGCTCAGGCCTTGAGATCCATCTCTGTGTGCAGAAAGAGTTAGCCTCCAATGATTTGGGGGAGATGATGGGTGTGAAAAATGACCTATATATTAAACTCATTTTCAAAAACAGGTGGCAGAAATATGAAGGCGTTAGGTACCTTAAATTCATTTTTAGTATGATGACAATTTCACCATTAACAGCAGTGGGCTAAATACTTGCCAGAGATAATAGGACATTTCTGGACTTTATTTTTATACAACAGGAGGATTGAAATAGATGATCCTTGGCTCCCTTTCAGCTTTGGGAACATGGGATTTAATTTTGTATATCTGAATAATAAATTCCCGATGTGATTCCCCCCCCGCCTCTCTTCAGTTTACTGATTTTTTCCCCTCTGGAGTTAGGAGGGCCTAAGGCTAAAATTGCTACAACCCACACTAACTCCTAAGAAACGTTGTACAAATGAATTCTGCCATTTTCCCAGCTAGGGACTTCCTCTGCCAATGCCCGTAGGTCTGAAGAGAAAGCATCTCATGGCTAGAGCACTAGCTGCTGGTTACTAGTGAATAAACCAGCAAGAGAATTCCCATAGGGCAACTCTTCTCTTCTGGGACATTTCTCATAATCTCTGCTGCCTAAGTCTCCTGTTGAGAACAGCAGATTTCCCCATTAGTCACCATCATTTCGAATAATAAAAAGTCTCACTTCTACCGGGCTGTCTCCTTTCCACTCATGAGCTGGAAGAATGTCCAAGAGTGGATTTTTGATTGGATGGCCATCCTGCATCCTCCTTGATTTGAGGCCATTGAAAGGTTTCTTTCAGAAAACCATAACTGATAATGACCAATGTCATTAGCAATGACTGAAAAATATAGAAGACTCTGACACCCTATGCCCTCATTTCTCTGTGATGCTTTTAAGAGTAAATGCAGCCCACAGTTTTGACTCACATCCTATGGCTTCTGATCATTGCTCATCTCTGCTGTCAGGATCTGTGGTTTCAAGTAACAGAAATCCAAGTCAGACTTGCTTAAGCAAAAGTAGGAATTTGACCAGATAATTTAGAAGCCTTGAGATATAATAGTTTCAAACTTGCTCATATCCAGGGACTTAAGACTCTTACTAAATCTTGAACCTTTTGTCTTTCTGTGTTGACACTGAGTAAAATCCCCTAATTGTGTCCCCCCTCCCCCAATCTTTGCTTCCTGAAAAGAAGAGAATTTGTTTCTTTACTCCATTTTGCGTTTGTCAGAAAAGCCAGTTGGTTGAGGCTGGAGCTGAGAAGGACCAAGTCAAAACAGAGGAGATTGGAGACAAGGATCCCCCCTCCCCCAGTATAGGAAAATTTAAGAGATTTTAAAAAACGGGAATGAGCTTACAAAAACCTCACGTAAGGAAAGGGATGGTCAGTCTGATTTGGAAATTCACTTCTCATATGTTCTGAGGCCAGTCCCACCATTCAGGTTCGGGAGGAGGCTCAGAGATGACTATGTAAATGGCTAAAACTGGGTCCAGCCCCACCTAGGCAGTTAGTGGGAATTCACACTGTAATGCTGCCACAGAAGGACAGTGGGTTTGCCTTCTGCTTTATTTTGTTTCATTCAGGCCAGTCTCTGGTAGGGAAACTATTAGGCGCTTCTCTGCCTCAACACCCGCTGCTTTCTCCATCAGACCTGGTATGTACTGAGTTTTGATAGGCCTAAAAGTCACACTGAAATTCTGGGGGGAATGAAAAATGAGATTTTCTCCCCTACCCCCAACTTTTTGTCACCATTCTCTCTTCTAGGTCAAACCCACTAGTTTTTCTTTGTCTGAACATGCATTCTTGTGGAATGGCAGCATCAATTTTTGTCAAATGTTTATCACTGTCACCAGAAATTAAGCCCTAGAGTGTGACTGGATTTTGAACCTCTAAGTCTCTCTCTGGGACACACACCCAATGGGATAGACTTACTGAACCCAGCTTTCTGGGTATGTTCAGAAACAAAAGCCACATAAATAAAAAGCACCTCATTTGCCATGTGTGAACACTATAGCTATTTGCTATGGAAAGATAGAATGACTTGGTCCTGTCCATGAAGGTTTTGATAAGGAGACATGGTGTAGGAATGGGAAGTCTGAGTTATTCTGAATTTGGGGTTAGTAGAAGAACATTGGAACCATCAGCCTGCTGCTGGGGGACAGGCAAGGTGAGGGGAAGAATGGGCTGGCGATCATCTCTCAAAGATGAAGTGTTGAGAAAGAGCTTTGAACAAAGGGTCTGTGGATACCCAGGTCTCCTGTTATCGTTGGGACAGGCACTCAATTTCATGTTACCAGAACATAATCTGGAAAGTCCACATTTTTGCCATTGGCTTTTGTGTAAGTTCACTTTTTCGGGGAACTTGAAGAGAAGGTTATTTTTCATGGCTCCAAGGAGATAGAGGTGCTGGTAGCAGCAGGGTGTGAGGCCTGGGTAGAACAGAGAGAATCATAAAGTGTCATTGGACATTCACAGAAATGTCGGGGTACCCTCATTTTCTCCTGGATTTCAGGGAGCAGGGCTTGGTGATGATTTAAGATGCTTCTGTGTGGTCCAGGTTTCAGAGCCCCATTGGGTAGGGCTCCTCTGCACAGGGCAAGAGCTGCTTTCCATTAGTGGCTCTTAAGTCTCGCTATTGGTTTTCAGGAATTGGAAAAATAAAATTAAAAAGCTGGAAGGTGGTTAGTGAAGACCCTGGAGAAGGACAGAGCTAAAGGGAGTGAGCAGGCTCCGGCTCCAGGAGCTGGTACTTTCCCACGATATCCTGAGATGGATTCATTCTCTTTTTGGTCTTTTTGCCTCCTATTTTAAAAGGGCAGGGCATCTCTGGATCTTTTTATTTGATGAGAGGGCAGTGAAAGCTTCTTAGTATAGCTTCAAAAAGACTCAATTCTTCGTAGCTCAACCTTGTGGCCTTCTTTCCTGTGTCTGTGAACTGGAGGTAAAGACTTACTACTTACTGTTCAGGGTAGGAAGGGATGATGGGACAGGAAGTACTGAATACTCAGTCAGCATTGAGTGCATGCTTATTTTTACTGTGAAAGGCTCTGTAAGGGACCCACACATATAATGTGGGGCACACCAGTGACTCATCCCCTTAGCCAAGGCCTCCTTGGCTATAATCTGAACCACAGCTTCCTTCCCAATGGAAATCCACTTCATCTACACGAGACAGTGAGAACTCAAATATTGCCTGGGAGCCCAGCGCTCGGCTGTGGGCTTTGTCCCTTGGCCTGCTGGTTCCTCCCTGCCAAACTCCTCCTCTGGCTTTCCCAGGTGAGCCAGGCCTTTTGCTCTGCAACTCTGGTTCCTACCCCAGAACAGCACAGGGCCTCTCCCCTAGGACGTGTTACACACATTCTTCCTGTGTCCTGGGGAGCTTTGGTTCCTCTCAGGCCAGCCACGTCTTTCATGTGTTGCTACCTCCACCAGGAACGTTAAGATTCTCCAACTCACCTATTAAACACAAGCAAGTGACCTTGGGATACAAGATTGTCGTTCCTTTAAGGACAGTGATCAGCAAATGTGTGACCAGCCTACCTCCATAGGTGACAGGCTTGCAATATCTTCAGGTGTTTCCCTGAGGCACCTCTTTGCTCATGCCACCTCCCAGCAGATGTCTGGCACGGGAGTGATTGGCCATTGGCACTGCCCCTACAGTCCTGCTCTCTGGCCCTCTTTACAACATTTGTGCCTCCCATAGACACAGTACCCTCACAGGTTACTGTAGAAATGTGACCTATTTCCCTAGCTTTGGGACTGTTTGCCTCTCATCTACATAAAAGCCCCTTCCTTCGTAGGACATAGTGAAAACTCCTTGTCTGGCTCCGGGAGGATCTGCATGAGTCTGGCGCACAACTCAATCCTACACTGTTTCTCTCCTGGGTTGCCTATCCCTTTGGCTTGAGATCTATGCAAGGGCCATCCCACTCCTTGCTCCAGGAAATCTCTTCTCCCACGTCTTTGCAGAGTCATTTCTACGAAGACACAGCTCAACAGCGACACTTCTGAGAAGATGGGGTTCAGCCCCGTCCTATTCTTTTGTCTCTGTGGCTTTGGCGATCTGTGCCTGCGCTCTTCTTATCTGCTTTGGTGCTGTTTTCCATGCTGGGGCGATAACTGAGCCATGGTTGGCTGGTCTGGTCTTTGTAGCTTCCCGGTGCTCAATGATGCCTTGGATAAAATGTCCTTGCCTGTTGATCTGAATTATGCACCCTCTAACACCAGGTGAACAGCTGGATCAGTGCTAATTTTTGTTCAGTTTTTAAAGTACCTGGTATGTATAAAGTACTGGGCGAATGTCTGTTGGTAAATGTTTGAATGTGATTGGAAAGGAAGAGACATGGAATAATGGCTTCTGAGCAGTGCCAAACATGAGCCTTCTTTTATGTGCTATATGAAACTGGAGGGTATGTGATGGGGTAAGTTGTGACTTGGATTCTTCTACCACTGCAGCTAACTAGCTGTGGGTTCTTTGGGTAGATACTTTAGGCACCCTCCAGATGAACATGTCACTTAACTCTTAGAATTCTTGTTTCTCACATCTGTGAACACAAGTAGTAGACCAGGGCTGTTTGGCGGGTCTCTCCGACTTCTAGATTCTAGACCTGGGTCCTTTTGGGCTAGCACCAGCATCGTGTTATTTCCATTTGGCTTTTTTAATGGGTGTGAATGTGTATTAGCAGTGTGAGCCCAGGGTAATGCTGTAAGAAGCTTCATAACGTTCCACCATGGAGAAGGAACATAGATGAGACACGGGCAGCCTCGGTGAGAAGCTGAGAGATGTAGGAAAGAGAACGGCTGTGGTGGGAGAGTTGGAGTTCTAGGCTTGCTATGCCCAGCTGTCTGGGTGAGGGAATCATTATATGGAGGATGCTGAAGGCACAGGGCAGTGCTCGTGTGTGAAGGAATCTGAGAGACACATGCTGATGGGAGGCAGGCTACGCACAGGTTCAGATCTACAATGGCCCAGGCACATTCCACGCTTCCCATGATGTCCCATAGAGGATGACTTGCTGCTTGGTGAATGGTCATTAGCTCTAGCTAGACAGTCCCTGTTCTGTGGAGAAGGATGGCTGAAGGCCCCTGGGGAGTTGGATTTTCTGGGTGAATTGAGGAGCTTTCTGTGAATAGCAAATGGGCATATGGGTAAAAGGTGCAATTCAAGGGCACACCAATTGTACCTAGAGGTGAAAATGCTCACCTGTGTCATGGCTATCAACATTTGCTGGCCTTTTCTTGTTTCTGTGTATTCTCTTTTACTATATTTCTTGCCAAAAGAGCATTAAGTCCCACCAATGATAGCAGCCCCAGATTATAGCTGTCCAGGGCTAGATTTGTAGTTATGATTTTTTTCTACTTGGTGTGACAGGGACCTGTGTACCTTCTGAGGTATAGAGATATTCATCATCTATTCTTAATGCCAGTTCTGTTGTTCTACTTTGCCTGAATGGAATTCTGCCTCAGTTTGTCCATCTAGTATCCATCCCCCAAGCTTTTCTGGCACCAGCTTGAATGCTGAGCACACTGAACCCTGATTGATTGACTCTCTATTCCTATCAACAGAAGTGTGTTCACTCTCGCTGAAGATTCTGGAAATAGCTCTGCCACCAGAAAGACTCCCACAAAGTTATCCCCTTCATGTGTCACACCAAGTCCCCACACCAAGCAAGGCAATCCATTCTCAGTATTAAGAATCCCAGGGTGTCATAACTTGGCCCCAGAGAGTGGCCCAAGTAAGTGAGACCCCAAGGAGGCCAGGGCCACACCAAGGATCACATAAAGTGACATAAGGGTTTTCAATCAGTGTTTTCATGATTGGCTGCTGGGTGCAGCATGGAGGAAATCTAAGGGTGCTTTAGGGAGACTCACATAACACAAGTCATGACTAATTTGGCTTAGAATGGAGGGAGAAGAGATGGAGATGGAGTTTATGCATCTTTGAGCGACAGATTTGGCAGAACTCAACCCTTGCTGGGTTGTGTGGAGACAGGAAGCAAGGGAGAAATAAGGGATGACTCCATGTCTTTGGCATCAGTGACTCTTAGCTGACATGCCACATTGTAAGAGACCATCAGGAAGAGCTTCGCTGGGGGGGGGGGGGCTGGTGGAGGGGGCGGGGGGGTGGTGGTGGTGGGAGGGGGCTGGTGGCCTGAGTCAGGAGAGAGGGCTCTGTACTCCGAAGAGGCAGATTCTGGTTGGTTCTTAGTCCTGCTGAGATGAGGCCACTGTTGAGACCTTTATGCAGAGATGTGGAGTGAGACAGGAACAGCAGAGCTGTAGTCTGGAGGTAGAAATCTGGGGAAACGTATTCACACTATAGTCTTGGGTAGGACCTTGAAAGGGAGTTTCTGGTATGAAAATTAAAGTGAATTGAAGTTTGAATTTAGATCAGTCCCTTTGTGTAAAGGCTATTGGAGTAGGGACTCTTAAAGGAGAGCTCAAGAAAGCTGGTCAGAGGATCTGAAGGTGAGCAGAGATGTCCCTCAAGGCCCCGAGGGATGATATCCCAAAGAGGAAGTTCAAGTCTTCTGAAACGAGAGAAGAAACAGAAAAGGAGGCATGTGACTGGCCAGGTTGCTGGGGACATAGAGAAGAGTCCTCTTAGGGGCATCAACTTGGAAGAGTGGAGAAATGAGTGGAGTTCATGGGCAGTGGACCGATGGACAGTTGGCTTAAAGAAGGTTCTGGAATGGGAAGAGGAGAGAGCTAGAGGTGGCTAGGTACCTGGGAGGACTCAAGAGTGAGTCAGAGCCTTGAATGGAGAAGCCAGTTTAGAGAGAAAGGCCTTGAAGAGGGTGTGAATGCCCGAGAAGCTGTGTGGGGTTGGGATGAGAAGCATCTCCATATGTCTTGCTCCGTTGAATGAAGAGGAGACCCTTCATCAGGGTGGAAGCTGAGGAAATTCCTCAGGGGATCTTTAGGTGGAGTGATAGCAGGGTGTGACTGAAATCCCTGCCTGGTGGCTTCCTGTTTTCTTTGAAACATTTCAGATGAGGGCATAATGCCCATGAGGCAGCAGAAGAAGCTAGAGGTCGGAGACCATATGCAAATGTCTTGGCTGAGAGGAAGGGAGCACGTGTGACCCCATAGTTGAAGGGGCAGCGCCCACCTCCATCAGAACGCAGTCAATTTCAGGTGTGATTGTTTCTTTCTTCAGCCTTTGTGACCCCTGTGAGTCCTACTTATTGGATTCTGTGGGCCGTGTTCTAATCAGTCTGGCTCCTACAACCCTTCCGCCGCCTCTTCCCCTGGACTCCCTGGGCTCTGCCTAATGTTTGGCTGTGGGCTTCTGCATTTGCTCCTGTCAGTCCCCTGAAGAAGGCTCCTTGATGCTGCTGCTGTTAGGTTCCACTCTACGAGTGTGACAGAATATTAGGAATCATTTCATTGACTTAAAAAAAAAATTGTCAGTAATATTTGGTTCTCTCCTGGATCTCTGGGCTGACCGGCCCCTCTGGTTCCTAGTCGTTCATGCAGTGTTAGGAACAGGCGGGCCTCAAGTTGGACCAGTCATAAATTGGCCACTCCCCCAGTTCTGTGCAACGATTACCCCCAGCACATCTTGCAGGCAGGACAGATTGTAGGTTGAAGGGTTTGTAGCTTGGTGGGTATTCCTGTCCTGCTGCTAGGAGCCTTTCCTGGTTTAGAAGATGGCCACTTTTGGCCCTGACTCCCCCATTTCTAGGAGACTTCACTAGGAGCACTCTTGTAGATTCCATGGAGTTTCCTGTGCTCTAGGTTTCTGTATCACTTCCCAAAGGTCCCCTCCAATTCCAGCCTCTCTCCTTCCGTCCCTCCCACCCCCTGACTGATTTTCCTGTTCCTACCCTTACCTATTGTTTTTCCCTCTCCACTCGAAAAAACTGATTTCCTTCTCCCAGGGGATTATGTGCCCCTCCTTGAGCCTGCCTTGTTATTTAGACTCTGAGTCTGTGAATTGTAACATTATTTTTTACTTAATAGCTAAAACGGTCGTTAGTTTTCAAAACTAGACATTGAGTTAGCTATTTACATTCTTAAAGTTGGAACATTTTCCTTTTACAATTATAATCTTTTCCAATTATGATTTTTTACCCCCAGTCTGCACCACAGGGACCTTTGTCTCACCTTTTTTTGGCCTCCTATTGTGCTGAGCTTCACTTCTCAGATCCTTTTGACCTCTTTATTAGGAAGAAAGGAGCTAAGCGCACAATCAATTTGAAATTGTTGATATTTATTGGCCAGGGAGATGTCTAAAGCCCCCCCCCCCTTTTAAACCACATTAAACTTATGCTGTGTTGGGAAAATAGGGTGGTATAGCACACCCTCTGCTGGCTGGCTTCAGTGTCCTGCTGCTACTGTATGCTAGGGAATGATTTCATTTTGTCCAAATCTAGAAATTCAACTTCCTCAAAATCCAAAAGGGCCATTATTCTTTGAGTGACCTCCAGGCTGTGAGTTTTGTCAGTTAATAGAAAGGCATGTTGCTTTTAAAATAAATTCAAGTATTTCTACTCAACAACTTCTCCTATGGCAGATGCTTAATGAAGCTGGTGGGGTAGTCTGAGGCACAGGAGTGTAGTGTTCACCACACTGAGATTAGCACTGGGGAGACATGAGGGATTAGCCTAAGAAGTCTGTCTTTGAGTTCAGGCTCTTTGCACTACAGTTTTTCCTACCACTATGGGAAAATCAGGTGTTTGACCAGATGTCGTCTAAAGAACTTCCCAGCTGTCTGTTGCAGCAGCACCATCCTGCCTCACAGGTTTGGAATGCAGGCAGCATCTTTACCTGAGATGCTGAAACTCACATGGTAAAAACAGCCAGTCAGGACTGGCTGTTACACCAAGTTGCCAGACATGAAGGCTTCCTCTACAGTAAGACCCTGTGGCTGGGTTTGCTCAGATGCATATGATACACACACCTTCTAGGCTACAGTCCCCCCTAAATTTGCCTTGGCTAAAGTTACCTGGGCATCTGGTACAACTTGGTGGTTGTCATATATGTTCTGTTCTGTGCCACCTGCCATGTATCCATCTCCTTAGATCCTCAGGTCAGCCTGCTACCTACTTCGATCACTGTGTCTGCAATGGTCTGAGATAGTGACTCTGCCTCCCTCCTGTTGAACAGAGGGAGACAAGAGTTGTCAGGGCGGGGAGGGGGGGGAACAACACAGATGACTGGATGTATAGGTGTATCCAGACTGTGGGCCACCCTTGGGACTGATTCTTATAAGTATTTGACTCACTCACATTTGTTCCAGGGAGGCAAGCTCCTCTCTCTGAATGATGGATTTGTGATTCTCGCTCAGCAGCTCATCTCTCTCCTACCCTCTTTCACAGCCACGCTTCTTGAAAACGGTGCTGACATCTATGACCTCGCTTCCCCATGTTGCCCTCCCCATGCCATGTTGCAGCTGGATGGCTATCTCGTGTGTACTCTGGAAGCTGGCCTAACTCAAGGCTACACACAACCTGCATGTGACCAAGGCCTGTGGTCAGTTGATAGCTCTTGCTTTCTCTGCATGGGTCCTTCCCCCTTCCCAATCCATGCAACTCTGCCTTTGGTTATTTATGTGCAGCATTAAGGATTCTTCTGCCTTTGTTGCTTCTTTGAGCTCTTTTCCAGATGTTCTGTGTAACTCAACATAGAAGGCCATTGTGTGTGTGTGTGTGTGTGTGTGTGTGTGTGTGTGTGTGTGTGTGTGTGCTTGATACAGGATGGCTAAAACTTTTCTAGTGGAGGCGAAGTGGTCCCCTTGCTATAAAAATTCCCAGATGAACAGAACAGGGGTGAAGGGAAACAAAAGAAGTTGATATCATGCTGAGCATTACGGGGGGTGGGGTGGGGGGGTGCATGTGTGGGAAGCAGTGCGGGGTTGCAGGGTGGAGCCTTGTATCTTCTTGACAACTTGTCCCTAGAATCTTCCAAGTATCCATGTTATTATCTACCTTGATCAGTGGTAGGGTGAGGGTTGTACCATAACAAGGAGACCCCAGCTGGCTCCCTGCTCCAGCAGGAGCTAGGAGGCACTGTCAGCAAGGGTAAATGAGAAAGCTTTTGGGGAGGAACTCCCATAGAGAAGGCTTGTAGAGGGATGGGACCAGAACACTTTGCCAAGAGAATCAGCCCGTGTACACCCAGAATCTGCCCCAGTATGGAGATTGGGAAGGTCAGCTGATCTTTTGTGCCATGAGGGTCTTGCATGCCCCACCCCCAAGGAGAACAGAGGAGTTGGAAGACGTTGTTTACTCCTAGAAGTTCATAGGGAAGATCCCACTCACTGAGAGCCATAGTAATGTGAAATGTCACTTTCAAACTTTAACCCCTCATTACTCAGTCTCAAAAGAGTGTTCAAGAACCTTACAGTGATTTAAACACCCCACATTTTCTTTATCCTTCTGATTATAAATTATCTAGGAAACCTGCAAAGACTGTGGATGATATGTAATAGAGACATAAAAAACAAAATCCTGTCATGTAATAGCAAATGCATAAGGAATGTGTGAGTGACAATTGGGAAAGAGCATGAAGTGAAGTTATTGGTGAATACATGGGTAGTTGAAATGCAAAGTGCCCCCCCACCCACCCCACATCATTGTTCAGGCCTTGATCAGGCAGCTTTATTGTTGAAAACCCATGGGTGCTGCTACTTCCCTGTCAAATCTAGAAGACACAATCTCACAGCAGCCTTCCTGGTCCTCTGGTTCTTATTTCTGTGATGCTTCCCAAGTCTTAGGTGTAGGGATTGTGTTGTCAATGAAGCAGGGGCTGAGTGACCAAGAACAATTACTCTCTGCACTGTGACCAGCTGAAGCTTTCTGTAATGGGCTTTGTTTGCTGTAGATCATTAACAATTGCCAAGAGAGGGAGAATTAGTCTTCCTCAGGGACAGCCCCCCTAATTGGTTATAAATTACCAAGTGGTTAGCCCTAAACACACACACACACACACACACACACACACACACACACACACACACACCATTAAATGGACTTAATAAGTTGTAATTACATATTTATTCATATAGAACAGTAATTATAGAAAAAGAATTCATGAATTTGAGAGGGAGCATGGGAAAGCTTGGGGAGAAAAGGGGAGAATGATGTAATTTAATTAAAAATAAATTAAACTTTTTCACTTTATATACTGTTAAAATGGAATGACAAATCCATTTTATTGTGGTATATCTGATTAATAATGGAGTAATATTTTTATCTTTTCTTCCACGTGCTGACATCTATTTTACATTCTTTCTCGCACCAGAAATGTTTTTTGTTTGGGAACCACACACGAAAATTTCCATAGCAATCTTTAAAAATGATCTTTCTTCAAAGGAAAAGAAAAAGAAAAAAATATGAAAAGGACAAAGTTTACTCTTGTCCTGAAAAGTTGTGTTTAAAACAGGAATTTTTGAGTAGGAATTCACTCTGATTTCACTTAAATCAAATGATCTGTTAGCTTAGAAGCAAGCCTAAGCCACCTCAGCTACGAATGCCTTAGTGGTTTCCTTCAGGTCTGTGCCCGTGAAGCCTCTTTCTTCCGGAAAAGGTTTGTAATGGAATGTGGTGTCCAGGTCCTACTCCTTTAGGAAAGCTTTGTACCAGTGTGAAGGTGGGCATGAAAGTGAGGGCTAAGGCAGAGGGTAAGGTGTAGAAGGGAGACCTCTTGGCTTCTGTCCATTGTGAAATCTCCAGCACCTCCCATTTTACCTGTTTGCTTTTGATGATCCCAGTTCCACATTCTAAACTATATCACACATCTGTTATGGCACAAAAAAATCACATATATTTAGTGGATGTTTCAAACAGTGTCAGAATGTCTCATGTACCTGGAAATTGATACCAGCTAGCCACTGTCAAGAGCCCTTGTCTCCTATGCTGTTACTTCCTTGCTAACATGGGCCACTGGAATATTTCTGGCATGTTCCATCTCTTTTTGGAGAATGGGTAAAAGCACAAGAGTAGTTGAAAATGTCTGTTGCCTACCCCATGTTGTGGAAGAAGCCCATAGGGTCTGGATACTAGGAACCCAGGAAATTTGGGGGTCATCTGGAGACCGGTACCTTAACTCACCTTCCAGCCCCTAGTGCTTTCCATGGGCAAAATATTATTTTATCTCTCAAGTTCCCCCTCCTCCGTGAGTTTCAACTCACTAAAAGCTGCATCTAGGCAACTCTAGGGTGATATCATGTGGTTAAGGCTGTTGGGGTCCAGTTTTCACATCTGAGTGTTTGTGGAGGACAGGCAGCAGGTAAATGCTATGAGTTTTTCTATTGACAGCACAGCCCATGCATGCTCTATGGTAGTTCCAAAGCCCACATGGGCACATTTCAAAAAGCGTCTTGAGGAAGACTTCTCTTCCCGGTCACCTGGAAGCAGCTTTTGTGGTCTCTTTCTCTGTGCTCTTGCTGACAGTCTTTATCTTTGAGTGATTCTGATTGGTGGCTTGTGTTTGCCCCTCACATGCTTTTCCAGGCTGCTTCTATCAAATTCCCTTCCTTCCCTGAGGATCTCCTGCTGAGTGGGCTAGTTCTGTAGGATAAATGCCATATTTATGAGTTCTTCAAAATAAGCCTTTCCTCACCCTAGACTGATGCTGAGGCTGGTGAAGGGCAGCACTTTTACAATCCACAGAGCTATTTGCTGTTTGTCTCCCAAGGTTCTCAGAGATCTGGTGAAGGGAGTATGCAGGTGCAACCTGGGAATCTTCAGAGCAGAGCCTCTTCAGTGGGTTCTTGGAAAGATCTTTGCTCAAAAAACATTTCACAATTTCCTTTGCACATCTGGAGAGGATGGAGATTTTCAAATACAACTATCCCTGAATCCTTTTGGTATCTCTTCCTTCAGCTGGTCTCTGCCCCACCAGTTTGATATCAGTGGTTCTGAGGCCAAAATTCGGTGGTCTAGTTCATTAGGTGTGTTTTGGGCTTTCTTCATTCTGGACATGGCATTGGTGTTACACTTCACTATATAGCCACCTGAAAGGTCTCTCTTCAGCTCCCATGTGCACTTATAGGTGGCATTTCAAAGTCACTAAGATTTTGCTGACAATCCCCTTGAAGTCTCTGAGTGTTACTCCTAAGATCTGCCATTGGTCAGCTCACAGTCCAATCTACAGGGTCTCGGTCTGGTCAGCTTTCTCTGTCAGTGTGACAAAAACGGCTGAAATCTTCTACAAGGTGGGGAGATATATTTTGGTTCAGAGTTTTGGAAGCTTCAGTCTATGGCTGGCCAACGACATCATTTGTGGGCCTGTGGCAATGCAGAAACATCATAGCAAGGCGCTTGTGGCAGAGCCAAGCTGCTCACCTGATGGTGGCCAAGAGGTGCAAGAGAAAGGGTTAGTAGGTCTTAGTTCCAATATCCCCTTCAGTGGCATGATCCTCAGTGATGTGACTTTCCTTCCACTATGGCTGCATCTTCAGCCCAGGTGTTTCCCAATAGTGCAACACATTGATTAAATCCTCAGCACAGTGAGACTCTTAAGGTTCTCACTGGAGGGCACACTCTAGGTTTTTCTTGGCAGTAGCATCCCACTTCTTATTTGACAAGCAGTTACCTAAAATTCAGTGCTATCTCCCTTGTCCTTCATGGGCCAGGAATTAGAGACTTCTGAGGCTGCCTGGTGCTGTCTGTGGACACTTTGTAAAGTTTAAGGCATCAGTGGAGGTAGTGATGCAGACTTCTGCATGGCACACGTAACTCTGTTTCCCAGGTACCTCACTTGCACATCTGGAAACACGGGGCTTGTTCCTTACAATATAGCAGTGAGAATTTGCTTTGTATGACCTTGACTCCACACGAAAACCACACACTGTCTTTTCTAAAGCCACACCCTATCCTTTATTGCAAGATGGGATGATACAGTGCCACGAATGGCAGAGCACAAGAACACTTGGGCTGTATTGTGTGTGTATGCACACACACATGGCGGGCGTGGGGTGAGGGGAGACACGGGCAGACACACACGGGGCGGACACCTACACCCATAATCTCAAACACATAGGAAATAGAAAACTGCCCAACACTTTAACTGGTCAAACTTTTGCTTCCTGTTCATTCTGGAAATGGGTAGGAACTGAGTTTGGTAACCACATTCCCTCAGCCTTTGTTATGTTTCTTGCTTGTTTTGAGGGTTAATATTCAAAATATTTAACAACTGGTGTGACATGGGCACCAACCTAGCTCATGGGACAAGGCCACCAGAGGTAGCTAATATTACACTTGGCTTTTCCATGTGTATTTGTGTTACTTAGTTTTGAGTGTTAACATTTTTTGTTCATGAATACTCTTGAGACTTCACACTTATGCCAGTGGCCACTGCTCATTGTCACTGCTAAGTATGTTTTGTGACAATATTTTGCTTAAAAGTCCCGGCTATGACTGTGCCAAATAGGATTTCCTTTCCATTTTTTCTCTATTAAAAATGTTGCCAGGAAATCACATGTTTTTCTTTGTGAAGTTGGCAAGAAATATGACAGACGATAGCAGAGAAATTCTTGACTCTCAGAGCAGATAGCTTTTCAGTTTTAGAAAGAAATGCAAATTATCTCTCAAGATGGACACAAACTTATATTCCCTACCACTCAAAATAATTTTTATTGCTCAATGTCACTTTTTTTCCTTAGTGATATAACATGGCATCTTATATCTTTATTTTTTAATTCTTGATCTTTAGTGAGAAGATAATTTTTTAAATGTATTTTTCTATTGTTAGTTCTTCTCCAATCCTGCTTTCAAGCCTGTGTATGTTTTGTTGGCTCAGATAACTCTCAAAACCCATTGACATGTTTATTTCCATAGTGATTTCAAATTCCAAGACTGACAGAATTTAGCCACTCCCCCCACCCCCCACTTATTCCAGCAACATCTGACAGTCAATTGGGTGTTTAGACAACTATTTAAACAGTGGCAATGTGATTAGGATGAAGTACAGCATTTCCCTTTTTTCTCATCCAGTTAAGATTTCTTCTCCCCCCCCCTCGTTTGATTTTCCTGTAGTTTAGCTGAGAATTAAAAAACAAAAAAGAACAACAACAAAGCCTTTGCCCCTCCAGTCTTGTCTGATGAACATTACTCCAGCTAGAGCTTTCATTGTGTAGCTTCCAATCTCCCTATCCCCCCCCCCCCCACACACACACACTTCATGCATCCAACAGCAACTCTTACAGACTTTGTGTCTCCTGCTCCTCAGGGTTAAGCACTAATCACAAACATGATGGGAAGTAATTTGAGATAGATGAGCTCATGAGGGTGTGCCCGTCAAGACGGGGTTAGTGTCCCTATGAAAGAAGACACCAGAGAGCTTGCTTGCTCTCTTATCCTAACTGTACCCCCAGCAGAAGCCACAGGATTACTGTGCAGGGAGAAGTTGGCTGCCTGCAAGCCAGGGAGGGCCCTCAGCAGAATCCACCCCTCTAGCACTCTGTCGATTTCTAGCCTCCAGAATTTTGAGAAAAACGTGTCTGTTGCTTCAGTTTCACCCTGTCTACACTTGTTGACTTTGGTGTGTATACAGTTGGCACAGGCATTTCTGTCTTCAGTTTTTGAGCCATTAAGGTAGAGCTGATGTTTAGAAATGCCATAAGCTTTACAACGAACATTATTTTTTGCCTTGAATACCAAGTTATTTTCCAGGAGGTTAAAAGGAAAAAGAAAACCGAGAAAGTTCACAATCAATGTGCTGTAAAGCTGGTTCCTGTACCATGGCTCCCTGTTGTGACTGGAGGCATCATCTTCCCTATAACCCTGCTCTGGTGATCAAATCTTATGGCTTTATTTGTCTCTTTAAGCTGCTGTGTGCCTTTAAAGCATTTCCATTTTTGCCTTTGCTTTTGAAAGATGCTTGGAGAGAGCTGGGCTGTGTCTTCACCCTCTGTCTTGATTAACTGTCGACTGTCCTAAGAAGTTTCCGGGCACTTAGTTTAGGTTTTTTATGAGTCTGCTTGCTTTCAGAACTGTCTATTATTGTATTTGAGAAATTTGAGTGTGATGTGGTGTTGGGGATGTGGGTCCATCGGGCTTCTTAGTTTTGTGAGTTAAGAGCGATTTTCAGGAAAACTGAAAAACATCTTGGCCATTATTTCCTCAAATTTTTAAAAATGTGTGCATGTGTGTCTCACGGACTCCCTTGATATTCTTATTAGGCATTCTGATGCTAAATTACTGGCACTTTGCTTGACTTTTTAGTCTATTTCTTTCTGTGGCTTACATAACTTTGGCTGTTTATTGCAGTTCACTGATGTTATTTGTAGTAACACCTCATTGGGCTGTCTTATGTTTGAGTTGAAACTGTGATTGGTGATTATAGATCCATACGATGTTGTGAGAATCAATGTTGATAACTGCTGTACTTGTCCGGTGCTCAAATGGCAACATCTTAGTAGATGATGATCTAGAGTCACAATTAGGACACTGACAGGCACAGCCTCTAGTGTTCTTCAGAGACACCTCCTCCCAAATGCTGCCTGCGCTCTATGTTTGTCTCTACTATGTGGCTTCAGATCTCCCGATCCCAAGCTCTAGAAACTGCTATTCTGGAGCTCTGTCATTTCAGAATGCTTTGCTCACTCAGCCAACAAACACACACCATGGACTTGAGAACTAGCCATCGTACTCAGTGTAACTGCCTGGAAAGTCTCCTGAGATAATTGCAACTCAGTGTTTCTTGTTTTTGTTTTCTTTTGAAAGAGGGTCTCATGTATTCTAGGCTGACCTCAATCTTGCTATGTAGCTGAGGATGACCTTGAACTTCCGATCCTTCTGCCTCTACCTCCCAAGTGCTGAGATTATTGGCATGGACCACCATGCCTCATTTCTGTGGCGCTGGGAATCAAACCTAGGGCTTTGCACATGCTGTCTAAACACTTTACCAACTGAGCTACATCCTTATCTCCTACACAGGATGTTTTAACCTCAGATATTATAAAATTTCAGCTATAGAAGTTCCACATGAGTCTTTTGAAAATATTTTCTTTGTGGGGTTATTTATTGGACCCTCTTCTTCAATCCTGGTCAATTACTGATTGACTTTATAATTAAAAGTCCAAATTAATGATGGCAAGAGGAACTGTGGTTAAGGAGAAGTTACTTACTCCCAATGCTGGCATGGATTAGAGAAGGTATACAGTGCTGAGAGCTGGTGGGGATGCGTGGATAACTGGAGAAGAGAAACATAAGTCATTTATAATGGAAGCCATCATGCTGAGTTTGCTCACTTCAATAGCTTTTGAATGCTCACCCTATGGTAGGAGGCTGTTAAGACAGTTTCCTGAAGCGCTGTAGTAGGAACAGGGAGCTGAAGCCAGCTGATAATCTGTTCGGCATAGTGAGTGAGTTTTGTGAATTGTTGAGTCACTGTGGTGTTGTTATGAAGCCCTTCATGGGGATTAGAAGGATGGAAGTATTAGAGCTCACAGGAAAAAGTGGGAAACCGGGATACTTCACATAGTACCCCTAAAGACTATGCCCTAAAACAAAAACATACACATGTGAAAAGGGCGCTCAGCGGCTTGTCAAAGAATTTGGTTGACTCAGTTCACTGAGGTATCTGAGCTAGAACCCAACACTCAACTTAACTTGAGAGCTAACTGGTATTACTGATTGTTCTGAGCCAGGAGGATAGAATGCAGGCACTCTGAAGTGATCTTCCCTCAAGAGATTTTCTGTCAGGTGTTGTGAACATGCTTACTTTCTTGCCCTTTAGTTTCCTCTCTGCTCTGTCCTTCCTCTTTTTACCAGTTAGATGGAAAAACTGTGCTTGACTATCTAAATGGGCATTTCCAGTCTCACCCTATGAGCCCACGAGTAAAAGTGAAGGCACTCGGGACAGGCCTCTTTCTAGTTTACATTACTTCTCCGAAGCATATTTTATAGTCTGGTAGTTTCATCAAAATAGTATACGAAACAATAAATTGAGGTTTCATACTTGAATTCATGTATATTCTGGAGTAGTATTCTAAGATGGAAGGGTAAGAATTTTGGACAGGTTGTATCCCTGACTTCTAATAGTCAATGTTTGTAGAGTTATATTTATTGACCTTGCTTAAAGAAAAAAAAAAAAACTTGAATTTTGGAAGAATATTAGGCTAAACGTTTGAAAGAAACCATAGAGTTTCTATACATCCAGTTGTCTCAAGTGTTAATGTCTTTCATTCCTGTGGCACATTTCCCAAAGGTTAGATTCTGACCCAAGTATCTTGCTGCTCATTCCAGACTTTGTTAGATGCTACAGGGGTGTTCTGCTAATGTCCCTTTTCTGTTTCATTATTCCATGCATGGTACCACAGTACATTAACCTGTCATATCCCTTGTGGCCCTGTAAATGTAGGTACTTTTCAGTTTTTATTTTTAAAGACATTGTCAGTCTCGAAGAGCACTGGCCCAGGCTTCCTGGAGTCTGCCCCCTGCTCTTGACTGTGCTCATAACCCAAAGTGAGGTTATGGGTGTTGGGAAAGAATGTAACAGGGATGAAGTGTCATAGGTCAAGACCAGGACCGTCCATGTACGCTCTTTCATTTTCCCTGAGTTTTTCGAATGAAGGTGGTGGGTCCTATGGAAGTTGGATTGTACATTATAAAGAGGCACCAAATTCTTTCTTGTGTTGCATTCCCACCATGAGTGTGTATGGCTTTAAGTTTTTCTACAATTTGCTTGGTGTTCTTAGCTTGATTGCAGCTATTCCATTGAGTGTGCAGAGGGCACCACACTCTGGCTTTGCTTTTGTCTTCTATTGTGAATGACGCTGAACACCATTGGGTGTGCTCATTGGCCATTTGCAGATCTTCTTGGGAGATTCATTCAGACAGTTTGGCTATTGAAAGCCTGGGTTGTTAATAAGTTGTATACATTCTTTAAATATTCTACACACAAGCACCTTGTTAGATAAATGCTTGTTCTGTCCCCACCCCTCGACGGCACTTACATTTTCAGCTTTGATTTTTGTGTGCTGGTAAAATTCATTATTTCTTCTCCTCCCTCCCATCTCCCCAGCCCGCACCATCATGTGTGCTTTGAATACTGTACCAGAAGTTGCTAAGTTTTGCTGTAGTGTTGGTTTCTAGGGGCTTCTCAAACTTAGCTCTTACATTAAGCTGGGTCTTTGGGAAGGGATTAAACGTCTACTTGGGTATTGTTTTTGCCTATTGCAGGAAGGAGGTGGTGTTTACATATCATCCAAGTTAATGGTTGTGCATGCAATGTGCACTTAGATGCTTTCCTTGAACACATATGCTGGCCCTGTGCAGCTTATATTGGCCTCTCGAGCATTGCCCTTGAGAAGTTACAGCGCACTCTGCTCTGCTCTTGCCTGATTAACAAGGGCCTGAGACAATTGAGGGGGGCATTTAGACTCTTCTTTTGGAGTTGTTTTTCCTCATCTACTTCCTTTCCCACTAGTGTGCAGGTAATTTTCGTCTTACAGGATCTGTTGCCCATAACTGTGGCTTTTTGTTTGAGGTTTAGCTTCTTTGTGCTGCATGGACCTATGTGCACACTGGTAACAAATCATGTAAACATGAATCTTACTCATCTCTATATTTTGCCTCTTTTTGGGGTGCTTATTCTATATCCCTCTTGAAATATTTTCTATTTTTATTCCTATTTTATTTTTTTTTAAAAAGAATACAGAATATAGAAGTCTATAATCTTAGCTCCAGGGCTTGTCAAATACACATTGCTAAGCAGTATAGATGTTGTTACCTCTCATAGGATTTTATTTCATGATGCAAATTTTCTCAATATTTTTTAGAGTGAATTGTCTCAACTTCCATTTGTGCTTCGTCCATGATAATTTTCTTCCTTGAAATGCTAGTATAGAATTGTAAACGTCTCAGTACAGGATAAACATAACCTGGTTATGCACTAAATGGTTCCCCTACCCCCATTTTGTCCTCCATGTAGTTTAAGATGAACACATTTTTTCCTAGGCCAGCTGGACAGTATTCATCCTTAGCCTTATGTGTTCAGACTCCCATTCACTGATAACCTGAACCCATCTTTTTCTTGGCTTCCTTCCTCAATTGCACACACAAAAAATATCCTGTTCCATACTTTTGTAGTAATTGGTCCACAGTAGGTAACATATTTGAGAACTTACACATATCTCTGAAAGGAGGCCTTTCTTTCCTTCGGACCAACAGTCTGGACAGCTAGAAAACTTGCAAACTTTGGGACTACAGTTTTGAGTGTTTTGTATTGTTGAGTTGACTTGTAGAGTCTGGTGTTTAGTTTTTTGTGTGTTAGAAAATAGATAAATGATTATCCTTGATTATTACCCTTGAGACTATCTCCAAGTTTGGGTTCATGTGTAAAATTTTGAAATCCTCTGATTTCTAGTTTTTTTTTTCCTAGGTCACTTTACCATTTTTTTCTGTGCACATCCACTAGAGTCAATGCCACTTGGCCATGCTGTCAGTTTTGATGGTACGAATTTCTTTCTTTCTTTCTTTCTTTTTTTTTTTTTTTTTCCTCTGCAGCCTGTTGATTTTATTTGAGCCACTCTTCTTCTACCCTATTAGTGTGGTGTTTTGTGACCCTGTGGCCATTTGCCAGCTTTCTCTGGAGTTGAAGTGGATAGTTCTAGGTCTCTTGGACTTCCTATATAGAGGGTGTTGACAGGGTGTTGCTTGGAAGGCTTAAGTTTGTCAGTGTTTAGTTCTAAGCTTCTTATCCAGCAGGTAATCAATGAATATGCTGACCCCCACTCCCTGACTGCTTTCTTGTACTGGTGATGGCTTTGCTCTGCTTCTTGGCAAATGTCGCCATCCCCCCATGGTCAGATCTGCTACTCAGTGCTCCTTTCTCTGAATTTGCGTCCCCAGGGCTCATTCTCACCGTCTTTCAGGTGCACAGTTGTTCTGTACTTGTGGTTGGCTGATTCATGTTTCTGGTTGATGGTTTTGATGCCCATGTTCTGTTCGTAAGAAATACTTCTATTTTCCCTGTGTTGCCATGTCTTTGGCTGTCTGGGTATCAGGTAATGATGACTTTCCACTTTGAGTTCAGGAGTCCCTTTGCTTCTATTTGCTGAAGGAATTATGGAAAATTGGTGTAATTTCTTCCTTAAATTTTTAGAAGAATTCACCAGTGGGTATGGGTGCTTTCTGTTTGACAGGGCCTATTAGTTATTAACTCTACTTATTTAATTGATAAGAAACCATTTTTTTCCATTCATGAATCTCTCTAGATTGTGTTCTTCAAAGAACTGGTCTATTTTGCTAAGACTATTCAATCTGTAAGCATAGACCTGTTCATTCCTTCATTTACCTTTTCTCTCTCTTTGTAGTGTTGGAGATCAAATCCAGCAGGGCCCCACACGTCCAAACTGAGTACTCTACTTTTGAGTAATAATTCTAGTCTTTTATTACTCTTTTAATGTTCATAGGATCCACATTGATATCTACTCATTCATTTCTGATATCAGCAATTTGTGCCTTAAGTTACTTCACGAGAGGTTCATCAATTTCATCAACAAGGCCCGGTTTTTGTGTGGTTGTCTTTTTGGGTACTAGTTTATGATATCCATTCTCATTAATCTCTGTTCAGACTTGGATTTCTTCTGCTAGCTTTGGGAAGAAGGAAACTATTGATTTTTGTTCTTCCTTACAGCACATGCATTGAATGTGTGCTTGGCACCACTGTAGCTTATAATTTTACAAATTGTATTTTCAGTTTTTTGAAAATATAAGGCATTCTTTTGGGACTTCTGTCCCAACACATATATTAGGTTATTTATTTCCATGTGTATAGTACTGGGGATTGGACCCAAAGCCTTACACATGCTAGACAAACAATCTACCACTGAGCTACATCTCAGCCCTGTGCCATATGTTATTCAGACACTAGTCTTCAAATATTTTGGGGTGTTCCAACTGCATTTCTGTTCTTGATCATTATAGGAACTCTACAGTCTGAGGGTAGTCATATGATTTATGACTTTTAACTTTTTAACATATGCTTCATAGCTCAGAAAGTGACCTAGCTTGGTGAATGTTCCTTCTGAGTTTAAGAGCACTCTGTCCTCTGTTGCTGTATAAAACTTTCTGTAATATCAATTGGATCCCGCCGTCTGGAAGTACAGTTTAATTCCAGTGCACCCTTATCAGCCTTTAACTGTTAAGCACACTTAGTAGTGTGAATGAATACTGTTAATGTTTCCCACTGTAAGAGTGGGCTCATATATATATTCTAGTATACCTACTTTTTATTTACTTTTTGAGACAAGGTCTTGCTAGGTAGCCCAGGCTAACCTGGAACTCACTATGTGGCCCAGGCTGGCCTTGAACTCAGATCCTCCTCCCTCACCTTCCTGCATGCTGGGATTACAGGTGTGCACCACAATGCCCAATAGCTATCTATTAGTTTTTATCTATTGTATTTTGATCCTTTGTTATAATGCTGACAAATACTGTTGTCAAGACTGTTTATGTCTTGGAGAGCTATGATTATTATTATTATACAATGCCCCACTTTGTCCCTGACAACTTTCCTAGCTTTGAAGCCAGCTTTGTTTGAAGCTAATTTAGCTACTCCAGCCTTCTTTTGAGCAGTATAACTGTGGTAGATGTCTTTGTTTTAGCTTTAACATATCTATGTTATTGTTAAAGTAGACTTTGTGTGTATGTGGTGTGTGCGCATGTGTGCATGTGTGTGTGCGTGTGTGCATGCATGCTCACACGCAATGTGGGGGCCAGGGGTTGACATGGGGTGGTGTCTTTTCTTTCTCAATAGCTCCTCACCTTATTAAAGTTATTTTTTAAAGATAGTTTCTCACTAAAACTGGAGTTCACTAATTCAGCTAGACTGGCACCAGTGAGTGGCTGTAATTCTTTTGTCTTGGCTAGGATTACAAGCCTCCCCATTATGCTTGGCTTTTTACATAGGTGCTGGAGAGCCAACTCAGGGCCTCGCCCTTATGTAGTGAGAGTTTTACTGACTCAGCCATCTTTTCAGCATCTTTTTTTTTTTTTTTTTTTTTTTTTTTTTTTTTTTTGGAGCCATAGTTAGAGTTTATTAAAAGACTTAAGCACAGGTATGAAGGGAGACAGAGGGGTACTTAGGAAAATGCATAGTTGAGACACAGGTATGGGTTTCTCAAGAGTGAGCCACCTAAAGTGGACCTTTTCAGGTAACGTGTCCTTGAATTTTTTAAGTCCACCTTGATATTAGCTGTTTTTTTAATTGGCATATTGAGATCATTGGCACTGAGTCATGCAACAATTACAATAACCTGCTTTGTTCTTTTTAACTTATCTCCCTCTGTCATTTGTTTCCTTTCTGTGGATTAAGGTAAGCTTTCCCACGACTTTATAACTCTGTTTTAATTTTGTGATGTATCAAGTATACTTTACAACCTAAAGCTACAGCTCACAATTTGCATTTCTCACTAATTCAAGCCCCCATCCGAAGAACACTGCACCACTCACTGGAAGCAACAGCACTCTCCAATTTAGTCCCTTTTCCTTTTTCTTAGGAAGAAATATGGCTCATTTAGCACAAAAAGGTGTCACGTCACCTTTCTTTCACTATCCTTGGCGACACTCATTTACTTAGTGTGTGCCAGACACTGAGCTAAATTATTCACACGAATTACCTAATTTGCATGTTAGAGGACACGACTGTTCTTATTCTGTGTCACATATGGAGAGGGGAAAGAGCATAGCAGAAGGGAAACAGCACGCAGCCGAGCAGTGGAAGAGCCTTAACTGGACCCAGGCAGCTTAGGTCATCATTGATCTCCTGGGATCTATATCTCCATTCTGACAAAGAGCTAATCCTCCTAGAATAAAATAAAAACAGAGTACAGTAGGAGAATTCTTGATTCTAACTCTTGTTAGCCTTGCTTTGAATACATTGTTCATTTTCAAAGCCCCAAGATCCTATGTCTGTTCCTTGTCTTCCCGGTTTATATCTCAGAAGTAGGTTTGAAGCTTCCCATTTGATAACTGTGTGATTTTTGAATCAATAGAGTGATGCAGAAAACTAGTGTTCCCATATACAGTATTGGTTTGAAGGAATAAAATTGTTCAGAAGATAGCAAAATACTCGCTTGAGGTTTTTAGGATTAATTAGTTTCTGGTTTCAATGCAGTTTTCTTATTTGACATGTGCCTTTTGCATTATGGCCCACACCAATTTTTAGCTGCTGAAGCAACAGCCATCATTACTTGTATCTTAATTGCAAATAAAGGATGGGCCATAAAAGGGTGAGAAAGTCAAGGGACCCTCCTCCCTTTGTAAAGGGTGTGTCTTCTGATGTGGAAAGGGTTGCACAGCTGCCTGGAACATATGATGTAATGCTTTGGCTTGAACTGTGATTTCCTTATTTGAATGCAGCCTGAGCCCACTGCAGCTCTCTATTTGTCAAAGACCATCTTCCAAGTGCCTGTGAGGCAACAGTGTCTTTGTTTGTCTCTCCAATGATTTTATAGTCACAGCTGCTAATTGGTTTTGTAGTAGAATTTGAATCTCCTTTAAGTGTATTTTCTTAAATTTCTTCACTCTGTCCCTTACTCCTCCTCCCTCATCCCCAGGCCTCAGGCTGCATTTGAGCACATCCAAACATGTCACTATATTGACAACACAGCAGCTGGCAAGCCACTAGGGAGAAAGCAGAAATTCTAAATGTTCCTGGGTCTGAGAAGGTAACTTCCAACTCTATTGATCTGGGTATCCTAGTTTAACCACAGGGTTGATGCCAAGAAAATTGAATCCCTGTGATAGGCTTTAGAGTCCTTCATGTGTTTCTGAACCCAGTCAGAAGTAAGAGTGGGTGGGCCTTCTGCTTCAGAGCTCACAGCATACACCCTAGTGGATACTGCGCTGGAATGTTGTAGCCATGGACTAGGTTCTTCTTTTCCTTGCCGATTAATTCAAGGTTTCCAGGTTCTGATTAAACCTCAAACTTTCTACTGGTAGATGCCCAGGCCTTCCAAGTGCCATATGTGCAGATTACTTAGTAAAAACATTGATGCTGTGCAACTTGAGAAGAGATTACATCACACCCGTACATCACTTAGTAGCTATCACTGGCCTCTGGATCCTTCAGGCATGCCTGAACTTGGGCTTGAACTCTTTAGTGTTTGTGAGAGAACTGAAGGAATCTTCATTGAAGGTCTCTTCTAATGGTTGAGTATGTAAGTACTCCTCTAGTTAAAAATAAAATGGAACCAAAAAAGTCCAAGATGCCCAGAAGAAACTACATGTGTCCATATGTAGTCAGGAGACATGGGAAAGATTACCTGGAGGATGCAAACCACAGCTTAGTCATCAAGCAAACAAGTATGATTTCCTTTAAGTAAAATGGTAGGAAAGGGAAAAACACAGGACACAAGTTAGAAGGTGGGCTAATGGCCAAAAATGTGATGGTTAGAGATGTGTCCAGGCTGGAATAATGCTTCCTCACTGGACTCTTGGTCTCATTTGAAGCCATGTTTAATGGCCACTCAGCGTTCCCGTGAAGAAGACTACTTCTTTTCTCCTAAGGCTTCCTTCCTCTTAGTCTGTTGCTGCTGCCCAAGTGTTCTTCCTCACCTCTGCGTCCTTTTATTCTGTAATACATTTGAAAGAGTTTTTCATGGGCAGACAAAACTCTTCCTGGTTTCCCGGTAGAGACTTCTGTATTAACTATGGCTGGTGCGTAGCTGGCCTTATCAATCTGCATGTGCAATGTCTTAACTCACATCCTCCCATTTCTGGTGATGACAGTGACTGAAACTATTGGAAGGCCTCACCGTCCTCAGAGCTGAGGAGGTCACCAGGCTTCTTTCCACATACCAGATGGGCTAGTCATACCCAAGGGCTGGGAAAGGGCCTTTCAGAGCCTGGCTCTTGTCCATCCTGCCCCATAGAGAGCTTTGAACCTGTAGGGTCATCAGTTAGAGAATAATATTACCACTTTATCAGAAAGAATTTCTGTGGATAATTAACTCGAGAGGTTGAAGAGAAAAAAAAATACTCATGTCACTAAATCTCTTTGATGAGCCAGCCCCTGACTCTATATTGAAGCCAATGCAACCATTGAAGTTCATTCAGTCATGTTTCCATGTGTTTAGAGCTTTAACCTATTTGTAATCTTGGATGTGGATGGTCAATGGCAGGTGTTTTTGCCTCAGTAAAACCTCATTTAATATTTGTGCCTTATTTTTCCTCAGTTTAGGGTTCATGTCTACCATGTGCTAGAGATTCTAGGGGACAGGAAGCTCTCATCTACTTTCTTCTAGGTGGCTGTAGTCAGAGGATTTACAGAAGCTAGGCTGGATATTTGGAATAGCAAGATGGTTGGTTCATTGCCAATGAAGGGGCACTCACCTATGATCCAGACTCTTAAATACTTGGGAGGTTTTGTTTTTCTTATTTGGTCAGCTTAGCAAGACCGTTTTAGATTGAAGGATGGGCTTGGTGGAGTTTAGAAACAAGGGAAGTTTGTTGATTTAGTTCTTGAAACAGATCTAGGGTCAGAGTTGAAAGTGGTGGGTTTTTCTAGGATGGTCTAATGGTATGGTTTATTTTGACTTGTGGCTTGCTATCGAGGTAGTGAACGGATGGCTCAGGAGCAGCTTTGAGTTGCTGTGGTAAAGAATATGAAGCTGTTCGTGTCTACATAGAAAAGATGAAGGGAGGCTGGGGTATCGACGTCAATTCCTGTCCCCAATCCCATGATCCACCTCTAGTTAGGCTTTACCCACTAAAGGTTCTACAGCATCCGCCAAACAGCACTGGCAGCTGGGGGCTGGTTGTTCAAATTCATGAGCCCATATGGGATATTTTTACATCCAAAACATAACTCACTTCAAGACAGATATTTTTAAAGTAGTTTAAGCTGAAAAGGCTGGCATTTGAAGATGTGATGTCTGCATCATTCATTCCTCTTAAAAAATATGGATTCTGTACAGTTTCTTGAGCATGTTATGGCTTCACTGCTCAGTCTCAGCTTAGGGTTGTACCTAAGACTACAGAATAGTCTGTATGGCTGTTGGTTGTAGTTTCTGGTTTACACTGCTCTGTGTTATATTTCTCCCATCTTTGAGATTAAGATTTGGAATTCTTCAGTGAGATGAAGACTCCAATCCAAGTTTAGAAATTCAGAAGTGGTTACCCTTTCTTCTGCTCCCAAGTAGGTATGCATGCATCTTAGAGATCTTCCAAGATCCGTAGGCACACCTTGGTTCTTCCGACTGCTGGAGAGATTGGTATTAAAAAAAAAAAAAACCATAAAGCACCTTTTTTTTTTTTTCTTTTCTATGGAGGCTTCCTATGGTAAATCACAGACACTTTATTTTTTCTGTGACATCTGATTTCTGGTTCTGTTCTGGTCCTAAGCCTAGCATTCCTGTGTCCAGGTTAAAAGGATGTCACCGGGGTTCACTGGTTATTTCTGGTTAATCAAAAGTTCAGCCAGAATCACCAGTTCTTGTTGTGACTTGCCTTAGGACCCTGAGGACACCCTGGTGATACTGGTGGCTGAGAAATTCAGAGAGGTCTGACATCTGAACACCTATTGGCAAGCTTTCAATGCCTAAGCAGCACAAAAGAGCTGAGGAACCATAGGGCTGTTCCACAACACTGGGGGCCAAGCTGAGGGTTTGGAGAGGTCCATCATGGGACATCAGACATTCTGGGAGCCAAAGAAAGGCCAGCCTAACCCTACTAGGTGAAACTGATACTTAGGAAGCCTCTGGTAGGTTCTCAGTATGTGGGTTGTGCAGGGAGGCTATTGAGAAAAGCCTCTTATTAAAAAGTTCTTTGGTCAAACTGATCTTAAGAACCCCGATTATTGTCTCTGTTGTTATTCTGATGGGTCTCTTGGGCTTTGCTTATATTTGTGTATTCTACCTGGAGTGAGTTCTATGGACTGCCTTCATTTTTGCTCTATCTCTAGATGTGTGTGTTTTATGTAGCAGTTACAGGTGGACAAAGCTCCGGCTGCTGTTCTCCCATACTGCCAAGCTGTAGCAATGCTGGCACCCCCATTATGCCACCCTGTGTGTACCTTTTGCACATTTCCCTCGCTCAGACCCAAATCCGCTGCTTCGGCTTGACTTCGCTGCTACGATAGCCAGGGTTCAGACTTCTGATCTCTAAGATTTCTGGTCACCTAGATTAAGTATAACAGAGGTTCAAAGTCTTTTGAATATGAGTAATGTTTAAGACTATTGATTTAATTGCCTAAAACGTTTGCTAAGATATAAACCTTATATCTGTAAAACTATTATATGAACTTCTGTACCTTAGGATTTATAAGTTTATTAGATATATTTAAAAATCTAGAGAATCTGTAACAAAAGTTCTTAAAACTTATAACACAAGGTTAGTAATTAGGAAGCTATGTAGGTAATCTTAAAACAAAAACCTAATACATCAATGATGATGGGTCTGAGCAAATATTCAAATTTGCTAACCTTGCTTTTAACCCCTGTATTCTGCTTCTGGCTGTTTCTGTTAACTGAAATATGTCAACCCCCAAATAACAGTTTTTATATTTACAGGCTCACTCTGAGAAAGGCTCAAGGCTACACTGAAATCTCAAACACTCAGAGGAGTCACCAGCTAACAAAAGCAAGGGCCATGACTTCTAAACATAGAAACTGGGGCCTTCCTATTTTATGATGCATCAAGACAATGTCCTAAACAGTCTGAGAGAGCACCCACAGAATGCCTCTCCTTAAATTAAGGTCTATTCAGGGTAATGGAGACTTAAGAATGGTTGTCTAGCTTCCATATCTTTGCTAATTTTCTTAAACTTTAGATGTTTTGATAAACTGAATCATATAGGAAATGATGATATTGTACAATGGTATAGATATAAAACCCAGGGAAGTAAAGTCGACAGTCTCCCTGTGCACTGTAGTTGTAAAGTTTTATTTTGATAACTAAAAAAAAAAAAAAAAATGCTTCAAGAATTGTAATTTTTAAGGCTAAACTTAACAGAGCTAAAACTACAGAATCCTAATCTTATAAAACTGTTTGCTGTAAACAGTCCATTTAAACATGTAGATTAATAGTCACCTTTTTTAAACATAAATTTTTTATTGATTTTTTTTTTTGGAATTTCATATCACGCACTTCAATCTTTCTCATTTCCCAGTCCCTCCATATCTTTCCCTCACCCCCATAGTGTCCCCGCCCATAGAAAATTTAAAAATATTAAAACCAAAACAAAGCAAACAACAATGCTACTTTGTTCCTCTGTCTTTCCCGCTTCTTCATTCATTCTAAGCGGCACTGGAAACTCACTGTGTCACACAGTGTACCTTTTTGTCCACTCAGCTTTACTTGAAAATGATGATTACAGTAAGTTGTTGATCTGGTTCAAAGCCTCTGGATTCTGGTACACCCTCAATACTGGACGCTTGGAGATCTTGTGGCTATGGTTCTGCAGAACCAGCCCCTTTACAAACTCTGGCAGGTTATACATGGGGTAGATGTTGGAGTGGATGTGGGTCTGGGTAGTAGCTGATTTGGTCAGTCCTGGCTACTGGGGCCATCCCCCTTCAGGTGAGGGGCAGAGCCAGCTCGTCTATGCTCATGTCATCTGGGCCAGCTTTTCCACACTCATGGTGAGGGGTGGGACTATCTCTCCTGAATATGGGGCCAGCTCTCCCATGAGGAGATGAGTCCAGTTCTTCTGCTACAGTGGCCATCAAGGGGCAAATTCAGCTCCCTCAGGGCCAGAAAAGAATAGTGCAGGCTCCCCAGATTTCCACACGCATAGTTCCTGTGTCCCCTGTGTTAATGTGGGCCACAGAGATCTACACAGACCCTGGTTGTACCAGGACCATGGGTCCAGAAATGGCTTTTGATGTTTTCAAGGCTTTAGATGTTTTTAGAAACTAAAGACAAAGTTTAAAATCCAGTATATTTAATAGACAGCCCTCAAAACTTTTCTGAGATCTTCTGAATATGGCACTTAAAATGTTTAATGGAAAAAGTATACTATGACAGACAGGTTCCAGGCACTACCAACAATCCCTAAAGTCCAAAGAAGACAGCTGGGGCATGATGACTCCACCTGGATTGTGGTGTTGCTAACCAATGGGTGAAACTGCTCCGTGCCTCACCTGCTGCTAGGGCCCCGCATAAACTGTTGACCCTGTTGGGTTGACTGTTCTACTCTGCCTTGTTAAAGTAAGGACAGTCTCACAGGTTCCTCTCCTATAGGAAAATCAGACCTGTGCCTGGCCGCCAAAGCCTGATGCTGTCCTATATGGTAGATGAAGACCTATAGCCATTGTCCCCAATGATGCCATTAGGATCACTGGAGCCTAGGGCAACAATCTAGGTAATGGGTCTCTGTCATTTTAATTGATATATAGTTTATCCTTCTCAGATCTCCAATGGTATAGACAGCTAAACGCAGCTTCATCAGTTTAGCAGCAGCCTTCTGGTCAAAGCATTTCACATGTAAAAATCAGGCCTTCTTTTTCTAGAGCTACTAGATTTACTGATAAAAAAAGGCAAACTCACAGGCAAAAATGGTCTATTAACAGGTAACTTTTACTATTTAAAGGAACCTATTTTGCAAAGACTATCTCAGTAATCAACAACTTATGAATATCTAATGGTAAAAAACTGGATAAAACCTTAAAGGTTTCTATATACTAGAAAGGTCTAAGAATAAATTATAAACATATAAGGATCTAAGAAGTCTAAATTATGAGGTTCTAAAAACGACTCAAGGTATATATGAACACAAATTACTCTGCATTGTTATACTGAGTTCAAAAATTCAAAGTTTTCACATTAATCAATGGAGTTATGATAAACTGCTAAAGCACTGACTGTTATCAATCATAAGTTCAAGATTTTAATGTACTCTTCGAGGAGTCAGAAAAAACTAAGACTTAGACCCTCCTCTCACACGCCATATGGACTCCAGATAAATATTCCGGTTACTCAATAGCCTATACTTCCCTGCCTATTGCCTATTCCTGAGGGGAAAGCTCCAAATATAAAAGTTTACTTTAGATTCTTTTTCTGTCCCTAGCCTTTGTAGAACTCCACTCAGCTGTAAGACACTTTCCAGAAATCAACTGCAGGCTACAAACTCCTCAAAAGGTGATCTGCACCATGCTAGCCTCTAGTAGTCCAAAAAACCCCCCAAAACCCAGAAAGCCCTGGCTTTCTGAAATCTGATGCAAAGCAGCCCAGTTGATGTGATTGTTCTCTGTCTCTTCAGATTCCCTAATCCCCTCCTAGCCTTTGACTAATCCAGTTTTTCTGGGCCCTAACCATGGCTTTCTAATTTCAGCAGGAAGTAGTTACAGAAGAGAGTACATCATTTTTTATCCTTAGCAAAGGACTTGAATATTAAGTTTGAGAAAATTCCCGGGCAGAGAAGACAAAATGGCTACCTATAGTACCAAGATGATATAGTCTTAAAATATTTGTTCTATATATGCTAACAAACTGTATAATTTATGGGTGAGAAATGCATATTTTGATGTATTACAAGTTTTTTTCTCTTTCCCCAGATAAAGAATGCTAAGACCCAATTTGGCAGGGTCACATAAGATGAGAAAGGGGGTTGGTTGTGGTGTGGCGTGAAGAATCTGCCTGCCTCCACCTTAGGCTTAAAAGACATAGTAAATACAAACTAGGCTCATTCCTGTTTATGATTAAACCTTTGTCTCTCAAGGTCTAGGCTATGCCCCATTGTAATAAGTTTCTGGTCTGTCTGGCCAGTGATCCACACCTGTAGACCCGCAGTCCCACAGAAACACACAGACACTTATATTAATATATATGACTGATGCTCAGATATATTGCTAGCTAGATCTTTCATCTTAATCTATCTCCGTTAATCTGTTTCACTATGTGGCTTGGTACCTTTTCTCAGAGCAGCATGGTTGTCTTCTTTCCTCCATGTCTGCTGGCTTCTCTCCTGGTGTCTCTACTCTGCACACATTTCCTGTCTGCCCTCTGGCCAATCAGCTTTTTATTAAACAAGTAGGAGGGACAAGGTACCAGAACATAATCCCACTACAAGCTTGCTTTAATTAATTGCTTGTTTTAATTAATTTGCTGATGGTGATTTGGGTTGGTGGTCTTTCTCCTATCTTTTGGAAGTCTCTGGGTTTCACATACAAGATAAAAAAATTTTTTTGTAGCTTTTTCTGAGTTGTCATTTTTTGGTGAGGCAGTGACTAAGTAACACTGTTTTAGACATCGTAGTATTAGGAGTGAGAATAAACCCTATAGGCTCAAATATTAAGTTGGTGGCATTTTTTTTTGGGGGGGGGAGTTTAGGCAGTGTGGCCTTGCTGACCACACCACCAGAATGTCAGTGTGACCAGTAAGAGCAGTATGTCAGTGGATCAGGCTTTGAGAGAGTTTCATACCTCTTCCTTGGTTTCTCTTCTCAAACCCAGGACAAATGGCTAACTAAAGTGCTATTAACATATCAAAGCTGATGGTGGCCCCTCAGGTTCTACCAGCATCCCTCAGTTCCTGCCTGTTACAGGATTCTCCTGGCTGCCATGCCCTGCCCCCTACCCTAATGGTAGGGACTGGGCTGGGCTCCCCCTTCCCCCAGCTTCTCTGATTCCTATATAATCCAACCATTTTTTTTTTTTTGGCCTCTTGGCCATCACTCAAGGTTCCCTTCCCTCCCTCTCTCTTCTCACTTCCCACCTCTCCTCACATGGCCCAGCTCAGTCTACTGATCATGTCCACTCTGGACTCTCAGATACCTATGTCTCTGCTTCTGTCTGCTTTCTCTTTTATGTCTCTAATAAAAAACTTAATTCCTTAGGAGTAGTTACACCCTTTTATTTATCCTTTTTATACACTGTTCACACTTTATTTTGTGTGCACCTTTGTAGATAAGAACTCTAGGCTCTTGCTCCCTGTCACTGCTTGCTGCTTGCTGCCATGCCTCTGCCCTGTCATGACTGATATGCATCCCTCCGTAACTGTAAGCCCAAATAAACTGACCTTTCACAAGTTGCTTCTGGCCCTAATGTTTTATCAGAGCAACTGAAAAGTAAATAATACAGGTTTACATATTTGAACACTGCAAAGCTCACAAACATAAAGGTATCTGTTATGGAGTTTGTGACCCTTGGGGGAAAAACTCACAGCCTCAATCCAATTACAACTAAAAAATTTATTGCTTAACTACAAGCAAAAGAAGCAATCTCTGAGGAAAATTTAAGATTGCAATGAAGGAAGGGTATGGGGAAGGACTTTTAAGTGGAAAACCATGTGAAGACCTTCCATATCTATGCAGTCAAGTAAAAACTGTTCCGCCAAGTTAAGTGATTAAGGAAATTCAAAACAATCTTTGGGTATCTGCATAAGCACATTACAGAATCAAAAAAGACAAAAAACAAAATCAAAAACAAAACCAAAGAGCAGTTATAACAAGTAGATAGTCACAACTGTACATTTTTTGGGTGTGTGTTGCGGGGGAGTCACTGAGTCAGAGTTACTGGAAACTTATCTTTCAGGGACTTGAGTAAGAGACAAAAATAGAGTTTCTTTGGCCATACAGATCCTGGTCAAATTATATAGCCAGTTTTCAAGCCAGGATCTAAAATTAATTAAACCAGAGAATATACTTCACCAGTGGAACTCCACAGGATATCAATCAAACTGTCTAGTTTTACAGTTTCTATATTTTCTAGTATTAACACCAAAGAGAGGAGAAAGAGTATTGTGTAAATCCTATCTGGTATATAATAAAAATGTGGAGCCGGATATTGGGGAAAAGCTAGAATATCAGGGAGATAAAGAAACAAACCACGACTACTTCTCATCTGTCATTTTTCCAGGCCCGTCTCCACAAAACCCTCTGATTTCAAACCCTTCTCTCCTCAGCTCACCAAGGAAGCATCTGGGGAAAGCTGAAAATCCTTCTGTGCCCAGCTATCTTGGCTTGGCTCTGTGGTCGACTCTCTAACATTCCAGATGAATTTTATTAAATTCACCACAAAAGACCACTGACCCAAATCATCATGGACAAATTAATTAAAACAAGCTTTTTAAAATTCAGGTAATGGGCTGCCTTTCCCCAAGGGAAGGGTTTCAAGAGGTCAGAACTGGACAAAGGCAAGAAGAGTTCTTGGAAGCTCAGAGGTAGGGGGCTTTCCGAGTGGGGGATTTGGCAGGCAAATAGGTTAACAGAAGCAGAAGATAACAAAGTAGCCATAAAGAGCAGGTGGTCATATTAACCTCCTGAAACAAAGGCATGGGTGCAAGATGGTTACAGCTTTTTGAAGCCATCTCTTGGAACAGGCAGCACAGAATTATTTGTAGTTAAGGTTCCAGGTAGGACATTGAGGTTCCAAACAGAAATTTAACCATAAGCAGGAATTAGCCTAGTTTGTTTGTGTTATAAAATGACCTTTAAGCCCAAGATGGAGGCAGGCTTGTTCATCATCAGATCTTGTGAAAACATTAACAATTCAGGAATAACTTGTGTTGACTAAGTGTAACATTCTTCCCATAAGGGTACTTGGCCTATGTTGAGAGCTGTGTTTACAGAGCCCCAATTCTTTTTGAGAACCACTGGGGGGGCCCATTTTATGAAATTCTTTGTTTAGGAGATGTGTAACTCCGCATATAATGTAGAGTCTTTCATGTACTTCATTCAGTTTATCGCTAGCTCTACATGATGCTTCCTTTTTTCTCTCCGTGAATTGGGGCGTGTGTTTCTAAGAGGGCAAATTGATTGTCTAAGGGAGCCCTTGGGAAGGGAAGAGGACAGATGGTACATGAACACAGTCTGCTAGAATCTCCCGGGGACCACCCAAGGAAATTGGATAACAGAATGAGAGGAGCTGGATGACAACTGAAAACCTCTATGAAGCAGAACTGGTTAAGAAATTCAGAGTTTGCTGCAGAGGGATGGGCAGGTCTGGAAAGCCTCCCTCCCAGTGAGAAAGAGTACACAGAGTCATGCTAAAGATGAGTGTTACAGACCACCCAAGAAAGTAACAGACCACTATGCTTATGAAGGCAGTTAGGAATATAGAGAGCCCTTTATTTAGGAAAGCTGGCTCCTGCCTTTATTTAGAGGGAAGGCTCTTGCCAAAGAGTTTGTAGACCCAAGTGAAGCAGGATAGGGTTTTTGATGTTAAGGAAAAAAAAAAAAAAAAAAAAGAGGCAATCATATCATAGTAGGTGCCAGGTCCACCGGGGTGGGTAGAGCAGGCAGACACTCAGCTGAAGACAGAAGAGAAGATGGGAAAGGGAGCCAGGAGGGACCCATGTGGTTCAAAACCACGCAGACCCCAAGTTTATTTCTGAAAGTGCCTATGCACATTTTCAAGCCAGGATTCAAACAAAGCACAGCACAAGTATTCAAACATTATCTTGAGAAAGCCCTGTGCTGTCCTTGAGTTAGGCAGTGGGCAGCTTCCCTATCACTGCTAGCTCCGGCAGTAAGATAATAAATTCTTTCCCAGGAATAAATTCTGGTCCCACTGACAGAGGCCCCACAAATTGCGCATGCCATTCGACTGCCATCCACATTCAGAGGACTTAGTGCAGTCCCATGTAGGTTCCCGAGCTGTCATTTCAGAGTCAGTGAGCTCCCAATAGCTCAGGTCAGCTGTCTCTGTGGGTCTCCTCATCATGATATTGACCCTTTTGCTCATATAACCCCTCCTTGGTCTCTTCAGCTGGATTGGAAGCTTGGCCCAGTGCTTACCTATGGATCTCTGCATCTGCTGCCAACGATTGTGGGATGAAGGTTCTATAATGGCAACTAGGGTGGTCATCAGTTTGAGTATAGGGGATGGACAGTGTAGGCATCCTCTCCTTATAATCTGTGATTCTTTCATCTTTCGTTTTATTTCTCCACAGCATTTTAAAGCTTGTCTGCTTACTAAGTTGAAGATAGAAAAGATCATAACCCTCCATATGATCAAACTGTATTGCTCCTTCTGGGTTTTCTGCCAGGGGTATCGGAGATTTTTCTTATCATTGCTTGCTTTTTAGAGATCATAATAGTTTCATTTTGCAATCCACTATTCATACTATTCACACACATAATTCATACCAAACCTCTTAGAGGAGAGTCTTGTTTTGCAAAGAACTTAGGGAGTTCCTATACAAAAGATAAATCCTGATGTAATTAGCATGTAATATACCTCCTCTTGTTTTGTATCCAACTGGCGCATGTGCATTACAGCGTCTGTGTTGATAAAATGAAGAGAACAAAAAGTTCCTTAACATAATTTTAAATTTCATGCTGAAAATGACATTTTAATTTTTATATGTATCAAAGAAAAAATGACACACTGATATAACTGTGATGTGTCTGACCCAAATTTTCTTCAGATAGAAACTTTAACCAGCACGTTTTGAAACACACTGACCACAGAAGCAGGCAGGAGAATCTATATGACTTCTACTAAGCCTAACCTATTACAAAAACCACTACCAAGCAATAATTAGCAAAAATATAAAGTAGTTGCTCTAATTTGTTTTTAGAAAATGGAATATTTTGTAAAACCGTGGCATACATGTGATGATACTTATAATTGTTATTTTATAACATGCTTATAAATGTCATCTTAATTAAACAAAACATTTTAATGTTTTAGTAGTTTTAACTTATAATAGTTCTAATACAGCCTAAATTATTCCATATAATCCATATAAAGAAAAATTATTTTTAATAACCTTTAATGATGTGAGTGGATCCTAAGAGCAAATTGCTGCCTCCATATAACTGGCATCATAAATGTAAAATTATTTTAAGGTAGAAAATAAGATCCCCAGGGGAACTGTCTTACTTTAAAGATTAAATGATTTATTCCAGGGAGCCTCATGATTAATTTTTAATGATACACAGGCATAATATTATGCTTGATGTTTGCATTTAAATATCAGATGTTTATCATAGAATACAAGGAAGAGGAAATAACACCTGGATGTTATAATATAAACCAATAATATAAATTGGATCATGAATATTTAATTTGCACATTAATTTACCGACAGCTAAGCAAGGCTTGCAAAGCAAATGAGTACATCCATAAATATCCCCTGGTTTAGTTATCTATTTGGTCTTTTGTAGATGGTGGTAAATGCATTATGCAAATAATGCTATATAAATAAATGACATTTAAATAGCTTTTAAAGTGCTTTTCATTTCCACTGGCTACTGCTATGATAATAAAAGCGAAGATATAAAAATAGGATTTACACAGCTTGACTCTCTTTGAAATGAGATATTACCTTGTATCTTGTTTACACAGTAGAAGTTTTAAGTTTTAAATCTATCAGAGATGCTGATTAATCTGGAAAGAGAAGAAGATGGGTGAGTTATGTCTTGGTTTTTTAGCTTCTGGGAGTGAGGCCAGAGTTCTAGTGACTTACTAGCTTTCATTCAGTCAGACTCCTATGTGATGCCTGTGTACAAGAGTTTCATCCTGTGGCTATGATAAATACCACAACCAAAAGCAATTTAGAGGGAGAGAAGAGTGTGTTTTGACTTATGGTTAGTCTCTTATTGAAGGAAGTCAAGGAAGGACCTCAAGCAGGACCTAGAAGCAGAAACCATGCAGGAATGTTGCTTGCTAGTTCTCTTGCAAGCTAGCTAGGTTTTTTTATACAGCCTAGAAAATGGTAACACCCACAATGGATGGGCCATCCTACATCATTTAATAAGGTACTCCATCCCCCAATATGTCCACAGGCCAATCTGACTCAGGTAATTCTTCATTAAGAGCTTCTCCTCTCAAATGACACTTGGCCTGTAACATTCTTCCCTTGTGAAACTTTACTTGAGTAAATGAAAGGTAAACTAGAACTTTTTTGTTAAATGATACTCGGTTGTACATAAAATTTTCTATTACCAGCTGAAGGTTGGGTTTGAACTATTAGAAGCTTTTTAATCCTATGAAATTAAAGCTCTCAGCATCGATAGTGAATGTTGGGAGCAGTGGTTCTCAACCTGTGAACTGCGGCCCCTTGGAGAGAATCAGGACCTTTTCACAGATATTCTGCATATCAGATATTTACATTATAATTCATAACAGTGGCAAATTGACAGCCACAGAGCAGTGATGAAATGCTTTTATGGTTTTGGGGGGGGTCATCACAGCATGAAGAACTGCATTAAAGAGTGGAAGCATTGGAAAGGTTGAGAACCACTGATTTAGAGTTTTAATCCGGGGTTTGTAGAGTGCTGTAGCATGGCTGTGGTGGTGCCCTGCACTTGGGAGGCAGAGGCAGTAGATCTCTGAGTTCAAGGCCAGTCTGGTCTACAGAGAAGGTTCCGAGACAGCCAGGGCTACAGAGAAACCCTGTCTTTACAACCAAAACAAATGATCAAAGAGCTGTTAGATCTATTTTTATGTATAATGCCATTCCGTTCTAACATTTCTGTTTATTTTATGTCTAGATGACCTGCCTATTGGAGAAAGCGAGGTGTTGAAATCATCTACTGTTGCTGAAATGGAGTTAATCTGTGTCTTTAAATCAATAGTAGTACACTCTTCATCAGGTGCACCAGAGCTTGGTTCATATATGTTTAGGACATATGGATGTCTTCTTGGTTTTCCCACGATTAGAATGAAATTTCTTTTATCTTTTCTGAGTAGCTTGGGTTTGAAATACGATTTGTCAGGTATTAGAGAGCAACACCTGTTTGCTTTCTGAGTGCATTTATTTGGAATATTCTTTTGTTTTCCACTTTTATTTATCTCTAAAGCTGAGTTTCTTGTGGACAGTAGAAATATGAACTTGGTTTCTTATCCATCCCGCTAACCTGTCTACTGACTGGGGAGTTATGGACATTAATATTCAAAGGTGTGTTGCTTGTTTGTTTTGATGTTTATGTTCTTAGTCATATTTGCATTTCAGAATGTCAGATATATAAATATATGTATATATGAAAACTCTTTTGTTTTCATATACAGTCTTTTGGTTCTGTTTATTCCTTTCTTCAGTGTATTGTGTTCAGTGTCCTCTGCATGGCTGGTTTGGCAGACATGAATTCTTTTAACATGTTTATACCATGGACTATTTTCTTTTTCCTTCTTCAACCATGGCAAATTACCTTGCTGGGTCCAGTAGACTTAGTGAGCATCCATAGTCTTAGAACTTGGAAACAGCACAGGTGGGACTGGTCAAACTGTGCCTGTGATGAAGACGTGTGACCCTTGCTCAGTCTGGGGCTTAGAGGGGTGAAGATAAAGCAGGGGTCAGGAAATTCACCAGGCTCTGGACCTGGGCACAGAACATAGGACCTATGCAAGTCCTGGAGGTTGGAATGGAATAGGATGGGAAGGGGTGCCTGCCATGTACGTTGGATGCAAGGTCCCTGGTATCAAGTGAGACAGAGGTTGGTGGCTACAAGGTCTCGGTAACAAATGGGCTGGTGTCAAGCTCCAAAAGAATGGAGACAGATGAGGAAAGGGGGCTGGCTCTCTGAGGCAAACACCAGCAGGACTAAGGGGGCAGGAAAAGGGAGGAGTAGGTAGAGAGAACATTGGTAACCTATCTGGGTCCATGCCAGCTGTTGTGGCTACAGCATCCATCATAGCAAGGAGGGCAGGGTCAACAGGGATCCTCAAAGAAATTTTAATGTAATTTCCTTGATGACTAAGAATATTAAACATTAAAAAAATTTTCCAGCCATTTGTGTTTCATCTTTTGTCAACTCTATTTAGTTTCATGCCTCATCTTCTAATTGGGCTGTTAGTTTTCTTTATGCATAGTTTTTTGAGTGCTAGGTACTAAACTGTCAGTTGTATAGCTGGTAAAGATTCTTCCCATTTTGTATGCTGACTCTTCACTTGAATGGTTGTGTTTCTTTAAGTTTCTTAAGATCCTATTTATTAATCGCTGGTCTTAATGCCTGCACTATTGTGGTCCTGTTGAGAAAGTCATTTCTGTGCTAATGAGTTCTGTGAATTCCCTTTCTTTTTATAATCAGATTCAGGGTATTTTATGTTGAAGCCCTTGATCTATTTGGAGTTGAGTTCTGTGCATGGTGAAAAATGAGCATCTGGTTTCACTTTGCTACTTGTTTGACGTACTCTGACACCCAGTTTGATCAGCACGGCTTGTTGAAGATGCTGTCTTTCTTACCATGTGCAGTTGGTCTCTCTGTCAGAAATCAGATAGATGTGAGTGAGGACTTACATGTGGGTCCTCAACTCTGTCCTACTTATCAATTAGTTAGCTTTTATGCCATCACCATGCTGGCTTATTACTGTAGCTCTGCGAAATAACTTAGAATCAGGGATAGTAATAAGAAGGAGCCCATTTCAAAAGAATAAAAACTATATATGATAAAAACATAGCCAATATTACAGTAAATATTAAAAATAGATATAATTTCCTCCAAAAGCAGGGATGGTAACTCAGTATAATAAAGTTTCAGGACAATAATGTAATAAGAAGAAATAAAATAGAGACCAATAGGAAAGGAAGGCATCAAGGTTTTCCTAATTGGAGATCACACGATGCTATTTACAAATAACTCTGGTGTATCTATCCACTAGAAAGTTCTTATAATTTAGTTTCATAAAATTAGCAATAAAATTCAAAATATAAAAAAATTGTGGCTTTTCTATATGTTTATAATGGACAAACTGAGAAAGAAACCAATAATCTCATTCAAAACAGATTTTAGAAAACCAACCTTAATGAGCAGAAGCAAGGAAGAAAGGAACAGTCAAACAATAAAGCTGAAGAAGGCAAGAGAAGCTAGAAAGACCTCTAGTGCTCGTGAATCGCCAAAATTAATATGGCAAAATGCCAGTGCTAACAAAAACTTTTGACATAACCCACATAATCCTCACCAAATTAAAATCAACCCACACAACCAGTCACCTAAGTTTTGACAAAATGATCAACACACACACACACACACACACACACACACACACACACACACACACACACACACACAAAGCCTCTTCATGAGATGGTTCTGGGATAGCTGGATATCCACAGGCAGAAGAATGAAATAAGATTAACTTCTCTCATCTTTCACAGTAATAAATTCTAAGTGCAATGTAAGACCCCAAACATTGAAACTGATAAAGGAAAACAATTAAAACATTGTTAAATGTAGAATTTCTGAAAAGGACTCCAAGAGTACCAGAAACTACCTCAACAATTAATGAATGTTCCATTTTCAAGATTAATAACTAATAAACTGAAGAGACAATAGACAATAAAAAGTAATTGACAACTATACATCTGAGATGAGATTACTATCTAGACTATATAAAAGACAAATTGAAATTCATAAAATCCCATCCAATCAATGAAAGGGCAAAATTCTCAAAGAAGACATACAAATGACCAATAGTTATTTGAAAAGTGTTTACTTTCTTTAGCCATCATAGAAATAAAAATTAAAACTATGCTGAGATTCCATCTCCAGACATAATTCCTATCCTCAAGAAAACAACAAATTCTGGGAGGATGTGAGGAAGATATACACTTCTCATGGGACTATGCAAATCAGTGTGAAGATTCCTCAAAAGCTAAAAAGAGGACTTCCGCAAACCCAGCCTTATCATCCTGAGCATATATCTGAAGGACTCTTAGGTGAACACCACATTTACACACCCATGTTCATTGCTGCAGTATTCGCAATAGCTAAGAAATAACTCAGCCTAGATGTCCATTAAGAGATGAATGGACAAAGAAAATGTGGTTTATATTCATAATGGCATTTTATTTAACCATACAGAAATTGAAATCATGACATTTCCATTTACAGGCAAATTCTACTTTCTTAATATTAAGAGCCTTGAAAATGTGGCAGCATTTGAAAGGTTACTCAACAAAAGAAAATTATTATGGCTTTGGTATACAAGGGAAAAATGAGAAAAAAAAATTAAAAAACTGAAAAGTGGTCCAAATGTAGCAATTTGACATTATTAGGCGCCTCAGTTCTACTCCGATGTAAAAGAACATGACTCCAATTAACTGTTTGAAAGAAAAACATGGGGAAGTTGCAGAACGGGGAAGTGGAAGGAGGAGACTTTGGCTGTGCCAATGGGCAGCTTGTTCCAGAGCAAGTCTCTCTGGCCAGGCTCACCTACAGTGAAGAAGCATATTCCTGTCTGCTGTGGACAATGCTTAATAAAATGGAGACATCAAATGTTCAAAGCTTGTAATTTGTTGGTTATCTTATAGAGTGAAAAAAATTGTTTATGTCTGTTCTCTAGATTGGTTTGGAGAATCACACATTATTCAAAACAGAAAATTTAAGGTAGACCTTGTTTTCCTTTACTTCTGTGCTGAAGATCTGAAAGCTCTGATCAAGATATGGTTTAAAAGATTATTTCCTGTGTACTTCGGAGAGAGGAATTTCTTTGCATATATGATCAAGCTGTTATGTCCTAGCAATAAGGCCATAAACTTCATCTTGGCTGGAATAAATTTTGTCATCTCTGGCCCTGTTCCTATCAGGTTCCCTTCCTGTTACTCTTATCTCATTCAAACTGAATCATTTCAGGAAACCATTTTCAGTGAGTCCACATAATGAAGGAAAACTATGAAAAATATTTTTTTAGAGTAGATATAAATTACACTTAAACAGAAACATTTCCCTGTGTCTTGTTTACATTATCCTAACTACCTGGAATACCTTTTCCTCTTTTTTTATACCCAGCTGACATAGTCATCCTTCAAAGCCAGCTGCAGCCTTAGGACTGTGAAGTCTCCCACAATGGATGGTGCTCTTGAACATCAAAACAAAACAGACCCCTTTCTTCCTTAAATTGCTCTTGTCTGGGTGTTTTCTCACACAATAGGAACAGACCTGATTCTGAACACACCTATTCTTTCCCCTCGCTCCAGCTACCTTGGTGTCCATTTTTAATATTTTATATACATGGCAGTGGACTTGAAGACACCCAGTGCTGCCTCCACTAACAACTAGACTCCTGGTTTACAAAATCTTTGACCTTTGAGTGTAAGTTTCAACCTAATTCTTCTCATTTTCTTTCTTTTTTTTTTTTTCTCTCTATAGAGGTCTCAGCCCAAAGTGCATCATAAAACCATCCAATTAAGGCATAAGCTGTTTCTATGAGAGTGACAAGGAGGTTCACCTCCAAATAGTTGTAAAATAAGCTGTAATCACACAGATGAGATGAAAACACACAGCTTTCATCTCAGAGAGTATAAGAAGTAAGTTTACTCTTTCTCCAAATATGAGCAACTATGGCTAGGAATGTTTTAGGAAGCCCCAGTAACATGTGAAAACCTGGAAATGATATCACAAACCTTTATAATTTTAGAATGTAACACAGGCATTAATGACAGAATCTTTCAAAGACATTGGTGGAAAAATGAAGTACACAGTTAGGCAAAGCGGGGAAGTCCCCACTAAAGATTTCAGATGTTATTTAATTGCTTTTGAATTGGCATAAACTAGTGGTCTGTTTAGTTAATGCAAAAGGATCTACCTCACAGTTGGCAGGATGTTAAGTCAAGAGGCAGAAAAGAACAATAAATATTAAGGGCATTAAAGAGAGCCCAATATAATCTAGCCATGGATCTGAAACATTCCAAGACTCCACAATCAGGAAGTTCTAACCAGCTAGTCAGCCCCGGAGTCTTTCACATAATGGTGACCCTTATCACCTTTTATTTCAGCACATGGCTACACAGGGTCAAAGCAAATCACACAACTAGACAAATTCAACAGGAACAAGCATTTTATTCTGGCTATTTATTGTGTGTGTGCAGTAGGGCCAGAACTCAGTTCTAAGATCAGAAGTTGTAGGAGCTGAGGGCATGGAGCAGATTACAGGCCTCTGTTGATAATAACTGGCTTGATCCAGTGGAAAATGATCTCATTTCCTTTAGATGCATGTTACTTTGGAGTCCATCAAAGTTAGCTTCCCAGCTTCCCACGGAGACTGAGATAGAGAGGTGCTGTCATCCTAGAGCATACTTAACCCCTGGTTTCCTCCTCCTGGGCTACAGAACTGACAGGTAGTGTTCTAGTAATGGTTTGTGTCTCAAGGAACAGAGGGGAAAAATGGGACCTGAGAGAGAAGTTGGGACTCAGGTTATGAAGCAGCCTGGCCAATTGCTCTCCAGGATGAAGGGAACATGCATACACAAAGAGCCCAGAAGCCACTAGAGCTGAGCTGACTTGGGTGACTGTCTTAGTTAAGATTTCTATTGATGTGAAGATGCATCATGACCACAGAAACTCGTATAAAGAAAAACATTTGAGGGGGCTCACTTACAATTTCAGAGGTTCAGTTCATTATCATCATGGTGGGAAGAATAGTGGGCATGTAGGTATATATGGTGCTGGAGAAGTAGTGGAGAGTCCTAGATCTTGAAGGCAACAAGAAATGGTCTCAGACATGGTATAGGAACCTCAAAGTCTGTCTCCATAGTGACACACTTCCTCCAACAAGGCCACACCTCATAATAGTGCCATTCTCTGAGGTTGTGGGAGCCAGTTACTTTCAAACTACTACAGTGGCTATCTTAGGGATTGATCTTACTTCTATGTTACTAATAATTCTGGAAATATGCATGTATTTACCTTGAGCTTCATAGTGTCACACACATGGAGAGTGAATGATTGGATGCTATGCAATTACACCTGGAGCTTTCATTGAAGCATTAAAAAGCTTTCATAGTTTAAAAAGTATTTTTCTTTATTCGGTTCTTTGAGTCAGAAGGTCAGCTACTTCAAAGAACATTGCTCTATTGTGAATACAATAAAAACCCATGCCTTCTGCTCTGTGATAGCAATTGGGAATATTCTTAAATGACTGGCTGATGGTTCATAAAATTCAATTACTATTCATTCAAGCATTATAAAAGAAACTGCAGGTTTCTTTTTTGGTAAAAGTTAAGAGATGGAAGGGGCATCTTTCATCTAGAGCACCTTCTAGTTGAAACATATAATTAGCATCATTATTCTCTAATAATCACCTTTTAAAATTTGGCCATTAGAAAAAAATTAATTTAAAAAATAAAGAATAGGATTGAATAACTTTAAAAAATAATCAAGATACTTGTGTGAATTCAGCAGTTTTTAACATAAAATCTTATGGCAAATCATTTTTAATATAAATATTTTAAGAACACACTTCTTGTAAAGAAATCACATTTTGAGTCTGGAGAGATGGCTCAGCAGTTCACAATGCTTGATGCTCTTCCAGAGGACCTGAGTTTGGTTCCCAGAATCCACAGTGGGGCTCACAACTGTGTATTTCAACACCTTCTTCTGACACACAAGTGACATATCCTTACACATACACACATACACATAAATAAAAATAAATTCATAAAATAGAAATCAAACTTTAATTATATTATCAAAGACAGGGCATCTTTCGTGGAGTATAGGTGTCAAATGCCACAAAATAATTAATTTTTATATGCATGTGTGGAACAGAATCTGTGCTGCCCTGGTTGGCTTAGAACTCACTGTGTAGGCCAGGCTGGTCTCAGCTTCATAGAGATCCATCTGTGCTTCTGCTTCCTGAATGCTAGGATTAAAGATTTGCACCACCAATGCCTGGTATCATTACCATCATCACTTTATTATTATTATTGTTGTTGTTATTATGTGTGTAGTACATTGTACATGATGTGTGGTGCATGCATACCATTGAGGAGCTGCAAAGTTTCAGAGGACAATTTTGTGGTTCTTTCCTTCCACATTTATGTGGGTTCCAAGGATGGAACTCATGTGCTAGGATTGTGTACAAGAGGTATACCAACTAAGCCTTTTCCCCAGCCTGAATATAATATTAAAAGCAACAACAACAACAAAACACTGCCTTCTCACTACTTTGTTTTATATCCAAATAACTGCATAATCTCTGAAAGATGAAATCACTGAATCAACCTTGCATTAGAACTTCCAGTTTCATCATGACAATTTATGGTTATTTTGGAGAGAAGTCACAATTTTCTTATCAGCTTTGAAAAAATAAATCATTTCTTAAATGAAATTTATAATTTGGTCATTAAAGTCTTTTATTTCCTTATATTTTTGGATGTGAGCCTAGCCTTTAATGGCTGACCCATCTCTCTAGCCCAAGTCCTTTATCTTCTATACATATTAAAAATGCCAGCACATACTCAACCCAAGTTAGTAAGGAAAGTCAGTATATTTTCTTTGTAACTATAAATTTGTATATATAGACAGCTTTTTTTCCTTTACTTAAAAGCCTTGCTGATATCAAATAGTATATGTATAACACTGACTGAGTCTTCCTTACAGACTTGTCACTCAGGACAGGTGCTTACTTGCAAACAGTTTCCACTGGTTTTTAATAACTATTTTTAAAAATAAGGCTAAGTTGAAGCTAAGTGTAAATTCCAAGTAGCTAAACAAATAAATAATTTATACAAAATTATCTTTGCCGATCTCCTACAGACTCCTCAATCCAACCAAGTTTGCAAGATTAACCACAGTAGCACAAAAGAGTATGAGTCATTTTGTGGAAAACATTGTATTCTTCTACTTTGCCAGGGGAATCTTTTTCATACATTCCACATGGTGTTTTGTGACCACAACCTGTAAATATGGTTATAGACATTTAGACTTATCATTCCACTTTGTTTTCATGTTTTTTGCAAAGACTAGGAATTCCAGAGCAGTGTTGAATGGTAACAATAACACCAAGTCACCCTAGCCCTGGTAGACTGAATAACTGCCTTCAATGACACATACATACTAATTCCCCAAAATGATTGGCAATGACACCTCAAACTAAAATAGAATTGTGAACTAAGTGACTCACTTTCATTGTAATCAAGCCAACAGTGAAGACAAACCATAACTCAGACACGTGATTTTTAGGTACTTTTCTAGTTTGGACAAAGTGCCTGGCTTTGGCAACCTACAGGAGGTGAGCAGGTCCTGGATCAGGTTCAGGATTCAGAGTCTGCAATCAATCATGTCAGGCTAGGCATGAAGGCAGAAGCAGCTCCCATATGGGAAGATTGGGAAGCAGAGAAAGGCAGATGCCAACACAGATGGCTTCCTCCCTCCCCAACCCATTTTATTCTGTCTGGGACTCTGGGCTAAGAGATAATATGGTTCACATTCAAGGCTGGATTTATCCTTTTACTTAATCCTCAAAAATTCCCTAAGTCTGAGTTCCTTAATTGAATCATGTTGACAATTAAATTTAATCTTGATAGCAGGTGTGATATATGAAGGCTCCTACTATAGGGAAACTAGGTTGAATTACCCAAGTGAACTTCATTTATTATCACACTCCTTGTAGTAAGGTCAGGGTGTCAGAGGAAAGAAAGAAAGCTGTGCTGCTGTCTTGATGGAGGAAGGGAAGAGCTGCTCAATTCAGGCATGCTTTGGCACTCACACTGGCAAGGTTGTCCTGAACAGGCTGTAGGATAATAACTTTAATAACTTTGTGGGAAGTATTACAGTAGTGATATGAATTCCAGATTTACAATTCTCTCCGTCCTTCCCTCCCTCCTCCTCTCCCTCCCTCCCTCCCTCCTTCCCTTCCTCTCTCTATTTCTATAGCTATGAAGAGACACTATGACCATGCAACTTTTATAAAAGAAAGTATTTAATTGGGCTTGCCTAAAGTTTCAGAGGTTTAGTCCATTGTAGTCATGGTGGAAAGCATGGTGGCATGTAGGGATACATGCTGGAGAAGGAGCTGAGCGTTCTACATCTTAAGCTCCAGGCAGCAGAAAGAGTCTGTACCACACTGGGTATAGCTTGAGCATAGGAAATCTCAAAGGCCACCCCCACAGTGACACACTTCCTCCAACAAGGCTGCACCTCCTGATAATGCCACTCCCTTTCCCTTCGGGGGGACATTTTCTTTCAAACCCCTTCTCCAGAGCTTGCTTACAATTATTAAAATTAATTTCCATCCAATTTTTGAGGCTTTGTGTGTGTGTGTGTGTGTGTGTGTGTGTGTGTGTGTGTGTGTATGTGTGTGTGTTGGGGACAGAGTCTCTTTTTTTCCCAAATAATTTTGAACTGTAAACCACATTGAAACATCTACATGGGTTTTTGTCTTTATTTGATAAGATGGTGAAGTACAGCTTTAAAATAAAAATTGAGAGTTTCTGAAGACAGCATCTATGGGCATCCGTAGCTGCTAAGATGCTTTGGCCATTCTCTTCTGTGTCTTTGGGAAATGTGTCTTTGTTGTTCTCTCTCTGGTCCTCTCCAGCATAAGCCTCAGAATGTGAGGAAGCCAGGCCTGATCTCCCCCAGCTCTGTGTTCAGGCTTTCTTGTGAGGGTTTGTTGAGCTCCTAGTGGGCATTTATTATTTTAATCAAATTGAGAACCTTCCAGTCATTATCTCTTCAAACCCACTCTCTGCCTTGACATTTTTTCTCATTACAGTCCAGTCACATTTCTGTCAGATTATTTAAAATGGCCTCATTTTAGTCTGCTTCCCCTCATATTAATTTTTTTTTAACGATGCAGATCACACCACAGGTTCTGATTTACTACTGTAATGCTCAATAAAGATGCTCTTACATTTCCTGGCCCTAAAAGCATTGTTAACAAATATGCTTTGAGGGGAAAAGAGGACACATTAGAGTGCTTCTAGCTAGTGGAATGAATAGCTGTTTCCAGGTCCTGGATTCCAACTTTTGGGATACAAATTATCAAAAAGGCTGCTTACCTGTGGCTTTGTAGCCATTGGCACAGGCCAGAAGTACACATGGCTTGCACTACTCCACTGGATGAGTTTCCTTTGGGAGTTAGCCTCTCATACCAGCCAGCTCTGCCTTTTAGGCAATTCCTGCTCCATGTGTTTCTTCCTCACAATCCCCTGTGTATGTTTTTTCAGGCAGCAGGTTTGCTTTCCTGGTGGGTTGTGGCTTTCACTGGACCCCCTCCTCAGGCTGTTCCCTCACTAGGTAGTTGCTCACTTCACCATTATATGAATTGTTATTGTCATCAGATTTGGTGAGTCAATTGGGATTTCTTAAAGGTGAAAATTAGTAAAAAAACAAACAAACAAACAAACAAACAAACAACAACAACAACAACAAAAAACCCCAAAAAGACAGAGAGGTTTTTTCCCACATTAAAAAAAGGGGGGAAACATTACTATTACCATAAAGGAGGAAGTTAGGTCTCTGTTCGACAATATACTAAATGGTTTGAAAATGGAGATATTAAATGAGAGGATAATTAATTTAGATGTGCTTTATATAATGTTAGTTATAAATATTATCTAGTTGTTTTTTGATACATCACTTAAGAATTGGTTAATATGAGTGCTAATATGAAAGCCTTAAAAAACTTATTAAAACAGATTATAGAGCTAATCAGACCTAGACAGAGGAATTTAAAAGAGAACCAATCTTAGCATTGCATTATAAGGTTAGGGAGAAATGGCTTAAGGTTTTCAAACAACAACATTAATTTATCCAGTAACCTTACAGGAATTGCCAAATGATAGATAGCCTCAAGGCTATGTAAGAGCTGAATGGATTCTTGTGGGAATGTTAGATTTAAGGAGACTAAGGAAGTGATAGTCTCAGATTGCATGCATTTACCTTCGGTGAAACAAATGCTAAATTCATAGTCAACTTGTATTAGAGTCATCCCTAAAGATTGGAGAGATTTGGCTGCAGCAATCTTGGGGGTTGGTTTTCAATTACAATGGAGGACCTGGTGGAAAGATAAGGTTAAGACCATTAAACAACAAAGTGGGGATAGAAATATGAAAATATCCCAAGACCAACTTTTTGGAGAGGAAGATTATACTAATATAGAAAGGCAATCTCTATATGATGCCCACACCATGGCTTTAAGCCAAATGGTAGCTTTGAATGCTTAGGACAGAATTTAAGAAGAAAGAAAACTGAGTCATTTGCTGAAGTCATACAAAAGAAACCTTCACTGATTACAAAGATTTACTTCAGCGGTTAAAAAAAAAAAAGATACCAAATCAGAAGATAGACAAATAATAATTGATTCTCTGACTTTTGAAAATGCTAATACACAATGCAAAGGGATAATTGATCATTAAAGGCAAGATCATCACCCTTGGAGGAATGGATCCAAGATACAATTAATATTGAATCTCATAACTATGATGATGCTTTGATAGGAGAGTTGATTTCCAGAAGTTTAAAAAAAATCAAAATTTCAGATGTTTCAACTTTTGGTAAGCAAGGCCACCTAAAAAGATACTGTAACAGGGTGTTCCTAGAAACAATGTTTTTGCTAAAATTAATCCCTACAGAATGTCCCTCTCTTCTAGATTATGCAGAAGGTGTGGCAAAATCAGACACTAGACTAACAAGTGTAGATCAACAAAGGATAGACAAGGTAACTTTTGCTCTTGGAAAATTTCCTGTGTGGCCTCTCCAGACTCCCATGTCAAATTCAGTTCAATAATTTCCTGTCTTTGAGGAGGAAACTTCTTCCCAGAGCAATTAAGGAGCCTAATGCTTATTATATGAAACCATACTGCTCTGGATAATTGAATAGCCATAGAAGAAAGAAAAAATTAAGAAGAAACCATAAATTACAAGTGATAAAGATTAGATTTGGAAACTCCCCAAAGTTAGGGTTGGGGAAGGTTTTTGTTTTTTGTTTTTTTTTTGTCTTTTCAGGAAAATAAAAACAACCATCTTGAGAAATGTAAAGAACAAATGTAAATGAACAAATATACATCCAAAGAAGAAGGGAGAACTACCCAGATACACTTCCCAAGAAATGGAATAATTTGACATAATGCTATTTCTGAAGTCTCAAAGATAGGACCCTACAATGATGACTTCACACGAACTATGATAACACCATTAAGCTGACAAACACCACCCAAAGGTTGGCTTTGGATTACAAACTGCTCAGGACAGTTTTAAGGTGGCTAGCTGAGATGATCCAGCCTCACAGGCTATTCTAATCACAACTTGAGACAATCCCTGTACTTTCCCATTACACAGAGACTGGACAACAAATGATAAAGGTACCTCTCCCAGAACTTGACAATTAACTCCAATTTTTCATTTCAGGTTCCCTTAGGATTGCCATTGACCCAAGACAGCAGGAAAAAATTTTAAGACACAACGCCTACATTCCCAAGAGGTAGGATGGAGGTTTATGGTGTTTCAGTGGGTTATGGATATTTGTCATTGTTTAGGGTGATTGATTACAAGTTTCTTTGGTAATGATTAGGAAAAAAAGATGAACAAAAGAAATTAGATTCAGGGTTCTTGTTTGAAGAAAAAAATGAGATAAAGATATAATCAGATAAGTAGTTTATTGAATCTACTCTGAAAAAGGAGAATATGGACATGACATGAAAAAAGATAGATCATTGAATCTACTTTTAAAAAGAAACTACTAGTTTTAAATATTTTACATTGGATTGGATTTTTGCATATTGTATACAAATTGTGTATATTGATACAAAGTTGAGATTAATTTTGTTAGAACATACTGCAATACATTTCTACCCTTGTTCAAGGTATTGTATTGCAGCAAATCTTATTTGTAATATATCATATATAGGATTAATATTTATTAGAGGGTATTTTAGTAACTCACAGATACAAATAAACTTTAGGGTGATTTTTGAAGATAGGATGATCAAGGCAATGGATGCTGATCCAATCTCCAAGAAGGCAGGAACAAAACAAGCCTCTCAAGATGGCAGCAGCCCTTTTCAATGGGGCTGGCCACTCCCCCTTCAGGAGCCTGGGATCCTGTATAAGTGTCTTCTGACCTTATCAGCTGACACCTGAATCCCACCATATCTCCCCCTTTTGTCTAACTAAGAAGGTTCTAAACTAAGACTATATATAATAGGAATTATTATAAGGTAATCTCTGGGGGAGGAAAAGGCCGAGCACAAACATGGTCAAACTATAACTAAAATCCAACACATATAAGGTACTTCATATATTTTTAGAATATTGGTAGATGGTGACATATAAATTATTTTAAAACTGTTGATCTGGAATAGCAAAAATCTAACACCCGAATGTTTCTTACTAAGAGATGATAGGATAGTAATCTTAACTACTTATTCTTTAACCGCATCAAGACCTGAGAAGGAAAATATATTGTTTGAAAGTCAGAAGCACATGAGAGTAGCTTTTAAAATTTGGGAGAGGACAGTGACATTTAGCTACCTAGACAATCACCTATGGTTAGGAGCATCTATCATTTTGGCTACAGGCCTAGGATATCTGACAGATCTTTTCAGAAGTTGGGCATTTTTGGAGGGACTGTCTTATCTTGTCCAGGCAGATTTCAGTCTCTATCTGTCTTCTTGTTTACCTAGATTGGACATTACCCATGTGTCCTAGAGGCAGCCACGGCTTATCTGGGAGCAGGAGCTAGGAGCTGCGCTTATGACTCAAAGGCAGCCATGCCTTATTTGTAGAGCAGCGTCTAGCCCACACATGGGAGTACAGACTCTCAGGGTTGAACACTCTGCTTGTTTTTTGCTTTTTGGCAGTGCTTAAGGCACAGAATGGGCTCACTTGAAATGCTGACAGGCTAGGAGCCCACCCAGGGATGCCAGCTATTACAATAAATCTTACTTATAATATATCATGTATAAGATTAATATTTATTAAAAATATTTTAACACTCACAGATAGAAATTAACGTTTAAGACAATTTTTAAAGATAAGATGTTCTAGGTGATAGACGCTGATCCAATCTCCAAAAAGACAAAAACAAAACAGGCCGCTAAAGATCCCAACAGCCCTTTTCAATGGGGTTGGCCACACCCCGTTCAGGCTCCCAAGACTCTAGAGACATGCTTTCCAACCTTATCAACTAACACCTAAACTACACCACAGTATTGTACCTATATAGTTCATTTAACAATGAATGAAAATTACTAGTCCTTGAAAGTTACTATTACCAACTAAATAGGGTATAAAGAAATGCAAGTTAGTACTTAGTATTTTCTCTGAATTTGTCAATTGTTAATGGACTAGACATTATTGATATAATTCTTGCCTGTATATATTGCATATAATTATTGTACTTATTATATATAGTTTTTCTTATAATAGTTATAACATTTAAAATTTTTTTGACAAAAATAAAAAATGTGATAATGTATTGTGTATCAAATAAAGCTTACCTGAAGATCAGAGGGCAGAGCTATCCACAGAGTTAGTCATAGAGGTCAGGCAGTGGTGGCCCATATCTTTAAATCTTAGCACTTGGGAGGCAGAGCCTTATCTGTATCTCTGTAAATTGAAGGTCACCCTGGACTACATGAGATTAATCTAGTTCAAAAGAGAAACTGAGTCAGGCAGTGGTGACACACTTGAGATACCATGCCTCTATTCCCAGTACTTGGGAAGTACACAGGCTTTTAATCACAGCACCAGGAAGATTGAGACAGGAAGTGATATGACTGGGCAGAGAAAGAAATATAAGGCAAGAAGAGATAGAAGTTTGTCCCTGAGCTTCTTCCCTTGACTTTCCTTCCCTCTGTTTCCCTCCTCTTTTGGCTGAGGACTTGAGGCCTTCAGTCTGAGCATTTATTGAGACAGGACCTTCCCCTTTGGGCTGAGGAGTTGGTGACGTGAGGAGCGGCTGTGTCTATTTCCTCTATTTCTCTGATTTTCAGGATTTATCTCAATATATGGCTCTGGGTTTTTATTATAAGAACAACTAGGATTCATACAACAAGATCCATCAAGTAATATAGAAAGGGACTCGGAGTGGATACCACCTCTGCTAATAGATCTAACCATGAGAATAATACTTATAGTCAATTCTTCAGGCTTAATAAAACACAGACTGATCTCTGTGCAATAAAGTACTGCCATGAATGATGTTCTCACTAAATGGGATGCAGAGGAAACCATGGGTGATGACTGCCTTAGCGCAAGATGAATTGGACTCTCCCAGCACCACTCAGCCTGTCCTCACCTCACCATCCTGAGCTCCTGAACACCTCTTCCCCTCTATTAAACACAATGTTATGACTTCAAAGATGGACTTGAGGGGCATGTTAATGGACCTTCATTCTTCTCTTCATTCATGTCCATATTGAATAAATCACTTTTCTTTATTTTTAATATTATTTTGCTTCTTTAATTGGCCTGTTAGAGACGGGTAGCTGAGCCTACCTTGTTAAGTGTTTCTAGGACCCAAGCTCTGTCCACAGCCGTGGCAATTTTTCCTGTTGTTCTTTTGTCCCAGCTTCAGGCCAGCTTTCCCTGATTTCTAGAGCGGGTAGAAATAGTAGGATTCAAGATTGTAATATGAAGTTTCCTGGCCTGGCCTTGCCCCAAGATCTGGAACAGCAGTTCCAAATAATCATAAGGTCTAATTTTAATTTTATGCTGATTGACCTAGGGCCCAGGCATATAACTTGCTAACTCTTTACTCTTAAACTAGCCCATGATTCTTATCTTGTTTGGCCATGAGGCTAGGTATCTTCTTTCAGAGTAGCATAGTTGTCCTCTTCATTGGCTGGCTTCTACACTGATCTCTTTGGTATCTCTGCTCTGCTCTTCCTGTTTCCAGAGTTTTCTTAGTCTGATAGCCCCATCCACACTTCCTGTCTGCCTTCAGCCAAACAGTGTTTTTTATTAAACTAGTAGGAGGACAATTATTTACAATGGAACACAATCCCACCATACAAGATGTCATGACTATTACTTTATTCTCTTTGCAGAGTTTGTGGCTGGGTGTTTTCAGGTAGTTATTGCACTCATGCGCTGCTTAGACCCCCCACAGGGGTGCAGAAAGCTTCCCCGAGGCATTTCTAGAAGAGACTCCTTCCCATGTGTAATCAGGTAGAGGAACCCCACAATTTCTCCATCTCAAATGCAGTGTTGGGTATTTGTCACAATTACATTTTAATGCAACACTCTAGCCTTATATCTTTTCTTATGATCCTATTCTTAATATCCACTTAGATTAAAAGATAAAGCTAGTTAAAAGTTAAAAATGAATTAAGTATTTGAGATTAAAAGATGACATTAAAAGATGAGGTTAACACTGACATTCTTATTTAATCAAGAATCATAACTCTTGTGTTGAAGAATGGTTTGCTTTCTTGAAACACAACTTCTTCATTTAGAATGAGGGCTAGAGGGCAGTGTTGTACTTAACATATGAGACAGGGAGAATTTGTAGATGATAAAATACAAATATTCATCCAGAAGTTTCCTTTTCTCTATGCTTACTAGATAAGAAAAATAAATGCACTATTTTGTATTATGTAAACTCATGAAAGTCTGTTAAAGGATCACAAGAATTTATTAGGGTATAAAATGGGGAATGTGCACTCATAGATACAGAACAAAGTAAACAGCTGGACTTGTCCTCCATTCTTCCCAGCATTGAAGGGAACCAACTGTCCAGACTCTGACCACACAAAAGAGAGAGAGTGTATGCTTCTTCCTCAGTTTTAAGCGGTTATGTACCCCCAAAAAACCAAAAAAAACCCCAAAAAACAAAAAAAAAAAACAAAAAACAAAAAACCCCACAACTGTCAGGTCAAAAACCCCAAGGTCATTGGTGGAGTGAATTCCCACAATTTTGTATTTAATTGATGGCTTTTCTCTTACAATATATTTAAAGATGAATAGTTATTATATTGCAAAATGTAATTAAACGAATATATTCCTCCTATTGGGATATTTTAAAGAACTTAGCAAAATTACTAATGTAGTACTTTTGTTGTGAACAAACTCAAAATGTTTTTAGCAGTTTGAAAGTAGATTGTACATTATTATTAAACCAGCAGCTATACTGTATGACACATCTTTTCACTGCACTTTTCTGGTATAATTTAAATTTAGATCCTTAGATAAACATATTCCATCCCTTCACTAGCTTTTAGGAGTGAACCACTTTTGAAGGTGAATGATGATAAGAACTGTAGTGGATTTATGATGTTACATTGTAAATAATTGTCCTGCCTACTAGTGTAATAAAAAAACGCTGACCGACCAAAGGCAGACAGGAAGTTTGGGCGGGGCTACCAGACTGAGAAAACTCTGGGAACAGGAAGAACAGGGCAGAAATGCCACAGAGAAGCCAGAAGAAGCAGAGGACAACTATGCTGCTCTGAGAAAAGGTACTGAGGTGCATGGCTGAACAGGATAAGAGTCATGGGTTAGTTTAAAGGTAAAGAGTTAGCAAGTTATATGCCCGGGCCCTAGGTAAATCAGCATACAATTAATACAAGTGTCTGTGTGTTTCAGTGGGACTACGGGACTGTGGGCCAGAAAGCCCAGACCAGAAACCTGATACAACAAAGAACTTTGAGAAAATGCTTATGTTAATTAACTTGGTTTAGCTGACAATGAACACATTTAAAGACATCACTGTCTGTCCAATTACTTACTGCCAGCTTCTCTTGCTCCTTTCTCAAATGCTGCCTGCTGCTGTCATTTGTCCATTAGCTTTCATCGCTGTGATAAAATAACTGAGAAAATTATCCTAAAGGTGGAAGAAGTAGTCATCATTCCAAAGGCCTCAGCTCAGTTGCTTGTAGAGCATGACGATGGGGGAATGTGTACTTGAAACAAAGCATCTCACCTTTTGATGGCCTGAAAGTATAGTCAGAAAGACAAAAACATGCTAGAGATTAAATATATCTGAAAGGTCATTTGCTCTCCCGCTAGGCCCTACCTCCTAGTTTCCCCACCTGCAATAGCCCATTGATCTGTGAGTCCACCAATGGATTAACCTATCTGAGAATTCAGAGCCCTGGAGATCCAATCATACCTTTTCTGAATACCAAGGACCATGCTTTCCACACATGAGTTTGAGGGAGATTTTTCATATTTAAACCATAACATCTATCAAACAGATTTTTCTCCCAAATCATTGTCCATGTGCTTAGTTTTCAGAGAACAACAGAATAATTGTATCTAGGCCCTTGAAATGTACAAATGAAGAAAACTTTCTACTCTACAGATCAATTTCTGTTCAGATTCCCAAATGTGGATTATCTATGTTTATGCTAGTTCTTAGTTTTTGTCTTTTAAATTAAAATTTTTAAGAGACACATAAAAACAGATAATGGTTCCAATCTGTGGGTACTACAAGAGTGTTTTAGCACATGTACTTATCAGACAATTTTTAATTAAGATAAACAAACTTGTCCCTTCTATCATTTAGCATGTCTTTGTGCTGAAGCCATTGGAAATCCTTTCTTCCAGCTTCTTGCTGATAGTCATTTTTTTCCCCTCTGATACCACACACTGAACTTCTCACTTCTATCAAATGCAGTAGGGTCTGCACCTGTCAACCACATATCACCTCCCATCTTCCCAACTGGGCCAACCACCATTCTAATCTCCACCTTGACCAAATTAACTTTTAAAATTTCACGAGTGGGATCATGCGACATGATCTTATGTCTTCCCTTGTCATGGCCTTTCATATCCTTCATGTTGTCACAAATGACAGGATTCATTCTTCTTGTGATGGAAAACAATGTCCCATTGTGTATATTTGGCTCCTTTCTTCCATTCAGCCATCAGCTGATGGATACAGACAGTTCCCATTTCTTAGTTGTTGTGATTAGTGCTGTAATCAATAGTGCAGAGGTCTCTTCAACATGTTGGTGTGCACAGGAACTTGGAATACAAAAGAAGCTACCTCTACATAGTGTTGATTAATTGTTAAAAACAAGTGGGTCTCAGTTACTCCAGCATGCTGCACCATAGACACTAAGAATCTCAACTTTGTAGAGATAGACACACAGACAGAAATCTGGCATCGGCTGAACTGAACTCCCAGAAGAAACTGTAGCATCTCAGAGTGTGCATTTATCATTTAGAGCTGAACAGAGAGGTGCATCATTACACACAGTTGGCAAAGATACTGGAATAGTACATTTAGATAAACAAGAAGGCAGGGCTTTTGGTGTACAGCTGGACCAAGGAAGCAGGTGTAGATAATCTCAGTTGGACCAGTCTCTGTAGGGGAGTGGTCTTCAGGCCATAAACATCCTGGGAGAAAAAGCTATAGTGGGCATTTTCTGCACTCACTGTCAACTCTCCAATTCCTCCCTCCCCCAGGAAGGCTTTGCCATTTACCACTGAGTCTCACCTTGGGGTGGGGGTGGGGGTGGGGGGTGAAGGGCTTGACTTTTTCTTCATAAGTCTGAGGCTATAGGATCTTTGAAATGGCTTTGCCTATGTTAACAACACACATTCACTCAGAATTTTACTCACTTCGGGATTTATCTGCTCCCTATGAATAATACGACATACTCCAATGATGGTTGGAAGGATTAAGTGCATCAGAGTATTAAGTATTCAGTATAATGTCTGCTATATCTCAAGAGATTTAGAACTGTTTGGCCATTGCCATCAATAGATAACAAGTGAGCAAGGAAAAACTCCCAGGTGAGGAGACTTGTACTAGCATTTGAATAATAAGTGATAATTTTCACTTGTGGTTCAAACATCCTTTATTATAGAGCTTCTGTGTGTAATGATTAATTGGTACTTAATACCACATTGAGAAGACAAATATTAATTTCATTTTGTAAACTGTAAAGCCAAACTTTGAAGAACCCAAGATTAGTGGTCCGATGTTGTCCTTAATTATCTACTAGAAGGAATACAAAGGAAGTCAAGCCTAGGATAGCTCTGGAATGATGAAACCCTATAAAGTATGCAGGGAAATGGGTGAGAAATCCTTCACTTGGTGATTAATATGACTACGGAAGTGATGATCAGGCTACAGTGCACTTTTAACTTGAACATTAAAGAAAATGGGAAAGTTACTGGATGCATTTGAGCAAGAAAAAGATAACTTTCATCTCATGATAACCTTGTCAGACCCACAGATAATAGGAACTTTAACAGGTAAAACAACTTTGGAACAAAACTGCACATTATTTTGTTGTGATTTCTCCTTCAAATTTCTCTGATTTATGAAAAAGTTCTGTGGACCTGCCAAGCATATGCTGTTTTGTTACTGGAACGAAAGCTACTAATAATGCTGATAAATCACTTGAATCCTTCCACGAAGGGTGGGTAATACATCACTGCCCAACCCTGCCCTGCATGGTTAAAATTATGTAGTATGGCAAAATGTTCCATGGGCTTCTAGAGATTCCTAGCTTCTGCTTTTCAAAGCTTTCATTTAGTTTCCTTGAAATTGCATAAAAAGTCTTCTTTCTGTTTAGAAACTTAAAACAGTGTTGTCTAAAGAGAATAAATAATTACTTTCTCTGTATGGTAGTTTGAAAGAAAATGCCCCCAAAGGGAGTAGCACTATTAGGAGGTGTAGCCTTATTAGAAGAAGTAGGGTTGGGCTTTGTGGTCTCTTATGTTCAAGCTATACCCAGTGAGTCAGACAACTTTCTGTTTCCTGCAAGTTAAGGTGTAGGGCACCCAGCTACTTTTCTAGCACCATGTTTGCCTACATACCACCATGTTGTACCATGATAATAATGGACTAAACCTCTGAAAATGTAAGCCAGCTCAGTTAAATGTTTTTCCTTTCTAAGAGTTGCTATGGTCATGGTGTCTCTTCACAATAATAGAAACCCTAAGATACTCTATTAGATAAAATGCATGCAAAGAAGGAACTCATGCACTTACTTTGCATCTTATATAAAGTATGAGAAGCATGAACAATTCCTGACCTAATGCAGTTCTCTGAAAAGACAGGCTTGAAAGTTGCATGGGCTAATCAAATGTCTTTTAACTGTGTAATACCTTGAGAGTTATAATGCATTTGAGAGAGATTGTGGTACCCACTGATGTGTTAGATGAAATCCCAAGTACCTATACACCATGGGAAGTCTAGACCAAGGGATCAACAGCTAATAAAGCAAGGTTACCTGGTCTTCCTATTTTTGTTGTAAGAAGAGAGAATAGAACCAAGAATGGTGAAGATTCTTTCAAATAGAGGAGCCCCAAGTCCTTTGTCTTACTCACTGTTCTATTGCTGTGAAGAGACACCATGATCACATTTAGTTGGAGCCTGCCTTATAGTGTCAGAGGTTTAGCCCATTATCATCATGGCGGGAAGCACGGCAACATGCAGGCAGGTGTTGGAGCAGTATCTGAGAACTACATCCTGATCTGTAGGCAGAAAGAGACCTTGAGTTTGGCATGGGCTTTTGATACCTCAAAGTACCCCCAATGACACACTTTCTCCAAGGCCACACCTCCTAATCCTTTTAATCCTTTCAAATGGTACCACTCACCAGGGAGTGTTGTTCTTCCAGAGGACCCCAATTTGGTTCCCAGCACTCATATTAGATGCTAGCAATTGCCTGCATGTAACTCTGGCTCTAAGGGATGCCACATAGGCATCTGAATGCAAAAATTCAATCTCTAAAAATATCCTTTATTATCAATGTGTTAGCTATTGAAATACTAATAAATAAATACTCGTTTAGCAAATAGCAAAATTACTCTTCTATACTGTCTATACATGAGACCTGCAGACCATTGTTTTCTGTCCAATGTGAAATGTGAAAGAATGGGGTTCAGATCATAATCCTAGAGCCACAGTTTAGTAAAGATATGTTAGAAATTAAGTCACACTAAAAAAAAAAGAGAAACACTTAAACAAATGTGGTTAGTTTTCTATTTTAAAAATACTTTAGTCCATTATTTTTTACACTAATTAAAATAATTGATAACAACATGCCAGAATAAATTAATTCTTTAGAGTTGGAAAAACAAGCAAAAAAAAAAATTTCCTCAAATGAAGCAGCCATCCTCACCATTTAGACTTTCAAATACCGTGGTCAAGGCTAGAGATGTTTATTCTGGGATGGAGACACATCACCATTAGTACAGTGCCTGCTTTGTAATCACAAGGATCATAAAAATGCCTGGCAGGTGGTGTATACTTATAATCCCACACTAGGGAAGTAGAAGCAGGAAGATCCTTGGGGATCACGGTCAGCCAGTCTAACCTAATGGATGAGTCTCAGATTCATTGGGAGACTTGTCCCAAAGGAGATGGACAAAGTACCTATGGGTGACAACCAAAGTTGTCCTCTGGCTTTCACATGCACAGGAACATATGTGCATACCCCACACATGCATATACATATATAGAAAATAATATTAATATCTTAATATGTGTGTACATATATACATGCACATGTATAATATATACTACATAAAATAATAAAATATGATAAACATAAACCAGCATGCATGTGAGTGAGTGTGACAAGCTGGTTGATCTTTCTCTTCACCTCACCTTATTTCACCTCCATGGGGAACTAGGTACATCCTACCTAGTTACACCTTCGTATCACATGATAACAAGAAACAATGTATACTGCTTCTCTCTGTGTTTCTAATGGTGCCACACAGCATAGGCTTCCTTTAGCTTCTTATAGAACTTGTTTCCCCACAGGAGAGAGTATTCCATTATTGCTGTTGACTTTTGTTTTAACCTCTTGTTTTCCATCTTCTCCCTTCCCTCCTCCCTCACCCCCTTCTCCCCCTCTTTTCTCCTCCCTCTCTCTCCCCTATGATATCACTTTCTTTCTTTGTCCTTTATACTTCTCAGTTTTGAGTTTTCATGCAGTGCTGTGGCCACTCTGATACTTTCCTCACAGCGCGTGAAAGTTCAGGCAATTCTAGAGGTTCCATCTTGTGAACAGAATAGTGATGTCAGAGCACACATACTGCACAGCTTCCTTGTGGACCGTCACTGGTGCCTTCAGAATGTCAGTGCCCACACTCCCACACACAGTGCTGGAGCAATCCTGTCTCTCTCCCACTCCAGCTATGAACATTTCCCCAGTGAATAGTGACCATGATTGACCTTCATGTTGGCCTTGAGGTTCTTCTGTAAACTTGTGGGTTTACCTATGTTTTCTTCTCAGAACCTTAAGTTTAGGGTTCTCAGATTTCAACTTTTGAATATTTTCTATTTTTTTTGTGAGCAGGAATCTGATTTAAACTATTTTAACTAAAACTACCTAGTTTCTGAGCATCTTGTTTTAGAAGAGAAAAGTGTGCATGTGTGTACACACATCCACATAGTCATCTGAGGCCAAGACTGGGTACTTCCTCAGTCCTTTCTCCACTTTACATCTTTTCATCTTCAATTACATTTATTTAGTGGAGACACGCCACAGGGCAATACGTGGAGGCCAGAGGATAACGTCACCTTTCATCTTGGAGATCATACTTAGGTTGTTGGGACTGGTGGCAAGTACCTTTCCTGGCTGAGCCATCTCACTGGCCTTCCATGTTATTATTAGTATTTTTTTTGCTTTTATTTTTTTTTTTATTTATAAGAAAGTCTTCTTTCCACGATCTCCCTGCTCCCCACTTCCCTCCTCCTAATCCCTTCCAGTCAGCCTTCAGCCTCTCCACTCACCATACTCACTTTGGTCTGCTTGGCCTGTGGGTCAGGGTGCCACTCATCTCTTATTCAGCTGCGGACCAGGAGGCTTCAGGGTCTCCAGTTGCCTGTCCCATGTTACTTTTTGAACTAATTTAATCTAGAGCTCACTAATTTCCAAGAGTGGCTCACAAAAAAGTTCCAGGGATCCTCTTACTGTACTATCATAGCACACCTAAATATGCAGATATATAAAACAGAAATGCTTACAGAAACAGTGGATAACATTTCTCCCCAATATGACTTCTTTTCATGGTTGATAAGGTGACTGGACTCAGTGGAGGCTTCTTCACATTGCTTGCACACAATGGCTTCACTTCTGTGTAGATTCTTTCATGTATCTTAACTTTGGCAAGTGGCATATATTAAGAAAATTATCCATTTATTTTTTTATATTTTCCAATTTGGTAAAGTACGACTTTTCAAGGTATGTCTTTAAGATTCTCTGGATTGCCTCGGCGTCTGTTGACATGCTGCCCCTTTGATCTCTAAGTTTGTTAACGTGAGTATTTTCTCTCCACCTCTTTAGTTAACATGGATAAAGACTGCGAATCCCGTTGATTTCTCAAAGAACCAACTTGTGGTTTTATTGGTTCTTTGTATTGCTCATTTCTATTTTTATTGTTTTCAGCCCTGAGTTTGATTATTTTTTGTTTTCTAGTCCTTTTTGGTATAATTTCTTTTGTCTTTTCTCTAGAGCTTCCAGCTATGCTGTTGACTGTCTAGTATGACATCTCTCCAGTTTTTGTTTTTTATAAGTAGGCTCTTAGTGCTATGGACCTGCCTCTTAGAACCGCCTTCATCGCGTCCCATAAGTTTGGATAAATTGTGCTTTCATTTTCAGTAAATTCTAGAAAGCTTTTAACTTTTCTAGATTTCTGTCTTGAGCCATTTTTCCTTTCATTCAGATAGGATGTATTTTTCCATTTACTTGCATCTGTTGAGACTTACTCTGTGTTCAAATATGTGGTCAATTTTGGGAAAGACTGCATGAGAATTGCATGACCTCTAGTTAACATATAATAAAAACCTGGAGCCAAATATTGGGGAAAAGCTGAAATATCAGAGCTATAAAGAAACACACCACAGCCACTTCTCACCCGGCCAACTCTGCAGGCCTGTCTTCCAATCCTCCAACTGAATGCCTCTGAGTCCTCAGCTGAAGGAAAAGCAAAGTGTCTGGGAAGGCTGAAAATCCTCTTCTCTTGCTCCACCCAGCTCTCTTAACTTCCTCTTTCCACATTCTTAAAGCTAAGATTAAAGATATGGGTCACCACTCCTTGACCTGGTTTGGCTCTGTGGTTGACTGATATTCCAGATTAATTTTATTAAATATATATCACCACATATCCCATTTTATGTCAAAAATAAAAAAGAATGTTATAACTAATATAAGAAAAACTATATACAATAGGAACAATAACTATATACAGTATATCCAAACAATAATTATATCAGTAGTATCCAGTCCAGAAACAAATTTAAAAAATTCCATTATTTAACTTATTTTGGTGAGTCTGAAGGATTGTACCTAATTCACTTTCTAAGTTGTATACTAACTAAAAACTATCTTTTTATGTCTCTCAAACTTCCACACTTTAACCTCTTAGTGAGATTCTTTTCTAAAACTATTACTAGAAAACTATAACTGTCTCATCTTCAACTCCCTCAGAGACCCAAGAAATATACCTGAGCCTTAGACCAAACATTTGTAATTAATATAAGACTTTGTGTGATTGTTTGGAACTGTTGGTCCAGATCTTGGGGCTAGGCTGGGCCAGAAACTTCTTACTACATATGAGGTTCTAAGAAGAAGGTATATTCTTTTGTGTTTGGGTGAAATGTTCTATAAGTATCTGTTAGGTCCATTTGATTTATAATTTCAGTTAGCTTCTGTTGTATGTTACTTGGTCTATTTTCTTTGCTGCTTTTTGTATTTTTTTTTCTCTGTATATTGTTTTGCTTAATTACGTTCCTTAGGGAATTTCTTTTCTGGTCCAGTCTATTTGATGTTCTGTATGTTTTTGTATATTGGTCCACACTACCTTCTTCAGTTTAGAAACATTTTCTTCTACAGCTTTGTTTAAAATATTTTCTGTGTGCCTTTGACCTGGTTTTCTTCTTCTTCTCTATTTCTATTATTCATAGATTTGGTCTTTTTATAATGCCCTAGATTTCTGGGATGTTTGGTGTTTGGAGATTTTTTTTTTGATTTAACATTTCTTTGACCAAGGTATCTTGATGTGAGAATGCCTTTCTGTATGCTGTGAATCTCAATCTTTAAATAAAGGAGCTGTTTTGGGCCATGACAGGCACCATAGAAGAAGTGGGAGGAGGAATCAGAATAGGTAGGAAAGGAAGGGTGGAGTCAGAGGCAGATCGAGCAAGCTGCCCAAGAAGAAACATGTAAGGAACACAGGTGAGCCACGGGCCACATGGCAGACAGATTAATAGAAATGGGTTGAGTTAAGATGTAAGAGCTAGCTAGCAATGTGCCTGAGCCATAGGCCAAACAGCATGAAGTTAATATAAGCGTCTGAGTCATTTCTGGGGGCCTGAGCGAGCGGCTGGGTGGCTAAGGGGTCTGGCGCAACAGGTCTGTGGGTCCAGGTCCCTGGCCACGGAGATCAAGAAACCCCACTACTACAGTATCTAATTCATCTATCTTATCTTCAATGTCTGAAATTCTCTTTTCTGTATCTTGTATTCTATTGGTCAGTCTGGCCTCTGAAGTCACTGTTCAAATTCCTAAAGTTTTTGTTTCCAGATTTCCTCTGTTTAGGGTTTTTTTTTTTTTTGTTTGTTTGTTTTTTGTTTTTTTTTTTTTGTTTCTACTTTCAGGCCTTGAAATGTTTTATTCATTTTCTTCCATTGTTTCTGTTTATTTGTGTTTACATAGATCCATCGGTTTAATGGATTTACTAATTTCCTCTTTTAGGACCTATATCATCTTCATAAAGGCTATTTTACCTTGTGCTTTGATTCCGTTACATTTCTCCAGGCCTATTGTAGTAGGGTTACTGGGCTCTAGTGGAGACAATGCCCAGCTGTTATAGATTGTGCTTTTATGCTGGCGGCTAGGAATCTAGGTTTGGGCTGATGGTAATTCTAGTTGCTGATATCTGGTCTTGTCTTTGTTGGGTGAGAGCTTTGTTCCTTGGTTTCTGTTTCCCTCCCTGGTTCTTAGGAGGGTGTGGTGGCTCTGTGCTGTCTAGTAGGGAATTCTTCTGGGATCCTAATAAGTGTGGTCACTGCGTGTTCTGGGTAGAGTGTTTCTAGGCAATGGGGGATGACACTTAGGAATGGGATAGAAAGGGAAGAGGTGAAGAGGGTCCACAGCAGAAGGAAAACAGGGTGTTCTAGGATCTGCCCTTGGAAATGGGGGCAAGAGTGAAGAGAGGCCACATCAGGTAGTCTGCTATGGAGCTGGGGGTGAGACTGGGTGACTGGACTTAGAGGGAGGTAGAGGTAAAGATCTTAATCAGGCTTTCTGCTTCTCTGGCCAGCATGTCTGGCAGTGCTGTTTATCACTCTAATATGGTGAGACCGAAAGGTACAAGATGGAATTGCAGTGACATCATGTGATGACAGCTCCTAAGCAAGATTCACAATAACAAATCCATGACAGTCACATAATTCCTGCAAATAGCATGCATGAGTTAATAGCATACAGCTTTGTGAAAATATTACATGAGGCAGCTGCCTTCAGACTGACATTTTAATCTAGGGCTTGGAGCCTCGGTATTTAAACTATTATGATAGAAAACATCATCTCCAAAGCATATTTTTGTCAGTCACAGTTTCTTGGTGACTCTGGGTTTGTAGGAAAGAGGCATTTAAACTCAACTAAAGAAACTTCCAGAATACAGATTTTTTTTTTTTTTAAATTACCAGAATGTTCAGTCTTACTGATGGATGGTGTCAGAATATTGGAGGGAGTGAAATGGATGCTCCCCTCTCTAGGGAGGTTTGTGCCTTTTGATAAGTTGCTTCCTGTGAGTCATGTGTTTTTGACTTTCAGTAATCCGATGTAAAAACAGATGAGTGTGATTCTCGATAATATAGTCATTTTCCACCTCCGCTTTAGTTAAATGCGAATCAAAAGCAACAAATCAATTGTGTTTCTAAGAATCACCTTTCTCTAACAGGCAATGACAGTTAAATGGGAGAAACAGCTTTTCTTATATATGTCTACATTGTTTGTTTGATCAGGAGATGAAATTTATGGATTCCAGAAAGAGAAATAGAGTATTGTATCATATAGGTTAAGATTTGCTATGCTCTCAAGAAATTAAAATTATATTCTGAGAAAATCTTAGATCTATGGAAAATGTATAAAAATGCAATTTAGGAAATATCAGTGTTTTACAATTTAACATGGCAATGAGAGGAGACTGTGCATCTCAACAGATGGTTCACTGTCTGTCATTTACTGACCATCAGCCATTATATACCCTCGATCACAGTATAGCTGAAGGCTTTATTTATTGAGTAAAATAAAACCTCAGTTTCTTTCTAGCTGCTTGTTACAAATTGATACTTTTCCCTATAAAAATAGTATTGATAATGATCAGGGCTCATACTTGGGTTATCCTGAGCTGTCATACAGGTTACGAAAATACTGAAATACTGTCCCACTAGGAAAGATAATTTACAGTTAACACTAAATACTATATGATGGGGGCCAGTAAAGTCTCTCATTACACAGATTCCTTCTTCTGCTAGAGATCTGAACACTTTTGAATTTGGAATTGAGTATACTGAACCAAAAACTCAGATTTTTGAATTTTGAGAATTATGTCAACTGAAATACATTTTTCAATGATCAGTGTACTACTCTGGTCATTTTTGTGTATAATTTTAGAAGCCTGTGGCTAATGTCAACACAAACCCAACTCGCACATCCGAGGGAGTATGGCAGAATTTATTCTTGAGCCAAATGGAAGAGGCCATGGCTTGAGAGCATGGATTAGGTTCCCCCGAAGCTACATTCAACTGTGGGAGTAGTTATGTAAAGTTTCATTATCCCAGAGCAAAGGAAGTCATAAATCAGGACACTAACCAAATATATCAGAGGGGGTCGTGGGGGTGTGAGTTATAGACAAGTGGGGTAAGTTCTACCAGAGGACTCAGATGTGATATGATGATATTTTAGCTTTTGGCTCATTGAATACTGGTGGTCTCTGAGAATCTATTTTAATGGTTGTAAAAGACAAAGGGATCAGACACGGGGGTGGGGCAGGTAAGGGATGACTTTCAAAGGGACCAATGATAGTCCCTTTGAAACATTTAGGTATAAATCTGCAACATTATTGATTTCAGCCTTCATCAGTAAAATGGGTTCTTGAGAAGAACATACAGATATTTTTTGTACCACATAGCAAGTCTCAGGTATGAGCTGCTGAACCAGCCCATATTGCTCCATTATTTTATATGTTTTTATTTTATTTTGTTTTTTGAGACAGGGTTTGTTTGTGCAACAGGTTTGGCTGTCCTGGAACTTGCTTTGTAGACCAGACTGGGCTCAAACTCAGAGATCTATCTGTCTGCTTTTGCCTTCTGAGTGCTGGGATTAAAGGCATATGCCATCACCATCTGGTCATCCATCTTTTCTTCCTTCCTTCCTCCCTTCTTCCTTCCTTACTTCCTTCCTTTCTTTCTTTTTCCTTCCTCTCTCTTTCTCTCTCTCTTTCAAAGACAGGTCTCACAATGTAATTGGCTGGCCTCGAACTTGCTACGTAGACAGTGCTAGCTTCACACTCATAGAGACCTGCCTATTAGTGAGTGAGAAAGCATGGACTCTGGCAATGGAGGGAGTATTCCTTTCAACTTTTTTTCCTTCCCTGAGCATGGTTCCTCAGTCTTGTTATCATATGATTAGATTATGACTTCTAATTATAAATTGTTTGAAAGCCAGGCATGGTGGTATGTGCTTATAATCCCAGTCCTGGGGAGGCAGAGCCAGGAAAGTCCTTGGTACTCATGAGACAGGCAGCCTAACCAAATCAGTAAGCCTCAGGCCAGTGGAAGGCTGTGTCTCAAAACACAAGGTGGATGTCACTTGATGAAGGCACCTGAAGTTGACATCTGGTTTCTATATGTATGTACACATGTACACACACGCCTATACACACATGTGCACCTACATGTAAGTACACACTACACACAAAATTGTAACCAGTAACATATCATATTTAATTATGGGCTTATTAGTCTCATTATTTTACTTAATACATCCTACAAGATATGTTTAGACACAATTAGACTTCTGTGTTTTACTTCAAAGTATTTATTTTACACTTTGTCAGTATATTTTGAAGCCGTATATTTTAATAGAAGCAAGTTTTTTTTTTTTTTTTATTACACAAACTGCGTACTTCCACATAACAATGTATGTATAGGTAGCCCACTCTTTAAGATCTGCCCCCTATGTCATTGTAAGATGGCTTGGGAGGCATTTTAGCACCTAGGTCTCCTACTCTGGCTTCTAGTAAGTCCACCTCCCTGCAACACATAGATAGTAATAAGCACAAGGTAAATCCCTGCCTCCCCCAGATTGCTTCACTGCAAGGCTTGCTCTTGGATTCTCAAAACATCATCTCCATTTCATATGGAATGGAAAAGCCTTAGGGGCTTGGGTCTTTCTCACAAGTAGGTTCATTCATTCATTCAGTTCCGCAGAGCAATCTTCCCCTAGAGGTAAATAAATAAGAACAAATTTTATTACGAAGTACATATGTAGAAAATTTGTTCCGGTACGTAACTTCTCACCTTTGCTCACATAAGCAATCCTAGTTAAATTCAGGAGTTACTGAAAAAAAAAAAATGTCACTTGATGGCAAAGTAAAGGAAGAGCCAGCTATACAGCAAATGGTCAGAGAATCGGTGGATTCTATCTCAGTCCTCTGCTCATAAATTTAAGCGTGGGTGGTCTTTTTAGTCTCATTCATTTATTTTTTAAATTTTTTTCTTTGTTTTTACTGTAATATTTGAGGTTCTCTCACTTTCTCTTACAAAAATAATCTCATTTCTTCGCAACATACTTAGTAGGTATTTATGCACCCTCCTACCGCACGTGTGTGTGTGTGTGTGTGTGTGTGTGTGTGTGTGTGTGTGTGTGTGTGTGTGTGAAGGATATGCAAATGATGGGGAGACAGACACGTGCATGAGGGCAGGGATATCCTGCTCTGTCATTCTCTGACTTACCTCTTTTAAGACTGGGACTCACTAATCTTGGAGCAAGGCAGCCAGTAAGCACAAGGACTCTACTGCCCACTGTGCTGTATTTGACTGAGTGGAAGCCGCACTGCTCTCTCTCTCCCCAGACCCTGCCCCCTCAAAGCCCTCCAAACAGCAGACCCTTCCCTAGAGCCGCCCTCTCATTCCAGATCCTTCCCACCCCACCCCCAAGCCGGCTAAGAGCCAGCTCCTCCCTGGGGCTGCTCAAGACCACACCTACAGGTTACTTAAGGCCCAGCAGCCTTATTTGCCAAGTGACTCTCCCGTTGCCTTTCCAGGGGTCACTCAGGGTTGCTTTGCTCTGCTCATTAAACCTGGATTTATTAATTTGACTTGATTTGTCTTATTGCACTGGTGGTGGTGGGAATCTAGCAACCAGAGATTAAAAAAAAAACTTATCAGTATTTTTGTTTGATTTCTTTTGTTTTGATTTGGTGCTGGGATCCAAACTCAAGCTCTTCTGTCAGTGCAGCAAACACTTCCCCAAGGAGCCATCTCTCTAGCACCAGCCAGTGTCTTTTTTTTTTTTTTAAATTCCTTTTCATGTATTTATTTATCTATTTATTTATTTGTGTGTGTGTGTGTGTGTGTGTGTGTGTGTGTGTGTGTGTGTGTGTGTGTGTGCACACGCGCTAATGAAGTCCATCATTTCACTATGTCCTGAGAGGAGCTGGTGAGCTTGAGCTGGCCAGCTTTTCTATAGGAGCTTGCTGAGTTTTTCACTCCAGCTGACTGAAGGTGTTTTAAGTGTTCTCATTACTGCCCATCCATGCAATGGGTTCTCTGGGAGATTAGGGCCACCTTTTCCCTTCAGCTTCCCTGGTCATTTCGTTTTCTTCAAAATTCAAAGCCTCACAGCTGAATGAACTTCTGCACTCAACTTCAGAGAAACAAACTGGCTTGCCCTTGCGCCCCTCGACCACCAGATGGCAGCAGCTCAGCTCTTTTTGGACCTTTACACTCAAACTTTCCCCCACAACGCAATTGGTGGACTGCGATGGAGGGATTAGGCAATGTGGCCTTGTTGGAGGGAAGTGCCACTTGAGGTGGGCTTTGAAGTTTCAAAAGCCCAGGTCATTCCCAGTTAGATTTCTCTCTGCTTCCTCCTTGTGGATCAGATGTGAGCATGCAGCTACTGCTCCAGCTCCATGCCTACCTGCCCGCTGCCATAGTCCCCACTGTGATAATCACAGACTAATCCTTTGAAACTTTAATCCTCCAATTAAATGCTTGCTTTTATTAGTTGCCTTGGTTATGGTGTCTCTTCACAGCAATAGGAAAGAAACTAAGACATGGACATGCATGTGTACATGTATGCACAGCACATGTTAATTTCTGTTGAGTTTTTAAATGTCTACAGACTAACATGTCAACATGTTAGTGAATTCTTTTGTGGACCTGAATTAAGGCTTTCAGTACAATGTTTATTACATTTTCCCACCTCCTTTATACAATTGTTTAGTACTTGTTTGTACCACATGAAAACAGGAAGAATTAAAACAGAAGCATAAAACAGTTAAGACCCCGTTGCAACAATTTTCTACTTCTTTTTAGTACATTTAATACAATACTGCTTTCCTTTCTCAACACAAACCCACGTTTGCTAAAATAATGTTTATCATTTCTAAAAGAAGTTATTTATATATGACCAAAGAAGACACATCATTGGTTTTCTGATTATAGCTGTAAATATCCATTAGAATTACCAAAGAGAAAGCACATTGATTATAAATATAAAAATAATTTTTCTTCCATTTTCTCTGTCAGTCACTAATGCTGACATCTTAATGAACACCTTTCAAACACTGCCATTGCCAGAAGATGCTGATGCCAGAAGATGCTGATGCCAGATGCTTCCACACAGCATCACTCAGATGCTATGAAGTTCAGGGAACTTCCTTAATGAACGTTGCTCTATTGCATAATGAGTGACTCCTTGTGTACAGATGGCAGTGAAGATCTACATGTTAAGATGGACAAATATTTCAAAGAACATTTTATGAAGTATAGCAAGTTGCATATGAGATAGAATAATGATGCTTTCTTAATAGAATCTGAACTTGAACAATGTTTCTGGAGGACAGAGAGAATTTCAGATGCTGCAAACCTAATTTCTCCTACTCACAGCACTTTGTATTTCTAAGAGCTTGTGTTTACTGCCTTAGGCAACCTTTAATTTGAGGAATGTCTCTTGGCAAATAGCTAAATGTCTAGAAGCTAGGGTTGTCACAGGACATGATGTATCAGGTAACAGTGTGGTAATAGGAATAACTTGAAGAGTCCTGTTGTACAGCACACAGACTATAGCAAATTACTACAGCACACACATTGCATTTTTTATTGTTTATGCTGCTTTGGTATTTCCTTATTTTTAATTCTTTTTATTTTTATTGTGTCAGTTTTTAAAAATAATAACAGGGAAATCTTCACATCCTATGTAGCTATCCTGGATTATCTTTATTGACAGCTGTGTCTACTTCTGTAACTATGTTTTGTATTTGGATTCCTCTCTCCTCATCCTACAGTGATATATTCACTGCTGTGTTGCAGGCTTTTCTTTACATACTAGTGTATCTATGTTTTGGGATAAAGGGAAATATCTTTCTACATCACACATCATCATACACCATTATACAACAGTACTAACTTTATGACCTATAGATGGTTTGATTCATAGAATGTTCCACAAAACCTTGCATATTTATGTTTGGAGACTGGAATATTAGTCTTGTGAACTGATAGCCTTAGAAAGTCTCATGGAAGATACATGGTTATCAGTCTGTGTTGTGTATATGTGGGCATATTTGTGTTTTCATTCTGGCAATTTTTATACCCCACATATGAAAACATTTTTTTTCTAAATATACTCAAGTCTCTTAAATTTTCCATGTAGATATTCTTAAATGCTTGCCTCTGCTTCATTAGCTGGTTTTGTCATTAGATTGTTACACTTCAGAGATAACCATCACACCAGCTAAATTTTGTGACTGCTAAAGATGGGGCCCAACATCAGGGTGAGCAGCTGGAAAGACAGCTGTCCACTCATGATCAAGATCTACAAAGAGCCATGATTTGTCTGATTTCCTCCCAAGGGAAGCAAATAGGAAGAATAAAGTGCAAAATACCAAAGTGGAACTCAGAGAGGAAATAACACGTTTCCCAGGGAAGACAGTTCATAGGCCATTGATGAGACCCATTTGGATTGAAAAAAGTGCCAGAGATACAGAGAGAGCAGAGAGCCGAGGCTGGGAGTCTCAACCTTCAGCATCCCTGCATTTGCTGCCAAGAGAGAATGAAGAAAGTCCATCCAGCAGCCTGCATTCTGGAGACTAGGTGGGGTGAATTATGGCACAAAATGAGTTTAACTTTTATTGCCTGCTGAGACCTCTCTTGGTCATGAATTCATTCTGAAATAATGAAAATGTAGCGTGTTGTAGAAGGTGTCACAGTGCTAGGACCTGGAAGGGTAAAATGGATACATGCAGATAGATGCACGTGCACAGGTAGAGAGCAAACCTAACAGGATTCATGCTTACTGTGGATCAAAGCAAAGCCACGGTGACACTCAGTGATAAACCACTGTAGTGGTTCTGTATGTGGTGAACTATACGGACCGATTTTATACCTGCTTCAGCACCAAGCCTGTTAGGAATGGAAAGAATGGGAGCTCAAGCAAATACAGACTTAGAAACGATCAGAATATTTAGTATCCCATTCTACTAGCTTTCTTTGATATCACTCGGAACTTGAAAAAAAAAAAAAGGGTAGCTTCCTTAGTTAGATATTATTTGTAACCATTAATCCAAAAGTATATTAAAGACTATCTGTGTTTTTACATGAATGATCTACTTTGAATCCTTTTTTGTAGCATATATTAACTAGCCCCTCAGGAAATACTGGACCACCAAGCTATTCTCATCTCTGAATGTGATGCACTTGACCATGTAACATCCAAAAATCATTTTAGTACACTACTGTAGAATATTATTTTAAGGTGTTTTACATTTGTTTATGCTGTAGTACATTTGCTTTAATGTTGCAGAGATGTACTGCATTCTTTTACGTTGGGTTTGTTTAACTCTGTGAAGCTGTGCTACATTGCCTGTCTAAAACACCTGGTGGTCAAACAAAGAGCTGAATGGCCAATAGCGAGGCAGGAGGAAGGGTAGGTGGCAGGTAGAGAGAATAAATAGAAAAAGAGAGATGGAGGAGTGAGAGAAAGGAGGAGGATATCAGGAGCCACCCAGCTACACAGATACACCATCGAGTAAGAAATAGAGAAAAGTAAAAGCCCAAAGGCAAAAGGTACAGGGGATAATAATTTAAAGTTAAGAAAAGCCGGCAAGAAACAAGCCAAGCTAAGAGCAGGCATTTATAAGTAAAAACAAACCTCCATATGCAATTTACTTGGGACCCGGATAGTGGGCCCTCCGAAAGATCCAAAAGATCAAAAACAACCAATAACACTACACAGTGTCACTGAGCTTATCAAAACATTTTTCAAGCTAAGTATAAGTAAAACTTCTCAACATTTTAGTTTTTCCTCAAAACTGGGACCCTGTCATTGATGCTGTCTTTCAGATGGATTTATAATAAAATATCTGCCAAACACTGAAGTCTAGAAAACTCTTCTATCAACCAATCTTTCAAGCTAGTGCTTCATGAATTGATTGATGGTTCAGCTTACAATGCAAGCAATTGCCTTCCATTTGAAGAGCCGTACTTGAACATCTGGCAGAAAGCCTTTGTGTGTGATGCCAATTCCACACCCGTACTATTAAAAAACATGTCCTTAAAGTACAAAGTTGGTTAAGTAGATGTTTCCCTTGCTTCTTAAAAATGTAACTTTTCTCCTTGATGGTAGATCAAACATTTTTGTTTGTGTGACAATGCTTTACCCACTTCTCTTATACACTGGACATTATAGATGACATGGTACCATTGAGTTGGATGCTGTTTTCTCTTATTTTTGTTATGGCTGGCCAAAACCCCATCAAAAACCACCAACAACAAAAACTGATGACCTCGAGCAGAACACATGAGGGAAAGCTAAACTATCCACCACAATACCCAAACGTCCCAAACTAACTTCCCAAATTCTCGTGATTTTTGTCATGATTTGATTTAGTTGCTTCTATTATTCTAGTCAGATATGTCCTCTGTAGCTGGATCCCAATCCCATCATTTCCCTGTGCCAAGCCCCTAAAACCCTTCTAACACTTTCTAACACTCCCCAAAGCCATTTGGGCTGCACTAGGGTGATTTGTTCTAATTTTCCAAGAACTGTAGAAGCAATCTACTAGGTGCTTCTGTCCTTGACTAGTTGGGTGTAATGCTTGGGATATCTGCTGGCGAACGTCACTATTACATCCAGGCTGAGGTAAAGAATAAATTTTCTCTTTAAAGTCTCTTTGTTGCCATGGCAGACAATATAACCACTCAAGAGTTTAGAACCTTCTTTTGATGTTACAATTGAGGAAATTTGCATGATGTGTATAACATCGCTGGGAGTTCCATGCTTGTAATTTTGTTAACTTTTAGCTTGCTCCTCCTACATTTTCTATCTCTAAAAAAATGGCTTGATCACTATACTAAATATGAGACATTAATTGGATAGAGACCTTGTACACTAAAAATGATGAATTAAACTTCTGAGATACATAACAAGAAATCTGCTAATGACAGACTGGTATGCAAAGTTAATTTTATGGAAATTGGTTATGACAAACTTTTAGCTAGAGCTTTCTATTAAGTCTGTACAGGTACTTTCTGCAGATGATAGGACATCTACAATGGAGAAGTCCAAATTTTCAGAATCAGATGTTAATGATGAGAGTAGGAAACTTATTAATTCCATGAAACTGTAGTAGTAGGTTTCTGGCCTGAACTTTCCAGCCTAGCCTCAAGGTTTAGGCCCACAGACCCACAGACCCACAGAGACACACAGATGCTTACATTAGTTTTAGGCTTATTGGCCTAAGGCCCAGGCATATAACTTGCTAACTCTTTACCCTTAATCTAACCCATGACCCTTATCCTGTTCAGCCATGCAGTACCTTTTCTCAGAGCAGCATAGTTGTCCTCTGCTTCTTCTGGCTTCTCTCTGGCATTCTGCTCTGTTCCACCTGTTCTTAGAGTCTTCTTAGTCTGGTATCCCTGCCCACATTTCCTGTCTGCCTTTGTCCAATCAGCGCTTTTTATTAAACTCATAGGTGGGACAATTATTTACAATGGAACAACCTAATCCCCCTACATGAAATCAGTAGAAAGATTTGCTATTCAAGAGATTCAGACCTTGGAGAAATCAGTGGTTTCTAAATTCCAACAAAGGGAAGATCATTTTTCTGTAAGTAAGAAGGATGTTAAAGCACGAACAACCTTCACCAATACCTTATGGAGTTGGAAATGATTTGCCTAAAGTTGTAAACATACAGGGTTTTCCTTTTTATCCTCCAGTTACTATCCAGAAAAACCAAACAAATGACAATTTTCCAGGAAGGTTTGTAAAATATAATTGGGAACCTATACATATGAGAGATATAAAAGACGTTACTATAAACAGTATTCATTCCACCTATGTTAAACAACTATTAAATGCATGGTCTACAAAAAACTAGGATGCAGCTGTTATTAAATAGTAATTACTAGCTGGTGCTACTAGGTGCTGTCTTAGATTATAGCCAACAATTACAATAGAGAAATTGGCTGAGAGAAGAGGCTAAGGCCACTGAACAATAAGGGAAGATTAGAGGCTTTAACATTTTTCAAGACCATATTCTTGGTGAGACTCACTTTGCTGATATAAAGGTTCAGTCTACCATTGATGAACATACATTACTGTTATGTTGTACTGCAGCTTTGAATGCTTAGGAAAAGATTCTAGAACCAGGACAGACAACTGAGCCATATTCTAAAGTCAGGAAAGGCTTAAAAGAGATGAACATACATTACTGTTATGTTGTACTGCAGCTTTGAATGCTTAGGAAAAGATTCTAGAACCAGGACAGACAATTGAGCCATATTCTAAAGTCAGGAAAGGCTTAAAAGAACCTTATACAGACTTTCTACAGAGATAAACTAAGGCAGTACTCAGAGCAGTGTCAGATCCAGAAGTTAGAAAACAACTAATTCTCTCTTTGTCTTTTGATCATGCTAATTTAGAATGTAAAAGGATGTTTATGCCTCTAAAGATCAGATCAGCGACCCTAGAAGAATGGATTCAAGTTACAGTCAATGCTGAGTCTCTTAATTATAATGATGAGTCTTGGGTAGAATAAGCCATTTATAATGTCATGAAAAGAAATCAAGGTATCAAATGTTTTAATTGTGGTAAACCAGGCCATGTAAGAAGAAAATGTACACAGGGCACTCCTAGAATTAATGTCTCTTCTAGGAATGACCCAACCAGAAGGCCCCTATCTTCTGGATTATGCAGATGAGGTGGCAAAGGTTGACATTGGATCAATGAATGTAGATCTACAAGGGACAAACAAAGCAACCCTTTACCATTGGGAAATGTCTCTTGTGGCCTCTCATGAGAGACCCCCCAAATCACAAGTCTCAAATTCAAACGTGGTCCAATTGTTCCCAGTTGCTGTGGAGGGAAGTCCTCCCCAGGACAATTAGAAAATTCAGTGCCTAACATAAAAAACATACTGCACTGGAAAATAGAAAAAAAATTAAAAGGAGAATAAAAATTTATAAGAAAAACCATAAAATAAATATTCTGGCAGACTTCCATAAATGGACAAAGGCCAAAGTTAAAAATACAAATAGATAACATTTTTATTCAAGGGTTGGTGAGCACTAGGGCTGATATACCAATCATAATCCCATAATCATAGCATTTAGAATGGCCTCTAAAGGAGGCAAATGTTCAATTTCTAGGGATTAGAACCATATCTCTGGTAAAACAAAGCATGAGATGGCTTGAATGCATAGGGCCAGAAGAAGGCTGAAGTAATATTTGGCTATTATAGCAGTGAATCTATTGGGTAATGATCTTCTACAGCAATGGAATACCCAGGTTAAAATTCCTCCAAGTTCAGACATGAACCTATACCATTCATGTTTCTGGGAATGATATTATAAAGTACTATAAAAAAATAGTCACCAACCATTCAGGTTGTACAAAAACAGGGCACAACAGCTGTCAAACTCTTAGAAGTACCAACAATCCTACCATTAAAATGGCTAACTGACAAGCCAGTATGGGTTGAACAATGGTCTACGATTAAAGAAAAAGCAGAAGCTTTAGAACAGCTGGTACAGGAGCAGTTAAATGCTCAACATATTAAAGAACCTACCAGTCCTTGGAATTCTGTACTGTATTTGTTATTAAAAAGAAATCTGGAAAGTGAAACCTGCTGACAGAGCTAAGAACTACAAATAAAGTAATTCAGCCAATTGGCTCGATAGCCTGGAGTGCCCTTGCCCTCTCTATCACCTAGAGAATGGCCTATCATAGTTATTGACTTAAAAGATTATTTCTTTATTATACTTGTGCAAGAACAGGACAGGGAAAAATTTGCCTTTACAAACACACTTATAATAACTCTCAGCCAGTTAAGATATATCAATAGAAGGTTCTTCCATGGTAATGTTTAATAACTTCACCCTGTGCCAATATTTTGTACAAAAACCACTGGAAATAGTTCATGCACCATTTCTAAAATCTATAATTTACCACTATATGGATGATATCTTATTAATAGATTTATAGTTAGATACTTCGAAAAACATGTTCCTAGAAGTAAAGAAAGTTTTGCCTCTCTGGGGATTACAAATTTCCCCTGAGAAGATACAAAGAGGAGATTCTATTATTTAAGTTGTAAAATAGAGCTATAAAAAATTAGGATACAATAGGTACAATTTAGGAGACATTGATTGCAGACTCTTAATGATTTTCAGAAATTGCTAGGGAATATCACTAATTTACTATCCATTGGTGGGGTAAAAAGGATCAATTATTACATTTGGCCAAGACCCTAAAAGGTGACAAGAACTTCAATAGTCCTAGAGAATTATCAGCTGAGACTGAAGAATTGGTTTATGTGGGAAAAAATTACAAGGGACATACATGGATTGTATGAATCCAGAGCTTAACTAGATTCTGGTTATAATATCCTCTAGATTATCTCCAACAGGCCTCCTGATGTAAAGGAAATATACTGTATTAGAATGGATATTTCTGCCACATAGGCCAAGTAAAAAATAAACGTGTAGAAAATATTTCTGACTTGATTTTGAAAGTAAAATTAAGGTTTTCCAATTGAAAAGAATGGACCCAGTAGAGATTGTAGTACCTTTAACTAATAGAAAATTCCTAATGTGAAAGGATAATGAATATTGGCAAAGAGATTGCAGTAATTTTTTGAGAGAGATTAACACCTGTTTTCCTGAAAGCAACAGAATAGAATTCCTAAGAAGGTCAAATTGGATCATTCTCTCACATCGTATAACAAAAAGCAATTTTTGGAGACTTTACATTCTATACTGGTACAAATAAATCAGGAAAGGCAGGATATAAATCAGGAGACTTAGGTAAAGTAGTTCAAAGCCCTTACAATTCTGTACAAAAGTCAGAATTGTATGCATTTTTTGGTACTAATGGATTTTATAGGATCCCTTAATATAGTTACTGACTCTCAATATGCAGAAACTGCTGATTTCATTCCTGATAAAAACAGAATTGACTTCATTATTTATACAATTATAGGAAATTACTAAAAATAGATATCATCATATATATGAGCACATCAGATTCCACAAGGGTCTGCAAAGTCTTCTAACACAAGGTAATGATGATATTAATCAGTTGTTAATAGGAAATGTTCTGGAGGCCTTAGATTTCATAGGAAACATCACATTAATAGCAAAGGATTAAACAAGGGCTTTTCCATCACTTGACACCAAACCAAGGAAATTGTAAAGAAATATCCTACTCACCCCTTCTATAACCAAACACCATTATCTGCAGGAAGAAATCATAAAGGGATGCAAAGAAATGAGATTTGGCAGATGGATCTGCTTTATTTTGCAGAATCTGGAAAATTGAAATATGTACACATATCATTGATACTTGTTCAGGATTTCAATGGGCAACTTCTCTGAGTTCTGAAAGGGTTGATTTTGTAATTACACACCTTTTGGAAGTCATGGTCATTATGAGAAATACCTGTACAAATTAATGCTGACAATGCTCCAGCATGTTTCCTAAAAGATGAAACAGTTTGAGTATTATAATATAAAGCACATTATATATTGTGTACCATACAATCCTACAGGACAAGCATTTGTGGAAAGTTCTAATCACACCTTGAAAGAAATGCTTCATAGACAGAAAGAAGGAACGAAATCACCCAGAGATAGATCGCATAATGCCTTACTAACCCTGATTCTTTAAAAATGCTGATGAGAAAGGAACAACAGCTGCTGAGAGACATTGGATAACAGAAAAAACTTCTGAGCTATACCAACCTGTTTACTTCAAGCATATGCCAACCTCAAAATGGAAACCAGGATATGTGCTTCATTGGGGAAGGGGTTTTGCATTTGTTTCTGTAGGAGAAGAAGAGCTATGGGTACCAGCAAAATTAATAAAAATTTGATTTGAAAAAGAGACATCTCTTGAAGAGGAGAAATTAGGCTCATTCATCAATATGACAATTTAATAAGTGGTAAGGAAAACTCACTTAACAAGGGTTGGGGCAAGATTTCATTTTTGTCTTTAGAGAAAGATAGAAATAGCCATTTTAACAAAGTTAAAAAAGACCCTGAGCACCTAGATGTCTAAGGCTGGAAGGAAATCAATCCTGAAAGGTTTACAATAAAAGGAATATAAGGCCTGGTGGTACCCCAATATGCAATACAGGGTAAATTCTCATTCTTTAACATCTATATTATTTTACTGTTTAAAAAATTGTGATCCAAATTCAATTACAAGTCAAGCTGACTTTGGAGTTGGAGTAAGTGGCTTTCTCCTTCTCTAAACCCAAGCACATTGTTTAAAAAAAATTCAGAGATTCTGTCTCACATCAGAAAAGCCACCTAGTGTGAGACCGAAGACAGTCAAAATTTATAGGAACTATTGTTACTATAATTTTATTTCTAATTCTATTTCTCTCTGTACTTATTCATTCTTGACATTTTAAAACTTTCTTCGCATATATTTCTCTCTAAAATATGTAAAATTTTCACTTAATATCAATGATGTTTAGGTTTTCCACTGTAAACAACAAATTCTCCTAACAGCAATCTCCAAAGAAAGAAGATGGGGCCCCATCACAATGATTCTACCTGGCTTGTTATATTTTTTTAAGCTGGTGTACACCACTTGATGACTGATTCTGAATTACAGTTGCAAGATGGCTTACTATGATTATCCATCATATTACAATAACAAGAACTCCAGATAGCCTTACCTAGTACCATAATACTGGTCATAAATGTTTATAGTCAGTTCTTTGAGACTTAATCACTGTCTTAGATTGTACAGGACTCCACAGACATCAAGAAGCAATACTGTGACAAACTGTACCCCTCTCCCTTCTAAGGGTTATGGATAATTATCATTCTGGTAGAGTGGTTATAAGTTATATTTGGGCTGAGAGTGAAACAATAAAAATAGACGCAGGAATCCCTTTTAAAGAAGAAAAAGGGAGTAGATAGGACAAATATAGGTAGATTATTGTAGCTACTTGTAAATAGTTTTTAGTCAAATATTAGCCATAGACAATTTTCATGTGCTTCTACCTCTTTTTAAAATATTTTGTACATTAATGCATATTAAGCATATTGTTATCAACTATAATATACAATTTCTACCTTTGCTTAATTATATTTATCATACTATATATATATATATATATTCTATAATTTTGTATAATGATACATACTTAGGATACTGTTATTATTTTGCACTATATATTTTTACCTCTGCTTAAGAAGGTTGTATGATTGCCATTCTTGAGTCATTGTCCCCAAACTGTCCATCTGTTCATAGACTGTCTACTTTTTACAACGTAAGCCTTACACTTTTGGATAATAAAAAATACAGATCATAGTTACCTATGTTTGCTATGTATTATTCATATTAATTAGGTCCTTCAGATATATAGTAGAATATGTCAGATAGACAGGTGTCTTCAAACACTTCATAGACCTAGAGAATATGGCTTTTAAATGTTTTGTTACTCAAAATTCAGCTTGAGAGACACAGTTGCTCATGGCAACACTATTCCTTTCCCGAGATGATATTGGTATCAAAGACACTCCACTTGGAGTTTGTCTTCCTTGGCAGATAATGGCCTGTTGGGCAAAGAGCCACCTTGTCTCAACTGCTGGCAGTACGTAAGTATGATGACCAATCTAGATGAACAGGATTTAAGATAAAAGTCTGTTTAAATCTACCAAGACATGATAAGACAGTTTCTCAATATAATCTGCTTCTGAAAAAAATCTGTTATTCTAGGCCATTAGCCAAAATTTGGATGCTCCATCCTTGCAGAAAAGCTGTGAGTGGGCAGGTGGCTGTTGGTGTTCTCTCTTACTAAATTTCAGAATTTGCTCGTTCATACTTCCAGCTTACTCAGGTAATATATTTTCCTTCTCAGGTCTTTGATGGGGTTGTAGATAGCTTCAGTTATAATCATTTCCTATCTCAGCTTACGAGCATTTAGGTGCTAGATTCATATTATTCAAGACAGCTTTAGAGTGATCTCCACATCTTGCCACACGTTGGTATTCTGGACATTTACTGTATGTTTGTGTCTGTTGTGCTTCTAGCTGTAGTTTAATCTTGTTTATATCATTGCCCCTTTCCTCTTCTGGACATCATTTGATAGTTGTTTCTATTACATATATTTTTATAGATAGGTTTAAAACTTTCTTATTAAGACAAAAGGGGGAGATGTAGTGGGATTCAAGTATGGCCTCTAGGCCAGTGTAGGTATGGGAGTCACCTATGACCTTTGAGGCTGTAGCTTTGAGGCATGCCTGGGAATGGCTTAAAGATCCACAGTTTTCTCTCTGCTTTCCCACTGCTTCGAAGGAAGACCCATTCTGTCCACATGGGTGGATCATTCCAGCCTTCCCACCATTAATTGTAAGTTGCTATTGGACCCCTTTAATAAATATTAATCTGTCAATTCGTGGCCTGTGATTAATATCCGACTATACAAAGCAACCTAGCCTCCTTTTTACCCTTTATTGGCCTTCTCTAGAGAGTCTCTCATAGTGTATCTCACGATTTGCTGCCCTGCTTTAGACAGGACTTGGGTTACTCTGATGAGCTCACAGATCTGTATTTCCTCCTCCATGCAGATCCCTATTGTCTAGACCCTGTCTCACACATTCCTGCTTCTTCATCAACTTTATAGGCTGGCTTCTGTTTTCAAAGGCCTACCAGCTGTCCATGAAGCCACCAATCTATGAGGGGCACTCCATATTCACATCATGGGAGCTGGAAATAACAAAAAAGTCCCAAGTGTCTTTCTGGTCTCTCAAATGAAAGCTTGAGTTGAATAATTTCAATTCTTGTTCAAAAATTGGCGAAGACTATAAAACATTAAAAATCACCATGACAAAAACACCAGGAATTTTTAGTTTCATAAACTATTGTGAGGGAAATGAGTCATTTTATTGAAAATTCCTTAGGACTGATTACTATATTAATGTAAATCCATGAAAAATAACTCACTTATTTACTAAAGGAATCTCGCTACTAAAAGAACTCTCTGAAATTTGCATTACAGGCATGTTGCACACAAAGTCATTTATTTTGTTGACTTAAATACATTGCCTACGACCACAGATCTACTTAATTTGGGAAGATTAAGTAGTTTCTTCTTCACAAAAATGACTCAGTATTTCACTTGAGACTTATTTAGAAGGTGTCAGCATAACCCTCGTGAGAAAAAAAAAGTAGGTCAACTTTTCAGAAAATCAAATACACACTAATTCTAACTGAGAGAGAGAGAAAAAAAAAAACACCCAGTATTTCTTGAGTTAATTCTTTTGAAGGTTCATGAGAAAGAAACTTGATAAAAACAATAAAGAGTTTCTTCCACCCTGTTTGAGTAAAAATAAAGATTTTTAGCTGCTAGATTTATGGGCTTAACACCCAGGATGTACTTGATGCCCGAAAGCCATTCACTGCTTTATTATCACCCATAAAGTCTAGCTTGGATTGAGGAATACAAATTTCCACTTAATCATGTCATCTCATCAGCTCCCTTTTTATTATCTGAGTTGGCATTGCTTACATGTTCCTCCTAGTGATTTCAGCACTTCAAAATGATGCATTACTACAATAGTGGTTTGCACGTATTCTTAGAAGTTTGCAATTTCTCCCAGACAAAAGCATCAGTCATCTATATGCAACATGGATCATAAACCTTTCACATTCATCATCATTCAAAGATAAATGCATCCTTAAATAAATGGCCTTTTGAAATAACAAAAGGCTTTTATAGTAAAAGCCTCTCTATAATGCATCAGGTCAATTCTGTTATCAAAAATGGCCATAAATATTTCCAAAAGGACAAAAATGAAAAAAGTTATCTTTTCTGCAATAGTTGAACATTTGCCAGCCCCAAATTTTCTCCCACAGTAATCTTTTATTTATATAATTTATTAATTATTATATACTTTTATTAATATTTATATTTATATGACAGCTCTAGAATGGCACAATGGGGGCCCACTCAGTCAGTCATCATAAAGCTTTAGTCAGGTCATTGTGTTTCAATGCAAATCTTCTACTTTTTTTTTTTTTCCATTAAATTCAGTAGCTGCCCTAATCTGCAATTGCAGCTCCCCAGCTACCAGTAGCAATTTGGTAGCACTGGTCTTAAGCAGGCAGGATTCTCTTCCCTCAGGCCCTGGCTCTATCACAGCCGATTAAAGGGAACTTTACCTAGAGCTCCATCCTTCTATAGAACTCCGGATTCAAAGGTTGTGGTGAAATTCTGCTAGGACAGGGAGGCTCAACAGCAAGAAGCTACCCTCCTCTCCTACCTAGTGTCTCCCCCAAAACAGCACATTCTTCTGCTCAGCCCCTATTTGAGAACCCCAGCTACATGTTTTTCCTCCTTACTACTTCCCGTCAGCTAGTTGCTGACTCAGACTACTGTTCCCAGCTTAATTTTATTTAATCAAACTCATGTAACTTGTCTTTGAGTCATTAAACAAACATTTCACAGCATAAATGAATGTAACACATCTTAAATTAATATTCCGCAACATCCTGTTTACCTGATGATGTTAGTTAACAATTCTTCAAGAAAGCAACTAACTGCCTTATTTCTAGAAATGTTCCATGTAATTAAAAACTTTAAAAATTATTTACTTAAAAGCACACACACACACACAGGGCTCAGCTATTAAGAGCAATCGCTGCTTTTCCAGAGTTGTGTTGTCCAGGGAGCCAGTCACCAGCCAAACAGGGTTCAAAGGGAAGCCACGGAATTGGCACATACTAAACATTTTTATCTAAGGGGGTTTAGGAAAACAGGCACACATACTTTCTCTTGGTGGTTTCCTTCTCTATTTTTCTGTATTTTTTTGTGTATGTTCTTTCTATTGTATACTTTTCCTACAGTTTATATACCCCAACAAAGTTTTTTATTTTAAGAATTACAATGTGCTTACATTCTGTTTTTCAAGTGAATGATTACAATGAATACAAAACAACAGTAAAACCCAGCATGTTTTCCATGTTCCTTACAGGATTAAACATTTACGTATTATAGGAGAAAAACAAATTTTCCTAAGAATTCACATACATTCATGCCCAAGAAATTTATTATATATTAACCATGTATGCAAGCAAGATATTTTTCTCCTTTACTGGCAGGCTGCTGTTTTGTAGTTACAAAGAAACGGCCAATTACTTTATTACTTATTTTGAAAGGTAATCTTATAAGAAATCATAAAGGAATCACAAACCTAAACTTCTATATATGAAAAAGAATCAGTTAGCTCTACTTTAAATCTTTAGGATACATACTCATTCACCAGTAACTTTTTATATCAGTAAGGGTAAATGTGGGCACAAGGAATTACTCATCACCTTTGGTGATATCTTGTGGTGATATTTTGTGTATACTCTAACAAATAAACCTTGCCTGAAGATCAGCGGGCAAAGCCAGACAGCAGTTAAGTTAACCACAGAAGCCAGGTGGTGGTGGTGCACACCTTTTATCCTAGCACTTGGTACCTCACGCCTCTGCTCCCAGTGGTTGGGAGGCAAGGAGCCTTTAATCCCAGCACTAAGGAGATTGAGGCTGGACCTGATATTGCTGGGTGGAGAAAGGAATATAAGGTGGGAGGAGGCAGGAGCTCAATCCTTTTGGTCTGAGGATTTGGTCCAGGTAAGAAGTCTCTGGTGGCTGTTGCTGGGTTTCTCTGATCTTTCAGCATTTACCCTGATATCTGGCTCCAGGTTTTTATTAAGATGAATTAGGATTTGCGCTAATGTCATCAACCACTCCTATCAAGAAAAAAAGTGTTCCAGTTACTAATAATTGGGCTGCTTTGTTCTTGTTCCTTGACCTTAAAGAGTTCTGCGTTCAACTATGTGCCTTTCTAAAATGTTAGATTGTCTTCTTGGGTTTTTCAAAGCTCTTTGACAGAAACATCTTGGTCTAACTTTAAGTTATTTTCAAAGCTCTGTTTCAACTATGTTGTACCCTGAAACCTGTGAACACATCTCCCAACATTAAAATTAGAATTTAAACTAACTGGGCTACTGGGGCTTCACTTGTTTTTCTTAATCATTAACCTAAGCCACCATCTATAGACTCATGTGTTCTAGCTGCGTGACACTTCTTTGTTTTATTTTTTAATCATCAAATTCTATTAAAACTAACATTATTATTACAGTACAGCTTAAGAAAAATCATCTTCAAAACAATCCACAGATAAGAGTGCCCAACAGAATGGGATGTTTCCATGAGATAAACACATTACCCATTTACACTACCTCACACCCATTCACACCATGCCAGACACCAGAGAAAGATAGCATCAGCAAACAGTTAAAGGCATAGCAGAATCAAAAGACATTTTAGGGTCTGCGGTCTCGGGGCCTTGTCTATCTCAGGTTCATCTGTCAGGGATTTGCCTCAAGATGGGCTGACACCCTGGAGTCAACTGCCATCTGCTGCTCCTCTGACATTGCCACTGGCGCCAGATCGCCTGTGTTTAGTTCCTAGAACCTGCAGTGGTGGTTCACAACTGCTTTTTTCCTACAGCTCCAAGAAATCCAATATTCTTTTCTATCTTCATGGCCGCCCACCCACACAAAGCACATACACTCACACATAGATACTACATATGTATATATACATACAACACTTTAAAAAACCAATACTTTAATACCCAAAGCTTGTGTATGAGGATCAGATCCATGGTTATGTCTCCTGGAACAGATACTTATCCCTGATACAGAAAAGAGGGAAACTGGCAGCTTTAGACCCTGGGGATACATTCCCTGAGGGAAAGTTCCATCAAAGCTTATTCACGATAAATGGTTGGCTTGTGCCATAGCCTCAAAGTTTCTGGGGGTAATCTGGTGCTGGAGATGGAGGAAAATGACTTCAAAATAGGGCATAAGCTAGTTACAGAAATATCCAAAAGCTTTGCCTTTGAGTAGATTTTACTTTACTTGAGGAATAGAGGTAATTAACAAGTCAGATAAACTATGTCCAGTGATCACAGTCTACGAGTTGTAGGAGGTAAGAAAGATAGTAATAGATTGGGGGGGGGGGTAGGATGTTAGACCTAAGCTGAAAATGAATAGAGGGGTTAGCCTTGGGAAATGAAGTGAGAAAGAGACTCCCAAAAGAGGAAGGTTAGACTTTGCTTGATGTCTCTAAACAATGAGAATCCCTCTGAAATTGGAATGTGTAAATGTTGATGCAGAAAATCTAGTTTAGCACTGCTCTCCTAGCCATCGATTGTGTCGATTCATTTGAAATAAATAAAATAATAATAAAATTTAAGAAGCAAATAATGTGTGTATGAAGGTTAATAGCATGCGCATGGAATTTCTATGAATTTCAATGCAAATTGCAGCGTTTCTGGATTTTCTGGAACAATGTTTAAGCAAAAAGCTATCATGATTAGGGGGAGGGGGGCTCAGTGGGTAAAGTGTTTACTACACAATTATGAGGACCTGAGCTCTGATCATCAGACCCATGCAGTGCTAGACCAATGAATATGTGCACACACATACATGCATATGCATATATGTACACACATCCACACATATACACACATATATTTTTAAGTTTCTGGCATTTGTCCTGTAACATATGTGCTAGAATAACATGCCTGCATCTGAATCATGTTTTCTGGCATTTCACTCACTCACACCATAGAATAAACATTGTTTGTTCATATGTTCTCAATTTTTGGCTTAGAATTTTAGTCCTCTGTTCAGGGGGCATATAGAAGAAAAGAATCATCTGGAACAAGCTAGCGCTGTCAGTGCATTTTATTTTACTGTGTCATTGCTTTAATATGTTTTATGGATAAGCATTTTCCAATTTATTTTAATGCTTTTCTCTGCATGAAGACATGACTATAGAGAGAAAACCAGGCGGCTCTCTCAAGTGAACCTGACTTTCCAAACAGTGATGTTAAAAGTTGTCTATGAGGAAACATCTTTTGTTACGGTGTTCTTAAATTATGTGCTTGTTTTTACTGTGACTTCACTTATCTCCTAATATTGTCTCAACACCAGTACTGTTTAGAAAAAATAGCGTAAACATGCTTCTAAGAAATCTAGTTTGTTTTATTATTAACAGCATAACTGGCTCAATTATAACAAAAAAGTTATAGAGTAAGAAAGCAAGCACTCTGTGTGTTCATTTATTTTCCTGGTCCTTAACAATCCCACTTATCATTTTAGCAGAACCAAGATAAACTTCTGAACCCCCCAGCCCCAGACTTTGCTTTTAATAGTTCCTGGGTGCCTAGAGGTAGACTTTCACCAGCACAGATGATGAAGTTTGGTGGTTCTCAGGCCTTGGTTATCGCTGCACAGCAGGCTAGGATCATGCTCACAATACTAGATAATTAGGGTCAGTTTTCCATGTACAGGAGTATCAGAGTCAGAATTTCTAAGAATAGCATCATCTTAATTATTATGAGTCCATCAAGGTGCTAGATATTCAGTTTTATCTGATTTATTATACACAACATACGATGTGTATGTGTACATGCATTGTCTTTGTTCTCATTTCTCTAGAGAAATTAGAGCTCCAATATATATATATTTGGTGTGTGTGGGGTTAGAGACAGGGTTTCTCTGTGTAGCTTTGGAGCCTGTCCTGAAACTCCCTCTGTAGACCAGTCTGGCCTTGACCTCACAGAGATCCACCTGTCTCTGCTTCTGCACCACCAACACCCGGCTTCAAGCTGAAATTTTAAAGGCACATAATAGAAGGCTGCAGAATTTATATCCTGTGTTCAGATGCTAGGCTGCTGCTGAGTACCAGTGGGCTGGTGGTGCCTGGTGATGGTAGTTTCAAGTCCTGCTATGAGAAGCCTGGGTAAGTGGAGTGCAGGAAGCTGTAGGGATACCCCAAGACAAGACTGCAGACCACCAGCAAAGCTCTGCATCACCTCAGAGACAGCGAAGTTCTTGCCTGACAAACATCATTCCGAACAATTCCAAGAAGAAGACAGGTGCAGTTTTCAACTGCCAAGATGATGGTTGACAGCAAGGCGAAAAGAATCGGTGAGTCTAACAGTGATGACGCAATGGGACTATGACCAAACTGCCAGATGTTCTGCTCAATACGGCAAGTTGTACTGCTTAGAATAATGAATGATCCACATTTCTGAACTTTTGGCTGACCTTAAATATTAAAATTGAGCTCTTCTTACTTAGTTTTAAACTTTAAAGAAAGATTCCCATAATAAATTAGAGGATTAATTTTTTCTGTTTTGGGCAGAGGTAATGAAGATGCTAGAGAGTACAACATTTCACTGTCATTTTCTTAGATCGTTACTGTTTTAAAATGATAAAAAGAATAGTCACAATAAGCCCTATTAAATTAAAACCATCCAATTAATAATCTCAATGTGATAACAATAGGCTAGTATTAAATCAACACAGAATTAAATATCAACAGGATGGGCCCTTGAATAATTTCTTTCCTGTATAATTATGTCTAAAGTGTCTAGTTTTTAAGCTTGCTCTTAGACTGAAAGAGAATTAGATTGGTAATTAAGATGAAATCATTTAGGCTAGGCAGGATGGCACACGCATGTAATATCAGTGCTTCAGAGGCCGCAACAGGATCCAGGCCAACCTGTATTCCATAGGAAGACCATCTCCAACAAAACAAACCTAACAAGTACAACAACAGAAACCATGGTTACGTTTAAAAGCCCAAGGCCCTTTGAGACACACCCACTCTAAAGCAATAACAGGGAAATTCAGTCTCGGTGACTAAAGACATGAAAGATGGACCTGGTACCAGCAGGCAGACTCATTTGGTGAATCCTTGAACAGTAATTGGGCAGAAAGAGAGATAATTGGCTCCTCACGATGACTGCCAGTGCCAATGAACTTAATGCAAACAGGAAGTCTTTTTTATGGTGTGAGTCTAAATGGCATCTAATTTATCATCCACAAGTCTCCTATACGGTTTTATTACTGCCTCCCCACCCCGTGACCAGCAATGGGATTCAGTGAGATTAAAATCAGGAACATGCTTTCCTCCCTCCCATTTTCTCCCCACCCCACATCCATCTTTCATCTCCCTCCATCTCCTCTCCCACCCTCCTTTGCCCTCCCTCCCTTTCAATAGAGAGAAGATGATGAACAATCACGGAAGATAACCAAGGCTGGATGCCTGTAAAAGGGAGCAAAGACACCAACAATGGTATCTGAGATGATGGCCACAGCATCACTGGAAACAGACAAAAGAAAGAGCCAGGTTTACATACTTTAAAATTGGAGCAAACCGTACCCCCGGAAGGAAACCTTTTATGCTGATTCTTGTGAACAGAAGCCACCTATGTGTATTTATTTATTTATGGTGATGCCTTCGGTCCAGACTTCTGCTATAAGCACTGAGAGGTGGAATCTGATTATTATTATTATTATTATTATTATTATTATTATTATTATTATTACTACAAAGGAGAAATCTCACCACCAGAGAAATCAAGGAACTTGCTATTGATGGCTACCAGCAGTACTGACAGAAGAATCCATATCTATGCCTCTAACGCCTAATATTCTTTCTATCATTCTACATAAATTGAATGTGGTCATTCTGAGGAAATGCAGGTTTGGGACCTGTATCTGGGTAAAGGATCTGATTATAGATAAGTCAGCCTGAATATGGAAAGCAACTGGCTGAGAAGCCAACATATCAAAAGGGGCTTAGAAGAAACCTGGGGACTGTTTCCTATACTGTCTGTTTGCAGAGATAAGATTTACATCTATTGTCTGAACTTGATAACATGCGAAACTGAATTCCCACTGCTGCTTTTGCAGTTGGGTTTTCTATGATGACAAAAGGATGTCATAGTAATCAAGGCAAAGAAGAGATATTTGGAGTTCTGCAAGAGTTTCTCTATTGCCAACTGTGCAGAAAGAGAAAGAACCCCAAAGGAGCATTTTTATTGACCACCATTTTACTAGTGACTTAAGAAAGAAGAACTGCTCCATAGTTGGGCCCCACTCTAACCAGCTCTCATTGGCTCTTTTTGAAACACACTATTTAGCTTCTGACAATATTTTATATCAAGGTCCACAACAAAGACTTGATGTCTTGTGCTTCCTTGATTTCTGGCAAAACTTTGGAGGGCCTAGTCACAAGTTCCTCTCCCAACTTTGTCCCCAAGAACAAGGGTCCCTAGATGCCCTCCTACCATGCACTAGTAGAATGTGGAACTTTTCACACAAGTGAAAAGTTCTAGAGCCTCCTCCAGCCTGGCTGTTCACTCTATTCCTGGTGCAGCCCTGCTGGGCAGGCTTTATTCTTTCCCCCCAAACTCTAAGTATATATGCAGTTCACAAAATGCTATCAGTCTTCTCTATTCCATGCTAGATTTCATGTGCTCAGGGATCCCAGAATCCTGAATCAGGATCCTTTTCCAACCAATGAGATCTACAGAGGACAGTTAAAAAGTGTCATGTCCATAGTAACTCTCTAATCGTTTCCTATCTCTTTAGGAGACAATGACCACCCCATTTAGGATACTCCAGCGATATATATTTTTGGTTGTGAACCTAGTCTTTAATGGCTGAGCCATCTCTCCAACCCTCCAACAATATATAAATTAACTACTGTATATGTTCACATAACAGCTCATGAACTTACAGAATATAATAACTTCAAACTCATCAAACATTTAACACCTTTATGTCTAATATTAAATCAAAATGTTATATCTTTGAAATTGTTCTACAGCAGTCATTGCAGGGTTTTGCCAGCTCTACTATATTACATTACCAAATTTTAGTTTAGTTGGATAGTATGTTTTGGATAGAAACATTTCAGCATTTGAGTCATTTTATAAAATAAGTAACACAACACTCAGGAAATATTTATGAGACATACATATGCTTTTTAAAAAATGCTGAAAACAAAAGCTCAGAATATGACTCAACACCACTCCATGAGCTATCAAGATACATATGTATAATGGCATCGCATATGTATTACTGTTGACTTCACAGCAAATCCTCATCCATGTTTACTATTGCACATAAGACATAAGACCCTTTTATTAGTTGCCTACAACGTCTTGGAGATTCATATATGTGTGTGTGTGTGTGTGAGTGTGTGTGTGTGTGTGTGTGTGTGTGTGTGTGTGTGTGTGTGTGTGTGAAAGATACCCGTGGGGGCCAGAAGAGTATGTTGTATTCCTTGGAACTGGAGTTATGGGCATCTTTGAACCTCCTGTGAGTGCTGAGGACTGAACCTGGGTCCTCTGCAAGACATCAAGTGTTCTTAACTGCTGAACCATCCCTTTTGCCTCTCTTTTATATTTTACAATGGCATCAATATTAGTTAAGTTATGCTTAGGTGTGTGTGTTTCCCCTATAAGTTACCAAGTCACTGCGGTTGTTCAAATAGTAACTTTGTGGTTTATTAAAGGTCTATTTCCTTGTTATTAAGTTGGGAACATAACAATACATCTGTGTCAGAAGGTCACAGTAGGAATTATGGGTAGAAAATACATAAAGTATTAGTACATTGTTTACTACAGTTAATTGCACAACACATTTAAGCATCATAATTAGTAATAAAATGATGCCATTGCATTGGCCTTATTTATTTAGTACATTATAGGCCATAAGTAGACTGTCATGTAGGCTCCTATGAGCCTGAGGGAAATATTCTTAAGTTTCTAATTTCTTGGGACAATGTCTATTGGCTCCATCTATATTTGTGTTTTACAGCAGAGGCTTTCTGCCGCAATAATGCCAACTTTATAGAATGTGGAATATGAATGTATCTATTAGTTCTTGGATTAGACTTTGCCAAGAGTGAGAATATGATGCCAATGCATTCTAATTATTGCTTATGCCTCTGATTTGGACACTACATACTCATCGGTCGACACAACTCACGTTCTAGGTGAAAATCTTACTTTTGTGTATTACATCCTACTGGCAGGTTAAAAGAACACCAACTAGCATTCTGCTTCAGTTCTATGTGACTTCAGCGGACAACTTTGTCAAGATGCGGAGGGAAAACCACATAACAAGAACAACAATAATCAAAAACACAACAACAACAAAACCCCAAACAGAACTCACAACCAAGAGGGACAATGTCTCGAATACCATTGTATCTTGAGTATAGTTTTAACTATCAAAAGATGAAAATAAAACAGTTAAAAACCAAATGAGAAGTGTCTTTGGTTACTTTTCTCTTGCTTTGTTAAGACCAGTGGTTCTCAACCTTCCTAATGCTGGGACTCTTAATACAGTTACACATGTTGTGCTGAGCCACAACCATCTGATTGTTTTGGTTGCCACTCCATAACTGTAATTTTGCTATTGTTATGAATCATAATGTAAATATTTTTGGAGATAGAGGTTTGCCAAAGGAGTCTCAAGCCAGAAGCTGAAAACCACCCTTGTGGAGGGCTGAGAGTCTATCATCACATCAGGGAAGCACGGCAGCAACTGGCAGGCATGGTGACTGGGGCAGCAACCCGAGAGCTCACACCTTAAACTACAAGCAGGAGGAGCAAACTGGGAATGGTGTATCACTTCTGAAACTTCAAACTCCATCCTCTGGGACATTCTTCCTCTAATAAGGCCAACTGGGGACTAAGTGTTCGAATGCCGGAGCCTACAGAAGGTATTCTCATTCATACCACCACAAGAAGCATTGTTATATAACATGTAGAAATTGTCTCCATCCGAGGAAACCTAATTGTTCTCTCACTCTTAAGAGCAATATTCAGCCAACTGCTATGCTTCTGCCTGGGCCATATCAATATGAGTGGCCTTACTGTCACCTGGGGCCATGGTGTTGTCCGGAGTGGCCTGTGCTGTCACCTGAGGCTATGGTATTGTCCAGACCATGGGTCCATGGCCCTCTCCATGTAGGGCCCATGTTGATATCTGTGCCTCTTGATACCTTTAAAGAGCATGCCAATGCCCGGAGTCTGGGCTGCCACCTGGAACCATGTTGTTGTTCAAAGGCTACACTGTCACAGAGGCAATACTGATCTGGGTGGCCTGTGCTGTCACCAGGGTCAGGCTGCTATTGAGGACCATGTCTCGGTCTATGGTCCTACCATAGCCAGGGTCTGTGGTCCATGGTAACAACAAAGGCCACATGGATAACTGGGGTCTGTACAGCTACCTGAGACCCTGTTTGTGTCTGAGGGCCTTACTGCCACAGAGTTCATACTATTCTGGGAGGCCTGTGCTGCCACAGAGTTCATACTATTCTGGGTGGCCTGTGCTGCCACCAGGGTCATGATGACATCTGGGCTATGTCTAGGTTTGTGTTTCTACTGCATCTGTGGTCTTTAATGATGTTCACGGTTCATATTACCACAGAGAGTCACAGAAACCATATCTGTTGAAATCTAAAGGCTGTGATGAGCTGGCCTGCCCCCCACTCACCCTGGGATAGCTGGCTCTGCTCCTGCTGGACATTACAGCAGGAGAGCTGACTTTGTGTCCCCTCCTCTCATGGAAGAGATAGCCCTACACTCAGGAGAGATGGCCCCACCCCTCACCATGGGCATTGGAGACCTGGTCTGCCCCTTGTTTGAGAGACTTGGTCATAGTGGCCCAGACCGACCAGCTCAGCTATGACCCAGACCTGTATCTTAGGTCTTGGGTTGCCCCACCCTAATGTCTACCCCTTCTGCGACCCACTAGAGTACAGGAAGGGACTGGTCCTGCAGAACAATAACAGCAGGATCTCTATGACTTAGGACAACAACAGGATGTCAGAGAGGAGTTCCAGTGAGGGTCCAGTAATGATGGAGGGCCAGAGACCTGAAGCAGACCAATGACTTGTTGCAGTGAACACTTGTGGGTGGGGCTGCTTGGACAAAAGGGTGTACTGTGTGACACACTGCAGCACCCAGTGCCGCTAGGATGAATAAAGAGGGCTTGGAAAAACAAAGGAGCAAGCAAGGTGTTCTTTGTGTGCTTGTTTGTTTTGTTTTCAGCTGATATTTTTGGGGGGTGCTTTTGTGAAGAGATGCTACAGGAGTGATGGGAGGAAATGGAGGGCCGGGGAGATGAGAGGGATTGGGGTACATGATGTGAAATTCCCAAAGAATCAATAAAGAATTATGTTAGAGAGAGAGAGAGAGAGAGAGAGAGAGAGAGAGAGAGAGAGAGAGAGAGAGAGAGAGAGAGAGAGAGAGCAGCGTTCAGGTTTCTGGGTATAGTGGCTCATGCCTTTAATTCCAGCGCTTAGGCAGAGGCAGGTGGATCTCTGTGAGTTCGAGGCCAGCCTAGTCTACAGAGTGAATTCTAGGACATCTAGGGCTACCCAGGGAAATACTATCTTAAATAAGAAAGCAAACAAGCAAGCAAGCAAGCAAGCAAGCAAACAAACAAACAAACAAATAAATGAATAATAGCATGCAAGGCTGGAAAGAGGACTCAATGGTTAAGAGAACTTCCTGTTCCCAGAGAGTACTGGACTTTGGTTCCCAGCACTTACGTCTGGCAGCTCACAACTGCCTGTACCTCCAGCTCCAAGGGATATAGCTCTTCTGGACTCCTGTGCACTTGCACATATGTGTATACCCCACCACCAACCTGACCACTAATATTATTAGTTATTTTTAATAATAATAATAAACAGCACCTAGCACCCCATTTTTCCTATATCAAGAAGACATTAATAAAACAAATCACTCCATAGAACAATGAACTGAACTATGACCCGGTGACGATCATGCCCCTGCAGATTAGAGCCAGACACCCTAATTCTAAGACTATGACACTCTAATGTCTAATTCTAAGACACTCTAATTCATAGACACTCTAATGTCTAATTCTAAGATATGTAAGCAACATGTTTTAAAGAACTTTTTGCTCAAGTGAGAATGTCTTTGCTTCCTTCACTTTACACTAAGTCAGAATCTCCAGAGTCTGATCTGTATTTATGCCTTGGAAAGAACTCCAGGTCAGTTGAAAGACCAATCATGATCTGACCTCTCACATTCATGGCAACCCAGAAATCATCTAACTCTCTATGTCCATGATTTTTAGTTTTGCTTGTTAGTTGCTTTAGTCATGAAATTATTTTCTAGACCATTTTGTGAAGAAAAATCACACAAGTTTGATACAAGGACACTTACTCTGGGTCAAAAATGATTTATGATCCGATCAGCAAATCCTGTTTTATCTTGCAGTATAGAGATTCTGTGGCCCTCCACGATTCTGGGGTCCATGGACTACCTTGGCAAAGCCCTAACATGTAATTCTAGTCAATGCTTCAGCTACAAATGAAAAGATATTGCCAGAAGCCCATATAAGCAGCATCTATGCAATTTCCTACAGGGGCACTAATGTTATAGCTCAAAATCATATTAGACTTCACCATGGAAACCGACATTGGGGCTTCACTGATGCTCTTCCAATAAAGCTGTTTAGGACACTGTCTAATGCATCACCCAGGGGACCTAAGCAAGAAATTTCCCTTCTGATTTAATAATAAAAATTATGCACCTCCTGTGTGGACTTGGTTTTTTCTCTCTTGAGGGTCAATGAACATTATATGGGAAGGGGTGGGGAGACCCTTTCATGAAATTATTTTATGCAGCGAGTGTCTAACCTCAACCAATGCAATTAAGTGACAGACATACTCTAAGAAAGTTAATTTCAAAATGGTGCAATAACTTTAGTGCTAGAGATATAGAAAGCTAGGTTGCTATGGAGACAAGTAAATAAGTTGTATAAGTAATTAAATTTCCTTTTTTTTTGCCATAGTTACTGGAACATAAGGGCTAAATGCTGTGCTCAGCTGAGGCAACAGTGTCAACATCTGTTGAAGCTTTCTCTGCTTCTTTTCTCCCCAATCTGGCTTTGCCCATTTTATACCCCTCAGTGACTATATATACCATATCCCTCATTTCCTGTTAGCAAAACAGAGGTTAAAATATTACACAATTTATAAAATCTCATACCAATCACTTACTTTTTAAAAATTACTTTTAATTATAGGATAAAATGAAAAATCTCATGAATGTTTAATGGCGATTTTTATATTTCGTAAACAAGTGTTCTAAATAGAGTATTAAAATTAAAAAAAAACCCAATTGGAAACTAATAATTAACAAAACTAACTAAACACGAGGCCTTATGTGTAACTTATATAACCTGCTTGTTGGGAGAATGAGATCTATAACTTCATTTCTCTAGTGGGCCCAAGGCAGCTGATCTGATGGAACAGAAGACATGGAGGACTGTTGCGGATCCTGCATGGAAGCTAGTTAGCAGTGAGACCCTTGGGATCCTCCAACAAACATGCCTTCCTCATTCACACCCTAATTTCTACAGTTGCTTAGCACCATCACAACAGCTCTACTGTTTCCCACATGGGAAAAGTTTGGGCAAGGTTTCACAGGAGACACTCCCAGGTGTAGCTCTCTTACGAGGACAAACATTGAGAGGTACATGCTCCCTGACCAGTGTGATCGCCCACAGTGGTATGCGCTCTCCAACCTTGTCTTGGCTGTTTGGAAAGGTGGAACAGATCTGACCAGACTTAACGGATGTAGAGCCCACAATCCGAGTCTCTCTTGTGGGATATTCTTACCAGGTCCTGTCAAAAGAGACTTTAGCTTTGCCTTTCCCCACTCTGCAGAGCAGTGAATGACAATGTGAATAATGGTATGTCCATTCTTCTGTCCATTTCATATGTTTGTTGTTTATTATCTGTGGGAGGAGGTGGCGTGTGGGTGTGGAGTTCAGAGGACAGGTATTGGGAGTTGGTTCTCTCCTACATTATTGAAGCATGTTCTCTCCGGTTGCTTTGGCCCTGCTCTAGGACATCTGGCCTCCAGAACTCCAAGCAATTCTCCTGTGTTTCCTCTTCTCATCGGGGGAGAGCTGAGATACAAAGGAGATTACATGTTGTGTATTCTTTTATTGGTGTTTCTGACAAATAAAGCTTGCCTGGAGATCAGAGGGCAGAGCCAGCCACTAGTTAACCATAAAGGCCGGGCAATGGTGGCGCACAGCTTTAATTCCTGCACTTGGAAAGAAGAAGCAGGAACATCAGGGGTTCAAGGCTACCCTGGGCTACATAAGATTGAATCAGCCTAAAAGAGAACCAGAAGCAGGGTGGTGGTACATGCTTTTCATCCCAGCACTTGGGAGGTGGAGACAGAAATATAAGACAGGTGGAGACAAGATCTCAGGTGCCCCATTCGGTCTGAGATTTTGTAGTCTCTAATGGCTGCTGCTCTGCTTCTTTGATCTTTCAGCTTTCATCCCAATATCTGACTCCTGATTTTTTTTCATTTACTAAAACTAATTAGGATCAAGCTTTAGCTACGTATATGTGTCACCACATCCAGTTCTTTACATGGCTCCTGGGGATCAAACTGAGTTCATCAGGCCTGTGGAGCAAGAACCTTTAACTATTGGATCATTTCCAAAGTTCCTTTCCCTCTCTAAAAAAAACATCTCAGGTAGTCCCCAAGCTGGCTTTAAGTTCAGTACATAAGTAGACTAGGTCGTAAACTCTTGATTCTTCTGCATCTATCTGCTTTGTGCTGGGAGTACAGACATGCACGATCCTTCTTTATTCTATGGAACCCTAGAGACTGAACCCAGGGCTTCATGAATACTAGGCAAACACTCTATCAGCTGAGCCACACTGCAGTTCTCATTATCCATTCTCTTACACTTAGGTTCATCATGAACGTGGCTCTACGAAGTTGTGAGTATAATAAACATTGGACAGAGGTCCTCCATCTAAGTGACCTCTCCAGGATGACAGTTAGGGCTGCTATATGATAGGGCTGCTCTGTGTTTGTTTGCTTAGCTAGAATGGACAATCTAATAAAAATTATTGAAAGAATTTAATGTGTGTGTGCGTGTGCGTGTGCGTGTGCGTGTGTGTGTGTGTGTGTGTGTGTGTGTGTGTGTAAACCTAGAGCATGCTTAAAGGGATAGATTCAAGGCTTAATGCTACAATGCTACCATTTTCATCAGTGGTATTGCTGTGCTATTATGATGGCCACTAAAACAACCAACAAAAGTCAGTGATGTTCATCAGAAACTTGCCTTGGTTTATGTGCTGCTGAATGAGAAATCCTTCTAACTGCCACTTTTAAATGTTCCCTGTGCTATGCATGCTACTGTATCAATCAGCAGAAGACTTTCTTTCATTTCTTTAGTTACTCAGAGTGCTTGTAAAGTAATTTATAGCACCTGAACAATAAGCTATAGACTGATTCTCTAGAATAAATATTGTTTAAATAATACGGGGTTCATTTCTCTTTAAATCAAGGCAAAGCCAAACCTCATGGCACAGGACAGTAATCTGAACAACCTGGGAGTCAGACGGAGTAAGATCCTGAAATCAGGGCCTCACTGTTCAGTGTCAACCTGGGCACTGTAACAAGACTTTATCTCAAATAAAAATAAAGAGGGCGGTGGTTATCCTTCAAATGTAGCATCGTTGCAGCACGTGCAAAGCCTTGTGCTCAGTCCTCAGTACTAACATAAAATAACATTAAGGTGAAATAAATTGAATTTCATTGAGATAGTCAGATGATATCTATGGCCAATAGTATATGTATTTCTCTCCAAGGTTTTCATTTTCTGCACTCAGCCTGGCTCTGTGACCATAGTCATGTTTAAGTGCCTTGTGTCCTTTGCTGTGCTGTCTTGGATACTTTGTGAAAGAAAGACATTATTAATTACTATTACTATATAGTGCTACTATATCCCTGCTCACTTTTGTGAAGACATTAAGAACAGGAACACTTTTGCAGTAAGGCTGATAATGTATCTACAGGTTGCTTTGAATTATACATGTTCCTTCTTTGACATTGTGAAGTGTTTTGTGAAAGGTTCAAGGAATGGAGAAGAGATAGATGCTAAAGAAACAAAGGACAGAAACACACAAAGTCATTTTCTGACTGTGGGAGCTTATTGCTACTCATTGTTAACGTAGATCAGGTAGGAAGTCATTGTAAGAATTTCCAAAGGAGAAAGATGCGAAAGAATTACTTTGAAAATTAAAGAACACTGTAGCAACTGGGCTGGGGATACTGATGAATGGAAGATCCTTTGTCTACCATCTGTTAGACCCCGAGTAAAACCCACCCCCCCAACTGTCCCTCACACAAACTATAGCGTATTTAAATTCTAACTTTAAAACTATAATTTTGTGGATATTTCCCCCTTCATTTCTTACAAATATTTGTTGCCTGTGGAGAAAGATTTTTGCAAATAGTTAAACCTGCAAAAATGACATGTGGTTTTAGGGCCCAGTGCCTGCCTCCTGGTGGGGATAGGTGTAATAGGAGATTTCTGGCCTTGACTTCTGGGCCTTGCCTCAAAGTTTAGGCCCACAGACCTGCAGACCCACAGATCCGCAGTCCCACAGTCCCACAGAGACACAGATTCTTACTATAGTTTTAGGCTGATCGGCCTCAGGCCCAGGCATATCACTTGCTACTTCTCTATCCTTCATCTAACCCATTACTCTTTTCCTGTTCAGCCTTGTGTCTCGGTACCTTTTCTTAGAGCAGCATAGTTGTCCTCTGCTTCTTTTGGTTTCTCTCTGGTGTTCTGCTCTGTGCTTCCTGTTCTCAAGAGTTTTCTTAGTCTGGTAGCCCTGCCCACACTTCCTGCCTGCCTTTGGCCAATCAGCGCTTTTTATTAAACCAGTGGGTGGGACAACTATTTACCATGAAACAACACAATCCCCCACAGATAGGGGTGGGGAAACTAAGGGCTTCTATGTGCTCAGGCTGGTGCTCTTTCGTATGACAAGTACCACACTTCCCACCTGGGTCATCATGCAAAGTGATACAGACAATCTTTTCTAAAACAGACAATGCAAAACCAAGAGCAAGGGAAGCGCGGGAAGTCTTTATTTCCCCAACACTTGTTTCTATCAAATTACACACACACAACCTTTTTTTTTGGTCAACACCCCCCCTCCCCCGAGAGGCTCAACCAAACTATCTAGTTATAAACAAGCATCTAGGAAATGCACAGTCACACATACACAAAGCACGGTGGACAACATTGTCTAATGCTCAAACCCTCAGGTCATTTCTAGACACTAAGCATAAACTTACATGAAGAGGATATAAAAGTTGTACAAATGAATAAGAACACTGAATCACCATTTACTAAGGTATTCATTCCTGGGTAGATATATAGGTGTGAATTATACAAATGAACAGAAAAACACCTCCACCATCATTTACTTGGCTTCTTCACTGGGGATAGATAGATGGAGGATGGATATACGGATGTATATATAGAGACAGACAGATATGTGCATACTTACATATACACACAGAGATACAGAGCTAGATAATACATAGATGATGGTGTTACTGGAAAATTGAGGGGTTCTGGTAGAATTACCATATTATCACTGAAACTGGGGTCCATTTTTGATGTTATTAGTCTTGTTAATAAAATAATTTGAGGATAGGCTCAACAGGAAACTTGAGGAGAATATTACTAGCATTCAAAAGAAAAACCTCAGAGCAGGAAAGCTATAGATCTTGGTATCTTCCTGGAGAAGAAAGAACCAAAGCCATCTTAGTTAAGCTGACATCAAGGACACATGGCACGTGGCAGACAAACAGCCACATGGTATGGAGGGGTATTTAATGAAAGATGAATGTAAGTATTAGGGGAAGCATGCTTAGACAGAAAAGGTGAAGGAAGTACCATACTTTTCTGGGTAATTCAGAAAAGCAGGCTGACTTTCATAGCTGCACGTCTGTGGCTCTGTAAGTGACTGCAGAGAGAGGAGGGATTATGGGAAATAATGGTAAGTATATTACCTAATTAAGGTGAAAATTATTCTTCCTGTTTGTTTAGCCTGGTTTATAGTGGATCTGCCTTCCTAGGAGAGCGGTCCCTTAGCCAGGTGACTTATATGCTCAATTGGAATGTTAAGTTCCCATTCAGGCCACCCAGATGCCATTCTCTTGACCAGACAGAAACAGTTTTCCGCTGATGGGCCTTACTGCTTCTGTAGCAATAGAAAAAAAATAGATAATAAATTGATAAATAGACAGACAGATAGATGATGGAGAATAATATAGCAAACAATGGCAAATTCATTGGAGATAAATAAAATACGAAAGATGATGGCTCACTTAAAAAAAAATGACTGCTGCTTATACTCGAATGGGCACCAGAAGGAAATGAAAGTGTCTGAGACACAGCTACTCAGAGGAGCAGGTCTGAAGCAGTTAATAGAGGCCGCTTGCTTGCACTCCCTGTTAATTTAGGTAATATTACTTCCTTCTTGGGTCTCTAATGGAGTTGAAGATGAGATAGTTACAGTTTTCCTTCTTAACAAATTCAGATAAGAAATTCAATAAAGAGGTATAAAGTGTTTATGTTTGAGAGATATCAAGAGATAGTTTTGGGTTGGTAATACAAGTTAAGATAGAAAGTGAATTAGGTACAACACTTTGGAATTACCAATGTAGGATAAATAATGGAGTATTTTCTCTGAATTGTCAAACATTAATGGAATGGACATTGTTAACATAATTCTTGACTGTATATAGTTACTGTATTTATTGTACATCATTTTTCTTATATTAGTTATAACCTTTTTATTTTAGTCCCAAAAGGGGAAATGTACTATTTTGTTTACTCTAACAAATAAAGCTTGCCTGGAGACCAGAGAGCAAAGCCAGCCACTACTTAACCATAGAGGCCAGGCAGTGGTGGCACACAGCTTTAATCCCAGCACTTGGGAAGAGGAAGCAGAAGTATCAGGAGTTCTAAGCCACCCTGGGCTATAGGAGATTGATTCAGTCTAAAAGAGAAACAGAGCCAGGTAGTGAAGGCCCACACCTTTAATCCAAGCACTAGGGAGGTGGAGACAGAAAGTGATATGGCTGGACAGAGAGAGGAATAGAAGACAGGAGGAGACAGGGGTTGACCCCTTCGGTCTGAGAATTCAATAGAGGTAAGATCTCTACTCGCTGGCTCCTTTGTCTCTCTTACCTTTCAGCGTTTGCCCCGACATCTGGCTCTGGGTTTTTATTATTAACACCCATTAGAAGTTGAGCTAAAAACATAGCCCTACTGGGAAAGACAAAAGGAGTTTGTGGCCTTAGGCCTGTCTAAGGAAAGGTACTAAGGAGGGAATTGGGATAAATGTGCCCGACAGAGCAGGTAACTGAGTCAGACCAATGATCTTGTTCATCATTTCTCAGTTCTGGTTCTATAAGGGGCTCTAGTGAAGCTGCTTTTACTGCCACCACCCAGAGAGCAGTCTGATCCCCAAGAGAAGACTACTTCTGCTCCTGCATGCAGCCTCACCACCCTGGATAACTGCTGCTATGCTCATGGTTACATGGGGAAAGTTTTGGTACAATATAAAAGTCAAGCCTTAGGAGTTTTGATAAATTAGCTGTGACGCCTGACAGAGAGCCCTAAAGTTGTCTTCCTAGCGGGAGTCTAAATCATGGAACTTCTGATCATACACACCTCAGGCCTGGTTTAAAACCAGCCCTAGAGTTTAAAAAGGAAGATAGGAATTGTGTTATGAACATGCAAATCTTGAGATTTTTTTTTAAATGTAATAGCTTTGTATGCAAGTGAAATTATTAGCATTCACTTCTTCACAAATTGTTGCTTTAATAATTTATACTGTACAATTTTCATAGTCTAGATCCTTGCATTGTTCTTATTTACTCCCCAGAAACCATCTAAAAAATCTGGAAAATTCATATTCATGTCAATAATATTTCATCTAATTTATATAGATGATGTTTTGCATCTATTTACCTTCTCTTTCATTAAAAAATCAGAGTGATGGACATGAAACCAGGGCTATACACATGCAAAGCGTGTTTTCTCACTGAGCTGAACATCGAGCAAACTGTACCTTCCTGACAACTCTTCCCTCACCCTGAACTCCAGCTTCTATTTGCCCACCATCAAGAAGATGACCTGACAAAGTTCCCCTCAGCTGAACTGAACAGCAGGAACTTTCCCTGGTCATTTATTTCTCTGCTTCTTCGAGCTGCAAATCTTTTGCAGTCTCTTACCCTATTGCAACCAAGGACAGTCTTTCAGCAAAAGCCTGGAAGCCATGTCTTTCAAACTGAACTTTAAGAAAGACAGAGCCTGCTTCCCAAGCTTAGTTAATCAAGAGCTGTGTGGTAAGGACAGCAGTGGCTCAAGTTAATTACCAAGCACAGAGGGTTCTGGGTTGACTACAGAGCCTATTGACACACTCCAGGTCTCTTGTTAGCTCACCCCAACTGTTCCCAAGCTTTCTAATGCGTTGTTTCAGCAAAACTGGGTTTAGTTTCTCTTTCCCACTGCAACAGCCTTGAACAATGCCTCCCTTCCCTTTTGTACTCTATCCTGTGCAAATTTATTGACAGGAAGAAAGTTCTCGACAAACGAAAATAGAATAAAATAGAAATTAAAATCTTTCATTTGCTTGTTATTCATTTAAGAACTGCAAAACATCAGCAAACCTTTGCTCCATGTAGACTGCAGGAACAGTATTCATTCATGCCTACTGTTCTAAATTTAAGAGTCATAGATGCACTAAAGATATTTCTAGAGTTGAGGACGTAGCTTAGAAATAAAGCACTTGCCTAGCATGCCAAAGGCCCTGGGTTCAACACACACACACACACACACACACACACACACACACACACACACACACACACACACACGGTTTCCCATTAGATCCAGATTGTTAGAACTCTAGTCTGGTTCTGGGTCCAAAGATATTTACTCACTTATAATGACAATGATTAATTATATCTATATGAAAATATCACATCAACATACTGTATTCATGTGGGGAAGCTTTTCTGTGGGCCTCAGATGTTATCTGAATATATATATTCATCTGCTTGCTTACCACAGGCATCTTTCTAAAGACTTCACTCCTGTGATGGAGTGACAGTACAGCTGTTATAGGGAGCCTACCAAAGATGACCACTCAAACAGTTTATAGACAAATGACAATCTTCATTCCAGCTAGCTGAGACTACATTTAGATATTCAAGACTGAAGTGTATTCCCAAGGATATTTGAAGGGTTATAGGACTGGAGAGGTAAATTATATCCTGGCATCTTGCTTGGAAGCAGCATGGGAGCTTTGAGTAGTCAAGCAGTTTGACAGAAGCTAAGATAAGGGGTTAGTTATGGAGGCAGGAAGTTTAACAGAAGCTAATAAGTTAGCGAGGGCATCTTGACCTTGGGTTCCTTAAATACAGGTGAGTAGTTTCCCATTAAATTCTCCAACAAGGAGATCAAATTCTAGTTAAACCTAAAACGGCCTCAGCTAGAACATATGATGAAGGAGCCTCTGTACTGTCTTTCTCTGCCATTCACAGCTCATTCCTCATTATAGGAGGTGGTCAAAACACACAACACCTCTCATTTTAAAGGGAATAAGGCATAGTTTGACTTCGAGACACTTTTAGTGACCATGGCCCAGGAACACAGGTTTAGGGAACCCCAAATTTCATGTTCTATATAGAATAAGTTTCACAAAACTTTATATTTTTACAGAATGAAGAAAGTCATTAATCAAGGCAAGTTTAAGATGCACTGGTGAGTATATCAGAGATGTATGCATAGCAAGATGGGGGAAGGTTTTCTATAGCCCTCAGATGCTACTGGATGATATTCTTAGCTTTCAGGTTGGTAGAAGCCAGTAGGTCTACTTAAATCAGTATATTTCAAAGGTTTTTAATCTATTATTCATAGGAAGTTAGCTCCAACACAAAGCTAAGATGAGCTATGTGACATCCCAAGCTTTTCACAGTACTGAAATTCTAATCAGTCAGTCAGTCTATGTAAGCACGGGTTCTTTTTAGGAGTTTTCTAACACAGTAATGATATGAGCTACCAGAAGGCAAAGACCCTTATGCCAACCATGTGTTAAGAAGAACTTTACACATATTGCTGCCTATCTACCCCAATCCCAACCAAAAAAAAATCTAAGTATATTCTAACAGTCTTTTCAGTTTTAGGAATGATGAGCATGAGGTAACAGGAGACAGATGGCTTACTTGGCATTAAGTTAGAATGGTCTTTTGATATTCACCATGTAGGAAAGGCAATTAATAAGAGACCAGAAATGAAGCCAGTTCTGCTGAGAGCATAGTCTCAAGGTTGACTCCAGGAATGAGTAGCTAATTGTTAGTATAGAATGCTGTAACTTAGCACAGAACTGTAGTCAGACACTCTGGGACCCAGTGCTGCCTTTAATTGTATGGCTTTGAATACACACTCCCTTGCTTATACAAACACATTTGTGTGTGTGTATGTGTGTGTGTGTATTAAATACATATGTTTTGTACACTTAACTATTTTTTCTATAAACATACATTCATATTAGTTAATTTTTTTATTGCTATGACAAAAATAGTTGACAAAAAGCAATCTGAGGAAGAAGCTTATTGTGGTTCCCAGTTTTGGATTATAGTCTATCACTGTGAGGAAAGTATGGCTGTGGGGATATGAGGCAGCTGACCCCTTTGCATCTACAGTCAGAGGCAGAGAGAATGCATGTGATCATTTTGCCTTCTCCAATTTTAAGCAGTCCAGACCTTAGCCCATGAAATGGTGCCACCCACATTTAACATAGGCTTCCCACTTCAATTAACTCAATCTCCTCCACAGAAGTAGCCAGAGCTTTGTTTCTATGGTAATCCCAAATCCCATTAAATCAACAATCAAGGTTACCCATCACAAATGCTTAAAACCCTTGATTTTTATTTTCAAAAGTAGGAAGTAACACACGATCAAGCGTGCATTTTAGAGAATATGCAGTTTGGGAATTGACAAAATACTCCATCATCTGACATCAACTAGTCTCGGGAAGACCTTCATTCACGAGATCTGACTTTGAGAAGATCACAGCTGTCAGCTCAACATTGAAACGTGGTTGTTCAGCAAAAGAGACATGATAATTACATTAACAGACAAAACAAGGATAGTCAATATTTGCTATAAAAATTATTCTTAAAGCTATATGTAATTGTGTACTCCCATAATCTCACTACTCAAGAAACTGAGGTAGGAGGGTTGCTATGCTGAGCTGCATATTGGAATCCGACCTCAGCACAAGGACACCAAGAACAGCCAGCAAGAGTAAGGAAAGATATTTGCTGCCAACCCTGACAAGCTGAGTTCAGTCCCAGAACCGTGTGGAAGAAGGAAGAAAACAGACGGACGTTATTCTCTGGCCACCCCTCACAAATAAGTAAATGCACTTTAAAACTACAATAAAAGCAAAACATACACCTCTTCCTCCATTTATCACAGAGCTAATTCTTTCCCCTCTATTCCCCCCATTTTCTGTGTATTTTTCTTTTGTTCAGGGTCTCACTATGAACTCTAGGATGCTCTAAAACTCCTAATCCTCCTGCCTCAGCATCCTGAGCTCCTGGATGGCAGCCATGTTCTACCACACCAGTATCATTTTGTGTTCTGAGGGTTCTGACAATTGTGGCTTTAGAAGAGTCTGTCTCTTCCAAGACTTCAGGATATTTGGCTTCAGATGGAACAAGTGTTTTACATACAAAACAGACAAACCTGACTCTATATCCCTAACACCTCTTTATTTGTTTTTCTCACAGCGAGCCAACTCATCATCTCTTACTTATTGTTGGGCCAGGTACTTGGCAATGACAGGCTACTGCTCTAATCCAAAGTCACTGGCACCAGTCACTCTCAAACTGTGTAGTAAGGCTAGACCTGCTCTTCCTGTGGAAATCCCAGGAAAGGCTCTGAAGCAGACTTTCTTCTTAGACTTCTGACCACTCTGACGTTCTTGTGGTCATGTCTGGCACCATCCTCCTGGATGTCTCTTCAGAGATCTTCTCTTCAGAGATCTCTACATTCATGAGCTTTGGAAGCCTTGTGATCGATTCTTTTTGCTGCACTGGCTTTACCACATCTTGTTGTTCTAATTTGGTTTCTGTTGCTTTTTAAACCAAAAGCAGCTTGGGGAGGAAAGGGTTTATTTGGCTTACAAGTCATGGCCTATTATAGAGGGGAGCCAAACCAGGAACTCAAGGCAGCAAATGAAATTGCTTACTGGATTTCTACCTTGCTTACCTTCCTTATATGGCCCAGATCCACCTGCCCAGGGATCTGCCCACAGTGCTCTGGGCCCCTTCCCCGATTAGCATTTAAGAAAAATGCCCTACAGACATGACCATAGGCCAATCTGATGGAAGCAATTCATTGATTGAGGTTCCCTTTCTCCACATGTATCAAGTTGACAAGCAGGATTAACTATCATCCGTATCTGTCATGTACACTTTGGGGACATAGATATTTACAAAGGTGGTCTCTTACTTTATACACATCTCATAGTATCATTTGCTTTACTGTTTTAATAAAATTACACCAGTGAGAACTTCTCCTGTCAGTAAAAAGAAGTGTACATCTTTGGAGATGTCATCTTTTTCTTTCTCGTTTGAAATGGATCTGCTATAATTAATGAACTATTTTTATTATTTAAAGAGCTACAAAGGACCTTTATTGTTCCTTTATTAAATATGTAGCAAAGGACTCTAGTTTTCTTTCTTCTATTTTCCATACATTTATGAAATCTGGATGATTCTGTGAAAGTGAAGACAGTCAAGATATGTTTGTATGTGTGTGCAGATATAATTGTGGGTGTAGGAGTGTGCAAATGTGTGTTTGTGTATGTTAAGTCCAGATGTCAACTTCAGTGTCATTTCTCAGATGCAATTCACCTTGGTTCCTAAGATGAGATCTCTTAATTGTTCTTGAACTTTCCAATAGCTTACATTGGTGTGCTGGCTAGCCAGGGAGTCCCAGGAATTCACCTTTCTCTGCTTCTCCTATACTTAGATTATAATATGTACCATTATGCCTAGATTTCTTGTGTGGATTCTACAATCAAACTTAGTTCCTCACACCTGTCCCCAAAGCCCTTGACTGATTGAGCCATCTACATATTCTGAAACTCTCACAGTTAGCTTGTCATGGACATCTTCAGACATGGGTCTTCATGCATTGTTGGATCATTTTCTCAGCGTAAATCCTAACAATGGAACACATACATGTATCTTTCTCTCTCCCCCCCCCCCCCAACACCCAAACTGCTGCTTGCTATAAAGTGTGCATTTTACCTCTACCATTAAACCTGAAAGTGTAGAAATATCAACAGATATGCAAAGATACAACTACTTTAATCCTTTGAAATTTGGTAAGAACCACCCTGGACAGATAAAGAAATTTAGAATAATGTCTGACATTGTTTAATCGCATGTATGGCCCTGACTTTGTTGAAGACATTTAGTACTTGTTGATTCAGGTGCTAATAGTTTCATCCTGTTTTACAGGAGATGAAGCTGAAGCAGAGACATATTAGCGTTGAGAAATAGTGGGCGTTTGCACAAGAATCCCTGTAAAGTCATGGCTTGACACTAAACACTCAGGCTGCAGAATCTGATACCCACCTGACACTGTATATCTTTAAAATAAAAAAAGGAAAAGAACCAAGTCAGTGGGGTTCAGGGCAGAAAGGACACAACCAATAAATGCACTGGAACTTTACATTGCTGACAACAATTCAGGGAGTATTCACTTTTTATACAGGAATAGAAAGTCTGACATATGAGGGTTTTTTGTTTTGTTTTGTTTTTGCTGGCTAAATAAAGAACCGAACTTCAGACACAATGTATGGGGACAATGTGAACAAGAATTGAGATGATTGTTCTTTTGTGCATACCCTGTATTTTCTGGCTTATTTTAAAAGCCAGTTACTTACCACCCTCTCCAAGGTAGATTTCTGGATGGATATCTGTTATTTCTAGGGAGATAGATCAACAATTCCACCCTGTGCATTCCTAAGGAGGGAGGATTCATATACTGTCAATTTTGATAACAAAATTTTTCTTCATTGGTTGTGGGCTCTAGCAGAAATATTAACCTTCCCCAAACAGCCCAAACACAAATCCTCAAGCCCAGGGGTAAGTGTGTGTGTGTGTGTTTGTGTGTGTATGTGTGTATGTGTCTCTGTGTGTGTGTGTGTCAGTTTTAAGAACTGTTTTATACTTTTTCCACTAAGCTATTTCAAAATTGTCAGAAGACCATACGTCCCCAAACCAGCCAACCTCACACTCAGTGCTGTTTCAGATGATGTGCTAAGACTCTTGGATAAAGACTTCGTTCTGAGTCATAAAGCTTTTCTAATCAGCAATAAAAACCCATTAAGGCCTTTTGTTCTAAGTCATGGCTATGAGAAATGCACCGTCATTTCAGAGTTGTGAGGACATGATCAGGGCCGAGCTTGTCTTGAAAAGCCATTTTTAGTTTTTTTTTTTTTTCTTTAATATCTGAATTTAAGAGGATCTTTGCTTCCGTTTTAGGGTTTCTAAGGCTATGAAGGGACACCATGATGATGAAAACTGTTATAAAGGAAAACACTTAACTGGGTGGCTTACAGTTTTAGAGCTTTAGTTCATTATCATCACGATGTGCATATGGGCAGACATGGTGCTCAAGAAGGAGCTGACTGTAATCCACTTGATTGGCAAACAACAGGAAGTGAACTGTCTCACTGGGGGTGGCTTGAGCATGTGTGAGACCTCAAAGCTTGCCTCGGCAAGTGACACACTTTCTCCAACAAGACCATACTTATTTCAACAAGGCTACACCTCCTAATAATGCCTATGAGCTAATGAGGGCCAACTACATTCAGACTACCACAGTGTCTTTTGTGGTACTATATCAAAATACAGGTTCAGATAGGAATGTGGGCCTGGAATCAGTGTCAGAATCATTCTAACATTTTAAAAACCACCGTTTAAATTGTCACTGTTAACAAACCAATCACCACCCTGGAGAGAATCAAATCCCTATTTCCTTTTCTATTGGCTTCCTTCTCTTCCTGTGTGTGAGATGGGCCAGGGGAAAGCAAAGAAACAGGGACTGGAGTAATATCCATTGAGGTGACCTACCAGAGAGAAGCCACAGAGGCACCAACCTTCTGCCAGGCTGCAGCCACCAAGAATCCTTTTGATTTAAATCCCTTTTACTGTGTGGAACATTTCAGTAAGGGAAACTTTTGTTTTGGTTTTGTTTCCAAGTGTTAATTGGTGTTGCTTGGGATAGATGAAAGAGGTTTGCTTCCATGCCATCATCTTGTCCTGAAAGAGCTCATTTGAGTCTTCTGGTCCTCTTGATACACTAAATTCCAAATATGTCCCCCATCTCCTTCTTGATATGGCTACTATTGTCTGATACTTGTTCAGTTCTTAAAGACAGCATCTCACTGTCTTCATGTGGTAAAGACCTCTGTTCCTGTAGGTCACTAGGAGGTCAGAGCCTTGCAGTGTGTTAAAACCTGTTTATGATGATACTTTGCTTCAGTATTGCAGTTTCCAGCTAAGAAACAATGCCAATATGTGAGGCAAGCGGTATTTTTTACCAGAGATGATCTATAATGGAAGTGATATTTAGAGAAGATTAACATGGAAAGGGTTGAAATATAGTAAAAGGAAAATTTGACAAAGGTCATTCCATATGGTAGAAATAAGCCATCTTAGTCATGGGCTCTGCCTGATTGAGTAAACTAGAATTCTCTGTTACTTGCACATCTGGCATTTAAAGCATCTTAGTGATTATGGAAGACGTAGGCTTTGCCCAGGCCTCTGTAACTGTATAACCTGGGGAACTCTATATGTACAAAAGTGACTCCAGGGAAGACCATAACTATCTAGGAACAGAAGAAGGTATAAGAAGATTGTTGTTCATAAAGAGAAATACCAATAAAAAGGAGAGCACGGTCTTTAAAAAGTAATCGTGGGAGTGAGATCATCCAAAAATAGAAGGAATTTGTGTTAAATGCTATTGCTGTGCATTCACACAAGAAACGTTACAACTGTGCAAGAAATCCCAATATGTTTATCTCATAGATATAACAGTGAATATATCTATATGACTTTAATTTTTTGAAATTAATTATTGGCTTGTTATATCATTATAGAAAAATAGTAAGCCAATACAAAGAAAAATTACTGAGAACATTATTCTGTATTCACTCATTTATGTCTACACAATAGAAAATTCATGTAGAAAATACATTGTATTCTATGTATGTTACCTTAAAATAGGTAATTTAGCAAAATCTCTTATTATTACTAGCATTTCTGTAGATAATACTCTTTTCTCACCTTAAGTAAGTCTGATTATAAAAGAAATATAGCAAAATCCTTTGATCTACATGATCACAGGTATGTTAAACACAGCACATGTTTCTAAGAGTTCATAATAAAAATTGCTTCCTGCTAATATGATAGTAATTTGATATAGTTATAAAGGCTCAAGAGTTCAAGGCTAAGTAGGCTCATTATGCACATAATCATTCACAGTTATTTCTGAACTAAATGCAGTGATTAATAGTCCCAGGGGTAATTTCTCACCACATGAGCATGACACATTAGAAAACTTGCCTGTTCTCTGAAGCCCAGAGAAGCCTGCAGTGTGGAATTAGGACCTTTTTCTGTACTTTGCATAGATGTCCCTTGTGGTTTTAGAGCATCCCTGGGTCACATTCATTTCCTTGCTTCTCCTTCCCTGTGTTCTTATCACTGCTGATATGAAGTATTAGGGGATACATGTTTGCTTTAGTTATTTTTTTTCAAATGGCTATACCAGATTGCAACTACACAATAATATACGTAAATTATATGAGGTGCCCAGAGAATATTAGCTAACAGGTATCCATGATAAACCTTGGAAGACGAAACATTACAAATACAGTAAATGCCTTGAGGTTCTTCTTTGGCATCAGCCCTTAACTTCACAACCACATTCTTTCGCTTTCAACAATATGCCTTTATATATTCACTACATATAAATATGCCAATAAGCAACACATGATAATGCTTTCTTTAATTTAAACTATATTTAAAAATATTTGATCATATCTATGTTTTAATACTTGCTTCCCCCTGCCTCCCCCACTCATTCTTGCTCCTGTACAATTCAATGTCTCCCTGGTGCGCTTCTCGTTTATTTATTTATTTATCTATTTGTTTATTTATTTTTAAACAGTGTTTCTCTGTGTAACATCCCTGGCTGTCCTAGAAACTTACTCTGCAGACCAGGCTGGCCTCAGAAATCACAGAGGTCCACCTGCCTCTACCTCCTGAATGGTGGGATTAAAGGCATGTGCCACCACCACCCTGCTGGTGCACTCATTTTTACTGAGTATGATGCTCCCCTCTTTTGCCACCCACTCATTTATTTATGCACACTGCTGCCGGCTGCACTTTCAAGCTCTTTCTAAAGTTACTGAGTTAGAAGCAGAGTTGCTATGGATAATCTAGTATGGACTTCTTTGTCTACATTTGTGGAAGTCTCAAGAAAGCACTTAGTTCATTCCAGAATGCACTTTTAACGACACACCTCAAAGTATTTTAAAAGTGGAATAAGTTCCCTAATCTGTGGTCTCTAGCAATAACTCCTGGAAATGTATGGTATTTTTCATTGAGGTGATGATAGCTTTGTTAGAGTTAAATATAGTTGTGCTGGCTACTTTTAATGTCAACTTCACACAATCAGAGTCATCTGAATGGAGGGACTCTCCATTGAGAAAACTCCTCTATAAAATTGGACTGTAGACAAGCCTATAAGGCATTCTTTTAATCGGTGATTGATGTGGAGGGTCCAACTCATTATGAGTGGTGCTAGTCTGGGCATCTGGGCGCTGCAAGAAGATAGGCTGAGCAAGTCAGTCATCAGGATTCTTCCATGGTCTCTGTGTCATCTACTTCCTGAAGGTTCCTGCCACGACCTCCTTCCGTGAGGAACTGTGACCTGGAAGTGTAAGCAAAATAAACCCTTTCCTCCCCAAGTTGCTTTTGATCATTGTGTTTCAGTACAGCAGCAAAAACCCAAACCGAGACAACAGAATTTAGCACTTAAATAGATGAGTACAAAGTTGTGAAAGCCTTCGATCCTGCCAGATATCAGGATTATTTTGTAAGAGCCAAGAGGGAGACTAACTACTAGGAAATTGTGATAATTACCAAGCAGTTACAGAAAATGAGATTACATAACGGCAGCCACAGAGGACTCAGATCTCGAAAGGAAAGCAAGAAATTTACCTTCCTGTGGGCAGAAGAGCTTGGCAGCTTGGACTGAGCAGGAGAGATGCTGAAGTGTGAGCAGTTGGTGTGATCTCCCACCTCCATGGCCAAAAGGGCTTGCGTCACCCTGTTCTGGGTTTCGGAATTATAAAATAGCCCTTTAGAAAGAAGATGTTTTGTACATGTTAATGTCAGTCTTTGTCACCTGTGCAGGCTTCTGGACTCGGACCGCAGAGGAAACCAAGGATCGGAGCTGTAAGGAGAAACTGTGTGAGGAGACAGTAAGAAGAACAAGGAACTTCAGACTGGTGCCTGAGTTGTCAAAATTATATCAGCAGAGATACAAGGTTCACTGTCTTGTTAACTGGAGAAACATCCAGAGCAGCAGGGATGCTCCTGAGCAGCAAGCCAGTCTCAATTTTCCTCCTCTATAAGATCCAGATCTCTCACCAGTGTTGGGCAGTTATAATTAATTAGTGAAAAAATTCAGAAATGAATTTACTTAACACATAAAATCAGACAAGTGTATTGGATTTTTAAAAAAAATCACTGTTTCTACTTTAAAACATAGATTTGATGTAACATTTTAAAACAAAAAAGATTGATGGCAATTTCAGAGTGACTTATAAATGTATTCACAGAACAGTTATATATTGAAATTCTTTACCTAAAAGCCTGTCTTGGTAGTTGCAGAAAAGACTGTATTTTGGCCCAAAGAAAGGAAAATAGTCTACAATTAGGAAGCCCATGATTAAGTTATTCTTGGGAAATAATCACAGTTTTTAAAAAAGTGATATTCACAAAGCTACAGAGAATTGCACATAGTTAATTTTAATTTGGTTCCCTAGCCATAAATAAAATGGAGCAAACCAAAACATGTTTTTCTTTCTGAAGTTCAAGAAGTATTTACATTCTTAGTTTTTATAGTTTATTTATATACAAAAGGAAAACTAGTCTATTACAAACTAATCTGAACTGTTTTTGAAATGGCACATTTTACTGATTATTAATTTAGTTGCAATTTTAACATATCTACATAGATATCAGAAATATGAGTGAATGCAAAACATGACCCAATTTTCTCTGGGGACATAATAAAGTATGATGAACATCTGAGATCACCATTCTATTTCAGTTTTGTTTATGGATTCTGTTTTATTTTATTAGAATTCCTTTCATTGGTCTTAGGGTATATCTCAGTTGGTAGAGTGCTTGGCTACATGAACAAAAGTCTTGGGTTTCTCCTCAGCACCACATAAAATTGGGGATCATGGCACATGCTTAACTCCCAGCATGCAGGAGAGCGAAGCAGAAAAACCAAAAGTAAAAGTACAAGGTCATCTTTGGCAACATAGTGAGTTCTAGGCCAGCCTCATCATCATGAGAATCTTTATCTCAAAAAATCCAAACCAACTCTACTCCTCAACTCAACCAACCACAAAAAACCAAAATGAAAACATCAGAAAAGGCCTGGGCATATGCATATTGGTAGAGCACTTGGCTAGGAAAACTTGAAGCCCTAGGTTGACCCTCCAGTTTAAGGAAGCACGTTCTTTCATTGAGTATGCTTGTGAACATACATAATCATATTTAGAAGGTGGAGGCAGGAAGATCCTCTGTGACACAGTGAGTTCAAATCCAGTCTCTGGGCTTTATAAGATCCCGCCTCAAAAATGATCTGTGTAGAAAAAAGAAAACCCTCAGAGGTTTGCATGTCTGTTTCCAGTGAATATTTCTGTGGCCCTATAATTTATCAGCTAGCTATATTCAGTTTGAAATAGAAAAATGTGAATTTATGAGAAAAATATGACTTTAAATACTGGCTCTGCTGCTCGTTAACAGTGAAGCGTTCATTCATTACATACCACTTAGCCAGTCTGCATTTCATTCATTTTACCTATAAGAAATTTTGATAATATCAGAAATTACTTGTTAAAATTATTGTTACAATGTCTGAGATGTGGAAAGTAGTAAATTAACATTAGTTATTATGGTTATGGTAACTTCAAGAGTGAGAATTGAGCCAAATCATAATCAGCTAAGTACTTTTCTAAGCATATCCATCTATCGTGGCTTTGAATAACTACCTGCTTTAACAGTTTAACTACACAACAGTGAGTAGAAAATATACTCTTCTTTCCTTCCTTCCAGTCTCCTGGACAGCGACAAAAACACCTTATACTCAGCAATTATATGGGAGGAAGAGGGCGAGAGTGAGGGCTGGTGCTTTCTCAATAGAGAGATGAGAAAAATATACTCCTGACATTGCTTTTCATCGATGACCAGTCCTGGGCAGTTTCCGAGGCCACTCTGAGCCACTTGTCAGAGGAAATTACACAAAATAACAGGAAATTCAATCACTCTCTGTGTTTCCATGTCATCTTGGCTGGTCTCCTTACAAAGAACTTCTTCATTTGTGCTCTGAAAAGGGAGGGCTTTTAGGAACAGATAAAAAATAAAGTGGTCACATAGATTTTTTTTTCTTTTTGCTAAGAGACACAGTTTTACTCTTTGGCCCCACTGCCTGCAGTGGAAGATCACTACTGCCGTTGACCACCAGCTATTAGGACTAGCTGGATTACCTTTGCTGCATATAAGAAATACTTACTTATAACTAGGCAAAGAAAGGTTTATCATTGGACTGTCAAATGAAGCCAACTTTGGAGAAGAGAGAATCAGCTTCTCTTTCTTTGAAAGCTGTTTTTCTCTTATGTCATCAGTAATTACAACCGCCTTACTTTCCAAAGAACAAAGGAGCTTCAGTATCAAAGACTACTGAGCAAAGAGGGAATTTTTTTTGAGACAATGACTCATGTAACCCTGGCTGACCTTGAAACTTATTATGAATCCGAGTTTGACTTTGAACACCTGAAATTCTTGCATCTACCTCTACACCACATCTACCTCTACACCGCAATTTTCATAGTCAATCAAGCCTATGTATACAAATTTGGAGATGCATCAAAATTTTTTTCAAACAAATTTAATAACACCTGCAATGTGATACACTTTGTTTAAAACATACAACCGAGGCATACAACTTATTTTTATGTGTATATGTGGGTATCTCTGTATGTATGTGTCATACATGTGAATACAACTGAGTGAACATGTCGGGAATCTTGAAGACGCTGTTGGATCCCTGGAGCCGGAGTTAAGACAGTCAGAAGTCAAATTTTACCTAGAACTAATTTGTATGTCTTGGACCTCAGGAACCTAGTTCTGGTCCTTTTTAAGAGCAGCAAGCGCCCTTAACTGCTAAGCTGGATTTTCTTTTGCGGCATATGAAACAATACTTGCAACTAGCAATAGAAATAAATAAATCATTTCTAGGTGAAAATTCAGATGTGTGTAAGGATGATGCAAAGGCATGAAGGAGGATGGTGCATCAGCAAACATCATTAATCAGAGAAGCAAAGAGTAGTTTTAATGCCAGCTGATACATTTGTATACTTTTCTTTTTAAAGTGACTTCTTGTGTTATGGCAGTAATTTAAATATTGATTTAAAAATTTCAAGAGATAGCTGTGTCTTTATGTGTCCCTGACTCATTACAATTCATCTCTAGAACAGATTTTGCATGATAGCATAGTTTCTTTCCAGAGGCTGAAAATACACACTGTTGTGAATGACTGTCCTCTAAGCCAAACAACTGCTGTTTGGGAGAGCTCAGTGTATCTCCTTTTAATGGAATTACCTCAGCAGGGTTTGATGACTGTTTATACCCTTTACAGAGGGTTGGAGAACACTATGAGACCCTCATCTGAATACCCAGCCATTCAGTATCACCTGTTACATGCAACTCTGCCTTAGTTGTACTTGGCCTGGGTGGGTGGGTGGCAGGGCTTAGAGTATATAGGCAGTTGGAAAATGTGTGTGTCTTTGTGTCTCTGTGTGTGAATCTATGTGGCTACAGGGAAGCAAGCCCTTATCAATACTGTGTAAAGGCTTTCCAGGTGTGGCAGGTTGGCGAGGGGAACACCTATACCCCCTGAAAGTAGCCACTCGCCTAAGCTCTGTAATGAAGCCTTATAAATTTGTGCCTAGTTTTGTGGTTGGGCCCTTAGGAGAAGGGGTAGATGTTGCTTACTTCTCTGGGAAAGAGTTTTAGCAATACTCATTTATAAGAAAAAAATTTAAGACAGTAAATGGAATGAAATAAAATTTATTTTTTCTGTCCTTCAACAGTTTTATCACTGAGATGAAGAATCATGGGAAGAGAGTGATGGCACAGTAAAGTTTGCTTTTCTGAGGTCAAAGCAAACAAGCAAATGACATTTATACAAATATTTCTCCCCAATTATTTCTATGGATCTAATACCCATAGTTTCTTCAAATCTTTTTGTATACATATTGAATATGTTTGTTCGTTAAGATTTATTTTTATTGCTAAATTATGTATAGATAAGTGTGTCTAGGAGGGCAGTACCTGCAGCAGTCCAAAGAAGGTATTGGATCCCCCAGAGCTATAGTTACAGGTAGTTGTGAGCCTCTCAGGCTGAATGCTAGTAACTAAACCAGGGTCCTCTGGAAGAGTAACAAGCACTTCTAAGCACTGAAGTCACTCATCTAGTCCTTCATTTTTAAAAATATTCTTTTCTTTTCTCAGCTCTGCTGAGGTGCATTTCCTTTGACTTTCCCTGAACTTTACATATAAAATGTAAGGCAGTGCAAAGATACTCTTTTTCTAAGTGAGATATACTGTACTTAGGTTTCTAATGGAGATACGTCTGTAGGATTCACTTTTAGTGAATCAAGATATGTATAGGGGAAAGTAACTCTTATGTGCAGAGTACTAAGTAAATAATTAGGAAGGATGGGATTTCTGAATGGTATTTACCTGTGGTTAGGAACATGGTGTTTCTGTTCATACTTACTACTCAGCACATGGCAGAAACTCGATCAAGTGCACACTTTATCCTTGTCAAAACCTGCCTTCGTTCATCTCTCATCTCCACACTGTTCAGCATGCCCACCCTGTATTTGCTCTTGTTTGTGAATGAGACCTCTGGTAGAAGCTGCAAAAAAAAAAAAATGTGTCAAGCAGAATATTTGACACAAGTACCTCTAACTTGGGTACTTGGGTATAATAGTGATCTCAGAATATGACAATATGTATTAGAGGGTTTGTTTCTATACAGTATAGAAACACAAGTGAATCCAAGTCTCCGTTAAAAGCCTGTTGATTTTAAGAGCTCTTCTACATGAAACTCCTGATCGATCTTCTATTTCTGCAAGACTGGATCACAAGGCTTGCGCAGGGCAGGCTGAGAGTCCTCTAGTCTGATTGGTGTGGAAGGCTGGACAGAGTGGGGGTGGTAATTTTGACTGGGTGGTCAGACTCACTTGGGTGGGCTCTTATCTACTCTCCCAGGTTCAGAAGATATCTAAACTATAGCAAGATGGAGGACCATCTTCTGTGTTAACGTCTCCTAGAGCTTGAAAAACCATCCATCTTCCCTAGCTTGTCAGCTATGTCCTGTCTTACCACAAAACAGAGCTATACTCTTTCTCCCAAGCTGGTGTCCTTCTTTCTTCTTCTAGAAACTGTTCCACCAGCACAGACCCAGATGGTAGAGTTTCTTATGGATCACCACTTACACTTTGATCTGAAAAAATTTGTCCAGGTTTCCAACTGAATCATTTTGTGAGTGAATCTGGCTTTGTAAATGGTCTGAACACTAATGAATCCTCCTTCAAATAATATCTTCATAGGGGTAGTTTAAATATAGAACAAGTTCAAGACTTTAATTTTTCAATTGCCATTGTGTGAACTTGTCAAAAATGTCTATTTGATATGGGCTGCTCCTCATACAAAATATTTCTGAGATAAGTTCACATGATAAGATAATTTTTCTTATAATTTTATATAGCCAAAGATATATTTATACATGCTTTTCTATGCGAGATAGAAATTTGAAGACACGAGTAGGGGGTTTACATGTGTGTTATACCAAGAACCATATAAATTTTCTGCCACTAGGGAAAATGGACAGGTTCTCTTTTGTAGATTATCTACACAAAAAAGGGCATATTTAGGTTTAGAAAAAAAAGAAGTTAAAATGGGCTAACACACACACACAAAAAGCATAATTAGGCTTAGAAAAAAAAGTCAACATATTTATTTGTTAACGGGAATTTAAAATTTACTAATTATTGTTGTGTATACATATATGATTATAGGCGTGTGCATACCATGGAGAGAAGGCGGAAGTTAGTTCTCTCCTTCCATCTTTGCATGGGTTCCATGGATCAAACTCAGACGGTAAATCTTACACAGTGAAGACTTTTACTCACTAAGCAGTCTAACTGGATCTATAAAAGGGAATTTAAAAACACCCTTACATATATGTTATGTTCAAAAGGAAAATCGGATTAAACAAATGTCTTTGAACTTTCCTTTGACTTAAAGTCAGCAGAAATGTACTGGCTTTAGTTTTGGGTTAATGTTTACATACAGCAGCATCTATTTGGCCATGATAGGTATGTTTTTACCTGAGAGGACAGAGCTAAGAAAGCTATTTTAGGAGGTTACTTTGTGTCAAATTTTACATAGCCAAAGATATATAAAAATTGACACAAACTAAGATCAAGTGAGAAAATGGGACCTCAACTGAAGAATTTTCTTTATCAGGTTGGCCTGGGGGGGTATTTTATTGATTTTTGATGGTTTTGGGATGGCCCAGCCCGCTGTGGCCATCCCAGGGCAAGAGGTCCTAGCTTATATAAGAAAACAGGTCGAGCAAGCCTTGGGAGCAAGCTAGTAATCAGTGTTCCTTCTCCATGGTGTCTGCTTCAGTTCCTATCTCCAGGTTTCCGCCTTAGTTTTCCTTAATGGTGGACTTGTAAGCCAAATAAACTCTTTCTTCCCCTGAGTGGGTTTGGGTCTGTTTTAGCACAGAGGAAAAGAAGCAAAGAAGAACATAGGTAGCAGCTCCTCAGCAAGGAATCAGGAACTTAATGTAGCAACGATTTTCCTGAGACAGGAAGAAACCAGCAGTGACCCCCTTCCATTCAACGGAAGCACCGTACAATGATGTTGCTACCTTCTGGTCCAGAAAGAGATTCTACCCTAGCAAATTTCTGAAAAGCAAAATAAGCCATCAGAACCTGTAGGGCTCAGCCACAGCAGTAGAGAGCTGGGGGTTGGGTAGATGGAGAACTCTAGTTTGGACTTCTTTCCATACTCAACAGAGAGCCACAGCATCAGCAGGGAGGTGAGCCCACACTGCTTCTACCCCAGTCTGCTTGGTAGTCTCTAATGGGAGGTCCTAGCCGTCTCTCTTACTCAGCTTTTTTGAACCACTTCAAGATCTAAATATGTGTGAGTGCATCTCCACCCACGTTGGCCAGGCTGGTGTTCAGATCGACAATGACTGCCAGGAATTCTGCTGCCTGGAACATGGCATGCAGCCTATTGGCCAGATGTCAAGTGGTAAGACCACTGAGGGAGGAGATGATTCCTTCAACATCTTTAGTGAGCCAGGCACTGACAAGTATGTGCCCCAGCAGTGTTTGTAGATGTGGAACCCACAGTAACTGAAGTCTGTATTGGTACCTACCGGCCGCAATTCCACCCGGAGCAGCTCATCACAGGCAAGAAAGATGCTGCCACTAAATATGCCCAAGGCCACTACACCATTGGCAAGGAGATCATAGGCCTTGTCTTGGACTGAATTTGTAACCTGGCTGACCAATGCATAGGTCTTCAGGGATTGTCGGTTTCCCATAGCTTTGGAGGGTGAACTGGCTCTGGGTTCACCCCCCTGTTGATGGCACAGTTCTCTGTTGATTATGGAAAGAAGTCTAAGATGGAGTTCCACATCTACCCAGCACCCAGGTCTCCACTGCTACCATTCCCTATCTCCCTTTCTGGGCTCAGGGAAGAGATAAGAATCATGACTTCATGTTATTATTACAACACACACACACACACACACACACACACACACACACACACACACACACACACACACACACTTGACTTAAATCTATGTTATATTGTGGTTTTGTGTGTTACTGTTCCAAAATACTCAATATTTAATTTTCTTTAACCCACAAAACAGTTCAGTTGGTATGTCCTAGTCTTTAGTTGTTTCCACTGACTTTTATAAATCACAAGGAACACTTATATAAACATTTAAATATAGATATTATGTCCCTGTCAATGTAACTTTGTTAGGAGTATCCAGGAAGTACTACTTACAGATGAGGGAAATTCATTGTATGCTTTATAAAAAGAAAGGCTTAAAAAGTGTGTGTGTGTGTGTGTGTGTGTGAAGCTCTCAAGAATCAGTTCTATCCTGCCACCTTGAGGGCTCCAGGGCTGAAACTCAGGTCCTCAGGTCTGTGTGCAGGCACCCCTACCCATTGTGTCATTTTACCAGCCCCAAAGTAAGGTTTTAAAAGAAGTCTTTGTTCCTGTCCAACACATGCATTATGTTTTGGTTCTTTTATAATAAAGCAACATAAACTGTCAAGAAACGTTCTTCTGCATTTTGTATACTAATTCAGCTGAGTGCTTCCACCCCTTAGCTATCCATTACTCACTGACTCTGACAAGTGTGCAGGATAAAGTCTTACTTTACATGCTCATATTATTAAAAAACAAATGGACTATATGGCACTGAACTTGCTTATAATAGAAGACCTTACAGATGCTGAATCCCGGTTGCACGTGAGTTTGCTTTTTGCCAAGGACAGAGCGTCCCCCCCACCAACAGCTGATGAACATTATCTTCATTCTCCTCACTGTTTGTATCACAAGGTTGAAAGCACACCAGGACCTTCCAGGACTCAGACTCCAGACCTCACAGCCCCTTCAAGCTGTGGATGAAGATAAGAAACTGTTATTCCATTGAGACTGTTTTTGCTGAGCAGGTAGAATGATATTTCTCTTCCAATGGAAGGAAAGTACATTGGAGAAAACTGTAATCCCAACTGTATGAGAAACATGTCCTATTACAGTTGCTGGCAAATTCACAGCAGTCACACGTTTTCCTGTTTAGAGACATTGTGTAACTGAATGACTTATTATTGTTTTTAATTTTTTTGATTAAGAATTTACACTTTTAATATAAAAAATTTGAGATTTGTTTCCCTGGACACATTCAGTTTGTGTCTCTAAGACCTGTAAGTATATAATTACTGTCCATAAAGAACTCATCTATGCTTTAGATTCAATATCAAATAATTTTTCATATTCTATGAATGTATGTAATGCATATCTCACTATATGTAAATATATATGTATATATGCATTTAGATATTTTATTGTGTAGTGGCTTCATACCACTATATGAATATATTCATATCTGTTGACATATTATTATCAAGGCCATCTTGAATATGCAAAGTTAAAAAAATCATTGAAAGGCACAATATGAGAACTAGAAGATAATTCAGTATCAGATATTACAGTTTCATCATCATTACAAAAGATGGCAATGGGGTCTACTGTAGTTACTGTGAGTCGATATGTAATATAGCAGTATTGTGTGCATGCATCCCACAGATATATACATACATATCTACAGGTAGAAGATACATAAATTCTGGATAACACAAGCAGATATAATACTGATAGAGGTGTTCCAGAGGTAAATGGGACGGGAAACAGAGAAGCAAAATCCTCCTGGAGTAGAAATGAAGAGAGAGGAAAAAAATCAGAATTGATTCTGCACCTGCACATAGTAGCCAGGAAGGACTCTGAGATTTTCTGACCCAATTAGAGTTCTCTAGGAGGGCTTTAGTGACCTGTGGAGGAGAGGAGACAGAAGTTCTATGCAAGGAAGAAAAGATTAAGACTGGACTGAGTCTACTGAGGAAAGCTCACTGCCATGAGAGCTGCCTCCTGCAGGACAAAGGGAAGAGGTGGAAGGTGAGTAGGTACTGGATGAAAAATAATAACAAAACATTGCTGAAAGCAGATAGAAGCCACATCAGCCCGGTATTACAGGGTGTACTACCTGATTGATGGCACATCTTACAATGGTAAGAGGTTAACAGAAATTGGATCCAGCTCTGAACCTCCTAGGCTTCAAATGAAGAAAAACCAAGACAAAGTCTTTGGATATTTTATCTGTCCAAGGAGTTTGAGTCCTTCAAAGATTGTTTTTGAAGTTCAGAATAAAACCATGAAATAGTTTTGTTTCTTCATATGAATAAGAAATGCCTGATAGAACTGGAATATTAGATTCTATAAAACAATGCTTTGAGACCTTGGACCACAGACAAATGGGATTATGGCAAAGGAAACATAGTGTCCTGGAGCAATTTCCAAGCAATTGAATGGAAAAACCTCCCACAGAAACAGAGCTTGGTGGTCTTTGTGAATCGAGGGAACAGACTCTTGAGTTCAAGGAGTTCAGAAAGAACATGGTGACCCGAGTCTGTAGGTCAGGGATCCTGAGAGAATAGAGTTGTGTAGGCAGAGAGTTTTCTCCTGACAATGATTCACAATTTCTGAGGATCATGTGGGACAGAAGTCTGTATTCATAGCCAAAGTAGAAAGAAATTATATTACACAAGAAAGTAGATGGGCTTCACAGACGGATCATAGTATAGAGTAAAAGAAAAATTAAATGCACAATAAGAATCTACCATCACCACCAAGAAAAGCTTAAAACTCAGCTTTTAAGAAATTATCTGATCTGAGGCCAGCTCTACCAGATGAAAGCCATACCTGACACTGAGTGACTAGAACCAGAGACTAGAAAACCCAGGGACCTAGGGTAAAACCAAACACAACCTTCTAAAACAAAATAAAAATGAAACCAAACAACAGCTCCAAAAAACAGAAATAAAAGACTCCTAATGACATTTCACTACACTCATAGATCAGCGCCTTGCTCAGCCATCATCAGAGAACCTTCGCTCTATAGCAGATGGGGACAAATGTAGAGACTCACAGCCAGACAATATGCAGCAAGGGAGAGACTTGAGAGAGCTCAGGCCTAAACGGGATGCCTCCATCAAATCTTCCCTCCTGCTTTCTCATCTCTTCCTTTTTACTTCCTAACTATAACTTTCTACAATTTTCTGTGGATCCTAACAGTTTTGAAGCACCCACATTTACATTTCCCTCCTTGACATTTTTCTCATTAAATTTAAAATAATCCTTAGCTGAAGTCTATTTCTCTTCCCTCTCTAACTTTAGTGTCTAGTATCTTAGTGCACACTTTACTATTTTTGTTCACTTATCGTTCAATGATTACTGGAGTTAAAAGGACAGCTGTTTATGATACTTGCATGGTAGACTTCTTTGGAAGCTGTGGTTGGTTCAGAGTTAATGGTTTACTTTCAGAGTGGTGTTGAGGATGGAGCCCGGCACTACAACCATATGCATTCAGGGTTTAGCTACTTAGCTACAGCACCAGTCTATTCCCACCCTGCAAATCATTCTAAAGAAAGCAAAGAAATTCAACTAAGAAAATAAGCCCAGATGCACAAGCACCAGTACTAAAATGCAAGAAAAATTAAAAATCAAGGGGTGGAGTCCTCTTTAAAAAGCACGAGTTGCACAGGAATGAATTTCAGTGAGACTAAATTAGACAATTCAAAATAATAATTATAAGAAAATTTAACACAATGAGAGAGGATACAAACACATTTATGAATGAATTCAAATGGAGTATAAACAGCTGAACAAGATGAGGAAGCCAATGCAGAATATGGAAGAAGAATCCAGTAACAAGACAGGCATACTGAAAAAAAAATCTAATTGAAAATTTAGAAATAAAAAGTTTTTCAAATCGAATTACAAACTCAGTTGAATCCCAAGAAAATTTTATGAGACACAACTTGTCACAGAAAAATGTAGATGAAGCAAAAACTTTATCTAACAAAATCCAATGCACATAATTGAAAATGAAGAGGGCTGATTTTTCAAAACAAAAAATATAAGACATGTACAGAGTCAAAATACTATACATGTGCTGAGCCAAAATACTATAAAAATGATTTGTCATTTACCTTATTTATAAAAGCAGACACATATATTTCAAATTGGAAACAAATAGTACAGAAATCATGAAGGGGATAGTTACTGTTTCTAAGCTAAATTGGGTGCAGGGAGATGGCCAGGCCCAGAAGGGTGCTAGCCATCAAGCTTGGTGACATGAGTTCAATCTCCAGGACCCACAGGGTTCAGTAAGAGAAACAGCTCCCACAAGTTTTCCTCTACTGTCTCCATATGCATCACAGAAGTAAATTAATTTGATACCAAACACTGGTGCACAGCAAAAGGGGACACAATGGAAAAAGAATTATAACATTATTACCTTCAAAGCAAGGAAGACATTTCAAGGACTTTTTAGATTAGAAAATTATAGAAACTGAAAAGGAAAAAAACGGATATTTGGAGGGCTCTCTTAGTACGACCAAGTGGAAAGATACTACGAAGGATATAAGCAAGTATATTAATGGTGAAATGCTTCATATTACCATTTTCTTTCTAATATTCAGTGACGGACTAGCATTTGATGATTGGAAAATATACAGATGCCATAAAAGATATAAACAGAAATAGAAAGTTTATGAAACCAATGAGTCATCTATTAGACTAATGGCTTAAAACACACTGATGGCTACACTAGCACCATTAAATTTTTATGTAACAATACTTAAAAATGCTAACATAGAGAAATCTCTGGGAAAGGAAGTTCTGATGTGCACGAAGTAATGCCAATAATGAGAATGCTCTGCATACCCTTTCTGTTTTACTTTGCACAACTCGGTGTCAACAAGATTCTATGTCTCTTTGGGTGACACATGCACATCACTCTGTCACTGTCTCCACATGCAGTGACACAATAGAGAAATCTCTACCCTTTTCATTGATGTAAAAGCTTGAGTGTGCATTGCCTCATGGATGGAAACAAAGATTATTGTAAGGCAATAATTATGGCATGTTTCCTTCAAATAAAAAGTTTTCTTTTTCTATCTGATTTCCACAATGACTTATAAATTTAATTACTATTTTTTTGGGGGGGGGGCAGAAGCTTGCTTTGACTCAGTTTGGCCTGTGAGTTCAATAGAGAGGGGCTGTATTTTTTCCCATACAGTAACAGAAGCTGTAGAATTTCCCTGTCATAGTTAGGATGCCACATGAGAGGGTACCGTGGCTACACAGGAAGGAAACAGCTATTTTCTCCCAAGCCCCTAGGAAGTAAAGCAATTCTTTTTCCTCCCAATTTTGTGCATTACTGTGTGTGGGTGGACACACACCACGGCATACAGGCAAGGGGTCAGAGGACAATCTGTGGCCTGGGTTCTCTTCATTGAGTTTTATATGGGTCCCCGGGATCCAACACAGGTTGTCAGGACTGTGTGGCAAGCATTCTACTTCTGAGCCAATTCACTGGCCCCTTTATCTATTCTTAATTACTATGCAACATTCAACAGTGACATTTGTTTATAATAATTTGGTGAACTTATCAGCAAATATTTATTGAATAAAGCATTAAATCTAGCTTAAAGGGGAAATTTATAAAACTAAAAAGTGTTGAAGCTGGCATGATGCTAAGAATTATGACTTCTTTCTTTTGAAGTTACTGATTCATAAAATTACAAGCCAGTATGTGTTTGTATCTCATATGACCTTTGATTTTCTGATTCAGTTTATATAAATTCTGTCAGCTTTCTCTGAGGAAGTGGCCAGGACAGTGAGTGGGTAACCATAATTATCTGGGGCTTGTGCAAACTGGGACATCACAATTTATTCACTTTTACTGATATTAGAGGAAGGAAATCCAGTTCTGCTTAATCATAAAACATCTTTACTCTCTTTCCAATTTATTATGTTTTCTCTTTATATTTCATAAAATTATTTGACTCACTTGCTTGTAAATACCAGCTTTTAGTTTCAGAACCATACAACTATATTTCAATAGGAGGAATCAGCTTGAACAGGAAGCAGGTGAAGTAGTTTTAAACTTAGAAATCATTTTCTGAGATGTAACATCAATTGTATAGACCAGAAGGGAGTTACTTTGCCAGGATATCAAACTTCCATTTATCACTGTGTGTATAATTTAACATTGATCATTTCCAGTCATGTACACTTACACATCGAGGGAATATGAATTGCCCTCTCGTTCTTCCTGTCAGGTTTTATGTATTTGACAATAGCGTTGCTCTTAAGTACCCAGCACACAAGTCACCAGAGAGCTGCTGGTTGCCAACATAAGCAGTTATCAACTGTCAGCGTTAACTACTGGATAGTAAGACACAGAATGGCTATAACCACTGTTCTTTATTTGGAACTTTCTCTTCCTTTCTTGTAACAGTTATTACTCATTTTGGAATTACGACTTCTTTTTTTAAGCAAAGAAATATTTTAAATATTCACCTAAGGACAATTCTACCTGCAGCAAAACCCGTCACCTGCCTTTCTATCATGCTTAACTTCTATTGATTGACAGCCACGCCTCTAAAAACGTTTAAATAATATTCTTCGTTAAAGGCCATGGAGATCAAAGGATCACTGAAATCATTGACTCATAATGTTTTGTTAGGGTTTGTTGCCGTTTTCTTTTTAGCTTACAGGTCCTTTGTGTACATACTATGGCTTTTGTTTTTGTGTTTTATGGGGTTCTTGTGTGTGAACATGTGTTTCTCGGCATCTATATGTATTTCTTGGGTTTTTTTCCTCCTTTTCCTTCTGTTTGCTTATTTGTCCTATTTTTACTTGTTAGTTGCTATTTTATCTTATTTTATTATTCTTTAGATACCTATTGCTTTTCTAATGAGAGACGGAAAGGCTGTGGATCTGGATGGGAGGTGGGTGGAAGGAAAGTCATAGTCAGAATATATTGTACAGAAATACCTATTTCCAATAAAAATAGAAAAAAGTAAGTCAGAGTGTAATTTTTAATGGGAAGAATACAATGTTTCTGCCTCCCTATATGCGATCGGCAATGTGACCCCTCACTCGGTTCCTCCTGTCCTGTCTGCCGCCGCTGGTGAGACTCTGGACATAGCCTCCTGATTTTGTAGCAACATCTGGCTGCACCTTACCATTGCAGTTCTCAAATGTCTGACACAACAAGACCAAGCTAGAGAATTTGCTTAACATGTGATTACCTCTTTGGGGATGCAACATGCCTCATGAAAATTCTGATCTAAAGGCTCTGGCTGGTGGTCAAGGACCTGTGGACTTGATAAACATTCCAGAGATATCTTTTACATTTCAAATTTGAAAGAAAGCTTGAGCAGTACTTCCCTTGTATGCCCATCTCAAGGTGCAACTGGAGTTGCCTGTGAGAAGGCTGGTTCTCAGCTCGCTTGAGAGCCTCCCATTTTTACTTTCCCAGACAATATTATAAACGAACGTTCCATCAGTTATTACATAGTGCTTCAAGTCATGGAAAATAGGATCCGAGTGGGGAGCCGGGAGCTCAGGATTCAGCCTTGTTCTGCCCTTGCTCTGGTTCTCACATGGGCCTCCTTACATATGAGCTGTATTTGTGTGCATTTCCTAACTTGCTGAATGAGAACATTTGATCTTGTCATTTCTAACCCATTAACCATATTATCAATCTATAACTATTAAGTCAACCTTTTAAATTGCGTATAATTGAGAACATGTGTTACTAGGAAATTAACAAGAACACAGACATTAACCATAGAAGATTTTGTGGTTCAACACTAGCAAAAGAGCATGCTGTTCAATTATGATCTTGTTACCCTAATTTTTAAAAAGTAAATTTACAGCTGGACACATTAGGAAAGAGTCCAAGACAGGTGGCTGTAGGAACCCTGACGTCTTTTGTAACTGCTAATAGTTACTAATTTAGACAATGTGATTTCATTCTTTACTGTTAGAGATGAAAGAACAGAGAAGAATTCTAACCAGCGGGGGGAGTTCAGATTGGGCTGTCAGTCACATATTTTAAGAGAGTATAAGATCTATGTTTGTGGTCTATAGTAACTTTAGAACCATGGATTGGTATAAAACACATGAAAGAGTTGGCATGTATAATCTACACTGGGATCATTGTATGTGCTGATTAGTAACTTATTTAATTAACAATTAGTAATTATCTGGAGAGTAATTAGTAATGTATTCGGTGAGTTGAGGTTTAAATGTATAACTTTTTCATGTCTCTAGAATTCTCTATAATTCCAAATCTCACCCTTTTGGCAAATCAGACAGAACCCTCATTTCTATATCAAAATATAGAATAAAACTCATGTTATCTGGAATATTTTGGGGGAGTCATATTTAAACTCATAAGTCTTCTGCTGAGTTATAGTAGAGTCCAGGTTTGAGTTCCTTATGGAGGTCAACATTTCTACAGCTGTAGAGTGTTGGTCAGTGGGTACTAACTTACAGATAGTTAGGAGAAAGAAGTGATGGCATGTTACTGCACAGTAGGCACCTAGAGCTAAGGATGACATATTGTATCCTTCAAAAAGCTAGAGATCAGAATTTGGATGTCTTTATATTGAGCACAGTTTGCCTGCTCTTCTTCCAAAATCTAATAAATCCGTAGCTAATACTTCACCTGTTCTGTTGTTTCACAAGAGGTCTGAGCCTCTCTCCTTCACATTGACTGTCTCTAGTTGTCTGCTGACTGTGCTTCTCTGTAAGCAGCTCACAATACAGTAGCTAGCTTCCTCAAAGACAGCAGGAGAGAAGAAAATCTCACAGTCAGACTGTGATCACAAGCAGTATCAATCATGTATTAGTCAGGATTCCTCTACAGTCTAGCCCAGTGGTTCTCAAGCTTCCTAATGCTGTGACACATTAATACGGTTCTTCATGTTATGGTGACCCAAGCATAAAGTTATTCCATTGATACTTCTGAACTGTAATTTTGCTACTGTTATGAGTAATAATGTAAATATCCTATATGCAAGATATCTGATATGTGGCCCCTGTGAAAAGGTTGTTTAAGGAACAGAATTGATATAAATATAGAAAGGGAATTTATTAGTGTAAGTTATAGGCTGTGATCCTGTAGCCAGAAGTTTTCTGTCCTATCTGGGCCCAAGGTCTGGACAAATATCTCCCACCCACAGTCCTGCAGCCATTTATAAAATAATTATTCAGAGGCTCATTGCCAGCTAGCTCTTATAACTTAACTCTACTAGTTTCTAATTAATCTATATATTGCTATGTATTGCCATGTATTCTGTGGCTTTACATGTGCTTCATTACATCTTGCTTTCTGGGTGGCAACTTTCAGCATCTGTCTGACTCCACCCTTCTTCTCCTTTATTTCTGCTTGGATTTCTTGCCCATCTCTAAGCTTCCTTGCCATAGGCCAAAACAGTTATTTTTCATTAACAAAAGGTAATAAAGAATAATCACAGAATATATAAAGACATCCCACATCATGATTATGCTAGTCCAACAAGGATTATCTACCAAAAGAAAGTCTAAGTATCCAGTAGTTGTTTGGTCCATGAGACTGGATGTCTCAGCTGGTCTTTGGTTTATGCCAGAATCCAGAAGTGAATTCTAGTGCCACTGAAGGAATAAATTTGCCAGCAAGAGTAAGGGCAAGCAGATGGAGCTTCCTTTTCCCACATCCTTTCTATAGGCTTCTAGCAGAAGATATGGCCCAGATTAAAGGCAGATCTTCCCACCCCAAAAGAGCCCGATTAAAAGTGGTTCTTATCACTTTAAATGAGAAAAAAAAAATCTTTCATGTGTACCCAGCTGCAAGGGTTTTTAGTAAATTCCAGATGTAGTCACTCTGATCGTCAAAAATAACCATCACATACATTCTCACTTTCACTGTATGCTACTTTTGAAAGCAAATCATAGGTCTTGCTCCCAAGAAAGGCAGAGAATCATGCAGAGATATAAACAGAGAAGCAGAGACCATGGTAATGAGCATGCAATATTCTTACCAGTATGTAACTTTTCCTGCAGAGACATGAACATACATCTACCTATTCACCCCACATTGAGTTCCAGTGATGGAACAAAGTATTGATGACCCCTTCAAAATCAATCTTGGTGAGCCAATAAGTTTATTGGACCGCTTTTAACAGCATGAACAAGGAGTGAGTACTTAGAAGAGTGATTACTGCATCACCAAAAAGCTGTGGCAGCATGGAGATGGTGAAACTCACAGTAGCTACAGCTCAGAAGGCACAGCTTCCTCTCCACAGTGACCATTTGTTGATGATAGCATCTTCCCTCGTGCCCTTAGAAATATCAGCTCCCTGGGGCTTGTACATTTTGCTTGTTTCCTGCCTCTTAGTAGCCTCCTTCCTCACTCAAAAAGGAACGTTTCAACTGAGAGAAAACTGCTACATAAAACCAAACCAAGCATAAAATCCATGTTCTCTGGACTTAATCTTTCCAAATTCTGTCTGCTAGAAGCTTTGTCATGTACTTTCAGATTTCCTCATAGCTTAAAGCTGCATCTGGGCATAAGACACATATATCATTGATCTCCATGTCATTATTTTATATAATTCTCAGAGAATCTCATATATGAGGAATTGCTACTATCATCATTTTACAGTGGAGAAAAAGAAGATGCAAACATAGGTAAAAAGTATTCACATAAAACCAGGAACCAAGTACAGATGATTTTCACTGACATTCTTCTTTTAGCATTTAACTGGCATTCCAGTCAGGGAAAAATAAATAAATAAATAAATAAACAAACAAACAAACAAACAAACAAACAAATAAATAAATAAATAAAAAATAATAATATACTATGGTATTTATTAAATACTAGTGAAAACTGAAAATATAACAGAAAACTTAGTCCAGCATACCACATGCTAATTAAATATTTAGCCACCAATTCACATGTAAAACACAGTGTCTAATTTCACTAAAATGAATCTCATAAAAGTAAAAAGTTTCTACAGAGTTGTTTATAAATTCATCAAGATTTTGACTAGTAGCCTCAACCCTATTATTCCTGGAAGCTGAAAATATCCTTTTAAATCTCATTGAGAAGAAACAACCATATCACAAGACTTTTGAAAAATTATAAAAAACGATTCCATTCAGTTGTACTATCAGAACAAAAGCAATCAATGGCACAGTCAGAAAGAAAGCACAAAGATGCAACACTTGCTCATTATTCAGTTTTCATATGAAGAGACCCCAACCTCAAGGCCAAATCACAGCCTAAGGCTGGTGGGACGACTATTCTGAAGACATCAGAATCAGGACTGAAAAGAGGCAAAAATGGAGCTGAAGGCATGAAATTTAAAATCCCTTCTTCCATTTTTTGTCTTCTAGGTACCTGACTGGCTACTTTTATATCAACTTTACACAAGCCAGAGTCATTGTGGAAGGAGCCAATATCCCCACTAGCTTGGCCTGTGGGTAATCCTGTGCTACATTTTCTTGACTGATGACTGTGGGAGGTGCCACCCCTAGACCAGTGGTCCTGGGTGCTATGAGACAGCAACTCAGCAAGCCATGAGGACCAAGCCAGTAGGGAGCATTGTACTTAAATCTGGCACCAAAAGAAACTCTCTTGCCCAATCCTAGAGTTTAGGGTTTAGACTTACCACAGGAAGGCTAAGGAATCCCACACATCTAAGTTAAATGCTCTTGACCATGAGATCTTAGTGACATATTTATCCTCAAAGAGCTTTACTTATTCTTACTCCTGACAGCCTTCCCTACTTTTCCCTTGGTAAGTACAGAACCATGACCAGAAACTCTATGGCTGAAATTAATATTTTTGAAATTATCTTATATACTTCTTTGCTTTGATTAAATCTGAGAAATAGAGTATTCCTTAAAATTCATTCAAGTTGTACATTGGCATCTGAAGATGAGATCTATGTCCTTTGTGTTCTTTGAAGATCAGTACTTAAAATGTTAAAAACGGACAATTTTCTATAATTTTCATATGAGAAAAAAAGGGCAATTATTCAATTTGTCTTCCCAGCTTTGTGGCTATCCTTCATGCTGATGGCCACTTCCCATCATCCATTTGAAAAGCAACTGATGGCTTGAGATTTTATTCATTCTTCTACATTTTCACATTGCCTTAAATGACTCAGCACCAACATAGAGGCTGACACATCTGTTCTGTGTTGTCCTCATCTTCAAAGGTCTCTTTTCTTCCTTTTTTACTCAGAGCTATCACACAGGCTGAATAAATTATTTCTCTAAATTGTTCCACATTCAACAGCTGTCTTCCAAACAGGCCACAATTTCCTCTCCCCATGCCTGTTCAGTTAGATCCTATGACTCTATAGCGTCGATTCCACCGAATTCTTTAGTGTTTCTGTCTGAAGTTTGCCTTACCCTCTCCATGACATTCTCTTATATTATCGAAAGTCTTGAAATTCCAGCAGCCTCCTCTATTATTTGCAATGAACAAGCTTCATTATCTGACTACAGATTCTTCACATGTTCCATGAAGAGAATGAACAAATATTTGAAATAGTCACCCTATAAAACCTTCATAACCACTAGTCCCAAGCAGACCTTCAAACTTGACTCAATTTCTTATTTATTATGTTTTTTGGTCAGCATCTATTTCCCTGTCCAAAAACAAATTTAATTCAATAGATTTTCCTACTCCATAGAGAAGAGAACATGGGAAAGCTGAATTTTTCTTTATTCTCTAAATCCATGTTGCTATGTAAATTCTAATTACTCATCTCCTTGTGTCTGCATAATTGGTCTATGGTTGGGCACAGTAGCTCATTCCTGTAATTCCAGAAAGGCTGAAACACGTGGATTACCATGAATTTGAGGCTAGTAAAGACGCATAGTGAGTTTCAGGCCATCTAGGGCTATGCCATCTGATACCCTATGTAAAAAATGGGTGGAGAAGATGGCAGTATGGTTCAGCAGGTATAGGAGCTTGATGTAACATCAAGTTGGACCTTGATGTAATCTGAGTTTGACATCCATGATGCCATGTTGGAAGGAAAAGATTGACTCCTTGAAGCTGTATCCTCTGACTTCCACAACATGTCACATATATCCTCCAACAATAAAATAAAGTGTAATTATTTTTTAAATAAAGAAGAGGTTCTTCTCCAGCTGGAGCCTACATTATCATCTCATGTGCTACATATTGCTACTTTAGTTTCTGTGTAGTTCAATAACTTACTCTTAATTGAATACTGGACATTAAATAAAACAAGAACTAATATTTCTTGTATAGATACCTCTAGAGGTAATTTTAACTACCTTGTTGAAGAATAATTTAGCCACAATGAAATAGATAATAGAGTTCAGTAGCACATTGGTGTACAAAAACATTAATGCAAATCATACCTTATTCTTGTATTATGACCAATTCAGGAAAAGGAAAGAACAAAAAAGGATTAAAGATGAGAGAAAAACAGAATATGAAATAATAATTGGGAACTTGGAAATGCAAAGCAACTGAGAACTTTGAGTCTTGTTTTGTATGTAGTCTTTGGAAAGCTTTCACTAAAGACCTCTAAAATTAGGCCCCACTTAAGCTTCCAATATGTTACTTTACACTTACACTATCATTTTTGATACATTTAGAATTGGCAGTCGTAATTAAGGTTTTTAGCATAAATTATGCAATTTTGTTATTATTTGGATGCATTAGAAGAAGGGGAAGTTGAATAATTATTGATACCAGAAAAGTTTTAGACAGATAAAATAGCCACTCTGAAACGGTGGAGCTTTATGATGGATTTTACACTTTTACTATGGAATGTATTTTTATGCACTTCTCTACCACCCAAACCAAGAAATCCAATGACAGAGCTAGATCTAGAGACACAGTTAGCTTTATAGCCTCCTTCATAACTGGATATATGCTCTTTGAGACATATAGACCACTGGTCTGGTTAATTTCCATGGGTGATGTTTTTAATTTCCAAGTTTTTTAAAATAATAAAGTTTATTTTTTAAAAACTTGAGTTTTGATTGATTTTAAAAAGTACAGAAAAATATTTGTAACTATGTACTTTTATTTTGTAATGGCTTGAAAGCAAAATGTCCTCCATAGTCTCAGACTTTTGAACACATCGACCCCAGTTGGTGCCAGTGTTAGAAGAGGGTTAGCCTGGCTAAAGAAAGTATGCCAATGGGGCTGGGATTTGAGGTTAAGGAGGTTCCCACCACTTTTAGCTTATTCTCTCTCTTATTTGAACATGTGAACTTTCTGCTTCCTGCTTCTGCAACCATGCCTAACATTTGCTGCCATGCTTCCCTACATGATGAATTCTCATCACTTTGAAATTGTATGCCAAAGTAAATTTTTGGTTATGGTGTTTTATCACAGAAACAAATTTTTTAGAGGATAGGAAATACAAGACAGTATTTATCTGTCAATGAAATGCCTTACTATGAAAATTGGTACTAGCTTTTCTGGGCTTTTAGGTAAAACTATAATGATAATGAAATATGAAAACAAATGAAATACTTGAAAAAAAGTATAAAGGGGATAATTTATTTTTAATTTTTAGAACAATTTGAATCGATTAGATATGTTTTCTTTTAAAATTTGTAGCATTGGGAATATCTAAAGTAAAATGATGCTAACATAATGCACAGTGATATATCTGTACTGAAGATAGTGTCTGCATGCAAAAAATAGAACAGGAATTGATGTGGGATGTGTTTATGTATGCTGTGAATATACTTTATTACCATTTGTTAATAATAAAAAAGCTGTTTTGGCCCATGGCAAGGCAGCTTAGAAGCAGGCAGCGATAAAGGAAAGGGGTGGGGTTGGAGATGCTGTAGGCTGCACTAAGAAAGCAAGATGTAATGAGACACAGGTAAAATCACGAACATGTGGCAATACACAGATTAATAAAAATAGGTTGAGTTAACTTGTAAGAGCTGGTTGGTAATGAGCCTGAGCCATAGTCCAAACAGTTTGTAATTAATATAAAACTTCGTGTGATTATTTGGGACCAAGTGGCAGTGGAATTGTGGGTTCGGATCTCAGGGATAGGCTGGGCCAGAGAAGCCAGAAATTTCAGACTACAAGGAATGATTAAATGGGCTTGGGGAGAGGAGGACAGATGGGGGGAAATGTTTACCAACAATAAAGGTCATTTGAAAAAGCTTCATGGAAATGTACTGTTTCAGAAGTTTCCACATATATGTTAAAATGGAGTTACCCTAAAAATGAGGCACAAGACCTCAGCTAGATTCCATATGTTACCAAATAAAATCTCCAGTATGTTGAATGAGTTACCTCATTGGCTGTTGGCCAATGAGTTCACATAACTCCTCTCCCCAAACATTACAGGCTATTGCCAATACTATTTGTTGCTCCTCACAAATTAATGATAAAAGACTATTGCTGAAGATACCACATATTTGAAATACAGAACATGGAGAAATGTAGCTAAAGATACTATACATACTACCAGAGAACAGAAGCAGTCATCAACATAACCCATTTGTGAACCCTGTGTGCTATCTGGCAAGATATGTCACTCATGCAACAGTGGTAGAGATGTTATGGGAGTAACCAGTCTGTCTTTTAAGGATTTAAGGCCTGTTCCACAAGATGAGCCCATATCTGACACTGTAAATGAGGTCAAGAACTCATAGCTAGATAGACCATAGAACCTAGTAGAAAACTTGTAACTATTCTGATAAATGAACACAGAAATTTAAAAAAAAAAGATTCTTAATGATATGCTGCTATACTCATCGATCAGCTCAGCCACTATCAGAAAAGCTTCTCGTATATGACAATTAACACAGAAATCAACAACTGTTCAATAGACCAGGAATAAGAGACTTTGAAATGCTCAACCCTAAATTGGATGTCTACATCATATCTCTCATAATGGTTCAGAGATCTATGTAGAAAAGGGGAGACTGTTAGGGCTACAGGTAGATGACTTCAAGAAAACAATGTTTTCAAGACACAATGGTAGATGCATATATAGATCCACAGAGAAGCATGTACAAGATCTATACAAACTTAATCCAGGCAAAAATACCTACATAGAAAAAGGGAGGTAGGTGCAAAGTCTCACCCCCAGCTGAGAAGCTACTGGAATTTGATTGCTGTTGGGAGACAGTCAGTTTCCTTTGATGGAGTTACACCTGGTATGTTGACCACACTCCAGGGCATGGCTCATACCCAGGACTCAGTGTTGTGGGTTTATTATTGTTGTTGTTGTTGGTGGTGGTGGTGGTAGTGTTTGTGTGTGTGTGTGTGTGTGTGTGTGTGTGTGTGTGTGTGTGTTAGTGTGTGTGTTTGAAGGGGGAGAATATATGATGCTGGGTGACTAGAGAGGTGGAAAAATCTGGAATTAATTGCAAGAGCAAGATGAAAATGAATGAAATACATTGTATGGGATTCTCAACAAATAAACACACTATTTTAAGACAATGGTATGTAGTTGAACCATGGTATCAGAGATAAGGAAACACAACAAGAAGATATTTTAGACTATTTTGAATTTCAAGGGAGAAGATGAGAATTAAAATATAAAATAATAAAGATAAAACTATGCTATTCTTTAGCACTCCAATCTGGGAATGCTCATAAAAATGCCTTGGGATGATCACAGCCAGACCTGAAGAGACTCTGGAGGAGTGAATAGTTGATATAATACACAACAGTAAGTACTTTCATAACCTGGGATTTAGTGTGATCTGAAAATGACATTTCAGCCCAAGGCAAACCAGAAAGTCACCCTCTGCTGCAATTAATATCAACCAGAAGTAAGTACTTCACAGATATCAAAACCTGCCAATCCCTCCACACCCACAAATAACTTTCCTATTGTCAACTCAAATAAAGAGAAAATGCCTACATTTTATTTTGTTCTTTCATAAAATGAAATAAAAGAAGGGGAAAGAAAATGTCTCAACTCTAAAGCAATTTCTGTAGAATAAGAAAATACTAGCACTTTATGTAGAAAAACTCTGTCCAGAAAGAAGTCAAAATGTATCCACATTCTACACGAGTCTCTTTGTACGTTCAGAACATTTCTGGTTACCTGACTCTCAGGAACCATATGAAATAATCAATGTTTATGGTTTTAATCTAATGTTTTGGGCTGAGTTTTTATGTGTCAGTAACTCATATATAATGAATTTCAACTTCAATAAGCTTTGATTTATGTATATCAAATTTAAAAATGATTTTAAATCTATTTTGACAAACTAGTGTATAATTTTCTTCTCTATTATTTCATTATTTTTTTTATAATATGCCTATGCCTGTCTCATAAAATGTACTAGAGAATATTCTATCATTTTCTTTCTGGAAATGTCAATGAGACTTTAGAATGCTCCTTCTCCCTTTGAGTAAAATTACATGTAAATGGTTTTTTTTGAAGACTCTGGATTGCCTTAATGTGTCTATTATTTTAGCTTCCATAGTTATTTATGCTAAATTGTATTTTCCCATTTCTTGTTTTTGCACTTTCTTCTGACATTCTCTCTGTTTCTAATCAGTTATTTGTAACAGATGTTATCAAATTTACTAGTTTCTGCAGAGAACCAGATTTCTGATACTTTAGTATTTGTTGTACCTCTTCTGTTCCCTTATTGTCTATTTCTTCTACTCTTCTTTTTTTATGATTTTAAAAATACAAAGCTGAAACTTTAATCTGAAGCCTTCTCATCAATTTTTAGCCTTTCAATACTCAACCTTATGAACTTTGAATAACCATTCCAGGATATTTAATGATTTTGATATGTTTTGTTATTTTATTCTTGTATAAATGTTTTTATTTTCATTATTCTTTGATTTAATAATTCTTTAAATTTTAGAATACTCCAGAACATCTTCTTTTAAAAAAATTCTTCTCTCATGTATTACATCCCTTCCCCTCCTCCCTTCCTCCCTGTCTCTCCCCACTACCTCCTATCTCTGTTAGTATTACTCTTTCTCTGTTTCCCTTCAGAAAACAGCAGACCTCCCAAGAATCTCAACCAAACATGGCATAACATGTTACAATAAGACTAGGTACAAACCCTCATATCAAGGCTGGATGAGGCAACCCAGCAGGAGGAGAAGGGTCCTAAAAACAGGCAAGAGTCAGAGACACCCCCACTCCCACTGTCAGAAGTCCCACAAGAACACCAAACAATACAACCATAACATATATGCAGAGGAGCTCAGACTCATATATGGTCTGTGACTGTTGCTTCGGTCTCTGTGAAACCGTAAGAGCCCTTGGTGATTCTTTGGGCAGCGGAATACTTCCTTTTAATGAATGAACATAATCTAGCAGTGAGCCCACATTAGCTTTTGCTAGTGTCAAACACTGGGAACATGGATGTCTTTTCTCCCTCTGCCCCCTGCTTAGCACTTTCCAGCACTGCAAAGGCTAACCAGCAGGGGGATAGTTTCCTGGCCAATTCTAGACTAATCTCTTGATGTTCTGCAACTGAGGTGCATTGTGTCTTCAGCACCAGCATCATACCTTCTAGTTATGATGGGCATCCCAGAGCTAGTCTCACATGCTATTCACCTTTGTTTGCATGAGTGTGTCTGTGTGAGTGTCTGCCATGTAACTGTGGGTACCTACAGAATACAGAAGAAGGTGTTGGAGACCCTAGAGCTGGAGTTACAAGCGGATGTGCGTGACTTGATGAGGATGCTGAGAACTCAGATCCCCTTGGAGAACAGTGCTTTTCCCCTCTTAGCCATAGGTCCAGCTGATGAGGATGCTGGGAACCCAGATCCCCTTGGAGAACAGTGCTTTTACTCTCTTAGCCATGTGTCCAGCCCTCTCTACTGTTTTGGTTTATGTCTACCTAGTATCTCTTCATTCATCACTTCATAGTGGTTTTTTTCCCTCAATTATTGTGGTTTTAATGACTTTCTCATACTCTGTAAACCATGACCTCAGATCATCCGAACTGTTTTTTAATTAGAACACAGATGAAAGAATTCTCAGTTAGTCACCATGTTTCAGGAATTTCTCTCTTAGTTTAAGTTCAGGTCCTGGGTAGTGGGGGGGGGGGTGAACTGTGGAAAGTTCTAGAAGATTATATAGGAGGGGATATTGGGATACATGCTATGGATAGATGAGCACAGATGGCACAGAGTAAGTAGTTTTCTAGGTTAGAATGGAAACTTAAAAGCTTGGAATGGTGCATTCTAATCTTGGTTGCACATATAAAAGTACACCTATGCCTGGACTCTGCTAACCTCTATCAAATTGATCTGGTATAGTATGAGAGTCCTGGATATGCTCAGAAATACTAGGGAAAACCTTTTGAGTGATTTTCAATAGGAACTATCAGAGAATCTTATGATTGTATTTATTAGAGAATCATGTGAAGAAGTTCTATTGTTGGACCAACAAATCTTGTCAGAGGCAATATGAAGCTAGAAGATCAGGGTGTAGTCATCAGAATGAGATCCTCTCACCACACTCACTGGAAAATAAGAAAATAATCCATTAGCAACAGATACATTTCTTAAATTAGGAAGAAATGAAAACTATATCCATCTTTAAGTATGGAAATTCTCTTATACCCTTAATATTTTCCATTAAATTGTGCTATTGAAACATAGATGTGCCTGTTCCTTTGTTAATTTAACAGATTAAAATGACATGACCTTTATTATCTTCATGATAAACGTAAGTAAGTATATGTATTATCTGTAACACAAGAGAATACTGATAATTACACTCAGGGAATAAAGATCTCATTGTTATTAAAGTGGACCACGCGTCCCAAACACTTTGTATGTATCTGGTTGTTATGTGATATACATCTTTTGGTGGTTTTTCAAGACAGGACTTTTCTGTTAAAAGCCTTGGCTGTCAGGGAACTTGCTTTGTAGACCAGGATGTCCTTGAACTTCAGAGCTTCATCTGCCTCTGCCTCTTAAGTGTTGGGATAAAGGCAGGAATCACACCCAGCTATGACATACATTTTTAAGCCTGTGGTAAAACCCTCAACAGGTCTAAACCATAGCATGTGCCATTTTTCTGAGAAACTCAAGGAAATCTGTAGCATAAATAAAGAAGTTTGGTACATCTTAAAACTATATGCTGATTTTACATTCATAATTAAGTCTCTAAGTAACGAATTACTTTAAAATATTAAATTTTACTGATCTTGAAAGTCCTATCTTATTTTAAACTAAAAAGAAGAGAGGTTTTATTCCCTAAGGAGAAATTAATAAACAATTAAAAAATATACTTTTCTACACAGTAACTCTATGTGTTTTTAAAACCAAAATTTCTTCTCATTTGACAACATTTCTCTCTCTGTCTCTCTGTGTGTGTGTGTCTCTCTCTCTGTGTCTCTCTCTCACACATACACACAAGGGAGAGAGAGAGAGAGAGAGAGAGAGAGAGAGAGAGAGAGAGCAGGCACACACTCGGTGTTGATTTTTTAGTTTATTTCCAAGTGTTCCATTCATTAATCATTGGGGAACAGATTTTATGTCTTAGTTTACACTGTAAAATTAAAGATTCTTATCATATTTACTTGCATGAGCAAAACTTGCTGAGAAACAGAGTACAGCTGAACATTAGCAGTATGCCCTGATGTCTCAAGTCTTTAAAAATTCAACAAGTCCCCATTACCATTGAGAACTGCAGTTCTCAACCTGTGGGTTGTGACCCCTTTTGAGGTCAACCAACCCTCTTACAGGGGTTGCCTAAGACCATCTGCTTATCAAATCCTTACGATGTATAACCGTTTCAAAATTACAGTTATGAAGTAGCAACAAAAATAATTTTTTGGTGGAGGTTACCACAGCATGGCGAGCTGTATTAAGGGGTCACAGCGTTGGTAAGGCAGAGAGCTACTGATTGTGTCTAAGTTGTGTCTTAGAGCTCACACTGAAATTAATTTGCATTGACTACATGTGCTGCTCAGTGTAAGGGCAATGCCATGGTAACAGTAAATTCAATGGTTCTCTTTTCCTTTAGAAGTATAGTAATACAAAATGTCAAATTTATTCAGTAATATTTGTGATGCGAACCTTGTCAGTGAATATTAACTGTTCAGATAATTGACAATTATATTTTACTACTGAAATCAACATCTGAGTATCTATAACAGCATAAGAAGATAGAAGAACCGACTGTGTTTTGCATATCGTTGGAACTGTATGTGAACGGGAATGAAAATAGGGACTCTGTCTCTCTGTTTCTCTCTCTTTCTCTCTGTCTCTCCCCCTCCCCTCACTGTAGGGAAAAGGGACCAGCCAAAGAAACCCACCCTGGCTCTGAAACCAGAGCCAGTGAAAGAAACCCAACATGGATTTGAGATCTGAGCCAGTGCAAGAAATACTTTATCCCTGAACCCAGAACCAAAGAAATGTGCCCTGACTCTGAAAACAGTACCAAAGAAACACACTTTGGCCCTAGAATCACAGCCAGTGAAGGAAGTATGCCCTGGCCTTAAAATTAGAGCTGACAAGCCCAAAAGAGCCAGTAAAAGAAACATTTTGACCCTGAAACCAAACCAAATCAGGGATTGAACATCTGACCAATCCCCACCCTGGACATCTTCTCCCCAGAAAACTCCACCCCTAAGAAGCTTTATATAAACAATGCACCTGCTGCCCTCTCCCACCCAGGCTGAGACAGCCACTCTTCTGGACTCTTCTTTCCCAATAAATCTCTTGAATGAGTTTTTGGTCACAACCACCTTCTTCTTTTTCCAGAGCAGTGAGGAGCCGGGGCAGAGAACAGCCGAGGAGAGAGTAGCTGTAACACTTTCACTGAGGGAACCTTTCCCAGCCTGAGTTGTTACACTGTAAAATCAAACCAGAGCAGGATTGTAATAATTTCACTGGGAGGCCCTCTCTTGCTGGAGCAGAGTTGTTAACATTGGAAAGCCTTTCCCTGAAGCAGGGCTGTAAGCTGCTACCTATGCTTTTACTGTGGCCTGTGGTGTTCATTGGTTCCCCACTGCCTGAAACCGTGCTGTAACACTCAGTATCAGTTGGGTCCTGACTACTGGAATCTCTTTCCATCTAAGCTGTGCAAACACCTACACCCATGAAGCCAGCCTCTGCCTGCTTTCTCTCTTTTCTCCCCTTTCCCCAATAAAACCTTCTCCATGAGCACTGTCTGAATGGTGTTTCTGCTCTCACCAGCTGTGATTGCCACATGCCATCTTTAAATACAAGTTTTTATGTAAGAAGGTATGCATGTTCACCACTGCCCATATTTTGATCCCAGAAAAATCCCATGATCAGTATGCCAAAGATCTTCATATAAAGATTGTGTACATACTTAATTGGTAGCCTCTTACTTAAAAAGTTGTGCAATGCTTATCAGAGACCTTGACCTTGTCCAGGACTCTTTTATTCCCTTTACAACTTTCCAGACCTGGTACTTCTCCCTGACAGGCCCTCTATCTCATTCAAGTGGTATGGAGACACAGATAACCTACTTGTACTCCTTGACACAGCTCCTTCTTAGTCTGATTGCTCTGAGGATACTTTACAAGGAAAGTGACCTTTCCCTCTTTCTCATTTTGGGATTACCAGATCACAGAGCCTTCACTGGTTGTGAACCTCTAGCCATTCCCACACAACTCCAGCTGCTCTAAAGATGACCATGCTGGAACCATCCTCTAGTCATCCCCACATATCTTGTGCCCTGACCTAGGCTGGAGTTGACCTGAGCATAATCTGCCTGTACTCTCTCCAATTCCATTCCAATTTCTTGAGACCACACACTGGGCCTGGCCTATCCAGATGGGCCCTGACTGTGCTTTTCATAACCTCCAGGTTCAGGCTGGAACCTGGAGTGCTGTGTCCACATTAGACACATAACCCACACAAGAAGTTCACATGCCCAGGTCTCATCCCAAAAACAATGTGAAAGACAGACAGTATGCCTCACCCCAAACACGCCAGTAGTCTAAAATTTTCCTCAGTGAAAATTGCATAATAGACTCCAAGACATAGAGTTTAAAAGGACAACTGTTAAGTTTATCCAAGAACCTAAAGAGTTTAAGGAAGTTACAAACAAACATCTTAATGAAATTGAAGATTCAGGATTTGAGAACTGAATTCAATAAGTACACAGGAATATTGCAAGACTCCAGCTGAAATGAAGGAGAGAAAGCCGAAGAAATAAAACAGATCAAGAAGATAGATGGCCAAGACTCATAAAGTAGAGAAATTATACAGCTCAAGGAGAGATAATGAAAATCCTTTAAAGGAAAGGAAACTGTAAGAACTCTGGTACACCATGGGGAGATACAGAGTATACTTTCAAAAATCAATAACTTCTTATACACCAACAACAAACTCCTGGAGAAAGAGACCATGGACACACTTCCGTGCACAACAGACTCAAAGAAAATGAAATATCTAGGAATAAATCTAGCCAAGGACGTGGAAGACCTCTACAACAAAATCCTTACACCTCTGAAGTGACTAAAAAGGACGTAAAAAAATGGAGTGTGTGGTTTACAACTGCTGGAAAGGGAAGTGGCAGGATGCAAGTTATTAAGAAGTGGAATATGAGGAGTGGACTTTAATTTTAGAGGGAGAAAGAGGGCCACACAAAAGGAAAGAAATGGAGGGGGAAAAGTAAAGTTGAGGATGTTTGAAAAGTCTTAAAGGTGATGGAGATAGGGTTCAGAATTTAAGAGCCTCGGTTGCTCTGCAGAGGCTCTGGGCTCAATTCCCAGACCATACAACATCTGTAACTCCAGTTCCAGGGAACCCAATGCTCTCTTCCAGCCTCTGCTAGCATCTGATGTACATATGGTACACAGTCATCCTTGAGGGCAAAAAAGCTGAACATATATAATAAAACAATAATAAAAAATAAAAATCTGTCAAACATCATATTATTTTTTATTTACCCAAAATTGCATATAAGCATATGTATATACACATATGCTTATGTGTATAAAATGAATTGATGCCAGTGAGGCTGACAATGCCCCAAGAGCCATAGAATGTCTAACAAAAGCAACAACAAACCAATACCAGATATGAGAAACTTTTTTTTTTTTTTTTTTGAGTTTTCAGTCAGGGGAGCCCAGGAAAATTTTCAAACAATAGAGGGTACTCTATTGTCTTTTATTGCCTCCAAGAGATAGTTTCTAGTTCAGGGCTTTGCCTTAAAATGTTATAATAGCCATCTTCATGGGAGTAAATTTCTATTGTATTGTGAGTGGAGTGCTGCATTCTTTAATCATGAATGAAGTGAACCATGTTTTCACGTGCTCACGGAGCATTTAAATTATCTCAAAGCAGAAATAGTTCTTTAGCTCTACGCTCAGTTATTAATCACACTGTCTACTTCGCCACTGCCACACTGTGAGAATTATTCAGTTTTTGAATCGTTAGACATCAGGTCTGGAACTCCTCCACACCTTAGGCTATACAGGAAAGGAGTACATCACCTTGGAGTTGTATCGACTTCAGGTACGGCTTCCTGATGCAGCTTAAAATACAGAATATCTGTTTATTATGTTCGCTGCAACTTGGTAATATGTCTAGTGATGATTCTCACACAAAGAAGCAGGTAAGTAGGAAGAATCAGGCTGAAGAAAATATTCCATGTGTTCCTCGGTCATTCCATGTCATTTGACCACGTGCTCCAAGCAGGAATTGAGATGACAGCTATTCTAGCATCCTTTCATTTAATTAGTAAATATAATAATATGAGCTGTGTGCTCAACATGGAAGACTACACTTGATACGGGGGTAAACGTAAAGGCACAGTATTTGCAACCTAGCAGTATAGAAAGAATTGGTTTCATTAATAGATTAAAAATACTATAAGCAAAGGCCATAGATAAGATTCCAAAGAATGTTACCTGAGTGAAAAAAAGGATCTGTTTATTCTGGTGAGTTTGGGAGTTGTGGAAACAATAATAGGCAGAGAATATCATAGCAGAAAATGCATTACAGAAAAGAAATTATAAGGATAAGGGAAAAATAAATAGATTGAGAGAACATAAGGTTCTGGAAAACAGCAGAAGAGCCATCCCAGGATGAGCTGATTAAACTCTGCAAGTTTTATTGATTCTGTGAGAACTATGAACATGTTCTCTTCTAGAATGACCCACCACTCCATTTCTTGTGTTAGATTTGATGAAACAAATATATAAAGTCTATATAAATCTCCCCTTCTTTCTAAAAGTTTCCTTAAGCTTTATGGCTTGAATAGATGTTTTGGAGTGCCATTTCTGAGGGTATAATACACAACAGTGAAAGCTTCTAGACAGAGTTCGGTGTGTCTTCTAAGGAAGAGGTATTCAGTGAAGTTGTTTTTATGGATAGGTCAAATTCATTGAAAGAAGTTAAATATATCCAGAGAAGGCTATCAATACCTAACTAAAATATTTTAATGCTAATTAGGAGCTAAATCAAGTATATTTATAGATATTTAATGGGATGCCTATATTTTTAAAGGTATACTATTCTTTACTAGATTGAATAATAAATATTTAGTAGCACAGACGTTTCTTTGTGCAGTGGCTGGTGGCTCTTATAGAAACTCACATTTGTTTAGTGTGCAGAGAAGTGAGTGAAAAGTGCTCACCCACGAATAAGACGTCTACATCACCCCTTTCTCAAGCCTCAGGAATATTAGCAAAAGAGGTTATAGAAAGATTGTAAGAGAAAAACAGTATTTCTTGGACATGACAGGACTCCTGTACCTACGAAGTGAAAGAAGGTGTGGTTGCTTGCGCAAGACCTATACAAGATCAAACCAGTCAATATTCTAATGTAGAGGTGTCTGGAGGCTCTTCAGTCCTTGCCCCTAACTGAGGAATGATACACCCTGAGAAGAGAAGGAGTAAGTCTTGTTTGATGATGTGGCCCCTCTTCTTGTAGGTCAACCATGCTCCAGTGAATGACTCCACAGCCAGAAGTGGATGAGTGACACAAATTGGAATCTATGGGTTATTAAAAATAAAAATAAAATTTAGAAAAAGACATGAAGTTGGACAGCAGTAAAGTGGGGTAGATATCAGAGATATTAAGGATAAAGGTTAGAGGTAACTGGGATCAAATCCATTGTATGAAATTCTCAAAAAAATGTATTTTTAATAAACATGTTTAATATAGTCATGCAAGGAAATGAAGTAATTGGTGATGTTACTGTGTTTTTTATTTAAATCTGTTTTTCATATTTCAATATTTGTCTAAAAACAATTTTGAATCCCCTTATGCCTTACCCTCCCCCGTCTTGCAACACACTAGTCCCCTCTCCTCCTGTAAGTACCTTTTTCATATTCATGCATCTGTGTTTTGAGACCCACTGAGTTTAACTTGGGCTATCTGTGTGATGAGATGTTTGGAACTCTTCATTTGAACCTAGTGCACTTATCAGTGGTGAGGAGATTTTTATAATATGTATTTAATTGTTGAAAGGCCTTAGGCAGATGTACATGAAAATACACTTGTCGCTTCTTCGTGTATTCTGATGTGGCCCCTAAACTTCAGCTACTGAAGTAGACATGCCTTTCGCTAGTAACAATCCTCAAGTATTGGAGCTGTAGACTTTCCCTTCCTGCTCTAAACTTTGTTTGATGAAGTTAACTCCAGGTGGGTAACTTCCCACTGAGGAAATTTCTGACCTTCAGTGAGACAAGATAAAGGTAGGAAGACACAGGCCACTGCATAAACATTTCTGCGTCCCATACTTCAAGTGACAATTTCGAAGAATTATCTTGTATATTTCTCTGCAAGTGCTGCTATTACCAAGACCCCAGTGACCACAGAAATAACCTTAGCAACAAAAATGCCTTTTCACTAAATATTTATTTATTTATGGTTCTCCTTTTCCTGTCTCTTACTGTCAATTTCTAAGATAATTTTCTAATTAAGCATCTTATATTTGTATCCCCATTGCAAGCTCTCTATTCTTAACAACCAGAATAATGTAAAAAGCATTTCTATTTTGTAATTTACAAAAGTCAGGGTCAAAAATTCAAGCATTAAATCGTATTACCTTCAGACCTTTTTAGAAACTACATTTATTGAATAGTTTTATTCATTGTGTTGTTATTTGAACATGGTTGTATTTCAAAATAAAATATTTATAAATATTTAAAATAATCTATTTTAGTAAATGTCAAACTACTTTTATTTGCTCATTATGATGATTAGATAAAACGTTACACTTCATTCCTAAATCACAGGCACATATACCTACGTGGATATCTGCACACGTATGAATGTGTACATGTGTTGCATGGTTTCAGCATCTTTCCCTTTCCATACTTCTCAAAGAGTATTTTAATTCATTTCTTAAAATGCTAACTAGATTCTCATTGTACAAGGACAGACAGAGACAAACTATAAGAAAAAGATTAAGAAGGAATGCGCCCAGGGCTGGGTTTCAATTATGAGAAATGATGTGCAATATGGGAAGAAACTGAATAAAGAAAAAAAACAATATATTAAACAGAATGCAAGGAAATACTATAACTGATAAAAGGAACTTGGTGTAAAAGAGTGGGAACCTCTCATTGTCTCGCTCTGAAATGACTAAGGGTGTCCTGGTGCAGACAAGTGTCAGCCCTGTGCTTGCTGCTCCTGTCTCTGTGAGTACACCTGGGCCTTGCTTAGTTGATGCAGGGGACCTGTGTTCTATCCCCTTGGCTTCTCACAATCCTTCCATCTCTTCTTTCCTGGGATTTCATGATCTGTGAGGGAACGATTTGACGGAGACTTCCATTTTAGACCCCCCCCCCTCTCTGCATAATGTCTGGCTGTGGGTCTCTATATCTCTTCCCATCTTCTGATCTTCTGAGTATAGCAGAATATCATTGGGGTCACTATGTATATATATACACACACACACATATGTATATGTGTGTGTGTGTGTTTTTATGTATGTGTTGTGTGTTTGATTTTGCCTACTAGTTTCTGGTTCTTCGTTACCCTAGCAATTTCAGGTATGAGTTCCTTTTCATGGAGTGGACCTTAAATAAAATCAGACGTTGCTTGGATACCCCCACAAGTTCTGGGCCACCATGACTGTAGTATATTTTTGTAGCAGGACACATTGTAGGTCAAAGATTTTGTGACTGGGTTGATATTCATGTTTCTCAATAAATCATTTTAAAAATCAAAAGATTAAAATTTTGATAAGCTAACTTATGTTCTAATTGTGAAGGAGAATATAGTAACAATACATTGAACTGAAATATTTGAGCTTAAAAAGTATGACATCACTGAAAGAGTCTAAAAGTAATATTAAGGTAATTTTAACAGAAAAGAACTCTAATAATTCAAAGAAGAAACTTTTAAAATTAGAAACTCAGAAAATAATGGCCAAAGTTTTAAGAAAATGATGGCTTCAAATGAAAATTACAAGATAAAACTATGATAATTTTGGGGGCTGGTAAGTTAAGATAGCTTTTATCCGAAGGGAAAATTATAAGGTAGAAATAAAACTTAAAAAAAAACTAGGTCATTATATATTTCATTAAATTACAGTGTCTACTGTAATGGCTTTATTACAAAGCCATCCAAGTCTTTTCAAATCAAACATTTTCAAAGAAAAGTTCATTTTCCTGTTAGATTAGTGGAAGAGTCTAAAGGAAAGTCTAGACATCACTAATGACTATTACAAGTATTAAAAAATGTTTATCTTATTCATTGGAAATTTCAGTTCCTTAAAATATAAAGTGTAACTGAGCCCAGGAACACTGGTGAGGGTTAAAGGTCATGATAGTTACCTCTTGCTCAGTATTGAACAATCAAGTTATGACTAGAAAATTTGTTTCAGATGTACAGATTCTTCAAACTATTCTACACAAAGCATTACATGCATTATTGGGTTTAATTAAACCAGCCCCCTCTACACTGACTCTACTCTGGTGCCACATCATGGAGGTCTTTTATGCTTAGATTTTGACATAGAGATGAAAACATGCCTGCAAAAACACCCCTAGAACAAAATAGGGATGTGGTAAATGCTGTGAAAAAAGATATAATCAGATTGTAATGATGTACCCACTAAGAACAAGCCATTAGATTCTGCTCTGTCTCAAGCTTCAACTACAGAGCACTAGTCATTCAACCTTCCATCACACACACAGCCCTGGTGAATGTACTGCTCTTCTGTTTTCTCATGGAAAACTCTAACCTTCCCCAGGATGGGAGCTGTGTCTACCTCATGAATATTACAGACCCAGTTCATAATACTGTATTGGATTCACAAAAGTGTGTTGAGTAACAAATGAACTTAGACTTGCTTACTCAGGATTCCTGTAAGGCGATGCTCACTGCATCCTGCAGCTCTACCCTTCCGCCCTCCAACCTAGCTGCTGCAGTGAAGGCTCAGACCAGGAGCAGCTTAGTTCTCAACAACATCCTCTTCCACTATCTGAACCACAGACTGAAGTCTGAATCTCTTTATTAATTTAGTTTCACTCTGTATAAAGTTTTCAGCTGTTGTGATTATCTTATGCAGGACATTGGCATGAGGAGTCCCTCACTGCTAAAGAGAGTTCATCTATACTACAGAAAACAAAGCAAAGATTAGAACATGTGGTTATCTTTAATTCACTCATTATGGCAGTATCTTCTCTGTGAGACCCAGGCTTGTGTCTACATGAGTTAGATAAAAGAAAATCTTCAATGACATATTTGGTGTTGCAGTCAGAGAGTGCCCGTTTCCCTCCCATGTGGACCAGACTGACCTTCCTGGTAAACACAGATGCAAACATTCTCAATAAAATACTTGCACATCAAGTTCACGATCACAGCACAAAGGTCATTTATCATGACCAAGTTAGCTTCACTCCAGGGATGCAGGGATGGTTCACATGTGTAAATCAAATGAATATAATTCATTACATAAATGCATTTAAAGAAAGAAATCGTGCGATCATCTCAATAGGTACAGTAAAGGCCTTTGACAAAAACCAACCATCTTATGATGATAAAATTCATGGAAAGACTAGAGATGGAGAAAACACATCTATTTCAACATAATAACAGCCATACATGATAAAAAAAAGTCAATATCATGCAAAATGAAAAAAAAAGCCTCAAAGCATTCCCACTAAAAACTGCAAGAAAAGAGGGATCTATCTCTCCCTCCTCCCAGGCAATGTCATGGTTAAAGACCAGCTAGGAAAAAATGACAAGTGGATCCAAGTAAGAAAAGAACCTAAGTGTTCTTATTTGCAGATGATATCCTCCTGTACATGAGACCTTATGGGCTGTACCAGAAGACCCTAAAGAGCTGGTAAACACTTTTAGCAAGGCAGTCAGGTTACAAGATCAACACACAAGGACCTCCTTACATACCAATACAAGCATACTGAAAAAAGAAATTAGGGAACTTATGCCATTCATAATAGCTACAACAAACAAAAACAAACAAACAAAGTATCTGGGAATAAGCTTAGCCAAGGAAATAAAGACCTCCACAATAAGAATGTAAAGATACTAAAGAAATTGAAGAAGACATGAGAAGATGGAAAGATGCCCTCATGCACATGGATTAGAAGAAATTAATGTGAAAATAGTCATTCTACAGAAACAAGCTACAGATTTGTTTTAATCTTCCAAACCTCCTCAGGAAATATCTAAACTCAGGGAACATCACAAACAGCCATCTAAGATGCAGAGAAAGAAAGAAGGGCTATGAAACTCCATCTTCTAGACAGGACAAAAATTATTTTGATCACAAACCCAGAGAGCTGTGGTCACTAGCATTGGGCAGGCAAACAACGGAATCTGCCAATAGTCAACCATAAATGTTGGAGGGACTTTTGTGACCTTATCACTTACTGGTAAACTACTGGCTACTGCCAGATTCTGGAGCAAGAAGAATCATTATCTTTAGTTATGTACACATTGTTGAGTTCACCAAGACTCCAATGGATAGTTGCAAAGCCACATTCACACAGATGAACATCATTAAAAGCAGTGGGCCACAAAATAAAACAGAAAGTCACAAATATGGGATATTCATAGGGAGTAAAGGGGCTGACAGGGATGGGAGGGAGACAGGTGGTGGAGAGGGGAATAATCAGAGTGTACCTCGTACATGTATGAATTGTCAGTAAACAAAATTGTTAAAAGTAGAGAAATCACTCTTTAGGATCCGTGAGAATGGAATTCTCTGATGCTCACTAATTCTCACAATAGAGTTTACTGAATCTTTAGTAGCATTTTAAAATAATATTTTTTATATTTGTATTTTAATTAAAATATAATTACATCATTTTCTTTGCCTCCTTCCTATACCTCTCTTATTCTCACCTTCCAACCCCTTTACATGTCTCCCCCTTACTTCCTCGAAAACACATGGCCTCTTTTTATTTTGTTATTGTTACACACACACACACACACACACACACACACACACACACACACACACACACACACACACATACACACAGAGACAAACTAAAACCAGCTGAGTTTGTTTAGTATGCCCTTGGTATGTATGTGATTCTAGGGCTGACCACTAGGGGGCTTAACCCTGAAGAAGAATCACTCTTCCTCTTTCAGAAGTTTTAAGGTATTAGTATTTGTCTAAAGAAAGAGTTTCTTGAGATTTCCGCCTAACCATTACCAGGTCTATTATTGACATTCTTTGGATCTTGCTGAATCAGCCACATTGTTGCAGTATCCCCAGTGTAACTTCCCTGTCATTTCTAAGAGAAACAATCTCACAACAGATTTCCAAGTCTTCTGCCTCTTATGGTCCCCCCCACCCTTCCTTGATGTACCTTGAATCTTGGGCTCAGGACTTGTGTTGTAGATGTATCCGTTAGGGCTAGGAACCTTGTACACAGCTGTTCTCTGTATTTTGACTAGTTGTGGTTTTCTATAATAGTCTCAATCTGCTGCTGCTGGGGGAAAAGCTTCTTCATGAGGATTGGGGACTATGTTATCTATAACTTTAATGATAAATATCTAGAATGCAGTTGGCAATTATGTTGGTTTAATAAAATATTGGTGTTAGTCTTTAAGATCCATGACCTCACTAGATATAAGTAGTTGTCTACGTGTTTGGTACCAGGAGTGATTTCTCTCCTTCACTCACAATTATTGGTTAATAACTAGATGTACCACTTTTCACCTTTGGAGATACCTTGTTACGCTGGTAATTGTTATGGTCTATAGACATCACAGCTGGGTAGAACTATGATTGATTGCTCTCCTTTTGCAGATGATCTAGGGGCTCGTGGCACTATGAAAACTTTTCCGTAGTCTTTGTTGTTGGATATCATAATCATTGCCATGCCTTCCTTCAGGGGGTGACAGCTTTGAACCCCACACTACTTATACACAATTTTTAACAAATAGCACTTGTAAATAACGTCTTTGGTTTATCCTGTTCAGTGCCATATGGGTCTGGATACAGGTCACACAAACCTTTATTGTCAAAATCACATAGCTGTGGTTAAGCTAAATGCTATTTCATCTCATTGTTTTACAAGAAATATGTAAAATTAGAACGTGTGTGCTACTAAATAAATACACAGATTATAATAGTTTTAAAAGTACTAAAAATTATACAAGCTATCATTAATAATCATTTTAAGATAGTCAAATTTTTATTATAAGAATCAGCTATGATAAATGTAATGAAGTATGAATATTAATTACTTGAGAAATAAAATTGATACAGTAAAATATTGTATGGCCTCCTAGCAAAATTAATTACAGTATAAAAGATAACACCTTGGACACATTTCAATGTTATCATACTCTATGAAATTAACAGTTTAATTTGGTAAAGTGCAGTTCATTGTCGGGCACAATTAATTTTTTAATGAAAGATACACATTGCCAGTGTACCGAAGAGAAAGATACCATCTTTGAGCCGGTAATTGATGTTTGAGATTGTCTGTGAGGCTAAATTTGAGAGAATGAAAGAAAAAGAATGATACTTGAAAACAATTTCAGTTTTGCTGTTTGGTTTCTCTGAAGTGTCTCAAGAGAGACACTGACACCTGTAGCCATGGCAATGCTCTGTGGAACACCCACAGAGCCCGAAGGCATTTAACTACAGGAAGCTAGTCTAGCTGAAGCATCACTTTTAAAAAGGCCACATAGGTGGACAGCTCTCAGAAACTTCAAAGCCCTCCCCCCACCCCGCAAATCAAAACAAACAAACAGAAAAACCACTTGAGCAGCATGCTCAACTGTCCATGAACAAATAGGAAAAGTCCCATAAGCCTTGTGCTATTGTCCTTTTTTAAAAGACAGGAATCGTCTATGTAGCCCAGGCTATCCTGAACTCTGGAGCCTCTTGTGTCAGTGCTGTAGCCTTGATGTGTCTCTGGGGAAACCTGAGCTGCCTAAAACAATAAAACCCAAATATAAAATCCACTCTCCATGGACTGGTGTGCCCCTGACTTTCTTCCAGCCTCTCTGACCTGCATATGCCTCCTAAATGTGAGTTATTCAGGCTTAAACTAGCACTGACTTCAAAAACTCACATCCTAAACTTTTCAACGGCTCAGATTTGAGGGGTTTTCACTGTGATTAAAGGACAGAATATAGAAAAACATGCTCGGTCAAGTGATGATTGCCAGATCTGAAGTTTTCAACAGTGCTTGTGATAGGCTTTCTTAAGTGCTTCCCCAGATGGTACGTACAGTAAAAACGGAAGATAAATCGAAGCTTAAGAGTCAGGCATCAAAAACAGAGTCTTATAAGTACAATTATAATTGTGCCATTTTATTAATGTAAGTTTCTGTGAACTTATAGATAAACAGTGGCAACAATGAAACCTCCTCACAAAAGGAGAAAAAGCCTTATCTCTTTATAAAGAATATGACCTCTTTATTCTTGATTCAAATTCTGTCCTGTTCAGTTACTGGAAAGCCACCAGGATCTTAAAAATACATTCTAACATACATACTAAATGTCTGTAACATATATATTAAATGTCCCCAAATAAACATCCAGAATGCCAGTCAATTTTGAACACTGGATGAATAGTGATTTCTCTTGGCTATGTTCCATGCAGCACCAAAGAGAATGTAAAACCAGAAGGAAACACTGATCATCTGTGCTAATAATGAATCCCGCCCTTTCAGGATTTGAAGGTCATTCTTCCCAGTTCCCAAATGTTCCTTACAGAGAAAAAAACTGAATAGAACTCCAGAAGAATTGAAAACATCCGTTTCAGAATTGAAGCCAGACAGTTCTGAAGCAAGCAAATAAAAACAAACAACAAAATGCTTTACAAAATAAATTAAGCTTATAAGACAGTTTACATCATTTCCAAAATACATTCTAGCATCCAATTGCTTACATCAGACAAGTAGAAATAGGTTCTTCTATGTACATGCGTAACGTGAGCAGCTGGCTTTGGGCTTATAGTTAGATTATTTGCTCTGTTAGCTATTCAGTCAGCATGGCTACTTGATGGCCCTGAACAACCTAACATAATTTACTTTATTTGTGTTACTGTATGATTTATGGCTCAGACAAGATCACAATGCTTGATCAAGACGGAGGACAAAGAATTTTATCGGAGGGCAATGTTTTACAAAATTAAATTACTGACCTGTCGTTCCCCCAATATTCTTTAAAGAAGAATTCCTTCTGCTAGACTAGAAATGCTACCAAAGTGTTTTTGTTCTCTCAAAGTCTTGAAACAATTTATTTCTTCTAAACATAGCAAAGAGCAATTTTTCCTTTCTCTTTTTAGAATTGTCTCTTAGAGAACAAGTGTTTGATCCCTCTGAAACTTTTATTCAGTATCTTTTTGGTAAGGCCTCCTGTCTTTACATTTTCTATCTGTGGTGATTTGAAAGAAAATGGCCCCCAAAGGGCATGGCACTACTAGGAGGTGTTGCTTCGTTGGAGGAAGTAGGTCACTATGGGGGTAGGCTTTGACGTCTCCTGTGCTCAAGTAACTTCCAGTGTCATCATCCACTTTCTGTTGCCTTCTGATCAAGATGTAGCCAGTGCCACGACTGCCTGCACACTGCCATGCTCCCTACCATGATAATGGACTGAACCTCTGAATTGTAAGCCACCACCTAAATTAAATGTCTTTCTTTATGAGATTTTCCATGGTCGTGGTGTCTCTAGCAATAGAAACCCTAACTCAGACTGAAGATTATACCAGAAGTGGGGTATTACTGTGATAGGCCTAACCTTGTTTTAGTTTGGGTCAGGAAAGCAGTGAATGCTTTAAGCACTGTTTAATGGGCAGCGGAATTACTATTAGGATCCTGGAAGACAGAGGTACTAACAGTTATTTGAACTGTCAGGGGATGATCTGAGGCATCCCAGAGCAGAAGAATTTTAGTATGATGCCTAAAAATTATTTTTGTGATTTTTGGTGAAGAATGTGACTACTGTCCCCCTTCCTCTGAAAAGTTTTCCTGAGGCTAAAGGGAAGAGTTTTGGATTAATTCATTGGGAGGGGAAATTTCAAAGCATCTACTATAGACTGTGTTTTGTGGTTACTAGTGTTAACTCTAATGAATACACACACACACACACACACACACACACACACACACATAGTGAAAAGGAGGAAGAGGAGAAAAATATTTGAAGAGAAAAAAAAAACACCAGGAAGTGGAATGGAGTTAAATCTTATCATTCAAGGAGATAAACAGATTAAACAATGGGATAAAGGGAGCGGTAACCTCATGGCATGGTCCACCCAGCTAAATTTCCAACTTGTGATCAAACAATTAGAGAAAAGCTCAAAGATGGGTGTGGTGATGCAGGTCTTTAATCCCAGCACCTGGAAGACAGAGGCTGGTGGATCTCAGAGCTTGAGGCCAGTCTGATCTACACACCCAGTTTCAGGACAGTCAAGCTTAGGCAGTGAAGGGCAGAAAGTAGATGAAGATTGATGTGGAAACCCTGTAGAGAACATCCCCCAACCCAGAAGGTATTTGCTTATGTAACTAAATCTTTTAGAATTGGGTCTATTCTTTGTGTATGGCTGGTCTCCGCACCTCAGAGATTATTACCAAGGCCTAGGTTTCTCCTTATTTCTTTAGTTAAAACCAGACTTTTCCATATGTGGTCTCTCTACAACCCAACATGCATTTGGCTTTCATTCTCTCTCAGAGTCTTCTCCCTACAGTCACCAAGTGACACTCTGCCTGCACACCATAACAGACACTTTGTGGTCTTCCTCTCACACAATTTGTTCAACGAACTCAACCTTCTCACTTTCTGCATCTAATATTTTACAGTTCCTCTGGTTCCTTGCTGAATTCTTCAGAGATTGCTCAAAAAAACTATGTATTTGTGTTTATATGGCTCCAACATTAATTCTAAGCCCCCTCAGTTCCCATGGATAAATGAAAATCAAAAGCACTATCACCTACAGCTATCATTTTATTATTAAAACTAGATCTCTCTTTTAAATATAACAGTGATTCCTGGCTTCTCTAATAACTCTTACATTTGACCAGACTAAGTCAGGTGCTGTCTAGGTTCTATGGCCAGGTTTTGTTTGTAGTGCTTATTGCTGGTCTTTCTACTTAGATGACACTACAAATCTAAAGCTGTTCAAAACCTTCTTTATATTTTATTTATTTAATTCTATTCATTCAAGCTTTTGAATCTTTACAGGATCCCTAAAATATATGTGATTCGGAGAATGAGGAGATTCCATTACATTCCCATGTGATTGCATAGCTTTGGGGCTTAAAGTATCCCAACCAGTCTTTTATACCATATCAAGAGATTTCTGGAAACAACTTTCCTTATTCTTTTAAGGTCTTATTGATTAAAACAAGGTTTGAATCCTTAAGTACAGTACATGAAGATCTTCTAAGGTTTATTATTTTTTCTTTTTAAAGCAGACTGCATTTCTATGCCTCTGTACAAAGGTGAATTTTCACATACAGTTTGACAGAACTATCAGTTCTTTGATTTTTTTCTTGCCTTTATAATTATTCCAGGTAGAGTCAACCATGCCTTGCACTGTGATATAGCTGCACACGGTTCATGTATCTGATATGTCCTGATTACTTTGAATTGCAATTGTTTACTTTTGAACTATGTCTCATGATGTACATTTTCTTTATATTCCTGAAACATTTCATAGTTTTTGGAAAATGAACTGTACTTATAGTGAACTACTGGACATTTACTGGTTTGATAATTACTTATTGACGTTCTCATAACATACAAGTGTTGAAAATATAGAGTTAAAAAAGCAGGCAAATGAGGTAATAATTATGGAGCTGGCACTGTAATGAGCCCTCAAAATGACACATTTCAATATTAACATAGTAAATTATTACTAAGTCCACATCATGCAATTACTGATTGATGAATATGTATAATCAAATAATTGAGTTTTCTTAAGACCTAAGTTAAATGGCATTCCCTGTTTGTCGTGGCTATTCTTGGTTATCAACTTGATTACACTTGGAAATCACTAAAATCCAAACATTAAGTACCTTTTATAATCTGTATCTTGAGGCAGAAAGACATACCTTTAACCTGGGCCATACTTTCTGCTGCAATCTATAAGGATATGAAAGATTGCCTGCTTTCCCTTGCTAGCAAATCTATTCCTTCACTGGCAGTAGAGACATGCATTTGGGATTCCAGTGTATATTGAAGACTAGCTGAGACATCTAGCCTTGTGGACTGAGCATCTACTGGATTCTTGTACCTTCCATTCATAACTAGCCGTTGCTGGATTAGCTAGACTGCAGATTGTAAGTCATTCTGATATATCTCCTTTCTCTCACTGTAGACATATAAATTCCTTCTATAAGTTATATAGATGGATACATAATCCTGACTAATACAATGCTTCCCATCAATTTTAAATAAAAAATGGAATTATAACATTTGGCATTAAAATCTAATAACTAAAAAAAATCCAATTTCTATTTCATTAAAATGATAAATTCTCTTTAAGTAAACATAAATAAAATCATAAAAAGACACAAAGGTGACTTTTTTCCTATGAATGCTTATTATTTTGATTTATGTATGTATGCTTGGGCAATTTTCAGTTTTTACTGGCATTGTAGAATCAAGTATTTCCTGTGAAGCTCCAGGACAATGTGTTCTAGAAAGAACAAAGACAAACTACAAAGCCTGTAAGAGTTAGTGAGTTGAATGTTGAAAAAGTTCTTGTTCACATTGAGAAACAGTGTTTGCCTACCCAAACTGACAGTAATAATATTCAGAGCTAATAATGACAGAGCATTTTCATGAGACTTGCATATTTAATACATCTAACTCATGCTCACTTACACATTAAATTATCTAATGTTGCATCTTAGCAGATGTCACAGAGCTTACAAACAGCGGAGCAGTGATTCTAGGAAAAAAAAATCTTTCTTTTTAAATTCATTTCTATTTTATTTTATGTGCATGGGTGTTTTATCTGCATGTATGTCTGTGCCCACAAAGGGAAGGGGGAGGAGGAGATGATAAGGATAATGATGATCACAGTTAAAGATGGTTATGAGCTGCCTTGTGAGTGCAGGAATCAACCTCCAGTCCTTTAGAATAGCATCTGTGCTCTTAATTGCTGAGCCATCTCTCTAGCCAATGAAAAAAATTCTTAAAATCCAATAATGTAGCATTTTATTAAAATAGGGTTGTATTTATAGATAAGAGCAACATAATAATTTATTTTCATTTTCATGGATATTTAGTAGAAGTCATTTAAAATGCTGACATACATACGGTAATTGAATGAGGCAGTGAGCTGAGAATATTAAGGTTAGCCACTAATACTAAATATTCATAAGCCTTTTGATCCATAATCCAATGGAGGTATATTGTTCAAAACATTGTGAGACTCTTCAAATGCTCTTAATTATATACAAGGAGGTATATGAATTGGCCATGATAGTTAAAAGAAAATGGATTATGCTAATGAGTCAATTTTTATCACCGTACTTACATGCTTTCCAAACAGATGTGATAGAAAGCACATTTTCTATGTTTAACTGTGTCATTCTATTGGGCAGTTAATAAATTCTAGTGCATTTTTGTGTGCAAACATTTTGATTTGCTTACTCACTTGGATTCATAGTCCATATTATTTTAGTCCTTTTCTAAAGGACGGGGGTGGCTAAAAAGCAGAACAAGGCATTTTTAGTATCTAGTATCCACTGTTTGTTGTTATTGCTCCAGTAAATCAGGGCCTGATAAACTAAGCAGGTTGCATTCCCAGCTACCTTCAAGATGGTCAGAAAAGTATATTTACTTTCAATTTGCAGCAATTCTTTGCCCCTGTCTTTCCAGGTAAATCATTTTTGCCATCGCAATAGTGTACCAAGGACATTGGTTCCTTTAAAATAAAGGAGATGTGTGAGACTCTAAGGGCAAATGTTCTTAGGCTGTAATTTTACTGCCTTAAAAGTAGTATCTAAAAAATAACGCCTGGAGACCTTTTTCTGTATCATTTTTTTTCCTCATCAAAGTGAAGCTTGGTACACTGTCCAAGGTAAGACAAATGCATATTCTCCACATTTAAAGAACACCATTCTTAAAATGTGAGTGGTGATTTTAAAATGTCTTTCAGATCTAGCAGAGATGCTCATGTTTCAGTGATTTTACATCCAATCCATTCTCTGGCAATCTAAATCTATTCTCTGACAAAGGATAATGAAAGGGACTAGATTATAAACTAACGTATCCCTTTAAACACCATCACATGTATGAGACTAAACAAGATTTGAACTTCAGACTACTGTCTCTCATCTTAATCAAGAGACATAGTCCCTTGTTCTCTTCCAACTCCTTGGCACTCAAATTCTTGCTGCAGACCTAGGGGTCTCCTAGTTCTTCCCAGCCAGCCCCTTTAGCCCTTCCTTCCAGCCCATCTCTGTTCCTTTGTGATTCTGCTGACCCACAGAACCTCCTTCTGCCAGGGACCCAGAGCCACTTTACTAGGCTGGGACTCAGGGAAGCTTTATGCAGTAGATGCTAATTAACACAGAGACCCACGACTGAACAGTGTGTGAAGAGTGAAAGACTTTTGGGCAAATTCAGTCCTAGATGGGATGTCTTTATCAATCTCCTCACCTCAAGGCTCAGGGAGCTACATGGACAAGGTGGAAAGAGTTTAAGAACCAGAGGGATGGATGACTCAAAGGAAACAACATATTCCAGGCACAACATGCTGTAATGCATGAACTCACAGAGACAGAGACCGCACACGCATGGAGACTGCGCAGATTCAAACCAGACAAGATCCAGGCATGAAGAAAGAGAAGTAGACACAAAGTCACACCACCTAGGAGCTACTAGCAATTAAATCTGCCAGGAAAGTGAGAATCAGTTTTCTCCAGGGAAGTGTCACTGGGATTGTCAGCCACAGTCCAAAAAAGGTCGCATGACAGAATAGTTAGACAACACAAAATAAACCTGATTCATTTTTCTTTTTGCTTTGATGTCTCTGTTGATAGCCATATATGATGTATGTATACGTTTGTTGTGATTTTCATTTTTTTGAGGTTTTGGAGAGGAAGAACATGAGGTTATGTGGGTAGAGAGGTGTGGAAGATCTGAGAGGAACTGGGGGATGGGAAGAATAACATTAACATATATGAGAAAATCTTAAATAAAAATTCATTAATTAAAAAGTAGAAAATATGACAATGGAAATGAGGTTCAGTAATAGAGAACTGTGTGTATATAAGGCCCTGGGTTTGAAATCCAACATGAAAGAACATGGGGGGGGGAAAGAAATAACTGTTTCTAATGATATATAATTATGAGGGATTATACAATGTAATTTATTTTAGAATATCAACTTATACACTTTAAGTATAGCTCAGTTTATCAAAAATATAGAGCACTTTCTATTTCATTAGGTTTTGGACCCAATGTTAGGCTCAGAAAAGGGTCCAACAAAATACTTACTAAAAATGTAGACAAATAGGAACCTAATCCCCTCCCAAAACTTACCAGGCTAACTACTTCCCATCACTCATCCAACAATTGCCATCCTTTAGCTATAAGAACAGAAAAACCAGGTGGAGGGGAAGATAAACTGAATCACTAGATCAGACAAACAAGTAAACGGCTATACTGGAGTAGGCATGCCTATCAGAAGGCATGTGTAAAATGGGGAGGCAGAGAAACAGTTAAGGGGAAGGCAGTGCTGTGTGGGCCACACTGGGTCTTCCTAGTCACTGCCGACAAAGAACCCATGGGACCAGGGTACCGAGCAGGCATCAGAACAGGCCTCAGGCTAGGTGAGCATTAGCATCTAGGGCTCCATATCTGAGTAGAGATCACCATCAGAGTAAGGGAAACTGCTGAAGAACACTGAGATACATTTCATGAAGGTGACCCACGAAACCTTGCTAGATTCTCACTTATCACCAATCACGCCATGAGAGCACCCCATAGGAAGTCACCATTGAGCCACAGAAGTACAGACTGATGAAAACCTCAGCTACTACTTGAAACGTGCGTAGACTTCATCAGTATCTTTATACTGAATACGTAAAAGATTTAGCCACAGACCCAAATCCCAGGATTCTAAAACAAAGCAGCAACTTTGTCTTTGTGGTGATGGTTCAAGGTTGGCAGTAGACAGCTCAAGCCTGTCACCAGTAAGAGAGTGTACACTTAGATGAAATGAAACTTTAACAAAACCCCAGCTACATTTTCCAGTCCTGTCAAATGTCAGACAAATTACAGTTGTTCAAATAGAAAGAAATCAAGCTGTCCTTTTCAACTACTTGCCAATTTTACGTTGACTCCAGACTTGATGGCTGCTGTTCCTACCTTTAGGAACAATAAGAAAATGAGAAGTTTCCAGCAGTCAAGAGGTAGTTGCCTTTTTAAGGACAAAGTAGCAATTTGTTTATTAACTTTTGTAAATCTTTTCACAGTGATCTTCATACCTTTAGAACTTGATAGACAATGGAGAATCACATTCTCAGTATTCCTGATTCACTTAGTCCCTGTGCACTACCCACGAATATATTATTTCAGCTTTCTAGACTCTGCTCTATACCCTAAACTACCTGAATGGTTAAATAGATGTTGACTGAAAGTAAATATTTGATGAGATATGGAGAGCTCATCCGGCCCCTCAATGGGACCTTGCACTTCTCCTAGGTAGCACAGTAGAGTTGACCATGATGACTGGGGGTGGGGGTGGGGCTCAGGTGATACAACCCCTTGCAAGTGTGTGGGAGATTTGGTCCTGCCCCTCATCTGCCATATGTTTGAGTGGGTGGGGGAGAGAAGACCCCATCCCCCGTCCTCAATGCCTGTGATGGGTGGTAGAGCTAGCCCTGCCCCTCACCACTACAACACACAGGAGAGCAGGCCCTGCTCCTTGCCTGGGAGCTTTACTAGAGCTGACCTTGTTTTGGTGACGGCAGGAGAGTGATACCTGCCCCCTCCCTTGTATGTCATGTGGTGGCATGGGTGGGGGAAATGCCCCCCAACTGCAGCAGGTGGGAGAGAACCTGTCTCAGGGGCATGAGAACAGAAGAGCTGGATCTGGCCCTCATCAACAATTGGGAGAGCCTAGCCATATACCTTGCCTGGGTAAAACTACAGAGCTGGTCCTAGTGGTGTGACTGCAGAAGAAATGGACCTGTTCCCTGTTGTCTTCTGCATGGGGGTTAGCTTGGACAGTTCTAGAGAGCTTGCTGTGGTGGTAACCAAGAAGGAAAGCCAGAGGCCCAAAGAACCCAGCTACCACTCATTTCCAGAACCAGGACTGTGAGTTAGCCCACCCCGGTATCCACCTACTTTATAAACTGCTGGGGTATGTGAAGGGGTTGGCGCTTGCAGATCCAAAGCTACAGGATCTCCATGACACAGGACAACATCAGGATATCCAAGAGGAGTCCCAGTGAGGATCCAATATCATAGGGAAGTAGAAGCCAGAGGCCTTGAGCCACACGCCAATGACTCATTGCAAAGATCACTTATAAGTGAAGATGCGTGGACTAAGGTGTATAGTATGATACTCACTGGGTCACTGTGCAGCTTCCGTGTGGAGATTCGTTTTGTTTTGTTTCGGCTATACTTTTAAATTTTGTTTTGTTTTGTGGGGGAGGTCACAAGGGAAGAGGGCAGAGGCGAGGGTACAGGATGCATGATGTGAAATCCATAAAAAGTGAAGGCATGATGTTGATACACACACACAGATACACACACACACACAGATACACATACACACACACAGATACACACACACACAGATACACATACACACACACACACACACACACACACACACACACACACACAATGGTACTGCTGACCAGGATCATAGATTCCTAAGAAGTGAGCATGTGTGTGGTCCCTAAGTTTCACTTTCACAGAACAACTATTCTCTCTAATAAGACAGAAATAAATAATTTTGTGGAAGGCTGGAAAAATAGAAATCTAGAACTATTTTTCTACAATAGAAAAATGGCCTGCAAATACTTGGCAAGGGGGTGAGCAGATGGGTAAAATATGGTTTTGTAATTCTATACCCAGTGGATGTGCAGAGATAAAATTTATCACATAAACATTCAATATACACTTCATTTAAAGAGAAGTAAACTCATTTAATAGTCTAGTATGTGGAAATTTCTCCATGATAAAAGTTATGAATAATTGAACCACTCACTAGGTAATGCATTTTCAAAGTTCCATCAATTTACAGGCAAAAGAATGTCAGATTCTAAAGGTATAGAATCCACACTTGATGGTTTACTGGAGAAGTTGCAGGGAGCAACTGAGGCCAAAGGACACTATTAATTGTCAGGGGCTTAAAACCTTCTATTAATCTTGTTAAAGGGAGGTGCACTTTTAGAATCATCCATAGACTATATCCTGCCAATTATATAGACATAAAACCATGAACAGAACTATGTGATTGCTCTGGGAAATTGTGCACTTACCACATTTAAAAAGAACAATTAAATTTGAGGAAGAGAATATCTTTCAACTTAAGATTTTAATGTGTAATCCTTTCTTTAAAAGGTGTAGTGTGTGTGTGTGTGTGTGTGTGTGTGTGTGTACTCATATACATGCAGGTTTATGTATAGGTGAGTGCTGGATGCTCACAGAGTCTAGAGGGGGTTTAAATCCCTTGACGCTGATGTTATAGGCAGTTGTGGGCTGCTCTATTGGATGTTGGGATCTGAATCCCATCCCTTGACAAAGAGCAAGTTCTCTTTCTTAATCACTGAGCCATCTATTTTGTCCCATGAGTGTCCTGCTTTAAGACAGTAAATGTTGATTTAAAAAAAAAAACTGATGTTTTTATCCAAAATTTGTAAAATTAGTATGTATAAAAGAAAGCTAAATAATCTTTCAAATTTTGTTTATTTATACTTTAGGGGTCTTAGTCATAAGCTTTAGGACCGTTGAGATGTTATATGGCTGCAAGTTCTCTACAGAAGCATGATTATTACTTTTCCATCAGAAATTAAAGTTTTATGACTATACAGACATTAAATGGAATGATGTCTGGGAATGGCGTGAAGGATCTACTTAACATGTTGAAAAGATGGCTACCTTGGGTGTGAGCTGAAGGCAAATCCATTTTGTGTCTGGAATATTTCAATTAAGTTTACAGCATATTCCCTCAGAATCCAGTCTGCATACATCTTGGGCCCCTTTTCACCTTGCCAGATAATTATTGGCACATTTTCCATCTTTCTAAACAAGGAGCATGGCAATAAAAGATACTCTAATTGAGTCTGCAGGGAAAAATGTTATTTACAGGAAACTTTTTGAATGGCACATCTTAAGGCAGAAGACATACTGTCCTAACAATATGATAAATAATAGGAAGGAGTTATAAATAAAAGTCATAAAAGTAGATTGCTTCTGGAAATGAAAGGTGAAAAGAGCTATTTTAATATCAAATCTCTCATCTAAAAACTCTACTTTGATAAGGACTTATTAATGACATGACAGCTATTTGGAGCCAGACCATTTTGTTTAATCTCTGAACTGGCAGGCAGAAGTGTGGTGACATTCTGTTTCTCTTACAGAATCCAAAAGTGCAGAGGTAGAAAAAGATCTTGGGAGCAGCTCGCTCTGTTGCTATGCAGACTTCTAAAAGCAATGGAGAAGCAAGTCCCTTAGAAAAGAGGGGCTATGTAAAGCTGAGGCCACTGGTCTTGTAAACAATGACTTGCTGAGATTTCATTTTCCCTGAGGCCCTTGTACTTGGGCTACTCTTATTGATGGAGAAAGGACTCTGCCTTAGCCATTTCTCAGATAAAACTTTAATTCTGAGATAAAAATCTTCTTACCTCTTTGACTAGCTTGCTAATTATTAAAGGTCATAGGAAAGACTGTGGCTAGTATATGTTCTAGGTCCAGAGCATGAGGCTGGCTCTCCAGACCATCACCTGTCCTTCTCAGCCTCTAGTGTCTCTGTCCCTGTGTCCACTATGGTGAGTTGGTCCTGGAGATGGCACTGGACACAGGAAGATCTTAAAGTGCTGGCTGCTTCTATTGAACTGTGGCCTGTTGTGCCACAAGATACCATGTCAGGGAGCTCAACTGAAATATGGGGATATTTGAACAGTGGATGATGAGTGCTGGACACACAGGTCTATAAGGTAGAGCTGCAGCTGTGTGGAGTTCTAAATAGATAATGGTAAGCTGTCACGCCCATCCTCGCCCACAAGGACGATGCAACACCAGGCCCTTCTTTCAGCAGTTTATTCTGGAACCTTGAACATAGCTTCTTCTTCTTCCTTGGGGAACCCGCTCCCAGCTAAATACCTTCTGGACTGCCAATCATGGGGCGCCACGTGGGCCATGCCAATAGGTCCGGGTACGTGGAAAGCAAACCAAGAGCTTAGCCTTAGCTAAATAAGGAGTTGTTTATTTCAGAGAGTGCTCACCATCGGGAAGGTGGAAGGCGGAAGCCAGCGCCATCTTTAAGGTGGGGCTCCGCAGCTCTTTACAGTAAGCTATATGGGAGCTAGAGGATCAGTAACCTAGATATACAAAGCAAAACTAATGGTACAAAAAAGAAAATTATGATGGTATTTGAAACGCAGTGGTGAGACCAAGGGTTATCCAGACAGAACTCAGTTCCTGATACAGCCTCATAATTAAACCCTTTTCTCAGCTGGACTTTATCCTAAATTGTTTTTGAAGGTGTGGGAAACCACACACAGGCATAATCTAACATCTTACTTGGGCACAAAGCCAAATTTTTCCAACACTGTTTTGCTTTCCTGCCAGGCAAATGTTTGGTTGAAAGGTGTCTTAGTTGCTATTCTACTGCTGTGAAGAGATGCCATGACCAATAACTCTTATAAAAGAAATCATTTAATTGGGGGCTTGCTTACAGTTTCAGCAGGGTTGGTTCATTATCACCATGCTGGGAAACAGACAGGTATGGCACTAAAGCAGTCACTGAGAGATTTCTATGCTGACCCACGGGCAATAGGCAGAGATGGAGATGGTAGCTGGGCCTGGTGTGGGCTTTTAAAAACTCAAAGCCATTTCCAGTGACATACTTCTTCCCACCAGGCTCCTAACCATTCCTAAATAGTTCTACTGCCTGGGGACCCAACATTCAAATATAAGGGCCCAGGGAGTCATTTTCACTTAAACCACTATGGAAAGGTTTGTCAGTGACACTGCCTCCTCACTCTGGGAAACTCCAGTTGCTCAAATAAGAGAATTTGTATCATCTATCTTGCCACCATTTGTAATTTAAATGTCCGCCAAAGCACATGTGCTAAGAGCTTGAACAGTTGCCTTTGGCAGATGTTAGACTACTCAGGAGGTGTCATTGGGACCAAGTCTTTGAAGAGGATGCTGTCATACCAACCTTCTCTTCTGTTGCTTTCTGTCCACCATAAGGCAAGTAGTTTGCTCTTCACATGTGCTCCCAGCATGAGGCTCTGCTTTGCCTCAGAGGCCCCAGAATAATAGCATCTGATGACAATGAACTAAAATCTATGAAATTGTAAGTTATTATTTCTTCCTTTTATTATTTTAGACTCTTGTCCTAACAAAGAAAAGCTATCTTTAAAGTTATTATAGACATTTAGAAATTGAAGACTACCCAGACAAAATCAAAAGTAACCTATACACAAATAATTTATGAAAGAAACTTCAAGGCAATTTTGGGGGGGTTCACAGGACCTAAGATTGCAAAGCCAAATTCGGTTTACCTCCTACTTTGTTTCTGTTACAAACGCTATGAGCCAAAGCAATTTTGGGAGTGTTTATTTTACTTACAGGTTATAGTCTATTATGGAGGGAAGCTGGTGCAGAAATTGAAGTCAGATCATGGAGGGATGATGTCCACTGGCTAGCTTCCTCAGGCTTACATAATTACTTTTCTTATCTTGCCCTCTTAGTCAATTAACAACAACAACAACAAATTCAACAGGCCAATCTGATGGAGGAGATCCCTCAGTCGAGAGTTCTGTTTCCTAAGTGTGTCAAGTTGACAACCAAGATTAGCCACCACATCCTGTGTGGAATTTGGCTTTACAAAACATTCCATGGGCACTTGTTATTGTGAGATTTCTTTACTGCTTTCTTACAATATAAGGTCAAGTGAATAGTAAAAAGGTACGCTATTTGATTTTTTAGTTTTGAAACGTGCTAGAGTTGAGAGTCTGCTGTGTTATTGTACAAAACTATCAACTCTATTTCTCGAGAAAGAATGAAAAACAGTAAAGAAAAAAAAAGCACAAATAAAAAATTAGAGACAAGCGATACAAGAAAATCCAAATTTATGAGACAATTAAAGGAGGGATATCAAGTTTTATTATAAATGTGTTTGCTGTGATTTTATCCAGGTGGAGGTATTCCTAATAATACCCGAACACAGATTACCAACAAACAGAAATGTAGCAGGAATGGCAGAAAACAATCAAAAACCAGTTAAATTTATAAAGATTAGTATTCCAAGAAAGTTTTTGAGAAAATATCCAGTATATGCAAATACCTGTAACTTTCATTATATCTTTTGGGTTTAGAATACCTACAGGTGATAGCTTAATGAAACAGGACATTCTGTCAGCATCTATTGTTATTATTTCCAGCATCTTTAGGGTGCCTCCAGGGTCCTACAACAAAGCATGTACCATCAGCACTCAGGTGTCTATACTAGTCAGCCCAGAGTACTATAGCCATGCATTGCCTCTACTCGGTCAAATATCTAGACAGCCCAGAGTGTGTGCATGCAGTCTTGTGTAGGTACTAAATCCCCTTGTTAAAGGCAAGCCCCTCCCCATCTCCCTCTTCTACTCCCCCTCCCTTCTTTTCCCAGGGTAGTACATGCCTTTAATCCCAGCACTAAAGGAGGCAGAAGCAGGTGGATCTCTATGAGTTCAAGGCCAGCCTGGTCTACTTAGAGGGTTCCAGGACATCCAGGGATACATACTGAGACCCTGTTTCAACAAACAAAACAACAAAAAGAATTTAATATCCAGAGGGGTCTTTAAAAAACACTAACAGGTTCATTATCAAATGGACTCTAACTCTAGCTCTGATACATTTGAAGTATGAACAAGAACAGCTAAGGATCACTTTGAGTCTCATTTGTAAAATAATGTCATAGATCAAAAAAGTTAAACCTCCATCTAATTTAAAATTCAGTTGCCAGAAAAATAAGTGATCTTAGCAAAATCTTAAGGTATAACAATTCCTTGAAAGACAAAATGTACCAAAATGCAATTGCTAAGAAGGATTAAAGTGGGTAGTTTTGTACATATGTATACATATTCATACCTAACTGCTTTCCAACATGGGAACTGAACCCAGGTTCCCCCACTAGGGATTTTAGCCAAGCTTCAAAAAGGAAGCAATAGCAAATCTGTATGGCAGAAACAGTTCCACGTGTAGATTCTCTGAAAGGAATCCATAAGGGGAGTCTTACTGTACTTAAAACATAAAACTAAATTTTAAAAATATATCAAAGAAATAAAGAAACTAAAAAATCATCCTAGCTAATTCATCAGTCAGGGGGATCTATCTTCCCACTTTTACCAAGTGTGTGCATTGTTGGAAGCATCCTGACGTGTGGCTACTGTTCCTGCCATAAATAAATGCATATGCTTGCCAAAAAGACAAATGTATGTGCGGCAGCTGACAAATTACTACTGATCATAACACAGCTGTGCTGCAGAGTCAGGAGGAGAGCTGAGGAAACCTGCAGCCTTTCTTAGTTTAAGATGCTGTTGGATGCTGAGCCCTACAGACAGGCATAGCAATTAGAATGGCATTATCCCAAGGATGAGCCATAGGGGATTTTCTTCCCCCCTTTTACCTCTTTGAAATAGGGTCTATGTGGCTCAGGATGGACTTGTGATTAGCTGAAGATAAACTAAAAGACTGATCTTCCAGCTTTTACCTCCCCAATGCTCGGATTATGGGAGCGCATCTATTCATTCAGTACTGCGATTGACCCTAGGGCTTCATGCATGCTAGACAAGCACTCTACACATCAAGCTAGATGCCCAGCTCCTGCAGGGAGCTTTTAATGAACAAATTCTTTGTTCCTTGTCACTTTTCCAGAAGTTCTTGGGAAAACATTGCATGTGCGCATATTCCTTGAGTCTCTATCAGCCTTCAATTCAGGAATGCCAAGAAACAACTTCCCTTTAACTTTCCTATTTCCGATCTTATTATAGTGGCTGATAGCACCTCCTCCTACCAATCGAAGGGAATTTTCTCTATTTTGACCTACTGGAGAATTGCTATTTATATGGTTGGAGCTGTTGACTGTTCTCTGACCTTTAGACTCTTGACTGACTGTACACGGCCTTGAATCTTCTTTCTACCACGTTGGTCACTGGTTAGGTTTCCTATCAGTGATAAAATGTTCCCGGAGGTCTTCAGCTAGCTGCCACGATGCCTAGGTGTTGGTCTCTCAGGTGTATTGCCACATTTCTCCTAATTTCACATCCAGGAGCCACCAGCTGGGCACTGGGGATGCTGCAAAGGTCCATGATGGGCACATGTAATATATATAAGGAATGGTTTAAGCTGAGACATACAATGCTTAGTAAATACTTCCATTTTTATTTATTTGTTTTTTTTAAACGTTTTTCTTTTACAAATAAACTGTTAATAAATATTTTATATTTGTATAGCATCTTCATCAGGAATCTTAAATGCTTTAAAGATATTATTATCTCCTGTTAATCACACAGCAACCCTGTAATATAAGTATTAGATCCTTTACAACAGAGAAGTTAAGTGATTTGACCAACATCACAAGTTAAGTTCACTGAAGAGCCTGGACTCAAGCACCTTAGCCTCCCAGCTCCCAGACACATATCTCATGAGAGAATCTTTAATGAATAAAAGCCTTTAAGAAGTGTCAAAAGTAGCACACTGTGAAAACGAGATGTTCCTACTGTCTTCAAGGAAAAGGAAAAACAACTACTGTGTGAGGGTTGAGGTTATAAGGACAACATAGTACAATCTCCTCTCCCTCCAGCCTTCTGTCTGAAGTGACCTTCTAAAGGTAAAAGTGCCAAGAAAAAAAGTTATGAGATTCAGAAGTGTCAATTAATTTAGAATATTTACTTTGAGTTATGATAATTCACTGAAACTTTTATCCTAATCTACAAAAAACATTCAGTGCATTTATGCATATGTGCTTAAGACTGTGTGTGTGTGTGTTCAGAAGTGTGTATGTGTGTTCAGAAGTGCATATGACAGTCAAAGACAACTTGTGGTAGTGGATTTTCTTTCAACACATGATTCTGGTGAGGAAAATTCAGTTGTCAGGCTTGGCAACAAACATCTTTACTATCAAGATATCTCACTGAACTTATTTTTGAAACAAAGTTTTAGAAATGCAATTCAGGCTGGCCTGGAACTCACTATGCCTTCTGACTGGCCCTAAACTCATGATATTTCTCTTTCTTCAGTTTCCTGAGTAGGGGAATAAGAGATATGAGCTGCAATATTCAGCTAAACATTTTAAAACAAGCACAATTTTCCTAGTTAGAATAATTTTAACCAACATATCCCCAAATTGTGAGTCAGTGAACATGATCCCAAATCACAGTGTATACATTTAATTTGTCTGTTACAGGACAAATGTGTTCCTAGAATAATCATGTATTTATATAATCATATTGAAATAAAATTTAAAAATGAAGGTTTATGGGCAAATGAAACAAGGCACAAAATACCAAAAAAATATAAAATCACCATCATGGATACCTTTAAAGAGAAAGCTGTAACAGAATTTCAACATGCACAATCTATACCACACACTTTGAGGAGGAAAAGGGATATGGTTGCCTGTGGAAGTTTCAGGAGGTCTACGGTTTGAGAATGATGGGGGGTGGCGGTGATAAGCTGAAGATCACCTGAGACCTCACGTAGGGTCTCAGCCCATGCATGCTTGACTGAGCGTATGGCACAGCTCATGATAGTTGAGGTCACCACTGATGTCTGGGTGGTGTCCTCTGCACGTTCTTACAGCTGGGTATAATGTTCCACATTTTATACAATCAAAAAAAAAAAAAAAAAAAAAAAAAACCAAACTCCAAATCTGCCTTATGCTCAAAATGTTCCCTGGCATCCCTCAAGCTTGGTATAAATTTATATTTGGGAACAAATGCTATAGAAGAACACAATGTGTCAGTATGCACCTGATGGGCAAAAGGAGAGGCACCATATCTGTCCTGGAGGAAGGAATGGAGTTAAACAGCTTTCCAGAGCAGGAGAGCCGAGGAACTTTATCTGCTTGAGCACACTCTAAACTTAAGGCAGAAGATGAGTCTGCAACATTTTCAGAAATGATTGAACTCTGGAACTCTTCAAGGTGAAAAACTTCAGACATCCCTGACAAGTAGGGTTGATAGGTGCCATGGATGGGTAGATATTGCTCTATGGGAGGGAACGTTTCATTTTTGCTATTATAAAATATAAGGTAAATATTGTCCCTAGGGAATAAATAAGTTATAACCTAAGTTTTAATTTTTTTTTTTTTTAAAAAAAACCAAATCCACAATAAAGTTTTCAAAATAACCTTGGTGTTTTTGACATTGTTGGTTGTATTGTTCTGGCTCACAGAAAAAAAAAAAAAAAAAAAAAAAAGGAAGTTAGAAAATGAATTAAGTGTCTGCTTTGAGCTAGATAATCTTGGCAGCATGACTTACCATAAATCTAAATTATACTTAATAAGTAAATTTAAGATTTTACCATGTACTTGATTTTTATAAGATTTTCATTTAATTCTGATGTCCAAAATCAAAACCTTTTCTTAAAAAGATTAAAAAATAAAGTAAGCAAATTTTTGTAATATGTACTTTGCTGTTTCAAAATCCGCATTTATCTTTTTCAAGTTTTCAAACAAGCCTTTTCATTACTTTATTTCTTATATGAAAGGCTTTTATAAAGGGAAACTAAAAAAATACTTATTTAGTCATCCACCAAAAGAATCTGTCAAGGGAGAGGGCTGATAAGAGATTTATCTAATTTAATTATTTTAAGATAAAAGGCAATAAATAAGAGACAATCTTAGTAAAATGAAAAAGCAAGAATTAGTGAAAATCTCTCACTAATTAAATCCATATCACTAGCAACATTCATCAATATTATAATGTACAGAACATGAAAAAATTTAACGTGTCAAGCAACCAGGGAGAATTTATTCGAGCAAATTACTAAATTACAGCAAGTTTAAAAATGAATTTCGTGGCATTTAGCCAGCCTGTCTCACATCCTTGAAAATCGATGGCCAGGAAAATACTAAAAAGCAGCTCTTATCAGGAAGTGTCAGGGCAGCCTGACTGGGAAGTCCTCACAAGCTGAGATCCTTTACAGAAGAAGCCACTCAGGTTATCTGTCTGGTGGATCTCCTGGAAAACCAGACTTCCAGGGCTTTTTTCTGACCTAGAATGTGCCCTCTAAGAATAGACTTTTCCCCAGTGTCACTAGGAGTAACTCTTCATCTTGTGGTTATCTGACATATTAGGAACAACTTAGAGAAAGTAATTCAAAATTTTTTAAAGAAAGCAAGGGAACTGGGTCTCCATAGAGACAGTTAAATCAAGATCTGAGAATATAGAAAGCTGTGCTATTTTGTAGAGCTGCGTATAAGGTCATAGAAGACCCAAGAATGTCCTGGCTCCTCACCTCGGATTGCTTTCAGCTTTGTGCCAACAGAAAGTAGAGCTAGGTGAAGCAGCAATGTGGGGGTGGGGGTGAGGGGTGGGGGGGGGACACTATACCTCCTTTAACATTCAGGCCTTGGACTTACTATTCGTGGCTGCCTCCATCCATCACTCACTGACTAATAAAATCACAATCAGTTAATTCATTGGGGACATAGACTAGAAGTCACTGGATAAGCAACAATGATGAATAACTAACAACAGTAACAATAAACTTTGTGTAATCTGAAAATAATATTTCCAGAATAGCTGCAACATATTATTTAGTATGTCTAGTTTTGAACAAAAGTAATAATATAAAGAAGTAAGAAAGTATAAAAAGAGAAAAGGAAAAGGCCATTAAAAGTTATTCTAGGGAAAAAATCTGTGAGATTCTTTAATTCAGTTATTAAACAATTCAGTTCAAGAATTATGAACATCTCTAATGTTGTACCTATGGGAGTAACATTCCACCACAGGCAATTTCAATAAAGCAATATAAACCTTCATGTTGTTGTTTTAGGAAATATTTTCTTTGCTATGATCCCAAAAGTATGTCCCCCAAATTGATAAACTCAGCACAGTAGGGATTGTGAGTTAGGTGGAAAAGCCATGTGTGCCATATACAATGGTGAGAAGCAGCATGGAGGCAAGAACTATTCAGAAAGATTATTCAGTTAATTATCTAATGCTTAAGCAACTCAGTAGATTTCTTCTGTATCACTTACTGTTTAGATAATTCACTATTGAAAAAAATGTGAATTAAATAAATAGCTATTGCTTCTCAATGACTCCAGTAAAGTGACCGGAGGTATTAACTGTCAGCTACTGTTAACAGCTGAACTATAGACTTGGGAGTTTATAATAAAAGGATGCCCTTTATTCCTAGCACATGATCAGCTCAGAATGGAAGGGATGTAGAGGGGAGTTCTATCCTGCACAGTTGCTTAAAGATGGATGTCTTCTCTGGTGAGGTCCCAGCATCTGTATACAAGGCTTTTAGACACCCTACAAGATTTTCCAGAAGGGGAGGGAGCATAATCAAGAGAAAAGTGACCCAGTGTGTACCAATTTCCACACTGTCTACTAGCCAGAATTCAGTAGTATGTCCTATTCAGTTCTGGAGATGCATGGGAACACTAATTTAGCAAAATGTTCAGAAGCAATGTTTAGATTTTCTCTGTCACAGAAGAGAAATTGAAGGAAAGAGGGGGAAGGGGGGAGGAGGAAGAGAGAATGCTCAAGGCTAAGGGGCAGAGGATTAGGAGTGCCCTCTGAACAATTCTGTCTCGGTTTTTATCTTATGGTCAATTCCTATGAGCCACCGACAGATAAAATCAAAAAATAATCACAAGAAAATGACATAGAAAAGATCATAACCTTTAGTTTAATAATTGCACATGACTTTCCTGCAGTCTCTCCAAAGCAGCACACATGAACATGCACCCAGTAGATCTGGCCCAAGTAAATGCATAGCCCGAGTATTTTAGCTTCAATCTGTGAGCCTCCAGCTTTGACGAGAACTAGACAAACAGACAATAACAAAAACAGAACCCCAGAACTCTACCTTCAAAACACAAACAATAAAAACAAAATCCAACCAGCCAACCTAACAAACAAAACCACACAGAATATGGCCACTGTTGATTTGTCTAAGTTTATGGTTGGCGTGTTTCATGAAGGCCATTTGAACCTTTTAAATATTGTGAATGAAAACTTTTCCAGCTGTTACAGCAGAAATTGCAATGTAGAAACATAGCGACCAGAACTCAAGAAGTGAACCCTTTATTAATTCTTGTCTGAACTCTAATTATCCATAGCATACCTACCTATCTCATTAAATACTGCCTGCATTTCAAGTCTTTCAAACTGAGCCTTCACTCACTGGGGGGATCCTTGACAGAGGAGCATTTCCTTTTGGAGTGCAGGACAGCACAATATGCTATTCATTTTATTTTACCCTCCTGCACACACGTAGCCCTGACTCTAGTAGGAATGAGCCTGGCTGATTCCCTATGACTTCTTTGGTATCACAGAATGGGCTCCAACAATCAAGTCATTTTTCTTAAAACTTAGGGTGAAAATTCCAGTATCTCACAAGCTGCTTATTTCTCGCCCTGCCAGCTTCGGCCACTGAGCCCTGTAATCTATTTGTGCAGGATCTGAGTCTCACTCAGATCCACTGAACATGGATTGGTCAGAAGGAAGCAGAGGCGGAGCCATTCAGAATAGTTTTTCCCCTTCCATATAACCAATAAAAAAAAAAAAAAAAATCAGGCTGCTCTGGCTCACAGGCACAGGGATGCTCTGGCTGGAAGCTGGACTTCTTTCTGAGAGGCTCCGGTGTGAGTGTGGGCGCGCAGTCGCCGCTCTCAGCTGTACAGTGAGTCTCAAGGAAAAGGACTCTGAGAAGAGCCCGAGTGTGTGGCTAAAAAGAAAATACCAAGGACAACGAAAACAAAAGGCAGACTGATCAACTGGGAACGAGCATTCAGAAGCCCGCTTTCTGAAGAGATGAGGAGGGAGCCCAGAAAAGACCAGCAACTCCTTTGCAAGCCCCGCTGCTGCTGACCCTGCTCAGCGCTCTCAGCAGGAGCTAGCTAACTGCAGCCTCCCAACTTTCACACACAAACAGCCTGGGAGAAAATCACTTGAGCTTCCCTGACCCGGGAGGTTGGATCAACTCAAGGAAGATTCGAATCCAGCTGCTGCACGAAGATGAACTCCACTCACCATCATGGCATGTATACCTCCCTCCACCTCTGGAACCGGAGCAGCCACGGGCTGCATGGCAATACCAGTGAGTCCCTGGGGAAGGGGTATTCTGATGGAGGATGCTATGAGCAACTTTTTGTCTCTCCCGAGGTGTTTGTGACTCTGGGTGTCATAAGCCTGTTGGAGAACATTCTAGTGATCGTGGCAATAGCCAAGAACAAGAACCTGCACTCACCCATGTACTTTTTCATCTGTAGTCTGGCTGTGGCAGATATGTTGGTGAGCGTTTCGAACGGGTCGGAAACCATCGTCATCACCCTGTTAAACAGCACAGATACAGACGCGCAGAGCTTCACTGTGAATATTGATAATGTCATTGACTCTGTGATCTGTAGTTCCTTGCTTGCATCCATTTGCAGCCTGCTTTCCATTGCAGTGGACAGGTATTTCACTATTTTTTACGCACTCCAGTATCATAATATTATGACGGTTAAGCGGGTAGGGATCATCATAAGCTGTATCTGGGCAGCTTGCACCGTGTCGGGCATCCTCTTCATCATTTACTCGGACAGCAGTGCCGTCATCATCTGCCTCATTACCATGTTCTTCACCATGCTGGTTCTCATGGCCTCTCTCTATGTCCACATGTTCCTGATGGCGAGGCTGCACATTAAGAGGATTGCTGTCCTCCCCGGAACTGGTACCATCCATCAGGGTGCCAACATGAAGGGGGCAATTACCTTGACCATCCTGATTGGAGTCTTTGTTGTCTGCTGGGCCCCCTTTTTCCTCCACTTACTGTTCTACATCTCTTGTCCTCAGAATCCATACTGTGTGTGCTTCATGTCTCATTTTAACTTGTATCTCATACTGATCATGTGCAATGCCATCATTGACCCTGTCATTTATGCACTCCGGAGTCAAGAACTGAGGAAAACCTTCAAAGAAATCATTTGCTTCTATCCCCTGGGAGGCATCTGTGACTTGTCTGGCAGGTATTAAGTGGGGACAGAGTGTATGCATACCAGGATCCTGCAGACTTCCTCACTTTGGCACAACCTGAACAGTGTACTTTGGCAACAGCTGCCTCTTCTGTGTAGTGCTTTGGCTGAAAGTATCTATTGTATATATTTCAGTTTATGACTTTTGTTTTGAAAAAGTCGAAATGTGTTATTTTGATGTCATGCTATTTTCTGTTTTGTCAAATGCTAATCTGTGTTCTATATTGTGGTCACTGAATTTACAGAAAAAGAAAAGAAAGACATCCCTATTAAAAGTTTACCAATGTCCTTTTTCTGTTATTTATCAAGATTCGATACTTGTCCTTTCTATAGTGGCAGAAACCAGAGCCTTATTAAACATGTTCTCAACTGTTTTCACGTGTCACCCCACAGCACTGCAGAAGCTTGATTCCACTATTTTGGGAGTGGGCATGTTTAAAAACTAGATGCTTCATCATTCTGTAAGTCAGCCCCATCAGTGCAATTTCAGGCAACTTAATAAAAGCTAACCAATTATCCTTTCTGTTCAAGTATACGGATGCTTCTTTTTAAACAAAAAAGAAAAGCAGCTGATACTGAGAAAAAAGTGAGGTTTGAATCACATGCATTTCTCCAAGACAGAATTTCTTGTCACATGCATTTCTCCAAGCTAATAGCTTCATAGTACACATAGCCAGGGGAGGGAAAGGCCCACTATTATGATTAAAGTGCCCCAGCAAACCTAAACTACCCATGCCATGCTCAAGTTCCCTATGCCAAATGATCCCCAACCAGAAGTGGCCAAACAAGATGAATCCTTTCTGACCTCTTAACCAGGGATCCAGTTCCCACAGAAACTTCCAGAAAAGTTGCCACTGCATTTCATCTTAGCGTTGATAATGATTTATTGCACATTTCATATGGTGGGGGGGGCTGCTTTTCACTTTTATTAGTAGTGAAGATCAAGCATTTAGCTTTTTCAAGCCAAATACACACCACAAAATATTTTGGGACAGTATTCGTAAGTATCTAAAATGTGGAGCCCTGTGGTACTGGTATCTTATAAGATGGAAGAAGACACAAACTGGGTCCTGGGTATAACGAGAGACTCTGATGCTCTTAGTCACATCTTGGGGATGAAAATACCTTGTTTTTCTCCAAAACAATACCTTAGGTAGGGTCACCGAGAAACCTAATCTATGTGTTCTAGTTTGTGCAGACTTTAAAATCAAAGATTTACAGTCTATATTAGGGCAAAGGTTAGTGGCAAATTTCTCTGTGATCCAATTGATAGTGTCTCTAAATACCCACAGGCAAAGATGCTGCATAAAGTATATCAGAATTAAAATCTAAATGTTTTACATATTGATTGTAAGCCCAAGAAACACTGAGGGCATTCATGTGCAAATCTATATCAGAGTATAATGGTAAAGCTAACTGTTTCAAGGTGCTGTCCTCTGAGCCAACTGTCACCAGATTCATAAAATTAGCTGTGCTTCCTTGCACACAAGTAACACCACAATCCGCTCTGTGTCACTGGATCCTTATCTGAGTATTCAGCCACTCTTCCCAGCCACTTGTATGCAGTTTTGTTCAATAGAATTCAGAGGCACCAGTGTATAGGCTGAGAAGGAAAGAGGGAGAGAACACCACCTCTGCAGCTGTGGGGAAGATATCATGGTGGGTGAAGACTTGCCAGTGTGATTGCTTTGTGGTCACCCTCACAATTCTACGACTCCTCACTCACACTCTTTGAGTAAGTCTAACAAACTCATTGGATCCCCAGGGTGAATGCTGATGAAATCCTTATAGGTTTATGGTTGGGCCCATAGGAAGAAGAGGGTAGACACTGTTCACATCTGCTCCAAAGAGGTAATTTTTACAGCAGAGCCTTTAACCAATGGAGAGTAGTTCTAAGGCTGGGTTTTAACCATGCCACAATGCTTCTATTTTAAAACAAAAGTGAATGTCAGATTTTATACAACTAACAAAGCCTGCTGAAATTTGGATCCTAAATGTTCTTCTAAGGTCCATGCATGAAGGCTTGTTCTCCATGGTGGTTTTATTGGGAAGTGGAGATGGGACCTGGTGGGAAGACTTCCGGCCACTAGAAACGTGCTCTTGGAGGGTATAGTGGGACTGTAGCTCTTTCCCCTCTCTCTCCTGGTCCCTGAGGTCAGAAGATGAGAACTGTTGCTCCAGCAGGAACTGCCTCACCACAGGGCCAGCACAAGGAGGCCAGTCAGTCCTGTACTGTAGCCTCCCAAACTATTAGCCAACTCAAATTTTTCTCACTTTATAAATCATTTTAAGTGGTTTTGTTGTTATTGTTTTAAATACCTACCTGAAAATGAGTAAGACACAGAATCAAAACAATAGTAATGCCCAGGTGGTATTTGCTGGCTTGTTTTTTTTTTTTACTGTTAACATGTTTTACACCTCTTCAAGTATTATCTCAGACATTCAGAGGAAGGTCCTAACTCTTAAAATCTTTTTACATTTTTATTTCATGTGCATTCTTTTTTTTTTTTTTTTTTTTTTTTTTTTTTTTTTTTTTTTTTTTTTTTTTGCCTGCAGATATATCAGTATGAAGGTGTTGGGTCCCCTAGAACTGGAGTTACAGACACTTATGAGCTGTCATGCAGGTTCTGGGAATTGAACCCCGGTCCTCTGGAAAAGCAGCCAGTGCTCCCAACCACTGAGACATTTCTCCAGTCTCAAAAGTCTTGACTCTTCCCTCATGCTCACATGCTTCTTTCTAGAACAGTATGTAGCATTAGAATACTACATTAGTATACTGGTCCATCTGCTCTAGAGATGTTTGGAGCATACTGTGGGGCTTCAGTGTCTTCCCATGCTGAGAATGTCTTTTTCTAGCCTGTTCTGTGCTACAAACCAGACTGGTAGATATTATATCCTCATGCTCTTTTAAAAAAAGAAATATAGATTTCTTTAGAGAAACAATCCTTTCTCAAGTGGCCTCTCATGGTTAGCTGATAATGAGGGAGGTTTGGAGTTCTAGGTTCTTTAGTTGATTAATAGAAGATCATTGTGATGAGCCTATCATTGAACTTCTATGTTACAGAAAATATTTACCTCTTCACAAGGGAGAGTGTAGGGTAAGAATTGAGACATAGATTTGGGGGTTAACAAACTTGACCTGCATAAAATGAAGAAATGATAGTACACTGCCCAATAGAGCATATGTGGATGGATGCTTGCTCCATTGAGATGATGTTAAATATATTAAGAACAGATCATTGTGCTTCAGAGAATCACAGAAAAAGCTCCACAATGGCGAAAGCAGATTACATCTCTTTTGGACAAGACATAAAATGTTACCCAACCGCGATATTCAGATTACAGATTGATTCCCATATCCTTAACAGGTCCATCCATACTCCAGTATCCCTTCACAGACTATTTCTGCATGCTCTACCTCCCATATTTTCACTTGAGATCTTTTAGAAATGGAACTCTTATGCTCATTTTTTCCCCATGGAATCTGATGTACAAGACAGATTAAAATGCATTTTAATACAAATAAGAAATGTACTTGATTTCTGAAAATGGTTTCCCAGGGAGACTCACCTTGGAATCTTCAATGTCCCATCTATTTACTCATAGTAGGGACTGAGCCTTTCTGTAGTGTGGCTGCTTAGTCCTGTGTCCTCCCCTACTGGATGTCTTCAAAGCAGAACAAAAGAAGCCACTGATTGAAGAAGAAAATGAGTTGGGCTTAATTAAGTCCCACACAGGAATGTGGTAATAGCCACCCATAGCCATCCTTCAGAAAATCCATGATTAGGAGGTATAGATATAAAGATCACAGCTCAAGGAAATAAGATTAAGGTTTGTCACATCCTGACATTAGTAGAGATGAAAAAGGTAATCTGTAATTGTCTTTACTATAATATCCAACATTGGCCCATACAGTGTCAGAGTTAGACCTGACTGTCTCTAAGCACACTGCAGGAATTAAACCTAACCCAAATGAGAAGCCATGGGCCCATAGCATCAGGGAGAGAGGACATATGGGTTTTAATAAGTAGAAATCGGGCATCACTTCCTGTCCATAGCACCCTCTCCTCTGCACCGATAAAATACCTCCTGGAAAAGGGTTAACTTTACAGGCTGAATGAATCTGACCATTTGTCTAATGGGGTGAGGGCCTGAGCATCTTAGTTGAGAAGGAAATTTTAAAAAAACACACGGAGAAGTGGGAAAGAATGAAAGAATGCTTACCAGGCCGTGGGTCGGTTATGTTAGCCTGGTGGGGGGTGTGTGAAAAAGAACTAGAGAGGTAGGTAAACAAACAGATACATCTGTAAAATGTGTGCGCATGAGCAGAGACTTAAACAGCGCCTGACTCGGGGCTTCAGAATGTCTGTACATGGAGACCGAAGATACAAGGGACTGTCTTGAAGCCTTTTTGCAGAGCTTTCACCTTTCACTTGCGTTGTGCGCCTTCTTGAACTGTTCTCAGAGGGAGACTCCACCACTTTGGTGCAGCCGGTAAACGTGGGCATGAGGCTGACCCATCATGTAAGTGCCCCCTTCTGTGGGCTGAGAAGGCAATGAAGGACCTGATCCCTGTCTGCTTGTAACCAGTCCATAACTGTTATTCTAACATCTGTTGAAAACCTTCAGGCTGTTTTGCCCATCAACATCCCTCCCATCGGGCTAGAGACAATGCACATGTTAGAGAGTCTTAATTGAGAGCTCCTAACTGACTTTACGCCCCTCACTTGTTTCAGGTTGTTGTTTTCTACTAAATTTGTTCTTTCGTGATACAGTAAATCCAAAACCAAAAATGTAAACCAAAAGCAAATGTAGACAGTTACATTAGCTCACAGATTTAGCCCAGTGTTTTGCTTCAGTGGGCTTGAGATATGAACATATCCCACTGCACATTGGCTTCGCAGAATCTTCCTGGACAGAACACACACCTACTTGAAATCAAAGGCCAGCAGAAAGACTATACACTTGCTGCAGAAATGATGCAGCAGAGTTATCAAGGCCTCAAAATTGCACTTTCATCAAAGATCCCTGTTATGGCATCAAGAAAGAAAGAAAAAATAAAGAAAATTTGCTCAAATTGGTTGGTTTGGAGTACAAACACGTGTGTTCCTGGAGTGTTTCCAAAGAAGGAAAAGAAAGGCTTCCCACAAAATAATCACTAAGAATTTTATTATAGAATCTTGGGAGCACTGACTGAGGAGTCACCAAAAACATCAGTCTATCAAATTGGTAACAGTTCCTAAAGATAAATCAACAGTTTTCAGATTTGTCCAGAAAGCAGCAGGGCATAAGATTCCAGGTCCTCTTACCTCCCTATGTAAATTGATTAATTGCCTCCAAAGGGTGTGTGGAACATGTATTATGAACCCAAATGTCTGTTTTTTTCCTTTTGAATTTGTCACTACAATCTATTGTAGAATTGGGACTATAAGGTTACTACATTGCAAAGCCTACATCATCTTCTGGAACTAGCAATCTAAAGGCCACCAATGTAATATCACATGTATTTACGCAAGAAAACCCCAGTGTTCACACATCATCTCACTACTGTGTCATGATAAAAAATTTTGGTAGGCAGAAGTGGGGAAATATCACAACTTTTTATTCTCTGACACACACATCTTTTATTTACTTTTATTGTATTACTGTCAGTTTGTGTGGAAAGAGTAAATGTCAATGCAATTATTTAAAATGAGATCAGATTTTTTTTTCTGTGCTGGGAATTGAGCTTAAGGCTTTGGACACGCTAGAGAAGGGTCTATCACTGAGCTCTCCTCACGGGTCTGAGGGCAGATCTTAAATAGGAACACTACTATTTAATGTCTAAGCATACAAAAGACTACTCATTGTTATCGTCTACACAGGAGCAGACCCTGACTCTCATCCCTTTCTGTGAACAAACCCACCCCTTGTGCTGACATGTCTCACGTCTCTTTTCTGTAAGATTTTACCCATTAGTTTCTTTCTCATCAGCTGGGCAGAAAAATGCTTCGTCAGAGTCGGATTTCAAAAGAATAAAGGATAGTGAAATAAGATCTAGGATATAGAGATTTAATATAATAGTGGCAAAGTCACCACAATACTAACAATTGCTGTTTTAAGTATAAGAAAACAGATTTATTATAAGTTGCACACATGTGTCAACATGCTTAGATTTGGATTAAGTATATATGATAACTTAATTTGGATTTGACTTTTGTTAAAACAAATGAACTTAGATATAATAGATACAGGGGCATAGATAAACTCACACAAGAAAATCTCTTATCATCACTAATAAAAATTGTTTTGCAGTATTAATTCCAATATTGTAAAAGGCTAATTAGAAAGAGAGTGCACTCAAAATAAAATGATTGATTAGCCTATTTTTAGAGCTGTTCCTCACTAGCCTTTCTGCCATGAATTTTAAGTGTTAACATAAAATGTCATTATCTAAGCTGATATTGCTCAGTTACATCCAAGGCAGTATGAGAGGAGAGAAAGAGCATCTCCCTGGTTCAAATCCCAGACACACTGCTTATTAGCTCTTGCATGCTGGGCTTCACTTTCCTAACCCTGGAAATGAGGATCCTGTTATCTCATATGTTGTCACAGGCATTAGGAAATAGAAATGTCTGTCTAGTGCAGATCTGGTGTAGGGCTTTTTTTCTGTGGGCAGCCATAACACAGTGACTAATCAAAGCACATTCAATAATTTTCTGATCATTGATCCCAGAAGAGCTGAAACGAAGGCAGGGGTGTGGATGTCTTGATTATCCATCACAGGCAAAGTGGGATAAATAAAAGCAAGCCTTTATGTTTACTGTGCAGAAAATGTGAACATTCCGAAAACATCCAATTGAGGTATGAATAGACTCTGGTAGGAAGCCAGCTTATTTCAGTGTTTCACCAATATCTACCTGCTGCTGCTAAGTGCTGGGCTTAGTGTATGCTTTGGTGCTATGCATACTTAGACCAGTTTCACATATACTATTATTTCATGCGTTCGATGATGAATACATACAGTGCATTTGGTATTTTTAATATTCCTAGCCTAGAAAACCAAAAAGCTGTATTTGATGTAATAAATAAAGAGTTCCTAATGCCATTCAATGCTGTCACTGAAGAGACAAAAGATGAGCTTTATTCTAAGGCAGAAATTGTCACATTTGACTCAGGGCTAGCAAATTAATAATCACCATTTGTAACTATGAACTGTTTTCAAGAGACACAAGGAGGACCCCAAATATAAAGCCAAGTGGACAATTTGATTAGTTTACCTAGTGATCTCTGCAGTGAGGTCTGGTTGGGGGCTGCCTTGCAAATGACAGTTATAGTTTAATACTAGCTCTAACAGGGTACAGTGTGAGACTCTTCACTGTGATATTTACATCACCATGGACCATAACATGGAAGTGAAAAGGTTTGGTTATAATTGTATCATAAAATTAAAATGTTGTTTGCTATGAATTTCAATGTACCTATTTTTTATACTGCATTTTCAAAATTAATAATAATACTTAGTGGAGTGAGAACTGGTTTAGCTGGTAAATTGTCTACAGTACCAGCACAAGGACATGAGTCCCTCAGAGTCCTAGAAGTCACACAGAAGGCAGGGGAAGGATGGATGGGCTCCTGTGTTCCCATCATGAAAGGAGCAGCGACAGGCAGATCCCTGAGATCATTGACAAACCAATGTATTCAAATCTGTGAACTGAGGGTTGAGAGAGAGAGAGAGAGAGAGAGAGAGAGAGAGAGAGAGAGAGAGAGAGAGAGAGAGAGAGAGCCTACCCCAAAAATCAAGGTGGTGAATGAGGAAAAGCAAGTAATGCTGACTTTAGGTCTCCACATTCATACATGTGTACACACACTAATAAGTATAGACCACACACATATACAGCACTACACACACATCTAAAAATGTACCACTACAAGCAACACATTCACATTTTCTATAAATATTACAATATCCTATAGATTTCATTTAAAAATCACATACTTTATAGCTAGCATGATAGAAGTATAATAATGCATATGCATGGAGTACTGTGTATTATTCAATACATACATACAATATGTAATGACCAAATCAGAGTAATTAACTTTCCATCCCAGACACCACCTCTATAATAAACATAGTGAAATGCCTTGATGTTAGCTCTCCCCTACTATACCCCACTGTGCCACAGAGACATTGCCTCTTCCTCTCCATCTATACTGTCATGTCCTTTACCCATTCCCTCCCTCATCCACCCCTCCTTCCCAGCCTTCAGTAATCACTATTCTTCTCCCTTCAGTAAAGTTACTTTTTCAGCTTTCACATCTGAATGGCAATGTACTATATTTGTCTTTCTTTCCATGGTTTAGTTACTTAATATGTCTGTGGGAGATTATGTTGTTCCATTGTAAACAATTGTCCCACCAACTGATTTAATAAAAAGTGCTGATTGGCCAAAGGCAGACAGAAAGTGTGGGCAGGGCTACCAGACTAGGAGAACTCTGGGAACAGGCAGAACAGAGCAGAATGCCAAAGAGAAGCCAGAAGAAGCAGAGGACAACCATGCTTTTCTGAGAAAAGGTACCGAGCCCCATGACTGAACAGGTTAAGAGTCATGGGTCAGATTAAGGGTAAAGAGTTAGCTAGTTATATGCCTGAGCCTTAGGCCGATCAGCCTGAAACTATTGTAAGAACCTGTGTGTCTCTGCAGGTCTGTGGGTCTGTGGGCCTAAACCTTGAGGCTAGGCCCAAAAGTGCGGGCTAGGAAATTCATACTACATATGTCACCTCTCAGCTCCAATATATTTTTCCACAAATGACGGTATTTCTTTTTGTGGCTCAATAATATTCTGTCATGCATAAATTCTGCATTTTCTTCCTTTGTCTGACAAGAACTGGATTAGATGATTGCATATCTATCTTGGTTATTAGGAATAAGGTCACAATAATCATGGGATTGCATATATATATGCATATATATATAGCATATCTTTGATATGCTATTTCATTTAATTTCATTTAGAAGCATGTCCAGGGTGGGGAAAGCTGTATGACATGCTCATGGTGTTTTTGGTATTTTGGGGAGCCTCCATATTCTCCCTCACAATGGCCGCACTAATCTGAATTCCTCACAACTGTGAGGACAAATTCCCTTTAACCTATGTCCTTTCCAGCACTTGTTTTGTGTGTATTTTCACAATAGCCGTCAGATTTGGGTAAGGTGATGCTGTAGGTTTAACTTGTCACATGGAGCATTTTTTTTTACACTCTTATTGGCCACTTGTATTGTTTCTTCTGAGGAGCAACCATTGAGATCATCGTTCATTTTAAGTTGATTTACTTGGGTTTTTATTGTTGAAAGGATTTTTTAGCTTTTTATAATTCTGGATATTTGACTTCTCATTCTATAGACAGTGTCTTTATGCAGTTGGCTCCTCCCTCTGCTGTGCAGGAGCATTCTGCATCAATAGACCACTCTTTCTGCTTTTGTAACCTGTGCTTTGAGAGGGGGATGTCGGGCATATTCATATGCCTTGAAGTGTTCACCTATTTTCTAATTATTTAAAAAAACAGCTTGATTGTGAGGTGTGCTCTTTTTGTTGGATGTTTAACTCTATTAGCTAGCATATGCTTGAGAATTTTTGTGTATGTGTTTATCAGGACAAACATCTATAGTTCCCTTTTTCTACTGTGCCTTTATCTGGCTGCAGATCAGAACAAGGTCTTTTGGAAAAGGGTTTGAAATAGATCCCTTCTTCCTATTTTCCAGAATAGTTTTAGTGAAATTTGCATGACACATTAATGCGCAATATATTACAACAAAATACGTTGATTTGTGTTTGATTTTCATCAATAATTGTAAAATTTTAAAGGCATAAGAATCTGCTCCTTTTTATGTTCTTTCTGTCCTCTGTATTTATTCTCCATTCCACTCCCTGAAGCAAAACCTCCAAACTTTAGTAATATTTCACTTTCACCCATAATTTGAATTAAATCGGTGTGGTTTGTGAATAGATGATAAGTACATGAAGCCTGGCACATAAATTTGTGAGTTTTGAGATGCACATTAAGGAGGCATAAAAAGAACCCCAGTTTCTGTGAGATTATAATGTTCAGAAAATATAGGAAGACAAGGATAAGATTGATTTGATTTGGTTTAGTAGGTTTTTTGAGAAACGGTTTTAACCTTACATACTTGTCTGGGACACATACACACACACACACACACACACACACACACACACACACACACACACACACACACACACACACACACACACACCGTGTGTGTATATAGAAAGATAACAAGAGACCAGCACTTGAGTGATCCCTAATGTACCTTACAGTTTGTTGTCCTTTACTGAGATTCCAGTGGAATGTAAATCACAGTGCTGCACTTGCGGTGGTTTGAGTGTAACTGGCTGCCAAAATCTTAGAGTGGCACTGTTCGGAGGCATGGCTTTGTTGGAGTAGTTATGGTGTTGTTAGAGGAAGTGTGTCACCATGGAGGCTTTGAGGTCTCATATGTGCTCAAGCCATGTCCAGTATATCATACCACTTCCTGTTGCTTGCCTATCAAGATGTCTCAGCTCCTTCTTCAGCACTATTTCTGGCTGCATGTTGCCATGCTTCCTACCATGCTGATGAAGGACTACACCTCCAAAACTATCAGCAAGCCACAACTCCAACTAAATGTTTTTCTTTATAAGAGTTGCCATGGTTATGTTGTCTCTTCACAGTAATAGAAACCCTAACTAAGATGGCACTGTAACTTCTTCCGCTAACAAAGGTAGAGAAGCTCAGAGTGGTAGGAATCATCTGAGCTAGCTTTAGAGATGATCATATGCAGAAGCAAAAAAACCAATATAGGCTTAAAAAAATTAGAAGATACAGAGTATTTACTCAACACTCAATCACTAATACAAACATTAGTATAGCTAAATCATTTCTCTTTGATTTTCTGTGATAGCTATTTGAATTAATTTTTCCCTAGTTACACACAAAAAAAAGTCACTCGGTAAAGAGTTCCGCTGAAGAATGGAACTTTCAGATGCACCAAAGCACCAAAAGGTGAATTGTAGTTGCCAGCCCTGACCCATCAGAAAGGAGCTGAGCAAGTGAACATTGACAAGAAGACAATCTAGGACATTAGAAAGGTCTAGCCATGCTCCTTTTCTGTCCAGTTCAAGGGACTCCTCTCCATCATTACAGAATGTAAGAAACTCAACTTTTCTTCAAATTGCCAAGGCCAACCCCTTCATATATGCCCCACCTATTTTCTAAACAGGAGATCTGGAGCATCAGCTACCAAGGAAAGTAGGCTGTAAAACATGGGGGAGGATTTCTGGCTCACCCACAGCCATATTTATGCAGCAAAAAGGAATGAGTGGTGCACAATGTACATGTAATAGCCAATGGAATGGCAGGAAATGGGTTGGCAAAGCAAGAGGTATGTAGGCATGCCCTCACACAGATGGACAAGTGCGAGAGAAGGCTGTTCTGGAAGGAAATCTTGGCCTAATTGAACTGTGGAGTCAACTACCCTCCTAGTACTTTTTAGATTATAACCCTCTATCAGATGTATAATTGGTGATTTTCCCCCCATTCTGTAGACTGCCTCTTCACTTGAATGAGGGCATCTTTTGTTGTTCTTGTAATCCAGTGTGTTAGTTGTTGGGTCTTAATGCCTATGTTACTAGCCATACATTCAAGCCTATTGACACTTTTTCTTCTATCAAGTTTGAGGTGTTATATTTTAGGTTGAGTCCCTTTACATTGGTCTACAACAAAGGTCCTGTGATGTGGGAATGCCTTTCTGTATGCTGTGAATATCAATCTTTAAATAAAGGAGCTGTTTTGGGCCATGACAGGCACCATAGAAGAAGTATGAGGAGAAATCAGAGCATAGGTAGGAGAAGAAGTGTGGAGTCAGAGCAGATCGAGCAAGCCACCCAAGGAGCAATAATATGTAAGGAGCACAGGTGAGCCACAGGCCACGTGGCAGACAGATTAATAGAAATGGGTTGAGTTAAGATGTAAGAGCTAGCTAGCAATGTGCCTGAGCCATAGGCCAAACATCATGAAGTTAATATAAGCCTCTGAGTCATTTCTGGGGGCCTGAACAGCAGTGGCGGGCTGCTAAGGGATCTGGCACGGCAGGTCTGGGGGTCTGGGGGTCTGGGCCTCTGGCCGCCTGGGACCAAGAAACCTCGCTACTACAGTCCTGGGTTGAGTTCTATGTGTTTCTGGGGCGCAGCATTGGGAGGGTGCCTGACAGTCTGGTGTTACAATGTGTTTTTTCAGTCCCGGGCAGCCAAGGCCCAAACCCACAGACCTGCAGCCCCAGACCTCTTAGCTGCCCACTGCTGTTCAGGGCCCCAGAAATGACTCAGACACTTAAATTAACTTCATGCTGTTTGGCCTATGGCTCAGGCACATTGCTAGCTAGCTCTTACATCTTAAATCAACCCATTTCTAATAATCTTTCCTGCCACGTGGCCAGTGGCTTACCTGTGTTCCTTACATGTTGCTCTTTTGGGCTTCTGGCTCCATCTGTCTCTCCTTACACGTTGCTCCTTTGGGCTTCTGGCTCGGTGTGTCTCTCCTTACATGGTGATCCTTTGGGCTTCTGGCTCCTTCTGTCTCTGACTCTGCCCTGCTCCTACTACCTATTCTGACTCCTCCTCCTACTTTTTCTATGGTGCCTGTCATGGGCCAAAACAGCTCCTTTATTTAAAGATTACTATTCACAGCATACAGAAAGGCATTTCCACATCAGTCGGGAATGAGGGAGGAATGGCTCTGGCAGTTTCTACCTTGAGTGCTAGACTTCATGAAGCTCTGGGTTGGGCTCTGTTCAGACCTATGGCCAAGCTGAGTGGGGTGGCTCACAGTGTGGTGGGAAGGTGGCCTCTTCTTTTAGTGCTGATGGAAGCCCCTAGTACTATGCATGTTTTTTTTTTTTCATTTCAAAAATGATGAAGGTGAGATACTTTGTTATCTGGATACAGTGATGCTACTAAGGCAGAATCCTGTCCATCTCTACATTTCTTGGGCTACAATACTCTTATTGAACAGTTAATATTCTCTTTAACTATACTTTAGTCTTCCTGAACTAGATAATTTTTTTGTTGTGCAAAATAATCACAGAAAAGTAGGACTCAACATTTAAAAGATTTTGTATTTTTATAAAATTTTATGTGAACATCATAGAATATCCTGCTTGTATGAGGATGTAACAAGACAATGCAGAGATAATTACCAAAGTATTAAAGCAAATAGGTTAAAAAAAACCAGCCTTCTCTGATATCTCAGCTGAAACTGTGTATATACCACTAAAGAGAGAACATGAGCTTAGTCAGCCCATTACAGCAAACACACATTCACTAGAAACTACTATTAGTGTTCTAAGAAGGGGCCACCTGCCTACCAGACTGTGAGCCATCCTACCCAGCTGGGCCCCAGGACTGAGCAGAGCCCAACCCAGGACCTCATAGAGTCTAGTACTCCAGGTATGAACTCCCAGAACCACCCCTCCAGGACCCTTGTTAGAATTCCAGATCAAGGACCTTAACCTAAAACATGACACTCTGAATCTGACAGAATAGAAAATGGGGGTTGAATTTATGGCCAGTAGAATAGTCACTAAGGTCCAACAATTGACACATGGGTCCACAGAAACCTAAACAGTGTCTGTACAGCAAAAGACGCCATCATTCAAGTGAAGAGGCAGTTACAGAATGGGAAAAAAATATTCACCAACTATACATCTGACAGAGGGTTAAGTTTTAGAATATGTAAATAAGAAAGCTAAATATCAAATGGTTCAACTGCAAAATGAGCTAAACAGAGTTTTCAAGTGATAAAAGAGAAGAGGCCAAGAAACTCTAAAAATGTTCAACATCATGAGTCATCAGGGAAATACAAGTTAAAAACCCTGTTTCATCTTGCCCTAGATCAAATGACTATGATCAAAAACCAAATGATAGCAGAGGCTGGCCAGGATGCAAGGAAAGGAGGGTCCTTTGCAAGACTGTGTGCTCATAACCGCTGAGCAGACTCCATCCCAAGGCCCTCTATATTATTAGAGTGGTTTGCTCATGCTTCTTCATTGTGCTATATTTACAATAGCCAGGAAATGCAAACCCCATAGACATCTATCCGCTGATGAATGTATAATGAAAGTGCAGTCCATTCACACAATTGAGTATAAGTTGGCTGTTAAGAAAAAAAAAAAAAAACAAATGACAAGAGTTGAGGGATGGGGGAATGCTGATTAAGGCTTGTGGGAGTGCAGACTGGTGCAACTACTAGAAATCTATGTAGAGGGTCATCATTTTGCTGTTTCTGTGATGATTTCTTAGACTTCTTTTGCTCTGCATTCTGTAATTGCTTATTCCCAGTGGCCATTTGCATGTGTTTATCCTCATCTCCACCTAATTCATTCCTTCCAACAAATCTGCAGATCAGGCTTAGTGGCCATAAATCCCTTTAATTAGTTGTTGATCATAGAAAATTAATTTCTTAGCATTTTTTTTAAATCTTCAATTTTAGAAGATAGTTTTGCTGGGTATAGAGTCTGTGTTAACAATATGGTAATTCTGAACTTGGAATACAACTTCCCAGCTCTTTCTGGTTTTAAAAGTATATGTGGACCCTTCTTTTGAGGCCTTAAATTATTTTGCCTATTGTGTTCTTAGTATTTAATTGTAATATGTGGTAGAACTTCCTTTTCTGGTCCTGTCTGTTAGCAGTTTTGTGGATCTTTTGTTCATGGGTGGGCATCTCTTTCTGTAGCTTGAGAGATTTTCTTTTATGATTATATTGAAAATAGTTTCTATGCCTTTGCTATAGGCACACTTCTTCAATGTCCATAATTTGGAGGTTTTCTAGATTTTTCTAATTCCTGTTCATATTTCTTTTTAAATTTATTATTGACCTTTATGGATGATCCAATTCTTCATTTCTGTCCTGCATTTCCAGTTCTCCATTTCCTGCATGATCCATTCTGTTGGTGATATTTTGAACGTGGGTATTTACATGGCTCATTGAGTTTTTCATTTCCAGTTTTGGCTTTGTTCAGCAATTCTAAGCTTATTTTCACTTCTTTGGTTGACTTCCTTTCTTCATTCATCTGTTTCTGCTCCCTTGAAGTGGTCTCTTCTATTGTCTTAAGTGTTTGAACATAATCATCTTTTGATTCATTGTTTGGGATTTCTTCCTAGTAATTTTCATTAGATGTAACTTCTAAGAAGTTAATGATTCGTGGGGTAGATCTCTTGTCTTCCTTGTTTCATACTGTTTCCAGTATTTCTGCACCCAGAGTTAGTTCACTGGTTGAGTTTTTATTTTTTTCATATTTCTTATTTTTAAAATTAAAGTCCCCTTTATCTTCCAGTGGTGGTGGTGAGTAGAAGCCTGCATCCTAACAGAGTTGAGGTAGCCCTTTTCTCTACTAGACTAGTATTTAGGACTAGAGGAAAATAAGCATTTTTTTTTAAAAAAAAGTCATATTTAGTTTCATCATCTCTGAAGTCTTGTTTGGAAACTATACATTGCATTTTCATTATTAAAACAAATGTCAGGGGTCAGTGCAATTGGTCTCTAGTACATAATTACTTCATTTTCTTTTATTTCACTTTTGATGTTATTTATAAATAAGAAAAGACATTCAGAAGGTGCACTTGAACTGTAATTCCTTAAGGTTTTTTTTTTCAAATTCAAATAGCATAACAAGTGATTATTTTCTTATCACATAAATAATATTTGATTTTTCTCATCCCCCCCTCTCAAAATCAACAGAAGGATACATGGGAAACTAAGGACTAGGGAATCAAAGGAGAAGTTAGTACTGAAACTGTGCAAACTCGCTGTCAGTGAATCTTGTATGTGCCAACAGAGAATGATCCAACCTTTGAATGGTTATGGACTGGCCATTGATTATGTTCTTGATTGTAGTAAAAGCTTCTCATAAGAAGAAAACACAGTAAGTGTGTATTACGTACTTCAGTTAGGACAACAGAATTCTCTAACAATCACCTTAAGGAAGGCAGGGTTTATTTTGCCATCATTTGCAGGTATGAACCATCATGGCAGGCAGGGAAGACCTGGGCAAAAGAACCGCTCTGACTACCCTGAGGTCCTCCTGCTAGAGCCAGAATATGAAACAGAGAAGATGAATGCTGGGATCCTGTTCGCCTTCTTCTTTTTATTCTATCAAGAACTCCAGCACATGAAATGATGCCATCCACGCTTCAGGACAGGTCTGCTCCCCTCAATTAACTTTTCTGGAAACATTCTCACAGACATGCTAAGAGGTACACCACTTCATTTCAAATCCAGTCAAGAGAACAATGAAGACCAATCATCGATTTCCAGGGCCAAGTATTAAAAAGGTCTTAATATTACTTTTGTTTTTATCTTGCCTAAATAGCAATGGAAAAATGGAAAGGGGGATATGTTGAAAGTTTTATAACACAACATACAATCTTGGATGTGGAACTGAAAGGTCTAACACATTGGGCAGCCAAATGAATAGTATTGGTGGTGATTGCTAACTTTTCCTGTGATAATTCTGAATAAACAATGTTAAGCTCCTTTTTCTCTTTAATTGCTGCTTTATGGGAAACACTGCATCAGATAGGATGTCAAGTAGAATTTGTGCCTAGAGATGAATTTGAAAACTCAGTAATAAGATGAAAGCTAGGAATTCCATGCTCAAACCAATTTTTAACTTGATAAACAAGCTAAAAAATTAATTCTCATAAGGAATAGAAATTAATGGGTAAAAGCCCCTTACATGTCCTCAAAAATCCTTCCATCCAACAAAGTAACATTCAGCTTAATTTTCACAACAAATTGGATGTCTTTAAGAGTGCCTTGTCCCCAAACCATTCCACTAACCACAACTGAAATTTATGTCTCTCCTTGAGTTATTTATGGCTTGATATTAACATTGTTTGGCTTTTGTTTTCTCTGTTGACTTTATCTTAATATGTATATGAGAAACATGAATTCCAGCTTGTATTTAATGAAAATTCAGGGCCAGATATTGGGGGAAAGCTGGAATATCAGAGAGAGGAAACAGACCACAGTCAAATCTCACCCAACCAACTTCTCAGGGTAAAAGCTGTCTCTTAGCTTCCTCAGCCTGGCTCATCTCTTCTACAGAGTAAATCTCTGTCTTCCTACACCTGCCTTAAATACCTTCGTCTACCTTTGTGCCCAGTTTTTTTCATTTCCATGTTCAACTCTGCATCATATTCTAAAGTTAAGATCAAAGGCATGAGCTACACCTATTTGATACTTAAGGGCTTGAACTCACAGAAACAGAGAAAAATCTGTCTCTGGAATTATGGGATTAAAGGCATAGGTCACCACTCCTGGTCTTTTCTATGCTGGGATTAAAGGCATGAGGTACCACTTTCTGACTCTCCTGGCTTGACTCTGGGTGGACCTGTTCTCTGATATTTCAGACTGGTTTTATTAAATATAAAATATATCACCATCTATATACAAGTGCTGAAGGATCCATCAGGATTTCAACTGTGTTCTTTTGGTCGATGATATTTATAGCTCTCCCCAAGAAATCACTATACCAGTCACATTGGGAGCCCCACCTTCATAAAGGTTGGCTTCATCCCCAGCTGATGGATCATATTACTGACAGGTGATTGGATCATGAGAGCTACATCCTCATAGATAGATTAGCCCATTGATTGATGCACTATATAATGCAGTATTGGGAGGTAAAAGAAAACAAGAGATGTGTTCTAGAGACATAGATGAATGGGGGGCATGCTCAGGAAACACAAACTTTGACTTAGGCTTCTCCCTGTTCTACTTCTTGCTTCTCAAATGCCAGACATGATATGCCCATCTCCCCGTCCTCTCACCTAGGATGTTACACCTTGACATCACCCCCGAATTGTGGAGGTAGTCTAGCATGGACCAAAACTTCTGAAATCATGAGAAAAATAAATCCTTTCTCCTTTGAAAACAATCCTTCCGGGTATTTGTCACACAGTGACAAAAGTGCGAACATGGAAAACACGTTTCATAGTCTTAGAAGTTGTTCTTATCAACGAAGAGTTCTATGGACTCTTTAGAACTGATTTTTTTCCAACTCTTCCTACTGAGCAGATATATGTGGGCAGATTAGAGGAGACCCATATGCTGGTGCTTTGGGCCTTCCATGAAGCACCTAGAATTCAGTTTCCTGGCTATTGCTCAAGACTGTTCATATAATCACTGTGGTCATTATTTTTCGTTCATGTTGCATAAATAAAGGAAACTCAGACCCAGATAATCAGGGAAAGGCTGAGATATCAAAAGAGGAAACACCACAGTCAGATCTCACCCAGCTGTCTTCCAGCTTCCTCAGTCTCCTCTTATGGCTTCTACTGCCTCATTTGTCTTTCTATGCCTGCCCTAAATACCTTCTTTGCCCAGTTGTTTCACATCCAGGTTAAGATTAAAGGCGTGGCACCACCACTGCCTGCCTGGGAGCCTGGAACTCCCTCTGCAAATTAAACTTGCCTCAAACACAGATCTGCTGGGATTAAGGGCATAGGTCACCACTCCCAGATATTCCCTGTGCTGTGATTAAAGGTATAAATTACCTGCTCTCTGAACCTCCTGGACTGACTGTGGGTAGATCCCTCTGATATTGCAGATTGGTTTTTATTAAATATAAAACATATCCCCACACATTCACTTAAAAGAAACGATTGCTCCAACCTGTCTAGTTCCTGAGAACTGTTAGATTATTTCCAGTCTGTATTGAAGAGAAGTTTCAAGTTCAAATTTTTTTTTTAATTACTTACACATTTTGTGTTGGCTTTGTAAAATGTACAGTGTGATAGCTAGTCAACAAGGAATACCTTTTAGAAGCAAACTAGAAGAGCCTGGGTATTTGTTCCCAGTATTTCAATGCTATGCGCGGGGGACACTGACAGTGAGGTTGGCCCTGTTGTGCCCTGCACCAAGATATAGTGAATACATGCGACTGAAGACATCAGTCTGCTCTGGTAAACAGTTCACTGCCTTTTATTTTACTTATAACAATTTATTTTTCAGTTACTTTCTAAAAGTTTGGTGGGGTATGTGAGTAGGATATAGTCTATTTAAGTACAGTATATTCACGTATGGAATTATCAAAGAATAAAATGTTTAAAATACTTAAATGTTTAATTATATTTTCAGTATCATCAACAACCAGGTATGTGGTATGATAGTAGAAGTTATGTTTTGGGTCCCCTGTGAGCAACAATGATCCTCACTTCATAATGAGACTGGAGACTGAGGGTAGTTACATTGGGGCAGTATATTACACAACTCTGAAATCAGCCTAGAGTGATAGGAAGGCTGTCTGAGGCGTAGGACACTCTTCTTAACCCAGAGCCCTGAATAATCTTTACAATCTTCATGAATTTCCCTCCCTTCTTTTGAACAATCAGGAGGGAACAATCTTAGATGTCCCCTGGGTCATATCTTACCCTCTGTCACTTTTGCTTGTCTAAAAAACACAACAGAAACTGTGTAGATTTGCCTCTACATTTTAGGTACTGTTTATTTTAAAACTTATCAGACACCATACCCGAAAGCAAGGTTGGCTATAAGTTTCTACTCTAAACTTCTAGTTTGGGTGAGGGGATGGCTTAGTAGAATTTGGGACGTAGATATACTAGTGGGCACCAGCAGGTGTGTGGTCATTTGTACCTGGTTGAAGGTTCCTTCAAAAATGAACCCTTGGGTGTTATTTCTAACACCCCTCTTCTAAACTGAGTTCAATTAAACTTTTCTTTAAGCTTTGAAGAAAACAGACATGTCTACTTTCCAAAGAAATGTCAAGGTCAAAGCTTTTAACTCCTAAAAACAGGAGAAAAGAGCAGACACGATCCCCTGATAGATGCCTTAGTAGGAAGGATGAACTAGGGACAGAGAGGAGGGACCGCAATGTGACAATGTACACATGAGATTCAGAGAACGAAAACCAGAGACTTTGCTTAAATGTAGAGCTCCACTGAGGAGATATGCTCTGGACTGCAGAGGGCTGCCGTGTTCAGTACTTCTGATTTTCTACCTCAAGATCTTTGTAATATTTTTTAAACATACATATTAGTGATAAAAAAAATTTAATGACTATGGAAGTTCTCAAGATCTGCAAGTCTCTCCTGAGCCCTGTGTCTAATGCTTACAACGTTCTTGAGATAAATATTCTTTTCTTCTTTCTTCTAAAACCTGTATAGATGAACAGATATACTATAGACTGAAGCTGAGACAGGCTTGGTAAACTAAGAAAAGGAAAATAAAATCTACTAACACGGTGTGCTTCTAAAATATTTCACCCAAATAAATATGGTTCTACGAAACCAAAATTATTCCCTCTATTAACTTACAGCTTCTGAGTTTTCAGCATAGCCTCCAGAAAGCCAATCAACTAGCAGTGGAATTGATTTCACATTTCTTTCAGAAAGGCAACACAGATTGCCCTCACACATTTGCCTTCCAGGAAAGAGTGTGTCTCAGGGTGTAGAAGTGTGACTTTCAAGAGTTATAGAGCCCCTGTTTGCAGGCACTGTAAATATATTTATTAATTCTTTTTTCCTTGTACTATTCAACAACCATTATAAGAAACCATTATCCCAACTATGTGATATTTACACTGAAAGTGAATAGCACTCGAGGGTTGTTCATAACTGTAATGCAAAGTTCTTCAGAATACTCAGAATTTTCCAAGTTTGACTACACACTGGAGAACAAGCACACAAATATGAATAATGCAGAATGGCTTTTTTAGTTCATCTGAGCATGGCAATAGCAGAAATGATTCATTAGTTGATAATAGTGTCATCAGGGGAAAAAATGGAGGCATTAATTGAGTTTGGTATAAAAAGATGGTGGTGCCATGTTTTGTAACTTATTACAAGTGTTTCCAACATTTGTGCATATGGCTGAAATGGCTTCTACACTGTTCAGGCTGTCTAACTTCTATTGAGCTGAGATTTTAGTGTGCTGTTTCCCTCTCTGCCCACTTCTTGCTCATCCTGAATTGCTAACAGGTGCAGAGAACCACAGCCTGTGGTGCCTCCTTTGTTCCATTTGTATACAGATTTAATCATCTAAGGGCTTTTTTAATCGACCACATTCTGAATGTTTGGAAAACCTGTCATCAAGTCTGCATGGGGTTAGCTTTAGATTCCAAATATATTCACAAAGCAAGCTAGGCACATTGTCACAATGTCCTTGGGACAGAAGATAAAAATCTGACTTCTAATCCTTTCCTGGGTCTCCCAAACTCAAACCCAAATTTTAGGGCAGAAGCTAAATTTTTTTTTGAGGTCATGAAGCCCTGATTATTTTCAGTTATTAGCCATCTGACATGTTTTCAAAAGGCTACTCATCAAATATCAAAATTTTTGAAAAAGCCTTCTTATTTAGTCTTGAGTTTATTTTTGCTCATGTTTTAGATTATCAGGCACTCTACTTCTGAAGTCCCCCTCCTGCACTCAACCCGATGTGTAGGCTCACCTTTGGCTTCGGTCGAAGGACAAATGTACCTTAGGCAAGGGGACCTTAGACGACATTTCTGATACCTCTAGCAAGTCACTTTTGAGAGTGGCCTGTTTTCTCTGCATTCCAGTTCTAAGCAGTGGTAACCGGGGCTCTGGTTTGCTCCCTTTTTCAACCTGGTATGTACCCCAGCTTTTTAGGATCCAGAGAGACCGTAGTGCAGCTATATGCTGTCCAGTATTACTTCCTGCTACTGACAAGCCATCTGGACACTGTCTACCTGTGTACACGCAGCACAGCAGAGCACATTTCATACTCGTGGACAAAGGGTAGAAAGTCCTTTCTGTTTGGATGTTTTCCACAGCTCACCCACTCTGCAGTGCCACCCACACACTGGGGATTGAAGCATTACTTTTTGTTGCTTTTTACAACACTCGCTGCCTGCTTAACTACATCTCTCTACCTGCTCATCTGTTGTACCTGTTGATCTGTCGGCTCAGCCTTCTGGATGACAGGTGCACAGTGGCCAACTTCTCCCACTGGGTACCATCACATCTTGTGGAAGTCTAACTGACATGATTTGACATGCTCAGTTCACATTCCTTTTACTTATGTGCTCTGTGCCTTTATATGTAGTATGAGGTTTCTGTCCCGCACTTTCGGGCCTAGCCTCAAGGTTTAGACCCACAGACCCACAGACCTGCAGAGACACGCAGATGCTTACAATAGTTTTAGGCTGATTGGCCTAAGGCCGAGGCATATAACTTGCTAACTCTTTACCCTTAATCTAACTCATGTCTCTTATCCTGTTCAGTCATGTGGTACCTTTTCTCAGAGCAGCATAGTTGTCCTCTGCTTTTTCTGGCTTCTCTCTGGCATTCTTCTCTGTTCCACCTGTTCCTAGAGTCTTCTTAGTCTGGTAACCCCTCCCACACTTCCTGTCTGCCTTTGGCCAATTGGTGCTTTTTATTAAACTCATAGGCGGGGATAATTATTTACAATGGAACAACATAATCTCCCTACATCTACAAAAGTTATTCTATCTATCAAAGCTATGGTTTTCCTATGTATAAAGTAAAGGTAATAAACTTCAACCATTGGTTCATATGACTATTTAATCAGGTGACATCTATAATGGACTTAGTACTGTGTTTGGAAAATAATATATACCTTAATGTATAAATGACTTTGCTATCTGTCTTGAAGTGTTATCAGAAATGTTATAACAGTGTAAATTACAGAATCAAAAGCAAGAAAGTAAAATTCTGCTCAAGATATTGTTGTAATTTCCTCTTCGGATCTTAGATACCTTAGCTTCCACTGACTACAAAAATTAAAAAAAAAAAAAAAAAGAATGAGGGTTCTTTCAGACTTGAATTATGGTTTATCTATAACTACAAAATAAACATGAGAATTTATGATTTAAGTAGCCACAAAATACTGTAATTATTGAAATTATCACAATGATCACAGTATCATAATTAAACTAACAGAAAAGGCTCATGTTAAGATTTCCTCTATAAAATTACATACCATTAACTCTGTCTCTGAGGGGAGTTTAGCTTAAACTGATCTTCTAGATGGCCAGGGAAAATTGTATTATACGACTGCTATACTTTGTTCTTTGCAGTGAAGAATATTGCAGAGAACAAACCCCAAGGTAGGTCAGGCAGGAATCCCTAGGAACTGTTTGCACTGAGGCTGGGGTATAGTGCTTCAGGTGTTCCTCCTCTATAGACATGTAAGGAGTTAGATGCTCTATTGGAGACCTCAGAACTCAGATCCATAGCATATTGAATGAATTCTATTTGGTAGTATAATAAAAACCCGGACCCAGATTTGGAAAAAAGCAGAAATATCAGAGAGATGAAGAAACAAACCATGGCCACTTCTTACCCAGCCAACTCCTCAGGCCTGTCTCCAGAAATCCTCAGACTGAAACTTTCCTTCAGCCAAAAAAGGAAGTGGCAGGCTAAGGCAAAAGTCCTGCCTCCTCCCACCTTATCTTTCTTTCCTCTCTCAGCTATCTCACTTCCTGATTCAACTTTCCTAGTGCTGGGATTAAAGGTGTGTGTCACTCCAGGTGGCTCTGTTAGGCCAGATCTCTGTCTCCTGCCTCCTAGTGACCCCATTAAAGGCGTGGGTCACTACTCCTGACTTGCACAGCTTGGCTTTAAGGGTGACTCTGTTTTCTGATATTTTTGACTATTTTTATTAAATATACAAATACATCACCACAATACTGCAGTTGCATACCAGTGTTTCCAAATAAAAATATCATAACTCTCAGTATTTCGTTGAAAACACACTCCATTCACTCTCATCTGCTACAGGACAGTTCGTTGGTGTTAGGCTCATCTCATGCACAGGTGAGACCTGGCTCCATGTTCTCTCTGGTGGTTTATGGGGAAGAGTGCAAAGTGTACTTGGCCAGTGCCTCTGAGGCACCTCCTTGGAGTTCTGTATGAGGAGCGGCAGTGAACTTGAGGAGGGCAAGGATTTGACAGAGGAAGAGGCAAAGAGAAAATATTCAAGTGAGGATCTCAGGACACATCATGCTCCTCCTCCAGGTACACTTCCAGAAGGTTGCTCTGAAAATGGGGAAATGTGGTTCCTTTCCTTCCTGTACCCCATTTTTCTTGGAGATTCGAACCTTAGCAAGAACGACATAGGTAAGAAACCTGGGATCATGGGTCATCGTGGCGTGAATTGCATCCCACCAAAACGCACACTTCTAATTCTCAATGTCTTTAAAGAAACAGGATGAGCCCTAACCTCATATAACTGATGTCCCCTTTAAGAAAAAAAAAAAAAGGTTACAAACACATACACAGAGGTTATAGTCGCAGGGAAAAGACAGCCGTCATCGACATGGTAGGGGAGAGGTCTCAGAAGCAACATGCCTGACACCATCTGATTGGATTTCCAACCTTCAGAACTGCTAGAAATGAAGTGTCATCTGTCAGGCTGTTGGACCTGTGATTACGCTGTGTGGTTACTATGTGACTACTCTGGAATACCACTACACAGACAGATTATAGTGATGAAAAGCATCGCAGGAGGACAAATCCCCCTCCCCGCTTCTTTCACATTTAGAAAAACCGAAAGAGTTCACTGACAGAATTGAGAAAACTTCAGGCAACACAAAGAGAGGCCCGACCGATCTCTTACGAGATTCCTCCAGCCTCAGCAAATGAGTTTCTCTTTAAATTTACCTCGGCATCACATCCTACATAAAGTCTAGAGTTCAGAGAAAGGTGAAAAGGCAGGCGGGGTGGGACACACCTACCCCTCAGGAGCCTGTTACAGGAAGACAGAGAGCCCAGAACATCCTGGGCCACAGAGCAAGAGAGACTTTAAAGACAATAGAGAGAGAGAATGCGGAGAGGGAGGAAGGGGGAGGGAGAGAAAGAGAAGAGGCGGAGGAAAGGGGGATGAGAGAATCCTGGACTCGACAGTATTTGCTTTGGGATCTTTGACAGATCTTTTACATTTTCCCAGAAAAAGTGGTAAATAGATCACGTGATTCTCTCCCTCAGAGCCCTGACAGTTCCTCTAAGATGGAATAAAATGTGTATCCCCTTGATGTTCTATCAGGCCATCTGGGACCACCGTCTCTGTGATCTTGGAGCTTCATCCCCACTACATCTGTGCTACTTCCCTACAGAGGAAGAAACTGTCCCCTGGGGCTTTGCACACTGCTATTCCCCTTTAAGAAAACAATTGTACCCAGATATCCATGAGTTTCACACCTTTTAATGAGCACTCCAAAGTTCCCCCTTTCTAAAATATCAACCCCATCTAGCCGGTCATCTTCTGTGCACGGTTTATGTTCTTTGCCACTTCTCACCCCTGTGGTACCATAGCAAAGATCTAATGCTGAGTATGCTGTTTATCTCCCCTTCAAGAGACACAATCAGGACAAGCTGGCCTGGGGTACCGTCTACTGCTCAACTCTAGCAGCAGCACCGGCAGCAGGCATCCAGCTCACACCGGTGAAGAAAAGATGGAAGAAATATTCTCCTTTGTAGAGATTGATGCTATTTGTGCAGGAAATTACTTATGTGAAGTCTTTGTTAGAAAAGAATTGTGTTTGAACGTTCACAAAGTGGAAACTGAAGTCAAGTTGACCAGAAGTAGGCATAGTGTGAGCATGCACGCTAATGTCACTACTGCCAGAGTCATCTTTATAAGCCAGAGCCAGTGAGTCTGCCTACAGCCAGGCCAGTGTGGATTAAAATGACTGTGAGTTTAAAGGGAGAATCAAAGTAAGTGAAAGGTGACACCCTGCAAGCCATTTTACTTTTGATGTGGAAAACAGAATTAAGGTTAGCAGGATAAACCTTTCCTCAAAAATAATTTTTACAATAGAAGTGAATGGAATACGCTTTCCAAACAGTTGCGAATTTCAGAATAATCTGACTTGTCTGTAGCCTTGTAACACTAATGTTCTCTAGAAAGACAAAAGGAAATGGTGTTTGGATTATCTACATCGTGACATCCCTCCACCTGCATAAATACTCAGGAATTTAAAACAAACCAACAAAAATACTGACTACCAATCATAGTCCTTTCCTGCCTTACACAGTCTATCTCAATAAACTTGATATCTGGATAATAAGGAAATTCCACAGAGTAAGCAAAATGGTGTGATATGAGCATGTATAGCTGATGGATCTCTCTCTCTCTCTCTCTCTCTCTCTCTCTCTCTCTCTCTCTCTCTCTCTCTCTCTCTCTGTGTGTGTGTGTGTGTGTGTGTGTGTGTGTGTGTGTGTAAGCCAGAAGACAAACTTGGATGTTGTTCCCCAGGAGTCATTCACTTGGTTTTGTGAGACAAACCTCTCACTGAGACCCACGACTCTCCAATTAGGCTAGGCTGGCTGGCCAGCAGGCCTCAGGAATCTTCCTTTCTCTACATTCCCAGCTCTGAGATGACAAGAATGTGGTGCCATGGCCATCTTCTTTCATGAGTGGTGGATTGGGCACAGGCTCTCATTTTGTGTGGGAAGCACACTCACAGCAGAGACCACCCCCCCCCACACACCTTCCCTCTTCCTTCTCACAAGTTTTACAGCCTTAGTTTGATGCCTCTAACCCCTTATGATGGCTTCAAGTTGGGGGAGAGAGGGGTTTGGAAGCTACTCCAAGAATATACCCTTAGAGGTTTTCCATGTTTAGTCCTCTGAATATTAAAAGAACTGTGGTATTTCACGTGAAGAAAAAAAATGTTTTATAGGTTTTTAACTAGAATAAGGTGGACCTTCAGGGTCCTGTATATCATTACTATGAAGTGAAAGAAAGCCCTTCAGTCTAAACACAGGGGATACTGCTAGCTATTATGGAACAATGGCTATCTTTTGACTGTATAATTTTAGCACATTTGCTATTATAAGTAGCATTGATATATAAATTTCCTACTAGATGATCTTATATGAGGCAATTCTGAGACAAAGTCACATTAAAAATGAAATGTGTCCAGGCGGTAGTGGCACATGCCTTTAATCTCAGCACTCAAGAGGCAGAGGCAGGTTCATTTTAGTGAGTTTAAGACCAGCAAGTTCAAGGATAGCCAGAGATATACAGAGAAACTCTGTCTTGAAAAAACAAGGGGAAATGTGATCATGAGAGTCTAGAGGAAAACTAACACACTAGCCCAGGTATCTTACCTGAAACTTGGAGCTGTGATGTTGAAACTCAGTGGAAGCAAATGCCATAAGAGAAAAGGATTTCTCTAGTAGTGCACATCAGAGCTACAGAATTAGTCATGTGACACTGATGAGGAGAATTGATGGACCAGAGGTAGTTAGGGAAAAATCAAATGGGTGAGTAACAGTACAATGAATATACTGCAGACAAACATGGGCCTGAAAGGGAATCCATGACACCCGCCTAATAACGACCAGACTTGCAGGAGTGTGAATTATGCAATGGTTGAAAACAGTTGTCCAATGAGGAAGGTGATGATAGAAAAATACTCATTTCAATAGTGAAGGGAGAATGGAAACTTTAGGAAACAGAACAGGAGGGAGTTCAGTGTTATGTACCAGGTTTCAGAAGGTACAATGAGGGAGTGTAGTATGAGGTTTCTGGCCCAGACTTTCAGGCCTAGCCTTGAGGTTTGGATCCACAGACCCGCAGTCCCACAGAGACACACAGACACTTACATTAATTGTATGCTGATTGACCTGAGGCCCAGGCATATAACTTGCTAGCTCTTGCTCTTAATCTCACCCATGATTCTTATCCTATTCAGTCATGTGGCTCAGTACCTTTTCTCAGAGCAGCATAGTCGTCCTCTGCATCTTCCAGCTTCTCCGTGGCATTTCTGCTCTGTTCTTCCTGTTCTAGAGTTTTCTTACTCTGGTAGCCCCGCCCACACTTCCTGCCTGCCTTTGGCTAGTCAGTGCTTTTTATTAAACTTGTAGGCGGGACAAATATTTACCATGTAACATCATAAATCCACTACAAGGGAGAGATCTTCTCTGAGTGCAGGGCACAACACCAGAGGGTTGGCACCATGGTTTACAGCAGACAAGCTTAGAAAATCAATGCTGACAGTAACTTAGAGAGGATCGAGAGTGGGAAGTGAGAATGAGATAAACATCCCTGGAAAGATGGTCATGTTAGCAAAGAGAACAAAAGAGACAAGATGGGAGACAGAAACTCAAGAAGCATAAGCAGGGAGCTGGAGAGAGGACTCAGCTGTCAGATCTCTTGCTGCTCTTGCTGAGAACCATGACTCAGTTCCCAGCACCCGCACGGTGCCTCCTAACTGTCTGTAACTCTAGTTCTAGGAGATCTGAGACCCTCTTCTGGACTCTATGGGCACAAAGCAAGCACACGTCATACTTATCTACATAGAGACAACCATCCATATCCATAAACTAAAAATAAATAATAAATCCAAATAAAGGCACAACCAACCATAGACAATTTGCATTCAAACAAGACGGAAAATTTGAAGGTAGCATACAGTACAGGTAATAGCAAAATCCTCTTCTCTGGGCATCTGAACAGAGCAAGCAGCAATACAAAGCCATTTTCAAAAGACAATTTAATGTGTTTAAAGACCAAGGTTACTTCCTGCATGGGTACATCCTGGGAGCCCACAGAAAAGGTCAGGGGTATCTTAAAATACAAAATACCCGAGTCTGAGTCATAAACGGAGACTCGTTAGCTCCTCCAAAGAAGTGCAGAGTTAAGGTGATAGGGTCCAAGGCCATGGAAAATTTGCCTGTAGTACTTACTATAGTATCTAGGTACCATGAGGCATCTCTCCTTATAATATATATTGATGAACCCCATTTCTAAAATACACAAAGAACTGAAAAACAACCAAAGACAGGTAAATAACCCAAGGAATGACTGAAATTAAAAAATAAACAATTCTCAAAAGGTGAAATACAAATGACCAAGAAACATGAAAAAATGTTCACCATCACCTGTCATTTTTATCAACTGAAAATTAAAAGTACATTGATAATCTGGGAGATAGTTCAGTCAGTAAAATCCTTGCCACACAAACATGAGGGCCTGAGCATCCATGTGTCAAAAGCTGGTCATGGTGGCACACGCCTCTAATCTTAGCTCTGAGGAATAGAGATAAGGAGATCCCTGGAGCTATGGTTAACTGGTATTGATAAATCTGGGAACTCTAAATTCAGTTACCAGAGCGTGAGAGAAAAGTTAAGTGAGAAGAGTTAAGGCAAGATACTCAATGTCAATTTCTGGCCCCTACACAGGTATGCGTGCGCGCACACACACACATACACACACACACACACACACACACACACACACACACACACAAATAGGCACACAAACAGATACCATAGGTACACACACATCCACACATGTGCACACATACATCCACACATGCACATACACGTAGACATACATACACATGCACACACAGATGCACACACGGGCACACACACACAGACACACACATACACATGTGCACACACAATGTCACAATGGTGTTTTATTAAATGATAAAATGTATATAATTACATAGTTTTCTGGAAAATTCTTGCAACTGAAGATCATTATTTTAAGTCACATAGAATAGACTCAGAAGTGAAACACCACAAAACCACAAAACCATGTTTTCTAACATTTGTAGATCCAAGATTGTATACAGATACATATATGAACATATTTACATAATATACATTATATATGAAAAGGGAAAGGACAATGAAGAAAAAAAGAGACTCCTGGTAAGGGAAGGGGAACTATGGTAGGAATGAGAGGGAATAGATTTAAATACAGTAGAAATATAAAATATGCTTAGTATATATACACAATGACATTCTACTCCATAGATATATACAAGGGCATTCTATTCCATAGATATACACAATGGCATTCTACTCCACAGATATATACAAGGGCATTATATTCCGTAGATATATACAAGGGCATATTATTCCATAGATATATACCATGGAATCCTATTCCATAGATATATACAAGGGCATTCTATTTTATCCTACTTGATTCTTAGTGATCTCTCAGAATCAAAAAGACAAATGCCACATGCTCAATCCTTTATTTGTAGATCCCAGTTCCAAATCTTTACATTTGAGCCTGTAATAAGCATGGAAACTAATAAATTAAAAGGAAAACATGGGAATGGGGTTAGGGGAATAAAGCATTGTAGAGACGGGGATAATAACATAAGAGCTGTGAAGAGGGGAAGGAAACATGGGAAGGTTAACTAGGGAGGGAAGTGAAGGCAATATAAAGGGAGAGGGAGCAAGGAGAGATAAGTAACACTGAAGGCATAGGCAGACACATTTTATAGTCTTGTGTGTGTGTGTGTGTGTGTGTGTGTGTGTGTGTGTGTGTGTGTGTGTGTGTGTACAGATATATAATTTAAATGGCATTATACCACATAGGGTGATAACGATCTCTTCCGAGACACATACCCTATCTAACAGAAACCTCAGTGCCAAGCATGGTAAACCTCCCTTCCAGTTTGACCAGGGGGTCCAAGAGACTTCCAAAACAACACAGACTATTACTAATGCCCTTGGTTTCCTTTGGTACTTGAATGCAAGCCCTCTTGTTGAAGGCACCAAATACTTTGGACACAGGCCTGGGAGCAATCAAACTGGAGCTGACCTGGAAGCCTTCTGTCTAAAGAATAGCTCTCCTAGTATTGGAATGTGCTGTGCAAGTTGACAAGGCAAAGTTATAAAGCCTGTGAAATCCAGCAATAACCAGAGAGGAAGATATCTCTAGTGGTGTAACCATATCACTATTATCGCGTGGGTAATCAACAGCTGTCTAAGTAGACTTAAGGCCTGGTCCATGGGAGGGAACTCACAGCTGGCACTGGAAATGTATTCAACTATTCCTTTCTGGAGGCCTCATAGATCCTAAACCAGAGTCTACTGTTACCATTTCTTAAACCAATATACTTTGTAACTGTATTTGAAATATTTATCCTTTTACCCACGGATTAGTATAGTTCTCACCTTCATCAAATAAGCTTCATTTTTGCAGCAGATAAAGACCATTACAGAAATCCACAACCAATCAAAGTATAGAGAATTAGTGACCATGAAGTTCCCAGGCCCAATTCACATAACTACAATGCAATCCCTATACTTAAGGCTTGGGGAACTTAAGGAGATAGAAAGGGTATAAGGGGCCAGATAACCAGAAGGCCTGGTGGCAGATAGTGTCTTTTAGACATGGTAGGAATGTTGTGCCCATGTAATATCAATGATATGGTTGCATGAACAAGACCTGAAAAATAACCATATCAGTTAACATCACAAGATTGATAAGGGAAATTTCACAAGGTCCTACCTTTAGATGAAGAGCTAAAGGCAACCAATGGGCACTGAGAGATAGAGCATCTCTGGGGATGAGCCCCCAATAGGATAGGTTATCCAGTCCCAAGTGGGAATCCCTAAATACATGTGGATAAGGAACACTAAGTAGGCTCAATTGGTGTGTCTGTATTATTTTATAATAATAATTATAGAAAAGGTCATAAGCTTGAGAGGGAGTGAGGGGGACAGAGAAGCTGGAAGGTAGAGAAGGAAATATAGAAATGATGAAAGTACAGTATAAAATTTTCAAAAACAAACATATCTAAAATATATAATATACTTGAAAGAAATTATCTTTATGAAACTCATCACTCTGTCTAATATACCAAATACAAAATAAGCTGGACATTAGAAAACACAACAATTATCACAGACATGGAATATGGTCTTTCCTAAAGAGCTGACTTTCAGAGTACAGTGAGACCAGCATGAAAATGCTACTGTGAAAGCCACTATTTGACATACTAGTCATAAAACTAAACAATAGAAATTAAAACATAGCCACCTTTAGCTAACAATAGTTTAGTTATGTATCCTAACAAAAAAATACAAAAATGTTTAAAAATAGTGATTAAAATCAAATCTTCTACTAAATAAGAATAATATATGTTTGAAGGGAGCATCTCCAAAAACATGTAACTGATCAAATTTTGTCCCTGCAAATTAAGATTTTTTTGAGACTTGGAAAAATTGAGTATTTGTTATAGATTTAATATACCATCATTATCAGTGTGTCTCATCCTTTTAACATATAAATCAAGAACTCTCCTATACTTACATTTCATTTTTGACATTTCACTTTTTTTTGAAGTTTTCCCTAAATAGTAGTAGTGAATTTGCAAGCAGCATCAACCCCACATGACCAATCTATCAAAACAGGGCAGTACAGAGGAGGAAAAATGTCCACATTTGGGCTTTAAAAGTAAACTGAAGAAGAAATATTGGCAGAAAAAGAGACCCATATAGATTCCTGTACATTTCTGTAACATAGTTCTCAAGAGATAAGAAAAACTGTTCTCTTACACACATATACAGACATACACACCAACACACACACACACACACACACACACACACACACACACACACACACACACACACACACTCCCCAACATATGCATGCAATGAATTTTAAAGGTTGGACAAAAAAAATCATTCTTTTATACACACACACACGCACACACATGTGAACCACAGATTCTGAAGGTCTGACAAGCAAAGCTTGTGTTAGGCACAGTCAACTGTGGAGTGCTTACTAAAACGAACTCATAATGACTACTGATAGGTACGTGTTTTATGCATGTGTTTGTGAAGGTCCTGTTGAGGCTCCCTCCCTGTGCTACAAATGTTCCTCTCTTCCGTGTTCAGGCAGTGCATCTTTCTGACTGAGAATTTAATGACTTGCCTGTATGTCTATAGAGGTGGTCCAGAAAATACTTATCCGCTGGGTTTCAAGAGCCTCCAGCTCCGAGATCAATACCCATAAGCATTGTGTTGAAGGTGGCAGGTTCTGAAAGAATTCAAATTTGCTCTTCTTTGTGAGCCCACATCTGCCCGTCCTGAAAACTTCAGAGTTGGATTTAAACATCTCCAGCTCCTAGTCTATCCCTAGATAAAATCTACCAGGTAGATTTTCTACTAGGAGCATAAATTTAGAGTCACAGTTAATTGCTAGTGTTGTCATCATTATTTATTTTCCTAAGAGAGAAAAGACACCAGTGAAGGCACATAATCAGCCTAAGAAAGGTTTTCTAGATAAAATTCATGAGGGAGCAAGTGTGTAAGAATTTACTGATTTTTTGCATGTTTAGCTCGTATCTCAAAACTCTGATAAATTCAAAGACACCCCCTCTACTCTCTCTAAATCTCAACTCATTTCCACAAATCACCCCACCCCAAGGACAAAAGAAAAATGTCTAATTGACTAAACATTTTTCAGTGAGACTAGATTATTTGGCCTATTTTCACCCAGAGGATGATCTCTGAGTAGAAAGGATTTTGCTTCTTCCTTTCCATGTTGTTGCCACTTATCTGTTCCCCTTCCCTAGTTACCATGGGTAGAGTGTCAGAACACCATGTTAAATGAAGTGATGGTGGCCAGCATCCTTCTTCTCCATTGCCAGTTAAAAGCGTTCAGTTCTTTGCCATGACATGAAAGCTGTGGGAGTTATAAGTGGCCTTTCCGGCTGGAAATTTTCACCTCTATTTCTAATTTGCTGAGTGATTTTTATGAGTAACTTATTGGATTTTGTCAAGTGTTTTTTCTGCATCAATCGTGAGGATCATCTTTGTCTTCGTTCTGGTAATATCTTACATAGTGCTGTTTCCCATTTCCTGACGGGAGCCTACAGCTTCACCAATGGCCCATCTCATCTTCTACATCATCTTGTTTTCAGGTGAGTGAAAGAAATCTCTGCACATGGTCTGAGCTCAGGAGCCCACAGCCTGGGACCGGAATACAGCACTCTCTCTCTCTCTAAGGCTTACCCCGTTCTCTCTCATTTTCATATGTGATTGTACCTTTAAAATCAGTGACAAAAGTAGTCTTTTAAGTATACTCCAGGATTTTTCTTTTCTTTCTCTTTGAGGTGAGCTATGTTTGGTAAGAACCAACAGGTGAGAAGCTATAGGAACGATCCCACCAGCCCTTTCCTGGAGGCTTTGATTCTAAGACTCAGAGAAGTGGGCTCCTTCTCAATATTCTTTATACTCTCTGTTTTCTTCAAACACGATTTGAGGAGCCTCCTTGAATCGACCACCTGGGAGAACAGAATCTTCCTGCCCTTCATAAGAATAAAGGAGCTGTGCTCTTTAGACTCAGGTCCATGAAAAAAAAGGGAGGAAGACAGGACTGAAAGGGTAAAGTGAGCATCTAGAAAGAAGAGACTAAGAAGAGGAAATATAAAAAGAGGCTATCAAGAGAGAAAGACACGGCAGATAAAAGGCCATTCTTCAGGATGAGCTTGTATTGTGGGGCTGGTTAGTCCGACGCCTTCATGACTTTTCACGTGGCAGTTGAGCCTTCTATCATTATGGGAGGAAACATTTATTTATAATTGCTAGCCCAGTGCAGTGCCTTGTTCCTTTTGAAATTTACAGTGAAAGAAAGGAATTGTTTACTTGTAAAACTCCCTAGCTAGCCGAGATAATCTACCCGGTCATTGTCTTCTCAGATGAAAGCAGTGTGCTGCATCTGACCTTTACTTACCCAGATTTTCAGTTAATGCACAAAGAATAGCAAGGGAACAATTTCAGCACATCATCAGAGACCAAGGACCTTAACATTTAGTGAAGATTGAAAAAGTTCATTAAAATTTCATCCTAGAAGAGCAGGAAATGGAGTACTTCATCAGGAAAATTAGCACTGACTATATATGGCATTCCAATCACTATTTTTCATCACCAGGTACTGCCCATTACCTACTAAAACCTGGAGGTGATTATTTCCAAAGTCAGTGAAGTAACTAAAGTTAGGGAGAATTCAGAACTATTCATTGAGAACTATACATTGAGTTGAGAACTCAAGCTGAATAATATAGGGGTTACTTGATTGCTTTGGATGATTTGTAGAATGAGAATTTTTCAAGTTAGGAGAACCATACAGGCCATATTATCCATTTATTCCTTCAGGGTATCTTATGCTGATGAAGTGGTTAACCTCCTTGCACTGGCTACTCTCTCAAGACACTCCCCGCCCCCCATTTAGAGAGAGGAAATAGTCAATTCTCACCCAGGCAACTTCTCAAACTCAACAGGGTAAATGCCATCTTCAAGAGCAACCTGGCTAGTTGCTTCTACAGAATGAATGAATCTCTGCCTCCTCTTGCCTTAAATATTTTTTCCACTCAGCTGTTTCACTTCTGGGTTCAACTCTTCCATCATAATCCTAGAGTTAGGATTAGAGGTGTGAGCTACTACTGCTTGGCTGATAGGTCTTGAACTTACAGAAATACAGAAAGATCTCTGTCCCCTAAGTGATGGGATTAAAGCCATGAGTCACCACTCTGACTTTTATGGCTTGACTGTGGGTGATTCTGTTCTCTGATATTCCAGGCTGATTTTATTAAATATACAATAAATCACCACACCACCTCATATCAGTACTGATTAATTTGAAATGTAATAAAATTCTTTTGTTTTGCTTTTTGTTTTTTTGAGACAGAGTCTCTCTAGGTAGCTCTGGCTGTCCTGGAAGTCACTATGTAGGCCAGGCTGTCCATGAGCTAAAAGAAATCTGTGGACCTCTTTCTCTTGAGTGCTGGGATTAAAGGTTTGGGCCACCAAGCTTAGCTAGAAACAATTCTTATTAAAGAAGTATTAAAAATAAGAAAACACCTAAGAATATATTTACTTAGAACAGTACAAGATTTGTATACTTAATGTGTAAAGGTTAATTCTTCAAATGTATTGAAATATAAAATAGTGCAAATATAAAAAAGTTAAACATTTGTAGCAAAATAAAATGTTCTGTGTGGTGATTCCTCTGTAATTCATTTTTCAGTTAAGCCTAGAAATTTTAGTTATGGTATCTGTGCTGATTAATCTTTGTCAGCTTGATACAAATTAAGAGTTTCCTGGAAGGGGGAAAACCCAGCTGGGCTCTCTATCACATTAGCCAGCGGACAAGTCTGGTGGGAGGCCTTTCTTTGATTCATGAGCGATATGGGAGGACCTGGCCCATCCTTTGATGTGAGACCTCTGGACAGGTGGTTCTTGGTCATTTAAACCAGGCTGATGAAACCTTGGAGAGTAAGCTAGCAACCTTATTCCTCAATGGTTTCTTCTTCAATTTCCTTCCTTGTCTTTCCTTAGTGATAGATTGTAATCAATAACATGAAATAAATCCTTTCCTCCCCAAGATGGTTTTGGGCAACGTTTTATCACGGCATCAAGAGAAGCAAACTAACTAGAAAAGAAATCAAGAAGTTAAGAATAGATAATGACATTTGTAATATTTAACTTATAAAAAAGAAAATTAACAAAAATATTGAATTATCTGGGACTATTGAAAGCCTAAGATAGTTTTCTTAGCAAATTTGAATGGATTAAGGAATACCTAAGGCATTTGTGAGTCACACCTTAGGATATGTAGCTTCCTGATAAGATTAACTAAAAGAGAAAGGCCTTCTCTGAATAGGTAGCACCTTCCCTTCTGCTTTATTTATCCCAGACCAAATATAAAGGGTAACATTAGAAAGCCATCTGAGGGAGGCTGCATCCACAGCTCTGTCTCCTCACACACTGGAATGTGGGACTCTCATATCACCACAGCATCAGCTCCATGCCTTCCACACCACACTGTGAGCAAAACTCTTCTTTAAGTTGATTCTTACAGTGCTTGGTAACAGCAATGAGAAAAGTTGCCAACACAGAACCTCTTTGATAAAAATCATATCAGAAGCTTAAAATCAAGATAGCAGGTCCCACTGAGTGAATGTATTTGTTCACATTGTGCTTTACCCACACAAGTAGGCAGGTACAAAGAAGTCGTGGAGTTGAGGTCATCTGGGGTTGAGGTTTATAAGGAAAATTTAACCATGAGGCAATGAGCTGGGAGAGTGGCCTACAAAAGTAAGAAAATAACTATCAGTCAGTACGCCAGGGCTAGAGTGAAAAGGTTAATGCGCCTACAGTGAAAAATGGATGTGGAATTGGGTCAAGATGGAGTTGACTCTCCAGTCGTTTGTTCCCTGAGCAAGTCAAATGGAAGGATGGGCCTCTGGGGCTGCACAGAAAACGAATCTCAATTTGTTGTTTGGGAGGTAGAAATATGCGGTGATGTATTGTGTATCTACAGATGCCAGTGAGCTCAAGGCCAAACAGAGCCAGACAGTGGAGGACACTCACCTTTAATCCCAGAACATGGGATCCCATGCCTCTGCTCCTAGTACTTGGACAACAGGAACACACTCGCCTTTAATTAATTTTAAGGAAAGTTGAACCAGGACGTGATATGGTTGGGTGCAGAAAGAGAAGGTCGAAGCAGGAGGTCAGTCCTTCGCCTTTGACCCCCTTCCTGAGGACTCAGAGAGAGAGGCTCAGTCTGAGGATTCCTGAAGCGTGACTAAGTGAGAAGCGGCTGTGGCTTGTTCTTCTGTCTCTCTGATCTTTCAGCTTTTCCCCAATATCTGGCTCCAGGTTTTTATTATAAGACCGCGTAGAATTTGTGCAATCAAAATATATTTATTAAAAATAAGTCAGGTGTTATAGGGACCCTGAATGGGGCGTGGCCAGCCCCCATCGAGGACCGTCCTGGGGAGCAGATCAGACCATCCTGCATTGGACAGTTCCACTCTTCAAAAACACAGGAACTAAACACAAAGGAAGAACAGCGAGTTCGGGTCCTCAATAGGGGTTGGCCATGCCCCATTCAGGGTCTTGAGACCCCCAAAGCTCCACCTCAAAAATGCCTGACTCCCACTACAAAGTGTGTCACTGTAAGGTTATGTTGTATTAAGGATTTTTTGGCCCCGGGTGGCCAAAGGTCTAGACCCTGGACCTGTGATCTTAAGACTTTTTAGCCATTTGTAGCTGTTTAGCTCTTTAAAATGACTCAGACACTTATATTAGTTTTATGTTGTTTAGCCTATGGCTCAGGCACATTGTTAGCTAGTTTTTATATCTTAATTTAATTTATTTTTATCAATTTGTTTGTCACGTGGCCTATGGCTCATTTGTGTTTTTTATGTTTTATTGGGGGGGGGTCAAGCTGGCTTGGTCTGTCTCTGACTGTGCCCTTCCTTTCCTACCTTTTCTGATTCCCCACCTACTTTTTCTATGGTGCCTGTCATGGGCCAAAACAGCTCCTTTATTTAAAATTGATATTCACAGCATACAGAAAGACATTCCCACATCAAGATTAGGTGGGTGATAAAATAGAAGAGGAAGGACACAGAACTCTCATCCAAAGTCTTCAAGAGTGCATAAACAGCCAGAGAGCAGTGAGAGGGAGACTATGGTGATGTGCTAAGATAAGGTGACTTCTGGGTGCAAAGTCAAAGACTACTGAAAGAAAGTTAAATAGCAATGGCTTGACAGTGACATTGAAGAATGGCAAAGACTTAAAGAGGCCAAACCTGAATGCTACCTAGGCTTCTAGGTCCAAAAAAACTAAGTCTGCTGCTTGATATCTAGTGGGAAAGCAGTGCTATAGAGGACAGTCACAGTTACTGTGAAATGTTTAAGGGATTAAAGGTTCTGAGAACTTGGGTATTCACACACTGAGAGTGGAAAGATGCGTGATGAATGACAAGAGAAAACCAGATGGTGCTTATATTTGTAGATGAAACTTAGATACGATTAGCTGGCCAGGGACTCTAACACATGAGCTAGTGTGGTAAAAAGGACCCAGGACCCAGTAGATACATCAGCATCACCCAGCTAAACACTCGTGTCAATGGTGCAAATGAAAACTCTCCTTTTTGGCACTATATACTCAAGTGTCACTCATTCTTTAGATGCAACCTCCTCTCTACTGCCTCCTTTTAGTTGGAACCTTCTAGATGCATCCTTTATTTTACTTGAAGTAGCTTCTCAACTTAACACTCCTGCAGAAGCATCAAACTCACATTTTTAGTACAGTATCTATTTCTAACTGAGCTGAGTTCTCTTAAAACTAAGTCAGAGCCAAGCACAGTACTGCACACATTTAATCCCTGTGTTCAGGAGTGGAGAGGCAGGAGGCTCAAGGGTTCAAGCACAGTTTCAGCTACGGCTGAGACCCTGTCTCCAAAAACACAAACATACAAGCAACAGCATAAAGAGACAAGTTGATTCAATTAGACCCCTCCCTTGTTTAAAATCAACTAATACTTTTTACTGTAATACTAATACTTTTGCTGCAAAGGCTGCTATGCTCTTGTCAAGACAGATGCAGCCATTCATGTACCCTGTCTCCTTTCAAAGGTATGGCTCTTATATTCTCCCACAAATAAAAATGTCTTTTCTGACATAGTAAACTCTAATGATGCTCAAAGGGCCTTTTGTTCTTGGCATTCCAGGTATAAATTTCAATACAGGGTATATGAACCTTTCAACACTATATTGTGTTTGGTTTACAGATATCTAGAACTATGTTAATACAGGAAAAAGAAAATGTATGTGCTAAAGGCCACACTGTTGAAAGGAATTAAGGAAGATAAATAATTGGAAAGACATCTCTTATTTGTGAATAAAAGACTAAATACTATTAAAATCATATTAACCAAACGTATCTACAAATCTAGAAAAATCCATTTTAGAGATAATAAAGAACTATGAAAAGCACATACTAACCTAAACAGCTTTGGAAAAGAAAAGAGCTGAAGCCATTAAATTTCTTTATTTTAAAATATATTACAACCTACAGTAATTGAAACAGTATGATACCAGGAAACAGAATATCAAATAGACACAGACCAACAGAATCATAAAAAAAGAACCCAGAAACGCAAATTGGACTTAACAGATTATTTATACATATACATATCTATAAGTAATAATAATCAATGAGAAAGAAAGCATGGATTTTAAAGAGAGCAAAGGAGGAGTTTTTAGGGAGGAAATAAAAGGAGGTAAAGGTATAATTATATTATGATCTCATAAAAGAAATAGTAAAAATGGGCATGAATGGGGTATTATCTCAGGGTGGATATGAGAGTATTGGAGGAGAAATGGAGAAAGAATGATCAAAATACATTGTGTCCAATTCTCAGAGGAGGAAGAGGAGGGAGGTAAATACAGAAGAAGGAAAGAGGAAGTAAAATAACAGTAAAGATGTCTGAAAAAGTCATAAGTAAGCACACTATTAAGTTAATAAAGCCTGTAATACACATAATTCTGTGTATAAATATGCATATAATGTTTAAGTGGAAATTTCTGATCTGTGCTGACAATGCTCAGATCCAACAACCAAAGACAATCTAACAAAATCGTCAATAGCAGGCACAAGAAGCCTGCTCTTCAGCTGTTGACATGTGTTGTCCAAGACACTCCCATAATATTACAGACTAGGTATTGCCCTGTTTGCCTCCAATGGGTGGAAGGTGAATTCCTATTGCTGAAGATATTATGTACCTTAGACAGGAGGCTCAGAGGCCCATGAAATGGAACCGACCCAAAAGCCTCTTCTCAGGGCTAGCTTCATGGTACCACACAAAACTCCAAAGAAAGGAAGAAACCAATAGTCCAATCCAGAAACAATGCACATGAACCACAACAATGACCAGCCTGGCACAATAACTAGACAATTTTAGGAGTAGCACGGATACAGTGTGTAACCAACAGCTCACTAATTGGACCTGAGACCCACTCAGCAAAAGGGAAACCAGGCCTGGTACTGGGAACCCAGCTAACTATTTAGGGCTAGTGCATGATCTTGGAGGGTGATGATTACAACTACCACTTTACTGAGCCAGCATAATCCATAGCTTTGTCTAAAGACAAAGGAGTTCTCTCTCCCTCATTAAGAAAACTTCTCTTTGCAACGGAGGGAGACCATAAAAAAAAAAAAAAAAACATAACCAATCAAAGTGCAGAATTGTGAAGTACAATACCAATTGATACATGTACAATACAACCCCCCCTCCCTGGAACTATGGCCCAGGGATAATTTTGGAATAGGGAGCAGAAAGATTTTATGAGCCAGACGATCAGGGAATTTGCTATAAGATTATATTTCCTAGTAAAGTCGGAAGCCACATTCATAAAACCCAACATGACTGCCTTAGTTAGGGTTAATATTGCTGTGATAAATCACCATGACCAAAAGCAATTTATTTGGCTTATACACCTGAATTATAGTCCACTGAGGAAAGCTAAGGTAGGAACCCACATCAGGCAGATACAAGAGGTAGGAGCTGATGCAGAGGTCACAGAGAAGTGTTGCTTACTGTCTGGGACCTTATGGTTTGCTCAGTCTTCTTTCTTACACCCAGGACCACCAACCCAGAGGTGACATCACCCCACGGTAGGCTGGCCTCTTCCCCATCAATTACTAACTAAGAAAATACACTACAGACTTTCCTACAGTCTAGCCTTTCAAAAGCATTCTCTCAATTGAGGCATCCTCCTAGATGACTATAGCTTATGTCATGTTGGCATAAAACTAGCCAGAACAATGACTACATAAAAATTTGTATAGATATATACATATGGTAACAACTAATGAAAAAAGGCCATGAATGTGAAAGAATGTAAGGAGGGGTATATGAGAGGCCTTGGAGAGAAGGAAAGAGAGAAATGTTGCAATTATATTATAATATCAAGAATGAAAGAAAAATAATTTTAAGGTATAAAAATTTCTACAGGGGTAGTTTGTAGTTTTCTTCAGCTCATACAGCAAAGAGATCCGTATCATCTATCTATCGATCGATCAACCTATCTATCTATCATCTATGTATCATCAATCAATCATCTATGTCTATTCTGTATCTATCTATTGACCATCTATTATCCACCATATATCATCTATAATCTACCTATCATCCATCTATCATCTACCTTTCAATCTCAGAATTATGAGCATTTTTATATGTGACCACTGGTTTCTATACTGAATTAAATTTAAATTCCTATACTGATTGGTCCATTTCCACATGCTCTCTTACTCCAATAGTAAAAATCTAGTTACCACTACTAGGCATCCATTTCTGGTTTCCACTATAGAAACTGTAGTGGATTTATGATGTTACATTGTAAATAATTGTCCTGCCTATGAGTTTAATAAAAAGTGCTGATTGGCCAAAGGCAGACAGGAAGTGTGAGCGGGGCTACCAGACTAAGAAAACTCTGGGAACAGAAAGAACAGAGCAGAAATGTCACAGAGACTCCAGAATTGCCAGACAAGCCAGAAGAAGCAGAGGACAACTATGCTGCACTCTGAGAAAAGGTACCGAGCCCCGTGGCTGAACAGGATAAGAATCATGGGTTAGTTTAAGGGTAAAGTGTTAGCAAATTATATACCTGGGCCTTAGGCCGATCAGCCTAAAATGAATGTAAGCATCTGTGTGTCTCTGCAGGTCTGTGGGTCTAAACTTTGAGGCTAGGCCTGAAAGTCCAAGCCAGAAACCTCTTACTACAAGACACAGTTATTTTAGAGTTACTAAGTGTTAGACAAATGGGAAAGAACTTTATTAACTAGAATATAGTGGTCATGTTTAATTAATTCATTCTTTAAATTTACAGAATTGATCCATTTAAAAATTATATAGATGAATACCTATTTTTCTGTATTAATCAGTAAACCACATCTATGAATTTTAAATTAAAAAAAATGACTACCTTTTCACATTCTGCATGAAGTCCTGTGCTTCTGAGTCATCTTTAACAATTTAGAGTTTCTTTGTGGTGTAAATGCCTTAAGACAAACATTATCATTTATACAACAGTACAGCACCTCACAGAATGACCTCATTATCTAAAGACGCTCTGTCTCATCTCCCTCAATCAAAGCTACACAGAGCCACCGCTGTGTTGTCCATCTACTGAACATCAGATAAATGGAAGACTACAGTACTTAGAGTATCTCAGTGGACTCTTACACTTAATGTTCATAGTAGGTTCATCTGGGTCTCTGTGTGGTTTTAATGTCACTGAGCAGAATTCTGCTCTATAAATATATCCATTTCTTATTTTACCCATGAAGGACATTTTGATTGTCTTAAATTTTTGATAATTAAAAATAAAGCTGTTAAAACACTGACACAGATCCTTGTATGGTCATGGGTTTACAATTGTATGCCATAATCAATTAGTTCAAATTGATTAATAGGGTCATCCCAGTCTTCTACTTTCCTGCTGATTTTCTGTTGGATATGTCAGTTACTGGATGGGATACCTTGGTGTTTCCCACTATTAGAATTGCCAGCTTGTCATTCCAGTTTAGCCATCACCGTGTTTTACATATTTGGACATTCTAATGGTAGTTGCATAGATAATTAGAGTTGTTTTGATCCTTTGGGGAATACATTCCTTTACCACTATATAATATTTTTACTGCTGATAACTCCCTTCCTTGCATTAAATTTGTTTGTTTCTAAAATTAAAAAAAGTAAACATAGGGAAATATTATGGGGGTGGGGTAGATCTGGGAATAATTGGGGGGGAATATGGTCAAAATGCCTGCATGAAATTCTTTGAAAACTGATAAAAAATATATTTCTTAAAAAAGAAAAAGAAACCCTGACATAAACCCACACACAACACGAGGAGAGAAATGTCTCAACAAATGGTGTTGCAAACACGGATATCAACATGAAAAGCAAAATCACACCCTTGTCTCACAGCTCACATAAAGATCGACTCACATGGCTCAGAGATGAAAAACCAGAGTCTAGAACAGTTTTCGAAGAAGATGGGAAATTTTCATGACTTTCATCTTGGTGGCTGCTTCTTTGCCGTGACCCAGAAAGGCATAGCTGACAAAAGAAAATGAGACCAGTGATATCTCAAACTATAAAGCATCTGTGCAGGATAAGAGACGTGTGACATAAAGGAGCCGGAGGGATCAAAGACACCGCAAGCAAATCCACAGCATCATCTAACCTGGGCTCATAGAGGCTCCCAGAGACTGAACTGACATCCAGGGAGCCTGCACGGGACTGAGTTAGGTCTTCTACATATATTTTATGGTTGTATAACTTGGTCTTTCTGTGGGACTCCTGACAGTAAGAACAGGGGCTGTCACTGACTCTTTTGCTAGCTTTTGGGGCGCTACTCTTCGTACTGGGTCACTTTGTCCAGCCTTAATACAAGGGGAGGTGCTTAGTCTTGTTGCAACTTGATATGCGGTGTGTTGTTGACATCATGAGAAGCCTGCCTTTCCTGAACATGAACCGGGCGGTGGGGGAGAAGGGACTGAAGAGAGGAGGCAGGGGAAACTGTAGCTGGGTATAAAATAAATAATAAAGTTTTAAAAATTGAGAAGAAAGGGAGAGAGGGGGAGGGAGGGAAGGAGAGAGGGGGGGGGGTAAGACAGAGAGACGGCATCCTCTGAAAGAGGAGAAGATATCTCCAAACCACATATGAGCTAAGGGAACAAGGCCTATAAGACAGAATCCCTACAATTCAGGAAAGAGGGCCCCCCAGTAACATACACTGAAAGTTACCAAAGGACTGGAGTTGACCTTTATCCAAACATGTACCAATGTCCAACAGGCACAGTGAAGATTCTCAACACCACTAATATCAGGGAAATACAAAATGAAGCTCCAAGGAAGTACTACTTTACACTAGTCAGAATGGCCACTGCATGGATAAAGAAGTGGGGCTGGAGAGATGACTCAGGTTAAGAGTCCTTCTGTCCTGCAAAGGACCTGAATTGCAACTCAAGGAGGTCCTACATCTTCCTCTGAACTCCAAAAACACATGTACATACATGAACACACACATACACAAACTAAATCTTTAGAAAGTAAACAAATGGGTTAGTAATGTATTAAAGAGATTGGATCTTCGTGTGCTGTTGAAAGTAATGTAAAATGGTGCAATCACTAGGTAAGGCATTATAAAAATCTTTCAAAAAGTAAAAACAAAGTTGACACATGACAAAGCTATCTTACATTTGAGAGCTTTTAGAAAAGAATTGAAATCAGGATCTCCAAGAGATATCTACACTCTCAACTTTACAATAGTCAAGACAGAGAAACTTAATGCTCAGGGACAAAATGTGGCACATATATAATCGAATTTCATTCAGGCTGAAAACATAATGAAATATTGCCATATGCTGTAATATCAACGAACCTTGAGTTCTGTGCTCAGTAAAACAAAGTGGCCACAGAGAGACAAATACTGCACAAGTCCACTTATATTAACCATCTAATGTGATCAAGCTCAGAAGCAAAGGGAGAATGGCAGAATTCCAGGCTGTGAGGGAGGCAGGTTGATGTACATAAAGGCTAAACTGAGAAAGATGTAGAAATATCAGTTCTGTTTATAGTTGACACACTACCGGCATTTAAGGCATTTAATAATATGCTTTGCATTTACATTTTTCGCAAGTAAGTAGGGCTCATGGTATCTACTGTGGGCTTTATTTTTTAGCTATATAAAAAAATAATCAAAACGTATTTTTAGTGAGGAAAAAATTTCAAAGTAAAAGGCAAAGAAATCTAGATAACACAAAATTAGATTCTAGGAAGAACATTTATCTTAGCCACCTAAACAACTCATGAATTAATCATGACAGGAACCAATAATTCAGGTGGTTACATTGTCACATAGGGTGAATCACTTAGGTGAAAATCTAATTCTGGGGGTAAGGGGGATGATGGGAATTTGTAACAAATCTTTATTGTCTATACATCAAATGAGATTGCCATCACCTAGTAACTTGCTGGCCTTGCACGGAGGTTCTATTGGGTAATCGCACATTTCATGCCTCACAAAGCAGATGAGGTAGAAAATCAGATGAATCCAAACCAATCTGCCATCTCTGCTTAGAAAACTATTTCCATCTTGGGATGAACTCAGAGATACCTGGCAATGTTCCCATAAACAAAATACATTGACAGTTCAGGTCTAACCATAAGTATCAACAACCTCACTGCTTCACCCTATGTCTACCGAGTAGGGCTTACAGAAGAAACTCGTGTGAGATGTGATAATTATGGAGGATTAAATTTTACACATCTGGCCTCTGGATATCAAAACTGTTACCCATGACAAGTATTTTCCATACTATCTTGATCTACAGAAAATTTCTGAACATAAAATAGATTATGTATAATAATGATAAATACGTATGATATTTTTCATTACTTAGGATGATTGTCTCATATACATCGTTCTTCCAACAATGTTCACGTGGATAAGCTTTTCATTATCCCAATGTAATCATCGTAGAAAAACAAAAAGTGAAATAAAGTCACAGAAACACAGAAAACAAAATCCTTCCGTTATGTCTCTGGGTTAGGAGGAAACAGGTCAGCTTCTCATAGCAAGCTATTGATTTCATGCACTCTCTCTAAAATGCCTTCCATGCTTCCTTTATCAAGAGAACGATCTAACAAAGCCTCCAGAGTAAAGCCAACCAGTTTTGTGAAACTGTTCCTTGTGCAATTCTTTAATATATGCTCAAAAGTGAAATCCAAAAATTCAGAGAAGGGGTGGCAGTACTGTGAGGTAGGAAACAGATGGACCAGGCTTCCATCCACTGGAGACCTCACTGAATCACATTAGCTCCATTCTTAGGCATCAGAGCCTCTGGGATCTGGGTCATTCTTACACTACGAATCCAATACAACTTTATGTGTATGCCCTACAACTTCAGTTTCTGAATTTTCCTTTATAGACCCTTATGTTTATGTTCTCCAGGGTAATAAATTTGATTCCCTGTCTCTATCTGATTGACACACTCTCCTTTGTGTTTCAGCCAAGGTTGTTTTGTTTCTAACAACTATAACATTAAAAAATCCAACTAAATACTCTTATTGAATTCGTCTCTCTCTCTCTCTATCCCTCCCCTCCCCATGTACATGTACACAACACATATTTTATATATCATATACATCACATATATGCATATATGTATTTTTATCCCCTTTAAAATAAATATGCCAATAAATATATATGTACCAATCATTATTTTAGCTACTGGAAAGGCAGTAGTAAATAAACTGGGCAAGATGTTCTTAACAAAAACTAGAGTTCATCCTCAACATAAGAAATATAGAAAACAAAATCTATATCACACTACAAGAAATCTTAAAATGTTTTTCTTCAGGAAGCAAGAAAATAATATTTTAGAAATTCAGACTCCATAGTGCCAACAAATCTAGGTTAACAACCATGGAATGCAGACCTCATATATAATGTTGTTACCACACACTGCCTTACTTTACAAAGGGGCAGCACTCTTGCAAGACCCACAGGAATAATGGGTCTCTCAGGCTTAATAGCACTACATAAAATGCTACCAGTCAAAGCCAAACACAAGGAAACTAAACAATCAAGCCAACTTAAAATTAAACTGAGTACTGCAAAACAGACCAACATCCTAGGATAGGATGCCAAGAAAAAATAAAGCTGCTTCCTTAAAAAAAAAAAATTACATAAAAACCTAAATGGCTTTCATCCCAACCTATGTGCAAATCTCAGTAATAAATCCAAAGATATAAAAAAGGAACCAAGCCAATACAATTCCTCCAAAAGTCTGTTACTCTTTTTGTAATAGATTTCAATGATATTTAAGTGCATATTTGACAAAAGATATGATTTTAAAAATTATCATTTCACTCAAAGAAGCCGAAAAACAGCTGAATAAAATTAGTGAGAGGTTATAGCACATGAAGGGGCATTTTAATATGTACACATACAGAAGGTGAATTGGCTTGAATGAGAAATGTCCTCCATAGGTTTAGGTATTTGAATACTTGGTCCTGTGTTGGAGGCATTGAGCGGAGAAGTTATGGGATCTTTAGAGATGCAGCTTTACAGAAGAAAAGTGTGTCGCTGAGGCAGGCTTTGAACATTTATAGCCTCATTTCACTTCCTGTGTGCATCACCACAGGAAGAGTTCTCTCTTCTGAAGATAAACTGTGATCAGTCAGCTTCCCGTTCCTGCTATCATGCGATACCATCTCCACCATTGCAGACTCAATAGCTCTGGAACTATAAGCCCAAATAAACCCTTTCAGAAGCTGACAGTGGTCCCAGCAACAGTAAAACAGTAAACGTAGAAGGGACCCCAGCAAAGGAAGCTTCGAGAACAGTCAGTTGACAGTGGTCCCAGCAACAGTAAAACAGTAAACGTAGAAGGGACCCCAGCAAAGAAAGCTTCGAGAACAGTCAGCAGAGTGAAGAGACAACTGGTCACACGGTGGGAGAAAATCTATTAACGTCACATCTGACAGGGGACTAATGTCTAGAGACCATAAGGTTTTTTTAATCAAATACCAAAAGCCCCAATCAATAAATGGACAGTGAGTTAAAATGACAGTTCTCAAAATTGGTACAAACTACCAATACATACTTAACAAATATTCTGTTCTTATGCACCGGGAAAATATAAATCAAAACTACACTTAGACTCCATCTCACCTTAGGTAGAAAGGCTATGATCATGACCACAGACCACATAGATGGTAGTAAGAATATAAGAAACCCTTATACACTATTGGTGAAAAAGTAAATTAGTCCAGACACTATGGATTTATCAAAACACTGGGCAGAGAACTACCCCCATGTTTCAGCTATACAACTTATTTTTGTGTGCCCGAAGGAACGGACTCAGCTCACAATAGAGATAGCTGCATAATGGTGCTGTTCACAATAGAGGAGTTATTAAAAAAAAAAAAAACCACGTGTGTTCATAATAACTAAGTTATACAATCAACCCCGGCACCATAATTGAACAAATAAAGAAAATGAGATAGTCATAAGGAAAAAAAATATGTCATTTGCAGGAAAGTGGATGAAATTGGAGATCATTATGTTTAGCAAAATAAGCCATATTCAGAAAGACAGATACTGCATGGTTTCTCTTATAGGTGGAAGCAGAAGAAAAAAAAAGATAGCATGAAAACAGAGGGTCTTAAGAAAGAACAAAGGGATCAGAAAAGGGAAAACAAATAATAGGCTGATGTGTGGGTTAAAATGATCGAGTGTATTACGTGTATATAGGAAGAAATCACAACAAAACCCATTTTCTACAATCAATGTAAGACAATTGCCACCTAGCTCAGACATTCGGCACAGGAAAAGAGAAAAAAATAAGTGAAAATAAAATACCTGTCTTATTTCTTTTTAATTGCTCTAAAAGTTAATTATTTGTTTCAAATAATAATAGGGCTGGTGAGGTACTTCTGTGACAGAATTCCTACATTGCATGCTCAATTTCTAGCTCCCCAAATCACATATAAATACATAAAAATAAAGTATTGTTAAAATGCACCTGGTGATTAGTGAATATAGTGAACAAATTAAGTAAAATGATGAAAATGGTATAGGAAATTGGAGGAGCTATTGAAAAATTTTCCAAGTTATGTGTATGTACTGAACATGAAATGGATAGTGTAATTTGAAGGCAGATGTAAATTTAAGTTAAAAAATATGTTGTACAAAGCAGGGAGAGTTGGAGAGAAGTCTGCTGGGGCTCACTGTACATCAGCTTGACTGAAAAATTAATGAATTCTATGTCCAGAAAGAGATCTGACTTCAGGGCAAAGCAGAGTAAAGTATCCTCTGGTGTCCACATGCATGTGTTGGCATGTACACACATGCAGGCAGGCATGCAACCCACACACAGACATCTATCATCCACATCAAAAATAATGAAATATAAAGTATAATTGATATGCCCCGAGGAGATACAAAATGGGACCATAAAGTTCAACTAATGTCACAAACAGCAGAAGGAAATACTCAATAACAAAGCAGTGAGTGTGGTGGGTACTAATCCAATATGTATCGGTAATCACTTTAAACATAATGAGTTTATGAGCAAGCAAATGAGTCATCAGGCAAACACAGCCAGGATTCAAGTACAGCACCTAATTATGCAGGGCTTCATATTTAAAGAATCAGAATATATAAGTTCAAGGTAACCAGATGAAGAAAGAAAAATAAACCAATCTCCTTCCTTCCTTTTTAAATTAAAAATAGATTTTTTTCATACAATATACTCTGATTATGGTTCCCCTCTCCCAAAACCTTTCAAATCCTTCCCATTTCCCTACTTCCCCAAATCCACATCCTTTCTTGTTCTTTCTCACTAGGAAAATGAAAAATAAACAAACAAGCCAACAACCCCCTCCCCCCAAAAAAACCAGGCATCTAGATAAAAAAGACAAGGAAAAAAGGCAATAATAAAATAAGATTAAAAAAAAAAACTGAATAGGACAAACAAACAGAAACCTAAATGAAAAAAAAAAAAAAACAGTCAAAGAAACACACACTGGCAAACACAAAAAATCGCATAAAAACACAAAATTGGAAAGCAAAATACATAAACAAATGACAAGTAAGAAACAAAAAAGAAGAAAAAAAAAATCCCCGAGCTAAGCACGAGGCCTGGCCTTAATAGTGGTCTGTATCCCCAGTAGGGCTCTGTTGGGAAAAACTAATGTTCTAATGTTTCATCTATGAGTAGTTATCAGTTGGAGACAGCTTTGGGGTAGAGATGGAGATTTGCATCCGCTTCTCCCCATCTGACTTTGACCTGTGTAGGACCTGTGCATGCTGTACCATCTCTGTGACTTCATATGCATCACTGTGTCAAATCAATCCCACTTAAAAAAAAAAAAAAAAAAAAAAAGATACGATTATAGGATCATCAGAAAGGGTAACATTGAAGAACCTGGCAAGGTCACCAGCTGGTGACAGTATGAAGCAACAGGACTCGTAGTCACTTTTGGGAAGTGGTAGAACGTCTTTAGAAGACAGTCTGGTGGCTTCTTACACATTTCTGAACATGTGTCTTACGGTTGAGAGAACATGTAGTTTGCACCTTCACCTACAGTTAGATTAGAGTAAAAGGCTGCTCTCTGCCATCACTGTTTCCTCCATATTTTACACTCTCATCAGGAGCCTTGGTACTCACAGATTCCTTTCCAAGTGAGTCCCAGTGAGGGGGAACTGAGAAAGCAATTATGCTTAGACCCACCACTCCAAGCCTCTAGCTATTCTTTCAAACCACACTAGGGGGGCATACTGATCATGTGATCATCTGACAAGTGAAGCTATTCTAAGAGGCCACATCCTCTTAATGTCATCAGTGGCTGTTTGAATAAGAATGTCCCCCATAGAGTCATATATTTGATTGCTTAATCACTAGGGAGTGGCCCTATTTGAAAGGATTAAAAGGATTAGGAGGTGTGGCCCTGGAGGACAAGCACACTGGAGATAAGCTTTGAGGGTTCAAAAGTCCATAGAAAGCCCAGAACCTTCCCCCTTCTCTGCCTACAGATCAGTAGCTCTCAGCTACTGCTCTAATGCCTGCCAGCGTGCCACCATGGTCCCTGCATGATAACAATGAACTAAACCTCTGAAACTAAGAAAGGCCCCAGTGAAATGCTTTCTTTTGTAAAAGAGCAGCCTTGGTTTCCTCACAGCAATAGATAAGTGACGGAGACTCACTGCAGTCTTTCCTGGTTTCCCAACCTATCTGCATAGCTGTGTATAATATGAATCCTAATTGGTCTTAATAATAAAGACCCAGATCCAGATATCTGGGTAAATGCTGAAAAACCGGAGAGACATTGGAGCCACAGCCACCTCTCAACCCACTAATTCCTCAGCCAAAAAGAGCTGAGCTCCTGTCTCCTTCCTGCCTTACCATTTTCTCCCTCCACACAGCCGTATTACTTCCTCCCAAGTGCTGAGATCAAAGGTGTGCACCACCACTGTCTGGCCTCTATGTTTAACTAGTGGATAGAGCACAAACAAAATATCTCCTCAGCTGTGCTTCTCCCGTAGAGAAAGACTTTGGGGCGGGAATTAAGACATCCTCATTTGGCCAGCTCTGTCTTCTGTTCCAGAGCCACACTAGCCCTTCTCTTTCTGGGAAGTAAAAACTTTGAAAATCATTTTTTTTGTCTGTTTGATTTTTATGTCCACTTTTCTAGGCTTGGGGTTGATGAGTAAAAAGTAGAGGTTTTGGGAAAAAAAAAATATTTTCTACTCTTTTGTAAAAAATCCAGGCTCTGGAAATCCTTCTCACACAGGAGACTATAAAACTCTGCCTTTCGACTCAAACTGAGCAATGATTGTCATGCTCCAAGTAGTTCATGATGTTCCTTCCTCAGGGCAATGCATTTAGATTTCACAGCAGAGTGCTGAGTGATAACAGAATAATTCTTTCTACAGCAAGGAGCCTTGTTTCCTATCAGGACAGTTTGCTCACAACCACTCTTCTGGTAAACCTTGCAAGAACAAGCAAGCTGGATTTCCCTCCCCCATCCTTTCCTGTGTACAGATTTCCTGTCCTGTTCGTTTGGTTGCATTCTGTTTCTGATCCCATCTTCACGTTTAGGTATGCCATTCAAGACATTGGTCAACCACATTAATTTTTCACATGCTTTTTTTCTTCAAGCACTCAGGAATAAGGTGAGGACAGGATGTCTACTAGAGCAAAAATACAATTCTGTACATTTCTAGCTTGTGCCTCTGCAGGGCTGGCCATCATCTGCAAACCCACCATACGCATTCCCCAAATTTCCCTAGTATTTTAGTTACTGTTGATGTGATAAAACATCACTATGAAAAAAAATCACAGAACTCTTTCATTCATTCATTCATTCATTCATTCATTCATTCACGTGGCTTATAGTTTTTATAGTTCCAAGGTACCGTCCATCATTTGAGGAAGTCAAGGAGAAACCCTACAGTTGTTGTATCACATTCACAGTGGAGAGCAAAGAAAGGATGCATGCATTCTGGCCAGCTCTCTTTACTCTTACATTATTCAGGGTCTAGCCTAAGAAATGGCACTGCCTTCAGTAGGCAGGATCTTCCCATATCAATTAACAATGAAGACAATCCTCCACAGACCAAACCAATCCAATTGGTACCTCATTAAGAGTCTCACACAGGCTTGGGCCAAGTGGACGGTTAAAACTAACCAGAATGCCCTACAACAAGAAATAAAGGAATTCTTCATCTGAAAATAAAGAGAAATCTGCTGGGAATCTTCCCAACATTCTTAACACATTTCTTACTTGATTTATCTCTATTATTGAAAGAAATAGTTCACTCATTTATCTCAGAATGCAATATATGGATCTTCATTATTTCTAATAAGAAAAAACACTTTTGTTTCATAATACAACATCTTGCGCTTCAAATATGTCATTATGGATCTAATTTGCCAATTAAAATATCTGTGATAATCTGAACTTTTATAATCCAAAGAAGTGTAAATTAAGAGAAAATTATGATAACAGGGTTAAGTATTGACAAAGGAAGAACAGGGTTGTAGGTATGTGTGTATGCGTATAAGGTGGGCACATGTAGGTGTATGTGTGTAGGTGGGGTGAGGTATGTAAATGAGGTATGTAAATGTATGTGGGGAGGTTATGGTGTGTGGAGTGTGTGTGTATACATATGCATATATATTCATGTGTGACAATAGTTTTTTTTTCTGTCATTTGCAATCAATACAGAATCACTGCTTATAGATATAAAGTTAACTTTACAATTGTCTCCAATTTCCAATCTGTCTTTCAAAAAATCTTACATTTTCAATATTTAAGGACCTCATCAACAATTTTTATTCATATCAACTTAATTAAACAGAAATTTCTCTTTAGGTATCTGAGAAAGTCAACTAGCATCTAAAGCAACCCTAAAGAAAATTAGTATTTTTATCTTTTTTAAGAATTATGCATAAACTGTTGGTAGGTATTATAAAATTAGTGTGATTACTTTTGTAAAGCACTCTATCACTGAGCTTCACTTTAGCCTTGCATTTATTTATTTATTTTTTTTTTAAGATTTATCTCATATATGAGTGCTCTATTTCCATGTATGCCTTATGCCAGAAGAGGGCATCAGATCCCATATAGATGGTTGTGAGCCACCATGTGGTTGCTGGGATTTGAACTCAGGACCTCTGAAAGAGAAGCCAGTGCTCTGAACCACTGAGTCATCTCTCCAGCCTGTGAGATTACTTTCAATTCAATTTAAATGATTCTTACCTTTGTCATATATTTATTTTTTTTTAAAAAAAATCTTGGAGCTATATAGGAAAATAATTAATTCTATGGATAAAAATGATGTAAAGGAGAACTACAAGGTTTTAAAAGGAAAAAAAAGGGAAAAGACAGAGGAAGGAGAGACTGGGACAGGAAGGAAGGGAGAAGAGGGGGAGTGATTTGGACCATAGAGTAAGAAGAGGTTTAATTTTAAAGTTCTAGTCAACATTATTGCTACAAAATAGCCAGTTAGCCTTGGTCCTTTTCATGTTCAAGTTGGAAAAGATAATATAAACCAGCAACATGAAAAGAGACATTGAAACAAATACAATGTATAAAACATTTACATTGAAGAAGAATGTCCCTGAAAAAAAAAAAAAGGTATTTCATTCAAGTAATATTTCATGGAGAACTTTGGAGACATGCCCATATTTTAAAGCCCATATTTTAATGCATTGTTGCATTGTATGGCATGACCATATGAAAGCTATGCATTTTATAAAATATCACAGATTATTATATTGATATCTAGTAAAATATTTATAGTTACATAAAACTATTATCTTCTGGAGAGCTTGTGTAGAAGTTCTAACAGGGAAGCATGGCTACTTGTATAACCTTGACCGTAGACCTTCTCTAATTGGAGAAGGTCATCCTCTCCATCTGAGCTCAGCTTCTCGCTTATGGAGTGACAAGGGAGCAAGAGGACACCCGCCTAGCCAGCCAGATCAGCTGAACCAACTCTAGTGATCAACAGGGTGACAGATGTCGCAGCCAGACAGCCTCACACCCAACTGAAACCTTCTTTACCATGACGAAACATTCAATAAAATTAATTTTGAGAAAATATTTGCAAACCATGTAGCTGGTCAGGATTAATAAACAAAATATATAAGGAACTTACATAACTCAATACCAAAAACATTGACCTCATAAAAACTGGAGAAAGGACTTTGTTACAATAAGGTTTCCAGCCCATGCAGCCAGAGGTCCAGACCCACAGATCTGCAGTCCCAAATAGCTTAGCCACCCTACCACTGCTTAGGCTTCCAAAATGACTCAGACACTTATATTAACTTCATGCTGTTTGGTCTATGGCTTAGGCACATTGTTAGCTAGCTCCTGCACCTTAACTCAACCCGTTTCCATTAATCTGTCTGCCATGTGGCCCGTGGCTCTCACCTGTGTTCCTTACATGTTTCTTCTTTGGGCATCTGGTTGGATCTGTGTTTGACTACCCTTCTTTTCCTACCTATTCTGATTCCCCATCTACTTCTTCTATGGTATTCACCAAGGGCCAAAACAGCTCCTATATTTAAAGACTGATATTCACAGCATACAGAAAGACATTCCCACATCAGGACTTAGATAAAAATCTCTGGAAAGAAAACAATAGACATGCTAACAGTTCATCACCCTGAATTACAAGGAATATGCAATTAAAGCTTCAGGGCACCTCATCTGTGCTATGATGGCCTTCACGAAAGGCTGAGAAATATCAAGTCATGGTAAGAAGGTAGAGAAAATGGAACTCCAGTGCTGTGTACAGCCACTGTGGGAACCTGTTGGCTGCTCCTCAAGTAAATATGAAAAGAATTCCCCAATGGTCCAGAAATTCCTTCCCTGGGCATAATCTATAAGTAAATAAAATCCTTTCATAAAGATATCTGCCTGTATTCTGAAGTCACTGGACAGTATTCACAAAAGCTAAGATATGAAAATAACCACAATGTCCTTTAAGGATAAGTAAGAAATTATAAAAGTATTTGTTAGTGGAAACGTTATCTATAAAAACACATGTATTTGACTGTTAGTGTCTGTTAGTGTATGTTCTTGTGTGTGAATATTAGGATGTATGTGTGTTACTATGTATGTGAATATTAATGCATGTTTATGTGAATGTGTTAGTTTATATTAGTGCGTCTGTGTGTGTTAGTAATGTCCTTGCATATTAGTGTATATGTATGTATGTATGTATGCCCTTGTGTGTGTATATTAGTGCATAATATATGAGTGTGTTAGTATGTGTGCTTGTACATGTATGTATGATTGTATGTGTTAGTGTGAACATGTGTATGCCAGAGTGATTGGCTTTTACTAGTGACAACATAAGTGAAATGAACAGACATGAGTAAAATCAACCAGACATGAGAAGGAAAATCCTACATGATCCCTCTTACATGTATAGTCTGGTTTACAAAAAAAGAAAATACATAAAAATACAAAAAAGCAAAGTACATAAAAATATAGGATAGAGTGGTAGTTCCTGAGAGCAGAGCTGGGGACAAGGAGATGAAGCAAGAGCATAGAGTGAAGGGACATATTGTTTGAGAGCACCACCGTTGATATGCTGTGTCTTGCCAACAGTAGACCACAAAAACTCTTGTCACAGAACCGTGTGTGTCTTTGACCCACTGGTTCACACACTCAACAGTCCCATAAAAACACTAAACTGAAAGTTATAATACATGCAGAGGACCTAGTACAGACCCATGCAAGCCCTATGCTTGCTACCTCAGTCTTTGTATGAGCTTCGTTCTCTTGACTCAGAGGACCTTGTTCTCTTGGTGTCCTACATCCCATCTGGCCTCTACAGTTTTTCTGCCTCTTCTTCATTGGCGTTCTCTGAGCTCAGGAGACATTTAAAGAAGACATCCCATTTAGAGCCATATGTTCCAAGGTGTCTCTCTCTCTCTCTCTCTCTCTCTCTCTCTCTCTCTCTCTCTCTCTCTCTGTGTGTGTGTGTGTGTGTGTGTGTGTGTGTGTGTGTGTGTGTGTGTGTGTGTGTGTAATGTCTTGCCATGGTTCTCTGTATTTGTTCTTATTTGCTACAGGAAGAAGCTTCTCTGTTGATGGCTGAATAAGGTACTGAATAAGCATAATATCATTACAAATTATTCTATCATTACATTACTGGTTTTAGACCGGTAGTATTTGGTTTTCCCCTAGATCTCTGCTTCTTGGTCACCCAAGCAGTGTTGGGCATGAGTTCCATCTCATGGAGTGGACCTTCAGTTAGATCAGACATTGCTTGGTTATGCCTAGGTTCAAGGGTATAACAGAAATCTCACTGTGTTCTTTTTAAACCCATTATTTCAGCACATTTCAAAACAGCCCTCCAAATATAAGCAAGAAACAAACTGTTGATCTCTGGATTGTGTTTTCAATTATTTTCTTTCTATGTATTTCTGTAAAGTATAAAAGTATACCTTTATTAACAAATAAAACATAATGTTCTTTTATAAGGCTGAGACTAAATACAGATTCCCTCACCTTTGACTATAGTTTGGATATAGGTGAAGTAGGGTACCCACAGAAAGACTACAAAAGACAGAAACCATATAACCCTCTTCATTGATGCTGAAAGAGCACTTGAAAATGTTCAACAAGGCTTCATGATAAAATTCCTAAAAGTGTCAGGAATAGATGGAGATTACTGCAAAATAATAAAGGTTAGACACAACAAACTTATTGCTAATTATATATTAAATGGAGACAATTAGAGTATTTCCTCTAAAATCAGGAACAAGACAAGGACACTCACTCTCTGCTCTCTTATTCATATAATTCTTGAGGTTTCAGCTATAGCAATTTAGAAAATGCATTATAGGAATAAAAATAGACAAAGAAGTCAAGATATCCTCATTTGCAGATGACATGATTCTTAAATGATTTCCACGGGGTCTACTAGAAAACTCTTAGACCTGATAAACACTTGAAGTTTTAAGATACAAAATCAATATTGAAAAGTAGACTTCATATATACTGACAATGCACTCTTAGAGAAAGAAATTAGGAAAAAAATTCTGTTTGAAATTGCTCCTAAGTACTGAGAGAGACAACTAGAATGTGGGACATCTCTCGGATGAGCTAGAAATCTGGTGCAATTGAAACTCCTAGGAATCCATGAGTGTGATCCTAGCTGAGACTCCTAGAAATAGGGCATGCAGAGCTTGAACCAGCCATCTTCTGGACCAAGGCAAGGCACCTGGAAAGGACTGGGATGCCAACCTAACCACAAACCCTTCAACCTTCAATATGCCCTGCCTACAAAATGTGCTGAGGCAAAGAGGCACAGAAATTATGGGAGTGACCAACTAATGATTGGTCCAGCTGGAGAGCCATACCTCGAGAGAGAGCTCACCCCTGAGGGTGGGATACCCCAAAGACTTAGGATAAAGCCAAACACAAACAGCAATAAAAGTCAATGAAATGATTCATAATGATATTATACTATACTCATGACCAGAGCCTAGCCCAACTGTCATCAGAGAAACTTCTCCCAGCAACTGATGGAAACAGATAGATACAAAGGCCCACCGTCAAATATTAGGAGGAGGTTGGAGAATTCTGTGGAAGGGGGAGAAGAAGGATTGTATGAGCCAGTGGGGTCAAGGATACCACAAGAAAACCTACACAATCAACTAACCTGGGCTCACAGAGACTGAATCGACAACCAGGGAGCCTGCATAGGACTCACCTAGGACTTCTACACATACATTACGGTTGGGTAATGTGGTCTTCTTGTGAGACTTCTAACAGTGAGAACAGGGACTGTCTCTGACTATGATGCCTGCTTTTGGAACCCATTCTGCCTACTGGGTTGCCTCAACCAGCCTTAATAAAAGAGGAGGATCTAGTCTCACTGCAACTTAATATACTGATATCCATGGGAGGCCTTCCTGTATGTGAAAAACCGTGAAGGAGGAGTGGATAGGGGTAGGACTAGAGGGGAGGTGGGGGATGGGGAGAATTGGGAGGAGGGGAGGTGGGGGAAACTTTAGCTGGGATGTAAAAACAAAAATAAATAAATAATAAATTTGCTTCAAAAATGAAGTATCAATGAATGCATCTAACTAACGGAGACAAAGACCTCTGTAATGAAAACTCAAAAACACAGCAAAAGGAAATCACAGAGAACAGTAGAAAACAGAAAGGCCTTCCGTGCTCCAGGTTTGGCAGAATAGATGTTGTGAAAATGGCTATGCTACCAAAATTAGTCTACAGGTTGCATGTAATGCCTATTAAAATTCCGATATCATATTTCACAAATTTAGAAATCAAATCCATGCATGTTCTATAGAACCACAAGAGACCACAACTAGTCAGTGTAGCCAGAAGGGGTAAGAACATAGCAGCAGGGATCACGATGCTCCAAGGCAAATTATACTGCAAACAGCATTGCAAACAGACAGCCTGGAGCTTCCATACTTTGTGCCATAAAAACAGACAAGTAGGCCAGTGGAATAGGACCCAGAAATTAACCAACCAAGCTATATCAACTATTTTGGACAAAAGAGGATAAAACATATATTAGAAAAACGATAGTCCATGTAATTAATGGTGCTAGTACATTGGATGTTTGAATGAAATTAAATTTGGGTCTTTCACCTTGTACAAACATCAATTCCAAATTTATAAAAGACTTTAATTAAAAACCCGAGAAGCTGAAACTTCTAGGCAAAATCATAAGGAATAATCCCCAAGATTATTGAAGAGACCAAGAACTTTCTGAACAGAGACCCAGCAAAGGAGGAAATAGCGCCAGGTATTCATAGATGGGACCTCACAAAAATAAAAAACCTGCACAGCAAAGGCAGGTAACATCTAATCCTATAGACTGTCCTCAGGCTGGGGGAAGTCTTTACCCTAGACTTGGCAAGGGGATGATGTCCAGAATCTAACTGTAGAAATTACAATAAAACAGCCAATCAAAAGGCAAGATAATGAACTGAATAGACAGATTCTAAAAAAGAAAAACAAATGGACAGTAGTAATTTTAAAAAGTCTTCAACATCCCTAACCATCAGGGCAATGCAGTTAAGACTACATTAAGATGCCATCTCACCCCAGTCAATATGGCTGTCATCAATGTTTTAAATATAATAATAATAATAATAATAATAATAACAATAATAATAATGATGATGATGATGGTGATGATGATGATGCACACAGCATAAAATTTCTGACAGCAAATATAGAAAGGGTGTAAAAACTGAGGACTCCTTATTCACTGTTGATGGGTCTGAAAATTAATATGGAAATCGGTTTGTGGGCACCTCAAAAAAAATTAAAAATAGAATTCTCATGTGACCCAGCAATTTAAGTTCTGTGCATGTACCCAGGGGAATCCATACCCTACCATGGACATACATGCAGCCTGTGTTTATTGCTGCTCTACCCACTGTAGCAAGAAAATGGAACTGATCTAGTTCATTATCAGATGAATGGATAGTGAAAATATGATATGCTTATAAAATGAAACACTATTCAGTCTAAAGAAAAATGTAATCATAAAATTTACTGGAATTTTATGGGCTTAAAGTATAAAACGTTAATGTGGTAGACTGTCTTAGGGTTTCTATTGGGATGAAACACCATGACCAAAAAGTTGGGTAGGAAAGGGTTTATTCGGCTCATACTTCCAGATCATAGTCCATTGGAAGAAATCAGAACAGGAACTCAAACAGGAGCTGATGCAGAGATCATGGTGGTGGTGGTGGTGGGGGGTGCTGCTCACTGGCTCGCTTCCCCTGGCGTGCTCAGCCTGCTTTCTTATAAAACCTAGAACCACCAAGTCAGGGATAACACCACCCACCATGGGCTGGGCTCTCCCTCATTGATCGCTAATTGAGAAAATGTCTTACAGCTGATCTCATGGAGGCATTTCCTCAACTGAGGCTCCTTCCTCTCCGATGACTTCAGCTTGTTCCAAGTTGACACACAAAACCAGAAAGGGAAAAAGAAATACATATTCTCCTTCATTTGCAGATCGTAGCCTATAATGCTCATACACACACACACACACACACACACACACACACACACACACACACACACACACACACACACACACACATATAATATGTGAACAAATGCATGTGTGGGGACAGCATAACCCACAGTAAGGAGGACAGGAGGGCACTATTTGGTGATGGGAAGTACAAATGCAGGCAAAGGACACAGAAGTCATGAAGAGCATAAAGTTGATTGTGAAATTTTGAGATTAAATACTAATGTAATCACTTCAAAATAAAATGCTGTTTGCAACACTATCAACAGTTCTACTCCACCAAGTAAAATTAAAGGAGATCTATGAAGCATTGGTGTCCAGTGTCCACACGTAAACCTCTCTATTCCTGTAACTATTAGGGTGCACTATTGGGCATACATTTTAGATTAAAATAGGCATGTTGTATGGTAGCTTAGGTTTTTAAGAAAATGTATTTCACATGCCAGATATTTTGCAAATGAGCTACTCAATACTATTCAATTTTCAAGAGAACTGTTTTATTGGGAAGGGACCCTGGTGGCTGTTCAATGACCAGGACCACCCTTTATTGAGCGACACAAAGATTTACAGACATCGGCTCCAACTGCTTTCTGTGACAAAGGAAAATAAGATGCTGTCTCTTCTCTCTCTAATTTAGCTGACATTAACAATCATGACAACATTTGCCTACAAGGAGCATGTTGTTAAAATATTGTGGATGACTTCTTCTGGGCCTTGTATCAGCTTAATACATAAATATAATTAGATTTATGGGATTTTAATGCATTCTATTTCTACGTATTTCACTATGTGAGCTTTCTGAGAATGACCTGTAGAAGAGAAGATAATGAATTATAGAACATGCTTTCTCAGTCCCCTACGGGCAGATGTGGTACATTGTTACATCTCTCGCAGAACTAGAATCTTTCGTTTCCAAAATAAAATAATTATCATTTGCCTAAAGAACATGATACATTTGTTTTTCAAAACTTCAGGATAGATTCAATCTCCTGGTTTTGAGGTTCAGAAGGAACAATGATGGTTTTGTCTGTGAAGCAACTTCAGAGCAAACAGGCTTCAATGCCATTGTGAATGTGTTTGTTTTGATGTGCAGGAACATAGAGGGCACATGAATGTAGAGACCGGAGGGCAATCTCAGCATCATTTCTCAGGGCTCCCATGGCCATGTTGCTGGAGACAAGGTCTCTTACTGACCTATAACTTGTCAGGTGGACAAGGCTGGATCACAAACGCAAACCATTACATCCAGAGTTATTTTTTGTGGGTTCTGGGAATCAAACCCAGGTCCTTGTGTTGGTGAGGCATGCACATTACCAGCTGAATTCTCTCTCCAGCCCTAAGTAACAAAGAAGTTTTAACAGAAAAAAAAAAATTCATTAGTTAATCTGTGGATACATTTTCAAAGTGGAGATGAACTAACTGGCCAAGTATTTCCCAGTGAAAAAACAAAACAGTGACCAAAGGTTTTCAATCCTTTAGGGCCAAAGACCCCAGTAAAATTATTGCGCACAGTGAAGGCCTCCTGCAGAGAAATACACACAGCACACAACAGCCTCCACTCGACACAGACTCCTCAGGCGAAACACAATTGTGTTTACCAGATTAATGCTTCCCGCCACTTTCTGCTCTTGAGGAAAAGGTATTTTTTGTTTTAAAGAAAGCATTAAGTCCAAACAATCATAAAACTTTACTTTTTCCCAAAGGTGAAATTTTAAACAAAAATTGTTATGCACAGACTTTATAATAAAGCTGAACAAATTTAATTTTAACATTGTCACATGTGTAGCATTTTTTCACAACTAGCTTAATCTTTTTTTTTTTTTCAATGGGAGTCACTTTTTTTTCAGAGATAGAGTCTGGGCTGGCCTTGAACAAATGACCTCCTGGCTCAGTTTCCTAAGTGTTAGGTTATAGGCATTTGCACATCTGACTCTAATTCAGAAACCTACAAACTGAAAACAGAGGGTCGACTTCTTTCCCTCATAACAACAAAGCTCTACTTACATTGTCTTTATCACTAAAGTGAGCAAAGAAAAATATAAGAAATAGAATTTGACAGAAAAACAGTAAACTTCAAATAAACTTTTCAAAATGCCTTTGGATTTATATCTGCAGCAAAATGGGGTTTTTATCTGGGGACTTTTCCTGTCATGTTGAATGCAGGCTGCTCCAGTTCTCATACACAGTGGCACCTTAGCTAGAGTCGCTGCTGACTTTTCATGCAGGTTTGCAGATGGGAATGTTTCTGAGCAAAAGACCACTCCTTTTCTGTTTCCTTCTAAGGATTTATGCCAGTGCAGCTAATTCATTATAAACTCAACCATAACAGAGCTCCCTTTAATTAGCTCCCTTTAAAAATATATTAGTAAAGCCGCTCCCTCTGGAAATAGCTTAGTAAACGGTTTCTTTTTCCCTAGTAAAGCCAGAAAAAAATTGCACCTTAAAATTTTAAAACTGCATAGTTTTTTCCCATGTCTTGCTCAAATTCTCAAATATGAGCAACTGGGATGCAGTTTCTCATGTATGGCTTCCCTCTTGAAGTTTAAGGACTCAAGTGTGACAATAATTCACTCGGGGAAAGTGGGAAGCAGAGAGCCATGAGTCTGAGGGGACTTTTCTTCATGATGCAGGACAACCAAGCATGTCCTTAGCCTACTCCTTTGTAACTATTAGAGCATCACATTCTAATTTTCAGTTGAGACCTCTACTTTTTTTTTTAGAGCATTTTATCAATTCTGAGGGTTCTTTTTTTAAAAAATATGCTTATATTAGCTAGGTCACAAATTCAGACTCAGCAGCTTAATTTTCTGCCACTCAAGAAATTGGAAGTGATTAGGCAATGGCCTGGGGTCTCCTGAGGCTGCAGGTAATAGGTAAATCGGGACAAGAATTTTATTAAGACAAGTAAAATGGACATTCAAGTGCAAGGTCACTTGTTGCCATCCCTGTGGCGGGAATCTTTTGCTCCCTGTGGCATGTTGCATGAGCCTGTCCATAGAGACACACTTGGTGAGAAAGTTGGCTTACCCCAGTGTAAGTGATGCGAGAGACAAAGTGCTGTGGTGAGATGGAGAAATGGTCCAGGTGCTCAGCTGTTTTCATCTTTGGCCCTTCACTGTCTATATTAGTTAATGCTTTAATGACAGTCCTGGAAAACACTGAAATACCTCAATGTGGCATTAGGGAATGAACACAAAGTCACTTCCTCTTGGATTAATCTGACCAAGGGCAAGCCCAAATTTGAATTCTCCACTTCTCTCTGTGTGTCTTCCATCTGTACATAGTTAGTGGCTATTGGTCTGTCTGTAGTCTGTCTACTATGTGTGTGTGTATGATCTCCTTGACTCCAAGCCTGTGTCTATGTGTCGATGCTCATTTCTGTGTATGTGTCTTCAGTCTTTCCGAGGTGCCTGTCCCAACATATTATTTTGTGCTACATTTACGGAACAGCATGGAAGACATGGAATGGGAAATGGATGAGGGATTCTTTACAGAAACCTTTAACATACCTTTAACCATTACAAGGAAAGAAATTACTAACCCAGCAGAGAAAAAACAAAACAAAACAAAACAAAAACACGCGGATACCATCAAACTAGACTGTGGGTTCCAAAGTTTTGGTTAAATGTTTGTTTTAAGGTTTGTTTATAACCTGTTAGCTGTTTTTAGAAAATGATTAACACAATATAATACAACACAACACAACACAACACACACACATTCTGGGTTAAAGCCATGGAAGAGTACATAATTTAAGATTAAAGTTATGCATTAGCTTAGATTTGTAAAGCTAGCTGATTACAAGGGAAATCCAAGGCATAGAAGGATTGGTTCCATTGCTTGATTAAACATAAACAGGCTGAGTACACAGTAGGACAGCAGGCCAAGTATATAGTCTTAAATGATCACAGTGGAGTATTATTTCTCTGAACTCTGCTAAAAATTCTTCTGGGGATATTCAAGAGACATTTCCACAAAAGAGTATCACTACAAGTGTTGGTACTATTTTGGAAGGTTGTAGAATCCACAGGAGGTGGAGCCTTGATGGACCAATTGAGTCCCTTGGGCAAGCTGTGAGGTTTGTTCTTTCTCTGCTTCCTGAGTGGAAATGCAATGCAGCCAGATCCCTCACATTCCCTCAAGACTGACTGGCTCCCCCTTGAACTTCAAGCCAGAACAAACCCTACCTCCCTTTTCAGACACTGGCCATAGCAACAAGAAAGCAATGAATACAGAAAGCTGGTAGCAAATAGTGGGGACATTGCTGGGCCAAAACTGGCTGTAATTTGGAACCTTAGGAACTGGTCTGGAGAAGACAGGATGAGTTGGGAGCTTCAGGCTGCTGAAGCGCTAGAGTTCTGTAAGAAGACCTTGATGGTGTTGTACCTGTGTACCTGTATCGAGGGACCCCTAAAGACCATCAGGGACCTTGGACTTGATGCAAACACATGAGGGTTTATTGTCAGGTTCAAATGAACCCTGGTCTTTTGTTCTGAACCTGCCCAAGACCCGAGGTGGAGGGGGGGGGGGCGTGTTAAAGAAAAACCTGAGTAAGCCAAAAGGAGTATGGGGTACAGTAGCCACCGGCTGAACTTTCCAGCGCAAACCCAACTTTTAAATCTATTGGTGTTGGCTGCACTCTCATACCTCAGTCCTGCCCTCAGACACCAAATACTCCTGTAAGGAAAAATCCATGCCTTCACAGATGGGCCATTCTCTGGGGAGTTTGGAAGACCAGAATTCAAGAGGAAAGTAGACAGAAGAGGCTTGAGTCTCGAGATTGCAGAGGTAAACAAAGACTGTTAGGAATTGCTCTACAGCCACAAAGAATCTGGCTGTATTCCAAGTGTGTCCCGATTGGGGCTAATTCAAAAGTAATGGGGAAATTTGCTTTGAGGAAGAGACTTCAGTACAGGGTAGCAGCATTCAGCTTGCATCATTAGAGATCAGAGTGTGGAGCAGAAAGGTATGGAACAGTGTTTCTCAACCTTCCTAATGCTGTGACTATGATACAGTTCCTCATGTTGTGGTCTCCAGAAACCATAAAATTACTATTGTTGCTACTTCATAATTGTAATTTTGCTACTGTTGTAAATCGTAAATATCTGATATGCAGGACATCTGATGTGTGATCCCTATGAGTTCAAGATCCAAAGGGGTCACAACCTACAGGTTGAGAATCATTTCTGTGGAAATTAGAGTTGATGAAAAAAGGCAAATGAGTGGGTTTGATACTCCAGACAAGGGAGATGCCAAAGCAGCTATAACTGTTAATAGATCAGCACCAGTGAAGAGAAAGACCAAGCTCAGCACTAGGACCTTATGAAAGGTGCCCAAGAGGCATGAGCCCTCCCCTGGAAGGCTCAGGCTTCTAAAAGATACTAAGGCATTTCAAGGAAGAGATCTTAAACTGAACTTCTGGAGAAGTTCTCTGCTCAGAACAACCGCAGATTCAGTAGCCAAGGCGGGCAGTGGCTTCTCTGATATGGGACCAAGTGGACCTGTCTCCAAGTTCTCAGGCTTGCAGGAAATTTGGTTGTGTCATCTACAGGGTTTGGGTTTTGCATGAAGTATGCAGGAGTGAGGTTCAACAATGCTTGCACCAAGTTTCTTAGAGCCTTCAAGGGCAGGCCTTGGGAGGCCACTGCATGACGTTGACTGGGAATGTAAACAAATCATAACGGGGACCCCAGGTTTCTGGAGATGCTGTAACCTTGAAATGTATGCCAACCTATAGACATGCTTACTCATCACCACTGGTATGTAATGGTTTTGTTTTACAGAGGCTTGTGTTAAGCTATCTTCTTTTTCACAAAAGACCTTGAACTCTGGAAAGGCATTTGACTGTTAAAGACAACATGGATTTTTAGAGTTAGGATGAACACATTTTGCATACTTAATACAAGTCATAATTACATGACTCCATGTAGGCCAGGGGCAGAGTGCTGTGGTTTGGACATGAAATGGCCTGGTGGGTCTTATCTGTCCGAAGGTCTGGTTTTCGGTTGGTTTCACTGTTTTCTAGGGTGGAACTGTTCAGAGGTGGAGTTTTGCTTGAGGGTGTGAGTCACTTTGATCAAGCTATGGGGTTTAGTGGTCTTCCCACTTGCTGCCCACTCTGCTTTCTGTCTGAAGACACAGTGTGACCAGAAACCTCAACGCTCCAGTCACCATGCCTTCCCCTCACGTGATGGATTGTAGATTCTTGAATTTGAAGTCAAAATCGCTCCCTTCTTCCTTATGTTATTTGTAAGGTATTTGATCACAACTAAAGAAAAATCACTCCAAAAGGGATTATAGATATAATACTGTCATAGCCACATTTGGGTTGGGGACTTGAACTCAGGTTTTCATGTTTGTATGGCCCTCATTTTATTGACTAAACTACTTCCTCTGTCTACATTTTATTTTTTGACAATTACTATGTCCACATCTACTTATCTCAGAGGAGAAGGCTGAATTCAGAGCCAGTTGAGGATACCTGAAACACTTTCTCAGAAAATAACAAAAGGGGGAAAGGAAGGAAAAAATGATGGCTAGTGGGCATGGAATAGTTAAATGGTTAAGTTAAGCCTTGTCTAAAGAGGTTGTGGATGCACAGATTTAGCCCAAACAAATTTTGACAAATAGAAATGTAAACCCAGGATTTCCAGATTTTCTAATTTCCCCTCGTTAGGTAGAAATCTAAATTATATAAAGTTGCCAAGTTTTCAGTACATTGATTAAAACGTTTTTTAACGCATGAGAGGCAAAGCAGGTCTGCAGAGGTTCTTGGTAGGTATGGGTAATCTGCTTCCCAAACTACCACCAAGTTAAAGAATCCTCTTCCTGTCTGCATGGTTAGTAAACTGAAGTGTCTTGGGTGGTATTGGAATCCGAAAGGTCTTCCTACCTGATGAAATTAATAAACAAAATGACTAGAGGAAATTCTCTAAAATGTGTTGTGTCTGAAATAAATTCTCCTTATCACTCTGTTAATAATTCTATAAAATAATCTGTGCTGAGGTATCAGAACCTTCCCTAAGAATGAATAAGGGTGTTCTCCTAAATTTATAAAAGCTTCTTCATTGTATAATTAAAATACATGTAAGATTCTAAACTAAGAAAAATAACTGAGAGGAAATTATGGAAATGTTCAGCAATCATTTGGAAAATTCTTTAAAAAGTAGTTAGTGCATGCATTAAATTTCATCCAAAATAAAACATTCAATTTAGGGCCTGTCCCTTCATCTGCCATCCTGCCCAGCACTGAAACTATTCAGAATCCAACCTGGAACTCCAGAACCATCTGTGAAACCCAGAGCCCTCTAAAATTCCTGAAGATTGGCAGAGAGACTTTTCTAAGCCTACAGAGGATTTACTTCTTGACCCTGGATAGCTATCCATAGCCACACTGAGACCATTTCAGCTACCCCATTCATACACCAACACGGAGTGATCTCAAGACCAAACATCATTCAGCTGATCTGTAACCTGACCGTTTGGATTAATAGCAAACAAGGACCTGAATAAGCACTCAACAGAAGCCATACTAAATATTCAAACCAAGAAACATTAATAACAGCCTGATTCCTGGTGTGTTTGTCCAATCACAAAAACATGAAGAACATGAAAAACCAAGGAGCATGTCTCCTCCAGAAATAAGCAACCCCTGTCATGGTCTCTGAGAAAAGCATCTTAGACAATGCACAAAATAATGATTTCAAAAACAATTATAAATATGTTCAGGAACTCAAAGAGGATGTGAACAAAAATATCTGAATAAGAACCATGACAACACAAATGAACGGCTCAATAAAACTATTTTAAAAATTAAAGATGTGAAAAATAAAATTTAATAAAGAGAGAAAAACCTATGAAAAATGCTAAGATGAAATAAGACTCAAAAACTTCAGGAAGTCAAATCGGATAGAGTGAAAGAGAAAAGATCAGTCTCAATTACACAGCAGAGGAAATGGATGACTTGATCAAAGAATATGTCAAGTCTTAAAACTCTCAACAACTTCACATGAAGAAAATCTGGGACACAATGAAAAGCCCAAACCAGTGAATAATAGTAGACAGTAAGGCGATGAAACTCATGTCAAAAGCACAGAAAATATCTTCAAGAAAATCATAGAAGTAAATCTCTCAAATACAAGAGAAGAAATGCCTATTAAGGAACAAGAAGTAAACAGAACACCAAATAGATAGGGCCAGAAAAGAAACACCCACAAAATAATCAAAACATATACTCTATAAATTTTTAAATGACTACCAATGCAGTCAGAGAACTTCAGGAGATCAAACACCCAGCAAAAATATCAGTCATAATCAATAAAAAATTAAAAACTTTCCACAATAAAAATAGATTTAAGAAATCTATATCCACAAAGCTAGCACTACAGTCAATACAGAAAGAAATCTTTCACTCTCAAGAAAATATTTAAAAAACGAAAAAGGGCACAAGGGATATAGAATCCCAGACCACTTAAGCCAAAGAAATTTAAGACACCATTGCAACAACAAATGGCATAAATCACAACAATAACAAGTAACAATTAATAAGCATTATTCAACAATAAATCTCAATATTAATGGTCTCAATTCCTCAATAAAAAGGCATAGACTGGCAGCTTGGATTATAAAACAGGATTCATCTTCGTGTAACCTCTAGAAAACACACCTCCCTATCAATGACATAACATCAACTTGGTGTAAAAGAATGTCAAAGGGTGGTCTACTCAAATAGGAAAAAAGAACATGCAAGCATAGCTATTCTAATATTTGACAAATTAGACTTTAAACCAAAACTAGTCAGAATAGATAGGGGAGCACTTTCTTACTCATGAAAAGTTCAGAAGAAGATAATGTAATTCTAAATAGTTATACACTGAGCACAGAGGCATCAGGTTTCATATAAAACAGGATTTATTAGTTCTGAACTCACAAATCATCCAGAGTGATAGTGGGTTACTCCAATATTTCACTGTCAACAATAGACAGGTCACCTAGACAAAAATCCCAACAGTTACAGGATATTAGAGATAAAGTGGATATAGCAGACATTTATAGACCATTTCAACCAAACAATAATGAATACATTTTCTTCTTAGCACCTCATGGACCTTTCTCCAAAACCAACCACATGCTAGAACATAAAACAAGCTTCAATTATTTAGGAAAATTCAAAACATCCTGTTTATTGTTTAACCACAAAGGTGTAAAAAGTCAAATATCATCAAGAGCAGAAAGGACAGAAGCACAAAAATTCATGGAAGCCAAGAATGAACTTTTAGGCTGGAAAGTTGCATCCAATCTGCAGCCAAATTGGATTATGGAAGAAAGAAAGAATGAAATCTTAAAAATTGCTAGATTTGAGTAAAACTGAAAGCTTAATGCACCAAAACCTAAGGAACGGGAGAAGGCAGCTCTAAGAGGGAGGCTCACAGTACTGTCTACATAAAGAAAACTAGAGCCACCAGAGCACTTTGAAAAGCAAGAACAAACAATAGAGTTGATAGGGAGAGATAATAAAAGCCAGGCTTGAAATAAAACATGGAAACAAACAAAGTAATGCAAGTAATTAATGAAACAAAAAGTTGGTACTTTGAAAAGATTTGGCATGACTGACAAGCCTTTGGCCAAATTAACCAAAAGAAAAAGAGATAAGACCAAAATTAGCAAAAGTAGGGCAGAAACGGAAAACATTGCGACAGACACTGAGGAAAGTTCAGAGAATCATTAAGGACATACTTGGAAAAATCTATATTCCACTGAACTGGAAAATATAAAATAAATGGATGTTTCTAAATACGTATGATCTGCTAAAATTAAATCAAGATGAAGTAAATAATTTAACAGATGAATTGTAGACAAGAGAGAGAAGCAGTAATTTTAAATCTCCAAACTTAAAATAATTCCAGGCCCAGGGGATCCATCACAGAATTCTACCTTCAAAGAACTACCAGCACTACTTCTAAAATTATTCTGTAAAACAAAACACGAACAAACATTTCTAAAAATCCCTTTGTGAAGCCAGATGAACAAGAAGAAGAACATCATTGGCCAGTCCCTCTAGTGAACATAAACACAGACATCTCAACAAAATGCTGTCAAATCAAACCCAGTAACACATCAAGAAGAACATCATTGGCCAGTCCCTCTAGTGAACATAAACACAGACATCTCAACAAAATGCTGTCAAATCAAACCCAATAACACACCAAAAAGATTATTTGCCTTGATCAACTCAGCTTCTTCCATCAGATCGAAGGATGTCTCAACATCTGCAAATAAATTAATAAATGCAATCTACCACAAAGGCACCAAAGCATCAAGAACTCTAAGCAACTAGTCACTATGCATCTACGATCAAGAACAGAGAGAAACAAATGTGCACATGCACAAATGCACAAACACACACACACACACACACACACACACACACACACACACACACACACATACACACACTTAACTCTAAGCTTACTTTCTCTAGACTTACACAATTATTCAAGATTCAAATTCAGGGAATAGTAACTCCCACTATGGGTAGGTCTTCCCATCTTAATTAACTTATTAATCAAGACTGTCCCCCACAGACACACCCATAGGCCAACCTGACCTAGACAACCCCGTACTGAGACTCATTTCCCAAATGATTCTACACTGTGTCATACTGACAATAAAAAGTAACCATTGCACAAATCAATAGACACTAACATATGGGTATCCCCAGAGCTGTGAATTAAGAGAACATTCAGGAGGAGATATTTGAGTGACAGGGACAAATGATAATATCTACAGTGAAAACATACCTAACTTAGCAGTACCTCACTGCTAAGAAAGGACAGGACAGAAGTCAGGATATGGTGGGAGCACCTACTGTGGGAACCTCTGAGGAAATGCAACGTGAAAGTCAAGAGAGAAGGAGTAAACAGGGACAATGAATCAGACCACCAAGGGGCGCCATGACAACCAAAGAGCTGGTAATAGTGATGACATCATCTCTGTGGGGGCTTGCTATTGTTTATTACTTTAACGGAAAGGTTAGATTAAGTTTAACTGGCATCAGGAAAGAACCAGTAATAGAAAGTGGGGAAATGTCTTTTGAGTAATCGAAGCATCTCTGGCAGGACAGATGAAAGAAGCATTAATAGTTGCTCTTGGAATAAATAAGAAGTGCTTCTAAAATTGGGGGGGGGGGGCTTCACAGAGATAGCAGAGGGTAGGTGAAAGAGTATAGAATGAGTGAGAAGTGGGGCAAGTTCTTAAGACCAAAAGGAAACCTAAGGAGTGTACTCTTCTTGACTCTATAATCTCCAGTCTCCATTATGTAAGAGAGAATGTCAGCTGCTTGGGGCAAGCCTGGCCAGTGGGCAAGGACAGAAAACATTGTTCTGAAGGCAGGTTTTTGAAAAGGGAAAGAGCTGATAAGATAACAAACATGGCAGGGTTGCTGTGCAGTCGCCAGCATCCTCAGTTCCCATGGATTATTTGCTTTCTTCCAATCTAATAAGTGGTGGGAAGTTTTTCTCGGTCACAGCACTTAGCCCTCTCTGTGGCTGTTCTTCCTCTCTCACCTCATGGTTGTTTTATAAACACCAGGAAGAGGCTGTGGAGAGCTACCTACACGCACTCTAAATAAAAAGTCAGATGCAAGAAGTCAGATGAAGCTATATTGGTGCTAGAGAACAGAGATCATAGAATCATAGTTGTGGAATTGCAGCCAGGCAGGCTGCCCAATTCTAATATCCTTCTATTGTTCTGCGGAGAGACTGTCATCCACATAGAATCCCCTCAAAGTGCATGCAAGAGATTGAGTCTAAAGTACCAAAACATTCTGTTAAAGTTGATGTCAACCATGAGGTGTTGCCTGATAAGCCATTTCAAATGACTTCATGATGTCGCAAGCTGTATTTGGAGAGTCAGTACAGCTCTAGAGGCTTCTTAATCACAGCCTTCATCAGAAAGATGCTATGTGTATCTAGATAAAATCATCATTACAGAAAAACAGAATTTTGTAAAATAAACATGTTTTACACATCATTACTAATGCTCTGAAATGATGGCTTTTGCTATTACAGATTTCCAGTGGAAGCAAATATAATTAAATGAGAAAATAAACAAATTTCACCTTATAAAAGTCACCAGAGGAATGCTTATCAACTATCCACTTTCTCATTTCTGCCCATCTCTGGCTCTCTCTCTTTCTTTAGAATAATAGTTAAATTTCTATCCATATTAATAAAAAAGTTTTATTTGTAGATGCAGACGACAGTTAGCTTTCCATATTTTTCTTTTATGTACATTTTACACTGAAGGGCTTTTATTTTTCTGCACTTGGAGTTCCTCCCTAGGACACTTGTAGATTTCAAATGGTCAGATCTTATGAATATTTTCCTACACTTAGCTGCATTTGACAAGTTAGATTGACAGCTTTTTGCCACTTCGAAGACCTTTTCAGAAGTCAGGAAACATAGCCTTCATGATTGCCTCAGTGGGCCCAGAAAACCCTATTCCCACAGATAATGATGGCTTGGGTCCATAGTGCATGTCTGACCATAGGGCTGTGCTAGTTTCTGTTGACTATTGAACATGTTTCTGTGTGCAAGGTTACTGACACTCAAGCACTCGGCACCATGAGTGAATCTCTAAATCTATGGCCTCGGCCTCCTTAAAAACCCCTTTCTCTCTTAATACACATCTTTCCCTGAGTGTACTTTTGACTTTAGCATCTCCTTTCTCACCCTGCAAGAGCTACTTCTTTGGATCTCCCTGTGTTCAAACTCTGCAGTTCTTCTATGATAACCCATAACCCAATTTCCACTGCTCATTCTGCATCCTGTACAATTAAAATAGTATCATACAACTCCCTTGATTCCAAGAACTCTCATAACATTTAAGATAATGATAAACATTCAACAAATCATGTAACCGTATACAATACACATTGTATTGCATTTCCTTAGATTACTAACTATTCTTCATTAAGTAATACACCTAGAATTATCACACAGAGACCATTCAGTTTGTAAACTGGGTTTTTAATCCTAATCCTCATAAATCCAAGACCTATGTTTCTCCATATACAGATTCTTAAGTTCAAACTGCCCAGGCAATGCCAACTGTCTAAAGGATCCCTCAAATCCCGGGGCCTATGGCCATATCATTTAATTCCTCTCTTAAACACTACGAACATGTTGTCAATCTACAAATGGCCTTTGCGATCTTTCCTTTGTTGACTGGTGAAACTATGTCCTCAAGAACTTTTTTCCTTCTTTGTGGTGTCTTAGATGTTTCCAGAAACTGATTAAAACACTTCCCATATCTGGGATAACATAACAGCCATCCTTCCTAACATAAAAATAGCTGTCATCTCTTTTGATATGGATATGCATACAAGTACTTCAGAGCATAAACTTACTGATTCTCATAGAAAGATGTTAAGATTTCTTGATTTAAAGATGGACAAAAATGTCCCAGGTCATATTATCTTATAGTCTATGAACTTCCTTCTCCATTTTCTGAATCTTAAGAGAAGGGACTATGAATACACAGGACCTTGCAAAAGCAAGACTGTTTCTGGAAGTTTGATGGACAGTCCAGTTATTGAGTTAAGAAGATATCTATGTGAGTGCAGATGCATATGAATGTAATAAATGCCTTTGAACATTTTACCCTCTGCTTGAAAAGCCCTAGGCATGGGATCATTTTAATTTTCATCATTAATAATAAATTATTAATTTTATTAAATTATTTATTAAAATTATTAGTTATCTTAATCTCCACCCTCTTTCATATCCTGAGGGCCCCATAGTAGCATGGATCATGCTACAGTGACCACAGAGTCCACGAGCCCAGCATGGGTCTCAACATGCAAGCAGAAAGTAAATTAATCATTGGATATGAATATTGGCTCCCTACCTTCATTTTATTATGTACTATGAAAATACTGGGGACAGAAAAACACATTATAAAGTCCCCAGTGCTACTTCCAGCTGGACCAGGGATGACTGAGTGGTGGAGTTTACTGTCCCCACCACAGCCCCCCACTGTCCATCACAATCCTTCTGTCTTTCAGAATCCCCACATGTGAAGAAATATGACATAAATCTTCAGGATCAAATGAAACAGCAATATTAAGCTTCTTTGTCACAGTTGGAAAAGGCAAGAGAAAGGCTTCACTTTGAGAAATGTGTTTCCATATGGTGTGATTATTTCCCAGCATCTAGCTAATCTTTTTCTTATATTGGCATGCTAGTATTGAACTGTTTTTATGATGTATAACACAAATACATTCAAGCTCTTGTAGGGTCATTATGCTGTGCGAGGAAGAATACATATATATGAATGCTTAAAAACTTCATGTATCTGCAATATTCTAAAGTGTATGGGAGAAATGGGTTGCCAGACATCATGATGGATAATTCAGCAGGTAAAGGCATTGCTGCCAAGCCCAAGGACCTGTGTCTATCCTTGGAAACCACATGATAGAAGGAAACAGTGAACTTCTAAGTGTAGCTAGAGGTGTGGGGGAAGAACAGTAAGAGAGAGACAGAGAACTAATAAATGTGATCATTTTCATTCAAAAAAATATTAATCTCTGTGGTGAAATTCAGGTGTTAGCTGATAAGGCTTGGAGGCGTGTCTCTGCAGTTCCTAGTTAAAAGAGATGCTAAAGACACTAACCTCCTTCCTGTTTGGGTCCTGCACTCTCAGAGAGCAGAGGAGCAGCCCTGGCTGGGACCAGTCCTATTTCCAAGAATTGAGTTAAGGTTCAGTTTGTATCAGTAAGTGTTTATATACTCCTAGCTCCAAAAAATGTCTTAAAGTTCAATTTATATCAATAAATATTTATACTCCTTAATAAATATTAATCCTTTATATATTACAAATAAATGTTACTACAATAATTCTCTTTTTCAGACTCACTGAGAGACATCCAGCCCAGAGATGTTCAAGATGCTTCACAGGCAATGAGTGCTAATTGGATTTCTACATGTTATGTGTCAGGCAACATTGAAGAACCCTTCAGGGGGCAGGATTTGGAGCAGAAATAGTGGCTCTGTCAAAGAAAACAGCCTCCAAACAAAGAAGCCTAGTAACTGTTTTACAGTTAGCCAAAGTTTCTGTTTTTAACTGTCTTAGGGTTTGTATTGCTGTGAAGAGACACCATGACCACAGAAACTCTTATAAAGGAAAACCTTTAATTGGGGTGGCTTACAGTTTTAGAGTTTTAGTTCATTTTCATGGCAGGGAACATAACAGCATGCAGGCAGATGTGGTGCTGGAGGGGAGCTAAGAGTTATATATATATTGATCTGCAGGCAATGAGAAGTGAAATGAGTCTACACTGAGTGTAGCTTGAGCATAGCAAACCTCAAAGCCCACTCCCACAGTGACACACTTCCTCTAACAAGCCACACCTAGAAGTGAGGTCCGATGTCTAGAAAACTGGGAGCAGAGAAGGCCACTACTCTCTCTACCCTCAAGGCACAGGCTGTTCAGGTGCATGTGCATAAGGCTCATCAGAACTGGCAGAGACCTCCAAAGTCTGCAAATGGGCTCAAAATATGGTTGACTAACCATGGATGAAGCCTAGAGTGGGGATTAGAAGCCGGAATGTACCTGATCACTTTTTTCTAGTCTTCCCTTTGAGAGGAAGATTTCTTTTTTCTTGTTTTCTGCTGTGTTCTGTTTTCTCCTCCCTCTTTCCTTGCCGTAAAACCCGCTATCTTTCTGTTCATTTTTATTTAAATTACTACAACTATTTCAAAGATTTATTATAAATATACAATAAAGCTGGTAGCTCACATAAAAAATAATAGGTTTTAATGAAGTTAAAAAACTAAAGTTACGTCCATTTAAGCTTTTAACTCACAATTTAGAAAACATATTAAATGAATGGACATCTTCCTACCACTCTAGAAAATCTACAGCAATTTGCAACTAAAACAATTTTTTTTGCCTATTTCAATTTAGATATCAAAACTCATTTTGGCAGATTTGTCCTGAAAAATTGATTTTTCTGCTTGCAGACCTTAAAGGGAGATTGCCCTGAAATTGCCCCAGATCTTAGCATGTTGTACAACGAGGTGATCATTAACACTTATTTCTTCCTTTGCCCTCTATTTCTAAGTACAATTCCCTATTTTATAGTTTGGATCTCCTTCTTTGATGCAGAGAAATAAACACTGAGTTATGGGTCACTATTTGAAGTATTTATAGCATGTGAACTTTTACTTTTACACATGAACTCAAGTTCAATTAATAAACAAGCATTGAATACATTTAAAGATCTATCCATGGCATAGAAATAAAAAACATTTCAGCATTAAAGAAGTTATGGCAAATGGGTAGTAATGGACAGTGTCTCCTTATGAATAGCTCTGTTAAGACTGGAAATTAGGATTACAGAATATTAAAGTTCACTTACTTATTCAAGGAATCTAGTGAACAGGCTATGCACAAGGGAGAACTGTGTAACACTATTTCTGGGAAGTAAGCACTTACTCACGAAAGCTTAAAACCTGGGGGCAGTGCTGGCCTTTACTTTCAGCTCTCAGGAGGCAGAGGCAGGTGGATTTCTGAGTTTGAGATCAGCCTGGTTCAAAGAGTGAGTACTAGGACAGCTAGGTCTATACAGAGAAACCCTGTCTCCCAAGAGCAAAAACAAAACAAAACTAAACAAAAACAAAAAGCAAAAACTCGGAGCACACTGCACAGCTTAGAGGCTACAGCTTAGCATATTGCCTTCCCAGGCAGCTCAGCTAGCTGATGCTCCTTACAGGCTGCTGTGCTGGTCTGAAAATATCTTTCAGCAGTCTTACTGCATATATACACTTCAAGAGGAAGGAGTGTAGCAAATCTGGTTAGTTTCAGGGACTTCCTGAAGCTGTTGAATTGTTTATTTCCTCAACTTAATGAGCTTCCATGTAGGAAAGTCTCATCTCCCTTTTAACATCCCATGCCTTAACATAGCTTCACTCCAAAATGGCAGGTTTTAATCTCAGAGAAAATTGGTGCATAGCAAGAGGTGAGAAAGCAGGAAATGTGAAGTATATGAATATCCACGTTCTGTTTAAAGGAGCAGGAATTAAGACAAGTGTGAAACATCATGTCTCAACCTCTTACATGTCTCATTGCTTTTACTGTCCTTAGGATGTTTTCATAAAATGTAAAACTTATGATTATGAATTTTATTAAACTTAATAATTCATTTATTTACTCTTTTAAAAAAAAGTTCTCATAAAATACATCCTGACTGCAGTTTCCCCTTCCTCTACTTTTCCCGGCTTCCCCCAACCTCCTGTCTCCCCAGATGCACTTCTCAGTTTCCCTTCAGAAAGGAACAGGCCTCCCTGGGACATCAACTGAACAGCAGCATAACAGACTACAATAAGACTTGGCACAAACCCTCTTATCAGGGCTCATCAAAGCAACCCAGTAGGAGGGAAAGAATCCCAAGAGCAGGCAATGAAGTCCGAGACACCCTTCTTGTTGGCAGTCCCAAAAGCACCAAGCTAACAACTATAATATATGCTTAGGACTTATTGAAGACCTATACAGGTTCTGTGATTGTCATTTCAGTTTCTGTGAGGCTCCATGAGCTCTGCCTAGTCAATTCTGTGGGCCATGTTCTCCTGGTGTTCTCAAACCCTCTGGCTCCTACAATTCTTCCTCCCCCTCTTCCATGGGGTTCCCTGAGCTTCAGGGTGAATGACCCAATGGAGATCTCCAATTTAGGCTCTCTTTCTGCCTAATGTTTTGCTGTGGGTCTCTGCATCTGCTCCCATCAGTTCCTGGAGTAAGCCTCTCTGGTGATGACTAGGCTAGGCACTGATCTATAAATACAGCAAAATATCATTAGGAATCATTTTATTAATATATCTATTATTATTCTATTTTAGGCATCTGGGCTATCCTAACCTCCTGTTCCTCGTCATCTAGACAGTGTTTGACATAAGCTCCCTCTCATGGAGTAGGCCTTAAATTAGATCAATCGTTGGTTGGCCCCTCCCACCTATGCCACCATTGCCACAGAACATTTTGTAGGCAGGATAGATTGTAAGTCAAAGGTCTTGTGGCTAGAGTGGTGCTCTAGCCCCATCACTGGACATGTCCTGGTTAGAGAAGATGGCTGGTTCAGGCTCTGTATCGTCCATTACTGGATATCCTTACTAGTATCACCTTCTAGAATCCTAAAGTTTCTAGTGCACTAGTTTCCACATCACCCCCACCACACCCACACCCTTGGCCCAAATGCACTCAAATTCCAGTCTTATCTCCCTGTACTCTCTTCTTCCATGCCAACCTGATCCATCCTGTTCTCATTCCCACCGAATTCATTTTTATCCTTAAATTCTAATAAGTTTAATTTATGACTCAATGATGTTTTCAATAGAATATTATATTAGTAAAATATTTTCTGTCCAATTATCTGTCCCTCTGCTTGTTTATCTGTATATGTGTTCAGAGAAGGATAGCTTATTGATATATGTATATGTATTGATACAAATATATAAGACTTGTGAAGACTAACTGCTTCTTAGTGGTGAGGTCTGGGGAGGGGTCTGAGCTCTTAGATTTCATGGTACTCTACATAAAGCTTGTATTCTGTATGGATGGCAGTCACACATAATGACCTCATATGCAAAGATGAAGATACTTAAACCAGGCATCCTAGAAGTAACTGTTGGAAGAGCTTCACTAATTGCCTAAGATTAAAGCAAAGGGGGATATATTAAATTATAATTGCAAAACATCTCACAATGCTGAATATGAAAACCAAACATTTTGAAACTTTAAATGGAGAATACATTTGTCCTTATTTTTATAGAATGTAAACTGTAAGTACCTATTTTCTTTTCAATGAGCAAGAATTGGATGATACAGATCAGGTAAAAATGAAAAGCGAGTTCATAAAAGGTATTTTAACTCCAACAGATACACAGAAAACTACACAATGATTTGATTCTTCAATTAAAACAATATTAAGTAAAGTTCAGAAAACCCCGTACTTTCTTTCTTACTGGTAGAGAGATGCTATAACCTGACAATGTAAGTGCCCATGATAAGTTAATCTAGAATTATACAAGTGATAAAAGTGAGCTAATGATTTTATTTTAAGGGAGCCCTTGTTTTTCTGTTATGTCATTTCTATGGGCTGCTGCTCTTGATGGTGACACATGGGGGCATTGTGACCTGATTGGCTTCTCTTTTCAACCCTAGCCTGATTCGCGATACACACATGCCTAAAAATAACAAGTGGCTTTATTAGTTGATTTTAAAATATTAATATTCTCAAGAAGTTCATGTTTCACACTTTGCTTCTAAGTAGAATCCATTATAGATGTGCAGTAAAGAGAGATTTGAAAGAAAATGTGATATCAACCAAGAGTACCTAGCTGCAATAGATTCCTTACAGAGAAGGTGTTCCATTAATGTCAGTGTTATTTTGATACTGTTATAAAACTCTTTTAATGAGTAATTTATAACTTTGTAACATAAATGGAATCATAGCAACAAAGGACAGGTTATATTATTATTACAAGGGTTTGCCACTCAAAAGTTAATATGCATTTTACCTTTTTGTTGAGAAAATACTAAATAAAATATATTTATCACATGTAATATATATAAAGTGTCATATAACTATTATGCATTTTAATGTACTCAGATATCCTCCTTGACACAAAAGGAAGCTGTGCTCTTATCCATTCTTCCCACTTATCTGGTTCCAAGGAAACCTGAGCACATTCTTTGATGCTGTGTTAAGGGATGAAAAGTCTTAATCATAACTGCTGGCCCCTCTTATGGGCAGACTTTCAGATTCCTTATAGCCCCGTAAGACAAAGATCCTGACATACATATCATTGGAGTCTTATGGAAAAAGAAGTCAAAGAGAGTAGTATCTAAAAAGATACAGGCAAAGAATGTTCCAAAATTGAAAAAGGATGGGTACCACAGAGTCAAGAAGTGCAATGAGTAAGCTGGAGAGGTGGCTCAGAAACACCAGTGTAAAAGCTTGCTGTGGTCATACACATGCCTGTAACCATGACACTGAGGTGGGAAATATGCCTGTAACTAAGACACTGGAGTGTGTTCCTACCAGTGTCTGTATCCATGACACTGAGGTGGGCAGCAATAAGCTCTCTAGGGCTTGTTGGTTGTCAGCCCAACTGAAACAGATGAGTGCCAGTACACCAAGAACCTGACATGCCTCAGATTAACAAAGTGGAAAGTGACAGAGGAGGGCACCTGAAGGTCTCCACAAGTGACCAGCCTGTACTCCTGTACACGTAGTGCATATATAAATGTAACACATGCATGTACACTGGGTGGGAGTGGGCATGCCATAGTTAAATACAAGTATTAAAACTCCTTAAGAAATATAAGCTTTTCATTCTACTTTGTCATCGTCTTATATTATTAATTCTTTTTGGCCAAAATACTTTAAGCAAAAATCTTCCAATGGTGTCCAACTTGCTGTTTCCAGTTCTCAGATCCACCTATGCTTTAAGCCCCCAGCCACACATTCATCTCCTAGCTCAGTTTCTCTACAAAACTAACCATGCTTTATCACTCCCACTATTGATATGTTTCCTCCCTTGGGTGAACTATTACTCTTCCTTTCTACTCCAGCTTTCTGGTCTACCCACAGACAACTATTATACAGGCCCCTAAGAAAGTCAACCGCTTTTCTCATAGCATTTGTGCAAAGTGAGATCAAGGACAGTACCACAGACACTAAATCCAATCATTTATGTTTAGGACTGTTGGCTTAATCTTCCTACTCAAGTCCCCTATCCATTTCCATATCCCACCTCAGTAAGATGCATCCAATTTCTCTGTTAAGGGATTCAGAAATGTGAAACTTCAGGTTCCTCCTCTCTGCAACTTTTAAGTCTTACAGTGTAGCAGACTTTCAAAGACTTATTTTGCTCAAGTATTAATTTTTTAATGGTTAAAATGACAATATATAGATTACAGAGAAATATGAATTATATGTATGCATTTGTTAAGATTTTTCAGAATTTTTTGTTGACATCACTACAGTAAAAACAGGGTCTAGAATTATGCATGAGATATAATTGTGAACACACAGAATCCATACAATGTTCTGTATATCTCCATCTGTGTATTTCTGTAAGCCTGTTATTTACTAGGAACATTAACAATTTTCCTTGTTTTACTCATTTTTACTATCTTATTACTTTTACTATACTTTCTTTTATTTTTATATGTTTATAATTCTTGAATGGTTTAATTTATTTTTGATGATCATATGTTTTCAACTCAATAAAATGTTTGATTAAAAAAAATAAGATACAAACATATTTTTAAACCCAATGTCTTATTTAGGGTTTCTTTTGCTGTGAAGAAATAACATAACCCAGCAATGCTTATAAAGGAAAATATTTAATTATGGTGACTTGCTTACAGTTTAGAGGTTCCGTCCATTATCATCACATGTAGGACATGATGGTGTGCAAACAGACATGGTACTGGAGAAGGAGCTGAGAGTCCTACATCTTGCAGGCACCAGGAGGTGGTCTGAGTGTCACACTGAGTAAAGCTTGAGCAAAAGAGACCCCAAAGACTTCCCCCCATAGTGACACACTTCTTCCATCAAGGCTGCACCTACTTCAACAAGGCCACATAACAAGGCCCAATAGTGCCACTCCCTTTGGGGGCCATTTTCTTTCAGACTACCACACCCAATATTGACACAATTTCTCAGAATATTTAAAAATAAATATTATGAACAGGATCAAGACTTGTGAATAAAATGTAGTAATATCACAGTTAGTGAAGGGACACTAGCCCACTTAGCATGTGACTCTGGCAGGCCTTGCCCTTCTTCCCCATTTCTTCTGCCTTGCTAAAAATCCATTAGATGACATTCCTAAAGCTGATCACCAAAGTCTATTCCCTTATTTGTCCACTTTCTCTTTCTGAAGCTGATGACCAAAGTCCAGCAATCAGAAGCTTTCTTTTGGTTCACCTAATTAATATGCCCAATTAAGAGTAAATATCTCATCCTAACACAGGGTTCTCCCTTCCCATTTATAAATTCCCATTTGCCTATGTGCCCCATCTGTCTCCCCACTATGAGAGGCAGTCTGTATCCCTCTGGGACAAATATCTCTGCTCCTTTCTTTCATCCCTTATCTCTTTTACCATGGCATCCTAGCTCATTCTAACCCAGACCCCCTTTCTCTCCTTAAGAATGACACCCACAAGGTCATTGGCTACTGTTTTCTGCCTGAGTCTGAAATCGGCCACTTGAACTTGTCTTCTGTTACTAAAGGATCTCTCTGTGAAAGTAGATGCTTGGGTGTAGTTTGTACCTAATCCGGGCTCTGGAAGGGAGAATCCCCCTCCCCCTCCTTATCCCCCTATAGTTAGTGTATCAAGTAAGTCTTTTCCTGGGGAGACATGGCACTCTTAAGTCTACTGACCCAGATAGGGAGCCCATAAGAAGTTCAAAATCAAAATTCAAATTGGTGACTCAGCGAGTTCATTGGGTTACTTACAGGAGAATGTGTGAGGAGTTCCTAAGAGAAGCAGAAAAGACTCAGAAGCACCCACATTACCAAGATGACCACAGCTGCCACAGCACCCGCATTACCAAGATGACCACAACTGCCACTGTGGACAATTCACAAGAGCTGGAGCTTTCTGAACAACTTGCAAGCAGCTTGGCAGGTTGGAGAAACCTAAGTATCTCAGCAGGTCAGTCTATTCCTCAGCATCTGATTGCTGCGTTGATAGCCCTTGGGGGAGGGCCCTGTGACTCTAGAAGTTTCAGCTCTCCCAGACAGGTGAGACTTGTTTACTTCCGGAGTTGGTGGACCTTCTCTCTACTTCCTGGAGAGAATGTTTCAATTCAGAAGAAACTGCTCTGCGACATAGTATCATCTGTAAGTCATGGTCGCTCATTCCAGTATACTGTTACCATATGGTTAATCACAGATACTGCTCGAGGTATTTACTGATAATGGGAAGAATAATCAACCTTGTGATTTTGGAAGTTCTTTGACATAGACGCTGAAAGGGGTCTTGTAAAGAAAGATGCATTCAGATAGTTATTTTGCCTCTGAACAACATGTACCATTTATCAATTTTTTAAAAATTCTAAAAACAGCAACCAAAAACCTTGGCTTTGTCAAACTTCTCTGTAGCCACATCCACTTTCCTAAAGCTGCAGGATTAGCAGAAGCATGAGGACAATTTTTTTTAATCACCTTTAGAAAATATGAAGTTGCCTGTTTTAAAGTCTAAATAAATATCATGGGGGAAATGGGCTGACAACCTATTTTCCTCTTTGTAAAATGACATGTCACATTTATTTTACAAGAAGTTGTTACTGTTATTTTGAGTTTTCCAAGAATGGAGATAGCTCCCTCTGGCCTGTGCTCTTTGTGTTGTTGGGCTCAAGAACTGATTGTTCTACTTAAGCACGCAGTCCACAGAGTTACATCCTGACAGAGCTTCTGTATTGTAACATATGTAGAAATCACCATCTCATTTATGCCTCTGAAAAACAGAGGTTAGCATACATCTTAAAGCTGCCCCTTATCACTTTAATACATATACACAGAGTTCATAGGGCATTGATGGAAAGATATCTGATATAAACACATCTGGAGTCCGGTGATAACAACTCATCAATCAAACCACAGAAGAGGCAGAAAGGACAAGAACTTTGGAGTCAGCATCTAGAGAAATCTTTGGCAATGTTTTACTTTCTTAAGCCAAATACTATTACTGAAAATGGCATTCATTGCTCTGTATCTGTATTACTGGTCCCAAATTCAAAATGACAACTTTGATTTTTTCCATTAATCACAGACTTATGAGGCTTTAGTTTGGGTTATGAAAGTAGACTCATTTGTTTATGAATCTGGTAGGGTGTGACAGCTCAGATGTAAGGTCACAGCTGATGTTTCTGAGTCAGAAACCTGCACCTTCAAATAAAACCATCAGTCAAATTGGCCTTGAAGGTGGGGAGACTATGCACATCACAGGCGCTAATTCCTTCAATCATCTCAATATGATTTTTCTTAAAAGTAACAAAACAAGTTGTGAGATGTACGTTTGCTTAATAAAAACTTGTTTCGTGCCATTTTTCTATTACGTTGTCTGTGAATCTATTCATCATGCATTTTCAAAGTGAGCTTATTTGCACCAAAAAACCTCGACTAACAAAAGCAGAAAATGTGAGTTCTTCCACAGCACACAGACTCAGGAATCTACATGATATCCTTAAAGAAAGGCCCATTAGATGACACTCTGGGGGGAGGGTGATAGGCTCTGAAAATAAAGAGTATGTATTCATGTCACAACAAAAATTAACATCAATAATCTGAAGACTAACACATTTTTGTCTTTGTAGTAAGTTCATTCATGATCTCTTTAAGAGTATTTTCACAAATAAATTTTTACTTACATAAAAATGTGAATCTAGGAATTTTTAAAAGGACTAATGGCCACGAGGGAGGTGAAAGCAAAGTCACCGAGCTGGGCATTTTGATTTCATAATTCCCCTTTATTTAATCTTTTTTATGCCATTTTGTATGTAAGGATAGGAGACCTCTTTCTGGCTCACTCTTCATACCTAAAAATTTACCGATGCATATGGGCAAATGCAAACCAGATTCCCTTTATAGCTAGTGCCTGTGGTTTTGGTGACTGTATTAATGTCTTAATTATACTCTCAACCTATCAAAGCCCAATGAGTCAATATCCATTGAGCAAAGTTAGTCTTACATTGAGCAGAACTTTCTTGAATAAGAAAACTGATAAATGACCCCCTTTGAATGTATCTGTCTATGTGGGGTATAGCTTTTGAGTATGTGTGTGTGTGTGTGTTCATGCTTGTGTGTGTAAGTACAGAGGCCACAAGTTAATGTCCTTTTTTTAACACTTACCACTTTATCATTTGAGATGAGTCTCCTACTGAAGCTGGAGCTCACTGATTCATATAGACTAGCTCCAAGCTTCTCCCTGTCTCAACCTCCCTAGCACGGAAGTTTAAATGTGTACTACTGGACCTAGGTTTTTGTATAAGTTAAGGATCCAAATTAAAGTCCTCATGTGCATATAGCAACCACTTCACTGACTCAACCATTTACCCAGGCCTTTGCTTTTTCTCATTAAATATATCTGACATATATTTCCTCTTTCACAAATGCATACATGCCTCTTAAGTAATCAACAGGTGATCATTAAAACTTTTTTTATTTCTACAGGGACAATTAAAACCCAGATGGAGATTGCCTTGTGGTTAAGGACACTTGTTTTACAATCATGAGGACCAGAATTTGGATTCTAGCCCTCAACCATAAGCTAAGAATCCTGAACACACCTATAATCCAAGTTTTGGTGGAAGTGGAACTTGGAGGGTTGCTTCCATCGTAGCCATGGAAACATGAGCCTCAAGTTCATGGAGAGACCTTACTCTGAAGGGGTAAGTGCATCCTGATGGGAGGAGATGCTCAGCAGCCTCCTCTGGGTTTCATATGCACCCACGTGCACATAGACTCTCACAACACATATACACAAATACATAAATAAATAAAACCTTTAAAGTTGAAACTTTATGCAAATATTTAAAGGTTTACTATTATCAATCACTTCTGGTCTTTCACATATACAGTTAATATATTGTTTTCCAACCACATTAAAACAGTAAGGTTTCCTAATAGCTCCTACAAAAGTTCATACGCATCAATGTCTTTGACTGATTGAATGATAGTAATGGAACCAACATTTTCCCAAGAATGCTAAAGTGCAGTAAAATCACACCAGTTTTAAACTTTACTCAATCACATCATATATTTTGGATCCATCCTCCGGGGTATTTTCAGAGAGGAAATGAAGCCACACTCTAATTACTTTCTAGAGCAATCAGATGTGTTCCTGAGAGCAGTTGCTACTGATTTACAGTTCAGACATTTAACTCCAAAGCTCCCTATGCTGCCCTCCACTTTAATCTGTGTTTATTTTCTCATGGTGTCCATCGTATAGCTCACAGAACATCCAGTATCAGTTCTTTGCTTTTTGGCGACATAATAGCCATGGATGCTAAGCTTTTTTCTTCATGTTAATAATCACTTTTGCTACTTAGACTGATGGTCTTAGTGATTAATTTCTCTGAGAACCTTCTGTTATTACAAACTTTGACAAAAATGTGACAAATATTTTGGTAACTAATTTTAATATTTCTTCGTTAAACATCTCAGGTCGCTGAGAACCAAGACTTACTCACAAAATTTAAATATAATTTCTGAATTAAAGATTCTGCTAATCTGAAGTATGCACATAGAATTAAAATAATAATGTACTAAAATAAGGATTGCACGCTGATACAATACCTATCATTCCAGGAGTGAGGAAGCTGAGGCAGGAGAATCATAAGTTATAGTGGTATCTGAGAAAGACTGGGAGACTTTGTACCAAAAGACAAATAAATACTAGAAAGGGATGAATATTATAATAATAAAGCCAAAAAGTCAATAGTAAGATACAAAAGGGTCTAGGAGATGACTCAGTAGATTAAAAACGTAGCTAAGTTTACATCACCAGCATGCACTGGAAAAATCAGACAATGCCACAAATGCACACAAGCCCAGCATTGCACACAGAGAGGATGTTGAGTAGAAGCTAAGGGACCACTTGGGCTTGCTGACTACAACCTCAGCTCCAGGTTCGATAAGAGACCATCATTAAGGTACAGACTACAGTGGAGGGTGATAGAACACATGTTCATGGCTATGGGTACCTACACACACACATATGGATGCAAATTCTTTTTAAAGTTCAAAAATATAATAACAAAGCCATGTGTGGTGGTTCAAATGACAATGGACTCTGGTGTTCATATGTTTGAATACTTGGTCCCCAAGAGTTTTTGGGGGAAAGATTAGGTGGTGTGTCACTTGGCGGTGGGCTTTGAGATTTTCATATTTTATTCCAGACCCAGTCTCATGTTCTCTTTGCCTACAACTTATGGATCATGTGAACTCTCAGCCACTGCTCCAAGGCCATGTCTGCCTGCCTGCTGCCATGCTTCTTGCCATGATAATCATATGCTAACTCTTCAAAACTATAAGCAAACTCTCAATTAAATGCTCAGCAGGAAAGGCCAGGCCAGAAACCTCATGTTATGCTTTCTCTTTAGAGTTTCCCTGGTCATGGAGCCCTCTCACAGCAATGGTAACTAAGACACCATGTGTGTTTGGAAACAAATTATAAGAAATGAGCTTAAGGCAAAAGAAATTACAATGGAAATGAGAAAAAAATGACTTCCGAGGTACAAATAAAACAGAATTTTCGGAGAGATTAATTCCTACCAAGGGCAATTTTTAAAGGAAGAAATCAATACCCTAATAAAGCAGTTGGAAGACTCTGTTTCTGTTTTGTTACAAATGGTGAAACTTCAGGTCATGGGATTTATATTCGTTTCCTTAAGTCATAGTTTCCAGAACCAAATGTCACTCATAATATGGGCTCATTTTGTTCAATATCATTTTCATCTGTAGAAAAGAAGCTAATATCCATAGAATATATGTAAAATATATATGAACATTTTAAATTCTTCATATATAACCTTATCTATAAAATGCAAGTATAGAGAGACTTACGTCTTTCCACACACTTAATTTCAACTCTACCACTAGAAGAGACTAAATATGTCCAATACCTACACATTCTGTTTATTAATTTTTAATTAATTTATTTATTAATTTATTAAAGAAAAGTACCTGTTGAGATTAAAAGCAAAAAAGTAACAGTCGTGGTCTATTCTTTCGAAGCATTTGATCTCCCACCAGAATTTGCATGAACTGAGTTCGCATGGAGACATTTCTTCTGAGTTACGTAAGAATAAAGTAGGATAAGGAAAGCATCCAGATTTACAGGCTGGTGAGAGGACCCCACACTAGGGTGGATTTCTTCAAGATTCTTCTGCAGTGTCTGAAATCAACCATTCAGCTGACTCAGACCCAGATGAGCTCTGGGAGCCTCAACATTTGGCATTTCCATCTAGAGCTTTTCTCCCTCTCCATTGCCCTGGTGTTAGTCATGATAAATCTAGGTAGCTTGACATCTGCCTCAATATCAGAAACACATTGAGTTACAAATTCATATCTTTATCATCCATCCCTACTTAAAATTGCAAACTGGATTATAAGTGATCACCTCTACCAGGCACCAATTTGCTCTTCACATTTCAGTGACTCAGATCTTGTCACCTGTGAATTTGATTAGGTCCATTTGATATGAACATTCGAATTTCATACTGTATTTTACTCCCGTTGTTTATTCTGTGCTGTAAATAAAATTTAAACACTCACAGGATTTTTGTATGGCATTCTACATCCTGAGAGCAGCACCCATCTTTTGATGAAAGTGAACACAAAATAATAGTGTGTATATTTGAATTTATTTAACTGAGAGAATACAGACTAGAGCCAGAGCGCTCGATGCCATCAGCTCCCTCTTGTACCAATCATTAGCTGTGTGCCTTGCACATAAGTTTCCTCATGTGGGAAATGAAGATAAAATGCCTTGGGTGGCAGGCTTCGGTGAGCAGTAAATGAGTCGATGCTGGTAAGATGCACTGAGAAGGTATATAGACCAAGTAACTGCTCAGAAGGAAAATACGCTCTCCACCAGGGGCCGATAACAATCATCAACACATCCTAATTTATCCCAATCAGTTTTGTGGACTATGGCAGAGTTTCAATGAAAAATAATGAAAAGAATTCTAAGAATATAAAAGTAGTTTCTATGACAAAACACACTCCCAGAACCATCAGGTTAGCCCTTAAAGATGCCTCACAAACTTACATTCCCTTTCCCTATAAGCAGGAGAGCACCAAGGAGATCTTCAATTCTACGCGGAATGAATAAACAATGGTGTGCATCTTACACAGGTAAAATTAGTAATTACAGCACTTTGCAATGCAATGTGTGAGGTTCACTTTAAAACCTATGGATTATGAGACAATAGAATTTTAGAGTATTCTTGGTATCTCATTTCCTCTAAAATGATCCTGCTTGCTGTAATTATCTTACATGTGGAGAAAATGCAAAGACATTTTTAGCAGAGAGTTTTTCAGCTTGATGCATGAGATGTTCCTTCAGCTGCTGGCAAGTTAGCTATAACAATCAAGACCCTTTGCCCACAGAAAGTCAGATTGGGTTGAACATAGGCTCAGAGTTTTGCTTGTGTAGTTATAAGCCCAGTACACCCAATATTCAGAAAAACAGCAGCAGAAATAATAATAATAATAATAATAATAATAATAATAATAATAATAATAATAATAAGTTAGCATGTCCTACCTGTTGTCACCATGAACCTTACCTTGTTACCACTATAAGACCCAAATTGGTTTTCTGGTCCTTACACTGTTGGATTTCAATGCCATACCTCCCCCAAATCCACCAAGTAACAGGTATATTCTTGATGACAAAGTAACAATTTCTATGATCAACCAATCAATCAATCAATCAATAACAAAACCTCTGTCTCCTATGACTGAGGCCTGAAAGGAAAATGTCAACACTTGAACAATAATTGTTCAGTGTCTGTTTACATTAAATGTGTGGATTTTGTTCACATGTTTATTCATAGCCACAAACCATGTTGGAGGATATTCTCTACACAAAAATGTAATAGAAACTGTGAAGCCAAATCTTTTGGTTATTTACCTCATTTTTAGATGTCTTAAAATTCTCCAGACTGTAACCTCAGTTGCAAATGGAAGCCATGAGTAGATAAATGCTCTGTTAGGGGAGACGGGCTGTTAGCAGAACCTGGGGAAGATGGAGGCGTGAGCTGAAGAAGGAGTGGTCAGCAGCTATTGACATGGATTTGGGCAGGGGAACCTTCTTGTGGATCCAGAGGATTTACGGCTAAGCTTGTCCCAAATAAATTGAAGCCAACAGAGCTCCCTAGGGACTTCCGTAAACCAATAAGTATTAAAAATTGTGAATGAAAATAAAAACACGTATTCTGAACTTTCACCTTTTTGCTCCCACAACCGTCTTCAGTGTGCCCTGCAACTTTAAAATCTATTTGAGATATGCTACAATTGTCATGAAATATAAAATTCAGCCACAACAATTTTTGATAGATTTTATTGTGACTGTGGCTAAGATCTAACACAAGCTACCACATAGTTAAGTTATATGATGCTGCTTAAAAGAAGTGGATATAATAGCTTGCTATTTTCTAAAATCCACAAGCATACCAATAAATCAAAATTTTTGTTTTTCCAATTATTTGTAATTAGAAAGACAAATGAGTACATTTCAACAGCACAGTATTAGCTCATTGCCTAATGTGGCATATTAGCAACCACACATAGCTTGCTATTGTCACCAAAAATTCCGCTAGTGCTATCAAAGACATTTTCCATTAAAGCATCTAGCCGAGCATAAATTAGATTAGAGGACTACACTCCTTGCACAGTTCGCTATAATTAACAGCGAATCTTTGCTAATTGCCAACAATTTAGAACATATTAAGTGGTTTCTTTTATCAAACCCTGGAACCTCATTTGTTTTAACTATTTCTGGTGCCTCATCGTCTACTTTTGAGACGATGTGGCAGACAAGTAATTTGATCTCAGATCACACAATTTATAAAATAAATAAATAAATAAATGCCATAGGATAAACAATACCATCAGAGCATAAAGAAATAGAAAATGTGATTTCCACCACAGGGTCATTCTGGAACACAACCTGCCACTTTTATTCAAAATTGTAAACAAGTAGCATTAACTAGTGTTAAAATCTGGGCTGCACAGAGAACTCAGGGGGTAAAGGCACTTCCTTGAAGCCTAACAACCGAGCCTGATCCCCTGAATCCCCACTTTGGAAGTAAAGAACTGACTCCCCTACAGTTAGCTGTCATTTGATCTCCACATGCCCCCAGTGGCAGGCATGCACACACAACACATTAAGTACAAATTTAAATATTGTCCCAGAGCAATTGCCACTGACACTGAGCTCCACATTTTGATTGGTTTTGTTTTTTTCTGTAATCGTCTCTATCTGCTGCAAAGAGAAGTTTCTTTGACGTAGGATGAGGTTTCCACTTACATATGGGTATAAGGACAAATGTTTAGAATGCATTTAGAGATTATGTGAGTTTAGTACAGTAGTGGTTGTAATTTCTCCTTTGAGATCCCTAGTTTCAGCAGCCCTGGGTAGTTGGTTAGGTTTCTGGTCATTGTGGTTCATAGTTGTCATAGATAGACAGGTCTGATGTTTGCTTCCCTCCTTTGGAAGCTCATGTGGTGCCGCCTGGTACCCTGAATGCTAGTCCTCAGGAAGGAAGCTCTCAGGTCAGTCTCATCTCAGTGACCTCCAAGCTCCTACCTCAAGGTTCAGAGATCATTCCAGAGGTGTGGCAGAAAGATTTTAAGAGCCTGAAGAACAGGGAATTTGCTATGGGATTGTATCTCCTAAGAATGTCAGAAGCTACATCCATAAAGCCTCACCAACATTACTGCCTAAATATGAGATGAACAAAGATAATAATAGAAATGTTAATGTGATTGAGGAAGATCCCAGAAGGCCTCAATCCTACAAACACACACACACACACACCAAAAAATACAAAACAAAACACCCTACAGGCAGCTAAGGAAGGCTGAGCATGGGAAGAATAAACTTTCTAGGGAAGAGCACACAAATCAGTGACCCAAAACCAAATGGTCGTCCCTGACAACAATTAACATTGTACAGACTTACAGACTAAGGATGTTGTACTTATATATTTAAGAATATACCCTCCCTACACACACACACACACAACAGCAACAACAACAATAACAAACAACAGTTAATGAAATAAGAAGCCATGAATTTAAAAAGCACAGGAAGGTTCTATGAGTTTAAAGACAACTATACTATTTCAAAAAATAAAAGAAAGAATGCGCAAAAGCAATCCCGGGTGTTGCTGTGTGGCTAGTGCGATGGAGGACATTTTTCTCTTAAAGCATTGCCTGATGAGATGCTGTCTGGAATTTGGGAATTGGTGCATAAACAAGGAATAATTAAGAAAGAGAGGCGAATCCAGGCATGGCTATATTGAGCTAATGAATGCATAGCATGTGGACGAGAAAAAGAGAGTCATTGGAAAAGCAACGAGCAGCCTCATGTAACAAGCTCCGTCCATTTATACAGAGACATTTGCAGATGGCGATGGTGTCAGATAGAAAAGGCAGGTTGACCGTCACAGAGTCAGCTGACTAAAGTATAAGCCACCGAAAACTGATTTAGGTCCCCATTTATTCAACTATGCTTTTGCTAGCATAACTTTATCTTTCTGCTCTCTTACTTAAAAAGTCTTGGGTTTTAAATGTTTATTCCTTACACGTATCAAATTTTCTTTTCAAGATTTCTCATTACTAGGGGATTTTTTTTTCTTGCTCTTCCCCTCCCAAACCATCCTTTCTAACCCCTCAACCCTTATTTCTTTCATTTCCTATTTTTTCCTTTCTGTTATTCCCCTTCCCTGCCTTTTTCTGTCTTATCATTTCCTGTTTCTTCATTTGTTCTAAATAATCATAACTTCATGATTTATCCACATTATTTTTCCCCATTTTCAGCTTCATTTCCATTGGTGATATGATAGTGGATATTAAGTAGGTGTGTGTCTGTATCCTGTGGGTTCGACATTATTACAGTCACAGCAGTTCTCTTTCTCCTCTCTGAATCATATTAGAAACTGAATCCTCAAAGGTGTCACATAAAAAATGTCTCCAAATAAAACTGGGAGAGTTATCCAAGAGATGTGCAAATCACAACACAGAAATGCAAGCTACAGGAAAACAAAAGGTAACGTGAGTCCCACCAAGACACCACAGCACTTCAACTGCTGGATGTAAACAGGTGAACTTCCACATGAATGTTTCCAAAGTGAAACAGTAAGAGTAATCACCGGCTTCAAGGGACATTAAAACAAGAAGGAAATTCAGACTAGGATGTGTGTGTGTGTGTGGGGGGGTGACCAACAATGGAGAGAAAGCCAACAAAATGGATGGTAAAGTGTGCAATGTAAAATTTAAACATCAGCAACATGAAAAAATTAACAAAAGTAAGATGTGAGGGGATAACAGCATATAGAAATGATAGAACTAAAAATGTCAGGGAATCAAATAAAATGTCACCAATGGACTGGACCAATCATGAGAAGGAACATAACGGATGGAGTTGAGAGAGCAGAGGAGACACTACACTTAAGCATCAGTAAAGGAAAGAAGCAATAAACCTGACACACGTCCCAGAAGCCCTGGACTCAGTTTTCAGAGCACACATGACAGCTCACAACTGTTTGTAATTTCAGTAGGGGACCCAATGCCCTCATCTTACCTCAATGGGCAGCAGGCATGCATGTGGTACACGTACATACATGGAGGCAAGACGTTCATACACACAAAATAAAATACAAGGCAAATCTATTGTTTAAATTCTAGTAAAGTTTTCTGAGGAACTTAAATGGTTTTAAATCAACTAACAAAAATTAAAAAATGAAAAAGAAGGAAGTGAAAAGGACATTTCTGAATAATTGGAATAAGGTATAAAGTCTTCCCCCAAAGCTGTCAAGCTTTGTTACAAAACTGACTGTAATAATTAGTCAGCCTTTAGCTCAAAGAAAGAAAGATAGAACAGAGACTAGGAAAGGCCTGACTGTGTGCCGTGGCCCACATATGGTTCAGTATGTCCCCCAGCGGCTCATGCACTGGAGGCTCGGCCCTAACACTCTAGTGGAGGTGAGTGGAGTCCTGGGGGTGCATTTCATAGAAAGGACTAACATAGTTTTCTCCAGGCCTCAGTCAGTTCCTCATTATTAGAAAAAGAGCCTGAATGGCCCCTGAATCTCGTTGGCTTCCTGTCACCTGTCATATGATCTCTGGTTCTCACCGTGTTCCTGCCATGATGCCACTGACTATGCTGTGATGAAGCCAAGGGAGCCTTTGCCAGAAGTGACATAAATTCAGCCTCTTGATCTTGAACTTTCAGCCTCAAGAAGTAGGAATGAAAGAAACTTCTATGTGAAGTACCCAGCCTCCGATAGTGTTGTAGCAACTGAAGATGGATAAAGCCACCATATGTATAATTTCATGTACAGTAAAGCTAGCACTGAAGATCTACACAGGAAGGAGGATTGCTCAATAAATGGTTCTGGGATAAATGACTCTTCACAAATGAAAATAATAAAATGCATCGCTAATTTGCATTATTCCCACATTTAATTAAAGACGTACATGGAAAAGATAAATTTTAAAAGTTTTTAGAGGAGAAAGGGGAGGTATCTGTGACACCAAGTTAAGGGCTTTTTGAATAAGAGTCTCAAAGTTTAACCCTATAGAGAAATTCTAAGTAATGTTTATCTGATTTAAGTTAAAAAGCTAATTTTCTGTATAATAACAAGTCAACTCGGGGGTCATGTACCAGGGAAAGCACCTACCACAGTTGTTGATTTTCCTCATCCTTAATACCCATAGTATCCAGAGTCCTCTTGCCTGTGCTTCTAAAGTACAACGCTAGCTATAATGCCAGCATTCCAGAAGCTGAGGTAGGCGGATTAGGGACTCAAGATAACTAGCCTGAATTGCACAGTAAGTTGAGACCAGTCTCAACCGTATACAATTAGACTATTTTAAAAATTATCAAAAGTTAATTTTATTAAAGATGAAAGCATATTTGTATGCTAAAATAAAAGAAAGGGAAAAAAACCACAATGACATGAGAATCCTGTCAAATTCTAAGGCCTTAAAGAAGAATTAACATCCGTTGTATCAAACTATTCTACAAAATAGAAGGGGACATTATGAGTGAGGGGACACTACTGAAGGGGGAAACTGTTGGAGAATCATTATGAGGCATTCTGTACCAAGTCTTCCACTGGGACCACTAGCCACATTCCAAATAATAACATGGAGACTTCTTATTAATTATAAAAGTTCGGCCTTAGCTTAGGCTTGTTCCTAATGTTTTTATAACTTAAATTAACTCATATCTTTTATTATATGTTCACAGAGCTCAGTTACCTTTCCTCTATACTGTCCATCCTGCTTCCTCTCCATGTCTCCTGGTGTCTCCATGTTCCTAGACTCCTCCTACTTTTCCTTTTTCTCCCTGGAAATCCCACTTATACCTCCTGGTTAGCGATTGGGTATCAGCTTTTTACTACACCCATCATACCAGTTCACCTTTACACGGTGTACAAACATCCCACAGCAGCATTCTTATTCATTTTTATTAAGCACTCAGAGCAATAACCAAGGTCAAAAAGTTGCAAACATGCTGGTTTTACTCAACAATTTTAAAATTTTATGGTGGTACAAAGTAGCACACACTTAGAGTCAAGAAGCAGCTATGTTGATATCAAAGGCAAAGAAGTACTTCACTTGTCTGTTGTGTAGGAAGGATGGACTATATGTCAAAAGAAACCCAAGGAAAGGTCTCCTACACACTGAGGTACCAGATACAAAGCTAGGCAAAACCCAGATCTTAAAAGGAGTTTTGTTTACGAAATGAAAACCTAGACAGAAACCTCAAGCTTAAATTTGAACAATAAAAGGAATTACAAAGTCTAAAATGTAATTATGAGAAATTCAACTCCTACCTTCAAGAGTAGGTATTTAGTGTGTGTGAGTATAATAGCTCCAGTTAGAATTCAACTTTCTATGATTAAGAATGAATAAAAATAAATAGATTTACAGTTGGAAAATGAATGTGCTGTGTTGTTTGAAAACTCTTGATTCTGCATTTATTTTTAGTTCACGTGATGAATTACAAAGAAATAGCCATAGTATGTCATGATCAAATCCCCATGAGGTCATTTTCATACGTATTACTAGTTCTGAGTAAGCCGTTACACTAAGCTAATTAACTACAAACCTTCCAAAAGATCTATTATTACAACAAAACTGCCTGAAGCCACTCACTGCTGTGTTGTGTGAAGATGAGGCCAGACACTGAATCAGAAGATCTGTCAGAGTATAAAGCTAATCACTCAAGTAACAGTGGCATGGCCTTGTTCTGAATGGAGGCTGACAGTGTAAATGTGGGCCATGGTGCCAGGGAAGGATGGAGATCGAAGTCCCACAGAAAGAGCAAGAATAGAAATACTTGTTTGACCAGAGGATATCAGAGCTAGTAATAGGAAATGAAAAATCAAGCAAAGCTGGGGCTAAGATTTAGCCTTTTAGGATGGCTTAGCAATAGCTCTAATCAACGGGGTGATCTGTCTGTTACTTTAAACGGACATGAGAATTCCAGGTCTCAGAACCTTCCAAGTGTGGCTTCTGGATAGACTAGGGTTCATCTACGTAGCAAATAGCTAGAATCCTCTGAATGGCTGAACGTCAACACTAGTATCTCCTTTGTCCATCCAGAACCCAGACATCCCCAAAGACTATGGATAGGTTCAAAGTCAGACAACTCACTCCGGTGTTGAACAGTCTCCTCCCAGATGTTCTTACATCCATCATGTCCTTACTTGCTTTCATGCTCGGGTTTTAGTACTTTCACAGACTGACAATATTTTCTCGTATTAAGGAAAAGTCTTATCTCTTTTGCTACACACACACATATTGTCAGGTTTGGCAGTGAGCACCTTACCCACTGAGCCACCCCACCCAGTCCTATCAGCTCTCCTTCTTACATGGTTTCCTGTACTTGTTGACTAGAGTCTTTGAAGTTAATGGTTACTGCCAAACCACACAATTTGCAGTTTACTGGATAGTGCTAAACTAGAGTCCTCTTGAGTTTCTCCTTTAGTCCCTGGACTTATGTTTCCCATTGTATGTTTTAGAGGTAAGTGGGATTCAGCCTGTTATTTAAGAGAGAGAGTAAGCATGATGATTCAGTGTAAACTCTGGGTTACTGCCTGGATTCAAATCCCACATTACTATTTATTAATTGTGGGTAGGACCTTCCCTGAGTATGTCTGTGAGGGTTCTGGACTGTAATAGAGAGGAAACTGAACTAAGTGGCAGCATGCATGCATAGCTCTCTTCTCCTGACTGTGAGCATGTTGTAGTCCATTGTTTCACATTCCTGCTGCCTAAACTTCCCTGCCACTGAAGACTGTGCCCGGAACTGTGAGCTAAAATTGTCACTTTCTCCTCTAAGTTGCTTTCATCAGAGTATTTTATCATAGAAACAAGGAACAAAGGTAAGCCAATTACCAACCACTGGTGAGATTTATCAGGCTAGTGAGACACACCTTCAGTTTCCCAACAATAGTGAAGGGGGTGGGAGAGACAAGTTGCATAGCACACTTTTCCCATCCTTTAGGCTGGCACTTTGTCTACACTTTATCTTGATGGGCAGACTATGAAATTCTGTTGTCTTTCCAAATAGGGAGGAGCATTTGTATGATGAACAAAGTAAGAGACCAACGAAGAAAGGAAGCTTCAAATGTCATAAAGAAACTAATTTCTTTCTGAAGTATAAACATCGGAAATTGACTGTGCTTCAGATCTTCAACCGCTGTTATGTTGTTTCGTTTAGAAAACAATGCATGAAAGAATTAGCTATTCGGGGGTGTGCCAAAGACGGAATTTCCAGTGCTGAGTTTCAGGCAGAAATATTTTGCTAGCTTGTAAATATGTCCAGTTGATATCACCAATAAGTGGCAATATTTTTATTTTTATATTTTTCATTCTGTGATGTTACTTTTCTTCAAGTTTCCATTATTCTCTGCTACAGAATGTAGAAATACCCCTAGTTATCCTGAGGGTCCACTCTTCATGGAAACATGTTGTTAGCTGAAATAAGTCCTCTCAAGATTCATACTGAAATTCTAATCTGCTGGTGGGGTCTGTATGGGGGAAATAAGTTAGAAGGAAACTATAAGAATAATGAGCTTAAGCACATGTTCCATGGCCCTAAAAGGAGAAGAATCAGAGTCTGTGGATCATCTTGCGTGTAGGGAAGATCTCTAAAAGCCCCAGTCTGTGGTATGATGTCATGGCAGCCCAAGAAACAATACAGCCCCTTCTCCTGGAAACTGTCAATTCTCCCATCAGATTCAATTGGCCAGACAAGCTCTATTTCAGTCCATAGTAAATCGTTGAACCTTGATGGATTGTCCATATAGAGCTTCCAACTTTAAATAATCTTACAGTAAGATGTAGATTTTGACATCGGGTAAAACAAGCAATCCTTTGGAGCTCATCCTACGCACCATGATCTTAAAGAAGCAGGTGAAAACTCTGTTTTGCCAAACTTTCTGAATGGCCACAATTTACAATAGGCTCATTAACCTAAGCAGACTGGACCAAGAGCCTGTTAATATTCTTCTCATCATTTCTGTTTTTAATATCCTTCATCCTTCCAAGCAGACCGATGAGAATTCTTCAGTGGAGCAGGAGTGCTGCTAGCTTGTGTGATGCCGCCAGTGGTATTTGTTCATTAATGCTATTGTGTATTGTAAATATTTATCACTCCTATTGGTTTAATAAAATGCTGATTGGTCAAGTAACTAGACAGGAAGTAGAGGCGGGGCAAGGAGACTAGGAATTCTGGGACGTAGAAGAGCAAAGAGACAGACAACAGATATAGAGGAAACAGAATGAGAACGCTGCTCTGAGAAAAGGTACCAAACCACGTAGCTAAATGTAAATAGAAATATGGGTTAACCTAAAGCATAAGAGTTAGTAAGTAATAAGCCTGACCTATCAACTTGTAATTCATATAAGACTTCGTATGATTATTTGGGACTACTGATTCAAAGACTGGGGCTAGGCTGGCCAGAAACTTCAGACTACACATTTTCTTGGGCAGTTTTAGACAACAGAAGCTTGCTCTCTATCATCCAGTGTCAGTTGACCGATGCTCTCTGTGGGAAGCAGGATACTCTAGTCCATGCTTACCAAATTCTTCTCCTTGGTCTGTGTGGTGGTTTGAATAAGAATGTTTCCCATGGACTCAGAAATTTGAATCCTTGGTCATTAAGGAGGGGCACTACTTGACAGGGGTTAGGAGGTGAGACCTTGTTGGAGTAGGTATAGCCTTATTGGAGGCAGTGTGTCACTGGGGTAGACTTTGGGGTCTCAAATGCTCAAGTCAGGGCTAGTCTCTTTCTCTCTCTCTCTCTCCCTCTCTCTCTCTATCTCCTCCTCTCCCTATCTTTTTGCTGTTGCCTGCCAATCCAGAAGTAAATCTCTCAGCTACCTCTCCAGCACCACATCTGTCTACATGCTGCCATGCTTCCTGCCATTTTAAGGGACTATAAACCTCTGAACTACGAACGAGCCCCAGTGAAATGTTTTCTTGTGGTCATGGTGTCTCCTCACAGAACTAGAAACCCTGAAACAGTCTATAACTATGACTGAATATCTTCTAATTTTAATGCAACCTTTCCTTGAAGTAACATCTGTATTTATCAACAGATATCAAGTATAGCTAGGTTTCTAATTGGTCTTAATAATAACAACCCGGAAGCAGACATAGGCTAAATGCTGAAAGATCAGAGAAGTAAAGGAGTCAGCCACTAGAGAGAGTTCTTTCCTCTACTGAATCCTTAGGCTGAAGAAGGTTGAGCTCCTGTTTCCTCCCACCTTCTTTTCCTCTCTCCATCCAGACATATCACTATTTCCACCTTCCTAGAGCTGGAGTTAATGGCATGTGCCTCCTAAGTACTAGGATCAAAGGCATGAGATCCCAAAATGCTGGGATTAGAGGTGTGAGCTTCTGCTGTGAACTCTGTTCCTCCTTTAGACTGGGTCAAACTTGTAGCCCAGGGTGGCTTGGAACTCCTGATCTTCCTGCTTAACTTGTCCCAAGTGCTGGGATTAAAGGTGTGTGCCACCACTGCCTGGCTTTTATGGTTAACCAATGGCTAGCCCTGGCCTCTGATCTCCAGGCAAGCTTTATTTGTTAGAGCACAAACAAAATATCTGCACACGCAAGGATCTTAAGAAGTCTTAAAAGACAGAAGCCTACTAATAAGCATGCACTAGGGCTTCCTCGTTGCACACATCAAAGAGCTGCCAATAGTTTCCATTTCCAAAAGATTCTTCTCAAGCTATGTTAAGGTTTGCCTCTTTAGTTTTTTTGCCAGGTCTGCTGTTTATCTAGTGTGCAGTCCTTCTCTGTTCTGTTATCCATTTCTATTTAGCCCCCCCTCCAGTGATTCTTACAGGCAATCCCTCTATTATTAGTGTGTGTTATATTTCTCATTGTTTGACAGAAAAACTTGACAAATGTCACTTGAAGAAAACCATGAAGAACTTACACATATCAATAGGAAAACAAAATTCATAGTATGTAATAAAAATAATCGACTAGAATTTCATCCACTAATAGTAACTAATATTTATATAGGGGGAAAAAGATTTACTGATACTGATAATCAGAGAAATATAAATCTAAAACAGATTACGTTTCTGTGCCTCATCACTCTAGCAAGCAACGTATTTAGCCAACTCAATTCCAACAATCACCTGCGTAAGAAACAAGAAGCATGAATTGGTTTAACAACGTAAGAGAAAATATCTAGGAAAGTTGATCAGAGACATCGTCTACCTGCATTGGCCTTCCACAGCTAGATGTTTCTAGAGCTCTTACAAGTACCTGGGATCATGCTTAGTGTTGCTAAATTTAAAACAGCCAAGATGCCTATAGAAGTGCAATAATGAAACCTAACAAGCTGGGAAATATCCTTACAAGAGCAATCTATTCCTTATGGTGTATCTTTGCAAGATTTCTTAGTTTCTTTCCCTACTAGCTGTGAAAAAAAATACACTGGAAAAAACTAACTTAAGGGAAAGGGGTTTAATCCTGACTCATGGCCCAAAATGCAGACCATCATGATGAGGAAGCCAAGGCAGCAGGGTCTTGAAGCAGCTGGTCCCGTTATACCTGCCATCAAGAAACAATGAATGTGCACTGTTAGCTTGGCTCCCTCTTACTATTTACACAGACCAGGATCCCCTGTTCAGGGAATGGTCCTGCCTCACAATCAAAATGGATTGTCCTCAAAATCAAAATGGGATAATGCCCCACCTGCCTACCCAGAGGCTCATCTGCCAGCTGATTCTAGATTTGGTCAAGTTAACGATGCTAAGAACACACGATTTTAAACACGCTATTCCCAATAAAAATTAAGGGGTGTGTGTAGTCAGAAGAAGCTGGCTAGGAGTGGCTAGTGTGTGTAATTCCCCTCCTACTTGTATACATATCGTTCTGCAGAACTTTATATAAATAGCAGTTCTCACTGTTTGCCCTCACTCTAACACCCCCCCTATTCCAATACTGTATACAAGTGTACAAATGCTCTCCCCATAGCTCCTCACACCTTGGTCATACAATGGTATGGTTTTGCACTGTCTGCAAAGCCAGGTCCTTGAAGCAACTTTGATTTTCTACCTATCACACCCTTTTCTTGGAATGTCTCTTCCTCTCCTTTGTTCCCTGCTGGAGTTAAATGACATTATCTTTTAATAATTTTTGACTCCCAACAGACGGTGAGTCATTTCCCCTTCTGACAGTGCAGTTGGCTCAGCTCTGTCTTCCTGATTTCTTCAAACCACACAAAACTTACTCATGTGGCCCCTGATGTCTTCTGTACTAAGAGTCCAGAGATGGTAACTCTAACTTTTTGCTTCTATTCTGGCAAATAGTAAGGGCTTGTCAAATTACTTTTTTTTTCTTTAATAAAAGAGAGTCTTGATATGTGGCTCAGGCTGGTCTCATACTCATGATCCTAGACTCGGACCCTGCAGTACTAAGAACCCCAAGAACTGTGCCACCATGCCCAGCTTCAAATTATTTAATCTTATGAAGAAATATGAAAATGCAAAACGTATTTGAGTGCTTGAAGCATATTATGAAACTCTTGTTGCACAGTGATATGAAATCATCCATAATTGCTATGAAAAGATTAGGAAACACATAAGGCATTATGCTTAGGATACTGAAAAGATGATCACACGAAAAATCAAATGTCAGAGACCTGAAATCTTTGCCCACGAACAATGAGTAATTTAAAAGATAAATGATAATTTTCTTACTCAAAAGATAGCTACCTTGAAAAGGTCGGAGTTTTGGAACATTCCAGCACACAATTATCTTTTAAATGACAGCTCCAGAATATTTTTAATAAAGACTCAGCCTTTTTGAGGACGGGAGACAGCAAAATTAAAAACACGCAAAGAAAGAAGTGTTCCTGAGGAGCATGACAATGTTATCATTTACTGCCTGGGGGTACCTCAAACCCATCTGGATTACAGACCATAATTTTTCCAATTCCCAAAAGCCAGCCATCATCACTGACAAAAGAGAGATAATACACATGTGCAGTAATAAGGCTGGTGGCCAGCTCATCATAAATAATCCATCAATTTCATTATGTAGAAAGTTGAAAAACTCTCTTATAATATGGAAATAGAAAGTGCTAGTGGCTTCCACAATCTTATATTTAAACTGTGCTATGAATTAAAATATCAAACACATTTAATTTTAAAGTTTATTTAAAAAACAAATCGTGGGAAGGATGTTGGGAAGGACCCCTCATCACTGGTGAGGGGATGTAAGCCAGTGGCCCAACTGTGAAAATCAGTATAAAGTTACATAGAAAAACCAAAAGCAGAACTACTGTATGCTATTTGGCTATTCCACTCTACATATCTACTGGAGAAAATCCTAGGGTGCATGCCATAGAGATGCTGAATACTGATGTTTATTGTTACATAACTCTTCATAATAGCCAAGACATGCTACTAGTCTAGAGTAAACAGGTGAGTGAATAGAGAAAATAATATATAAACATATTACATACATACTTATATGTACATGTAGATACACATATACAGAATGGAGTTTTATATACCTAAAGGGGAGAATTAAATTTTATCACTTTCATGGAAATGGGGAAACTAGAAACCATCAGAGAGGGTAATATAGGCGAAATACATGCTAATAACGTATCAAAATACCCATTATTTTGCATGCTAATTTAAAAAACAAAAAATTAAGAATCAAAAGACTCTCGTTATAAGTAACTTAAAAGCAAATTTAAAACCTGAAGATTTGCTATAGTGAAGAATTTTCACTTTACTATGCATTTATTGTCGCAATTAGGATGTGGGAAAGTCCCCCGCTACTTCCATTAGAGCTGAATTTTAACAACTCTTTTCATAGGAAACTATTAATGTGATATGTTTGATTCAGAACAACAAGCTTTGCAAATTAATATAATTTTAACCAAAGATAAACCATGAGTTGTAAAACATAAAAAAAAAAAACACTTGACTGTACCCCCATCATTTTGCCAACATATTGTTCATGTGGACCATACCCTTCTGTGCCGAATGGTACTGAGAAGCCATAAATAAGGACTATTGGTCTCTGCTGACTGTCTTGATGTATTTTCCAGTTGTGTCTCTGTATCATAGTAGGCAATTGCTATAAATCAGAATTCAGGGACAGGCTGTGGTTCATAGCATGAGCTGTGCATCTGTGGGATCCTGCAGTGTAGCAAAAGCCTCGTAAAATGAACCTTAGTTGTTCTTTAGAGTTTCGGCCCAATGTGCCCTCAGAATGGCATCTGTACTTCTAACATTTTTATAGCCTCTCTGTGAAAGACAACACTAGCTAGAGGGAACCAGATTTATTTTGTTTTCGATAGAAGCCATGAAAACAGGTTCACCAAAATTCACAGACAATGTCTGGAAAGCTGACTAGGAATGAGTTTTAAATATTTTTCACCGTCTTGTCAAAATGGCTGTTAGGGAGTGTACCCGGAGATATTTTTCTCTTTTTCTTTCTGTGTTTATCTGCTTCCCTTAGTTTTGCCATCTGAGAATTGTAAACAGCTAATCAGTTTGAACTGCCAATCTGAGCTACAGGATTAGTCAGTAACATTTGTTCTAGAATGTCCATAACAGCTGCGGCTATGAGCAATTGATGTGACTCCTCACATACTCAAAGCCTCCTAAAGGTGCTCTAGGATGACTCTTTGAGATGTGGCAAGTAAAACAATCTGGCCCACTTTGGCACCAGTGGTGTACTGACACTAGCAAAATGAGAGACTGGCTCCCCTGTGGACCACTGAGTGCCTTCATTCCATAACTCTTTCCAGAGCTGATTGATTCCCCCACGGACCACTGAGTGCCGCCATTCCGAAACTCTTTCCAGGGCTATAAACAGCATCCTGAGCTTTGTGTGCCACAGACAAATTAAAAGAATGTCCTAGGGGCTGAGCAAATAAGACATAATGAACCTTTCCTCAGTGTTATACAACTTTCAGTTGCCTGATAAACTGTGTCTTGTACATTAAGACACATATATGTATATATTATATTTTGAAGTGTGAAATGTGCTGAAATCCTGACACATCATGACTTACTTGTAATTAATATGTGTTAGAGTCACTGATTCCTTCTCATAAAAAATTATTTTGGTTGAGGGACAAAAGGGAAAATCAGACTGTTTATTTTCATGCAGAAATACTAATGTCTTCTCTAGTCAAAAAAATATAGATGGTGGACATTTCTAACATCGTGCGTGCACACGTGTGTGTGTGTGTGTGTGTGTGTGTGTGTGTGTGTGATCATGCACACGCCATACCATGCTTGTGGGGTGAGGACAACCTTCAGTATCTGATTCTCTTCTTCCACCATATGAGTCCCAAGGATTCGTCATCAGGCTTGGCCGCAAATGCATTTAACTTGAGATATGCTATCGCATTGGTTCCATGGACATTTAACAGTTAAATTAATGTTTAACTGAGTCAGACCCACTCTATTTAGACTACTTCAGGTATGTTTTAACATGCTGAGGTATAAAACACTAATAAAACTTTACATGATCAGATAATAATGTAAAAATTATTCTAAGATGGTGCCAACTTTGTATGAAAATCTTAGAGTGTGTTTTTTTTTCCTCTCTCTCTGTTATAGAAGGATCTACATCATCAATTGAGTAAAATACATGTTTTATTAGATTTATTTGAGAAATGTATTTTACTTTTTCTGGATATGTACATTAATATCAAACATTCCTATATACTTATATTTTATTATATATTTTTATAATTTATTATAATTTTATTATTTATAATTCTTGTTTCTCATTTTAAAAGATGGATAAGTGATTTTTCATACATTTCCCACTAATCACAATTAAAAATTCTTGATATATGCATAACAAACAGAAAGAATACTAAGGGGGTGAATGAGAAGATTTATAAGGTAAAGGGCTTGTAGTCATACTTGACGTACAGAATTCAATACCCAGAAGCCACATTGTGTAGAAAAAACAGTCTCCTCTGAACACACACAGAGAACACAAATGTACAAAACTAATTTCTTAAAAAGACTGAAAGATGAAATTGGCAGATTAGTGAAGAAAATTGAAATTTGATGCTAAACACATGATGAATTTTCTGGGGTTGCCTTTTGCCTCATATATTCCATATTTGACCTGGAAACGCTAACAACCCAGAGACATCACTGGAAAGAGTCAGGGGTGAAAAAAGTATACCATCAAAGAGCCTTCTCTTTCTAGCCAAAGAATCAAGAAACAGACAAGCAAGCAAAAAAGAAACTTAAAACAAAAATGAACAAAACCACTTTACTGCACACAAAATATAAAAGAAACCTACCTCAAGGTATAGGTTCCCTCCACCCAGTGGCGACAAGGCAGTCTCTCCCCCTGTACTATCATGGTGTAAAAAGAGGCCTGGAGGCCTAGGATAAGGTCAAGACTCTATCATTTAGCACCAGTGATATCAGGCCTGCCTAACTCTTCCCCAGTAACAAAATATCCCTGCCCTGCCTAACTCTTCCCCAGTAACAAAATATCCTTGCCTATCCAGCCTGTGCAGTGTCAGAGACATCCCATAAGGAGCCAGAACCTCCATACTGTCTAGTAACAAGGAAGGGACTCTTCCCCATCTCATCTCAAATCTCGTTTGAAGAGACAAGAAATCTCTGGACCACTGACAGTGACAACATGGAGACCATGCCCTCCCTGAGCCTAAGGAAGTGAAGTGGAAAAGATGCAGAGGGGCTAAAATTGTTTGAAGTTTCAACTGCCTCAAAAACCCTTTTCAAAACAGGTACAAACATATTTTAAATAAATTTATAACTAGCGTGGGCATTGAAAAGGGGAATATCAAGAAATAATTGAATTTTAGAGAACTGTAAAAGAGAAATAAGCAAAAGTTCATGGAATAAGTCTAACTGTAGAATGGGAGTGAGTCTGGACAGAAGATGGGGTCAATGAGCTTGAAAGATAAGAGATCTTTCATTCTGAAGAGTAGAGAGGAAGTACACAGGGATGTACGGAAGAACAGACCTCAGGGACCCTGGGACTCCAAAAACAGCTAACATTTGTGTCATCGGGGACAAGGGATGAGAAAAGGTTGGTGGCTGCGATGAAATAAGTCATGACTAAGAAGTTTCCAATTTAAATCCTGTAAACTCTTTGCTCTTACGTGACAAATAACTGATTGGACCTGACTGAGGCAGTTTGATTGGTTTGTGTTAGTGTTTATATCAGCCCCGGTTAGTCAGAAAGTCCATGATAGTTGTTCTCATGACTTATAATGACTCAAGATGGTTTATATTTATAAGAAAAGAAAACATTGTTGACAACAGTATTCTAACAGACATCTGAATAGATTCTGAGGTAAGAAACAGATGTTTTTGAATAGTTTTCTAGTCTACCAGCTATTTGTTAGATGCTGTGGTACCTCACTGAAGGGTTATTAAAAAGAGAATAAGCCACTAATAATAATACAAATGTTCAAAAGAGAGTCCTTCTCATACATTCATATTTGCCAAATAATATTTTTATTTTATATATATGGGTGTTTTGCCTGCATCTGTGTCTATACACCATGTTCATGCCTGGTGCCTACAGAGGCCAGAAGAGGGCATTGAATTCCCTAGGCTTGGGTGTAACAGACAACTGTGAGCTGTCATGTGGGTGTCGGGAATCAAATCTGGGTCCTCTGGAAGAGTAGCAAGTACTCTTTAACTTCTGAGCCATCTCTCCAGCCTCCAGATAGGCTTTTAAATACTTAAGACTTCTTCTTTTAATTCTTAAAACAACTCTCTATGATACACAATACCAAATACTCTATTATTATTGCATTTTGTAAATGAATAAAGTGAAGGCAAGGATTAAAAATCTTGCCCATAATCATGTATTGGCAATCATTACTTCAGAAAATTACACTGTGCCTTGAAAGAATAAATGTGGGGCATTGAAGACCAGTTTAAAGTAACACTTCACTTGTAAAGACATAAGAAAACTAATATATAAATGTTAGCAAATAACAGAAATACTGTTGCAAGTGTTTTATACCAAGCTAATTGAAAACCTGCTTGCAGATGTGATAGCCTAGTAGTGTCAGCTACTGGAGGACAAAGTAGCAATGAGATAATAGCTTTCCTACAGGCAGATCTTTGCCTGGTAAAGGGCATTAGAAGGTCAGATTGTAACAAAGAGCAAAGGAGCTCCCACAAACAACTCTTGGTCATTTCTAGAATGATGGAAGAAAGTGACAGGACCTCTCTTTTGGTGGAATCTCCACTAGTGATTGTTACAGTCACTTTATGTATTCTTGCATCATTCTGGTACATGTAAAAAAATCTCCAGGAGTTTTCACATTCAGAAGCTTTCAGAGCACTGCAGGGATGTTCTTGATAATGGCTGACTGACTATTTTCCAGACAGTAGTGGTTCCCAAGCTTTGGGGGGTTCAGAATATTCATGACTTCATAATCCTCTGCACAGAATTTTTTTAATCCTCTCGTCCATAGTAATATACACATGAATAACAGAAATGGAATATGCATCACATCTCTAACATACAGCTTCCTTCAATTAGGATAATTTTCAAGGAGGAACTTCAGTTAAATGATGATATGGCATGGTTAAATGTAAAATATCTCCTTAATGCTAAGAGAAAAACTGGAGCATTTCCCAAGATGCTGTCATATCGCAGTGTCAGAGGTTGCTTCATTTTCTGTGTAAGATCAGCAGCATGTATACTAGATTTATTGAACTAGAGAACTATTTTCCAAGAAAAAAGGCAGCAAGAATAAGTCTACAGAACAAACGAACTATAATAAGGTTTGCTAAATTAAAATGCACTGCATCACTTTGAGTCCTGTGTTATGATTACACAAAAATTGTTTTGTCCATGCACAAAGTGGAAATTACTGACAGTAATATTGACTTATCAACAATGGGTAATTTGGGTAAGTTATCTCTCTATTACAGAAGCATTTATGGAGCATTTTATCCATGTGCTCAGAAGCTTCATTGCAAGAAAACTGAAGTGATTTAAGAAAAAATTATTAATGTGGCAATCTCTGTGGAAAATAATACGTGTATAAAGTACCACTCAAATGTAAGTGAAGAGGATTGCATTCAGTTGAGTTGCAAAGAAAACCACAATGAATACAGGACAATTGATAGATATCTTAAAGAAGTCTACTAATTAAGCAAATTATAGACGAGAATGCTTTTGTCAGATATGACAATATGAAAAAAAGAAATGACATAAAGGTGCTAATATCTTTGAATTGTTCTTATAATTCCAAAAAGCAATCTAATGGATGTGGAGAGCTTCTGGGGCATGGAAGAGAATGGAGATAAAAATAGTCATGTAGATTTGGGCAAGTAGTGAATGGAACTTGGGATGTGCAATGTGAAATTAGTCCTTGCCATGGTTGTTAGAAAGGTCATGCAGAACAATATAGAGCAAGAGACTCACTACTGCAATCTCTCAATCACATCTGAATCATCACAGGGTTTTTGAAACCCGTGAGTTAAGAAGGGTTCAGAGTACCACCATGTGATAAAATAATACCTGTCTCGGAGGTGTTAGAATCGAGTGAGTAGATGCATACGAAGAGCTTAGGCAGTTAGAGGCTCTAAGGCAGAAGAGATTAATGTTAGATGTCATTTTACCAGTGTCCCCAATCTAAGGAAAAACAAATCTGGCTCCAGTTTTCTTTGTACTGTTTCTTCCAATGAATTTCTCTTCCCCTGTCTGCATCTCCCACTAGACTGTACACATTGTTAGGACAAACAGTTCTTTCCTCTGAACACCCAATAGTTTTTGAAAAATAAACCATTTAAGTTTATTTCATAATTCTTCTCTGAATTATTAATAGATGGTTGGTAAATTAAGTGGTAGATGGATGGGTGGATACTCACTCACTGAAGCATATATTATGTGAAGAGTTGCAGCAAACATGAAATAATTGGTGATGAAAAAATGTTTATTCTTCTCAATACTCAATATAGACTGTGAAATAGACACAGACAATAAAATGCATGTTAGAAAGTATGGAAACAAGTTAGAAACCTATTTAGAGACAATTACAGTAACATAAAGTATAGGAAACAAGGGCAGTTAGCTAGGCTTAATAAACGCCAGCTTTATTCATCTGTTTGGTCATCAATAAACATGAACTCAGTGCCTACAATGAACTAGATATGCGTTAGAAATAAAATATAGAAAAGTATTTTGAACTCGACCTCTAGAAACAAGATAAAATTGATATTTTTAAATGTCCAGGAAGGTATTTATTTCTGATGATTCCTAAAGACAAAAACAAAACAAAACAAAACAAACAAAAAAAAAACACCCTGATGTCTCACTGGTTCTCAATAGGCCACATTGGTGAGAAATTTCACCTGAGCACCTGTTAACCTTGTAGGTGCAGATCTGAGGCAACCTTAAGTACTGATAAAGTGGCTGGATTCACTGACTGTGCAGCTAAGTGTTATAATGAGGTTTTTTTGGCTTTGTGTGGCTAGAGGATTAGACTTATTTTGGACTTGTTAGTAATTTGTAGTTGTTTGGGCCCCAGAAATGACTTCAATGTTTATATTAGTGATATGTTGTTTGGATTATGGCTTAGGCATATTGTTAGTTAGGGTTTTTTATTTTAATTTAACTTATTTTTATTAATTTGTCTTGCCACATGGCCTGTGGCTCACTTGTGTTTTTTATATGATTTTTGGGGGCGGCTGGCTCGATCTGTCTCTGACTCTTTTTATTTTTTTGTTTATTTTTTATGGTGTTTGTTATGGGCTACAATAGACTTTATTTAAAGATTGATGTTTACAGTATATTGAAAGACAAAAACCTATTTACAACAGCTAAGGGTCTTGCTACTACTACATTTGAACATTAAAAGCTGAGATGACATCAGAAGGATGGGAAATGTGGACATATTTTAGTTCCTGCCTTATGCCTTATAAGATATGGTTTTTATCTCTCAGAGGACCTGTAGGACCTCAAATAAGCCATAGGAATCAAATTTGTTCAAGGCAGGAAGGCAAAGTTTGAGCAAAGGTAATAAAATAGAAATTTAATCTTAGGTCACATAAGGTTTTCTTTTTCCTCTAAATAAAGAAGCAAACAGTTATCTCTCTTCAAAAGACTTAAGAATTGCTTTCATAATATAAAACAATTAATTGATAAGCTTGAGATTTATTATATGTTAGAACAAAATATACTGTCTTCATAAACATATGGCTAGAAAGAAATGTAATATAGGCATATGATAATAGTTCATTGGCAACAAAATAGCATATTTTAATTTTATAATATTATTTTAATTTCAGAAAATCCACCATCAAACAGCATTTATAGACTTAGTCTAGAATGTATTTTAAAATGTTTAACTGTAAACAAATTGTTTAATCAAATTATGGTCACAACAAAAGATCTTATCTTTTCATTAACCTAAAAATAGTTAAAAGTATTTGCATAAATGTACTGGAAACACAATAAAATAGTCACATATATCTTATATTCACACAAATATGCATATTAAAATATTTTCAAATATTTGCATAAATATAATTTTTAACAATGCTCAAAGTTGTTTCCCAGCCTCTCAAAATTCTCACAAGAATGTCTAGACAAGATATAGCCACATTTTCCAACAAGAATACTAGGCACTAGATTATTTCTAAGCTACAAAAGCACTTACTTTTATTTCCATAGCTCTTATTCAGAACTAACACGTCAGACGTGCTTCTCTTGTTCTATAATATTCTCTAGATTTACACAGTGCTCCAAACAAAACAACTATCACTAATTACTAATCAAATAATCCAAATTTAATTTAACTATACTTTATAATTCAGACTACAAATATAGTCTAGTCAGTAAAGCACTAGTACACAAAGCCCTGGGATCTAACTCCAGCACTAAAGAAACAGGGCAAAGCAATACATGCCTATACATAGTAGTACAGCCACTAGAAAGTAGAGGCAGTACCATCAGAAGTTCAAAGTCAGTTGGCTGCATATATACTACAGTTTGGAATACAGAAGACACTATATCAAAAAGAACAACAAATATGGCTTCTGAGAGGAATGTTATATACATGTAAGGTTGCCAAATAAAACCTAGCATCAGGCATGGGAGATCTCTTTTTGAGTTGTTAATTGGGGGATCTGGGATACCCCAAAGCAATGCAGACTATTTCCATTTCTCTTGAGTGCTCACTGTGGGGACATGTTTTAAATATAATAAAAACGGTTGGAGCTATCAGAAGGATCTACCCACAGTCAGTCTAGGAGGATTAGACAGTGGTAACTCACACCTTTAATCCCAGCACAGAGAATATCGGGAGTGGTGACCTATGCCCTTAATCCTATCAAATCTAAGTCTGAGGTCATCTTAGTTTAGAAAAGGAGTTCCAGGTTCCCAGTCAGGCAGTGGTGGTGCCACGCCTTAACTGAGCAAAGAAAGTATTTAAGGCAGGCATAGAAAGACAGAGCAGGAAGAAGAAGCCAAAAGGAGCGAGGCTGAGGAAGCTGGTAGACAGCTGGGTGAGATCTGACTGTGGTGTTTACTCTCTGATATGTCCATCTTTCCCAGAGATCTGGCCCTGAGTTTCCTTCATTGGTACAACAGCCCACCATTGTGGTGATATATTATATATTTAATAAAAATAGTCTGGAATATCAGAGGCTAGAGCCACCCACAGAGTCAAGCTGTGAAGTCATGAAGGTCAGGGAATAATGACTCACACCTCTAATTCCATCACTTGAGATGCAGAGATCCGTCTGGATCATTGTGAGTTCAAGGCCTAACAGAGCCAGGTGGTGGTGGCATCAGCCTTAATCCTAGCTCTAGGAAAGCTGAAACAGGAAGTGAGATAACTGAGTGGAAACAGAGGAGGTAGGAGGAGTTCAGCTTCACCTCACACTGCACTTCCACTTCTTCTTCTCCTCCTCCTCCTCCTTCTTCTCTGAGGTTTGGGGTCAGAGGATTCTTGGAGGTAGGACCTAACCTTTTCAGCCTGAAGAGTGACTAGGTGAAAAGTAGCTTTGGCTTGTTTCTCTGTCTCTCTGATATTTCAGCTTTCCCCCAATATCTGGCTTGGGATCTTATTAATAATACCAAGTAGAATTTGTGCAATACACTGTAACTTGATTGAGATCTGATTTTTTAAAAACACCACACACTTTGGTCATAAGATTTAAAGAAATCAGGTGAGCACTGACCCAGGGTCTCCATCCTTGTTGGTTAGCTCTCAAAGTACCAGAAATTCTGTATAGACTGCTGGAGATAAAAAGCTACTAATAATCCCATCCAGCTATCAACTTTGTGAGATATAATAATGACTGCCCAGGAAAAGACACATAAGGATGAGCTCAAGGCATGAATGTTAAATTGATAATCAATCATTATGTGATTGGATTAAAAGACTGCTCTACAAGAGGAAACTCATGCCTGGTGCTATATATCTGGCCAAGAACCCATGGCTGGGAAGCTCCTAGACCCTAGGGGTGATCCTACTACTGTCATTTTGTTTAAAAGACACAGTACAGGCTTCTTTCTGAATAGGTATCTCTGTAGCCATGAGTTAGTGTAGCTCTTAACCCTCATTGGAGACGCGTATTTGTGTAGTAAACAGCTGTTGATATCGAGACTCACAACTGGTTAAAGTTTAAAGAACAAGTGTCTGTTGAGTGCTCAGCTATGAGCAAAACATCTGTATAACACATCTCTCCACAAAACTCAGTGATTGTAATGGGGGAGAAGGCAGAAAGTTGATAAGAGCCAGAGGTTGGAGTAGTAGACTGGGGCAAACAGTGTCTTCTGCACATTATAGGATCATGGCACTCATGCCTACATGCAGTTGGGATCGTGTGCACAAGATCAAGACAGTTAACTTTCCAGCATGGATGGGGGGTAACACATGAGCCCTTCCCCCTACTTGAGAAGCTATTGACACTTGATGGCGTCTTGGGATAGGATGGTCAGCTTTCTTTAGGGTGTGGCCCCTGGCAGATTGATTTTGCTCCAGTGGATGGCCCCACACGCATCCAAACATGGCTCACATTAATTGTAACTCAACTGGATATATTTTTTTAAAAAAAAAAGACATCATGAAATTGAGAGTGGAAGATGGGATCTTGGAGGAGTTGGAAGAGAGAGTTTGTGGTGAGTATGATCCATATACTTGGTGTGCACATATGACACCCTCAAAGAGTACATTTTTGATACTATATCTAAAAGAAAGAAAAAGAAATCAGATCCACTTTGGCAGGGTTCAAATATCAAGCAATAAAATCATGAAATAGTCCTAAAACACAATTAGAGACTCGAGAACAGACACATTCACAGTTACAGACAATCTGTTAATATTTAATAAGTTTTTATCTGGATATTTTTTCTTATATGTGCATGTTTGCATGTACTTGTTCATGTGTATACAGGTACATGTGAGAGGAATATATGTGGACATGTGTGCTTATTTGTAAATGCTAAAAGATATTCTCAGGTGTCATTCCCAGGAAGCTTCTTTCTCTTTTCTCTTTTATTCTTTCCTGAGACTCCATCTCTCATTGACCTAGGGCAAGTACCCAGATTGGCCCCACTAGGGGTAGGATTACAAATGTTGGACATTATCATTGGCTTTTAAAATGATTTCTAGGATCAAACTCAGGTCATCAGTCATGAGAGGCAAGCATTTTTCCAACTGAACTATCTCCAGAGCCCCTTTAACAAATATTTCATTTTAACTGAATAGAGCATTTTATATGCTTTGTTAGTTACCCATAGCAGAGAAAACGAAGCCTTCTAAAGCTCTGGCTTTAGCCAACACACTATAATCAATCTCAGTTCTTTCAATTCTGTTACATCGCAGGGGAGATCAGTATTTTCAGAAGTTGGTGATAGAGAAATAAAGTAAGATAGACTTGACGAGGCAAGCAAAATAAATATAACTATGATTGTACAAAATTCAAAATTGTGAATAAAACCATCAATAAGCCATGTTCTAACTATTATGGCATATGATAATAAGAGCCATTGTTCTATAGCAGGGAAATGTTGCTACTAAAAATTCATTATGTTGATAGAGAAAGTGGATATAAATATCAAACAGACCTAAAAGGCTATACCATAGCATAGAAGAGTTAAAAATGGCTTTTTACAATTTTTATTTTTTTAATTTGTGTGTATGCATGTATTTATGCCGTGTGTGTGTGTGTGTGTGTGTGTGTGTGTGTGTGTGTGAGTCCATGGAGTGTCAGATCTGTGGACATGGAGTTAGAGTCAATCATGAACCACCCAACATGGGTGCTGGGACACAAGCCCGGGTCCTCTGGAAGAGCAGCCATTGCTCTTAACAATGAAATAGTCATTTTTGAAGTAGACTTGTTTTCTTTTTAATTGGCAAACAAATTTTACTCAAAATTTAAATCTCAGTAATAACAAACTATCAAAAGCTTCTTATAATAGAAAAAACCAAGTTTTCCTTAATTTTTCATGAAGATACAAAATTATCATACCATAAAACATGTTGACAACTCTCATGTGTCTACATTTGAATTATTTTATACAGACTATCCAATTAAATGTTAAACTAATCAAATGGCAACTTCCTAATGTTCATTACAACATCTGGATTGCTTACTCTTCAAATCAACAGATTATCAAGGAATGCTAAGTAAGTCAACCATTTGCTTAAACATGGGTAGAAAGACAAACCATGCTTAGGCAATATGCTCCAAAACAACATATTGTTTTGCAGTTCTGCTCAATTTCTGTAGATGTTAAAAAAAAAAAGTCTTCCTTGAAAGTATCATTTTGGAAAGTAACAAATTAGAAAAAAACAAAACTGCATTACTTACAGCTCCCAAGTAGAGGAGACTTAAGAGGCAAATAATGACAGTACTTTAAAAATGGTTTTTTGATTCCAAAGTGCTGAAGATATACATATTCAAGAAAAACTTCAGGCTGGTACCGAAGCAAGCAGAGAAAACAGTAAAGCTTAAAAGGCTCTCATCACACTACATCTGCCTTAGCCAGTACCTTGCAGGGAAATGAACACAACAGTTGTACTTTCACGAAAACACAATTCCTCATCAATCCAGACTACCAACCAATCTAATGTGTTTCCTAAATTTCCTGCATTCTGTGTGTCCAGCACAGAGCAGGACATTCCAGTTCCCATGCCAGTTGACCTGGATGTACAGCAAGTACCAATGATCCCTCTACATCAAAATTCTTGGTGTTGTCAAGATACATATTTCAGTCTCTTAAATGTAGTTGTATGTTCATTAGGGCACGTTTGGTCACTTTCACACTTGCAGGAATCAGTGTGATTTACTTTGGCTCGTGAAGGTAGATATATTATCTCTTAGTATTAGTGATTTCACAGCTCTTTTTGTTAAAACTTGACCCCCAAATTTGTGTACTGTAAACCCAAAGTACTGTGGAGCATACTGGCCAGCATGCAGTTTCCCTAACATGGCTTTTCATGGAAATGAGTCAAGTCTGAACATGATTCTCTTTTCCTTTAGCAGGGGGGTAAGAGTGGCTAGGGCAACAAGGAAGCCAGAAATTTCCTGTCTAAAGTAAGAATGTGCCTCAAGATCCATTGTTCGACATTATTCGCTTTTTAGAATAGAAATGTCATTTCACCAGATCCGAGAAAAGTCAAGCAGTGCTTGTTGGTGGTTAATGCCAGTTAGATATGTTGAGTAAAGTTGACAGCATTTCCACCCTGCTGCTTTAGGGCCAGGAGTGTCACAAGCCCTGGTTTAGTAAATGTGGCATCAAGCTGCAGTTTTCACAATCTGGGCTTCTAGCCACTGCTTTGGAAATCAGAAAATAGGGATTTTCAGTTAGATATTTTTAAAGTAGATATCTCAACTGAGAATTGTCTTTCCTGGAAACGGCTCTGAAGAAATAAACTCTCAAGTATTCATCTTTTCATGGACGCGATGGTCTCTGTCAAGCTTGATGACATCTACTTCCAGGATTAACGATGAGACAGAGGAAATACAGACTTCTCATTGGTCAGGCCAGGCCCAGGTCCATCTGGCTAGGAGGCTGGCACTGAGTCATCTGCCAGTAAAGAGTTTTGAATGAGTGAGTGAGGACCTGATGAACAAATATGAACAATATGTTGACCAGCTAAGATTCGTGATTAAAAACTCTGGAGATGAGGGACTTTCAATAACACAGCATCTAGCCAACAGCATGTCCCATTGTTTTCTTTCCAATTTAAAGTATTCATTAAAAAGTTTCATCACTCAGCACTTCAAGCAGACAGAGTTAAAGATGCTGAAAAGTAAGATGCTTCAGAGAATTAGAATGTTTAGGGTATCTACAAATTAAGAAATTACCAGGTTAAATTTTTAAGTTGCCTATAGGTTATATAAATGTAGATGTGAATTGATCACCAATGGGAAATAGATCTTTAAGAGATGATGTTAGAAATGAGGAGGAAGTGATAGAGGCCACAGTTATATCTGAATAGGCTGAATTAGAATGCTGTTTCTGAGCACAGACCTATTTACATCTGATGCTGAGTCCTCACTTGGGAGATCTTCTCAGTAATTAGTTTCTCTTCATTTAAGTTCCTAACCCAGAACCGAGTGTGCCCATTTTGCTCACATTTTTTTATTCTACAGATGATGAATCATAAATCTACTTTAAAATAATGCTTTGGTGTACATATAATTTTACCATTTATTAAAAATTTTAAAGTTTTTACATGATGATGAAATGGGTGTGATCGTTTATTTTTACACAAAGATTTAAATCTTGACTGGATATTCAATATTGTGGAACACAATGCTATTTTTGCTATTTCTCCATTTTTTTTCATCATTATTTTCTTTGCTTTTTAAATTTTTTTTTCTTGCACTATGGTCTGATCACCGTTTCTCCTCCCCAACCCTCCCCATTCCCTCAGTCTTCAAGCTCTGTGTCTACTTTATCTCTTAAGGAAAATAAAATAGGTGAACTAAAACAAACAAATTCAAGCAAAAACAAACAAAAAATGAAGGAAAATACAAGAAATACATACACATGTAGACACATACAAAGCATACAGAAACATGACGCCATACACCATAAAATATAGCAAAAGGCCAGCAAGATGGGGGGAAAGCCCAAATTAAGAATTATAAGAAAATAATTACAAAATATTGAGTTCATTTTTCTGTTGGTCATGTACTGGTGGGCATGAGGCCTACCCCTATGTGTGGTTTGTATATCCAATGAGACCCCTTTGAAGAAGGCTTCCTTTTCCCTCTGCATGTGGTTGACAATTTGAGATAGTTTCTGAGTGAGGGATGGGGGTTTATGCCTATGTCCACTCTCAGCACTGTAACCACATCTGACTTGGAACTGTGCAGGCCCTGTGCATGCTACCATAGTCTCTAAATTCATATGAATGGCGGTCCTGTTGTATCTGGAAGGCACCATTTCCTTGGTGTCTTTTATCCCCACTAGCTTATTCTATCTTTCCACTTCCTCTTCTGCACAGATCTCTGAGTCTTGAGGAGGGAGTTTGATGAAGGTATACCATCTAATACTGAGTTATCAAGGTCTCTCACTCTCCACACATTGTCCAGTTATGAGTCTTTGTTTCTATCTACTGCAGGAGAATGCTTCCTTGTTGATGGCTCAGCAAGGCACTGATCTATGGGCATAGCATAATGTCACTAGGAGTCATTTTATGTTGCTTTATCCGAGCAATAGTATTTGGTTTTTCTTTATGCTCTTAACCTATCTAGTCAGGGGTTCTTAGCTACCCAAACAGTGTCAACTATGGGTTCTGTTTCATGGAGTGGACCTTAAATTTTATCAGATAGTGGTAGGTTACTCACACAACATCACTATTTCACCAGCATATCATGCAGACCAGTCAATATTGTGTGTGTGTGTATGTGTGTGTATTTGTGTATGTGTGTGTTTATATGTGTGTGAGTGTGTGTATGTATATGTGTGTGCATTTCCATATAAATCTGAAAATTGTCCTTTCAAGATCTATAAAGAGTTGTGTTAGAATTTTGATAGTGATTGCATTGAATCATAGATTGCTTTTGGTAGGATAGACATTTTACAATTTGGATCCTACCAACCCATGAGTATGGGAGATCTTTCTGTATTCCAACATTTTTTCAATGTCTTAAATGTTTTATTGTATGTCTTTCGCTTGCTTGCTTAGAGTTATCTTAAGATATTTTAAATTTTTGAGGCTGTTATAAAAGGTAACAGTTTCCTATTTCTCGGTCCATTTTTCATTTATATATAGGAGGGCTTCTGATCTTTGTGTGCTAATTTTATATCCTGTAACTTTCCAAAAAGTATTTGTCAGCTGTAGAAAGTTTTCTAGTGGAGTTTTTAAGTTATTTTTGTATACCGTATCATTTGCAAATAAAGACACTGACTTTTTTTTCTAATTTGTATCCCATTGATCCTTTAGTTGTCTTATTGCTCTAAGACTTCAAGCAATATATTGAATAGATATGGAGAGACTGAACATCTTTGTCTCACTTCTGATTTTAGAAGAAATGCTTTGAGTTTCTCTTCATTTGAGTTGATGTTGGCTGGGCTTGCTATATATTGCATTACGTTTTAATCAATATTCCATTGCTGTGAAGACACACCATGACCACAGGAGCTCTTATAATAAAGGAAAGTATATAACTGAGGCTTGCTTACAGTTCAGAGGTTTAGTCCTTCGTCATCACAGTGGGAAGCATGGTGGCACGCAGGGCGATGTGGTGCTGGAGAGGAGCTGAGAGTTCCTTGCCTGGATTGACAGGCAAAAAAGAGCATGCTGCTGGGCCTGGCTTGAGCATTTGAAACCTCAAAGCCAATCCCCAGTGATAACTTCCTCCAACAAGGTCATACCTATCCATCAAGGCCACACCTCCTAATAGTACCACTCCTGATAACCAAGGATTCAAATCTATGAGCCTATGGAGGCCATTCTGATTCAAACTACCTCATTTTGTAAGCCTAATCTCTTCAAGACTTTTGTCATAAAGGGTGTTCAATTTTGTCAAAGAATTTTTTTTTGCATGTAATGGGACAATTATGTCAATTTTATCTTTCCATATGTTTATGTGGTAGGCTACATTTATCAGTTTACATATGTTAAACCACCCCTGTATCTCCAGGATCATCTTTCTGGATAATCTTTTTGATGTGTTCTTGGATTCAATTTTTAAGTATTTTCTTAAAAAAAAATTCATATCTGAACTCAGAAGGGAAGTTGTTTTGTAATTTTCTTTCCTGTGGCTTTCTTTATTTTCTTTCTCTCTTGGGGACCTTGGATAGACAGTATACCTAGGTATTGGCAGAAAACGCAATGTACTGGAATGGGCTGGGTGGGGGCTGAGAGGGCCCACAGGATGGAGGAGGGCTGGGTCTCCACACGGTTCAGCAGAATCCCCTGATAATGGAGATAGAGTATGTGGACAGAGCCCTGCAAGTGGTCTGCTATAGGGCTAGGGATGAGACTTGAGAAACTGTAATGGAGAACCAGAAGGAGCATATGCTTTTATTAAGCACCTTATACACAAGTACACTATAACAAAAAGCCGAAATTCCCTGATGTCACTGGGTTCTCTACCTACTTTTTAATAATATGTACTTTGTCAGAGAACAGTATCAGCCATGAAAAAGATAAATGAAGGGGAGAGATTGGGTATAGTAGAGAAAGAATTGGGATTTTGCATAAGGCTCACTGACAGCGGTTCTGAGATCAGACTCCTAGAAGGTGAGTCTTGTTAACTATGCAGTCAGCCCAAGGATGAATGTCTGGGAGATGGGGATAGATTGTGTAGAGGCCTAATTTGTCTGTTGTCTGTTAACGACATGGAGAGGAAGCAGGGCACTGGACAGGTATGGTAAAAGGAGAGTTTTATGAATAATAGATTAGGAGACAGAGACAGGTAATTGTGGTGGCCTGAAAGAAATTGGTCTCCAAAGGGAGTGGCACTCTGAAGTGTGGCTTTGTTGGAGTGAGTATGACCCTGCTGGAAGGACTATGACCCTGTTGGAGGAAGTGGGTCATTGTAGAGGCGGGCTTTGAGGTTCTATATGTGCTCAAGATACCACCCTGTGTCTCAGGCCACTTCCTGTTGTCTACCCATCAAGATGTAGGACTCTCAGCTCCAGCACATATGCCTGCATGCCACCATGTCACACCATGATGACAATGGACAAAACTTCTGAGAGTGTAAGCTAGCCAATTAAATATTTTTCTTTATAAAAGTTGCCACGGTCATGGTGTCTGTTCACAGCAACAGAAACCCTCACTGAGGGCTGAGTTACCTGTATAATCCTGATGAGCTATTGCATGGACCTCAGCTTTGACTCTAAGCTGTATAAACAGCTGCTTGAGGTTAGCACTTGATCTGAGTTAGGTTCAGAAGTTGTTTAGGCTACTGTAGGCAGAACACCAAAGACCACAGTGCCTGCCGTCACAAATGCAAGTGAGAAGAAAAATATGAATATTTAGGGTGTACTTAAAACCATGACAGTCTGAGATTACTATCAGGCCCACACATGCTTTCCCCTTCTTCTCTCCAGCAAGCATATTTTGTAGGGAATGGGAACAAGCAACCTTTGCAAAATTTAGTCCTGTCTTTCTGGTCAAACGGCCAGCCTTGCCCCAGACTTACAACCTGGTGTTTTCTCCTTACCATCTCCTGCACCTTTTCCTTGTCATCAGTTTCTCTCTGTGCAACAGGGGTCACTTACTCCCCAAAGCATTGAGCCTCACATTCCTTTCTTGGCACTAGACAGGTTAAAGCTTAATTTAGAACAAGCAAGTCATTAGCGGTGTGTAGACTGCTCTCTACAATGTGAAATCTGTTGAAAACACATTAGGAAATGAAAATAAAGCAATTTCCTCTTGGAGTAGTTGGAACAAGAGCGGGCCAAAATTAGAATTCAGCTCTTCTCCTCGCTGTCTTCTGGCTGGCCTCAACAAAGGACTTTGCTCTATATATGCTAAATAGCACAGAAAACATGGAATGGGAAAGCAATGGAAGCTGCTCCTTATTACAGTTTTACAAGCAGAGAAGTTGCTTCACTGACTCCAACAAATGTGACTGGGAAGGGGAAGATATGGGCACTCACAGCATATTATAAATGAAATACCAGTATCTCAAAGTGAGAATAGGATGATGGAGCCAACCTCAATCTCTCTTGATCAACAAGCCATTGGCAACTGTCAGTTTCCCAGAACAGCTCCTCCAATACAATTTCTAGGCTTCATATTTCTGAACCTAAAAGCAGCTTGGTTATTCTTCTCATTGGATATGCTGCTCATGGTTACATATACTGCAAGCTGAGCAGAGTAAACCGGAGAAACATACTTTCTTTTTGATCTGGAAGGTAAAGCCAAGATGAAGAAATTAGCAGGCTTGGGTTCTTCTGAACCCTCTCCCACTGTGTCTTTATAATCTTTCCACATCCTTTGTATTTTGTGTCCAAATATTTCTCCTATTAATTATATCTTAAGTCATCTTGGATTAGAGCCTCCTGTAATGGCTTTGTTTTGACTTAGCTGTTGTATTAATAACCATGTCAATGCAATTTTGCTGTGAAAAATATCAGAAAACCAATTTAAGGGAGGGACTATTTTATTTGTCTTATGCGATTTCAGATGTTTCTGCCATCATCAGATGGTCTCATCATTTTGGAGCCTGTGGTGACACAGTAAAAGGACCTAGTAGACCACAGTTGCTCAGTTTATGACAGATGGGAAGCAGATAACAAGGCAAGAAGAGACCAGGGGTGTGATCCATTCCCAAGGCATGCAACCAGTGACATTATGTCCTCTGACAAAGTCCCACATCCACTCTTCGCAATGATGACATAAAATTGTGAATCTATCATCAAATTAATCCATCGGCTAGATCCGAGCATGTATACCCAATCAACTGGGGACCTCACCTTCAACATTACAAGCCTCTCAGATGGGCATTACATATCCAAACCATACCATCAATATAGACTGTTCATATACAACTTTGAAATTTGATTCTAGACATAACAGGTCACCTAAAGGATGAAAAATTAGATAGTGAGATTATATTTCTCAGAAGGAAGTCATAGCATGATGAACTTCAAATTTCACATGATGAAATGGGGATGGGACATGATAAAGAGACTGAGGTCTTCATTAATTGGATGTACCGGTTCCTGAACTGTGTGGTATGAGCAAACACCATACCATAGTCCAAATCTGTTTTCATCTATTAAACTTCTTGTAGCACTTTTTAAAAAATCTACATTTTTGGTCTCCTGTATAATCACAGAAACGCAAACATTGCAGAAGGTTCATTAGGTAGGAAATATTTATGTTGGAGCTCTTAGTCTCTGTAGTGTTTCTTTCTCCGGTTCGGTGAAGCAAATCAGCATTTCTACTTCACAAAGCTTTTGATGCACAGCATCCTAATTTGCAAATATGAATTTAGCATTAATAAAAAATTAATTAATTCAGCTCATGAAGCTAATTGCTAATTCATCCATGGAAACTTTGCTAGTCTCTGGTGAGCATGCAGCACTGAACTTGCATTACTTTTCAGAAAATGTATAAATGTAATTTAATGTACTAATAATATAGAAAATTAAATAAAACAACAATTTGATTATATACTACACTAAACTAAAATATTCACAGATTGTTATTTCCAGGCTGTATTGTATGACTAGCTGTTTCTTTTAAACAAACCATAAAATTTAACATAAAATTCTGTAGCTGTAGATTTAACGGACTAATTTTTTTAACTCAAATGTCAGAAAACATAAGGGTCTTCTGTTGCTTCATTTTGTAACTAAATATAGATGCTGAATCCAAAAATGTCCATGTTATTTATCATCTCTGAATTCTCGGTCTGCTTTGCCTTCAGTTGTGCAATGCTCTCCTTTTATTCCAGCGTGGGATGGGAAATGGGATCCTGATACGAGAAATATTACAGTAGAATTCTTAGGACTCCATTTACTAAAATTGGAAAGAAAGGCTTTGACAAAGACAGGATAAATGTGGCACAATTTCCATGTTTGTAGGTGGTTGATCACATCAACCAGCATGGAAAATCAAAGAACAGAATCGTGGTCTGTGGTATGGAAAGATGATAAGTTAACTTTGGAGGCATTTAGGAGTAATTTGAGATTCCTGTCAGACATATGAGGATCTTCTTTATCTTCAGAAGCAAAGCTAGTTTCTAGTGACTACAAAAACAATCGAATGAAGCCTTTTTCTTTACAGGATAGTACACAGAGGAAGTTGTAAAGTTAAATAAGCCCACTACAGTTATTCAGTTATTTGGATGCTCAAAAGATCCCTGGACCTCCCTAATGGTATCGAGACTACATCATAAAAGTAATGACTTGAAATATGTGTTAATCTTTGAAAGTAAATGTTTCAAGGGCTTCCTTTTAGATTTGATACATTATAGGATTACCATGCATAATGAGCAAACACATGAGAGTCTTTATTAGATGTGCATGTGTTAGCAGAAACCGAACCCAGGGCCTTATACATGCTCCGCCAATTTTGTACAACTCAGCTACATGCTCCTAGTTCTCCCACTCCAGATAAACAAAGAATAATTTTATAATAGAAATGTGACTATTGTTAATCTTATGTAAAAATTGAATAGAAAATGTTCTCTTTTTCTAACAATCCTAAGGACATTAATATCATCCAAAGGGTCAAATGATGTTAATTAAGCAATAATACACTCTATTACTCTTAGAACTAAGTAATTTAAACTAATTGAAAGGAATAGATGGCACATATCAAATATTTCATTTCCAAAATTGTCTCTGTCATGGAATTATAACAGTTATGATTTATCAAAATAGCTGTAAAGTTTTCATCAAGAAAAACAAAACATACATTGAGTTTTTTGAAATTGCATTATTTGCACTGACTAAAGCTCCCCCTTGACCTTAGGGACATACTCAAACAATGCTATGGTTATATTCCCAAGGACTGTCAACTCACTTCCCAGTTATTGACAGGGGCAGCTGTGACTCCTAAGTAGACAATGTCAGTGTTAATCACATGTGTGTTGTATACATAGCAGACAGTACTGGTGATAATGAGCAGTATTAGTGTAGAAATCTTGACATCACTGTGGCAATTTAAAAAGTGATACTCTAATCATTAATTTCACGGTCTCGCCTTTACACATTTCCTGTGTAACCCACAGATCAACTACTCCCCCAGAACAGCGTTTACCTTACCAATGAAAGGAGACAATTGAAATAAACATTTTTTTTAGATTTAACTTTTTCTATTTATTTTCTTTGTGAAGAATTTAATATTTGAGTACTTACATAATAGTATGTTGATAAAAATATATTCCAAGACAACAATTGATTTAAGATTACATATTTGCCTTGCATAGCATTCATTACATGTGACATTATCGTGAATTTATGGCAAATATTTATGAATATGTAAGCTCACCCACTAACAATGGACTAGTCAAAGAGAACACTTGTCTTTGCAAGGGGTAAATGCCAAGTTCCTTGGTTGAGAGAAATACTAACTACATCGCTTGGCCATTCAGAAGTTAAATACAATAACTAGTCACCAAATGTCAGGAGCTACAGGCTTCTTAGTCACACTATTAAATTTTTTCTGAAAATTATTTATCTGTTCTTTAAGTTCTTTGTGAATGTATGCAATGTGTTTCTATCATACCCACTTCCCACTCCGTCCCCCAAATGCATGATTCTTAAAGGGCAAAAGTCTATACTTCCATGACTCCTCTTTACTATTTTTACTTCTGACCTCTTAAATAAAATATAACAAAACTAAGACACAAAAAAGAATTAAGGTCATTGATAAGAAACCTTGTCACTCTCTTTATGGGTTTTCATTACTGAGGGGCTATCAGACACTTGGCAAAAGATTAACTTCCTTTTTAGTACATTACTGAAAAATTGGAAGAAAAAACCACCTCAAATATAATGAAATGTTTTTATCAGACTTAACACAGTAGTGCTAATTCAATAAAGTCAAAAAATGATAAGTACAAACAGTTTCTTATCTTATACTTAGGAAGAGCCAGAACCTTTTTCAATATTTTATTTTTTTAACTCTCATATATTCCAGAACATCAAGGGAAAAATAATGGCCCAGAGAGGTCCAATTATGTCCCCATGAGCACACCAACTAGGGCAGGACTAGAATTTGGTTCCAAACAATTTGGCTTCAGAACAGGACTCTTGGCTATAATGAAAATGTTGAGGGCATTAATTGACAAGTAGACTCCAGAGGATATAGAAAACTATTATATCGGCCATCTGTGCATTATCCAGTCCAATTCTGAACTAAATACACACTTTCCAACACTCTGTAGTTTATCCACTTCACTTATATACAGATAAAACAAGAAATGTGCTTTCTAAAGAAGCCTAGGGAAAATTAGAAATATGAAGAGTAAGATATCAAAATAACATTTTAATTTGAGTAAAAGAAATAATCAAGTACTAATTAAGTTTCTTATTTCATATTTGACAACAATTGCTGTAGGACAGTAGAAATAGTGTTCTATATCTATAAAAAATAAGATTCATATGCACACATCTGTATTCATGTATTTATAATTTTATAGAAATCAGATTGGCTGTATTTTGAGGTAGCACCAAAATATACATACAATTACACACACACACACACACACACACACACACACACACACACACACACACGAGAGCGGTGTTCTGTAAGTTTGCTTGTAGGTGAACCTTTGGATTGAGAATCATACATTCCTTTAAAATTAAATCAATGGCTGATAATGTGAGGAAAGCGAAACAGGAGTAAATTTTTGTTCTCAAAGGTCTTATATTAGAACAGATAAATAGTAACAAATATTGATTAAATGGGAGACAACACAGAATTCTGGTTTAAACTGGATTTACCAAATTGGGACCAGCATCATTTCAAAATGCCATTGTAAAGTTGTGCCATATTAGAGTGCTCTGCAAGATGGAAACCCAAGACTGGCTCATGATGAGGGGACCCTGGGTTTCAGCCAAGGCCGTCTCAGCAAAAATGTAGTCCTTGCAACAACAACAACAACAAATAAATAGATAAATAAATAGGTAGATAAATAAGACAGAAACAATTGTCATCATTAAAGAAGTCAGAGACTATTGGTTACTTCTCTTTTGGGAGCTGTGATGTCAATGATGTCTATAAACTGCAGCAATGACCCGCATGGCAAGGTATCAATGAGGGTACAATAGTGGCACTCACAGCTTGATGGAAACCAGCAACTGTTTGAGTTGACATGCTCACTTAATAGGAGGAAACCATGAGTGCTGCTGTAAACCTCGTCAGCTACCCAGGGCTGCCTAGGAAGTCATGGATCTTAAACGAGAGCCTTCTATGGCCACTTTACTAAACCAGCATCAAGTCCTAACTGCATTGTAAATGCCTACCCTTCCATTCACAGATAAATGTAGCTCCCACCTTTCATCAAAGATGCTTCTCTTTGCAGCAAATGCAGACTAGAAGAATAATTTAAACACTACAGACATGTAAACAACCACAACCACCATGGCTAGCAAATCAGACCATAAAAGACAGAAAAGAGGTGGAAGACCTCTGCTATTTCTCAGAAAAGATATGAATGCCTGTCTCCGTTATTAGTCTCTGTCTTACTTAGAGTTTCTATTGCTGGATGAAATACCGTGACCAGAAAGCAAGTTGGGGAGATATGACTTCCAGGTCATAGTCTATCACTGGAGGAAGTTAGAACAGAAATTCAAGCAGACTGGACCCTGAAGGCAGGAGTTGATGCAGAAGCCATGGAGGGATGATGCTTACTGCCTTGCTTCCTCTGGCTTGCTCTGCCTGCTTTTTTATAGAACCCATGACCACCAGCCAAGGAAAGGCATCATCCACAATGGTCTGGGCCCTCCTCCATTGATCACTAATTGAGAGAATGCCTTACAGCTGGATCTCATGAAAGCATTTCCTCAACTGAGGCTCCTTCCTCTTTGATGACTCTATAGCTTGTGTCAAGTTGTCACACAAAACCAGCCAGTACAACTGACCCCTTGTCAACTTGACACACCAACACATCACTATTAAGCCACAACCCTTCTCTTCTTATTCATCCCCAAGATCTCACATTAAAATCATAATTTTAAAAATTCAATAGTCTTTAATTAAAACTTCGATCTATTTAAAATATCCCATCTCTTTTAAAAGTTCATCTTTCATCTGTAGACTCTTTTAAAAGTCAAAATTAAATTAAATATCTTCTTCAAGATAGGAGAACCAGGACACCATCATAATTTGAATGAAGCACAACCAGACTCCAACAGTATAAATAACTCAATGTCCAATTTTCTGGTATTCACTCACCATCTCCTGGGCTCCTCCAAAGGGCTTGGGTCACCTCTCCAGTTCTGCCCATTGCAGCACACAGATTGTCTTCTAGGCTCCAGCTGGATCCACTGCTGCTGCTGTTCTTGATGTTACCCCTTGGTACTGGAATCTCCAACATGCTGGGGTCTCTGCTGCAGCTGGGCCACACATTCACCGTGAACCTCTCATAGGCTCTTCATGGTGCCAAGTCTCAACTTCTTCGCATGATCCCTTCAGTCCTGGGCCTTCAACGGCCACTGAGGCTGAACCTTTACCAATGGCCTCTCCTGGCCTCTCATAGTGCCAAGCCTCAGCTGCTCTCCATGACCCCTTCATGCCTTCAAAACCATTTATGCACTTGGGTGACTCTTACACATTACAAAGCCAGGCTGCCAGCACGGGATACAACCTTGGCTGCCGGTGGAACACAGCTTCTCTGTGCTTTCAGGAAACACTTCCCAGAGGATTTCACCTCAGCGATGCTGGTCTCTTCTTAATCACCACTACTTTCTCAGCTCCACCTGACCAGCATCAATTGTCCAAGTGATACAAAGGTTTCACTTTAGTGGTTCTGGTATCTTGTTAATCACAGTTGATTCTTCAGCCTCAGATAACCAGAAGCATGGAATATTAAATCAAAATAGCAAATGGCCTTGATAAAGTCTTTATATTTCTCTCCAAAATTCCCAAGCCAGGCCTCCATCCTCTGCACTGCTCTCGACACTCTCACTTACCAAGTTCCCACAGAGCATCCTACTGAGGTCCCAACATTCCTTGGTTTTTCCAGCCCAAAGTTCCAAAGTTCCACAATCCTCCCCAAAACATGGTCAGGCTTGTCAAAGCAATGCCTCACTACTCTAGTACCAATTTGTCTCAATGAATGTTTCTATTGACGTGACAAAACAGCATGTCCAAAAAACAAGTTGGGGAGGAAAGAGTTTATTTGACTTACACTTTAGCACTGTTGTCCATCATTGAGGGCAGGAACCTGGAGGCAGGAGCTGGTGCACAGGCCATGGAGGAATGCTGCTTACTGGCTTGCTTCCATGGCTTACAGGGTCTGCTTTCTTACAGAACCCAGGATCAGCCCAGGGATGGCTCCACCCACCATGGGTGGGGCCATCACCCATTGATCGCTAACTGAGAAAATGTCTTCCAATTAGATCTCATGTAGGCATTTCCTCAACCGAGCTTCTTCCTCTCTGATGACTAGCTTGTGTCAAGGTGACACCCAAAACTAGCTTGTCCAGCCCCCTTCTCCTGTCTAGCCCCCTTCTCCCTTGTTATTTATATTCTACAGTTAGTCTCAACAGACTGGAGGGGTAGGCTGAATTGTGGGCATATTGAGGCCCCCAATTCTCTTTGGCCATTGAATAAAAGTTCTTTCTTTCCCCATCAAAAATGAAAAAACAAAAGCAAAATATCACAACCAATCAAAATGCAGAGAACAAGTGAGTGGGCGGTACCCAGTTCCTGTTCATCTATCTACAAGACAATTCCTACACCTAAGGCTCAGGGAACATCATCAGAGGGAACCAAAAGATTGTAAGAGCCAAAGTCAGGAAATCTGCTGGATGTTGTGTCTCCAAGGAATGGAGATAACCTGTGATAATCCAACAATATGACTATCTTAACACCATCTAAACAAGAACCACACCAACAGATGCACTAAAGTAAATGGGGAAAATCTACAGGGCTTCACCCCTAGACAAAGAACTGAGGAATGCTGAGGAGAATTTGTCTTCCTCGAGGATCAGCCCTGTAATTGGTTATCTACTACCAATTGGTCAGGCCTGAAATCTTACACACCCAAACAACACTAAATAGACTCAGCTGGTTGTGTGTGTGTGTGTGTGTGTGTGTGTGTGTGTGTGTGTGTGTGTGTGTGTGTGTGTGTAGCAATGACAAAGAAAAAGAGGCATGAATTTAAGAGGGAGCAAGGTGGAAGGAAAAAAGAGATGGATAACCTAGTCCAAGATAAACATGGTTGAAGTTGACAATACAGGTAAATTTCACTGATGTTTTGGAGAAAATGGAACATTGATGTATTAAATTTATTATTAAAATAATAAAAATAGTACATCAAAGAAACAAAGAATACAGATGAAAGAGTCAGGTACAGTATAGGTACCCCAAAATGATTTAACTAAGGTAAAATACCAGGGTGAACAAAGAGTTATACAAGAAAGATCTAAAATTCTTTACTGGTATTTTTAATTAATTTAATTTTTAAATTTAATTAATTTATAATTAAAACTAATCATTTTTCACTAGGAATAACCCAATAATATTTTAAATACCTCTAAATATATCAGAAGTTAAGAACTATAATACCGCCTCCTTTCCCCTTAGGCTGTGGAGAGTCATAGTTCATTAGTGGCAATTGTCTATTCAATTATTAATCCAGAGGACAGAAGATTATTGGCATAATGGAATTCTGTATGGCAGACTAACTTTATAAAAAGATTTGCTTTTGTCCAGTATGATAAACTACGTTCACCATGTTAATACCCAAGGGGAAAACACAGAAGAAGTATTTAGAAGAATATAGTCACAGGTTTTAAAGTCACATTTAAATGAAAGGCTTATGTTTGTAAGCCGATTTTTGTAACATTACTAAGGCTTGGTAAACAGAAAGAGCAGATTAATACTTAAAGACTTCACTTTGTGTCAGTTACATCTTCGTATAATTAATTAGAACTCTTATAACTATCCTTTGTGAAAAATCTTTTTATCCATAACAAAAGAAGTCAAAACCACTTGAGAAAGTGATTCCTGTACTTTATCATTGAGTGGCCTCTTCCACTAGGGCTAATCTCAGCTCTTGGAAATGATAGCCTGACATTTTGCTGTGACCAAGAAGGAAGAAAAAAGTCCAGATTCTAACAATGAGAGTAACCTGTGACCTTTCTGAAATCAGGAAGCAATGAGATCATAGGAGGTACACTGGAGACCCTGACCCGTCCTTGTGAGTAACAGGGCAATGATGTCAGTCAGCTCCAACTCACCTTGTGTCATCTCAAGAGAAGCACATGAGAAGGATGTTTGTGTGCAGGCGTGAGTGCATGCATATGTGAATGCAGGAAAGGCACACATGACCTTTCAGAACGGGGTTAAAACATCCTCAAGCTGTATGTTGACTGAGAGGATTCATTTTCTACACCACACTTTGTCAAAACTGCCTACCTATTAGTGATTAGTGACCAGACAGCTGTTCTGGCTGCTTACAAAGCTGGCTTTAGGGGATTTCCATTTGTACATGGATTATTCTGTCTTAGAAAGTAGAGCCAAGAAATCTCTGCTCTGTTTGGATCTCTGTTACCAACAGAATGCAGTACTGTGGATACTTCAAGAGCTGTTTGTCAGTATCATTGCCAGATCTAGATGTGTTGAACTTTTCCCAAATATAGTCATTTTGGGAGATTGTGCAGGAATAGACAAATACAAATTCTCGAGAAATAGTAAATTGCTTAATATAGGTTACTCTGTTATGACAATGCATTATAGTTTTCTTTCTATTGCTGTTATGAAACATCATGACCAAAAGCAACTTGGGAGGAAAGATTTTTTTTTTCATCTTACACTTCTAGGTAATGGTTCATCATTGAAGGAAGTCAGGACAGAAATTCAAGGTAGAGACAAGAGCAGAGGCTATGGAGAAATATGCTTGCTCCCCAGGACTTGCTTGGCATTGCTCAGATACAACCCAAGACCACTTGCCTATGGATGGTACTGCCTACAATGGGTTTGCCCTTCCATATCAGTCATCAATCAAGGAAACTCTCCACAGCCTTGCCTACAGGCCAGTTTGATGGCGACACTTTCTCAGTTGAAGTTCCCTCTTCCCAGAAGATCTCAGCTTGCACCAAATTGATAATCCAGCCATCACATGAGTGTAGGATGGTGTTCTAGTTCTATGTCTGTAGCTGTGATTTAACACTGGTACCAAAAGCAATTTAGGTAAGGAAAGGGTTTAACTCAGCTTACAGGTAGTATTTGAATGAGAAGGACCCCCATAAACTCTTATGTTTGGATGCTTGATCCACTGGGGGAGATGCTTGGGCAGGATTAGGAGGTGTGGCCTCATTGGAGGAGTTATCACTAGGGAGAACTTTGAGGTTACAAAAAGTTCATTCCATTTCCAGTCAGTCTCTCTCCTGCCTTGTAGTTGTTGTCTCAACATGTAAGCTCTGAGGCACCATTCCAGCATCATGCCCATAAGCCTACTATCGTGCATGATGGTCGTGGACTCGCCCCCTGAAACTGTAAGCAAGCACCACCTGAAAAACCTTTCCTTTAATAAGTTGTCTTTAGAAAAGAGACTAGGGGGAATTAAGGCAGGGCCTCAAGGCAGAATTTGAAGGTAGGCCTGCCTGCTAATCCAGGCAGCATCACCTCCAACTAAGGACCTCACTTCACAGCCAAAATGGTACAATAAGAAATGATGAAATGCTCCTGAGTGGCTGGTTCACAGACTGACTTATAATCAGCCAGCCTTCTTATCCAGTTCAGAACTGCCTACCTAAGCTGGGCCCTCCTATATCAGTTAACAGTAAAGACGATCTCTAGTAGGCATACTCACAGGCCAACCTAACCTGTCGAGTTATCGCTAAAGCCAACCAAGACAAATGGATAAAAGTTTTAGACTAAAAATTAAGAAATGTGTACTTTTCTACTCTCTCTAAAGATTGTTATAAATCATATCAGATGTCCCTTATCCTCAGCTTCTCCAACAGAAGAGTAAGCTTCTGAATCACCCTTGTAGTCTGTTACAATAAGGTTTCTTGGTCCCAGGCAGCCAGAGGTCCAGACCCACAGACCTGCAGTGCCAGACCCCTTAGCTGCCCACTGGTTCTGAGTCCCCCCCCCCAAAAAAGAAATGATTCAGATGCTTATATTAGCTTAGGCACATCGCTAGCTAGCTCTTATATCTTAACTCAACCTATTTCCATTAATCTGTCTGCCATGTGGCCTGTGTTCCTTACATATTTCTTCTTTGGGCAGCTGGCTTCATCTGAGCTCCGCCCTGTCTCCTAACTATTCTGATTCCCCACCTACTTCTTCTATGGTGCCTGCCATGGCCAAAACAGTTCTTTATTTAAAGACTGATAGTCACAGCATACAGAAAGGCATTCCCACATCAGTAGTCCATTTGCCTCCAACTTTCTAAAGTTTCCAAAAGCCACCACATGCCACAGCCTTAATTTTGGTTCAGTGGATCACCTAGATTTAGAAAATATCAGTGCAAACATCTAATACAACATGTTCATGAGAGAGGGAGCTCAGGAGTAATGGAGTAAGACTAGCTAGTATAAGTCACAGTGTGCACACACATCAAGATATCGCATCACATGCCCAGCTGCTCCTCACTTGTTTTCAAACTTGGTGGTACAGGCCTGCAATGGACTAAACCTCAGAAACTTTAAGTAAGCATCAATTAAGTGGTTTCTTTCATAAGAGTTTCTGTTGGGTGCTGGCATACCCAGACCCATATACTCTGTGTCAGGCTAAAAAAGCCTGGGCAAGGTCAGTGCCCTTTTGTTTACTTCCCTGATCTTTGTTGATGCACCTTGTGTGCATCAACACCCTGTTTTGCAATCAGTGGTTTTCCTGTTATGATGAGGAGTCTTGCACCCGTTGCCAGAGAACACACTGACAGGTACAGAAACCCAGGGCAGGAGAACTTAAGGGGTATATAAGCTTGCTAAATAAAGGATGAGTGAGCAGAAGCAGCTTATCTCCCTGGATGATGGAACTGACTGTCTTTTGACTGCTGATTTAACCCTGACAACCCTCTCCAGGCTCGGCTACACTAGGCCGGACACGGCAAGTTTCCATGGTCATGGCATCTCTTTATAGCAATAGAATACTTACTAAGACAATAGCCCTTCAAATCTGCCATGGAATTGAGTCAGTTATTGATCTACAATGCTGTCCTGACTGCAAATTAGGGTAGGGCCATGGTGGCACAATGCAAGTGGAAGACATATCCCCACAACCCACCAATATCTTATTTGACTGAAAGCCCACTCCAGGAGATCAAGCCCATATCCAGTACTGCTTGGATGACCAAGAACCTGAGACCAGACAGCCCAGGAACCTAAGGGAAAACCAAATGCTAGTGTTATAAAAAAAAAAATCTAGAAATAAATGACTCCTAGTGACATTCCATTATACGCATAGTGAGTGAGAGACCTTGGAACACTCAGTCTTGAATCAAATCAAGTCTCCATCAAATCCCTCCCCCAAGGCCTCACAGAACCCAGAACCCTATGGAAGAGGAAGTTTAAAAGCTAGAGCAGATTGAGGATTCCATGGAAACAGTCCCTAAATCAAGAGAATCAAAGCAGACATGAACCATAGAGACTGGAGCAGCATGCTCCTACGTGGGTCTGCACTAGATGGAACCCTAGAGCTCAGCGTTGAAGTAGACAGAAGCCCCATCCTTTGGGGGCTTCCTTTGGGTTAACCCAAAGCCAATTATTAATTATGAATCACTTGGAAATGAAAATTTAGTTTCCTCAAGGGAGTCTCACTGGGGAAACAAACTACTCTGAAGGGCTGAGTGCATGTCCAGTAGTAGGCGCCGAGAGAAAATGAACTCAGTGGCATCTTTGGAGACTCTTGTCTTGCCTCTTTATTCTTTTATTCTCTTTTTTATAATATGTAAGTATATTTATTTTATTCTACTTATATATTCTTTTCTTCTCTCTCTTTACCCTACAGGTCCTCTGCGTGTGTGTGTGTGTGTGTGTGTGTGTGTGTGTGTGTGTGTGTGTGTGTGTGTTAGCTCCAAGTTTAGTGTTCTTATGAGATTCCCGAGTGTGGGAACAAGTGCGTGTCTAATTCTTGCACCTTCTCTTGGGCTCTTTTCCTTCTGTTTATTTTGTTCTATTTTTATGTGTCAGTTTTGTTTTATTATAATTTATATTATTATAGTTTAGAAGCCTGTACTTTTTCTAATGAGAAGAAAGGGGTGCATCCGGATAGTAGTAGAGACGGGGAAGATCTAGGAAAGTGGAGGGAGGGGAAATCAATCAGGATATATACATGAGAAAAAAAATCTAATTTATTTGCAGCAAAAGGAAAAAACAAACTAATAATTATTAAAAAGCACAACAAAAAGTTTCCAGTACAGCTTTGGGCCAAGCATATGCATGAATCAATTCAGTCTGCTTTGTAACATATTTAGAGTCCAAAACAAGAATAAAGACATTTCAGCAGGAAGCATTCAGCCCAGACCACAGCAGCCTCACAGGACATAAGGAAGCAACCTAGATCTTGTGGAGCCTGCCTAAGCGCCCTTCTGGGGACATGCAAAGCTAAACAAATACAGTCACTCTGACATTCAGGGTCAGGATCAAGAAGTCTATAATTTCCAGCTGTCCTATTGGCTACTGATCCTTCAAAAGAACTTACGCTTGAGACTGGAAAGAAAAAAAAAATCAATGGAGAATTTCACATTTTAACATATACATTGATCTTATGAATTTGATGGAATTTCCCCTAACTGAATTCCACAGAGTTGGTGGCTTAAGACACATTTCTGGAGAGTTGAGTCTAGGAGGAGGGTGGTTTCTTTCTGCAGCTGCTGCCTTATAGACAGAACATCTCATGACATATATTCCTTGCTCTGTGCCTCAGCATATTTGGTATCGTTCTGTGACACCAAATTTATCTTCTCTTAAAGAGACCAATAATGTTGGATTATGGGTCATCCGAAAAGACTGACCAAGTGCCTCTTAAAAAGCCCAACCTGTAATGTAGAGTCTATGTACACTTTCTAAAGTACAGAGTCTAGGATGCCCAAACATGAATTTGAGGAAAACCCAATTCAGCCTAGAACACTCCTCTTCAGTGTGAATCCCTGTCAGGAACCTGTCTTTCTCAAATCTGTAAACCATATAATGACTCTTCTCAATTCACAGATGAGGAAATAGAGGTTCAGGTTGGTTGAGTAGCATCCCTGGGTCAGCTCACAGTTGTAGTCAGCAGATGCTATAGCTTTAGGGTGCCTCCCTATAGTCACACCCTTGTGAAATATCTCCATGCTGGAAGTTCACGTGTCCTAAGATGGTAGAGTCCTGGGAGTCTTTACATAGGCTCTGGAGACAAGTGCCATTTCTCTTCGGACCACAGCTGTAAGCTAGTACATCTGTTGCTGACTAGATACTATCTGGAATAACTTGCCTAAAACAAGCAAATGCTTATAATGGAGAGAGACAGAAAAGGGATAGTGCTGGGCATCTTGGTCTAGGCCAGACTTGTCTCTTTGGAGAATTTACTAGTTCTGGCTTTAAATGTATGCAGTAATGTGCATCTTTCTGGTGTATCATTCTGTTTAATTCCTCCTGCTTTGTTGAGCTGCAGTTGATACCTATGAAAATCCAAATGTTCTTGAATGATATTTATACAGTGCAGGGAACTATTATATTAGCTTCAGATGCTCTCGCTCCAAATAAGGACCTGCAGCCATGTATTGTAATGAGATGAGATGTTCTGACTTATGATGTTTCTTCACTCTTTAGATGCAGGTATCACACCTAAATCAATCAAAAACAGCTACCTTGATTAGGTCTTTTATTGCAAATCCTCTGCTTAGAAAAGAACTAAAATCTGATGCCAATGTTATGGCCACGTGGACCTGTCTTAAAAACCTTCTTTATTCTCTCCCTCCCTGTACTATATCAAACATTCACTTTTATTACCAGTCTCTTTTATCATTGCCATATGACATGCTGGGACTCTATGGAAGGGTCATTAAGCGCAATTTATCACTTGACAAGAGAGAGTAAAAAGTATTCTATGAATCTCATTAGTATTTCCAGGTACCATGAAAAAAAAAAGCAAACTCCAGAGTTTATTTTTCAGATTGCCATTATCTGCTGGAAGAAGAAGCCGGACAGCAATAGATAGCAATAGAAACCAATTAAGTAGTAGGATACAAATCTTGGCGAGACATCGCTCAAATTCAAAAAAGTAATTCTAAATTGAAATGTCACTAACTGAGGCTGCACATTATTAACTGGAGTCAGTCAATTTAGACAGAATTACCAACCTGGATGAAGTGGGGACACAGCCATAATTAAAATAGTCTGATTTGATAAAGCTGGTCATGCTGAGCAAGTGGTTCAAAGTTTTCAAGAAACAAACAATTGATTCTATTTACTTCAGCTTCTTATTTGAGTTAATGTTTGTAATATAATGGCCATCACCAATATCACGCTCTCCATTGTTGTGGACTATTATTCCAACCAGGCAACAATGTTACATTTGTTTCTGTTGTGGAACATTACTTTTGTGTAAAGCTGTGTTACATTTGTTTCTGCTGTGTGTGTTTAATTATAAGAATGAGGTGGTGCTGTTTCACCTTGCCTGCCTAAGGTACCTGATTGGTTAAAAGATGAACAATCAGTAGCTGGGCAGGAGAGGGACAGGTGCGTTTGGGGGCAGAGAGAGAATAGGTAGGAGGAGAAATCTAGGCTCAAGAAGAAGGACAGAAGAAGAGAGGAGAGAATGAGGAAGATGTCTGCGACCAGAAGCCAAGCAGCCACCAGACAGACAGACATAGAGACATCAGGTAAGTAAGATATAAAGCAAGCAAAGGTAAAAATCACAGAAGCAAAATGTAGATAAAAAAGAAACAAGTTAAGTTAAAAAGAACTAGCCAGAAAGCAGCTTAAGCTAAGGCTGAGCATTCATAACTAATATTAAGTATCTATGTTGTGATTTGGGAACAGTTAGTGGCCCAAATTAAAAAGTCTGGAACATTCTATCACCAAGGCAAGTGAGTACCAATATGGTACAGTTCATCACCAGGAAAGTGACTGCACTCCATCACTAGGGATTGTGGATGACTAGACCATACCAATACAGTACATGCCTTCACCAGGGGATGTGAATGAACAGGGACTTTCATCTTCTCAAACATTGGGATTTAGAATTAATCTTGATATGTTTTAGAGACAATAATAATAATAACAACACTGTTTGGAATTTTCATACAAATTTTAAAATACAGCTTAGAAAAAGTCACACTCACATTGATCATCTTTTTTTTAGCAGTTTTTATGAACACCTGTAGGATCAGAATGACAAGCACTGTTGGGCTCTGTTAAGGCTCAGCTTGTTCCCGGCTCTGCCACAGGATAGCTAACTGAATTTAGTCAGATGTTATTATGTCTGTGCCAAAATAGCTCTAGTAGCTGGAGCTACAGCTCTGTTTGGGTCAGTTCCCAACATGCATAAGGTTCTAGGTTTAATCTCCATTCCTGGCAAAAATGCTCAGGAGGAACTGGTGCATGTCTTTAATACTCAGAAGGCAGAGGCAGACAGATCTCTATGAGTTCAAGGGCAGCCTAGTCTATAGAGCAAGTTTCAGGACAGCCAAGGCTACAAAGAGAAACCCTGTCTTGAAAAACTATTAAAAAAAAAAAAATAAAAAATACTGCTCAGGAGCGAAAGATGGTCCAGCAGGTAAAGGTGCTTGATACTAAGCTTAAAAACATGAGTTCAGTTCTGAGGCCTCACATGGTGGAAGAAGAGAACCAAGTCCCTTAAATTGTCCTCTGATCTCCATATGTACAGACTAACACACATGTATGCAGAGAAGGAGGGAGGGAGGGAAGGAAGGAGGGAGGGAAGGAAGGAAGGCAGGAAGGAAGGCAGACAAACAGTTCCAGACCTATCATAATGGTAGGACTTATAGACCTAACAATATGTGTCTTCCCCATGGGGTTGTATGAAGCCATCTAAATAGTATTCTAATGGCATGTCAGCAAATAATATAGGGACTTAAGCTAAGTCTTAACAAATATTCTTAAATTCATTTCATCCCCATTCTGTTTAAACTGTACACTGCATGCTGAGATACAGCAAACACTAAAAATGAGGCTTTACTGAGGGAATCAAAAAAAAGGTCATTTCAAAAATGAGACTGGCATATTTGAGGAGCTGTTATGCCAAAAACACAGTCTCTCTCTCTCTCTCTCTCTCTCTCTCTCTCTCTCTCTCTCTCTCTCTCTCTCTCTCTCTCTCTCTCTCACACACACACACACACACACACACACACACACACACACACACACACACACACACACACACACACACACACACACACACCGTGACAGCAGAGCTGTATTTCTCTTCAGCCCCATCACACAGTTCTGGTTGCCCATGAGGATGCCTGATTTGCTTACTCCTGGCTTCTCCCTCCATCCCATCTAAACTGGGTCTATTCCACCCTTGACTCTCATAATCCAGCAACACCTCCATGAGTAACAGATGTTTCTTATTCTGAAAGCCATTTCTATAAATAGAATGGGATTATTTTTTAATTTTTGTTTGTTTTTAGTTTATTGGAACTATTTGGAAAACATTTATTACCTCTACCCCATGTCTGATGAGATACAATCAAGTTTTTAAGCTGTCAAGTCTCAGAAATGAAAGAAAGAAATGAAGGAAGGTTCGTGACCCATCTGGAAGTTGCTAATAGGCAAAATGCCACCCTCCAAAATTGATATTACATTTCCTTTACAAAGTAAAATTTCATAATATACACCTTTTCTGTGGCATTCCCATGGATTAATATTCATTAATAAAAATTTGTTTCAGGAAAGCACTGTATAATTTATTTCACTCTAAGGTGAAAACAGCTGGCCACCCTCACTCTGTCACCATCTCCCTGACAGGAGATGTCTGTCAAGAAAAGAAGGTATCTGGATGCATAGATGTGTTTCTTTTTTTTTTTTTCCCACAAATTTACCTTTGAAATAAAACATGTTGCTTACAGTCACTTAGACAATCATGTATATTTGCAAATATTTTAAATGCAAACCAGATGATTTGTATTCTGAACTCCCAATGGTTACACATCTATCAATTAAATCTCACCAGGTTTAGATTAATTTATGCAGAAGCAGTTCCAATGACTATTTCTATCTGGCGGACACCTTCAAGCCAAAGCAATGACATGTTTATATTCATTACAATGCTAAATTACAGAGATTAAAAATACATAAACCATGAAGCCACGTGGCAATGTCTCTATGTGACACTTCCCAATTGACTCAAACAGGCTGTGTTTATACATCTGATTAGAGAATTGAAAAAACAGGAAAAAAAGGAAGCACACCACCTGATACCAATAAAGAGAAGATTGTGTTTTTATGTGGAATGGCTTATTCATTTTTCATGTTGAGATAGATGAAAGCAGGTCAAACTTGGAAACAATCGTCATTGTTTTTCACAAGAGTAAAATACAAAATAAGACTCACTTTTACCTTGTCACTTCTGGAATAACTTAATTGATAGCGTTTTTAAATAATTAGATTTAAAAATGAGATCTTTATATATCATTCTGTTTTTGTTTTATATAGCTTTATGTTGTGTTCTAAGGATTACATTTGCACCAGGCATAGTGGCACTAACCTTTAATCCCATCTTTCAGGAGGTAGAGGCAGGTGGATCTCCATGAGTAGTCTGATCTACATAGTGAGTTTCAGGACAGCTAGCACTACAAAGAACCCTGTCTCTAAAAATACATACATACATACATACATACATACATACATACATACATACATACATACATATATATGCTTGGGTATTTTTTCTTATATTAAATTCTGTGCTTACTGGTATCTTTTTAAATAAGAAAACTCATTAGCACTTTAAGTTCGGATTAAGTTATTGAAATGAAATATTTAAGACTCACTGGGGTTGCTTCCTGGCCCTGAGCCACATAAGAAATCTCATTACCAACTTTTTAAGCATCTCCATTTGAATCTTAACTTTTACTGAATACACACCAAAGCCAGAAGCAGTGTTTTTTGCTTTCCTTCAAGCTTTCTCTTCTTTGTAACAATGTGAATGACAACTGCTGGATAAAAGCAGCCCAAGGTCAAGATCACTAGTTTTATTCAAGGCGATACTGAAGACTTCATCTTGTACTTATGAGAGACAAGTGCACCAAATTTAAAGTAAGGATGTACGGTCCTTGTGGAATCAGGTTATTTGATATGGGCTTAAATACTAACGTGCTCTGCAAAGTGAAATGCCAAGAAGAGAAACGTTTAGCAGATCCACATTTGAAGGAAACATTGTCAAAGTTCTGATCTAGGGAGTTTCAAAAGGAGTACTTCTTTCTCTAACCAGTATTACATATAATCAGGTCCTCAACTGACTCATGTATTGGGTTGTCACTGTGAAGGCATAGATTTATCTTTACAAAAATTTATCTTAGGGAAAGACCATTTTTCTAGAACATCTAGTGCCTCAGGGCAGGACCTAGGTCTAAGAAGAATCCGGGAAAAATCTCAGGAACGCGCCTGACAGCCAATAGATTCAAAACTTTGTTTCGCATGGAAACTAACTAATAGCTCCCAGGAATTACTCTACCTCATACTCCTTTACCCAATCCTGAAATGCCAAGATGTGTAACACCCCCCCCTACATATTTTTTTTTCTTTTAAAAACCCTCTCACCTGAGCACAGGATCAAATTCCTTCTGCTGTGAAACATAGGGTTTTGGCCAGGGTTCAAACCTGTCCAAAAGAATAAATTGATCCTCGTGTGTTTACATTGGAATCCAGGTCCCTGGTCTTTGAGGGTCTCTTGACGCGGGTACTACAGTTACTATATTCTTAATGAGTCTTCCCAAAGTGTATGTTGAAAGCTAATCTTCAATGTGGTGATATCAACAAACTGTTTTTCAGATGTGACGACATGAGGGCTTTGCCTCCTGCATGAGTCAAGTCCTCCTGGGTGCTTATCACAGGGGATGGAAGCCATTGTCCTTCCTACACTCCAGACACAGCAACCAAGGGCCACTTAGCGAGCAAGATAGGGGTTCCCTGGGAAATGGACTGCTTTGTGCCACCTACTTCCACTCTTGTACCCTTTTCTTCCAACTTAAGCCTCATCTTTTACTCACCCAAGAATTTAAAGCTCCACGCTGTTATTTTCATGTAGAAGGTTCCTGTTACAATATATGTTTGAGAGAACAGATCACAACACACCACCAAAACTCATTTTAAGAGTTTATCAGAGGATAGGAAGATGGGGGGGGGGGGGGCTAAGTGAGCGGTCTGGCTGAAGGAAGGTGCTAAAGAGAGAGAGAGAGCATGGGAGCAGGCAGAGTCTGCTTCTAAGGGTGGCTAAAGCAAGCATGTTACTCAGATGAATTATTGGTAGTGTCATACTGCGCATGCGCGGGATGTAAGGCTCATCGATGACTAGGCATTTTCCCTGACTGGTGGGCGCATGCACAACTGCAAGACCCAGGGAGTGTCGGAAATGCAGCACCCAGGTGCCGCAGTCTGCCTGAGTGCTAATAGGCACATAGGATTCCAGAAGTGTCATGTCGGAAATCCTAACAGTGCCTGCCGCAAACTCGGCTGATTTCACAGTTTTTCAAAGCTCGGTACTGAACACAAGGGGCCTTTCAGCTCAGCACCTACGTAAATGATGCAAGATTAGGAGCAGGGTTGTGCAGGTGACAAGTTTGATAAACACAGCCTAGCACTGCTCAGCTTCACCCAAGACAAAGGAAGACAGGCCGCAAGAGCATGAATATTTCAAATCATAAGAACTGTATAGGAATTCAGACTTGGTAAGTCTTTCCCAGTATGGAGTGCCACAGCACCGGTGTGTATGGAGCATAGGTCTCGATGAAAGATGATAGAACTGTACATCATTCTAAAGTCCAGAATAGGACATCTACTTTGGGTACAGAACACACAAAAGCTTGGAAGTTCGAAAACCTATAAAACTTCAGCACTCAACAGCCATTAGGTTAGATTGTAATCATCGGTGCCACACAGAGTTCTGGCCGTGAAAACTGGACCACTGCTGACCTGACCCAAGCCTCGGCTACCATGTTACTTCCTCATATGGTATAGCCAGGGAGCTTAACTGACGTATTTTTAAATTTCTTTTTGTATTTATCTATGTGTACACATGGAAAAACTCACAGAAATCTGCTGTCTCCTTCCACCATACGGATTCCAGGGACCAAATTTGAGTTGTCAGGCTTGACAACAACCCTGTGAGCCTTCTGACAAGTCCAAGATAACTTATGGGAAATTCATAAGCAAATATTCGCTAAATGTTCACCCCCTTGCTTCTCTAAAAAAAAAAAAAGGATGTAAGAAGAAATGTACAGTGCCTACCTAACATTGGAAACTTCATAGACATCGTGTTAACATGTGTCTGAATTAATAAAAGAAATGGAAGACAGGCCTCAAGAGCCTGAATATTTCAAATCATAAAGCCAAACATTCAAGTACAGTCTGTAGTCCTACGACTTCTCTGTGCTTGGCTGGCACATTTAGTATTTATCACAACCCTGTCACCGAGGTTTATACTTTATCTTCTCTTCCCTTGAGCCAATGGTTCACAGATTTCACAATCCTTATCACTGAAACCTTATGCCATCTGTGTCGGAAGTACATTTACTTATTTGAGTGTTAAGTACCACTTTCCCCTCAGTTCTGTGCTCGGGGCACTGAGGGATATCATCTCTTATTTCACTACCAGTTCAGGTTCCTGTCTTCCCATATTAGAGACATGAAAAGGAAAAAAAATCAAAGCCCAAGTCTTTAAAAAAAATTATAGAATCAGCCCTTCACTCTAAGTATGCAGATTAAAAAAAAAAAAACTAACGTGATTAATACACAGTTGCCGGCTAGTGTTACGTCGGCTTGACACAGTTTAGAGTCATTAGAGAAAAGGGGCCTAAATTGAAAACGGGCCTCAACTGGGCTGTAAGAAAGCCTGGAGGTCATTTTCTTCATTGGTGATTGATGGGAGAGGGACCAATCCATTGTGGATGGTGTCATCCTGGTGGTCTTGGGGTCTATAAAGCACGCTGAGGAAGTATGAAGAGCAAGCCAGTAAGCAGCACTCCCCCATGGTCTCAGCCTTAGCTTCTGTCACTCCTGATTCCTTCAGTGATGGATTATGATGTTGAATTGTTAAGCCAAATAAACCCCTTCCTACCCAACTTGCTTTTGATCATGGTATTTCACACCACAGTAGTAACCCTAACTGGGACACATAGTAACTAAAATATTAATGTTGGAATGGTCATTATTTTGTTGTTAATTTCTTGCCTCAAATATTTTGGAGCACACAGCTATTCTGAAGGTCTAAGTAGTTAGAAAACTCTTTTTTATTAGTCCAACGTATCTTTTGTGTGTGCGTTGTTTTGTTTTCAAGATAAAGAGGTACCTACCTGCGAAGTTTTATGAAAAAGGAAGAGATGTATTTCACAAAGCCCCAAGTCTAAGGCTGCAATATGCCAAAAATGACAGCATGTTCTAAACAAGACAGTGTCATCAAAACTGAAGCCAATAAGAAGAGAAATTGGAGTGTTGTCAATAACATGTAGCACCCAAGAATCCTTCCGGAAACAACCCCTTCTACGAATCCATGCCCTCCCTAAGACTCAAAAATGCCATTTCTTCCACCAAGCACTCATTTTTATTGCTATAATATTTATTTTTGATGAATGCTTGCACCATTGGAACTGAAGGGAGGAGATTATGAGCAAAGTACAATGATATGAATACATGAAATGTTATAATAGAACTCACTGTTTTGTGTGTCAACAAAAATATGAACTCAAATGGTACACACAAGTAACACCAAACAGACTCAACATGTTGTAATTATATGTACACACACACATATACATATATAACAATAATAAAAGAAAAAGAACCCGTAAGTTTGGAGGAAGCAAGGAGGATATGACAGAATTGGAGAGAAGAAAGGGAAGCAGGGAAGTGATGTGATTGGATTTTAGTCTAAAAAAATTTTAAGTAAGTGTAAAACTAAATGGTTTTGATAAAAATAGCAAATAAATAATAATCTGTTAAACTCAACAAGAAAAAAGAGAGAGATGTGAGTGTGGCTGCTTGGTTTAGGACACACACAAACTATGAGATGTTGCACCTCAGCTGAGTTCACACAATTCAAAAAACACCACACAATACAGAGCCTCGAAGTGGATAGAACTTAGAAATGGTATGTGTTGCCAGGATTTTTTGGTGTTAAGTATTTACTGTAATTCCTTGAAGAAGTCAATGTTTGGGTTATCCAACAGGATATGAAAATATTAAATGAGACATAGAATTAAAACACAAAAATGCATGCTAACTGTATAGTTTATGAATGTGCCCTACACTGGTGATTCTCCACTGGATTTTGCAAGAATTCGTGATAGAATATTTCTAGACATCAAATTAATCAACTCAACAAGCCCAATAAAAAGAAAAAGGAAACCAGAGACATGGCTTAGTCAATCAAATGCTTTCCATGTAAGCTTGAGACCCTGAGTTTGTGCCCCGGCATAGAAAGGAGTGTGGTGGTGTGCACCTGTAACCCCATCGCTGCAGCTGACTGGCCAGCACTGTAGCCCATTGTGTCCTAATCTCAAATGCAGAACCAAGTCTCAAAAAGGAAAGTGAGTGGTTCCTCAACAACACTGGAAGGAGGAAGAGTTAGGCTTCCAGGCTAGTGCCTGGAACCATCAGCTTGTCTTATAAGCATTTCTTCTTTACATAATTTCTCTTTTGTTGATATGTTCCATGTTGCTAGAAGCAAGATGTTGAAGGGAGGGAAATGTCGGGATTATTACATCGCAATACCATCTTCTTTAAGGAAAACAAACTAAATGAATAATAGTTTTCTGTAGCTGCTCTATCCTGGCAATTGTCTTAATGACAATACTCCATTTCAGGTTTTCACTTTCTTGATATTCTGTTTTCTTTCTTTTCCACTTTTCAAAGTGTGATGGTAGGCCCATGCTCTAATGGTCCTGTTGCTATGCAAAAACACAGACTGTTTTGGCGTGGCTTTGCCTCCAACACTTAGCAACAGTTAAATAAGAAAATTACCTTTGCAGCCACAATAGCCCTGCTGTGCTTCATTCTTCCTTCACACAGAATTGGCTCCTTGTATGACACTGGTATTAGGACATAGAAAATGGTAGTCTGACATAAACTGAGAAAAGTGACATATTCACTCACTTCTTTAAAAGTTAACTCATTCATGTGTAGCTGTAGGGGGCTCATGAATCACTGACAGATCTCTGAAAGCTAGAAACAATCTCTGATTCATGTTCAACATGTTGATGAAAATGTGTATTTTTCTTAAATTGGCTCATGAGCACTTATTCTTTATTTTTGACAATAGTGTTATAAATAAATACTAATTATATGTTCATTTTGTGTAGATAAATTATACAAGTACAAATATAGAGTTAAACAAGTAAATATGTGAATTGTATCTATGTGCATACAAGTTTATTTACAAATTTATCTCAACTGAATTTTAAAAAAATAAATTTTGGTAACACTAATGGCTATTTGAGGGATCATTGGAAACTTGCTATTATATAACCTTCCTAAAATGTATAAATATATGAAAAAATATTGATGAAGTCACCAAATACTGAGGGAAACAATGCTCTACTAAATATCTTTCTCTACCAAATAAAACCCCAACTGTCAAGAAAAGGTTAAATCTAGCTGAGTCATTGGCAAAAGGGGCCCATGGAAACCCTAAACATCTTAGGCTATTGCCAATGCCCTTGGTTGCTCTTCACAAGCTGACTCTAAGGCCCTATTACTGAAGACAACACTTAGATATCTCATTGAACATGGAAAAGGCAAACTGGTGCCCAGATAGAGCCCTCACCCATCCTGACTAGTATTTTTGGCGCTATAATGTACTCTGTATGCTACCAGGGGAGAAAGTAACCACCAACACAGCCACAGATCCTGTGATCTACAGTGGTAACATGATATGCTGGAGTAATAGTGGTACAAATATTGTAGAGTAACCAACCACTCTGTGATTGGATTTAAGGCCCGCTTATGAAATGGAACCAGGTCTAACACTTGAGTGCCCAAGAGCCTGAAAATAGATAGGGCACAATCCCAGGAGATAACCAAATATTATTATTTTGATAAAAGAACAAAGCAATAAAATACATCCTAATAACATTATGCTATCATAGACCAGTGTATCACTCAGCCATTATCAGAAAAGCTCCTTTTTGCAATAGATGGGAATTAACACAGAAACCCACTACTAGATGAAGTACAGAGAACAAGAGACCTTCTTTGAAACACTTATTACTAAGTGTAGAGTTACTCCTGAGAAATGTTTGTGATGACCAGTTTTATGTCATTGGCTAGGCTATAGTGTATAGGCATATACCTTGGTGTAAAACAGTAGTTTTCAACCTGTGGGCCTTGCACCTTTTTGATCACATATTAGATCTCCTGCATATCACATATTTATATTACAATTCCTAACAGTAGCAAACTACAGCTGTGAAGTAGCAACAAAATAATTTTATGATCAGGGCCACCACAACATGAGGAACTGCATTAAAGGGCCACAGTATTAGACAGGCTAAGAACCACTGCTATAAAGGAATGCTCTATTAGTGGCCATTACCTAAAATGCATTAACTTTAGGTAAGTTTTCTTCAAAAATGTAGGTTATTCTCATCCAGTCAAATGGAAAGCTTTATAAGCAAAACGTAGCCTTCCTAGGAAAGAAGAGAAGTCTGCCTCAAAACTGAAAAAATGAGCCCAAAATGCAGCTTTTAGCACACCAGTCTGCCCTATAAATTCTAGTGGTACCAGCTATTACACTATTGTAAGCCAATTTCTTAAATTTAATCTCCGAAAATAACAGGAGGTACATGTATTGGCCACATGGGAGATACATCCTGTTTATTCTGTTTCTCTGGATAACAATGAAAGCTGTGGTATCTTACTAAGAATCCCTAAGACAATATCCCTTTAGGGGTCAATATCTTCATGCAGAAACCACTTAGTAATGAGATGGTCACCACACTCTCTACTAAATTTATATGGCTTTGGATTTCTTAATTATAAAGATAGTGGGGGAGCTTGGAGAGGTGACTTAGTAGTTAAGAACACCGGCTGTTCTTCTACAGGACCCAGGTTTGATTTTCAGCATCTACACAGCAGCTCACAACCATCTGTAACTCCAGTCCTTGGGGATTGGATGCTATGTCCTGGCCTCTGAAGGTACTGTGTGTGTGTAGTGTGCAGGTATACATGCAGGCAAAACACTCATACACACAAAATTTTAAATTTGGGAAAAAACAATTATAGAGATGAGAGTATTACTGCAATCTGATTATAAGAGAAGTGTATGTCCATATATCAGCCCTGCATTCGTGGTGCTACAGGGTACTTTGCATGCTACCTGAGGATAAAGATAATCATCAATACCACTCAGCAACAAACCCTGAGACCTACAACAGTCACCTGCCTGATACACTGCTACAACCATGGCACAACTGTTACAGAAGTAACCAACAACTTTTTAAAATTGGATTTTCAGCCCAGTCTATGAGATGGAACCCATTATTGATGCTACTAAAATGCCCATGAACTTGAGATAGGGAAATACCTACTATTACTATAATAAATAAAGGAGCATAGCAGCAAAATGACTCCTAATGACATATGGCTATATCTATAGTCAGTACCTCTCAACCCTAATGAGAGAAGCTTCCAGTAATAGGAGTTAACACAGAGCCCCCAACTAGACAATATACAGAGAATAAGAGATTTTGGAGCACTCAGTCCTAAATGAGGTGCTATTATCTGTGGGGATTTAATAAAGTTTCAGAAGTTTTGGAGATATCAGAGAGAATCTACCCACAGTTTATGTGGGGGGTTTGTAAAAGCTCCAGAAGTCCCAGAGCTCTAACCACAGTCAGTCTAGGAAAATCAGAGTGGTGATTCAAACCTTTAAACCCAGCACAGGGAGTATCCTGGGAGTGGAGACCTACACCCTTAATCCTAACTGAGTCAAGGTCACTTCAGATTATAGAAGAAATTCCAGGCTCCCAAGCAGGTGTGGTGGGGCCACACCTTAATTACCGAAAGAATACTTAAGTCGGGATTCAAACACAGAGAAAGCCATTCCAAGGGAATAGAGGCTGAGGAAGCTAGAAGATAGCTGGGTAAGATTTGGCTGTGGAGTTTATTCCCTCTAGTATCTCCAACTTCCTCAGAGATCTATCCCTGAGTCTCATTCTTTCCTGCAACAATTATCAACCCCCTCTCTTTAGTGCTTAGGGATCTATGCAGAAAAGGAAGCATAAAGGTTTTAAGAGCCAGAAGTGGTAGATGACTGTCTTACCTGTAATAAAGCACCATGAGCAAAAGCAAATTTAAGAGGGAAGGGTTATTTATCTTACAGCTTATAGTACATCATCTCAAGAAGTTCAACAAGAGCTCAAATAGGGCAGGAACCTGAAGGTAAGATATAATGCAAAGGCTGTGGAATGCTGCTTACTAGCTTACTCCTCATGGGCTTATTCATCCAGATTTTATAGCATCGAGGACTACTAGCTCAGTGGTGGTCTCACCTACAGAAAGGGGGCTTGTCTCTACTCTAGAGTCAGAGAATCTGGGAAAATGGAGCCAATAAATGAGGCAGACTAAAGTCTCATGAAGAGACCTACTTTACTCAGAGCCTCCGACAATTTATACTCTGAGGGATAAGAAAGGTCTCATGAGTATAGTTCTCAGGAGTTCAAGCTGTATCCAATCACAAGGACAAGCCACACATGGGAGGGGTGGGGAGAGGCCATGTTTTTCCATGTTTCCATGGAGGTATATAAAGAACAGTTTAAACATTTAATTAAATAATGACTCAAGTAATAATATGTAATCTGAAGCAAACTGACTTCTATCTGCAACCCCTAGGAGAAACATGAAAGTACATTCCAAGAACTCCATGCTTTGAAGAAACTTAGTTCACAAGACTCTTGTTTTCTTAGAGTGAGTGTTCACACAAACACTAAGAATTCTCCCATGAATCCATCCTGGATCTTGTTCTGGCAGGGGCTCAACTGCCTTGCTCATCAACCGAGAAAATGTATCATAAACTTGCCCACAGGCCAGTCTGGTGTGGGTATTTTCTCAACTGAAATTCCCTCTTTCAAAATGACTCTTGCTGTGTCAGGTTGACATAAACTAGGTAGCACATGTCCATAAAAATATCACCTTCCAGACGAAACACAGACGCACTCACAGAGACAGCGGCAGCATGAACAAAACCTGCACATGGTCCAACCAGACAATGTCCCAGCAGGGGGAAGAGAAGTGAGCAAAGCCTCATTAACTGCTCCTGCAATTCATATCTGCGGGGAAGGGGGAAATACTTTCTCCAATGGGCTGTGGTGTGCTGACTGCAGGGCTGGAGGGGGCCACCCCAGGGCAGGTCCCGTGGCCAACAAAAAGTAGACTCCACGTTTTTGTGTTCTTTTTGTTTGTTTTGCTATTTATTGTTTTGTCTTTTTTGTTTTGATTTTTAGTTGATTTCTTTTTTTCTTGAGGAAGAAAGAACATGAAGTTGTGTGGAGAGGGGGATAGGAAGGATCTAGAAGGAGTTAAGGGGAGAGAAAGAATATGGTCAAAATATATTGCAGGAAAATTTTTAAATATTAAAAATATATTTGTAAAGTTTTTCTCTGTTGATAAACTTCAAATGCACATTTGAAAATTAAAAGAGGTCTACCTTCATTTTACACATATATAAATCAGCAAATGAAGATGAAGAATTATACTATCATCTCAATAAGACCAAAAGGGCTTTATAAAATATGACAAGAAAGCTTCGTAACAAAAATGCTAAAGAAATTAGAGTTTGAAGGTCTGTGTCTTAACATAATAAAAACCATGCGTAAAGAAGACACTGACCTCACACTGCATGAGAAATGGTGGAGTTCACTGAAGGTCTGGAGGTCCACTTCCACCATTCCACTGGCGGTCTTTCCGCTTGTTTGTAATTTTACAATATTTTAAAATTTAATCATTAATAAAATTCCTTTTACATACCCTCCACTGCTCCTCCTCCCTCTCCTTCTCCTGTTCCCCTTACACCCCTCCCCGATCCCATTCTCCATACGCTCCTCAAAAGGGGCCAGGCCTCCCGTGATTAGTCAACACAGGCTAACATACTAACTTGAGGCGGGACTCATCTCCTCTTCCATATATCAACACTGAGCAAGGCATCCCGCCATAGGGAGTGGGCTCTAAGAAGCCAGTTCTTGTAACTTGGATAATCCCTGGTCCCATAGCCAGAACCAGGGCCATTAGACAAGGAAAGGAAAGGCCAGCTTGTTGTTGTCCTGTCAGCTTAGTGGCCACACCTGAATCCACTGATACTACCACCTGTGGCCCCCCTCCTGCCCTGCAGTCAGCTCACCACAGCTCAGACCTTCTCTGGCTGGCACCACCTTTGCCACAGCCACTAAGTCTCTATTGTTCTAACTACCAATAAAGACTCAGGAGTCAGATGTTGGGGTGAAAACCTGCTAGCTCAGAGAGGCTGAGGAGTAGCCAAATGACCTTCCTTTTTGGCCAGAGACTCAGTAAGAGAATGTCTCTCCAGCTATCCCAAACCAAAAAGACCACAAAACTGCAAGTCCCTCTATACTCCTGTGAATCTCTGTCTTCCTGTCTCCTCTGTCAGCTCTGTGGCTAATTCTTGTCAACTAGTTGCTGGCTCTGCCTCCTGATCCAAGGTTGATTTTATTAACATAGTGTGGTTTTCACAGTAAAACCAAATAGTCTACAACATCAGTTGAGTGAGGGAGGAGACAGTAACCTCATTGTTACTCGCAAAGGACACCAACATATGTGTGGACACCCTAAAGAGTGCATTGCAAGTTCATAAGGACTAAGGCACCAGCTCACAGAACTGGCAGGAGACAAAATGGTGCAAAAATGCATTTGAAGGATTTTTACATTTATTTTATGTGGGTACAGAGGGGAGGGAAGAGCACACATCACAGGCTATGTGGGAGGCAGAGGTCATACATGGTGTGATTGGCGGAGAGGACAGGAGACAACTTGGGGATTAGTTTTTTCTTTCTGTCAGGTGCAGTCTAAGGATTGAACTCAACTTGGCAGGCTTGGTAGCAAGTGTCTTTACTCACTAAGTAATGTCACAGACCTCCCCCACAAAAAAAGTATTTTGATACTGGGAGGGAGAGTAAAAAGGAAAAACAACACGGTAAAAAATGTATTCCCTTCTGTCCACAAAAGGAAAATACACTGTAATCAAAGCAGTAAAACTGAAAGTTACTAATTATGATTATTATATTCAACATATAAAAAATAAGATTTGAATTCAAGAATCAGAGCAGAGGGTCATGGCCTGAAGAGAGGGTGTATAATTGCTGTTACCAGGGTTTTTCTGTAAAAACCGCTGAAAAAAATATTTGCCCAACTATGCTGAAGGACCAGTTCAAGCTGACACGTTCAGTTCTAATTTCATTCTCCAGATTTTCTTTGAGCCAACTTAAAAGTTATTAACCTTCAAAACCAATCATTTTTATGTCTCTTCTCTGCTTAAAAACACACAGTTTCATTTGGAGCTCACTGTGCATGGAATTCACATGTCCACATCATTTCTCCTCACAGTAACCCATCCAGACAACACCAGTCCTTCACAACGCCTCATAAGAAAGGCTCCTGTTTGGTCGGAGAACTCTTCCTAAGTCAATTGATGCTGTATTCATCCTGGTCAGCAGCCTTTCATCTCTCCGCCATCACTTGCAAAAGTTCTTCTTTTCAAGCTCCTCATTTACATAAAAAGTTTTCTTTTTTATTTTTTAATTTAGTTAAAATGTAACTTCATCATTTTCCTCCTTCCTCTCCTCCCTCCTACCCCTCCCATGCCCCCTACATTCTCCACAAGTTCTAGCCTCTTCCTTTGTAACCATTGTTACACACACACACACACACACACACACACACACACACACACACATATATACACACACACACACACACACACACACACACAAGAATAAATGCATAAACACAAACTTTTGAACTCCTTCTGTGTTTCCTTCACATGAAGACACTTTTCTAGGGCAGACCACTTGGCAGTGGAAAATGTATTGGGGCTCATCTCTGTGGATAATGTATTCTCCCTCTCTTGGTAGGCCAGTCAATAATTAATTGTAGCTCTTCATCTAGTGATGAGACCCATGAGATCTCCCCAATTATGATGGGATGTCAACTTGGTTTTGGAACTGCTCAGGTCTTCTCTAGGCATCCATGTTGTTGAAACTTTATGGATGCATATTCCCTGTCACAGCTAGAGACACAATCTCACAGCGGCCTTCTGTGTTGTCTGGCTCTTAGAGTCACTCTTTTTCCTTTCCTGCAATGGCCCTGAGTCTTGGATTCAGGAATTGTATTGTAGATGTATCAAGTTGTCGAGGGAGAGGACAGTCGGTCATCCTATCCAGCCATAAAACCTATGAACCACAAAAATAACTGAGCCAGTAAGAAATATCACAATGATGAAACAGTGGTCTTTTTATCTTAGAGGTTACCTGCATCTATAAAATCAGATTTCAGACCTACTTAACAGGAAAGAAATTGTGCCTGGTAGTGTAAACTGAGCCAGCCACCAATGGCTGAAAAGGACATAAACCCAAAAAGAGAACCAACTACCACCAATTTCCCAAATCAGTGTGATTCCTAATGATGTTCTAAGTACTTATCCTTACTCATAGATAAGTGTTGATCTTAGCCATCATCAAAGAAAGTTATTTTTACAGAATAAAGAGTCCATTACAGGAAGCCACAATAAGTCAAGATTCAGAGAGCAACTGACCATGAGGTCCAGCGACAACTGGTACATCTACAACACAAAATGTTCTTAAATAATAAATGCCCTTCAAAATCAAAAAGAATCACAATGTGCCAGGTGATATCACACTGATAGCAGCCTGCTGGAATACCAAGTTCATCCCTTCACATCTTACCCACCAGCTGAGCAATATAGTATCGCTGTGTAATTAGTACCAGCCGGAGCAGCATGCCTGGCCATTGTCAACTGTGGAATTAGCATGTCAGCCATTGTCAACATTCTCCAAAGTTGCATTTAACCACCAGGGTGAAAAACATCAGGACCAGGATACCACCAAAGAATTGCACAAAAACACATAATGAGGAAATTATTCTCATAATACCATATCCCTCAAATTTTTAAGTAGCATTGAGTTTCATTTTAAACTTAAACAAAATACTAATACCTAAAGAAAAACCAAGTCTGCCTCTGAGAAAAATTTTTATAGGAATATTTGTGATTGTGCTAAATAAAGAAAAAATTCTTGGTAGTTTCAGAAGTTTTTCCTAAAACTTGAAGCTGTTTTTTGTTTTGCTTTGTTTTGTTTTAATGTGTGATTTTATTTCAGAATGACATGTTTTCCCTCTGTTCTCACACTGTTCTTGCCCATAGACTCCTTGCTGTGGGCAGAGAACAGTCTTGATACACATAAGAAACAAATGTCCTCTAACTTCATTCAGTTAGAAAGAGATATCACCGGGCACCAGAATCACAGAGCAGCATGTGGACCCCAAGCTCCCTGACCACAGGGGTTGTGGGGGTTGTTCCTTTTCTAGCCTCTCTATGATTCTTCCAGAGAAACTTTAAAGCCAAGAGAGGGGACCTGTGTCCAGAGACCTGCTCGTGTGGAGTGCAGAAAGATTGGATTTCTGGTCAGACTGAATACATGGAAAAGAGCCCTACCAATGAGTTACATTTGTAGCTGAAGCCTGGGGTTTTTTTGTTTTTAATGGAATATTCCATTAATTCAGCAGTCCTCTACCTGTGGGTTGGGACCCTTTTGCTGAACTTCTATCTCCAAAAGCATTTACATTATGATTCATAACAGTAGCAAAATTATAGTTATGAAGTAGCAAGGAAAATAGTTTTTTGGTTGGGGATCACTATAACATAAGGAGCTGCATTAGAGAGGCTCAGCATTAGGAAGGTTGAGAATAAGATACAATGCATTTGGATCATATTCACTTCCTACTCTACTCCCTGACTCCTCCAAGATTCAACACCTCCTCCCTACCCATGCCCGTTCAAGTCCTTCCCCCCAACATACCCTCCCCCCACCCCAGTAAGACATCAATTGCAATCCTGGCTCTTACAGTCTTTTCACCCTGTCTTCTCAGATGATCCTTCAGAACTCAGAGGATATAGATAAAGTTTGAGATGCGCTGCCCACACTCTCTTCTCTGTATGCTGACCAGTTGCATGCTTCTGTGCCAATTGCTATCTACTACAAAAAGAAGCTTCTCTGATGAGGGCTGAGTGATGCACTATGGGTATAACACTCTTTCCTTCGGTGACACCAAAACGCAGAGGATTCAACACTCGAGTTCCTCACAGCTCTATTAACAGTGAGCAATTGATAAAACTAACCTACATGTCAATCATCAGATGAAAGACAAAGAAAATTCAAGGTAGTGCAGGCAAAAATGCTTGACCAGGTAAAGGTTTTTGCTGCCAAGCTGAGTGGCCTGTATTGAATCCCCAAGGACCCACATGGCAGAAGGAGAGAATTGATTCCAGCAAGGTGTTCTTTGATGTCCACACACACTAAATGAATGTAGTTTAAAATTTTTTAAATAAAAGAAAATCCATCGAATATGTGATGGCCGTTATTGGTTGATAACATGACTGTATGTGGAATTAAGTACAATCCAAGTGGTTGGGCAATCCTGTAAAGGATTTTTCTTACGTAAATCACTTGAAGTGAGAAGACCTACCTTTAATCTGGATCTTCTGAGGTGGGAAGAGCCACTTTAATCTGGGTCACACTTTCTGCTGGCGACCTTTATAAAGGACAAGGAAGAAGGAGGCTCTCGTTCTTTGCTGCTCACTCTCTCTCCCTGACACGGTCACTCCTCTAATGCCAGTGAAGGACTCTAGTGCATGCTGAAGAGTGAGCTGAGATACAGAACCTCCTGAACTGAAAAACTACTGAATTCTTAGACTTCCCAGTGGCAGACAGGCACTGTTGGACTGGCTGGACCACGGCCTATAAGGCAAGCTAATAAATCCCCTTTATATATATGTGTGTATAAATGATGCATTTTATCCGTTCCTTTTCTCTACAGAAATCCAAGTAATACAGTATGTATAATATTTTTCAGTCTCCCCCCCATGCTCCAAAATAAAAATAAAAATAAAGAAAAAGAAATCCCATTATTTGTTGGAGGAAATGTGAAGGTGGTATTTGAAAGGTTAAAAAAAAACCTCAGTTATGTGGGAATGAGGTTGATGTTCCCATTTTGCTGGGGCCTGGTTAGTTTGATTATTTTGAGGAAAGTCTTGCTACATGTCCCAAGGAGGCCTCATTATATAGCCCAGGTTCTCCTTGAACTCACAGCAGTCAGTCTTCCTGTGTTAAGCTCTTGAGTACTGGGAGTATAGAAATGTACTACAATGCCCAGCTTGATATTTTTAAATCCTATTTGTTGTACAGCATGTGAAAACATCAATATTCTTATGAGAGTGAATGAGAAATCCAGAGGAATCTTTTCTGTTTGGTTCCCATTTACTAAGACAGCCTCACGGAGTGCCTTGTGCAGGGTCGGTGATGCCGGGAGCAGCTACTCATACCTGGCTCCATGGCACACAGGGCATCTCTTCCCAGTGAGGACAGGCTTGGCTCTTAAGGTCTCCGTATGCCTCCTTATGCCCTCACTTTATAAATACCGATATGAAAAGGTCACTTGGGAAAGAGACACAAGTAAAAACATTTACTTTTAATTGGAATGAATTTTTCAAAAAAGAAACATTAGTGAGTAATAAGAAAAATATATTTTCCTTGGTAAATATTATTACATGAGATGACCCATTTTCTTTCTTTTGAAGGAAAAAAAACAACCTTACTTAATGATGAAAAAATCTAAATGACAGAAATTAAATACCCTTGCATCTGTGTTCTTTTTCAAATCAGAGAGCAACTGCCACAGTGACGTTCTCATTTATTTGGAATAAATGTGTTGTTTTATTAAAATCACCATACTTATGTTAGATTCCCAGAATGTTCAAATCCTATGTGTGACAGTTTGGAAAGTAACCGACTCTTTACAATATACTGTGTTCAGGAAGTTAATAGGCAACATTCAGACAGACGTTTTATAAAATGACACAGCCAACTTCAAGAGTTCAAAGTCTGTCTAAGAAAAGGCTGACTAAGGTGTAGTCAGACTTATTGTTGGGAATCTCCTCTCAGGTTTCACTCCTCCCATCCCAGACTCCGCCCCTCAAAAAAAACAAGAAAAAACAAACAAACAAAAAAAAAACTCCAAAGTCAGTCCTTTCCCCAGGGTTGCATAAGACAGACACACCTACAGTGAATTTAAGACCTGGTCGCCAGATCTGCCAAGTGGTTTTTCTCTCCTGCCTTTCTGAGAGTCACCTGGGAGTTGCTTTGCTCTGTTTATTAAACCTGTATTTATTAATTTGGCTTGATTGGTTTTATTTGCAACAGAGGACTTACCCAGTAATGGAGGACATTTTTTTTTACTTATCACTTATATAATGTGTTTTTTTAATCATCTGTTTATTTTACATCTCAGTCACAGAGCTTTCCCCCTCCCCCTCCTCTCCATTCAGTCCCTATCCCTATCCACCCTACTCCCAAATCCATTTCCTTCCAGCAAAGGGCAGGTCTCCCACGAGCATCAATCAAACATGGCATATCAAGTTGCAGTAAGACCAAGCACCTCTTTCTGGGCCAACTTGCCCAACCTTAATAAAAGGAAGACGTCACTGTGATCAACCTCATCATAAAGTGAGGAACAATTAGATATACTGAAAGTTCTTATCTAAAAATCTGTAAATACAAGTCAATAGTAAGGAAATAACACTGTTTAAATTGACAACATTTTTAAATGAAGAGATGCATGGCATATCAGCAGTAATAAAAGACACTCAATATCATTAGTTATTGAGGAAACACAAAGAAAGCTGTGAAAAGATGGTGCTACATGTCTATTAGAATGGCTTGAACTTTTCAAGCTGGCAGGTAAGGGCGGTGACTAACTGGAAATTGGCAGGCTGTTCAGGAATGAAAACAAGTGGTAGTACCTACCCTGACTTAACATGCTGACAAGTCCTAAAAAAGTTAACTGCACAATCTCTATGTCAACCACAGCCTCATTTCTAGAGTTTAGTTAGAGAAATAAATATGAATATTCAAAGGCTGATACAAACTCCACAGTGTCTTTGCTCATAGCATCTGAAATGAAGAAATTTTTAAAAATGTGAATGGAGAATTGACGAGCCATGCAACAGAATGCCACTTAGCAATTTCACTAAACGGATTGCTGATATGTCTTAATGCAAATCCCAAAAGAGATTATGCTAATGAAAACCACTGCGTAAAACCTCATTTCATTTATGACAGAGGCGGAGAGCCCATCAGCTTGGTGACAAAGCATCAGCTACTAAGATCAGAAAGCAGCTCTGGGGATGCTGAGAAGTACTGTTCTGATTGTATCGTGATTGATGCATGACTGTGGACACTTGTCTAAAGCCATTGAACTGAGGGAAAAAAAAAACAATTTTCTCTGTATGAAAATCATGCAGTAAATGTCACTTTCAAAAACAGCTTTGGTGGTGAAGGACAAACTCTGAGCCAAGTGTTTAAGCTTCAAAGAATCACTGGGCCTGATCTGCCTAAGGCTGTTTGTCCACCACCCAGCTGTGCTTGCACAGTTACTGCCTCAAAGCATTTGAGGAGAACACTTGGTAGGAAACTGTGGTGTTCTGTACAATTTTCTATAATTTAAAGAAAAGTTTCTTGAGGCCTATACATATCTTTAGTTATCTCTAGTAGTTATTCTAAATTATACTAAGTATTATATAAAAATATAATGAATTATATTAAAGGGAGTTTTAATTTCCTTTCTATGGCTGTGATTAAAAAAATCCTGATAAAAATCACCTTGAAGGAGGGAATGTGGGGATATGTTTCATATTTAATAAAAATCAGTCTGAAATATCAGAGGGATCTACCCATAGTCAATCCAGGAGGATCAGAGAGTGGTGATTTGCACCTTTAATCCCAGCACAGGGAATATCCAGAGTGGTGACCTATACCAGACTGGGAATGGTGACCTACACCCTTAATCCCAGCAGATCTGAATTGGAAGCCAGTTTGGTTTACTGAGGGAGTTCCAGACTCCCAGGCAGAGACAGAGATCTTTCTGTGCTTCTGTGAGGTCAAGGCTAACTACCAAATAGTAGTAGCCCACACCTTTAATCTTAACCTGGATGTGAAACAACTGAGTGAAGAGGGTATTTAAGGCAGGCATAGAAAGACAGAGTGGGCAGTAGAAGCCATGAGGGGCGAGGCTGAGGAACCTGGAAGACAGCTGGGTGAGATTTAACTGTGTTGTTTCCTCTCTTTAATATTTCAGTCTTTCCCTGAGATCTGGCTCTGAGTTTCCTCTATTCATGCAACAAGAGAAGAATCATTTTATAGTCTGCCATTAGGGAAAGACAAGCAAGACTCAAATAATAAACCTAAAAGTTGGTAAATATGAAAATATGAATGTCAGCATTAATCTAACAACAGAATGTTAGTAAATCATAAGTGAGCTGAGTCAATATATTAAAGGCTCTATCATAACTATAAAAATTCAGGGCTGTGCATGATTTTAATATCAGTACTCAGGAGCCAGAGGTAGGTGAATCTTTATGAGTTTGAGGCCATCTAGGTCTATTAGTGACTTCTGGTCCAGCTGGGGTTACATAATGAGACACTGTCTCAGATAGATAGATAGATAGATAGATAGATAGATAGATAGATAGATAGATAGATAGATAGAATTAAACCAAATTAAAAAGTCTTTATGTGAGGGTTGGCTGTTAAGAACCCTTGTTTTTCCAGAGGACACATTTTGGTTCTCACCTACCTGTAACTACAGCCTTGTAGGGGGTCTAACACCCTCTTCTGGTCCCTTCCAGCACCCACATACATATGAGAGACACACAGACACATACACAGAAATAAAAACATTTTTTAAAAAAATCAGTTTGTAGAAGCAAGAAGTATGAATTTACAATTTGAGATGAACATGTTCAAAGACAGTAAAAAAAAAATTCAGCTTGATTACAAATAATAAATGTTGTGTGGCTTTCTTAAACCAGCTGTGTGATTCTATTTGTGAATTCATTAGAATAAAGTAATTTTACTTTAAGAAAAAGATATGGCTTCCAGATATGAGACTGTTTTTCTATGAAGTGTTTAAAATTCTAAATGAATTGCTTAAAAAATTGGGAGGAGATTAATATTTTTTCTTGTGTCTGGTGTGTATTCCTGTGGATTTGCTGTTGATATGTGTGAATAAGGGTATACACAGCGCACAGCATACCTGTGAAGGTCAGAGGCAACCTTGGGTGTAGGTCCTTGACTTTCCATTTTGGGTGAGGAAGGTTCTCTTGTTGCTTGACTCTGGCTGGCCCAGAGAGTGTCTGGGGAGCCTTCTGTGTCTGCCTCCTGCCTCCTGTGCACCTACAGAAGCACAGTGTGTGCTTTCTTTTGTAAAAACAAAACAACAACAACAACAAAAATCCCACCATGGCCAAAACAATTTATATAGGAAAGGGATGAGTTTTTTTTGGTGAGGGTGGTGTTGAGGGAGAATATGGTTCTTCACCAACAAGGCTGCCTAAACTGAATGACACCAATAGACATGCTAAACAAAAGTGAAAGGGATGGGGGGGGGGCATTGGGAGAGGGTGTGTATGTGGGAGGGGTCTTTACATCAACATTATGCAGGCTACTAAGGAATGTTGAGAGTAAAGCAAATAGGCTTCTCCCGGGAAGAGCAGCCAACTGATTATCCAACACCAGTGTTCAATCCTGAAAACATACATACATGTAACATTATACAGATTTAGAATATGTGTGTGTGTGTGTGTGTGTGTGTGTGTGTGTGTGTGTGTGTGTGTGTACATATACAAATATGTGTAGTAAGTGGTTTCTGGCCCGGACTTTCGGGCCTAACCTCAAGGTCTAGGACCCACAGACTCACAGTCCCGCAGTCCCGCAGTCCTACAGAGACACACAGACGCTTTCTTTAGTTTTTGGCTGATCAGCCTCAGGCCCAGGCATATCACTTGCTAGCTCTCTACCCTTCATCTAACCCATGTCTCTTGTTCAGCCATGTGGCTCAGTACCTTTCTTTAGAGCAGCATAGTTGTCCTCGGCTTCCTCTGGCTTCTCTCTGGTGCTCTTCTGGCACTCTGCTCTCAGAGATTTTCTTAGTCTGGTAGCCCCGCCTACACTTCCTGCCTGCCTTTGGCCAATCAGCTCTTTTTATTAAACCAGTGGGTGGGACAATTATTTACCATGAAACAACACAATACCCCTACAAATATGCATGTAACAACAATAATTAATGAAAACAAGACCATGAATTTGAGAACAAGGAAGTGTGTATGGAAGGGTTTGGAGGGGGAAAATAATGTAATTATATTATAATGCTAATATATCTGCTTCTCAGATAGATAATTGACATATATATATGAGCATCTGATAGATTTTAAGTTTAATTTATTTTAATTATGTGTACATGTATGTGTGTGCATATGAAGGCTGTGCACAAGGAGGCCAGAAGTGGGTTTCCTATGCCCTAGAGCTGGAGAAAGCAGTTAGAAGCTACCTGGTATGGGTGCTGGTAATTAAACTCTGATTGTCTGATTAGAAGAAGACTCTCTTAACCACTAAGAAATCTTTTCATTTCTTCTGACAGTTTTTGAAATGTGTACAGCAATGGGACACATCTATATAGGGCACACAGTGACACATCTGATGGTGGGGTGTAATCTGAACTCTCATTTTTATATCAAGTGAAAGGAGAATCTGTACTATTTGCTCCTTGTTCCTTTGAAAAGGTGTCTTTAGGGACAACTGCAAGTCTGATGTAAACCAGATTGCAGAGTTCACGTAGTTTCATATGAAAAATATTTTAGATTAACTTATGTACTTTTACATAAAGTGGCATTCCTTTACTAAGATTCTAAACAAAGAGAGCCTACCAGGAGTTCCTGATTCATTTCAAACACATTGGAGTTTATGATAAAATGTAAAGTCCTTGTGGTCAGAAAATCCACTGACTATGTGAGCAAATAAACTTGGTGTAATAAATTCGCATTTGAATATTATAAAAATGTAGAATGTGTCCTAAGAACAGTAAAATCAAAATAAACTGGAGAACAAAATTTTACATGCTTCTAAACTCAACCGTCCTACTCAAAATTTAATCATGGAAAGTCTCCTCAGAGGAAGTGTTGGTGTGTGGAGGTCAGGCTCTGAAAGACTAGGGCTTGAGGGTGAAGATTCAAAACATACCTTATTTAGGAGTAGATTATTGCAGAAGTTATTAGTTAAGATGCAATGTGGTGGGTGTTAGGATTCTGTTCTAGCCTTTGAAGCCACGCCCTGCCCTGAATTCTGATGTCAAGTCTCATTTAAGATGAACTGACTCTCTCTCTTTCTCTCTCTCTCTCACACATAAATAATAATAATAATAATAATAATAATAATAATAATAATAATAATAATAATAATGAAGTCTTTCTACGTAGACAGTCTAAGTATCTCCTGTTGTGTCCATGGAGCATGAGGCCTCTCTGTTTATAGACAACCACCAGCTAACCCGGTAAATGCGTTATCGTATCATAAGGTAAAACATGATCCCAACTGTGGGTGTAGCTTAAAAGGAGTAATTTATAACATCTATATCACACATACCTAAAGCTCAGGGATCATCATGGGGTGGGGTGGCAGAAGGGTTGGAAGAGCCAGAGGTTGTGGAAGACTGCTGTGAAACAGTATTTTTATAGTTAAGGTAGGCTAGTTGCACAAACAAGCTCACTGAGGTTGTGGGTTCTTATACCTGTGTGAGATTAAACCAGTCAAAATTCCAACATAGACAGGGAGGCACCCATGAGTTTCATGTCTAGCTGAAGGGCTATTTGTGGTTGATGGCTGGAGGAATAAACATGAATTTTCTTCAGGTGTGTGGCCCCTGAGATGTTGTTAATGCTCCAGTAGATGGCCTTAGAACATGCACATACCTATATCATCAACTGGACTGTTATTTTAATAAGAACAGGAAGTCGAGAGGGACATGTGGTAGATGGGAATGGAATCAGAGCAGAAACAGCAGGGTAGATATGATCAAACTACATGTAAAAAGTTCTCAAAGAATAAATGAAAAGTATCATTTTAAAAATGGAGAGGAAGTCAGGAAAACAACACACACACACACACACACACACACACACACACACACACACACACACACACACACACACAAGCAAAACCCCATGTATGGATGAAAGCAGAGCTCCAGATGATGTTCCTACGAGAATACCAAGACTGTTAGCAGCACTGTGGAGCTGGAGGAGAAGCGTGGGGCACAGACTCCTCACAGCACTCTGAGGAACAACCCTGCCCAGCCACAGCTTTGGACTTTGAGTGTTTGGGCTGGAGAAACAATAAACTTTCATGATTCTTGTTACTCACTTGGGATACTTAGCTGTAGCTTCTCTAACAAGCTAATAAAAGACTGTTTTCTTATTTATGTTTTTATGTACAAGACTGTGTGTGGTGCCAATAATTATAATTGGTGTAAAGCTTTAGCACATTATTAAAAGTTTGGTTTATTTTATATGGATTAAATGATTTTCTCATATTTTAATAAAGTTAAAAAGATTGTGGAGATAAGCTGAAATACATTTCTAAAGTACTATTTAGCTTTAAATTATGCTATTTTCTTGCAGATATTTTAAGTGAAAGCATATTAAACTAAATTGTTTTAAGTATAAAATTATTTTACAAGTCAACAAAAAAGCCTAGTGATAACCCTTAAAATATCATTTATGGAAGATGATTCTTATCCCCCCAAAGCTAAAATCTCTTACTTATAACTTACATAACTTCATTATATCTGTTTCAGAAATTGTGCTATTTTGTGTTTTCTTATTTCTTCCTCTTATATATTTTTTAATTTTATACATCCAAAAAAGTCAGAGGATTGCTGAGAATGTTATGAAGAATTTAAATTGTGCAAGGGATGTTGAAAAAGACATAGAGAAACATATTACGTTACTTAAAATACATATACTATATATAATGTGTGTGTGTGTGTGCGTGTGCAGTTTAAATGAAATTGTGCCTCTTGGGGTGTTAATGCTTCCTCTGTGAGCTGTTAACTATTTGACACACATACACAAAAAGAAAAAAGAAAAAACATTCCCAGGCACAAGAAATCTCCCTTCAAGTTGTTGGTCAGTGAAAAAGAGATATCCCCAAATAACATAGACTTTTGCCAGTCCGCCTTGGTTGCCTCCCAGAGCTTGAACACGAGGCTCTGTTACTGAAGACACCACACACTGTGGACACAGGACTTGGAGAAATCAGGCTGGAATTGACAGGAAGCCTCCTCCCAGAGGACTAGCTCTCCAGTTTCTGAAGGTGCTCTACAAGTTTCCAAAGAAAATCAACCAACAGCCTACTCGGCTGTGATGCCTATGAACCAAAACATGGCATGTACTCTAGGATGCAGCAGTGGCACGTCTACCTTAGTTGTAGCCAATAGCTGTCTAATTGAACTTAAGGCCCACTCAATAGGAGAGAAGTCATGCCTGGAAGTGTGAACCTGCCAACTACCCATGGCTATTGAAGTCACAGAACCTAGAAGGACATCTACTGCTGCTACGTTCCTAAACCAGCACAATTGCTAACTGCATCCTGTGCACTTCCCCTTATATCTGCAGACTAGTGAGGCTCTCACCCCTCATCAAACATGAGATCATTGCAGAAATCCATAACTGGTCAAAATGCAGAGAACAATCCACTGTGTTCAGCCCCAACTGATACATCTATAACACAACCCTGAAACCTAAGACTCTGGAAACATTGGTGGGAGACAGGGTGGGAAGACTGTAAGAGCCGGGGGACCAAGACTTCTATGGAGAAATAGTGTCTTCTATATATGACAGAGAAGCTGCAGCCATGAACTCTCAACAGTAAACAAGACCCAAATGCCAATGCCAATGTGGATAGAGCAAACCTTACAAGGCACCACTTATGGATGAAGAAATCTGTAGAATATGTGTGTTGATGGGTATATAGAGTATGATGTAATGTGGAGGGAATATAAAGCCAAATCAGGATGAGTTTATTAATATGGCTCCACTGAACAGATATTCTAGGCTTCCTACCAATCCTAGGCTCATCCCTAGAGGAGATTAATTGCCTTTGCTCTTTGTCCATAGTGGATTTCTGTAACGGTCTCATTTTTGATGAAGGGTGAGAGCTTCTCTAGTCTGCAGATATAAGGATAAGTAGGTACTTCAAGGCTAGGAATTGAATCTGTTTTGTAAGTCAGCTATTATGTAATGGGGCTTTGGGTTTGATCTTCAACTCAAGTTGGAGAAGAGATTCTCTTCCAGGACATGCTTGGAAATCTTTAAATTGTTCATGTACATCTGGAGCTTGTCAGTTTTTTCACCCAGCTCTGCTATTGTTGCTGCTGCAATTACTTTGTTCAGTTATGTCAAAGGGAAGTAGGCAACATCCTTATTTTTCCACACACGTTCAAAGGTTTTATATATAGTATCACTAAATTCCTTGCTTCTCAAAATAAACTGTTCTCCATGATAGCATAGGAGTCTCTAGTCCATAGGTTTCATCCAGTTGGAGAACCAGCTCCAGATACTACCAAGATCACTGGGAAAGTCATCCTTACACCTTTGTGTCTCTAGAAACACTCCCAGGACCACAATTTGTAATTATCTGGGGGTTCTCTAGAGGAAAAAGGACCAATAGAATGGAGGCATATACTAAGACATTTTTTAAACTTACATTTTAAAAGATAACAAAAGTTGTCTCACACCTGAGGGCTGAGAACTGGACGGTTCCTCAGTGCTTGAGGCTGGCTGCCTCAGTAGCTAGAATAGTTCCACAGTCAGTGGTTGCCTCACAGCGGAGAGGTGAACAATCCAGGACTTCCTCAGTCTACAAAACTTGGTTCTTCAGCAATTGCAGCCTGGTGTCCAAAACCTGAAAGATTCCTGGAGAGCCACTTGTCCCCAGTCTATGACAGAAACCTGAAACATAGGTTCTGATAACTGTGAAAGACTCAGCAGCAGCCATGGGATGAAAGAGCTTGGCTTCAAAATAGAATGTCAATGGGGCGAGTGGGAAAGCCATATGAGGGAAGGGTATATAATCTTCCTTCTGCCATACTTGTTATCTGTGCTCTTACAGAAGGTGCTGCCCACACTTGGGGTGAATCATCCCCTATCAGGACAGTCCTTCAGAAGGTTCCCTACTATGCTGCTATTTACTTGTGGCAAGTCAACGTTAAAACCAACCATCACAGAAGCACTTTGCAAAAGGAGTTCCTAAAGTTGTGCTAAAGCTGATTATAACAAGTTCCTGTTTGTTGTTAACTCTTGTTTAATCCATGCATAACAGACTGAATTTCTGTATTCTTTCCACCTTTTGGCTGTTGCAAATAAGACTGCCATAAGCATTTGTGCATAAATTTTTGATGGAGCATCTGTTTTCAATATTGTCTAGGACAGATACCAAAGAAGTAGAATTGCTGAATCATATAGCAATTCTATGCTTAGAGCTTTGAGAAAGCAGCTGTTTCCATATTTCCACCCTAGTCCTGTTTCAGTGGCAGTATTCAAGAGGCTGCTGGCTCGGTCTAGTGGTTAAGATTCTGCACACCGTTACAGCCCGGGTTCGATTCCTGGTCAGGAAACAAAAAATTAAATAAAAGAGAGAGAGAATGGGCCCCAAGATCCCAGCAGCCTTTTATGAATAGGGATGGTCACTCCCCCTTCCGGAGCCCGGGACCCTGGATAGCCGTCTTATCAGCTGACACCTGAATCCCACCACACTTCATCCCACACACCCCTTCTGTGTCATTAATATAAGCAGTTTGAATGGAGGAGTGTGTTGTTACTTTCCTAGTCACTGTGACCAAGTATCTTGTAGGAAGTAGAGCAAGTGCTGATGGAGTGAAGTCCCATGTAAATGTGTATTCTGACATGAACACGGCCATGGAGAGAACTTCCAAGGCTTTGAGACCCTTGGGAAATTAGCAAAGCCATTACCCATGCGGTCCAGGCTGAAGAAGGGTGGCAAAGCTCTTCTTGGAAGTCTCAACTATGAGTGTTTATGAATGACTGATCAGCGTATGTAGACTAACATCTGTGGCTTCTTCCTTCCAGATGTTACTGCCTGACACTGCTGGCTTACAAAGTCACCTCCTGCTGTACCTAATAAACATGCTAAGGTTCTGGGTTGCAGGGGTGGCAGAAGCAGAAATCCACCTGATCTCAGCATCATTGTACTTTGTCTCTGTACCTTTCTCTTCTTTCTTCCCTTGACACCCATACCCAGGGTTTGTTTTGGTCCACAGTTTAAGACAGGATACAGAGAACACGGATGGAAAGGCATAGCAGTGCAAGCATGAGGCAGGCAGCCACATTGAGTCCCATCAGGAACCATAAAGACAAGAATACTTGCACTGAGCTTGCTTCTTTATATTCAATATAATAGCCAGCTCACGGGAAAGTGTCATGCGTGCTTAAAGTGGGTCTTCCTTTCTCAGTTAAGTGTCTCTGGATATACACTCACAGGCAAGCCCAGAAGTGTGTCTCCTAGATGACTCGAATATACTCATTTTCACTGTAAAAAATAATGGGAGCACCTTAGTGTAGCCTGGATTTACATTTCTTCAGTGACAACAGAGAGTTTGCTGGATGTTGGCACATGTTCTTAGGGGAAATTGTCTATTGGAGTCGTTAGTCCATTTTTCAACTAGGTTGTCCTGTTTGTGTTTCATTGTTGGAGTTCACACTGATTACCTAAGTGTTTTCAGATGTATTACTTACAAATATTTCTTCCATTCTGAGTGGCTTTGCTGTTGTTTGCTTGTTGGCTTTATGATTTGTTGTTGTTTTGTTGAAACAGCTGGCCTTGAACTTCCAGGTGTCATGTATTCTCAGTCTCTCCCACCCCCCAACTGTCTTCTAGGGCTCCAGGAAGGCATTCAGGGACCTTAGCTCCTGCTTTCCTTTTATTGCCTTTTAATAGATATTGCCTTTTAATAGACAGTAGATTTTAATTTTGATGAATTCTTGTCTGCCTTTTTTATTATGAGGATGCAATGATATTGCTTAAACCTACCATAAAATCTCAGGTCATGAAAATTCATTCTTACTGATTTACTTCTAAAAACCTGACAGTTTGTGCATTAATATACCGTTCTTTGATCCATTTTAACTCAATTGCATCTAGCATAAGGTAAGAATCAGGGATTTATTATTTTATATACAGATATTCAGCCATTTGAAGTTTTGTTTAATTAAGAAAGGACAAGGGACTGGAGATAGTGCGCAGTGGGTAGAGTTTGCTGAACAAGCGAAAGGTCCTGAGTTCAGACCTTGAAGGCCAGTCATGAGAGCAAGGAGTTATAACCCCAGTGGAGGTTGGAAGGAGTGGGAAGTGGAGAGGAGGAGAAAGGAGGGAGGGGGAAGGAATAGGAAGAAGGAAAGAAAGAATATTGTGGGTGCTGTGGAGCATTTGTTTAATGATGCAAAGATTCTTTTATGTTGCATTTAACTCTGTGAGGCTGTGTTACTGTGCCTGTCTAAAATACCTGATTGGCTAATAAAGAGCTGAATGGCCAATAGCTAGGCAGGAGAAAGATTAGGCAGGGTTGGCATCCAGAGAGAATAAATAAGAGAAGAAATCTGGGAGGAAAAAAAGGAAGGAAAGAAGAGGACAGGAGAGGTCAGCCACCTAGCCACCTAGCCACCTAGCCACACAGCCAAGCAGTCACACAGCCACACAGCCACACAAATACCCAGACACACAGCCACACAGCCACACAAATACCCAGACACACAGCCACACAGCCACCTAGCCACACAGCCACACAGCCACTTAACTACTCAACCACTCAGCCACACAGCAACACAGTCAGCCACAGAGTAAAAGTGAAAGTAAGATTGCAGAATTAAGAAAACTAAAAGCCCAGAGGCAAAGGGTAGATGGGATGATTTAAGTTAAGAATAATTGGATAGAAACAAGCCAAGCTAAGGCTGGGCATTTATAATTAAGAATAAGCTTCTATGAGTGATTTATTTGACTCCGTGGTGGATTTCCCAAAAGACCAAAAAGCAAGAGGAGGAGGAGGAGGAAGGGAGGAGGAGGAGAAGAAGAAGGAAGAAGGAGAAGAAGAAGAAGAAGAAGAAGAAGAAGAAGAAGAAGAAGAAGAAGAAGAAGAAGAAGAAGAAGAAGAAACAGCTGAGAACAGTGACTCCTGTCTATTCCGCACTTAGAAGCTGAGGCAAGAAGATCACCATAAATCCTGTGTGGGAGATTATGTTGTTCCATTGTAAATAATTGTCCCACCCACTGGTTTAATAAAAAGTGGTGATTGGTCAAAGGCAGGCAGGAAGTGTGGGTGGAGCTACCAGACTAAGAAAACTCTGAGAACAGGAAGCACAGAGCAGAATGTCAGAGAGAAGCTGGAGGAAACAGAAGACAACCATGCTGCTGTGAGAAAAGGTACCCAGCCGCATGGCTAAACAAGATGAGTCATAGGTTAGATTAAGGGTAAAGAGTTAGCAGGTGATATGCCTGGGCCTTAGGCCGATCAGCCTAAAACTATCATATGCATCTGTGTGTCTCTGTGGGTCTGTGGGTCTGTGGGCCTAAACCTTGAGGTTAGGCCAGAAAGTCCGGGCCAGAAATCTTGTACAATAATCCTGGGCCAGCCTAGCCTAAAGAAGACCCTGTTTCAAAACATATAGAAAAGAAGCATGTGTCAATATATATAATGTTTTAGTGTTATATTTTAGAGGCTTTTTTAAGGTAATCTAGGATACAAATTAGAGTAACAAGAGAATACAATTTATAATACAAATTTATTTCATATTACACATCTATATTTTCATTATTAATGTTTGTAAGTTGAAGACAATTTTTACAGTGCATACATGGCAATAGCTTCCATTGGCCACATTAAGATTCCCATAGAGCAGCCACACTGAAAATTATGTAACATGGAACTTTAAAAACAGTTCGATGTCATTTACTTCAGTAGGATAATAGCAACTCTGTGTCAGAGAAGTCACAATGACCTTGTTTACCTGCTCAGTAAATAACTCTTTAATATAAACTAAATGTTTTAAATTGAGATATGTTTCTTTGGAGAAGACATTCACTTTAGAGTTCCTTCTGAACTGATGACGCACAGGTCTGTGTCAAAATGAACAGCTTGTCACACATATTGTCCAATAAATTCACTATTAGGGACAGTCTTAAGCAGGAAATTCACTATTATTTGACTTTCCAGTTACCATGATAATGTGATCTGATCAGGGTGTTAGCTATAGGGGAGTTCTGGTGGTCTTTTAGGGGTGGGAAGTCATTTTCTTAGACTAATATTCACCAAACTTGTTAGTGTTGCCAGGAACACTAGAATGTGTCTCTATGTGTGTGTGTGTGTGTGTTACTGTTTTATTAAAGTACATTTTGAAGACAGTGATAACAGGTTTAGTAGCATGCTGAATCCACATTCTGAAATGCCCTATCCTGTTGTAGAAAGTGAACTTGGGCTGGGGAAGAAATTGGGCTTGACTTCTGAAAACATGCTGGAGATGCTGCAGTGAGCTTGGACAATAACCCGCATGCTGTAGTTCCATTATCTAGCTCCTCTGTCCACATACAAAGAATTAATTGGTTTCTTTGTAGATGACATTTAAAATTTTGTGAGAATTATTCATTTAATAGTAATTAAGAAATCCGGGGCTGGAGAAATAGTTTAGCAGTTCAAATCCTTTGTTTCTCTTTCGAGTACCCAGATTTGATTGCCATCACTCACATGGTAGCTCTTCTGCAACATCATGTCCAGGAGATCTAACACTATCTCTTAGCTTCCACAGATACCAGGCATGCACATGGTACACAGATAAACACGCAGGCAAAACATTCATACCCTTAAAGTAAATAAAAATAAATAAATAAATAACTTTTTTAAAAAGAAGTTTAATTGTGTTAAGTAGGCATTCTATGGGTTTTAATGATGCCTACCATTAAATAGAACTAAAATTTAAGTGAATATGAAATAGCCCTACATGTTCCCATCCTCAGTTCTACCTTAGACACCTGCCAGGTCTTCTGAGGCTACAGAGGATAGCAGTCTTCTGAATAACACTCATGCTGTCCTTCTGCTTCACTTTGTTCCAGCCACCTACAAACCAAATGCAACAGCATCTGAAATTCCCTCAAAAGATTTACTTAGAAAACTATTGGCCAGCAACAGGCAGCCACAACTGTAGAGAGCCACGTAAGAATCAGGTGGCAGCAGTCCATAGTCATGGTCCAGGGATATGGTCAATATATCAGTACCAAAATGCCTACTTTGTGATAGGCAGACAGAAGAATCCCCGGGCTTCCCTGGTTCCACTGGGCCTTTCCAGAGACAAGGTGGATGTACATGAAAAATGTGGCCAGCCTTCTAAGAGGCTGCAGTGGGAGTTACCTAAAACAGAACATTTGTGGATGCTAACTTCTCCAGTCCTGACCAATCATAACACAACATTACAATGGAGTGTTTCTTAGTGGCATGTCAGCTTGACACAGCTAAAGTTATCTGGGAAGGGAACCTCAACTGAGAAATTACCCTAGCAATTTGTCCTATAGGGAAGCCTATAGAATATTTTCTTGATTAATGATTGCTGTGAGTGGGCCTAGCCCACTATGCACAGTGCCATCCTTGGACAGGTGGTCCTGGATGGTATAAAAACACTGGCTGAGGAAGTTGTGAGGAACAATCCAGTAAGCAATTTTCTATTATCTCTGCGTCCATTATTGCATCCAGGTTCCTGCCCTGACTTCCTTCAGTGTCATGGTGTGTTCTGATCTGAGAATTAACTATCATTAGAAATAAACCACCCCCCCCCCAGTTACTTTTGGCCATAGTGTTTTACTGCACGAATCTAACCCTAACTAACTAAGAATTGTAGAGTCCTGTTCATACCTACACATTAACTTCTTGTTTACAAATTACAAAGGAAGACTAGCATTGGAGGAAAGGACCAGGGTGGCCATGTTGGTAAAGGACAGTGGCTACTTGCCCATCAGTTCTGTCTGGTATTGTAACAAATGTCAGTATTACTTCTTTCTGAAGCATAGCAGGTGTGTTATGTAAACATTAATTGGGACATTGTATCAGAACGTGGGTTGTGTTACAAGTTTCTTTTGTTCTGATTTTGTTTTATTTCTTATGTAATGTTTCAGGGCATTGTCTGTATTACAACATTTGCTTTATACTGTGCCAGTATTTTAACTGGCAAGGGGAGGTACACAGTTACTGTTATCTCATCTAACAAAAGAAATCATGGCTAACAAGGTTAAATAATTGATTCAAAAGTGTATAGTTAAATATAGCAGTGCCTTCCATTCATACATCAATATACCTTCTTCTCCATCATCGAAGCAGTAGAAAACAGAGCAGTGGGAAGTTACAGATGTGCAGGACAGAGGTGGGGAAGGTGAAATGGAAGAGCTACAGATGTGCAGGGCAGTGGTGGGGCAGGTGAAATGGAAGAAGCTACAGATGTGCAGGACAGCGATGGGGCAGGTGAAATGGAAGAAGCTACAGATGTACAGGGCAGAGGTTGGGCAGGTGAAATGGAAGAGGCTACAGATGTACAGGGCAGGGGTGGGACAGGTGAAATGGAAGAGGCTACAGATGTGCAGGGCAGAGGTGGAGCAGGTGAAATGGAAAAAGCTACAGATGTGCAGAGCAGAGGTGGGGCAGGTGAAATGGAAAAAGCTACAGATGTGCAGGGCAGAGGTGGGGCAGGTGAAATGGAAGAACTACAGATGTGCAGGGCAGAGGTGGGGCAGGTGAAATGGAAGAAGCTACAGATGTGCAGGGAAGGGATGGGGCATGGAAAATGGAAGAGTTACAGATGTGTAGGGCAGGGTGGGTTGGGTGAAATGGAAGGAGTATTGTATTTGAAATATACATATATCCAAACAAGATTAAGAAAGTGAAATCAATTCTAGAAGGGAAAGAAAATTAGATCTGACAAAGTTCAATGGCTAAGGGAAATGAGGACTATTCATGATTTTATGAAAAATATATCAGATTTTCATAGCTGTTTTGGAGGTTGAAGAACTAAAAGTAAATAATGATAATAATAAATTCACAGTTTTGTATGGCATCCCAGGTAAAAACCAATGGCATAATGCCATTTTAAATAAATATTTCTTTTTACTTTAAAGCATGTCCTGGCTTCCACAATAGATTTTATACTGAGTCTTTACACTTAAACAAATCATGCTTTGTCTCAAAGACAGCCTGTCATTTCTGAGTACCCTTGTTCTCTAGACTATCTGTGGTTCTAAATATTAACAATTTTGACAATAGATTGGTCTGAAAATGGGTGGGAGTACCATTAGTACAGACAAAGAGCTGTTGCAATTCAGAGGACAGAAACCCCTTGAGGGCAAAGCCCATAGGGGTGAAAAAGCCCATTGACAAGAAAGAACATTTCCTAAGGAGGAAATCATCCCACTCCGAGGGCAAAGCAAGCTACTGGCAATCTGCTTTTCCCTGTCCTTTCTCCCTGTGAAATCAAAGGATTAGAAGCAGGGAATTTTGATGAGGGCGAGGAATCTTAATGAATGAATTACATAGAAGAACTTTATAATAAAAGAGGACCAGGAAAGCAGAGCAATCTCCTCACTGCAATTTTTTTTAAAAAAAAAGCCATTTCTGGGGGATGCAATCAGTACTATATAGCAGATGACTGTGAACTGCACTATCTTTGATAGACTTGTCCTATAAGGCCATTCATTCACCCTCCATCACTCCTTCCTTTTTTCCATATGAAGAATGAAGTCACTGTCTGCGCAGGGTTGATAAAATTGCACTCTCAGAGGGCCCTGAGGGACCTTTACGCTATCAAAGGATGCTCACCTTCTTCCCACTGGGTCCCTCTTTTTGCCTCCTGGCACTGAGAGAATATAAATGATTCAAGTTCAGCTAATTGAATATTCTTTTTCTCCCTCTATATGGGCCCTCAGACAAGTGACATGAGATGAGAAAGGAGGTTAGTTACCTAGGTCAGGATAACTCATACTTTTCATGCAAAAGGTTGCCAGAGGGGCCAGCAAAATTGCCAAATGGGCAGATCTGATAGCCTGAGTTTAATCCCTGGATAAAACTCAGAGTATTTTTTGTGGATAACTGACTCCTCAGTTGTACTCTGACCTCCACATGTACCCTGTGGTATACACATAATACTCTCTCTCTCTCTCTCTCTCTCTCTCTCTCTCTCTCTCTCTCTCTCTCTCTCTCTCTCTCTCTCTTTTGTTTTTTGTAGATGACTGACCTTGTTTCTATGTCTTCTAAATCTGTGGACTCATAAACACAGAAGATGGAGAGATTGGTTCAGTGGTTAAAAGTCTTGGATGTTCTTTCAGAGGACCCAGGTTGGTTAGCACCCCAGCTTATGGCTCATAACTATCTCTCTCCAGTTCTAGGGGGTCAATACTGTCTTGTGGCCTCTGCAGGCACCGGGCTTAACAATAGTACATAGACACATATAAACAGGAAAACATGAATGCACATAAAAATAATACTTTTTAAATACAAAGAATCCTAATATAACCTCACACACACACTCTGGATTGATCCTAATCAAGGAGAGAGCTTTCTGGCACCATCACCACGGAAAGAATCCTGGTGGCTTTTTAGATGGCCTCTCCTCCTCTTCTTCTTCATGAAACAAGAGCCCACTGCTTCGGCAGCCAGTAGACCTCTGGCCAAAATAATGTCTTCTCCAACATCATTCTAGTGCCAGTGATGAGCTCTTATAGAATGCCTCTGTTGAGTGACGGAGAATTCCAAAGAATGGGAACAGGTACCTTAGAAGCAGAATGGAGAAAGGAGGTATAAAACACAGAGATAGCCCTAGAGGAGAATGAAGGCCAGTGCCCAAGAAGAAAGGTGCATCTTCATGCTTACGTTAGATATTTTCCTTGCTGTCAGAACCTATGCTTCCCTGACCTTCCAGGGCTGAAACAAGCATTTACATCACCTGGAGTTCGGGTGACAGCTATGGTGGGAAGATTGGTGTTCAGTTCTTGATCATCTGTCAACGCTTCCTGTTGCTATAGGAATGCTGTGACCCTATCATACATATTACTAAAAAAGACTACTGCTCTTCATATTTGCAGGGGCTCTTTGCCTGATGGACCTTCAATCCCACCAGGGAAGCCTCCCTTTCATGAGACAGAAACAATGATGTAGCCACTACCAAATGTACACCCCTGTCTTCTGAACTCATTTGAAGTGATCGTACAGTTGACAAAGTCATTTGGGAAAGTTGCTTCTCTTTACACTCCTGGAATCTCTCATTTCATCCTAAAGCAAGCAGCTATAGATTGGAGGAAGATGCAGGTCTAAGAGTAGGCAAAGAAAACTGAAAATTTCTTTCTTGTCCTGTCAACAAGGCAGAAACCCAGGAAAGAACCTGACATAGATGGCCCAATTAATAAGATGAGGCTCCCCACTCATTTCCCTGGTGGCTCCCAGCATTGAGTGTGGCAACTATGAGAAAAAGCAAAGGAAAGAAGGTGTCACATGCAATGTTCCCGGGTGACAGTTTAAAAATCAAACTCCTTAAACCACTGGACTGACACCAAACTTTCTCATCACTGTTATATGTGGGACTCTGCTTCCATTTATATATTCCTTGGCATTAAAATCTAAAATAACTTATTCAGTTTCCCATGACATATTGTCATTATTACATTTGAGATCATGCAATCACTTTCACTGCTTTCTTATCCAGGCTGGTCTGTACTTGTCTGAACATATTTATTATTACATATAATGGCCTCCAAAGCAAAAGGAGCTGACAGGTATTTCTAATGTAATTTCCTTCACCTTGTCATGTAGTAATTTTATTTTCCGGGAAGGATGTTCTGATGTGCTCTGAGAGAAATGTTCTTCTCTTAGGCTACAGGCTGTTTTATGAGCTTTGATCTGATTTTCTCAGTTGACTCATTTTTGAGCAGAATGCAATTTAGCTAAACTTGGTGTAGGTTCTGGTAAGAAATCTCAAATTTTCCTGCTTGGAGACACATCCACTTCCCAATGAAGATACTGTAATGACTTAAAATGTCTGGGACCTTCCCAGTGACATAGAAGTCCTTTTAAAAAGTGTCTTTCTTTTGTGTGAAATCCTCTGTCCTCCAAATTAAAACAACAAATACATCCAGAAAATACCTTCTTGATGAATACAACCAACAAATTTTCTATACAGTGAAAAGTATTTCCTTGGAGTATAGTAAGAAGTTTCTGGACTGGCCTAGCCCCACAGTTCAGACCTACCCGTGGCTGCTTAGCCCCCCAAATTACTCAGATGCTTATATTAAATACATGCTGTTTGGCCTATAGCTAAGGCTTATTACTAATTAGCTTCCACATCTTAACCCATTTTTATTAATCTGTCTTGCCACGTGGCCTGTGGCTTACATGTGCTCCATTATACTTACTTCTTGGCCAACTGGATCATATCTCTGTCTGACTCTACCATCCTTCCCTTTTATCTATGTTCAGACTTCCTGTCTACTTCTAAGATGCCCTGCCATAGGCCAGAGCAGTTCCTTTATTAACCAAACATAGAGCATATTCACAGTGTACAGAAAGACATCTCATATCACTTGAAGCTTCGGATTTGTCAGCATCATGTCTATTCTAAGTTCTGAATTGTGACTTATGATAACACTTATCCCTGACTCTCTGCCTTCCCCAAGTCAATTGTTGTGGTTTCAACAGATCTGACCCCGATAGAGACATGTGTTTGAGTTCTCGGTCTATAGGGAATGGCACTATTAGGAGATGTGGCCTTGTGGGTACAGGTGTGTCACTGCGGTCAGGATTGGGGGTCTCACATATGCACAAGTCGCATCTAGTATAACAGCTCACTTCCTGTCACCTGTGGATCAAGATGTAGAGCTCTTTCAATTCTTCTTCCAGCACCACGCCTGCCTGCACACTGCCATGAAGATAATGGACTAAACAAACCTCTGAAATTGTAAGCCAGCCCCAACTAAATGGTTTCCTTTATGAGTTGCAATAGTCATGGTGTATCTTCACAGAAACAGAAAGCCTAACTATGACATCATCTGAGCTCCATCAGTCCTGTTCATTTTGAGCAGGAGACCATCCTTGATACCTAATCAGGAAGTGAGAGAGACTTGCTAATGCGGTGCATACCCTGTAGACACCTGGCATGCTTTAAATGCTATGTAATCCAACTCATCTCATAGACATTGGCATCAGTATTCTTTGATGTGCTCCCAAAGACTCTTGAGAATCACTGACTTCAGGCAGCATTCTAATTTAGGGTACTTTGGGTGTGTCTCTTAATTCACCTCAGCTGATGTGGAGGAGGGAAAAATCTGTAACGCAGGGGGTTCTCAAAAACACAGTCCCCAAACCAACAGCATAGCAACACTTGGAAACTTGTTAAATGCCAATCATTAGGCTCCACTGCATGCCCCAGAGATTCTGAATGTAAGGCAGGCAGCTGTTTCAACAATGGGGCTTCTTATGCACACAAGTGTTTAAGCATCACTATTATAATTATTGGTGCTTTTCTAGACTTCGAAAGTCCCATTCCATAGTACGAAAAGCAGACTGTCGAGGCTACACCACCACAGGAAGCGAACTGGGCTTAAGGAAATAAGCTATTTCTGAGTCCTTAACTTTCTTTGTTGTCAGCTCCTATCTCAGCCTTACAAATGCTTAGTTCTTTACAGGAAAAAAGGATTTAACACCATAATAATATTATCTGCCCCCCTTCAAATATTTTAATAAAAGATGCGGTAGGAAGGCAAGCCAAGACCCTCACAGTCAAAATGCCTTTCCCCAGGATTCTTTAAATTAGTTCTTGACTTAAAATAAAATAGGAGCAAATGACTGGGTATGAAACATTTTTCCTTTTTCTGAAACGTTTAAGTTTGATTGACAGCTCAGACATGATTTGGCAGTTGGGGACTTGATAAAATATTATAGTGAGTCATTCCTTCAAAAGAAAATAGTAATGAATGCAGAAGAAGCAGACAGGAAAGCATGTATATGCTTTGTTTCTGTGGTGTCCTCCTTCTCCTCCGACAGGTCTTTCCTAACGGAACTATCAGGAAGGCAGAGACACCTTTTCAACCACCTTTAAAGGGCAACTGTGTCAAAAAGTAAATAGCTTTGAAAAGTAACTCCTTGAAATGTTTGTGTTAGAGTTGGGAAACTTCAAGATTGCTACAGTGCATACATATTGATTCCATTTGTTTTTCTTACGAAAGGAATGAACAATAACATTTACGAAAGGAATGAACAATAACATAGTTTCCATTTTTATAGCGCTTTCTTTATCCAAACTTTCATATTGAGTATACAATTTAACTTTCTTCAAATAAGCTAGATGTACCCACTATCTTAGACCTACCTGCTGGTGTTGGTAAAAGTTATTTTTAAAGGTTTTCTTAAGTTATAACAAACAAAAAAAGGAGAGGTATAGGGACTATTTAATTTTGATTATTTCTTTTCAAGAGACTTAAGATGATTTCTTAGTTGGGGTTAACTATTGCTGATGAAGCAAGTTGGAGAGAAAAGGTCTTATTCAATCTACACTTCAGCACTGCTGTTCTTCACTGAAGGAAGTCGGGACAGGAACTCAAGCAGGGCAGGAACCTGGAGACAGGAGCTGCTGCAGAGGAAGGACCTGAGGGAGTGTTGCTCACCGGCTGGCTTCCCTTGGTTTTCTCAGTTTACTTTCTAATAGGAATCAAGACCACCATCCCAGGGATGACACCATCCACCATTGGCTGGGCCCTCCTACATCACTCACTATGCTGAATGATTTTTTTGTCAACATGACACAAGCTAAAGTCACTTGATAGAAGGGGAACAACTCAACTAAAAATGGTCTTCTCATCTGGCCTGAGCTGGTGCTGAGGGTCACATCTTGGTCTGTGACCCTATAGCGGCCAGGGTCTATGTTGATGTCCATGGCTACTGTTATAACCTAAGGCTGAATGGATGCCTGGGGTCCAGGCCACCACCTGAGGCCATGTTGGTGTCCAAGGTCCATGACGCCACTAGGGTAATACTAATCTGAGTGTCCTGAGATGCCCACAGGACTATGGTAACATCATGGCCAGAAGCTGCTGCTAAAGACCATATCTGGGTCTGTAGTTCTGCTGCAGTTGGGGTCTGTGTTGATGTCTATGTGCTGTGTTACCACATGGGGCTATAGGAATCATGAATGTTGAAATCTAAGGGCTGTGCTAAACTGGTCCCACCCTTCACTGGCCTTGGGAGTGCTGGCCTTGCCCCTGGCTGGCAGCTTCAAGGGGAGAGCTGGCTCCACCCTTCACCAAGGGTGAAGGGGAGCTATCCAGACCCCACATCTAGTGCTTTGAGTTGGCCCATCCCAATAACTACTCCATCTATGACCTGCTGGAGTGTGAGAAGGATCTGGTCCTGTGGACCCATAGTTGGAGGATCTCCATGACTCAGGGCAACAGCAGGATACCTGAGAGATTTTTGGTGAGGGTCTTGTTGATGGTGCACCAGAATACAGAGATCTTGAACTTGATCAACAACACACTACACAATGAGCATTTTCAAGTAAAGATCTTTGGAGTATATTGTGTGACACACCACAGTTTCCAGTGCCAATAAGATGGATGAAGAGGTGACCAAAGGGAGGGAAAAGGATGGAGAAGCAAAGTGGGGATTTTCTTTGTTTATTTATTTGATGTTTTAATTAATATTTTATTTTGTAAAATATTCTTTTGGAGGGAGGTGCTGCAAAGATGGAGGGCAGATAGGGAGAGACTAGGAAATAAGTGGGATTGCAATGCATGACATGAAATTTCCAAAGAGTCAATAAAAACTACATATGTTTGAAAAGGAAACCATCTGCATAAAATCAGCTCATAGACAGGCCCATGCAGCATTTTTTAGTGATTGATGGGAAAGGGACACGCCCGTTGTGGGTGGTACCATCCCTGGACTGCTGTGCTATGGTACGAAGCTCTTGAACACTATAAATATGTGTCACTTGTATTGGTTTAATAAAATGCTGATTAATAAACAGGCTGGAATATAGGTGGGGCAACCAGACTAGGAGAATTCTGGAGAGGAAAAGGCAGAGTAGCAGATACCAGGCAGATACAGAGGAAACATGAGAGTGCTATACAGAGAAAAGATACCAAGCCACATCGCTAAACACAGATAAGAAATATGGGTTGATTTAAAATATAAGTGTGTAGTACAAGGTTTCTGGCCTGGACTTTCAGGCCTAGCCTCAAGGTTGGGACCCTCAGACCAGCAGTCCTACATGCCCTCAGAGATACACAGAAATTTACAATAATTTTAGGCTGATTGGCCTAAGGCCCAGGCATATAACTTGTTAACTCTTTACCCTTAATCTAACCCATGACTCTGATCCTGTTCAGCCATGTGGCTCGGTACCTTTTCTCAGAGCAGCATGATTGTCCTCTGCCTCTTCTGGCTCCTCTCTGGCATTCTGCAGTCTCTGTGCTTCCTGTTCCCAGAGTTTTCTGAGTCTGGTAGCCCCTCCCACACTTCCTGTCTGCCTTCCAATCAGTACTTTTTATTAAACTCATAGGTGGGGACAATTATTTACAATGAAATAACATAATCCCCCTACATAAGAGTCATCAAGTTAGAAGCCTGAGCCATAGGCCAAACAGCTTATAATTAATATTAAGCCTCCAAGTCAATTATTTGGGAAACAGCTGCTGGGTATTTGAGAGTTTCTCACGGGACAGAAACTTCTGCCTACACTGGTGGTCCTGGGCTCTATAAGAAAGCAGGCAGAGCAAGCCATGGGGAGCAAGCCATGGGGAGCAAGCCAGTAATCAGCACCCCTCCATGGCTTTGCATCAGCTTCTGCCTCTAGGTTCCTGCCCTGTTTGAGTTCCTGTGCTGACTTCCTCTGGTGATGAACAGTGATATAGACATGTAAGCCAGATAAACCCTTCCTCCCCAACTTGCTTTTTGGTCATGGTGTTTCATTGCAGCAATAGAAACCCTAACCAAGACAGCCACTAAGAAAAAGTTCTACAGGCTTGCTTACAGCCAGATCTTAGAAGACATTTCCTCAGCTGAGGCTCCCTCCTCTCATATAACTCTAACGTGTCAAGTTGACATAAAACTAGTCAGTACAGATGAACTACTTAAAATGGGGCCAAAGATAAACTTCCAGCTCAATTCTGTACAGCAGGTGCCTCCTGCTCTGCTGCCAAGGAAACATGTTCTTGCTATTCCAATTTGTATTATCTAGTAGGTTGATGAACACCTCGTCTCTTCTGTGAGATTTTAACAGTCAGGAAAATCAGGACAGAAATGTCTACCCTTCCATCATGAAGCCATTTCTGGTTCTCTCAGGAAGTCATCCTTGAAAAAGAACAGCCTGGGACTGTTCTGAGTCCATTGGGAGACTCTGGGGACCACTGTTTACAGACATTGACAGCAGATAAGGAGAGTGGGGAACATAGGAGAGCCCACTGGCAAGAAGTTTCTCTGCTGTGCAGGAAAATTTTACCTACAACTCAGTCTCCTTAATCCAAGTACTTCACCAAACTTAGCAGGGAAGGGTGTCTTCTTCAGCTGGGTAATCTGCTTTCAGGAAGGATGCAGTGATGTAGAAGGAAGGGCACACTGACCTGGCTGTGATGATGAGGAAGGGCAGACATGCCTGGCTACAGCCAAATTAGCCCTGAAGATCAATGGGATGAGAGATACTGGGGCCATGTCACCCTCAAATCCCAATGTCCATTTCTGGAAAAACACGTACTCTGTGAGAAATTATCAGGAATTTATTATTTAAAAGTTAATACAGAGGATATAATTTACAAATACCATTTCAATAGATATAGTTTATTTGTGTAAGCAATATATATATATATATATATATATACACTTACTAGATACATCTTCTAAGACTAAAGGAAGTGGTATGCCATGTCACCAGAAATATACTTACTAGATACTTGTATTCTGTACTTCCTGTCTGACAAAAGAAAGTGGTATGACATGACACCAGAAGCCTAACAATTACACAGACTCAAGAGATTTTATTAGACCCAATACTGTGAAGAATCCATCTTGTGAGGTATCCATATATTTCCTAAGGTAAATAATGTAATTTCAAAATAAATCTCAGGTTTACACAGTGATGCACTTACTGTCCATCGTTGGGAGGTAGAGTCAAGAGGGTCACAGCCAGTCAGCCTGGGTCACATATTGATATCCTGTCTCAAAAAAAATGTTTTAGAGCAGGAACCATACTCCAGTTGGTAGAGTGCTTTAGTACAAGCATGGGCATCTCAGCACAATCCCAGAATGCATCTGAAAATTGCTGGGTGAAGTGGAACTACAAAGCATTCCTTCCTCAAATGTTTTGGAAAAATGTTGACATGGATAATGTTTCTAAGTTAGAAAAAAAAGGAGAGAAATAGAAGGATCTTATTAAAATCTACACATGCAGACACTAAAACCAGGTCTGATAAGGCAAAATCAATAGCTCCCCACCATTTCTGCACCTGACTCACCTGCAGGAAGAAAGACTGGATCATTCTCTCAGCTTCACGGCCTCTGCTGTTGTTTGGAGAAAGCTAAAAATACTCAATTTACGCTCCCAAAACGTTTACACTACTCCCTGCATGTGCTCTCAGCTTCTGCTGGTATTATCAGGCACCTGCTGCTCTACCACTTGGGGAACCCTACTGCTAAGGTCTGTCCTCATTAAAGAAACAAGGGACAGGACACTCTGATGCAATCACAGCAGTGGTGAGTGGCTGGTGTGGAAGGCCCAGAGGCTGCCACTGCCCTGGGCCACAAGTTGGCTCAGGTGGAATATAGCACTCCATAATGGTGCCTTCAAGGAAAACAAACTGATGACCAGGTTGTGATGCTGACTGAATACAAATATAAGAGATAAAATATTCAAGATTCTATAAAGAAATTCAGCACTCCTGAGGAACTTGAGAGGCAGAAATTTCTGTCAAAGAAAATCTGAGAAAACAATCATTTGGTATCACTGTGGAGTGAGACACACTGGCAAGATCTCAGATCTACAAGCCAGATTGGGAGAAATTACATCTTGAATGCACAGATGACTTTTTTGCTTTGCTTTTTTTTTTTTTGTTTTGTTTTGTTTTTGTCTTTGTTTTTGTTTTTGTTTTTTTTTCTGAGAAAGAATCAGACAGACCTTTGGGATGGGAAATCTACATTCTGGCAAAATGACTCACAGTGACCAAATATAAATATTCATACATTCTTGGGAGAAACTGTGAGTCTGTTACTAGCTGGGAAGAAGATGATGTGGAATGAAAATGCACTGTTTTAATCACTGAATTGCTCCTTCACACAGTGCAAATTCTGTGTCCACCGGAGCCTTAACAGTCTGCCCAACGGGGACGCCTTAGCCCACTCAGCACAGGGTCCCTCCTCACTGCAGAATGAAAAACCATGTGAATGAAGCATGATTTCTCCATCTATGAACATGGCTTGCCAGAAACTAGGGCAGAGTATGATCTTAAATGGCATTTATCAAGTGAAATCATTAATTTCAATATTTTCATATCATCATGGATATGTCTATTAATGTTAAAAATGAAATAACCATTATAGAGACCTGAAATGTAACATTTACATGAGATCAAAGTTTACATTATATTTAGTGCTCACTGTTTCTATATTGTCTTAAATACAATGACAATTATTCATATTTTTATATTATAAAACTTATTGAAGGTCACTTATCTTGCAGGTGTTCCAAAAATATCTCTGCTATTCTTTTTCATTTGTCTCAGAAAGTTGTGTCTGTGCTGACTGCAAAATAATTTTTATGGGTACTCTTACAGATATAATCTAAAGTTTTGTCTTTTCTTTATGAATAATAGATAAATTTATTGTGATATCAGGTTAATTCAGAAACTTTCATGTTTATACAGTTCATCTGGATCAATAATTGTCTGAGTTGCTTCATTGGCTATATATTTCTGGTTAATAAATTATCCCCAATTTACACAGCTTAAAGAAACAAACATTTGTTTTAGTACAGATTAAATATAGGAGTATTAAAAGGGGCAGGAACTTAAGAAAAAGATGGTTACACACTCAGGCATGGTACTCAGCTTCTCAAGATACAAGTGCATTTAGGTGTCTTAACATGACTATCCATAAAATTTTGATCATCTTTAAAGTTATAGTATTTAAATTTTTAAAGAAAATAAAATTGGGGCATACTCATTTTTATTTAGGTAATATTCTTTAATTAGTGAGATAAGTCAGTGTATGGTGTATTATAGGTGGAGTTCTTACTATCCATGAGTCACAAGGAAGTCAGGACATGTTTTCATTGCAAACATGACTCCTAATTGTCAGCTTCTCTCTGGTTCTCAGCAAGTGCAAATCGGCGGCACTTACTCCTTTTCTGTTCCCTTAACTGTCCTGTGTCCGCAAGACCCGCTTTCTCTGCAGTCCCCTGGGCTGTACTTCACCTGCACAGCCTTTACCTATAAACCACAGAAGCTTATTGTGAGAAAGAGGGTCAGGCCTCAGGCTCTATCTTGGCTATGACCCAATATAAAATTTCCTATGCTTTTTCCCAGGTTTGGAAGTTACTATAAATCATTTTCTGTTCATAAAATATTGTACAGTTTTATAGACATCAAACAACTCCATGCAGTTTTGAGTGTGGGCAGCAAATTTGGGGAGTTTAATTCTAGAATTAGCCATTTATATATTCCTTAAAATATAATGCAAATGATTGATTTAGCAACTTGAATGGTGGTCCAATAAGGTACAGGGGTTATTTTAATTTTCATGTATCTGTAGAGACTTGGTTTGTAACTGAGTATTTGGTCAGTTTTGGAGAGTGTTCAGTCAGATGTTGAGAAGAAGACATATTCTTTTGTGTTTGGCTGAAATGTTCTGTAAATACTATTAGGTCTATTTGAGGCATACCATCTTTAGCTCTATTATTTTTCTGTTTAGATTTTTGTCTGGATGACCTGTCCATTGGTGAATATGGGATATTGAAATCTCCCAAAGTTAGTGTGTGAGGTTAAATGTGTGGTTTGGGCTTTGGTAATGTTTCTTTTACAAATGTGCATGTCCTTGTGTTTGGAGCACAGATGTTAAAGATTGCTATGTTCTCTTGGTGGGTTTCTTTTGATGATTATAAAATATCCTTCTCCATCTCTTTTGATTACTTTTGGTTGGAAGTCTATTTTGTTAGATATTAGAATGTTTATACAAGCTTATTTTTTAGGTCCATTGAGGTAAGAAAATCTTTTTACAATCCTTACTCTGAGGTGATATCTATCTTTTGTATTGAGGTATTTTTTTTTGTATGTAGCAGAAGAATCATGTTTTCATATCCATCTTTTCTATTGGAGAATTGTGTGGTTGAGAGATATTAATGAAAAATGATTGTTAATTACTGTTATTTTGTTAATGGTGGTGGTGATGGTTTTGTGTGTGTGCATATGTATGTGTGTATATCTGTGTGGTGAGTGTATGAGTGTGTGCATGTGTGTGTGAGTGTGTGTATGTGTATGTGTGTATGTGTGTATGAGTTTGTGTGTGTGTCTGTGTGTGTGAGTGTGTGTGTGTGTATGTTTGTTTCCTTTCTTTGGGGTTTGCTACTGTTTGACTATTTATTGCCTGTATGTTTTTATGGGTATAATTAACCTTCTTTGGTTGAAGTTTTTCTTCTAGTGCCTTCTGTAAGACTGAATTTGTGGATAAATATTGCTTAAATTTGACTTTGTCAAGAAATATCTTATTTTCTCCATCTATGGTGATTGAAAATTTTGTTGGACATAATAGTCTTGCCTGGCATCTGTGGTCTCATATTCTGCAAGACATCTATCTAGGCCCTTGGCTTTTAGAGTCACCACTGAGAAGTCAGGCAACTTGGCTTTCTTCCTTTGCAGATTTTAATATACTTTCTTTGTTCTGTATGTTTGGTGGTTTGATTATTACCTGGTATGGGGACCTTTTTTCTGCTTCAATCTATTTGGTATTCTTTAAGCTTCTCTACTTCATAGGTATATTCTTCTTTGGGTTAGGAAAGTTCTCTTTTATGGTTTTGATGAATATATTTTCTGAGCTTTAGGCTGGAATTCTTCTTCTATTCCTATATTTGTAGATTTGGTCTGTTAATAGGGCCCCAGATCTCCTGGATGTTCTAAATTCAACTTTTTTTTTTTTTTTTAACCAATGAATCTATTTCCTCTACAGTGTCGTCAATGCCTGAGATTTTTTCCTTCCATCTCTTGTACTCTGTTGGGTGACACTTGCATCTGTAGCTCCTGTTCACTGGCCCAGATTTACAGAATTCCCTCCTTCAGTGTTCTGTTGTTGCTTCTATGTACATTTCAAGGTCCTAAATGCTTTTCTTCACCTGTTTGTTTTTTCTTGGCTTTCTTGGCATTCTTTAAAGGACTGATTGATTTCCTCTAAATTTTTGTCGGTCTTTTCCTCAATTTCCATAAGGGATTATTTTTTATTTCCTCTTTGTGTACTTCTATCATCTTCATAAAGTTGGTTATAAGGTTGTTTTCTTGTGCTTCAGCTGCCCTGGAGTGTCCAGGTCTTGCTGTTGTAGGACAACTGGACTCTGGTGGTGCCATATTGCCCTTTCTGTTTGATTGTGTTCTTACACTGGCTTTAGGCAAACTGTGTTTGGGATGATTATAGATCTAGGTGTTGGTTCTCGAGTTTGTCTTTTTTTGGGTGGGTTTTTGTTCCTTGGTTTCTGTTTTCTCTTTGGTCTTCTGGCAAAGTGGCCAGGCATTCAGGTCCAGTCGGGTGTATGCAGTAGCCTGCAAGACCTCTAGAGTTTCAGATGCTGATGTGGACTGTGTGGTTCCAATCGCTTGTGTGGCCTCTGGGGTTCTGGGTACCTGTTTGGTCTCTGGGATTCCTAAGACATCATGACCTCTGGGATTCCTAAGACAGCAGTTTTCTGCCAAGGCTATAAACTGGGATATGGTGCTCAGGGAACCAGTTGGAAGCTGTTAGGCCAGCTTTAGGGAGTGTGAGCTGGCTATGTTTTACCTTGGGTTGCTAGAATCAACCTGGCCTCAGGTAAAGCAGAAGTCTTCTGATGACATTGTGGGTCAGAGTATAGAGCCCAAGGGAGAAGGTACAGTCTGAGGATGTTGGGTGTGCTTTAAGGAATGTTCGCAGGCAGTGGGCAATGTCTTACCTGGGGTCCCTAGGACCAGCCTGGCCTTTGATACAGAAACTGGAGGTGTGGACCAGGATATGGAGCCCAGGGGAGGGGATACACCAAGAAATGAAACCAATGCCCAACACCACTCAGGTGGCCAAGAACCTTAAACTAGAGAGGCCACTGACCTAGATAAAAATCAAATACTATTCTGCTAAAGGAACCTGAAATAAATTGGCTCCTAACAACATTCTGTTAGGATCATAAATTATTGTCTCTGCCATTCTCTTGCATGGGAACTAATGCAAAGACCCACAACTGAACCAAGTATACAGACTGAGAGACTTTGGAATACTCAGTCCTTATCAAGCCCCTCCCCTTAGGGTCCAGAGAGCTATGTGGAAGAGAGCCAGAAAGACTGTAAGAGCCAGAAAGAATGGACGACACTAATAGAAAAGTACCTGCCAGACACAGTGGAGCTGAGGCACATATGAACTCTAAGAGTCTGTGGCAGTATGTACAGGGTCTGCACAGGTTCGAGCCAGATGAAGGTCTCAGCATTTATAAGGGAAGTGGACAGCATCCCTGTTCCTAAGTAAGAAGTTCTCTCCTACTTTCAATGGAAAAATGGAATCTCACTTGTTATATAAACTACTCTTAAGGGCAGGCCCCACACCCAACAGCAAATGGTAATACAAAACGAATTCAATTATGTTTTGTAGATTTCTTTTCAGTGTCATATTGCTTGGTTTGGGCCTTTTTTATTTTCCTTTTTTAAAAAAAATCCTTTCAGGCCTTTTGCTTGTATAATATGGTTTCTGATTTTACTGCCTATATAGAACTAGATCTCAATTAAGAAATGCAAACTCGAAACTGAGATTTGGAAATCCTAAATGCATTTAGAAAATCAAAAAATCCTCCCTCTTTTTTATTTGAAAGACTATTTCTCAAGATCTCCAGATGAGGCCTGAATCCATAGGTTGTGCCTTCAAATGTTATACATATTGTGCTTTTTCCTGTGCAAAACTACAACTAAGATTAACTTATAAATTAAACATAGTAATAGAGTGACAATATTATTAAGAAAATAATAATTATAATACTTTATCTTCTAGTTAGCTTCACCTGTCAAATTAAGCATAGCCAAAAGTTGTCTGAAGAATGAGGGAATTTCTTTGATCAAAATTGGCCTGCAGGTCATTTTCTTGATTGCTGATTACTGTAGAAGGGACCAGCCCACTGTTGTTAGTACCATCCCCAGGCAAGTGGGCCCAAGCTACCTAAAAAAAAGTCTAGCTGAACAAGCCGGAAAGAAGAAGCCAATAAGTAGCCTTCTTCAACAGCTTCTGATGTGGGTTCTTTTCTCAATTTCCTTCAATGAAAGACTGTAACCTACAAGGCAAGAGCAACCCTGTCTTCTTCAATTTGCTTTTGGTCCTGATGTTTCATCTCAGTAAGTGAATACATCATGAATCCAATATTTTATGCTAAATTTATGTGAATTTGGTCTCTCTGGTTCTCACAGAGAATTACTTGCAAAGAAGCATTACTGTACTGTGAGAGTCTAACAACCACCATGTCTACTCAGGGATTAGCTGGTAGGTACTGTATACAGCACAGATACAATGAACAACTGGTAGGTATTATATTCAACACAGATACAATGAACACAGATAAGATTCCTATCTGAGTCAAGATGGAGCTGATTATATTTTTATCACTCTACTCAGGAGGACTCACAATTTAAAACTCTTGGTTATTTTTAGAATTTTCTGTTTAATTCTTTTGGCGCTACAGGCTCTATCTCTGGTGAACACAGATTTTTAAAGCTGAATAAAATAACTTGAAGCTGAGTACAAACACACATCAAGAAGATTATCTGCCACGACGGGGTTGGCTTTATTCCTGAGGGGGAAAATGGTTCAACTTATGAAAGCCAATAAACATAATGAACCGCATAAGAGACTTAAAGATTTAAAACAAAACCCATTCTTTTCTCAATCGATGCAGAGAAAGCCGTTGACAAACTCCAATATGCCTTCATGATAAAAATCCTAGAGATATTAGGACTAGATTAACATAATCAACATAATAAAAGCTATATATAAAAAACCCAGAACCCTCATAACAAGTGAAGAAAATATTGAATCAATCCCTCTGACGTCAGGACTGTAACAGAGCTCCCCACTATCCCCACTCTATTCCAGAGCTGTGCTCAAAGATCTAGCTGGAACAAAAGGCAAGAGACAGAAACAAAAAGGATAAAAATAGAGAAAGAAGTCAACTTATTCCTATTTGCTGATGACATGATATTATATTTTTAAATCCCCCCCAAAAAGTTTAATACAAATTCAAGAAACAATAAACACAATCAGCAATGTAGCAGGTTACAGAATCAACTTGAATAAACCAATAGGATTTCTACACACTAACAAAAACACACCAAGAGAAAGATCATGGAAATACTCTCATTTGCAATAGCCCTCAAGGAAAGACAAATATTTAGGAAGGAACGTAACTAAGGAAGTGAAAACTTGAAACCTCTGAAGCGATAAGAACACTAGAAACTGGAAAGACATCCATTCATGTTTACAAACTGGCGGAAGCAGTGTTGTGAGGATGACCATTTTACCAAATCATTTTATAGATTCAATATAATCCCAAACAATATCTCCATCTTATTTTCCCAAAAAATATGAAAGGATAACTATCCTAAAATTCATATAGAATAAAAAAAGTCCCCAGATGGCCAAAATAGTCCTGGGGGAATAAACAGCAATAACAGCAAGACAAAGCTGGAGGAATTAGCAGTAAAGATTTGAGCTATATTCAGAGCCATAGTAATGTAGATCTGCCACAAAAACAGTCGTGTAGACCAATGGAACATATAAGACCCAAACATGAATACACACAACTTTGGCCATTTAATATTTAACAAAGATGCCAACAATGTAAAGAAAGTAACTTCAAAAATAGTTCTGGAAAAACTGAGTGTCCAGATGCAGAAGAATAAAATTAGAACTCTCTCTACCACTTTGCACAAAAACTAATTCCAAATGCATCAAAGACCTAAGTGTGAAACTTCAAATACTAAAAATGCTCAAAGATGAGTAGAACCCTAAATAATACAGGTGTAGGAAAAGATTTTCTAAATAGGGTTTTATTTGCTCAAGAATTAAGGCTAACAATTGACAAGTAACACCTTATAAAACTATAGAAGCTTCTGCATAGCTAAAGAAACAGTGAGGTGAAGAGAAAGCTCACAGAATGGGAGATAATTTTTACCAGCTATATATTTCACAAAGGATTAACCAGAATGTATAAGGAACTCAAAAAACAAAGTCAAAATAACAAAACCACCCTTTAATAGGTATGTGGTGGGGTGTGGGATCCTGAGAACTGACAGGGAGTTCTCAAAGAAAACAAAAAACAAAGAAGCTAAGAAATATCTTTAAAAATATCCATCATCCCAAGCAATTAGTGAAATGCAAATCAGAACAACTTTGGGATTTTATCTTGCACCAGTCAGAATGATAAAGATCTATATAAAACAACCAGTAACAAATGCTGAAGGAGAGGTGGAGAAAATGGAACCCCCATTGGTTGTTGGTGATATTACAAACTGGTCCAGCAACTCTACAAGAATTCTCAAAAAGCTAAAACTATATCTACCATATGACAACTCCTTGGCATATACCCAGAGGACTGGCATCTTACTCTACAGATGCCAATTTACTGCCTTAGTCACAATAGCTAGAAAATATGGGGGGTGGGGGAACCTAATTGTCCATCAAGGGGACACATTGATAATGAAAATGTGGTGCATATACATATGTGAAATACTGTTAAGCTTTTAAAAACTGAAATTATTCATTTTGTAGGTAAATGGACAGACCTAGAAAAGATCACATCAAGAGAAGTAACCAGATTGAGAAAGTAAATGCCTCATATTCTCTCTCAGCCGAGGCTCCTACCTTCAAATCTTCAGAGGTGAGTACATATCAAGGAGTAACTGCAGGACACAGGAAAGGGAAGGGGAACCATTGCCAGGGTCCAGGAGAACAGTACAGATGAGACTTAAAGGTCCAACTGTTCTGGGTATGGGAAGTAGGAAGGAGGAGATAAATACAGGAGAGAGGGGGAAAAACTGAAATAACAGTAAAGATGTCTAGAAAACTCATAAGAAGTAATACTATTAACAGTCTACTTTAAACACCTATAGTACATGTAAGTTGATTAGATAGAGAAATAGTTTAAGTGAAATTTTTTCCCATCTGGGCTGACAATGCTTTCTCCAAGAGTCAAAATCATTTAACAAGACTCCAATCCCAAAAGAAAAACTCCCTCTTTGGTGATGTTCAGGTTTGTTCAAAGACTGGCAAAATATTTCAGACTATTGCTATTGCTTTTGATAGCCACCACTTCCTCCCAGAGCTGGAGAGTCAAGTTCCCAGTGATGAAAACATTACTTTAGACACAGGGCCCAGAGGCACCTAAGATGGCACTGAATGCCTCCTCCATGAAGACCAGCTTTCAGGGTATCAGAAGGGGCTGTTCAAACTTCCAAAGAGGGGAAGGAACAAGCATTTTACCAGACTGTGATGCCTATGAGTAACAACAATGACCAGCATGTTGAAATAACCTTAAGGGTAAAGTAGTAGCATGCTTATCTTGATGGCAACCTGTGGTGATATGTTATATATTTAATAAAGCCAGTCTGGAATATCAGAGAAGAGATCCATCCACAGTCAATTCAGAAGGATCAGAGAGTTGTAATTCACACCTTTAATCCAGCACCTAGAGAAAGACCAGGAGTGGTGACCTACGCCTTTAATGCCAACAGATCTGAGCTTGAGGCCACCTTGGTTTACAGAGAGAGTTCTAGGCTCCCAGGCAGGCAATGGTGGTGCCAGGTCTTTAATCCCATAACTCCAGACACAGGGGAGATCTTTCTGTTCTGTGAGTTCAAGGCTAACTACCAAATAGTAGTAGCTCACACCTTTAATCTTAACCTGGATGTGAAACAACTGGGCGAAGAATGTATTTAAAGCAGGCGTAGTAAGACAGTGGAGGCAGTAGAAGCAATGATGACCAAGGCTGAGGAAACTGGAAGATAGCTTGGGTGAGATTTGACTGTGGTGTCTCCTCTCTTTGATATTCTAGCTTTTCCCCTGATATCTGCCTCTGAGTTTCCTTTATTGCAACCAGAATTCATGCAACAGTAACCAACTAGACTTAAGATCCACTCAAAAAGATGGAAATCATGCCTGGTTCGGGATAATAGCCAACTACCCATGCTTCATAGTCATGTATGGAATGTATAGGCCCTAGAGGCTTCTAAGGACCTGGAGACCAGCCTGGCCTCATCCAGTTAAAACTGGTGATAACTAGTGCCTTAAGACATATGCTTCTAGCACTTCCTCATAAGCCAACCTGGGGTCTGCCTGGGGCCTTGACAACAAGGGCAGAATTCTCATATGAGGTGACCTACATCATCTAGAGACCATCACAGTCACAAATCAAAGCCCTTTCCCCTGGCTATGAATAGGGTCCTGGATATGAAGAGGGTCCTGGGGGAGAACAGAGGGTCTGGGAGGAGGGTATTTAAGGCTTTCCCCTCTCAATAAAATTGGACTTGCTTTTTTCAACTGGTCTCCAGATACTGTGTCATTTTCTCTGTACCTTCTTATCCAAGAGGAACTAGCGGGGTCCTGAGCATAGAGCAGCCCCACCATCTGGCTCTAAAGCAGGCTTATCCCAACAGTCATGGATCTTGGAGGAGAACCTGCAACCACTACTTTCCATACTCAGTATAATCCTTAACTATATTTTAATACATGTCCTTCTACCCACAGATATGAATAGTGTTTACTGCGAGGATTAAGGACACTTCTTGCCACAAACAGAGACAATTACAGAAAACTACAACCAATTGCATTGTTGTGGTACCTAGTCTCAAGTAATACATCTATTGCATTACTCCTATACCTAAAACTCAAGGATCATTGTTAGAAATGGGGAAAAATATTACAAAAACCAAAGGACAATTATGAGATCATATCTCCCAGTAATGTCAGAAATATCCCCCACACAACTGCCTAAATGTGAGCTGAACAAGTACATGCCAAAGTGGGTTGGGGAAAAGCCTATTTGGCCTCACCCCTATACAAAGACCTAGAGTGAGGCCTCACCCCTACTCAAAGACCTACAGGCAACCAAGGAATGCTGAGACCGTGAGAGATAGATAGCCTTTACTCAGGGAAAAGCACACTGCTATTGGTTATCCAATACCAGACGGTTAACTCTGAAGAACATGTGCACATGAAACATTATACAAATTGAGCAGGTTGATTTTATATGTTTAAAAATATGTATGAATATACATATGCATCTATGTACATAACTACATAATGAAAAATGTCCACGGATTTGAAAGAGAGAAAGGAGGTTTCTGTGAGAAGGCTAGGGAGAAGAAAAGAGAAAGGGAAATGATTTAATTAGAATCTTTAAAATAAAAAAATATTTTTTAGAAAACTACTTTTAAGGTTTCATCTTACTCCAGTCTAAATAGCCAAAATTACTAAAACATTTTGCTCATGCTGGTGAAATGCTGGGAACGAGAACACTTAATCATTGCTGATGGTAATACAAACTCTATAGCCATTATGGAAATCAATGTGGAAATTTTTCGAAAAGCTTATCATCAATCTTACCTCAAGATCTAGCTAAACTCCTCTCAGGCATACATCCAAAGGACTCTACATCCTACTACAGAGACACTTGTTCATCCATGCTCATTGATGCCCTATTCATGTTAGCCCAAAATTAAAAACAACTTGTCTATCACTTTATGACCAATAATGAAAAGATGGTAGATGTATACAATGGGATATTATTCAGCTGTTAAACATAAAATTACTAAATTTGCAAGTAAATGGGTGGAGCTAGAAACAATCACCCCAACTGAGGTAACCCAGACCCAGAAAAAAAAAAAAAAAAAAACAACATTGCATAGTTTCCCTTATTTATGGGCATTAGCTTTTAAGCTTTAGATATTCATATTTCATTTAGAATAACCACAGAGGTTAGGTAGCTAATAAGAGATCTAGATGGGGGTGGGCAAAAAATCCTCTATGAGGGGAAAATAAAACATAGCAATATAAAGGGATATAGGGAGCATTATAAAAGGAGGATTAAATGGGGGGAATGGGAGGGTAGGATGAAGAAGGGAATATTAGAGCCTTTAAAAAGCTTTATGGACACCTACTACTGCAGAAGCTTCCTAAGATATATACATATAAAAGGAACTGAAATAGAATCACCATACAATGGGGAGAAAATGCCTCAGCGAGATATCATATGCTACCAAGTAAAACAGTAGTACCAAGAAGCAGTTGCATCTTTTTGTGTCATTGATGCGAACATTATAGACTAGTGCTAAGGCTATTGGTTACTCTCCACAGCCCATTACTGAAGACACCACACACTGATGCCATTAAACTTGGAGAAATTGCACTGATACTCAATTAGAAGCTTCACCTCTACTGGATAGCATTCGTTATTCTGGGAGATAATTTACAAGCTATCTATCAGAAAAGAACAGTAAACGTCAGCCACAAATCCTGTGACCTTTAACAGTGATCTATCTGCCTGCAAGGTCTACTGGTACTAAATTGGATTTAAGGCTCACTTCATGAGATGGAACCCATACTTGACTCTGTTACTGAGGTAAAAAACCTGAGATTTATATGGGTCACAAGCACTATGGGAAAAATCTAATGCTACTGTTCTTCTCAAATGGATATTGCAATAAAATGACTCCTACTAGCATATTGTATACCTATAGATCAGTACATCCTTCAATCATCATCAGAGGAGCTTTTTACAATAGATAGTAATAAATTCAGAGACACAAAACTTCACAGTTTGCAGAGAGTGAGAGATCTTAGAACATCCAACCCTACATGGGATGTTATCACCCCTTCTTTTAAGGTTCAGATCTACTCAGGGGAGAATGAGGAAAGATTGTAGGAGCGATGCATGAGTGGTGGATGACTCCAAAGAATTAGTGTTCCCCAGACACAAGAGGGCTGATGCACATATGAAGTCACAGAGTCTGTGACAGTATACCACAGGGCCTGCACAGGTTCTGAGACAAAATCTCATAACAGAGAAGGCAAAAGTCCTGCCACAGCTAAAAGGCTATTGACCACTGACAGGAAAATTGTTTTTCTAATGGTGTGACACTGATACCAACCACACTCCAGAGGACGTCTCATGCTCAAGATTAGGTGGCCAACACAAAACAATTCCATGTTTGATTGTTATTTTAACTGTTGTTGTTGGGAGGGTTGTAGTTTTTGTTTTGGTAGGGTCTAGGGATTTCTTTTTATTAGAGAGAGACAGGGGAGGAGAGAGAGAAAAAGAGAGAGAGAGAGCCTGATGAGGCGTGGGTAGAAGGGGTGTATCTGGGAAGAGTTTGAGAGGAACAGTATGATCAAAGTAAATTGCATGAAAAATTAACAAATACAATTTAAAAAAGAATAGCACCCTGAGATGCATGGGGCAGGTAACTGTAGCTGGACATTTCTCAAATGTTCCCAGCTGGCTGTCAATTCCTGACTCCGCCCTTCTCCTCAGCATTCTTAATTTGGTTTTTCTGCCTAAGTTTATCCTGTTCAGTTATTGGTCAGTCCGCTTCTTTATTAAACCAGTCACAGGGACAGATCTTCACAGTGTACAAAAGGATTGTTCCACAGCAGGTAACATTGGCTCACTCTCCTTGAGCTGTGCCCCCAAAACCTTTTTTCTATATAGGATGGGCCAGGGTCCAGAGGCAGGATAAAACACCTCGCATTCATTTCCCTGACTCTTCCCTTACAAGTGAGGTAGAAATATGACCCAACTATGGCCCATAAAAATCATCATATGATAGGAGAATTTTCTTGCTAAATATTCTCTATAAGAGTGGGTGAGTCAAGTGTGAGAAACCTTCTTTACTTTCAACTCCACAAATGCTTTGCATGCATCTGACTATGAAGATGCTGCTACAGGTGTCAAATCTGTCCTGTCAAATCTCAGTACATGCAGACATCCTGACCATGTAGGGATATCAGAGTGAACTGATCTATGTAGACTCTAGGTGTGACATCCAAAGCTAAATGCACACCTGAGCCTGAGCAAGCTAACTTTTGCATTTGTTGAGACATGGGAAGATGATCAAGCCACGAAACTGGAATGTGATCCCATCAGTTTTTCTATTGCTTCAAGGTGGGGGCATTCTAGCAGCTAACCTTGCATGTTCTAGAATCTCAGTTGCAGGTTTAAACACAAAAGGAGAAAATTCACTTTCTTCAAAGAAAAATGTCAGAGTTCTATTTTTGAGGGTGGGAGAGTCCCATAGTGTCTAACAAATGTGATAATGTATCTACCTATTATGATGGAAATGCATATTTTGACAAGGGCAGTGACAAGTACAGGCTGAAATACTATTCATGTTCATGAAAATGTAAAATTAACGGTTCTGGGGAATCAGAACTAAAATATAATGAATTAATAATCTCTGCACATGTCTGCTTTTAAGCTTCCTTCAATCAAACAGAAACAAAGAAAAGCTGCGTGTCAGAACAGGTTAGGATTTACAAACTCCTCTCCCAAGCCTCAACTAGAGTCTTAAGGCCAAGTGAGTTTGTTGGTTTGTTCTTAGAACTCTCCAGAGGTAGCCCGTTGGACTAACAAATGACATAGATTCTTGAAATAATTCCTTATATGCAGTGCAAATGGAAGTGTTAGGTTAGAAGGAAAATGAACATAGAAAGAAATCAATTCAATGCACACTGTGATTGTCAACACTTGCCTTTTTAAAGCCCATTTTGTAAACAAAGTATAAAACCAGGAGCTGATCCTCTGCATTTCCACACTGTTGGCTACTTTCCCAAGAATGGTCTAAGTCTATAGTTTCCAAGGTTAAAAACACCGCTTATAATGATCAACTTTATTCTTACCACATACAGAAATGCCAAGCTTGATACAGGGGGAAAAAAATTATCTCTGATACTATTCTGTGACCTCAAAATCAACAAAGGATTTTCATGAGAAGTCGCCTGTTTGCTTTTCTTTCTTTGAGGTTAAAGGTCTGTACCTATACAGACATGTTCTTTTGGTGGGTTGAGTAAATTTGTTGTAACTGGAATAGTCCCTTCCCTGCCGATGTGGTACAAACTAAATTGAGTGAGTGCTCTCAGGTCCCAGGGAGACTCCTACTTTCCTTCAGTCTCCTTTCAATCCAGCTGCCAGAGACACTTAGCAATATCTCCTACCTAAAGTCATCCAAATGACTTTAAGCAAGTGATCAAGGCTTTTCCTGAAGGCCTAAGATCACATCGATTGCATTGAAATTTTCCATTTGGTCAACAATTATCTGCTTCTGTCTGGCTCCCGAGACTCATCGTGGCAGTAGCCGGAAGGGCCTTTGAAGGTCATTAGGGTAAACTGAGACTTCCAGTACCTAGGGTCAATGGAAGACAAGTCGACCTCTATAGATATTAATGGGAGCTGGGGCTTTTCTTCCTAGAAGTACTTGGCTATTTGGCTTTCTATAAGACAGTAGGTCTCTCTGGAGTCACAGGTACTGTTACTCAGCAGCCAATACTTTTTTTGGAATGCAGAAAAGAAAATATTCTACAATAATCCTGTGACCAAAAGTAGCCTTTAATAAATCTGGAGTGTTCAATTAAACTTCATTTACTGTTCTTCCTTAGACAAGAATACATTATTTTGGAGCGGTAGAATGGAAAAGCCAATTAGTTTTTTTTTTTTTTCATAAAGCCTAGTCACAGAGAATTAGAGGGGTTATCTTTCAAGGACACTGGAGCATCATCATTTAAAATACACCTCATCACTCAGTAGCTAAAAGAATATGCATGGTATCTTTTGATGCTAGGTGCTGAAGATGTGTCAAGGTCCTCCATCTTCAGTGACTCTGCTACTGCAGGCAATGCTCCTTGGTTTGGTGGTGGCAACCCTTCAGTCTCCCTTCTTGGAGGTCACCAGGCTCAGGTCTGTTTTCTCTCATAGTCTGGGTATTTATATTTATGTTTGAACCTTGAGTTCAACTGTCTTCATATCTCTTGATGGGGATTCAAACAACCAAGGCAACATCCACCTTTTTATTGAGGCAAGATGAACAGGAGAGAGTCACTTACAGTCTGTCTTTTTGGTGTGGACCCTGAAGTGGTGTGCTAAACAGTGAGGGAGAGATGCGACTCTGAGAGCCCTTGTGCTCTTCATAGAAGTGTGACTAAAAGTCCCACCTGCAGCGATTCCTACTCAGCCTGCCATGAGGTGGGCTTAACAAGGCTCCTTTTAAATGTAAGGACGTTCTTTTATGTGTCTTCCCATAAGTAGTCAGTAAAAAAACTAGCATATCTGATGATCAAAGTAAACAATCCTGAGAGTGCAGACCAGCATTTCTGAAGCATCTAAAGATAGAGCGTGGGGAACGGAGGGAGGGCATCAGAGGATGAGAAAGAAATGATGATGTGTATCAGGGATTGAGTTGCATCTGCACTGAAATTACATGAAGCCCTAATTTCCAATGCTTTATAAATGAGAACATTAGGTAGCTTAAAATGATGTCATATAGATGAGGTCTAATCTGGGTAGACTGGAGTCTTTAGAAGATGAAGAGGTATTGCAGCTTGCCTTCACCACCATGCCCACCCACCTCATTCTGCATGTGTGTACTGTGGGAAGGACCATGTGGGCCAAACAAGGCTGTTGTCCAGTAGAGGCCCCACTAGAAACTCATGCTCCAGTTCCTTCTTCTTCTACTTCTAGCCTCCATAGGTGTCCTTCCAAAGTACCCGTTGTTTAAGCCACTCAGCGTTATCTTGTCCTGGTGGCCAAGCAAAGGGCAAGTCACAAAAAACAGGAAATGGAAAGTGACACCAAAGAGTGATGTGGACTCCAGGAAAGGGTGGGTTTCCCTGATACACACCTTGACAGGGGAACCCGCAGGCCTATCTCTGGGTTAAAAGATACAAGACAGATGAGTCAGAGATACTGGAACTTTCTGCATTTCAAGTCAATATGCCATCGTGAAATAAACTGAATAGTACTTATAAGAGAAGGTTCTGAAAAGTTCTTTGATTTTTAGTTCAGAAACTTTAATAAAATTCTAAAATTATAGGCACAAAACTCTAGCTGAAACAAAATACATGAGGCACTCACTTCACCCAGCTAGGAATTTTCTACAGCATCATCTCCCTTTCCAAGCGCCATGAAAGCAACATAGGGAACTAGAGACAAGTGATGCCCTAGGCGCCGGTCTCTCTAATTTCATGTATTCAGATACTTGATTTCACACTACCAAAATCATTTCACATGTGAAAATTATCAGATATGACTGTAGGCTATTCATTTGAGGTCACTATCATGACAATATCATAATGGATATAGAAGCATGGACTTTGCCTTACAATGAATGATTTCTTTTAAAATGACAAGGTTCTACTCTATTGATCTCTTCACTTATAATTATTTTCCAAACTAAAGGCATAGAAAGACCCGAATATAGGTAGATTCCAGGTAGATGTTATTTCGGGCTCCTTTGCAGACTCCAGTGCTATGGGGAAGCTCTCTTCCCTCCTTCATTTCCCACAGTGTTAGGTACTTGGGAAGTGCCAAGAATGCCAGGGGCTGTCCCTGGTTTGCATATGCCTTGCAGGTAAGGTGATATACTGCTATTATGTAGCAAGTTTTAGCTACTTCCTCTTAAAGCTAACCTGTGTTGGAAAAATATGTTGGCTCACTCGTGGGAGCTAATTCTCATGCCAGAATCATTTTGTTTTTAAGGAAGAAAAGTTCTTTTTTACCCAACACTATTGTATATCTGATATATTTTTTTCAATAGAAGTGACTTAAATCATTGAATTCTTAAGTTTAAATGTGCTTTTAAACTGTTTTGTTGCTCTCTCTTGTACATTCAGACATATTAAGAAAAACGTATGTGCTTGTAATTATGTATATAATGCAGAAGTAATATTTGAAACATAACAAAATCTGTTCTTTGTCCAGTCAGGGTTGCACATGGCCTCAAAAAGAACTAGGATCTATAAGTACGAAAACATGTCCAATGAGCTACTGGTCCATAGAGATACACGGCCACGCTACAACCTTCCAAAAGGAGAATTTGATGAAAAACAATAACAACAAAACAGGGCTTAGAAATACCAGCTTTGGGCTGGAGAAACAGCTCAGTGGTTAAAAGCACTGGTGGTTTTTCCCCAGTGCCTGCATAGTGGCTCATTACTGGGTATAACTCTAGTCCCAGAGGGATCCAACGAGCACTTCTGGACTGCATAGGCACGGTGCACAGACATATGCACAGGCCAAATACCCCTACATATAAAACTAAACATTTTAAAAAATTAAATGTTTAAAAAAGAGAAAGAATAAGCCTCTTTTTTTATTAGTTATGAGGTGGGTTTAAAGAACGGGTTTGAAGTTCTGCTTCCCGAGTGAGATCCTCTCAAGGGGAAAAATCAGAAGTGGTCTCAGTGACAGCTTTAAGCAGAGAAACAACCAAGACAGCACTTCGCAGGACTTAAAGGATCATGAATGGTGTGAAGTAAACACAAAGGTCCCAAGGATCTTGCCTTATGCAACTCAGAAGGAAAGTGAAGGTGATGTGCCTCCCATGGGATCACCTCCAGGGACGTCACATTGAGAGCTACTTTCCTGGCAAGCTAATAAATTATATTGTTCCTGTTTCACAGAGAGTGGGAGAAAATGCCAGTCTTCCAGGACAGACATGAAATGCAGCCTGTGAGTCACAGCCACAGCAGAAGCCTGGATATCAGCATGCCTGGTACTGCCAACATCCCACAGGAAAACACAGAGTAGTGAATGATGGCTGCACTTCTCTAACGAAGCCAACGTTTTTATAAGGGACAGAAAACATATCTGCTCTGACTCCACAGGGAGACGATCCCTACTTCACAAGCCTGCTCCGCTACAAACTACCTTCCAGCGTTAGTCCTTAACAGTGATTGGTACCTTGCTCACAAAACACAGAAATGCCAGAGTCCCATGGAGAATTCTCTCTCCCAACAGAATGAAATGAGATGTCAGCTGAGTGAGGCAGTGAAGGTCAGTCAGATTAGGGATCACAATCTGATCTAGGATACATATTTAATTGCTTCATACAGTCATTTACTGCAGTCCACAGAGCTGCTAAAAGTGGGCAGAGGGACCTGGTTTAAGCCTTAGAATCATTACCTATGCCCTGATGTAATTGAGGTCAGAGGTGTCTCTGCACAAGAGTAAGCCAGATGAGATATCTCCACTTGGATAGAATGCCTATCCCCACAAATGCCTTAGAAATAGCTGTGACCCCCTGAACCTGAGTGTCTGGATGAGGTGGGTAGAAACAAGAGCCTGGCAGCAAAGGGAAAAGGCTTACCTGGCAGCAATTAAACTCCAAATTGCCAATTAGTACCTCTGCTTCAAGTAATGCCTGCTATTTGGAGACTATGTCTTAAGTGGGAGGAGAGCGGGAGCCCTTCTAAACAGGAAGTCTTCTAACATCACGCTGAACAGCTCTGCTAGTGCTTCAGTAGAAATTCAGATCACAGAACAAAATGAGACAGGTGACAGTCACCACCTACACGTTAAGTTTTCACTTAACTGTCTAGCCCGCCACAGTATTTTTTAATGATCATTAGGTTTGGGGATGCAATTTCAGAAGTGCAACAAGACTTGGCAGTAAAGATATTTGCCGCTCAGCCTAGTAATCTGAAGTTCAGCTTTGGAACCACACGGTAGAAATAAAGAACCAGCTCCTATAAGCTGTTCTCTGACTTCTACACACACTCAGGTGCATCTGTGCACTAACGTTTGAAAATTGGGGTCTTCTAAGATTTTTTTTTTCCATATAAACTGCTGAAGTCCGGAAAAGAAAAGCATATGAATAGAATTTGTTCTCTGGGTTTTTGCTTTCTTTCACAGAGTAATGTCTGCTGAGAGGGAGTAATGGAGCTGAGCCTCCTGGACATGGGATGCATTCAATGCCTGAGGGTGTGGGTCGCTGAGAAGGAATTCTAATGATCATGCTGAGGAGTCTTTGGGTTATTTTTGCTTGACTGTTGCTATGGTAACTAAGGAAGAGCAAGTCAGCTATAAAACCATCCAAGCTTCCCTGTAAAGACTTTCTGAAACTTTCTGTTTGTGATCATAGATACTCAGTTTATCTACAGAACTTTTTCCAAATATCTATCTCTTCATGTTAGGATTTTATGATTCCTTCTTTACACTTCCGAGAACATATCACCTATAAAAGGCAAAATTGTTTTTGTGATTCCAGGAACTGAGTGTACTCAAATGTTTTAAAAAATATATTACTACACAGAACAGGGTATTTTAAAAAAATGTGCTTCATTCCTAGAACATGAAGTTCTACTTAGACTCCATATTAGACAAATTTGTAATATTTTAAATAAAGCATGGATAGTTTTCAGTCTTATGGACCAGAAAGGATATTAGGAAAATTCCAGAAAGATATGTCATTGCCCATATACATGATTCTGCCCGTGCTGTGCCCATTGGAAAACCTGTGTTGATCCAAATGGCACCACAAATTCCAACTTTTTTTTACATCACTAAGTGATGATAATAATCATGTTTATATATTCAAAATTAGTAAAGGAAGAGTATATGAAATATCTAATGTTTTATTTTTAGCTAAAGAGATTAAAATAGGCTTTACTTATATATAAAAAAGACATTTGGAACTTCAAACGATTTTATATTTTTTTATTTTAAAAGTTTTTCCATTTTTTATTGACTAATTCTGCTGATTAAGCAATCATGTATGTGATATGTTCTGATTACTCTCCCTTAACCTTCTCTAACCCCCTTCCCATTCCCGCCAACTCCCTCCCCCTGTCAACTCTACCAGTCCCTTTCCCAGATTAAGGACTTTGGGGTTTGTCTTATGTCTCACTTAGCTTAGCCATGATTGTGACCTCTGGATTGGAACTATCCAGTGAGCCTGGTGGGGTCACCAGTGGGGGCACAAATGAAGGGACAACTGACACCCTCCTCCCATGAATCTATCAGTAGCAAAGAGCTCAATAGTGAACTACAGGGCCCCTCACGGCTGACAGGCCAGTTAGTTCTTCACTAGGATGTTGGCATGTGTCAGAACTCATCCTAACTGATAGACGTATCAATTTATTTAATCTTTACAACAAGGAAGGGATTCTAGAAAAGTCATGTGGTCTCCTATATACCAAGCTACCGATTAAATGAGTTTGAAGCATGGAGCACAAGGCTCTCAAGTAATAGTCTATGCTCCACAATGAGAAAACTACGGCAATGAACTTATGCCAACGAGATGTTTTCATCAAGGCAGCTGCAACTACTATACAACACTGATTGCAAAAGCTGCAGATTCTCAAATAATAAATTTTGATTTCTTATGCAAAGTTCAAGGCAGGTGTTTGGGTTGGTGGGCAGCTCTGCCCCAAGAGTGTCACAGAAAGCCAGACTTATCCCAGCTGGTGGTTCTGACAATTTTAGACCCATGGATTCAGCTGAAGTGCTCATTAATTTCCTGTTACTGCAGTACAAATTGCCATTGATTTAATGGTGTAAAGCAACATGGATACATTACCCATATATCTGTCGATAAGACACATCATCCTGGTCAATAATCAGAGTGTGGCAGGTCTGTGTTTTGTGGGATGGGCTCCACACTGTAATGTCTTCTGCTCTCTTAGGCTTTGACCATCTTCCAGTTTAAATCTAGCACTTCAGGAGAGCTTCCCTCCTGCTCTCTCCGATTCTTTCTTTTGCCTCTCTTTTCTACATTTAAGGATTCTGATGACACTGCCTCATCCAGATGATTCAGGGCATGGTCCCAAGCTCGGTATATTTCATTTACAAATGTGATTCTCCTTCTGTGTGTCGCATAATATATACAAGATTCTGAAGACTAAGATACAGTCTGTTCAAACCCTACCTACTACAGGTTGATATGTGAACAAAGGGTAGTGAGGGTCAGCTACACTTGGTTTTATGAGGCAGTTCTGCCTGGGGTACTCATCTCCCCTGTTCAGACCCTACTAGTAGAACGTGGTTATGTAGCCACATTAAGACAGAAAGGGGAAATGGGTCAGAGCAAGAATAATTTGGGCTCTGCTGTAACCTACTTTAAGCAGGTTACACCTCCTCACCTGCATGGTCTTAGCTTCTCTTCCTTCTGAAAGCCTGATTATCTTTCTTCAGATGCACACATTTCCACCTGGTAATTACACTACATTTCTATGCTTTCTAAGCCAGGAGAGCATGAATACTCACATGCTTGTTTTCCAGGCCACCACAATGTCTGTTTGTCCTACCAGATGCATCTCTGCCAGCTCCTGACCCTTTTCTAACGTAAGTCATTTCCTCTCTTTTCCATCCCCAAGAAGCCCCTCTGTAGTCTGCCCCAAAGGCAGAACAAATGTCTTCCTGAAGTTTCCTTCACATTGACCTATCACAATGCCTAGTGGTTCCACATTTATTCTAAATTTATTTATTATAAGTAACTATCTAAAAAGCACGACATGGTTGTAAATAGGTATACCTAGGTAGCTTTCCATTCCTCATGGTGGTTATGAACTCTAAAGTTAATATAGGGAATGGAGCCCTACAGCTTCTCTAGCTATAACATTTTAACAAATCATTGCACAGCTTTCCAAGGGAGATGTAAAATGAACATCTGTCTCTACCTAAGAAGGCACTGACAGCCCAAAGCATGACTTACACAATATCATTTTGGTAAGCCTATAAGGTTTTTTATTCAGCTATGGACTACATAACAGCTGAATTTTCCCAAAGTTGCCAACTTCCCAACTATGGGGTCTTGCTTTTCCTGGCTCTATGTCTATAGAAGAATTAATGTAAACCTGGACATGGATACGATCTCATGTCACAGCTACAACAGATTCATATAATATACATTATAAACAAAACCTGCAGTGAAGTTATATGTTCATACATCCTCCACACTTGTCCTTATCAATTGTGCTTATTGCCAAAAACTGTCCAACCATGAGAAGCATGGTTTGTTATGCTTCAGTCTGGCACATAAAACAGGTAAATAGCAGATTTTCTGGAGAGAAGTCAGAACTAGTCTCACTGATGCTCAATTCTGTGGCTGTGTTTAAAGACACTGGGCTTAATAGGTAGTGTTGATTCATTAGCAATGAGCGCATTCTATGCAGGATGTCAGACAAGAGGACAGCTCTCTGTGACACGGTGTTCTTATTTGCTTTCTATTGCTGTGAGAGGTATCGTGGCCAAAAACAATTGGGGGAGAAAAGGGATTCATTTAGCTTTTAGGATAAAGGGCATCACTAATGGAAGTGGAAGCTGGAACCTGGAGGCAGAAACTGAAGCAATGACCATGAAGAATCACTGCTTACTGCCTTGCTCACATGGCCTGCTCATCTTGCTTTCTCATATAGCCTAGGACAATCTACCCAGATTGGTCATGGTGACCTGGAACCTCCCGTGACAATTATTTAATCAAGAAAATGCCCATGGGACAATCTGAAGGAGGCATTTTCTCATCTGACCATCTCCCTTTCTAGACATGTATAATTGCATCAAGTAGACAGAAACTAGCTGCATACACAAACAGGTAACCTCTCAGTAGAATAAAGAACCGACTTTGTTCCGGAGTGGTAATGAAGAAGACTTTCAGGGATTCACAAAAGCAATGGTGGAACAGTTGGAAAGTGCTGAGGCACAGCTGGCCACACTGGAAGAACCCATCCCCCAAACAGTTCCAGATACTGGGCTCCTGGTGCATAAAGAAAAGACATCAAACCCACCTAAAAATTAAGCCAGGTGGTTGATGAAAAGATACCAATAGGCACACACTCAGGACAAGAACACAGTTCCCAGGGATGATAATAAGGCTAACACAATATTCCATTCAAATAGCAACAAAGAAAAAGAAGTCAATAAGCAAGAAGAAACGCAATTACCAAGAACTTTTGGATATAATAAAGAAATTAAACTTAAGAATCCATAAGGTTAAAAAAGAACTAAGATTAAAAAAAATCTAAGGCATAAAAAATATTTGATAAGACTTTAGCAGAAATTCTCCTGAATCTACATGAAGAAATTGATACCCAAATGCAAGACGCAGTAAGAAACCCATACAGATGTGTACAGATGTGCCCAGAAGGGAATACTCTGCAATATATTGCATTCAAGATGTCAGATATATAAAACAAGAAAACAACGTTAAAAGCTATGAGGGAAAAACAACAACTCACCTGCAAAGACATACATGTAAGGGCAGCATCAGTCCCAAAAGCCAGGAGAGCATGAGCAATTGTATCCCAAGCCCTAAAAGTGTGTAACTCTCATCCAAGACTGACGTGTTTAGAAAACCATTCTTGAAGTTGATGGAGAAGGAAGGGCATTTCTACACAACCCCACACTGAGGCAGTTCATGACCAAGGCAGCGCTCCAGAGCAAAACTCGGCGTAGGGGATAAAGACAGAGCAAATCTCATGCAATAAAAGGGTTAACAAAGAGAATGAGAAAGGAATCCAGTGTGTATGGCATTCACAAACTCCTAATACTGATGAGAGAGAGAGAGAACAAAAGCTTCAGGACTTGGAAACGGTGGGCAAGCAGCATTCTACTGCGTCCCCATGAGTTGGGGAGGAAACTCTGGATCCGTGACTTCGCAGTCCAGTGCAGAGTAGTCAGCCTTGAAGTCATATACACTCAAACAACAAAAACGGGCCCAGCAGGTTCTGCTGGTGTATGTGTATATATAGTTATGCACATAGGTAATAAATATAATCAAGAAAAAGAGGTTGTAAATTTGAGTGTGAGTGGTATGGGAGGGGTTCATGGTAGGGTAACTCAGGGGAGCTGGGGAAGGAAAGGGAAGGGAAAGAGATATAATTCTTTTTCCATTAAAAAACATTAAAGAGGTGATAAACACGGACAGTCAAGGGGAAACAGCAGTTAACAACAAACTGAAAACAGAAACAAAATTACTGAGAGTGAAATTTATACAGACAATAAGACCGTCACCTACAGTGCAACCGTAAACAATAGAGAAAAGAAAAGAAAAATCCCAGGGTCTGAAGAAAAGACATGGCGTTTAGTAACACTTACAGCTCCTGTTTCGGCTTCTCGCCATGATAGACACTTCTAAGCCAAACAACCCCCCCCCCCCATTTGTTTCTTGATCATGGTGTTTATCACAACCAGCAGCAAACGTTTGAACGACGGTCCCTCGAGTCTTTGATTGTGGTTTTTGTTTGTTTCGCTTCGGAAGGATTGTTTTGTTTGGTTTTATCATCTTTTCAGTGTTGATTGATTTTTATTTGATTCTTTAAAAAAAAAAAAAAAAATCCCAAAACTATTTGGAGCCAACTCCAGCGAATAAAGTGACGATCAAAACAGTTAAGTCCTTTTTCTTTTACCAAACATAAACTATAAATACATAAACATCAATCTGAGTTTTGTGCAGTTCATAAATTGTTTCTGAAAGGCGATTTCTAAGTAAATATTTCTCAGATATTCTGAGTAATGTCTGCTTCGTTATGTAACATTCAGTCAAAGAGATGTTCAGTGCGCATGCTTGAACTTTGGTACACAGGCCGCATTTTTTTAGATGCACCCGTTTTATTTACATAGAGAGGTGACTATAATCACACCAGTTAGGTTTTGTGTTTGTTCCTTCCATTTTTTCTTCCTCCACCCCTGATTTTCTGTTCTTTTTTTTACTCCTATTACTCATCTGTGCTATTATTTTCTGCTACATCCTAAACTTTTCTCCTTGAATTGAATTGCTCATTTGAATACCTGTAACTACCAATTTTATTATTTTTTAAGTATTTTTGGTGTTAGGGGAACCAAGGAGCAAGCCAGAGCTAGGTGTGCTATCTACCACTGACATATTCCCACACAATTCTTTCCTTATTCTATTCTTTATAGAAAAAAAAAAAAAAAAAAAAAAAAAAAAAAAAAAAAAAAAAAAAAACCTCATCTATCTGATGCTGGGTTCTATTTCTGTTTGCTCATTTATTATTACTCTGGAATATATAAAAACAAGAACTTAGTCTCTTGTCCACTAATGGTTCCACAGAATCCAGATAAATGCGGTACTCATATTAAGATTTAATATATTAAAATATATTAAGAAAATAAATTATTAGCCTAAGTTTTAAAAGTCTAAAGATCCATGTCAAGCATTCTTCATTTTAAAATATATTTTATATATATATTTAAACTTCTTCAATGGAACAAATAACCAAGATATTAATTGCCAACAATTTTCATAATATAAAATGAATGCATCTTCAGCAAGCCAAGAAATTAAGCTATAATTCAATTTCTTGAAAATGACAGCTCAGACACTGGACGTGGAGCTACAGGATTTGGTGTTTGCCCTGATGGTTTTTACTCTTATTTTTGTCCACTATTTTTTCCTTATACCCCTGTTGCTTCCTTTAGGAATAGTAATATACGCTCTGTGAAATCTTATATTGGAAAAATGTAATTTGCCTTTTGATATTACAGAGGATTATAACTGATGATTGCCTCGAGTCTTAGAAGAGACTGGACACTTAAACAGTGCAAAGACTGTGACAGACCTATCAGGACTTTTGAAGTTGGTTCACAGACACTTTTCATTATGTTAGATCATAAGTCTATAGGAGTCATGGAGTGAAATGTGGTCGTTTGAATGAGAAATGTCCCCTGTAGTCTCAAGCATTTGTTTATGTGGTCCCCAGTTTATGGCCCTGTTTGGGAAGGTTTAAGAGGGGCAGCTTTGCTAGATGCAGTATGTCACTGGAGATGGGCCCTGAGAGTAGACAGCCTCACCCACTTTCTTCTAATTTCCTCTCTGCTTCACATGTGTCGTTCAAGATATGAGCTCTCTGCTTCCTGTTCTCTCCCTCTGCCTTGGCCTGCTTTGCCACAAAACCCTGAAACTGTAAGCCAGATAACCTCCTCTATAGGCTGCCTTTGCATAGTGTTGTATCACAGCAGCAGAAGAGAAACTATTATTCCAGGTCCTTCTGTCCTGAGCAAAGCACCCAGGAGAAGGAGAAGCAGAAAGCAGGCAACAGTGGTAAGGCTGTCAACACTCTGTGAGGACAGATTCCGGGAGAGCTCACCCTAGCATCCTTTGCTTGTTCAGGAGTCAGGGAATGTTCCCTCTGACAAAATATTGTTGGACAGTCCTTAAGCCAGATCAAGCCCATTGAGAAAGTCAATATCAAAAGGAGGCTAAAACCCACCCAGAGGTGGCATCTCACAGGATCTAGTGGGAAAGTACAGTTAGCCAAACCATTCCCCAGGATTAAGTTTATGGAGCCACTGGGAGTGGCTTCCCCAGTTTAAAAGATAGAGGCAGTGCCAGCGGGCTTGTCAGAGGAACTGCAGGTGGCAATTGAAGTTCAAGGTGTCAGCCCACCAGGAGGCAACCACATGATGGGTGAATCTCAGATAGACAAGGCACTGAGACCACAGACTCCAGAATGTCTTTTGCTTCTGCTGTGTCTTCACATGCTTGCTATGGTCATCTTTCTCTGGTATAGTGTATGGTATGAATGGGTGTGAGGAGATCTTCACTGCCTAAAATGTAATGTGTTTATTTCATGGAAACATCCCATTCTACTGGGAATTTTTACTTGCAGATTACTATGAAGATGATTCATTCCTAAGCTGTACTGTATTTTCCAGCTGATGATAATAATAATGTTAGCTTAAATAAAATTTTAATGATTAAAAAAATAAAATAAGGAAGTGTCACCAGCTAGAACACATGAGCTCCTACTAAGGAGTCATATAGAGTGTGGCTTAGGTTAATTATTAAAAGATTAAAAAAAAATAAGTCCCAGTATCCTAGTTATGCCAAAGAGCTTTGAGAAAATAAATAAATAAATAAATAAATGAATAAACAAACAAACAAACAAATAAATAAATAAATAAATAAATAAATAAATAAATAAATAAATAAAACCCCAAGAAGATAATCGAAAGCTTTAGAAAGGCACATAGTTTCGGTCAGGAAGCAAGAACAAAGGAGCTCAACTCTCATTAGCTGACGTGCCTTTCTTGCTAGAGTTGGTTGGTGACCAAAGGTGATGAATAATTCCTTACACCCATTTTTGTCTTCAATCTCCAGATATAAGAAACTATATTGTTGAGTGGGTACGTACCCTATAGATTTAAAACAGGGCTGACTGATTCTTTTTCATATATAAAAGGTTAAGTTTATGATTCCTTTAAGATTTCTTATGAGAATGCCTGTGAAGATAAGTAGTAAAGCAATTGGCCCTTTCTTTGTAACTGAAAAACACAACCTGCCAGTATAAAACCTGACAGAGAAAAATATCTTACTTGCCTACACAATTAATCTGTAACAAGGTGCTTGGGTATGAGAATGTACATGGGTTCTTGGGATAATCCATTTTTTACCTGTAATATGTAAATGTTTAATCACACTAGGGAGATTGAAAAAAATATGATTTTACCTGCATTCATTACAATCATTCACTTGTGATTCCTATATTGCCAGGAAGATTTTGTTGGAGGTATATAAGCTATAGGGAAAAAAGTATACAGTGGAAAGAATACAGAAGAATAGAGAATAGAGAAGGCAACCAGCAAGAGAAAGTGTGGGTGTCTTTTTCCTTAAGCCCCTCAAATAGAAACGTCTAGTACATGCTGACTCTGTGGCTTCCCTTTGAGCACTGAACTGCTAGAAGCTGGTCCTCCCGGGCAACAGTAAGACAAGGACCACAGAGTTAGTCTTTAGGCTCTCTCCATATCAAAATGCCACTTTTCTTATCCCACAATGCAAATATCCATGTGTGAAATGCAACGTGTTAAAAATTCACTGTTCAAACCATAGAGTGAAAGACTTCCAAACAGGGGCGAGGGTGATCTATAAAACTTACCTACTCTATATAAAGTTTTATATGGTCTATGCATGATTGTTTAAATGAAAAGGCAACATGAACTTTAAGTTTTTTAATATGTATTTTATTTGTATATGTATGCATGTTTATATAGTGTGTGTGGGCATGTGTAGGGGTATTGTGTTGTTTCATGGTAAATAATTGTCCCACCTAGTGGTTTAATAAAAAGAGCTGATTGGCCAAAGGCAGGCAGGAAGTGTAGGCAGAGCTACCAGACTAAGAAAATCTCTGAGAGCAGAGTGCCAGAAGAGCACCAGAGAGAAGCTGCAGGATGCAGAGGACAACCATGCAGCTTTAAAGAAAGGTACCGAGCCGCATGGCTGAACAAGAGACATGGATTAGCTTAAGGGTAGAGAGTTAGCAAGTGATATGCCTGGGCCTGAGGCTGATCAGCCAAAAACTAATGAAAGCATCTGCGTGTCTCTGTAGGACTGTGGGACTGCGGGACTGCGGGACTGCGGGTCTGTGGACCTAAACTTTGAGGTTAGGCCCGAAAGTCTGGGCCAGAAACATAATACTACAGGCATGCATGTGCATTTATATGTGTGTGAGCATACATGTGTGTTTTTATGTGTGTGGGCACACATGCATGTTTATATGTGTATGAGCATGCATGTGTGTCTATATGAGGGGTCATGCATACCTTTTTATATGTGGGGGGCATGCATACGTGTTTATATGTGTGTGGGTATGCATTGATGTCTATATGTGTGTGAGGGGGCATGCATGTTTATATGTGTGTAGACATGCATGCGTGTTTATATATGTGGGGGGGGCTTTTATGTGTGGAGGAATGCATGTGGCACTAGGTTGTATCATACCTTGAGGGCACCTTCTTCTTTATCTCAGTACACTAATTTCCTTATCTCTCAGCACAAACCTTGGCTTTGATACTGCTTATTGTGCTCTCTTTATCTTCAAACTATACATTTTGTGAACCTTTATGGGCTAAACCATCTCTCCAGCCCTAAACTGTACAGTTTATATATCTGACCCACTTTCTCTTTTTCATTATAGATCTGCATAGTCATTAATAACTATATAATCATGCTTTGATTTATTCAATATTATGCTGCCTTGAAATTTCTACTCCCCCTCTCAATTATTCTATTATTTTTAGTTTATCTTCAGGCAAACTCTTAGAACAATGGCAGAAGGAAGCCAGATTCTTTGCCAAAATATGATAGGAATGGCTTCCAGCCAAGTTAATAATAGTGTTTCTCTGTAAACCTCCTGAGCTGGGACTCCACTGTCTGCATTGCTTTCAACACTGCTGCAATCAAAGCTGCTACTAAAATGGTACATTAGTCCAGCCCAAGTTCCAAAGTCCTCCACATTAGCCCCCAACAGCATGATCAGGTACCAAATTCTGTATTTGTTGCTTTTCTAATATTATGGTAGAAACCCCATGACCGCAACAACTTACAGAAGAAAGGGTTTATTAGGGCACACAGCTCTAGAGGCTTATGGCAGGGAAGCAGGCAAAAAAGCAAGATTGGAAGCTGAGAGTTCACATCATGAACCGCATTCACAAAGTAAAGAGAGTGAGCTAGAAGCACGAGAGGCTTATTAGTCTCAAGTGGCATACCCTGCCCCACCCCAGTGATGTACTTTCTCCAGCAAGGACACATATCCTCCTAAGCATTCTCAAACAGTGCCACCAACTGAGGACCGAGTATTTAAGTTCTAGAGACTATGGGGAACATTCTCATTCAAACCACATCTTATTGGGCATCAAGCAGTGTATCTCTTTCATTCACAAGTAAAACAATGAAAAATCAAGCTTTGTACATACACACACCAAAGCCCTTGCCCTCAGGCTTGAAGATCTGATAGGTAATGTAAGGACCCCTTAACAAACATTTTACAACTTAAGGATCAGAAATTTTACAAAAGGCAATAGATTCATTATCAATATACTGATTGTGACATGGAAAAAGAGATACTAGAGTACACATGAAAAATAATGTTTCTATTTGTTTTCTTTATAAATGGTTAATAGCTATAGTCAATCTCTTTCTAAGAAGAAAAAGGGAATGTGGTATATGAATGATTTTAAAAAGATAGAATATTTAATTTACTTTAATCCAAAAATCAGCTGTTAATCTCAAAATATTTTAAATTGGTATGGATTTTGGTTTATTGATACAAATTTAAGGTCAATTTTGTTATGCTATATGTATTTTCTACTCTTGTTTAAGGTATGTTTATATAACTCATTTAAAATTGTAATGTATAACTAAGAAATGCAGATTAATAGTTATTTGTGATAACCAGACTTATAGTCATATTAGTTGGATTTTTTTAGATATGCAAAGATATGCTTCAATTAGGTAGGTAATCTTCAAACACTTCACAGACCTACAGAAAGTGGCATTTAAAATATTTTAAGAATTTAGACTTTTCTGAATAGTGAGACAGGTCTGCTCCTGGCAGCACAGATCTAGTTCAAGAGAATTATGGGCATTGAAGAAACTCCATATGGAATTCACTTTGTTTGTGGCAATGGTTAGCCGCTGGACAAGAAATTGCTCTTGTATTGACTACATGACAGTATGCATAAACTGGACATGTAGGTTCCATAGGAAAGTGACCTTTGAACTTTGGCAGAACAAGCTGAGATGGTCCTTCAGGTTTCTGCTTAAGATAGATACCCCAATGTTACAAAGGAACTTTGGGTGACTGCCCAGGCAGACAGACATCATCTCTGTCATTTCTAGATTTTGGAAGTCGCTTGCACTTCCTGTTTACTCAGGTAAAATTTTCTTCTGTGGTCTTTGATGTAGTTGAAGATTAGATAGTTATCAATATAGATTTTCTTAGTTGTTTTGAAAGGTATATTAGATATGAAACTTTAGACTCACAAGAATAAGGTAGATGATAGAATATTTTCTTTAATTTTGTTAAATACAAATAGACTAAATATTATAACTGTAATTCTCGCATGTTAGCTGTTTCATTATATGCAATTTTGCTATGTTAAAATTGAAACCTTCCTTTTCTATTAGACAGAAGAGGGGAAGTGATGTAGGAATATCTTTCTGTATGCTGTGAATAAAAACTATCTTGGTCCATGACAGGCACCATAGCAGTAGGCAGGAAATCGGAGCATAGGTAGGAGAAAGGGGGTGGAGTCAGACAGAGAGACAGCTGCCCAAGATTCAGCATGTAAGGTAACACAGGTGAGCCATGGGCCATGTGGCAGGACAGATTAATGGAAATAGGTTGAATTAAGATGAAAAATAGCTAGTTAGCAATGTGCCTGAGACATAGACCAAAACAGTATGAGCTTAATATAAGCATCTGTGTGTTTCTTTGGGACTTTGTGATTGCCAGTTCAGACAAATGGCAGCAGGCAGGTTTGGACCATGGGGCTAGTCAGGCCAGAAACTTCATGTTACAATCCTTTTATTAAGATGGCAACTTAGGATTTAATGGTCTCCTCTACCTTATTCAGTGTACACAATAGTCTGTAGTATTTAGATAAGTGAAGTTTGCATTTAATGAGTATTTTCCTTTGATCTGAAGACTTTTTAAAAAGGATCTACATTTAATAATAATAATAACCTCATGTATCAGTAGTAATCTAAAAACCCAAGTGAGCCTGACACTTCTTCCTTTACATTTTCCTTTGACATAGTCATGCCTGTTTGGTGACAATCTCCTACACAGCAGCTCTTTGATCTTGAAAGCATTTCTTACTCCTTGTTTGCTGAACTTTGACAGTGAAAGAATTGCTCACTTTTTCCTTTTGAACTTCAGATAACAAGTTTAAGTGTTGGACAAATTCCTTCCATCTAAGTTTTCTAGCCTATCCATTTTTCCAAGAAATTCTTTTTTTAAAAAAAAATCAATATAATCACTGTATGTATCTCAGACATTGACCTGAAAGTCCAGAAACACCAAATGTGTGTGGGATCTAAAAGACCTGATCTTGTAGACGTCTATAATAGTGATTACCAGAGACAAAGGATAAAGGGGAGTGGGAAAATTGTCCCAGTGTGTGCAGTGGAGAGAAATCAGCCATGGTATTCTAAGGATCAGCAGAGCAAACATTCTGTACCACATGATGATAGTTGCAAGAAGTTTAGAATGTTCTCATCATAAAGTCATAATCATCATTTAAAATGTCATCAGGCTAATTGCCCTAAGATGAACATTGAGATATATATGTACATGGACCAAAACAATGCCTTGTACCTTATAAATAAGTATGGTCATGTGTGATGGGATTCAGGTGTCAGCTGATAAGGTCCGAAGACACTTATCCAGAGTCCCGGGCTCCTGGAGAAGCAGCATGTAGAGAACACAGGTGAGCCACGGGCCACGTGGCAGACAAACAGATGGGTTGATTTAGGATGTGGGAGCTGGCTGGCGGTGGACCTGGGCCATAGGCCAAACAGCATAAAGTTGATAGAGGCATCTGAGTCAATTCTGAGGGCCTGAGTGACAGTGACGGGCAGCTGGTGGGTCTGGCTTGCGGGTCTGTGAGTCTGGGCCTCTGGCTGCCCAGGACCGAGAAACCCTCCCTGCAACAATCATGTCCATCAACAAAAGTAAAATCAAGCATGATAACACATGTCTGTAATGTCAGAACTTAGGAGGTTTATCAAGGGCCATGGGAGTATACAGCAGGTAACAACTAGTGTCTACCTATCAGACATATAATTCCCCAATGGGGAGCCCCACCTGGCAATGATGTTAATGATGGGTTGTTTTCTGTCTATAACTTTCTCGGGTGCCACTGCTATGCTTCCCTAGTAAGAACAGCTATGGGGGCCCTTCCACAGCCCATTGGTGATGTGTTTTACAACTTTGAGCACACTTATAGTTGTGAATATTCAGGAAAGTTGATCTCTGTTTAATCTGTATAATTCTGATGAATAGGAAATAGTACCCGAATGCTCTTTACTGACAGGAAAGTAAGAGCATTTTCAGTATCAAAGACAACTAATTTTAGACTTCAGAACAAATTCAAACAGACGAAATTGTTTCTGCAGAAAATACAAGACTAATTCCCAGGTGTTGTTTATTGCTAAGTCAAGGCCAGTACCTTACCACTCGGGGTTTCAACATGCTACTGTTATAGTTAAGTCCTGAATTTCAGTGTCATTCTCTTTCTGGGAAAATGTTACATGCAAGGCCACACATTTATACTGGCCAGGTTTTATGACCTTACTAGCCTAAAAAAAAAACTGTATGACTTCATATGTTACAAGAATGGGTTGGGCCCTGAAAAATGTAACATATAATTGTCAGAATTTGGTTAAGGATGCAGGATGGAGATGTAGAGGAGAAATGTATATAAAAAAAAATGTCGACATATGAAAATATATGTAACTGCATATAGAGATGTATGGCCGTATGTATGTAAAGAAAGATATGTAGCTATATGTATAAAATACAGCAGTGTGGAGACATGTAGCTATGTGGAGACAGAAAGAGTCACAAACCATTTTTAAATTGAAGCAAAAGAGAAAGTTACCAACAGAAAGTGTGTGCGTTTTCTTATTTTATCAGTCAGTTAGATAGAGATTTATTTTTAATTACCCCCAGATAAAAAAGTTTCTTAGCCTTCAATACTGTGAGGCATTTCTTTTATTACCCTGGAGTGGATCATGGGAGCTGACCTCCCACAGTCAGTGTCAGAGGCTGAGAAAGAATAATTACTATGAATTCAGAGCCAGCCTGAGCTACATGAGAACAGGAAGCACAGAGCAGAATGCCAGAGAGAACTCCAGAGAGAAGACGGAAGAAGCAGAGGACAACTATGCTGCTGTGAGAAAAGGTACCGAGCCCCATGGCTGAACAGGAAGAGTCATGGGTTAGATGAAGGGTAGAGAGCTAGCAAGTTGTATGCCTGGACCTTAGGCCGATCAGCCTAAAACTATTGAAAGCATCTGTGTGTCTCTGTGGGACTGTGGGACTGGGGGGTCTGTGGGCCTAAACCTTGAGGTTAGGCCCAAAAGTTAGGGCCAGAAACCTCCTACTACAGCTTATGGCTATGATATACTCTCTACAGCTAGAAAGATACACACAAAAGCAGAGAAAGATGGGAAAGTCTGCAGTAGGCCTTGGTTCGTGTGAGGGTTGGAGGAACTTGGGATGTCTATGGATAACTAGATAGAGGAAGTGGGAAGAACAGAGAGACTCGGGATGATGTTTGTTTTCAAGGTCAGAGAGCTGGTGAGAGAGAGGCTTTCTGAATAAAAGCACTTAAGATGTCAGAGGCTTCTCTGTTCAAAGACAGAACACAGATAGAAACTCAGCACTTTCTGAGCTGACAGCATCCAGATCCGTGCCTGAGACTAATGTCAAGAACTACTTCATAATGGATTCGAATTTGAAATGCCAATAGTAAGATGAAGCATATGTATGTTTCTCCCCATATGCCATATCTGCTTCACTGCAGTGGCCCTTACATTGTTACATTGTTACCTCTTCTTTGCAAAGGATTCATTGGCCAACGTTGTCTCTGTTACCTACATTCCTCATGGATAGTCAGCCAGCAAATGCCTTTAGTGATAGGGATGGTGGACTGTTTCCAAGGACGTTTACAGTACAGAGAAGTTTAAAGATTTATCAAGAGAATGAAAACAGCATTGCAGTCATTTTACATGAATTCCAATTGTCTGGTTTTGATTTTTAAACACTTCACAAAGTGGAATGGCCAGGAACTGACAGATTTTGAAAACTATTTTCTTAACTGTTTCCAAATTACCTTTGATGGAGGCCCAAGACAATTTCTCATAAAATACTTAATTCTCAACCACATTTCATTATGCTTTAATAATTTTGTTTTCTGAGTAGCTATAATGTATGCCTCAGTTAGGGTTAACTATTGCTGTGAAGGGATACCATGACCATAGCAACTCATAAAGAAAATATTTAATTGGGGTGGCTTGCTTACAGTTTCAAAGGTTCTGTCCATTATAATCAGGATAGGAAGCATGGCAGCATACAGGCAAACATGGTGCTAGAGCCGAGACTGTTGCATTTTGCAGGCAACAGGAAGTCACCTGTCTTCCTGGGAGGTATCCTCAGGATAAGAAACCTCAAAGCCTGCTCTCACAGTGACACACTTCCTCTAACAAGATCATACCCATTCCAACGAAGCCATACTTCCTAATAGTACCATTCTCTATGAGATTATGGGGGACAAATACATTCAAGCTACCACAACATAACAGAAACATGATGGGTATAATTTGGGGGAAAAAAAAAGAATAAAATCACAAAAATAAAGATTCAGTACCTAGGTGTCAGAGCTTCAATTGTGATGTCCTCAAAATGAAGACTTCTGTCTAACATGTCAATCATCATTGATAACAGATTTAAAATAATTATTGTAATCAGTAAAATCATGGTAAACTCTCTCCCTTACAGAGTCATTAGGGAAAATGAAAGACATAATGTATCTGAAGGAGTACAAAAGTTGAGAAAATTGCAAAATTTTAGATAATAAATGTATTTAAATGATGTGATTTCATCACTGGTACATGCTCATAAGGAAAAATGACCAGTCTGGCACCCCCTAGTAGGGATGTATATATAGACACATAGGGAAAGAGATATGGTCATGTATTTATTAATTCTCAATTAGAGTGGCAATAGAAAATGTGTTCCGAGGGCATCAAAGAACAGGGCTCACTTCAGGGACAGTTGTTCCAGTACGCAGAACCACACGAGTCTGTACACATGGAGAGATACATGTGCAGAAAAATCAAGAGACTGAACACCAAGAGATTCATTATGAAGTTGAGTCACATGGTTGTGGAGGTCAAGAATTTTTAGGACAATTCTTCAACTGTCCCTGAGTTAATCCTGGTTTCTAGAATACTTATTAGATTAAATGGGAGGCATGAGTAATTGGTGTCAAAAAAAAAAAATTGCTTTAGTCACCTAAAATACATAGGCTAAGAGTTTCTGTCTCTGGTTCTTTTTTGTTTTTTGTTTTGTTTTGTTTTGTTTTTATTACACTTATTTTTACATGTATGCCCATGCACTTGTGCCATGTCACACTTGAAGAGATCAGGGAACAACTTAGTCAAAGCTGGTCCTCTCCACTGTGTGAGGCTGCAGTTCAAGTTTCAGATGAAACTCAGGTTGTCAGCCTCAATCATCAGATTTAGCAGCAAGCACCTTTACCCACTGAGACATCTCACTGGCCCCTACGGCCCTTTCCTATAATGCAACTGACTTGACTCATAAAGGCTAATAGCAACCACTGTGAGGGAGCAAAGAAGATGGGATTTCTGTATTCACACAGGTCCAGAACTGGGACAAAATATGAGGAACATCTGAACACTTTAACAAAGAAGTATGAGACCACCCACCAACAATAACAATGAAGACGATATTCCAAGGTTTGGCAAGAAATCCTAATCTGGTTTTGAGCCTGTTCATCTCACTCTGGCCTCTGAACCTTTGATCCCCACTTTCACTTATCCATAACTGATGAAGTGCTTTGAATTCCTTGGAAACAGAACAACCCCAAATTCTCCTCTCTGACTGCCCCAGAGTCAACAGAATTACCAGCCTGCCTCTCTGCATAGTTTCCAGTCTGCAGGGTTTCTCTAGCTTGATGGTAGACATCTCCAAACTAGGATAGCTCAGCTTGTTTTTATTTCCAATTTGAAATTTGATGCTCTAATTTGAACACTTATAAATCGTCTAAGGAAGCTCCGATAGCATTTCCATCTTCAGGCTTTGCAATGAAGTATAATACTCATTCCGCCCAACAGGTGCTCAGTGATGGCAGGGCAGAGATTGTCGTTCTACTTGAAACAGAAAGACAAAAGGCACTAAATGTCAAGCTGTGTGCATGACGCCTTCTCCATCTGGAAAGGCTTATTAAAAAGGAAGAAATCAGTCACAACTGCATGTCAGTGGAGGATCATCTAGCTGAAAACTCTATTCATAAAAGAAAATTGTAAAACTGTTTCTGGGAGATAAAAGTGTTACTGAAATCATTTGCATAAATAAGACTCTACTTTCCTGTTTTATACTTCAACAGCCTCTAGGCAAAAAGCTGTTGTCTTCCCAAACCTATAATGCAAACTACATAGCCTACACACAACGATTGAAGGCAGCAATCATGTATCTAGATTCTCACTCTCTTTTTCTCTCTCTTTCTCTCTCTGTTCTCTCTCTCTCTCTTACATACACAAAACACATATACACACTCATGCACATGAGCATGTGCACATATATGTGAGCAGTAAACCCACACATACTCACATTAAAACATTTTAAATTGCATAAGTGTGGCTAAGAGTCCACAAACTAATTCAACTCTCAGTGCATACTAAATTCAACAACTTTCTCTCCTCTCCTTTCAGAGAGGTGACTTTAAAACATAAGACACCCACTTATACATTTACATTTTTCTGAGCAGCTCATGATCTTTTATAAGTGAGTACCAAGTACTTCATGAATGCACATTTGACTTACAGCTCTGTCCTCCAAAATCTAGAAACCAAAAACACATAGTACAGCATGAGAGGAACACTAACTTCCTCAACACTCAGACTCCAGGGTCTACAGATGGATGTGTGTTTGGTAAAATGTACTCTGCATCAGTGTACCTTACTATCTGCAGACTTAAATGATAATCATTATGCAAAAGATTATATAAATAAGTGCAGAGTACTGAGTATCGTAGGTCATCTCTTATTTTGGAATTAGAAAAATAAATATTTAAATATTCAATGTTAAAGCAAGTCTCACAAAGCCTTTTTAGTGTTAGATTATGAGACTTCTGTAGTGAATGGAAATTGAGATACAGAACAAATGCCCCTAGTGTTCCATCCATCCAGTGTGCAGAGCAGGATGTGATTAAGCCTGGCACATGGCTGCTTCCAGATCCTTCACTGGCACACCAGTTGTGTTTGTTATCAGTGTAGCACGGGCAGGTCACAGGCTAATTTTGACACATATCCATATGTTTTCACTTAGCATATGACTACCAGCCTCCTTACACTTACATAGTATCTCAATAAGCAGTATACTGTTCCTTATGTAGATTATGGAAAGGGAAAATTGTGTCCATGATACACTCTGTGAAAAAAAAAAGAATAAAAATTAGCTGCTTCTGAATTTTGGGTGAGCTGTTTGCATTCTGGTTCACATTTGAGTATGAGTTTCATCATCTGGTCAGTTTTGAATTGATTTATCAGGAAGGCAAGGCAATCCGCTCAGTCTTCTGAAGGCTTTGACTTGGGGCTTAACATGGGGCTTGCAAAGAAGTGAGAATCAGTGATGAAAAATCCAGAGAGAAACAGGTGGAAGTGGAGTCAGGACAGCTTGAAGATGCAATCAATAGCCTAGGAAGTGAGCCAACAATGTCAGAATGGGAAAAAAAAAAACCAAAAAGCTAAATAAGGTTCACATGAAATCTGGGAATCATAAGTATGACATGCCCAGGCTTAAAATAAAAACACAAGTCAGCCATCCACCAAAGGGACCAAGAGCCTTTGCCTCACACCTCAGTGGATAAAACAATGGCAGAACAAAAGGTGGTCTTCACTTAGATGACATCCCATGATCATTAATTTATTTTATATGCATGTGTATGACCCTGCATATATTTTATGCACCACATAAGATCCAGTGCCTTCAGAGTACAGAAGCGAGAATCAGATCCCCTAGAATTGGAGTGACAGGTGGTTGAGAACCACTACATTGGTGCTGAGAACAGAACCACTGGTCTTCTCCAAGAGTGGCAAGTGTTTTTAGCCACTGAGCCGTCTCTCCAGTGAACTAACTTATTGTAATGTCAAAAAGAAACACAATTTCTACTCCTGTGCTGTCTCTATGCACAGCAGCCATATAAATACAACTGCAATATAAAGATAAGTGCAGGACCTGCACAGGGGACCTTCAGAGACCTGAGGGTCAGAGAGGTTATCGCAGATGTGGGAACACATCCAGAACCCACATCCAGAATGCAGGAGCACATTCAGAGAAGCTAATGTGACAGCAGACAGGGTGCTTCCAACGGGAAGAAAGCTCCAGGCAACAAGTATTCCAGAACAAAAGATTATTGTGTCAAGATGTGTCAGCCTGAGTTAGAAGTGAGTTTGGAGCACCCATTTAGGGGTGCTGTTCCTCCATTCAGGAATCTCCAAGGAGAGATGGAAGAAGAGCAGCAAGGATTCCCAATGTAGGGGAGGGGAACTTTGAGTCCAGGGGTTCAGTTATTATCCTACAAGTGATACAGAGGCATTCGTGGCTTTAAGCTTGCAAGTGACTATTAGAAAATACTAGGTGGATAATACAATGTTTTAAACAAAAAATGTTGCAGAGGAAGCTGGGAAAGTATTTCTATTGTCTGTGTAAAAGAAGAAGGGAAGAAAGATGAAAGCAGATGCAAAGTCATCTCTATTTGGGGATCATCCTTCCAAGGAGTGTCACTACTGCTGGTGATAACACGGAGGTGATAACGTATTGTTTTCTTTTTCTGTTTGCACTTTTGTTGGCTAATCTTGGTTGACTGTCAATTTAACAGAGCTGGGAAGAGAGAGACTCTCGGGTGGAGAGTTGACTGTGCCAGGTTGACCTGTGGGCATGTCTATGGGGCATTATTACTAATTGAAATAGGAGGGCCCATCAGATTGTGGGTGGGGCTGTTCTTGGACAAGGGGACCAAGGCTGTCTAAGCAGCTGAACGTGAGGCTGGGAACCAGGCAGGAGCAATGCTTCTTTGTGGCTTCAAGTTTAGGCTTTGGGCTTCCCCCTTCACTTCCCTACATGGGGGACTGTAATCTATAGCAAGAAATAAGCCCTTTTCCTCCTCATTCTGCATTTGCTCATGGTGTTTATAACAACAATAGAAAATCAAACAAGAACAATTGTAATTATATATATATATATATATATATAATCCCTCTCCCCAATGTATTTTTGGTGCTTCCAATTTTGCTCATTTAATTAGTTTGGTTTTATTACAATGAATACTATAGCATAAAATATACTCATGTATATATATTTGATTAAAAAAATAACGTCTATAAGAAATTATCTGGCTAAAAAGTAATATTTGGTATGTATTTTGATTGCTGCTACAAGGTTGTCTTTCAAGATTGGAGTAGTGGCCTAGGTATCATCAACATGTGGGGAGGGTGTCTGTTCCCCGTGTCTTAAGAAACACTGTGAACTTAAGAAACCCACAAAGACAAGTTCTTACTCTCTTCTAAGTGAAGCCAGCCACACAGACCAGGACCTCCCTTGATAAGCGTATGTTGATTGACCGTTGCTTTTACTTAAAAATTTTAATATATAAATATGAGTTAAGTATGGCTCCCATCTTAGAGTGTGCTCAGACTAGAAAGACAACATGAAAAATAAAATATCTCAAATACAGCCTGAGACTAGGCAGGTCAGAAAACCCTGATAACATTACACAACTGAAGGAACACAGCAATAAAAAGACTCCTAAGGGCATACTGCTCTACCCACAAGGTCAATGCCTCTCTCAACCCACATCAGAGAAGCTTCTTCTTGCAGTAAATGGGAACACAGAGATCCACTACTGGATGATAAAAGAGTGAATAATCTGGAGAACTCAGTCCAAATGGGATGTTTTCAACAAAGCCTTTTCCCCAAGGCTCTGAAATCTATGCAGGAAAGGAGGCAGAGATATTATAAGACCAAGAATTGGTGCATGACTCTGGGGAGATGGCGTCTTCCAGATGCAGCAGGACCGATGTTTGTAGTAACTCCCAGAGGCTGTGACCACATGCATAGGATCAGATGGTTCAAGCCAGAATGGATTCCAGCACTAAGAAAGGGGAGTGGACACAGGGCCCCACCCCTAGCCAGGAAGCTCCTGGAAAGGGAACTTTTGTTTTCTTTAATGGAATGTCACTGTGTTTATCAACCACACTCCAGGGCAGTCTCCATGCCCAGAGTAGTTTTGTGTGTTTTGACTTTTGTTCTGTTTTATTGATTTTTTTTTGTTTAATTTTTACATGGGGGGGTTTGGGAGAGAAAGAAAGAACATGAATTGGGTAAGAAGGAAGGGAGGATCTGGGAGGAGTTGTAAGAGGGAAAAAATATGTTATCAAAATATATCATATGAAAAAAATTGAATAAAGAAGATTCAGCTAATATTTAAAATTACATCTTCAGTACAAAATGCAGTGTAATGAATGGTCTAATACTATACAAGTCTAGTTATGAAAGGAAACACCTTTCTTCTCAATGAGGCTCTCAGGGGAAGAGCAGGTCTTTTCTCTCAGTCTTTGGTGCCAGCCAAGATTGGAACTATGTGCTCAGACTCTTCTAGACACCAGGACAGGTGAGCACCAGGCAGCCTTGGACAGCTGCCAGGTGTTTCCTGGGACTGGGAAGCATTAAAGTCTGACCTGTAGCTTCCTGTTGTCATGGAAACATTGAACCGTCCACCTGAGTGTCTGACTCCCTGTCTGTGAGCTGAGAATCCACAGAGAGGTTTCTCGCCCTGAAATGAATCACTTGTTTCTCTTTATCTACAGATTCTTTGGAGCTGACATAGTTCTTGCAAGAGCCAAAGAAAAGAGATTGTTTTTTCTATATATTATAGTTTATTTTTAGGTTGAAATAGTAGACAAGATAGTCTAGTGCTGGTAAACAAAGGAGAGTTGGGACTTTCTCAATAAGAACATTCTAAGTCTGTTCATCCTATCTCTCACTATATTGAACATATTCTAAGAAGATATTGGTCCCAATGTGAGAGTAAACTGGTGTGATCAGCATCACAGCCATTGCAGATCTGCATTGCTTCATCTAGGTCTTACCTCGTTCCTTTGAAGTTTTGTCGGGTTTGAAAGGACTTTGTGGAGAGATGGCTCAGCAGTTAAGAGCCCTCACTGTGTAATCATGAGGACCAGAATTTAGATTCTAACATCTGAGTAACAGGAATCCCCCATCAATACTTACAACCCCAAGTCCACAGGACCTGATACCCCTTTTGGTCTCCATGCAGACAAAAGCTCATACATCCATATATAGACTTATGTATACATGCTTGCACATGTGCGTACACATACATACACACACACTCTCTCTCTATCAAAAAAACACCTATTTCCTAAAAGAATGGTGTTTTTTACTTGAAGATTAGCTGTGGTGATATTATATATTTAATAAAACCAGTCTGAAATATCAAAGAGAGGAAAAACCACAGTCAAATCTCACTCAGCTGTCTTCCAGCTTCCTCAGCCTCACTTCTTGTGGCTTCTACTGCCTCATCTGTCTTCCTATGCCTGCCTTAAATACCTTCTTCGCCCAGTTGTTTCATTTGGTAGTTATCCTTGAACTCATAGAAACACAGAAAGATCTGTCTCTGGAGTTATGAGATTAAAGGCCTGGCACCACCACTGCCTGCCTGGGAGCCTAGAACTCTCTCTGTAAACCAAGCTGGCCTCAAACTCAGATCTGCTGGGATTAAGGGTGTAGGTCACCACTCTCTGATTCTCCTGGACTGATTGTGCATGGATCTCTTCTCTGATATTCCAGACTGGTTTTATTAAATATATAACATATCACTACAATTAGCCAGAAAGCCAAAGCTTTATTCTTCAAGAGGTTGATATGAACTTTCTATTATTCTTAAACTAGCCCACAGTGTTACCATCATCTCTCTATCCTGCATAAGTCACACTTTCAAATGAATGGCTTCCTCTGCTGAATTTTTCTTTTCTTAGTGCTTCATAACAGGGCTTTCCCAGGAAAATGTAAACCTAAGCAAACACTAACTCTGGAAGAAAGTCTTTTCTAAATGTATTTGGGCAATTATTTTTCTTATTAGATTAACAAACACAAATCGTCCCAGCTCAGAAACTATGGCAGCTTGAGAAGTCATAGTTAAGAATCAGGATGGCTCTTATCAAATTTACCCTCCAGAAAAAATGATCTATCGGCATTAGGTCACATGAGCGCCAGTGTGAGCAAAAGCCCCCCAAATTCATTCAATCCTTCTGAAAAATGTGGGTAAACAGCTGAGTCCCCTAAATTATTGGGAGCTATGTTTGCCTGAGTCTGGGAGTTTGCATCAAGTATTCAACAAATATGTAGCTAAGATCCAGGAACAGAGTCCTCTATTCTTACACACAAGTCCTCTCCATTCTCACTAAGGTCACCACATAAATTTACAATCTCTCTCTGTGTCTCAACAGCATCTTTCTCTTCTAATCACTTACTAAAACATATTTTTTATTCTCATGAGAAGAGTATAACGATCAATGAAGTCACGAGAAATGGAGAGTCAGAGCTCAGGGGACAGCCCTGAGGAGCTCAGGAGCAGCCTGTGGGGAATACGCCAGAGTCAGACCTCCACAAAAAGTGGAGCCCATGCATGGTGAACAAGGTGGTAAATCTAGGTACTGGTTTTGGATTAGGAGTTGTTTTCTTACTCACTTTACAAAAAGGAGAGTGTGGCCATTTGCCTTTGGTTCTGATGTGAAGGTATGGATGGTTGGCTCCAACTGCCAGCCTGATGTCTAGGCTCCATAGCTTCTATATGGGGGGGAGGGGGAGCATTGCAGCAGGGGGATGGAAGCCCTGTGTATTTCTCAGGAATACTGATGCGCCCTGGAGTGTTCTGACACCCAGTGACAGTACCATCAGCGACACTTTCACCTGCAGCTACTGTTTGTGTTTGAAAGCAAGCCCTGCTTCTTTTGCATTTTCTCTCTAGAAATTTGAAGCAGATGGTCTTAAAATAAATGAACTAAAAATGTGAATTCCAGCCAGGTGGTGATGGCGCCTGCCTTTAATCCCAGCTCTTGGGAGGCAGAGGCAGGCAGGTCTCTCAATTTGAGGCCAGCCTGATCTAGAGATCGAGTTCCAGAACAGCCTGAACTACACAGAGAAACCTTGTCTTGAAAAAAAATGGGAGGAGGGGATCCCAGGGCCAGGCCTTCAGAAAGAAAGAAAGAAAGAGAGAGAGAGAGAAAGGAAAGATACTGCACACATAATCACAGTGGATCCAGGACATGGCTGATCTTCCCAGGCTCCCAAATCTTACCAAAGCCAGAGCAATGTCTCTGCTCCCAAAGGAAGCTAATTTCCAAGAAATTCCTAGGACTTCAGTTTGGGTCTGATCTGAGTGGGTATGATCAAAAAATGTACATGTTGGGATGTAGATCTTCAGCAAGCCAGTGTTGGGTATGGTGCGAGATTCCTAAAAGGTGAGACCAAGCCATTGCAGGAGTTACCTTAAAAGGGATTTGGTGTCGTCTTACAGAGTTCTAGTTATTTCTTATGAAAAGGTTCTTGTAAACAGCACACGTACCCACAGAAATCAAGGTAGAGGTTCTTCAATGAACTAAAATGGAAAAGTCCAGAGACACCCAACCATGTATTTTGTGGTACTAACTTACAATAGCCAAGTCTGAGAATTGGCCTCCAGACCCATCAAGAGGTGAATGGTTAAAAAGTGGCATATGTACACAACAGAGTATTACTCAGCTGCAAAGAAGAATAAAATTATGTCATTTGTAGATAAATGTTTGGAACTGGAATCATCTCATTAAACAAAATAATCCAAACTCAGAAAAGCAAATACCTCCTGTTTTCTCTCACATACAAAATCCAGGGGAGGGGAGAATGTTAGAAGGGAGGGTATAAGAAACAAAAGGTGAGTCAGCAAGATAACTGGGGGGGGCACCTGCCATGGTGGGGGGGGTACCTGCCATGGTGGGGGGGGCACCTGCCATGGTGGGGGGGGACACCTGCCATGGTGGGGGGATACCTGCCATGGTGGGGGGAACACCTGCCATGGTGGGGGGGATAGCTGCCATGGTGAGGGGAACACCTACCATAGTGGGGGGATACCTGCCATGGTGGGGGGGACAGCTGCCATGGTGGGGGGTACCTGCCATGGTGGGGGGATAGCTGCCATGGTGGGGGAAACACCTACCATGGTGGGGGGGATACCTGCCATGGTGAGGGGACAGCTGCCATGGTGGGGAGCACCTGCCATGGTGGGGGGAACACCTACCATAGTGGGGGGGATACCTGCCATAGTGGGGGGATACCTGCCATGCCTCACAGACTGTGCTTAGTCCCTGAAACCTACAATTAAAGAAGAGAAATGATCCCCAAAAGGTGTCTTCTGGCCTCATGCAATGAATGATCTCTCTCTCTCTCTCTCTCTCTCTCTCTCTCTCTCTCTCTCTCTCTCTCTCACACACACACACACACACACACACACACACACACATATTAATGATAAATAAAATAATATTTTAAAACAGAGAAAAATGATACCAGTGGAGGGAAGGAAATATATGAGAATATAACAAGGTAAAAATGATCAGTGCACATTATAAACATGTATCAAACTATTCTTTTGTACTATTATTATAAACTTTTAAAGAGAGAGAGAGAGAGAGAGAGAGAGAGAGAGAGAGAGAGAGAGAGAGAGAAACAAGGAGCAGGCCTGGCCTCTCTGGCACCATCTCACTATATGACTTCTGCCACCGCTAGTCATTCCCTCCCCTGTGATAACAGCCTCGTCGTCAACCTGATCCTAGTCCCCTGCCCTCTAGTATATTACACATCCTCGGGTGTTTTGTTGGAGCTGTGAAATATGGACTAATACCACTGACATGCTCAGCTTCTGCTCTTAAACTCCTGGGCCGAATCACAAGGACCATAAACCCACACAGCGATCACCTGAGAATGATTCCAGCTGAACCCACTGGGGAAAGAGCAGCTTCCATCTGAAAATGTGAGGATGCTGTTTGGGAAAACGGAGTAATGGACACTTTGGGACAAAAATAACCCTTTCTGCAATGGCTCTTAATCACTGCATGTTCTTTCTCCCTACTTCCCGGAACCTGTACGAGGCCCCAGAGATGACGAATAAATAAAACTACTTTTCTAGCAATAGTAACAAAGCTTGAAGCACAGGAAGCCAAGAAGTCACCGGACAGGAGATAGGTGACAGAATTGAAGTTAAACTTAGGAGAATCTAAAGGTTTCACCAAACCTTTAGTTTGCTCTAAGTTATGGAGAATCCTGGGTTTGGAAGTTTGGGATGTTGTTTTCTGTTTGTTTGTTTGTATTTATTGCTTTCACCGAATGAATAGAATATAATATTCTCAACAACACCAACAAAAGCAAGTTCAGTATTGAAGGTGAACATCCTGAACTGATTTGTATCGTCTAGTGTTTGGGTTCCAGAGTCTCATCAAATGTCAGAAAATCTGAATGCCTCTTCAGGAAAGTTGTGAGGTAACTAAAGGTGCACATCCCATTTGTGCCCCCTTAAGTCAAGGCCTGCAGTGTGAACATGCCAAATCAGCTTTGTGGTGATGTGTCATGAACAAAGGTAGTTCTTATGCTAGCCTGGAGGGGAAGGTAGGATGCCAGCCTTCAGGTTGGGAAGGGATGCCCATGCATTGATCTCTGACTAGGAGGTATGAGAAACCACCCACCAAGGGTAGCTACTGCTAAGGAAGGGTATGTATGCTGGAACCTAAGGAATCAACACTGGGAAGATAATGGAAGTTTGGGGTTTCGGTTTATTTATATGTGAAAATAATGACAATAGACAGAGAAGAGTGAGCATGTGATAGCCCCGCCTTAAAATGTATGGGTCGTTCCTTCTCTAGGACTCTGAGATGCATGTTTTGGGGTTTTTTTGGTTTTTAAATATGAAGCATTAATATCTTTACTATAGCATACTGAATCACTTTGTATAATAACTCATTTTAATGTAAAAAAATTATGTACAACTACAGAGAAAAAATACACAGACAGCTGAAACATAAAAATGGGTTGTAATTCAAAAGTCCGGAGTTATTTGATAAACAGAAAAATATTTTTTGTCTGTAGAAAATAGTAAAAATGATAACATTTCCAAATAAGCCTATTTAAACTAAATAACAGCTGAATTATACATGTAAGTATTGTTTCAATTCTGTGATCCAGAAGAAAACTTATGTAAAATAGCTCTTTGAACAATGTGAAGGTAAGGTTTCTTTTGGATCCCAGAATTGAAGCAATACTTACATGTATAACTCAGCTATTATTTAGTTTAAGTAGGCTTATTGGGAAATGTTATCATTTTTACTATTTTCTACAGAGAAAAAATATTTTCCTGTTTAAGTTGTGTAAATGAGATTTCTACTAATCTTCCCCCTTACTGTTTGATTTACCGAGGATCATTTTTTTTTCTTTTTTCTTTTTTTATGGTTTTTTGAGACAGGGTTTCTGGTGTAACAGCCCTGCCTGTCCTGGAACCCGATTTGTAAACCAGGCCGACCTTGAACTCACAGAGATCTGACTGCCTCTTCCTCAAGAGTGCTGGGATCAAACGCAAGCGCCACCACTGCCCAGCAGCAGATCATTTTTTTCTATAGGCTAACCCTTAATCCAGTTTCAGGGACAGGGGCAGCGAGGAGGAACAGTAAACTTCAGATGACAGCAGCCAAGAAGTTAGAAAGAAGTAGCAGACCTCCAAACACAGGCCAGATCAGATTTGAGTAAAGCGTTTAGTCAGTGAGCAGAGGTAGAAAGGACTGTTTACACTGTGGACCCTAATGTCCTTCCACTGGCAAAGCCCCCAGTGCCTCCTTCCTTTGCGATCATTTTCTCAGGCCATATTCCTTGCAGAGAGACAGGCTTCCAAACTGTTTCATCTAACCACCATCACTAATCTCCAGTTAGAACGGGGATAGGAATTCACTGCACCTTTATTTACAAAGAGATGTGTGGGGGGGTATGTGTGTCGTGGTTTTGGCTGTTCAAGACAGGATTTTGCTATGTAGCCCTGGCTATCCTGGAACTTACTTTACAGGTCAGGCTGGCCTCGAACTTACAGAGATCTGCCTACCTTGGCCTCCCAAGTGCTGAGTTTAAAGGTATATATCACCACCACCTGGCTGAGGTGCCTGTTTTGAAGTAGAATATAGTTATTGCTTTCAGTTGTTTATGTTTATGGGTAAAAATATGGCATTTCAAATGTGTATGTTTCTAATGATCAATTCAAGTTAATTTACATATTTCCCAGATGCCTTTTACTAATCAATAGGAAAGATCCTTTACACAGAGGCTTCTGAATAAATGTGCCGATATATTTATGTCCCCACACAAGTTGGCCCCCAGTCACCAAGAAATCAAACAAGGATGCCATAAGTTGATGTGGGAATGCGTTTATGTATGCTGTGAATCTCAATCTTTAAATAAAGGAGCTGTTTTGGGCCATGGCAGGTACCATAGAAGAAGTAGGAGGAGAAATCAAAGCATAGGTAGGAGAAGCAGGGCGGAGTCAGAACCAGATGGAGTTGAAGCTGCCCAAGAAGAAACATGTAAGGAGCACAGGTGAGCCACGGGACACGTGGCCGACAGATTAATAGAAATGGGTTGATTTAAGATGTAAGAGCTAGCTAGCAATGTGCCTGAGCCATAGGCCAAACAGCATAAAGTTAATATAAGCGTCTGAGTCATTTCTGGGGGTCTGAGCGGCGGGCGGCTAGGCGGCTAAGGGATCTCCGGAGGCAAGTCTGTGGGTCTCAGACCTCTGGCCGCCTGGGAGCAAAGAAACCCAACTACAACAATAAGTATGTGATTACAAGATCCCTGCCTCAAGACAGGAAGGATCTGCCCTCCCTACATTGTATGATTAGAAAGCTTCTTGCAATTTTGCTTTATTGAACAAGACTCAAGACTTATCCTTAAAACAGCTCAATTCTAATCTTTAAAATTAACCAAAATCCTCTCATCCATTATTTCATATTCAAAATGTCTAGCAAAATTTTAATAAGGACAAAAGCAAACGTGATATATGCACGTGCATGCATGTGTGTGTGCGTGTGTGTGTATGTGTGTGTTTATGAGAGAGAGAGCCCTTTCCTGTCTTTATTGAGAGAGATGGGACAATATTTCTTTCCATTCTCAGGACAGGTCAGCCTGTCAGTCATCAAGTTATGACTAAAACACAGAGAAATGACTATGAGGATGATTCTTTGCCAAACTCCACTGTGTCTGAACATCACAGGGGAGCTTGTTAAGCATGGGTCCCTCAGTAGAACAGGACCTGGGATTTGCATTTTAATCATTGTACAGAAGTGGACAGTGCTCTGGTATGATGAGGACCACCATTTGAGTAGTAAACCATTAAAAGATCTCCAGCAGGGATTTCTCCCTTGTTCCACGGAGACTGGCAAGCACAAGGAGAGAGTTGTTTGCTCATTAAAAACAAGGAGAGGCCCAAGGCTTTGTCACCCATATTGTATCCGGAAGGGTTGGTGGCCAGCAGGTTAAAAACAGTGGAGCAGAAGATTAGAAAGTGGCCTGATGTGTCACTGTGTCTCTGCTGTGAACTCATTTTTGGAACCTTCAACTTCTAAACTTATTTTAATGGGCTAACGAATATTCTGATTGTGGCCTAATAACAATAAGTATAACATTAAGTATAAAGAGATGATACTGGGGTAGGAGAAGCGGTTCAGTCAGTAGGGTCCTTGTCATAAAGGCATAAGGATATGAGGTTTTTTTTTAAGTTGGCTAAGGTGTCAAGGATTTGTTATCCTTAGCCCTGAGAAGAAAGAAAAATGTAGAACACTGGGGTTTTCTAGCCAGGCAGTCTAGCCTATTTGGTGAGTCTTTTTAGGTCAAAGAGAAGCTCTGTCTCCCTCAAACAAGATGAACAAGTCCAGAGAAATAGTAGTCAAGGTTGCACTTTAGTCTCCCTCTGCGCACACACACACACACACACACACACACACACACACACAGAGAGAGAGAGAGAGAGAGAGAGAGAGAGAGAGAGAGAGATGATTTTAATTCTTTCATTATAATGAATAAAGTATATTTTAAGTATTTTTTTCCACAGAGTTCACTCCTATAAAATGTAAACACTTCTCTAAGTAGAAGAAAATGGAATGGCCAAAATTACATCTCCATGTAGGAAAACCAAGGCTTTTAAAATGGGCTGAGAGAATCCATGCGCTTACCTAACACCAGAGAGAGCGTTGTGGTCTCAGCATCAAGCTGACCTGGAAGATGTGTCAAGAGATTATATCATTACAGGACAATGTCAAGGAGTACACTGCCTGTTCTGGAGACATTGTGGGCTGAGAGTCATCCTCCCCATTAGGCAGAGGTGGTAAAGAGCAGGAACTCTGTCCAAGTAAGTGTACAGAGATTAATTGGTGTCTATGATTGGTTCAGGGCACACAGAAAGCTTAGAGCTGAGCAGGCTCAGAGCAAGATAACCTGTGACCCAAAGGACAGGTTTAGGCATATTGAGCAGGAGCCTTCCACATCCAAATGACAAATGACACAGGTGCAGAAGTTACAAAGTGGCCAGTGTGATGGGGTCCACAAGAAATACAGTTGAGACCCTTGCCTGAGTATCTGGCTGCTCCTGACCACCTACTGTGTACAACTCAACCCAAACTGTACTTAGCCTCTGGGAGGGGCCGGAGTAGACTGAGGAAGAGCAGGGCTATGGGGCTCCATCTACATGGCTGTGAGAAAGTCATCATTCCCACTTAGTGAAGACTATGCAGTGTATCCTTTTAGGAAGAAGCATTCACACACTTGTAAGTAGGGCCTCACCTCTGTAAGGAAGCACAACAAACTCATTGTTCCCCCAGAGTAAACTTTGGTAGAATCACACCTCAGTTTGTATGTCAGGGACTTAGGAGAAAGGATGAATATACTTTGCCATTTCTCCCCCCAGGAAAACATTTTAGCAATACTCAGTATTTTCACATCTCTTTTACATAGCATTCCATACATTCTATCTTTCCTCAACACACGTTTCATGGACCTCATTTTTCTTAAACATCACACTCAAGGCGCTAACTTTGATGTTTGTAATCAACATAGCCTAAGAGGCTCATCCATCCTTGCATTATGTCTTGTTTATGACATAATGGAATAATAGTCTCACATATTACATGGGCAATGTGAAATTCATCTCTGAATATTTCCCCAAATGTGTTACTGATCCAATAACTGACCCAGGAATGACTTAAGAAAATCTCTGAGTTGCATTGATGGGATTCACTAGACAAGCAGAGACACATTAAGATGTCAACACAGCTGTTCTCTATTATGATGGGGCTGGACCAGATGATTCCCTTTGATAGATTCTCATCGGGAATATATTTTTGAACAAATAAACAGTATCTGGGATTCACAATGTAATAAAAAGATGTATTTATAAGTCTAAAAGTGAGGCATTATATGGTAAAATCTTCATTTAGAATTTCTCAGTATTCAGAAGAATGAAAAAAGATAAGATAATTCTGGGAACCACAGATTCACTTGTGCTTATTGATTGTCTTAGAGTTTCAAATGCTATGGAGAGACACCATGACCATAGCAGCTTTTATAAAGAAAAATATTTAATTGGGTGGCTTACAGTTTCAGAGGTTTAGTCCATTATCATCATGGTGTGACACGGTGGCATGCAGGCAGAATTGGTACTGGAGAAGGAGCTGAGATTCCTACATCTTGACCCATAGGCAACAGGAAGTAGTTTGAACTAGGCATAGTTTGAGCATAGGAGATCTCAAAACCCACCCTCACAGTGACACACTTTCTCCAATAAGGTCACGCCTACTTCAGCAAGGCCATAGCTCCTAATAACGCCACTCCCTCTGAGCTTATGGGGCCAATTACATTCAAATTACCACATTGATACAGCATAAAATGTGCTTTCCATGTGTAAGGCATCATTTTTTAAGTCATATAACTATTCATCAAACATCTCAGAGCACTATAACTTTGTACCAACAACTCCCTGATTAAAAAACTATTAAGTTGTCTTTTCCACTTTGCACCATTTTTATATAACTGTGTATAAAAATTATGCACTATTTTTAAAGCAGTTTTAAATGTTGATGAACATCTGAGGAAATGTATCATACTATGTGATATTATATAATCATGTTTTGTTAAATACCTTTGAAAGTTTATTAAAACCATTATTTCCAAAACTGTAATTGATTAAATATCAGAATGACTTGAATTTCTACTTACACAATTTAACAGAGTATTTATATTGTATTATAATTACAATAACAATACTCTGTTGTTAAAAATAATAATAATGCCTAGACCTTATTGATAGAACCTTCTTGTTTCTCAAGCAGTAGTGGTGAATGCCTTTAATCTCACTACTCTGGAGACAGAGGCAGGCAGATCTCTGTGAGTTTGAGGCCAGCCTGGTCTATAGCGTGTGTTCCAGGACAACCATGGCTACAGAGAGAAACCCTGTCTCAAAAATAAATAAATAAATAAATAAATAAATAAATAAATAAATAAATAAATAAATAAATAAATAAAGATAGATAGATAGATAGATAGATAGACAGACAGATAGAAAAGAAAGAAAAACTTATTTTATTTCTCACCTTGCTGAAAGGTTAAAAAAAAAAAAAGTTAACTTTTGAAGAAAGCAAAAGTAAATATCAAGCCTAAGAGGAAATGTAGAATATTCTATGTTTTATGTTATATTTCAACTAATTTGGTTTCTTGGTATTTTTTTATTGATACATCAACCAGCCACCAAAATTTCCCCAAAGTATTTCTTTAACCACTCTTACTTCCAACTTTACCTCCTTCCTCACCACTCCTCCAAAAATGTGCCTGCTTTGTGTCACTCTGTGGGACTTCCAGAAAGTGATTGGTTATCTAATGGAGTCAAATAACTTCATTCTGTTATGAATCATAATTCATGCAAAAGATTCAAATTTATGGCAGTTTAACATTTCTCACCTCTGACTCTTTAATTTTTTTTTATGAGTTTTGGAAACAGAGTTTTTCTATGTAGCTCTGGCTGTCCTGGAACTTGCTCTATAGACCAGGCTGGCCACCAGCTCACAAAGATCTGCCTGCTTCTGCCTCCCAAAGTCTGTGACTAAAGATATGTGCTCACTGTCTGGCTTCATCTCTGATTTTTAAAGTAATTTTTGACACTAACTTCAGTGGGATACATTAAAAAAAAAAAAAAAAAAAAAAAAAAAAAAAAAAAAAAAAAAAAAAGAATCGCGACTACCAAGAATAAAATAAGCTAGAAGAGAATACAATTCTTTTCATGGAAAATTACTCCTTCTACTACACAAGTCTGAAATGAAAGCAGATGCCTGCTTTACCTCTGAGTGAGAATACCCAATCATAAGTTCATACCTCACAGTCAGAAGCACTTGCTTAACTCTTCTGGATGATAAAACATTTGGTCTCCTCATTAGTGTTCAATTGTTATCAGGTTGGATCTTACCTTAATTAGGGTTTCTATTGCTGTGAAGAGACATCTTGACCACAGTAATGCTTGCAAAGGAAAACATTTAATTGAGGTGGTAGCTTACAGTTTCAGAGGTTTAGTACATTATCATCCTGGCAGGACATGGCAGGACACAGGCAGACATGGTGCTGGAGAAGGAGTTGAGAGTTCTGTATCTTGATCCTAAGGCAATAGGAAGTGAACTGAGTCCCCTACTAGGTGTAATTGAGCATATGAGACCTCAAAGCCCACCCCCACACTGACACACTTCCTCCAACAAGGCCACACCTCCCAATAATGCTACTCATTATAAGCCAAGCATTCAAACACATGAGTCTGTGGGGGTCATACCTATTCAAACATAGATAGATCCTTAAGTTTTTTAAGTTAGGACACAGAGTAATATGTGTGGGAGCCCACAGTGACTCCATCTTGTGACTCTTTGGCTTTTCTGAAACTGAGTTTCAATGTGTAACAGCCCTGCCTGTCTTGGACCTTGCTCTGTAGACCAGGTTAGCCTCAAACTCACAATAATCCCATTTGCCTTTGTCTCCTAAATGCTGGGATTAAAGGTATGCATCACCACCGCCTGGCACCTGGTCCTCTTTATCTGCCTTTTGCCTCTGGGTTTTTTTACCTTTCTTACTTCTGTATACCTCACTTTCACAGCTTCTCTATGTCTAGCTGGCTGACAGCTTTCCAGCTTCTGGCCTTCAGCGTCTTCCTCATTCTCTCCTCCTCCTTCTTCTCTCATTCCTCATCTTCCTCCTAAGCCTAGATTTCTCCTCCTATTTACTTTGTCTGGCACCCCCACCTATCCCTCTCCTGCCCAGATATTGGCCATTCAGCTTTTTATTAGACCAGTCAGGTGCCTTAGGCAGGCAAAGTGAAACAGATGTAACAAATACACATCCTTGCATCATTAAATGAATGAACCTTTATACAGTTAAAGTGATATTCTGCAGCATAAACAAATGTAACACATCTTTGCCTAGTTAAAATAATATTCTACAACACTAAGTGGGTTTTTATCCTATCCCTCCACTTAGAGGTCTATGTGAATGAGAGCCAGGGGTCATGGGTGACTCCAAAGAAACAACATTTTGCAGACACATCAGGGCAGATGCACACAGAAACGCCAAAGACATAACAGCATGTACAAGACCCTTAGGATGATACACCAGACAAAATCCCAGCACAAAAGAGGGGAAGTAAACCCAAACTTCCACCCCAGCCAAGAAGCTATTCAAAACTGATAGGTATTGAGGGAGAAAATCAGTATTCTCCAACGGAGTGACAATGAGTATATCAACCACACTCCAGTGATGTGGGAATGTCTTTCTGTATGCTGTGAATATCAATCTTTAAATAAAGGAGATGCTTTGGGCCATGACAGCACCATAGATGAAGTAGGAGGAGAAATCAGAACATAGGTAGGAGAAGCAGGGCGGAGTCAGACAGATGGAGCCAGAAGCCCAAAGGAGCAACATGTAAGGAACACAGGTGAGCCACGGGCCACATGGCAGACAGATTAATGAGAATGGGTTGATTTAAGATGTAAGGGCAAGTTAGCAATGTGCCTGAGCCATAGGCCAAATAGCATGAACTTAATATAAGTGTCTGAATCATTCCTGGGGGCCTGAGCAGCGGTGGGCGGCTAAGGGGTCTGGTGCTGCAGGTCTGTGGGTCTGGACCTCTGGCCACCCAGGACCAAGAAACCTCATTGTAACACTCCAGGGCAGGCCTCATCTCAGGAGTTGGCCAACACAAATCTGACTCTAGGTTTTTTAGAGGCTTTTTCCTTGGTTCTTTGTTTGGGACCTGGTTTCTTTGGAGCTTTTATTTGTTTTTGTTTTTAAGAGAGAGAAAGAGCATGAAGGTGAGTGTGTAAAGAGTGAGGGAGAATCTGGGAGAAGTTGAGGGATGAGAAAGAGATTTTTTAAAAATACACTAGAAGAAATACACTGTGAAATTCTAAAAAATAAATATTCTTAAAACCCCAAATCCACACTCTACCCCCATAAACATGTCTAAATGTCACATATCAATTAAAAATGAGAGTAGGTCATAATAATTTCATTGTAATGTTTTTATAATATTTAGATTTAGTTATTGTATTTTATGTGTAGGAGTGTTTTGTCTGTCTGTATGTGTGTACCACAGGTACTGGGTGCCTGTGGAGGCCGGAAGAGGACATCAGATCCCCTGGAACTAGAGTTGCAAATGGCTGAGTCACCATGGAGGTTCTGGGAACTGAACCCAGAAGTAGAGAAGTAGGAACTGTCAGGCCATCTTTCTAGGCCTTCACTATAGTGTTTTCATAGTTGCAGCCTTTTTTTTTTTCTGGCTGTGATCATCATGATCAAAAACAAATTAAAGAAACAAAGACTTTATTTGGCTTGTGGTTGCAGAAGGATAAAGTCCATCAAAAAGGGAAGCAAAAAAAAAAAAAAGGTGGGAAGGCTTAGCTCAGCAGGAAAGCAGAAAATGGAGCAGGAGGATAAACCCTCAAAATCAGCCTAACGATGAACTTCTTTCAGCAAGGTTTTGCCTCCAAAAGGTTCCACAGTCTCCCCCACAGACTACACCAAAAACTGGGGATCCAATTCAAATACATGGGGCTATGGGAAACATTTCTCATTCAAACCAGACAACATATTCCTCAGAGAATATTGGAAAAAAACAAAGTCAAAGACGATAAAGATCAGAAGCCTGAGAGCAGTGCCGTTGAGCCTCAGTGAGAAAGCAGGCAGCGGGACACTTTCTGGGAGAAATCTGGAGCTCCGTTAAAGAAGGGTCGTCCCACAGGCACCCGGGAGTTTGAGGAAGATCTGAATGTTTCAAAGGATGGTGTTTGTGGGGAAGAGACCATATAGAATTGGGAAGCACAGGAAGAGTTCTCTGCAGGAACATCCAAAGATGGACAAAATCCACTGGAAAGATTCTGCCCATGAGAATCTAATTGCCTCCGTGGTCCTTTCAAAGGCAATAACCAGAATACTGAGCACACTTAGAAAACACAGGAGCAGAGGCAGTCTTAAGTAAGAATATTTCCAGCAGCCTCTCTGTTTCAGCAGTGGAATACAGACTTTCAGAAAGCTGGGAAAGGACAAGGAAAGCTAGCTAATCCGTTTCAATAGCAGCAGAAGATTTCTCAATGATCTGGAATTACTCAGAGCCAGGGCTTAACAATTATATAAGCAGTTCATAGCGGGTGAAGGACTGGGAGAAGGTTCACAATAATCCGCTTACTGATGGTCAACAGAGGTGAATGGTTGGACCACGAAAAGATAAGATAGAAACCCAGCATTAGGAAGAGGTAAATGCCTCCAAAGACTCTTCAAAATGCTGTCCTAATGAATCTTTGCAGAAGAAACTTGAACCTAAAGTGATACAATTATAATTCTGGCCACGAGTCCTTGGAGCAGCTTCAAAAGTCCAGCTTAAAGAATAACACCATCAATCATTTGCTTTAGAGCATCTATTCCTAAATTATATGTAGCAAGTTTTGGGCTCTTCAGTGATAACTAAATTTTTCAACACTGCCAAACGACTTTATCTCATCACTTCCTAATTTCCCTGTAAAAATATTATATATTAATGGGCATTTATTTTGGCATGCTGGGCCAAATAAAGAATCACTGGGGCAGAAGTGTAGACCTACTGGTTAGACGTTTGTGTGTGTGTGTGTGTGTGTGTGTGTGTGTGTGTGTGTGTGTGTGTGTGTCTGTGTCTGTGTGTATGTGTGTGTGTGTGTGTGTGTGTGTTTTCAAACCCAAGATCAAAAAGATCAAGATTAAAAAGCCAAGATCTCAAGAGCAGACAGAATAAGAAAGACAAATACCTGAAACAGAGTAAATGGCAGACTGTCAAAAAAAAAAAAATCAGAGAGAGAGAGAGAGAGCAGGAAGAAAGACAACAATGAAGAACACAAAGACCCATCTCCACCCCGAGAGTCTACATCTCCTAAAGAAGGTACAGAAATTACATTCCTATTTAAGAAGAAATGGGTGAGAAAATCAAAGCAAAGGTCATGTTACTAAAGGTAAGCCAGATGCCATTGATGGAAGGGCAGCTCCAGTCAAGAATTAAACTGTTCGCGTGTCTAACCAAGAGATGAAAACGAGAAGATTAAGATCAGAGCCTTCGTGCCAAAAATTATATTCAGAATCCCTTGTGTAAAAATGTTTATTGAGTAGACTTTTTCCTGCCAGATGTTTATCAGAGGCCAAGCATCAATAGTTCAAACTGCGGGGACAGGCAATTGCATCCTATTTTAGACCCTAAGTTGGAAGCATATGGCACCAGGCCGTCTCTCACTTCCTTTCAGCTCTTTATATTGGTAAGGCATCACTTCACAGTAGACTTCAGCATGGAGGTGAGGAGAAACCACAGATCCTCGCTGGGTGGTACTTCAGGTAATTATCTTTTAAACATGGAGGTCAGCGCCAGGTAAGAACCTGCACCTCTACACCGGGACCTACTCAAAGCTGCTTTCCTCAAAGGCTTTATCATTGCAGGCCCTTGATGATGAGGGAATGTCACACTGACTTAAAATGTGAATGTAGAATGTTTATCAGTTAGACTTTCTGAATTATGGACTCCTGTTTTCAGACAATGTCATCGTTCTAGTAACACTACGTATCAAAACTCACAGCCATCCTCTTCTTAGAGAGGTGGCATGAGTTGGGGTGTGATAACACGAAAGATAAATCCTGAAGATGTGGTTATATTGATTTTTTTTTCTCATTTCTGTGACCAAGTATCTGGCAAAAGCAACTTTAAAAAGTGAAGTGTTTGTTTTGGTTCGCAGTCCGAGCGTAGAGGCCATGATAAGTGGGGAAGTCACGGGAGCAGGTGACATGTGCATCTACTATCACTAAGCAGAAACACTGAATGCTCAGTTTACTTCTTCCTTCTTACTTAATCTGAGACCTCAGGCCATGGATGGGTGCCACTCACATCTAGGGTGAGACTTCCTAAGTCATTTCACGCAATCCAGATCATCCTTCATGGTAAATGCTCAGAGGTTTGTTTTCAAAGTGATTCTAAATCATATCAAGGCTCACCTCGTAACGACCTTATTTGGGCATAGGGACTTCTCAGCGGCCAGTTTTAGGTCTTTTTCCACTACTTCCTGTCTGCCACATTGCCTAGCTTCTATGTAAGGGGATATTTAAAACAACTACACCATCTGCACTTCTCAGAAAGAATTAGTAAAGCTCAAATAAAATTATGTATATAAAGCAGTTAAGAACAATCTAATGCCAGGAAGTAGTAGCACACACCTTTAATCCTAGCACTTGGGAGGCAAAGGCAGGTGGATTTCTGTCAGTTTGAGCCCAGCCTGGTCAGCCAGGGCTTTACAAAGAAATCTCGTCATAAAAAAAAAAAAAAAAAAATGTGTGTGTATTATTCTCACATTCTTCATTTTATCTATTCCCCTGAGTGATCATGTGGTCTTACAGCCATACCTATTCTCTTTCATTGTCCTCTCATCCTTTTTAGTGTGCACTTAAAATTGTAATTGATAAGAGAATGGCTATCTACATTCTCCCTCTGTAACTATAGAAATATTAACAAGGAATAAACATTCAATTCTCACAGAACTGTAAACTGAAGGAAGTCTACTTACTTTAATGAGGCAAAGATGGGAAAACTCCAAATAGCAAAGGAACACATTGAAATGAATAAAGAAGCAGAGATAATGTCCTTCTTCATGCCTAGTCTTGACGTCCCATCCCTTCTGTATATACTTTAATTAAATAATCTTATAATTAAAATGGGGGAGTTTGCAGGGGGAAAAGAAAGCCTTGATTGCTCCGGGATCACCTAAAAGCTTTGTCTAAATTTGAACTGATTATTTCCAAACTGCAGGCAGCCAGGACTGTGGAAAAGGATTTCTACCCTGTGGGCCTTTGCCACACATGAGTAGGATGATGCTTCCTGTGTTTCAGACTTCTTCGTCTCCTCAAATTACAGCCTGGCTTGGAAGAAATGGGACTGCCTGCAGTGGCTGATGGCACGAATGCTGCCTCCTGGCTGCAACCTCTCCTCAGGTTTCTAGAAAATTACCCATTACCTTCTGTTCTTTTAAAGAGCCAACTTTCTGAGGACAATTTTAATGATCTCACAACCAAAAATATTCAACATTTTCAGGCTCCACTAGTATTTATAACAGCCAGGTCCCAAGAAGCAAGGGACTGTGGGAGAAATAACCCAAAAAAGAATAATATTATGTAATGGGAAAAAATAAGTACTGTTCCTGAGATATGAAAGAAAGTCTAGAAGCATAGTATTTCAATGAATCCAGCAGTATATTTTTAACCAGACATAGAAAGATTTCATATTCAGTCAAAATGACAGTGCCCAATCACTACTATTTTCTACAGCTTCTTTTGCCTATATGCATTTCCAAGAATTGCTTCAGATTACTGTGTAAAACAGGCGCAGATTTGAATGTTTCAATACAGGCACATGCTCGGCTTTATGGAAACTGTTAATACTCTTTTTTTATTTTCTTCTTCCCTAAATTTTTGTCATTTCTTACTCTTTTCCAATCCCTAGGCCACTAGGTCCTGATTTTCACTTCAAAGAATAAAAATAACTGTGTGATTTGATTGTACATTTATGATTATTCTTCAAATTACTATTATACATCAGAATATATAAACATAAATTACACTTACTTCTTCAAAGCAACTTACTCATCCAGCATATATTTATTAAGCATCATTATATACCAAGGTCTAGTCCAAGTTCAAGAAATTAACAAAGAATAAAAGATAAATTCCTTGGCCATATCAAACACATATTTTAGTGAGGTACACTGTAGATAAGCATGTATTTATTCCTAAAACTGAGAGCTGATAAAGAAGTAAAGGCAAAGAATTGTTGGATAGGGTGTTTGTTAGTAGTCCTGGACATTCAAAGAAAGATCTAATTTAAGGGAATAAAAGTCAAAGAGATATCAAGAAGCTATCGCCTCTTACACTAAAGTTGTGAGGGGCTGTAAAAGGCCAGGCACTCTGTTAGGCCCAGCAGAAAGGTGGGTGCAGTTAGAATGCAGTGGGTCAGAAAGAGGAGGTTCAGAGTGAAAACTAAGAGGCAACCAAAGACTAGAACCCAAGCAGGGCCTCCTGAGTGAGATGGGAAGACACTCACTGACAAGGGCAGGAAATGGTGTGTGGTGACTGCTCTCACCTGCACAGGACTTGTGTCTGCTGTGTTGAGGAGGAGATTGTTAGGGACAGCTGATGGTTAGTGCTAAAATGTGTGATAGACAATGGCGTAGGCAGGAGAGAAGGGGACCAATCCTGACAAATGAAGTAAGAAATGTCTGTGGGGCTAGAGATGGATTAGACAGGGCTAGATGAGAAATCAAAGACGGAGTCCAGTAACAGACTGAATGATGAACCATTTAGTTCAAGCATCCCCTTAAACCTGTCAGTCTGCGTCTGAGCAATAAAATAATTAACTTATCCAATAGCCTTGGAATTTGTCTGAAATATGAAATTCAGTCACGAAGAAATTCCTTCCAAATAAGCAAGGTAGCATATACCTATAACTCCAGCTCTTGGGAGGCAGAGACAGAAGTATCAGCAATTCAAGGTCATCCTTTCCTACAAAATGAGTTCAATATCTGTCTAGGCTGTATGAGACCTTGTTTCAAAAGGGGAGCATCTAATTAGCCATTCTCATCTCAACAACTTCCTCTATGTGTCCAAATTACATTATTCTTCATTACTGCTCCAGAAATTCTATGATCTATCATCCAGAAATTAGTATGTGTCAGCTTGCTTTTGGGTGTTGCATTTATTTAAAATGTGAAACACACTAATGAGATATGGCAGGCTATTGATCATTAAGTACTTTTTAAGAGTTGACTTTTCTTCCCAACACCAACATATAAGCTGAAGTTAAAGGGAGTAACAACTCTGATACAGTAGGTTACAAGAAATATTTGGGAACAGGTGGTACTTAAGATGCAAGTAGACTAAGGTGTGGAAATGAAATGTAATGCTTTAGGAAGCTAGAGCAATTCATAGGGTCACCAAGCTTCGGAAAGGTTTATAGCAGTGCTTGTAGGCAAAAAACAAAGATCCAATCAAAATGCTTACCTATTTTATCAAGGGCATGCGCACTTCTGCTGCCAAGAAAAGGAAAGAAAGAGAAACATCCATAGCAGCAGACATTAATTTAAGTTCAGTGTGTTTCCCAAAGATTTATGTGATATGAAAGACCCTTTTACATTTCTTTGCATTCTTATGCTGTGTAAAACCCTGTAATAACTTTATGGCCCAGCCATCATGTGCTGCAAACTTAAGGAGCTTAAATAAAGAGAAAGTCAGCTTAAACTGAGGGCCATTTGAGTAGCTCTTTGCAAACAATACAGTAGACGCTTTCTCAAATATACGAAGGTAATCTAAGTGGAATCACCAAATAATGGGGAGACAAAAGCCCAATTGGACAACTCTCATCATCATCAAATGAAGCCTCTTGTTAAAGGAATAAGTTATATCTACTGAGTTGTTGGCCGAAGGACCCCCATGTAACCCAAAAAACCCAGGATATTACTAAGACTATTGACTTTTCTCCACGAAGTAGTGGTAATGCCCTTTTGCCGTTAAACACATTGAACACAAGAAAGTTGACCTAGTGCCTTCCTAGAGCCTTCACCCCTATGGACTAGTTAGTGCTCATGGTACCAGAGGTGCTCTACATGCTGCATACGATTGGAGGAGAAATGTAAACACCAACCCAGCTACAACCTCTTCATCCTCCAATAGTGATCTGCCTGCAAGATAGGACAATATAGCCAGCTGGTACTGGCACACACCTTTAATCCCAGCACTCAGGAGGCAGAGGCAGGCTGATCTCTAAGTTCTAGGACATCCTGGTCTACAGAGTCAGTTTCAGAACAGCCAGAACTACACAGAGAAATTCTATCTTGAAACCCCACCCCATCCCTTCCTTCAATCCTCAAAAAGAGAGATAGAATGGTACAATAGTGGTGTGAAACTTGTGGGTCTAACCAACTGATGATGTCTAATTAATTTTAAGGCCCACTCCATGAGATGGAACTCATGCCAACATTGCTCAGGTAGCCAAGAAGAGACTAGATAGGCCAAGGACCAAGAACAAAATGCGCTTATCTATTTAACCAGAGGCATGTACACTTCTACTGCCAAGAAAAGGAAAGAAAAGAAAACATCTATAGTAGCAGACATAATGTAAGTTCAGTGTGTTTCTCAAAGGTTTACGTGATATGAAAGCCTTTTGGATTTCTTTGAAATCTCATGCTGTGTAAAACCCTGTAATAATTTTATAAAAATTATCATGTGTTTATGATGTCATCAAATACTACCGATCTGCCAAAGGAACATGCCAATAAAATAACTTCTAATGATATTCTGCTATACTTATAGATCAGCGACCACCAGAGAAGATTCCACCTGTTAAATGGGAATAAATACAGAGACCCACAACTGGACATGTGCAGACAGCGAGAGACCTTGAACACCCTAAGTGGGAAGTCTCCATCAAATCCCTCCTCTCAAGTTTAAGGAGACCCTGTAGGAAAGGAGGCAGAAAGAGTGTAAGCCCGAGGGGATGGAAGACACTAAGATGACAGGCCTTATAAGCCCAAGAGAACCGAAGCGCATAGGAACTCACAGAGACTTGTGGCAGCACGCACAGGGCCTTCACAGGGGGCGTGTCAGAGGGCATTCCAGCACTGGGAGGGAAAGTGTTTACCAGCTCCATCCCTAACCCAGAAGCTGACTCCAACTGGTAACTGCTCTCAAATGAAAATGAGTTTCCTCCAGCAGTCACACTGGGGATGCAAACCACTCTTAAGAACAGGCCTCATCCCCTGAAGTAGATGGCCACCGCAAAAGCGATCTCAATAGCATCTTTGTAGGTTCTTTGTCTCATAATGCTTCATAGGGACTTTTTTTTTTTTTTGGAAAAAAAAAAACAAAACATGTTCCTTAAATATACATTGTGATTTTATGGGATTTAAGTTTATGCAAATATGTGTCTGTATCTTAGGTGTTTCTTGTACTTTTTCTGTGGTTCATCTTTCTGTATTTTTGTTTTGTTTTGTCTTCTAGTTTGTTTTTTTCTTACCTTATTTTCTAAATACTTTATAATTACTTATTTATATGTATATGTGTCTGTGTGTGTTCAACACAAAACCACAGCTCCTATCTTAAAGGGAATAAGAGATAGATAGTTTGTTCTGGAGACATTTTGAGTGAACATGGCCCAGGAACACAAATCTAGCTTACCCCAAAGTCCATGTCCCATCACGGAAGCAGTTTCATGAGTTTATATATATATAAATATATAGCTTTACAGAACAAAGAGAGTAATAAACCAAGGTGACTTTAAAGCACAGTGGTGGGTATGCCAGACAGGTAAATACACTGAGCTGGAGACAGCAATCCTGAAGGCTTAACATGCTAATTTGACGACATTCTTAGCTCTTGGATTAGCAGAAGTTACTGGTCTGCTAAATCAATCACTTCGAAAGATTGTTTTCTATTTTCACAAGCTGTTAGTTCCAATACAGAATGGGGCAAAAAATGGCTATTCCATTAGGCTAAAACTAGCCCAAGATAAGGTGATGTGCCTTGGAACTGACAAAAGTCCAGTCTCTCCACAGCACTGAAATTCCCAGTGGTCCATCAGTCCTGGCAGACATAGATTTCAGGAGTTTTTTGTTCACAGCCAGATACAGCTTTTCAAGCATTTTCATCCCCACTGTGTATGTCCATGTGCTTGAGGAGGTCAGAGGCATCACCTTGAGCTAGAGTTACAGGGAGTTGTGAGCTGTCTGATGTGGTAGTGGGAACAGAATTCATGTCCTCAGAATAATACGACCACGAAGCCATCTCTCTAGCCTATATTATTATTATTATTATTAGACACTTTTTGGTAAAGATTTGGATGGGAGCACAAATGGGAAGAATCTGGGAGGAGTTGGGAGAAGAAAAACTGAAATCAAAATAGATTATACAAAAAAAAACATGTTCTCAATTAAAAAATAATAATAAATAAATAAAGAGACCATCAGGCTGTGATGGTTAAACCGTTGATTGCCAATTTGCTAGGACGCCTATAGGACAATGATTCTCAACGTGTGGGTCACGACCCATTTGAGGTTATATAGCAGATGTTTACATTACACTCCACAATGTAGCAACATTATGAGGTACCAACAAAATAATTTTATGGTTGGGAGTCACCACAGCATGAGGAACTTTATTAAAGGGTCACAGCCTTAGCAAAATTTAGAACCACTGCTGTAAGGGATTATGTAGATTCTGTTAACTAAGAAAGAAGCATCTTAACTGTGGGCAGCACCATCCTCTAAACTAGGATACTGGAGTAATAAGAAAGAGAAAGTGAGCTGAGCACCAGCTCTCACTACTCTCTGCTTCCTGACTGTGGGTATAATGAGAACAGCTGCTTCATGGCCCTGCCACTAATGCATCCTGTGTTGTTTCTATGTCATTGCCCTGTCATATGGGGCTGGAGCTCCAACTGTGAGCCAAAATAAATATTTTTTTCTTAAGTTCTTTCTGACCTGACTCCCTTACATGCAGTATCGATGCTACTCACCCTGAAGCTCGGAGCATCACCTAGGCAACAATCTGCACCTATCTGGGAGAGATTCTCTAGATAACACACACACACACACACACACACACACACACACACACACACACACACACACGCGCGCACATTATTAAGCCCTAGGAAGCCTGATTCTCCTTTTCTCCTGCCTCCAATAGGTAATTCAGTACATATATTAGAGCACTGTTCTATCAGGAATGTGACCTATTAATTGGAGAGATAGCAATCAGGTACAATGATGGCAATTACTACATTTTGGGATGCTTTAAAACTATTTCTGTGAATTTATTAGTAATCTATTTAAAGGACAGAGCCTAATGTGTCCTTATTGAGAATGAGCTAAATTGGTGATCTGCAGCCAATGAAAAGCATGAGATAGAAACGATCAGTGTGGCTTTCTAGGTGAGATGGTGTTGGGGCTTCACCTCATTCTCTTCAATAATTCACATAGTAGTCTATCAATAATATAATTCCTACCTGAAAGCCAATGTCTTCATCCCCAAAGCATCCCACTGAGCTGATACTCAAAGGGGTACTGGTTTAAGGCAGAAACTTCCCATAATTTAAATAATACCAGCAATTATATTGAAATGCTGCAGGTTTCATTGTCCTAAAATTGTGTTTTTACAGCTGTTATATTTTTACAGTTTTCATTTAAAATATGACTAATTAGGCTCCTGTGAGAAACTTTTGCTTCACCCACAATTTCACACTTTTAAAAATTAGCCAATACTTGCATATTTCAAGACATAATGAATGTATTGTCACTGTACCTTTGTAAATTCTTTATAAGGCTGACATTTTCCAAACAAGCAGCTATGAGCAAAATCAATTTTTCTCACACTTTTTAACATCCATTCTTCTTAGAAACAAAGAAGTAAACAAGCTGACCTTTATGCTTTAAATAAATTCTTTGTCCCATGCAATATTTTTCTGATGTCAATTCTAACTTCTTCCAACACATATTATTTTCCAAATTCTAGCGTATAACACATCACCCAGTTTAGGCTAAAGCTAAAACCTATCGTACAACAACAATGAAAATGATAATTAGCATTTCAGGATTTTGCCAAAATGACAGTCACTATGCTATGTGCTGTACGTGTTTTTTCCATTCATTTAACTTTAATCATAGTTCTGTGAGGCAGGCGCTGTCGTCAACATCTGCCTTTAGAAGCATAGGAGATTGTTTAAAGAAATGAGGTCAAAGATAGATCTTTCTCCCACCAAACTAGAATTCAAGCCAATCATCCCCAGAGACCCAGCACCTAATCAGTCCACTGCAAAATGTTCTTACCTCTTCTGTATGTATCAGTGTCAGTGTGGCTTAGACTGTTCGCTATGTGCCAAAATCTATAGTTTAAATCCTTAATCATGAACGTGACTGTTTGGAAACGGGACCTGTGAAGAGGTGATAAAATTAAGTAATTTTGTAAGCATGGAGCCATATTGAATTGGACAAGTGTTCTCAAAAAGAGAAGAGCGGTCCGCATCTTCCTTCCCCAGCACCCTGAGAAAGCATCTTTCTACAGTCGAGAAAGATGCTTCACCAGAAACCAGCCCTAGAGACATCATGATGTTGGACTTCTGCCCAACATAATTATAAGAAAATGAATTTCTGGTGTTTTAACCACCCACTCAGTGGGATTTTATTGCGGCACTGAGCTGAGTCGGTGAAGTCGCTTAAGAGCTCATATATTTTCTCCCTGCTCATCCTTCAGACACTCTTGGATGAGTCTCCAGCAGTTAACTGTGTTCTGACTACTAATGAAGTGTCTGCCTAAGTCAAAGTTGACTATAATTAACTGCATATATGGCCTTCTTTCAGGACTTCTTATTCTCTGATGCGTTAACATTCACTACTCTAACACGAGGTTCGTTGCTCCAATAATTACTTAACACATATTAGTCACGTCAGCCATACAAGTAAAATTAAAATGTTGTCAAGTATAACCTTCCTTCTCAGGGTATAGACACAACTAAATATGATATCATGCTTGATAAAATGGAGTATTAGTGTCCTTAACACTTATTTAATATTGAAATTAATTGGCATCTCTCAATGAGATCGTATATGTATGAGAATATCTGTTCTCGAGAGTTCCAATGATCCACTTGCCACTAATTGAATCCTGCTTTTACAGAGCCCTGATATTTCGGTTTCAACCAGCATCTCTGACCTGTGTCACTCTTGTATCCTGCCTTGCCTTTTGTGAAGGCTTCCTCTTTGCTGGGGTATGGTGTTACATTGTATGTTCAATAAAATTAGTCTAGAATATCAGAGGACAGAATCACCCAGAACCAAGCCATAAAGGTCAGGGAGTGGTGACCCACGCCATTAATGCCATCACTTGGGAGACAGAGATCTATCTGGATCTCTGAGAGTTCAAGAACAGCCAGGCAATGGTAGCTCACACCTTTAATTCTAGCTCTAGGAGAGTTGAATGAGCAAGTAAAATAACTGGTCAGGGAAAGAAATATAAGGCAGGAGAAAGCAGAAATTCAGCCATTCTGTCTGAGTCACCTGTCAGACTGTGGATGATATAATTTACCCTGTTCTGCCTGAGAAGTTCACTAGGTGAGAATTGGCTGTTTTATTTCCTCTTTCTAATAGTACAGCTTTCCCCCCAATATCTGGCTCTGGGTTATTAGAATACTAAATAGAATTTGTGAAATACTGGGATAATGTTGTCTAAGCAAGTGTTACTGTCTGTATGTTTTGGAGGCAGATGACTTGGATTCTGGCTATTTTACCACATAATGCAAAATGTAGATGTTGTTGAAGTTGCTTAAACTTGATGTGCCTCAGTTTCCTCACTTGAATGATATAGTGATGGCTACTTACTTATTATGAGGAATAAACAGGATTGAAAGAATTGAACCGGGAGCTGGAGAGATATCTTAGAGGTTAAGAGCACTGGCTGTTCTTCCAGAAGCCCTAAGTTCCGTTCCCAACAACCAGATGGTGGCTCACAACCATCTATAATGGGGTCTGATACCTTCTTCTGACATAAAAGCACACATGCAGACAAAGTACTCGTAAATAATAAATTAATTTTTTAAAAAGTGGAGCCTGCATGGGACTGAACTAGACCCTCTGAATGCAGGAGACAGTTGTGTCGCTTGATCTGTCTGCATAGCTCCTGGCAGTGATCAGGATCTATTCTTGGTCCGTGAACTGGTTCTTTGGAGCCCAGTACCTATAGTGGGACACCTTGCTCAGCCGTGATGCAGGAAGGAGGAGCTTGGTCCTGCATCATCTGAACCAGGATTTGCTGCCTCCTCGTGGGAGGCCTTACCCTTTTGGAGGAGGGGATGAGGGGTGGGTCTGAAAGGAAGGCTGGAGGGGAACGGGAGGAGGAATGGGAGGGAGAACTGTGGTTTGTATGTAAAATAAATTAAATTTTTTCTTAAATTAAAAAAAGAAACCAAAAAATAGAGAATTGAGCCAAGTGTATGGAATGTCATAAACTGCTCAGTCATGATTATTTGCCAGTTAATCTGATTACTCTCTTCTGTGTAAGTGGGTACTAGTGGCTCTAACTCTCTGGTATTAATGTTTAAGGCTGCCTGCATTTTGAAAGATCTCCCGCTACAATGATTTAACTTAAGAAAATGATGGAATCTGGGAGATCAGCAGTTGGATAAAGCCCCAAAAGTAAGATAAACAGTTGGAAGCAAATAGGCTCTATTGTCTGTTCAAATAACACCAAAAAAAAAAAAAAAAAAAAAAAAAAAAAAGCACTTAGGATACAGCGAAGTGTTTTCGAATTTCCGTGAAGCTGGAAATGTCTAGTGGAAAACAAGTCAAGTAGTTTTGATCAGAGGGAGGAACTTAGAAATTCAGGAAGATGGAGGAGGCGCTGTAACTCCCAGCTCCCGGTGCATAGGATGGAGCAAGAGCGTATCAGACAAGCAAACTGAGAGAGAGAGAGCAGGTAGAGCCAGACCTTGATACTTACCAAATAATGAGAGGAGAGTGTACACAGGGGAACGAGAAGCTTCTAAGAAGTGAAGGGGCTAAAAGAGACAAGAGAGACCAAAAGACAGAGAAAACAGTCTTATGTGTCAAATGCTGCCAAGAGCTCCACTGAGGGAACTGTAAAGAGCTTTCACAATATTTTGCAACAAGAGAACAGGTACAAGCTTTGACAGAAGTTTCAGCAAAGTGCAGGTGAAGGTGTCCCCCTCTGCCAGTATCTCCCTGGCCTTCCTCAGTTCCCTAGGCTCTATCACAGCTTATAATCCACATGACATAAATCTAGCACCCTCTTACAGTGACAACCATAATGTCACTATGTCAATCATGGTTCTGTGAGTACGAATCTTTGTCACAGTGTGTGTACTGGCTGGTTTGTTGTCAACTTGACACAAGCTAGATCATTAGAGAGGAGGGCACTTCAATTGAGAGAACATATCTCTAAGATCCATGCAGAAGGCATTTCTTAATTAAATGATCAATGGGGAAGGGCCCAGCTCACTACGGATGGTGTTATCCCTGGGATGGTGGTCCTGGGTGCTGTAAGAAATCAGACTGAGAAAGGCATGAGGAACAAGTCAGTGAGCAGCACCCATCCATGGCCTCTGCATCAGCTCCTTCTCCAGGTTCCTGCCCTGTGTGAGTTTGTGCCCTCACTGCTTTTAATGGTGAACTGTTTTTATTGAGCTGTGAGCAAAATAAATCCTTTCCTCCCCAAGTTGCTTGTGGCTATGGTGTTTTATCATAGCAATAGTAACCCTAACTTTTAAAAAAAAAATGTACTATGATGCTCTGTGCAAAAATAAAATGTAAGGGAACTCTTGCTACTGGAAGAATTCCACTACAGGTGTTTGTGAGCTGTGAGATGACTACTCCGAGATTCAGAGACCACCCTGTGGTACTGAAACCATTCCCTGCCCGCTGTGAACGTAGCATCCTATTCTCTCAGGCTAGCCTCTTTACTAGGATCAAGGTGTAAAGCTCTTGCTCCATTGGTCCTGAGACTGTGAGCCCAACAGGTGTCTTTTCTGGGCCATGCAACTGGACTTTGTCCAGTCCTTTTGCAAACTATAGTTGCTATTTTTTGGTTGGTTTTTGTTGTTGTTGTTGTTGTTTGGGGTTTTTTTGTTTTTTGTTTGTTTGTTTGTTTGTTTTTACTGCTGTGAGAACAACATGATGGAGGTTCTGGCTTATAGTTTCAGAGGTATCTGTCCATAGCTATTGGCTCTGCTTCCCAGGCTGTGGTAAGCAGAACTTCATGGCAAAGGGCACGTGGTGGAGCAAAGCAGCTTACCTCATAGTAGATATGAGGCAGTACAGAGGAAACAAGCCTGTGCCAGCAGGCTTCCTTCTTCCCTGACGATGCCATCCACATTCCAGATAGGTCCTTCTCCATTTAGTAAGCTCTATATCAAGCCAACTCAGGGAAATCATAGCAGGATCCTGGAGGCAGGAATGGAACCAGAAACCTTAGCAAAACGTTGCTTACTGACTTGCTACTATGGCAAACAAAAACTTCACCAACAGAATACAAGACATGAATGAGAAAAATCACAAGTGTTAAAGACAAGATAGAAGAAATGGATACCTCAGTCAAAGCAAGTGTGAAATCTAAAACAAACAAACAAAAAACCAAAACGCTACTCATAAAACATCTGGTAAATCCTGGATATTATAAAAAGATCAAATCTAAAAATAATAAACATGGAGAAAGAAGAGACCTATGTCAATGTCACAGAAAATATTTTTTAAAAATCATAACAGGATATTTTCCTAACATCAAGGAGATGCCTATCAAGGTACAAGAAGCATACATACAGAACAACAAATAGAATGGACCAGAAAAGAAACTGATACATAATAATTGAAGCAATACACATACATAACAAAGAAAAATACTAAAATCTGCAAGGGGAATAGACAAAGTAACACATAAAGGCAGACCTACTAGAGTAACACCTTCATCTCAATGGTTACTCTAAATTCCAGGAGGGTCGGGACAGATGTTCTAGAAAATGTAAGAGATCACAGATGCCAGTCCAAACTACCATACCTAGCAAAACCTTCAGTTACAATGGATGGAGAAAATAAGACATCCCGTGATAAAGTCAAATTTAATATCCACAAATCTAGCTTTCCAGAAAGCAATAGAAGGAGAACTTCAGACTGAAGATGTTAATCACAGTCAAGAAAATCCGAGGAATAAATAATACCAGAGGACCAAAGAAAAAGAGAGAAAAAACCTCCACCAAACAGCAAAATAACAGGAATCAGCAAACAGTACTCATCAATGCTTCAACTGAATGTTATTCAATAAAATGACACAGACTAACAGGTTTGTTTAGAAAATAGGATCTGTCCTTTTGCTGCATACAAAACAAACAAAGCATCTTCCCATCAAAGATAAATATCACCTCCTTGTAAAAGATGGAAAAAAATTTCTAACTAATGTTCCCAAGAAGCAAGCAAGTGTAGCCATTTTTATTATCAGACAAAATACACTTCAAACCAAAACTAATCAGAAGAGATAAGAAAGGACACCAAAGGAAACATTCACAAAGAGAATATTATAATTCTAAATATTTATATAATAAACACAAAGGCATCCAAGTTCATAAAAAAAAAACACTACAAGAGCTAAAATTACATATTGACCCTCACGTAGTGACAGGGGGTTACTTTAATACATTCTCACCAAAAGGCACGTCATCCAGAAAAAACTGAATAGAGAAATGCTAGAGCTAAATGATGTCATAAACCAAATAGACCTAACAGATACTTACATAACATCTCATCTAAACACAAAATAATACATCTTCTTCTCAGCACTTCATGGAACTTTCGCCAAAATTGACCATATACTTGGACACAAAGCAAGTCTCGATAGGTACAAGAAAAACTGAAATAACACCATGCACCCTAGCTGACTGCCAGGGATTACAGCTGGATAATCAACAGCAGCAGAAACAATGAAAACACACACAAACTACTGGAAGTTGAACAGCTCACTATTGAATGAAGCAATGAGACACAACAGAAATTAAAGACTTCCTAGAATTAAATGAAAATTGAAACACAACCTACCTAAACCTATCAGACACAATGAAGGCAGTTCTAAGAGGTAAGTTCACAGCACAATAACTTTTAGGAACTTCTTAGAGCTGGTATATCAGATGCCACCTCTCAGTTCTGGTTCTCTAACCCCCAATCAAGAAGCAGCTGATGATATGATCGGGTCATATAGAAGGCATGATTATTTCCCAAGAAAATCCAGTGGGCAATGCTCACAGAAGAGAAAAGGAAGCATTTAGCAGCATGTCTCAGAAACATGACCCAATATGCTACATGTCACCAGGACATCTGTTAAGAGGTTGTATCTTCTGTATATGGCAGGAAAGCTAAACTCATGAATATCAACAGCATGATTGTCTTAAAAAGACCTGAATAATGATAACAGGCTGACATGTCAGTGTGGCTAGGGGTATCCCACAAGCCTTCACTCCTAGATGAAGAGCATTTAATGACAGCTGAGAGAAGAATCAATCTTTACCTTTGGATGAGTTCCCTCTTTGGTTGTCTACTCCCAAGTGGTCAGTCCTAAGAAACCATGCATACAAGCTACACTAAACAGATTTACACACTTCCTTGTACATATACATGTTAACAAAATGATTGAAAAATAAAATAATGCTATCTCTACAGAAGAATTTGTTAAAAATCCAAAATATTTATGCAAAAATCTCAACACATGTCCTTTGGGGGGGGGAAAGGCCTTAATCTAGTATTTTTATAAACCCAGAAAATGGAGCCAGGCAGGGGTGACACACACCTGTAATCCCAGCACTTGGGAGACAGGAGACTGGGACAGGAGGCCTGGGGCTTCTTAATCAGGGTCAACTAGTCTCAGGAAACAGTAAACTCCAGATTTGGTGTGAGACTCTGTCTCAAAATGCAAGGTGCGGGCAGAGTTATCAGGAAAGTTACCTAAGATTAACCTCTGGCTTTACATGCATGTGCACCCATACACATTTGTGTGCACACAGGAACACACAAATATATATGCATAAATAAATAAGTACAACCTGCTGAGTACATTTTTACTGTCTGTGTATATGTGGCTTCAGGGCAGACCATTTTGTAACAGGAGGCTCGTCCTTGGGAGAGATTAACTTTCCCTTTCTCAACAATCATTACTTGCCTGTAGTTCTTTGTAGAGGAGTGAACTTTCCATGAAATTTCTCCCTTTCCACATTAGCTTGTCCATTGATAGTGTTATTGCTTAGATCTTTTAGATCTTGTTTCTGCAACCATTTCTAGAAGAGAGGACCACACACAGCAAAGTTGCCAATGCTCTGGCTTTCATGGTCTTCCTACTTCCTTCCATAATGTTCTCCAAGCCAAAGATTCAGGATTGTGTTACAGGTGTATCCTCTGGAAACAAGGGGGGAGAGCTGAGGTGTTGTTTCAAGTTTGATGTCCTGGGAGCAAAAAAAAAAAAAAAAAAAAATTATCTAAAGGACAAGTCTGAAGGCACAAATCCCTCTTAAAATATACCAATCCAAGATTAATATTTATTGAAATGTAAACCAACACTCATGATACAGGTAACAGCTTATATAGGCACCTGAGAGATCGGATTATCCACGGGATGGACGATGGGCTTTGAACCAGTCTCTCAAGCAGTCAGGAACAAACGGGGCTCCCAAAGATCCCAGCAGCCCCTCTTGAATGGGGCTGGCCACTCCTCCTTTAGGAGCCCGGAACCCTGGATAAGAGTCTTCTGACCTTATCAGCTGACACCTGAATCCCACCACACAAGTCAGTCGCCCAGTACTTAAGTTTAAGTCTAACTACAGAGATCAACACCTTAGCTCAAGGCTCTCAGGCACAGAGTTCCCGCTGACTGCACCTTTTTTGGTGTAACCGGATGAGGTGAGGCCCAAACACATCTCAGAAGGCAATCTTGTTCATCCAGGATTCTACATTCGAATGTCACTCTCATCCAGAAACGCCCTCATAGATACCCAAGGGCAGTGCTTAACCAAATGTCTCGGTATCCAATGGCCCAGTCAAACTGACAGACACAATTAACTATTATAGGCATTAAGAGAGAAGTGATGTCATCACTTTAATTTGACCCCACAAGCTATCACCAGGAAATTGAAAGTAGCTTCTGTTTATTAAAACATCTGCTAGTTCTTATGGTATAATAAGAAATAAGCATTTGGTTCTTTACTGATTGATGTACATTCAACTCTTTTCTCAACTTTAACATTAAAAAATAATGAGGATGTCAAAAGTTGGCTTTGGCTATGATAACAAAGAACACTAGAAGAATAGTGAGTGAAATCACAGCTGCTTATTTGAAATCTTGTGATTGAGTTGGCTGTCAGAGTCAACACCCTAAGGATCAAGTGTTGCCAACCAGCTGCCGTTACCCTTATCAAAGAAATTCCCCAGTGGAAGTGAAAGGCGAGCCTGCTGGGGGGAAAATATACTATTTCTGTGTGGGTTGTTTCAAAGTTGAGTTTGTGGAATGGGACTAAATTGTTTCTGAATTTAAAAAAAAAAAAATCGTGTTCCGTTATGAAAACATCAGTGACAAAGTATAATATTCAAGGCCATTGAGCTTTATTGATCTCTTTTATAATCTTTTATTTATTCTTTGGGAATTTTACATCATGCACCCCAATCCCACTCATTTCCCAGTCCTTCCATGTCCACCCTTGACCCTTGTAGGCCCCCCAAGGAAAATTTTAAAAATGGAAATAAAATTTTTTAAAATAAATCACTTCTATCCTCTATCTTTCCTGACTTACCATCATTTATTTGTTCTTTGTGGCAGTATTGAGAGCTGTGGTATGTCACACAGTAGATCCTTTTGCAATGAGCTTTACTTGTAAATGTTCATTGCATTGGGTCTTTGGGATCATCCAAGGCCTCTGCCTTCAACACTGGACCCTCAACTCCTGTCAGATATCCCGCCATTGCTCAGAGTCCTAGAGATCCTGGCAATCACTCTTCAAGTCATATGGTTTCCCTTCACGTGCTCCAACAAGTCATAGATGGGGTAGACATTGCAATGGATCAACTCAAAGCCCTGGATGTGAGCGTGGGTGGTAGCTGAGTTGATAAGCCTACTCCTCCACTGGGACACCTCCCTCTGTGAGAGGGATGGGCCCAGCTCACACAGCCCTCAGACTTCAGCATGGCCTTGGGTGGCAGCACAGACCATGATCATCCACTTGGCCTTTGGTGGTAACACAGGCCATGAATATCAACACAGACCCTGGCTACAGCAGGACCATGGACCCAGACATGGCTCTCAGTGGCAGCAGAAGCCACTCACGTGAGCCTGTTCCTCACAGGCTTGTTCTTATCTCCAGCTCTACCTCTCCCCACAGTACCTGAACTGCCCATGGCTTCCCTTTCTATCCTATGACATACTTGCTCATCATAGTGAGGCCTGGCAGTGAGCCAGCCTGTGGTCTCTTGAAATTTATTGATATTTTTAACTTTTATTATTTATTTAACACTTCATTTGCAGGAAATCTCTCTTGGCTGATTTGTGAAGCTAAATTAGACTAAAAGCATGCGATAAACACTTGATACTAAGAAAGCAAGCATACCTTGCTTCCGCCTTCATATTTTATTTTCTCATGATAATCAACTCTCTTTACAAAAGTGGGTGTGACTTTCTTTTCTTTCCAGGTGATAGGAAGAAGACAATTTCCTATCAGTGGGGGGAAAAAAACATGAATAGCAAGAAATTGAGGGCTTCATAACTAAAATGACAAAAGACTGCCTAGGGAAATATATTTAGCTTTTGGCAATAAACATTATCCTTATACATGATTTTAGGAATACAAAAATAATTGTTGCTTCCTTCTTACCTGTCAGACAGCTCCTGCAGGACAAAAAAATTGAATTTAAAGTATTTTTCAAGGAATTATAACTGCTAGTTTTTGAAATGTTCAATTTGAGAGACACTGAACCATTCTCTTTCAGCAGTATTGTGAGCTCTACAACCACACTGAGAAATAGGAGTGTGTCATTATGGGAAATTAGGACAAGCTTCTGGAAGGAGCAGATGAAGTCCTGAGTGAACGAACACATGCTGCTGACATGAGTCTGACCCTGTCAAGGACCCCAGTTCCTCAGACCCATGAAAAAGGCAAGGATTTCCCCTCTCCAGACACAAAGGAATGGCAAAGCCTTCCTCAGGTCCAAGTGTGAGTGTTAGTACTGATGATCAGCCAGTATGTCCAAATACTAACATCCACAGTTTCCTCTTCCTGGATGTCAGCTCCCCTGCAAAGCTTGGTCACCTAGACTATCACGCCCCACTTCCTTCTGCTGGACATGATAAATAGTTGAGTTAAATACTAGGTGCCCTTCATCCAAGAAATCATAGCACATTGAGTTGCAACTTCTCTCTCTCTCTCTCTCTCTCTCTCTCTCTCTCTCTCTCTCTCTCTCTCTCTCTGTGTGTGTGTGTGTGTGTGTGTGTGTGTGTGTGTGTGTGTGCCTTGTTTCTTTGTCATTTGATTTCCTCAGTCCCATACCACCCACTCATGTTTCCAAGATCAAACCCTTTAGGACACAGCAAGATTCAGTTCATAAGATCAGAATATAGAAATGAAAATTAAACTTGGCGCTTTTGCTTCTGAAGGTAGTATTTATACCACTCTGCTACATGAATATATAAGCTATAAGTCTGCTAAAACTTAGTGGTTCATCCTAGCATTATACATAACCCTTCAAATATTAAATGACACTTTCTTTGAAGAAAAAGCCACTGTGACATCTCTGTTGTGACAAGACTTGCCGAAAATCCTAAGATATGTAAAGGAACAACTTGACACAAACCTAGACATATCCGGGAAGATAGAACTTTAATTAAGAAAATGTCTCCACCAGACTAGGCTATAGACAAGTCTGTGGAGGTATTTTCCTGATTAATGATTGATACAGGAGGGTCTGCCCACTGTGGGCAATGCCAACCCTGACCAAGAAGTCTTGGAGTATATAAAAAGCTTCTGGGAGCCAGAAAATCCCAAAAGGCTTCCTTGCAGGCCCAGTTGAACGGATAAAGGGAACCTTGGAAAGGTCAGATCTAGGAATGGGGCCTGGGCTTCAAAAGAGTGAAAGTTTCTGTTCCTGGGACCTTGGCTTTTGCCCCTGAAGACACTGAAGTTATCAGTCGGAAAGCTGCGGTGTGCTTGGTCTCTGACACCCTTGGGGTTTTGCTTCCCTGCCGCAACATTGTTTAGCTAGCTTTCTGATGACTCTGTCTCATTTCTCCCCTGAAAACTACATAACAGATGCTGTACCTCTTATCAAACTTGCTTGGTATAAGCCATCAGCTTGTGCAGGACCTCCTGACGCCATCTTTCTGTCTTGATCTCCTCATCTCCTGACCTTCCCGCTTAGGGCCACATCACTGAAGAACAACCTGCTGGACCAGGTCAAAAAGCATTTTGAGCACGCCATGGAGAAAAAACTAGCAGGTGGTATTGCTCCATGGTTCCTGCTACAGCTTCTTCCTCCAGGTCCCTGTTTTGAGTCCCCTGGCTTCCCTTGATGAGAGACTATAGCCTGCAAGGTGAAACCGACCGTTCCCTCCTCAACTTATTTCTTCTCTTTTATTTTACGTAAATGTTTTTCCTGAATCTATGTCTGTGTACCAGGTGCATGCCCCAGATTGCTTTGGGTCACCATTTTTATCACAGCTGTAGAAAGCAAATTAAGACAAGTTACCCAGTATGACCTCCTTTTGACTTGGTTGCATTGGCAAAGACCCTGTTGCCAAATAGTATCTCATTCACAGGCTTGCACCTATTTGAAGGTCACAATAGCACAATTAAACCCACAGGTATATGAATAGAATGAAATCCAATCCTGAAATAGAGAGTAGAATTGTTGCCACCAGGAAACAAAGTGCGAACCTGAGCAGCAGCAGAGGATCCCTGATATAGGTAGAGGCTCAAAGATGCTCACTTACAGGTGGCTTAGAAACTGGACAGCTCAGGGGCAAACGGAGGAAAAAGGAGTCACTTGGGCTGACTACTTGGAGTCTAATGTAATAACCTCCTCTTTTAAAGTTCGTCCCATACTGATCTTTCTTTAAACTCCAACGGTGTGTCCCATGCATCTAAATCTCATTTGAATGCTTTACTCATTTATATACTCATTACATACAGCCTGTCATACTGTATTTTTTAGTTGTCATATCTCATCAATAATTCTGCAAGATGGTGAGCTTAGATGCCACACCTAATAATTCTTTGCTAACCCATGACAGTCACAAGCCTGATGTTGTCCATTTAGGGAATGTTTATTGAATATACAATATTTGTTAAAGGAAATAATTCTTGTTTTGTTCTGAGAGAGGATGGAAAAGTTGTTCCTCACATTGCCACCACATAAATAGCAGATCAAGTGGCCTGGAGCTTAATTTGTATGTCCAAATCTCAGCATTTGGACACCCAAATAGTTTTACTCACGCTCCGAATTTAATCTCTGTGTAATATAACCTTCATCGACATGTGCCTTCTATAAACATGATTTCCTTAAGATTTATTTTTATCTTTTTAATTATGGGCATGTGTGCCCGAGTGCAGGTACCTACAGAAGCCTGGGATGCCCTGGAGCTGTAGTTACAGACAATTGTGAGCCACCTTATGTGGGTGCCAAGAACTGCACTCAGTTCTATGCAAGAACAGTATGTGCTCTTAACTGCTGAGGGACTCTTAACTGTCTGTCTGGCCCCTACAAGAAAAGATTTTAATTACACACTTTGAGGATCTTACAGAATGTAGACCCAGGAAATGCAAGAGATTAGCCAAAAGTGGCAACTCTGTGATCTAAGCACAGCGTGTGAAGTTGCTCTCAGTCAGTACCTAGCAGAAGCCCTGTGTAGTGCAGATGTTCCATTCAAGTGCCTAAAAATGCTAGTCTTGAAGCTGGGGCTGCCTCTGTGAATGAACAGACCACCTGAGTGCAAAAATCTGTGAAGCCAGACGTGAATACAGCCCAGCGGTAGCAGAGTTCTGCCTACTTTATAGTCACCATCTGATTCCATGCCTATGCCTTGCAGCTACCACAGCCTCAGCTCACAGCACTTTTAGCAGCAGTTAAATTGCTTTTTTAACAGCAATTATAAGAGTGCTAACAAGAAGCTAAAGGTTTGGAGAATCAATGAGCTCCTTTTACTTCCTGAAATCATTGTATAGGACTTCCTTCTTGAATTCTAATTTTTTGCTCTAAAAGAAGAAAATACTTCCTTTCAGAGCACTGTCTTTTAAAAGAATATATTTTGTACATCCCAAGTCTTCTTTAAAAACAATATTTTTACCTTTCCATTGAATGGGCATAAATAGGAAAATCATATTTTTAAGTAATTGCAAGGAAAATATTTCTATAGATGGTAGGCGATAAAGTACTTATTAGCTGTAATTAAGTAAAAAATTAAGAGAAAAATCATGAAAGGCTCAATTTACTCATACAGAAACCACTTTTCATCATCCAAGTCCCTGGGCAGCTAATTGGAGGCTGCTGGAGAACGGAAGCAAAGGCTGTGATCTCATCACAGCCAAATCCTTCATCTTTTCTGCTTCCAGTTTAGAATTCAAATGTACAAATTGCGTGCAAAATAGATTCCTAATTAAACTTGCCTGCAATTGTGACACAGAAATATCGTGTCAATTATAATTGTTCTTATGCAATAAACTTACAGATTCCTAGTAGGACACAGGATTTGTAAAGTAAAATGAATCATCTAAATAATGTTTTAAAAACATGGCCCACAACAATGGGATTTTTGATAATCAGCTCAGAAAATAAGCAGGCACCTAGTCTCCAAGTAATTACTTGGTGGTTTTTGATTTATGGTTCGTTTTGTTGTGGGAAACAGGGTGTTGCTATGTGGCCCTGGCTGGCCTTAGAACTCAATGTATAAATTATGTTGACCTCAAATTTGCTATGATTTTCCTGTTGCTACTTTCTGGGACCTGGGATTACAGGTATGCACTGCCATGCATGCCCAGGAATTACTTCTATGTGGCTCATATATTATTAGGGAAGTACAAACTGATTCACTTTGAAAGTATAGTCAGGCATAAGCCAAAGCACGCTCCAAAGTCATGAAGTCCTAATTTGTTTTGATTTTCATTTTTGTGAGGTTGGGGGGAAGGGCTTGCTTTTTTGTTTTCCTTTTTTCTTTTTAAACAGAAAATGAAAGTGAGAGAAAGGACATGAAGTTAGATGGGTAGGGAGGTGGGAAGATCTCGGAGCAGTTAGGGGAAGGGGGAAGAGTCAAAACATATTGTATGGAAAATTAATAAAACAAAAACTATTTTTAATAATTTACTTATTTTTATTTCATGTGCACTGTTGTTTTGTCTGCGTGTATGTTTGTGTGAAGCTGTGTGAAGCCCTGGAACTGAAGTTACAGACAGTTGTGAGCACCCATTTGAGTGCTGGGAACCAGGTCCACATATATATATATGACTTTTTTCCCATGTATCACCCTGCTCCACTTCCCTTCCCTCCTCCCAATCCTCCGAGTAAGCCTTCAGCCTCCCCACTTCCCATCCTCCATCCCCTCCCCAAAAAGGACAAGAAGTCCCAAGGTGGATCAGCTGATCATGGCGCATCCACTCCAGGCAAGTCCAATTTCTTCATCCCAATATCAAGGCTGTGTTAGGTGTTCCTCTGCAGGGAATGTGCTCCAAGGTGCCAGTTCGTGCACAGGAACGCAGTCTGATCCCACCTCTTGAGGCTTCACATACTGCCCATGCCAATCGATGGTTGCCTACCCTAAGAGGGCCTAGCTCCTTTTCCTGATGGTTCCCCAGTGGCTGTTCTTGATTCAGGGAGCTCCCCAGAGCCAGCCATCTCTTTGTACTTCTCATAATCTCTGTCCCCGCTCTCAGCTGGACCAGGAGCTCAGCTCAGTGCTCAGCCATGGATCTCTGCCTTCACCTCTATTCATTGTTGGATGTAGGTTCAGTGATGACACGTAGGGTGGTTATTCATTTGATTCTAGGGAAAGTCCATTTAGACACCTACCTACACTATTGGTTGGAGACCTAGCCTGGGACATCCTGTGAGTTCTTGGAGGTTTCCCTAGCACCCCGTCTCTTTCTAACCCCACATTGGCTTCCTCTATCAAGATCCATCTCCTTTTTTTCTCCCTCTTTGTTGCTCATCTTACTAAACCATCTCCTTCTCTCATGATTTGTTCCCACCACTTTTTGGTTGCAACCCATTATGATTCCAATTTGCTAAGGAGATCTTCTCTATTTTCTCTTCTTAGGGAAATCCCTAAATGTCTCTCTTGAGTTCCTTCTGATCCCAAGCTGTTCAGGGGTTGTGGTTTGCAGCTTGAATATTCTTTGCTTTTTGTCCAAACTACACTTAGGAGTGAGTACATCCCATGCCTATCTTTCTGGGCTTGTGATACCTCACTCAGGAGAATATTCTCCAAATCCATCCATTTGCCTACAACTGTCATTTTTTTTAATGCTGAGTAGTATTCCATTGTGTCTACACAATGTACCACAGTTTGTTAATCCATTCTTCAGTTGAGGGGCATCTAGGTTGTTTCCCAGTTCTTGCTATTATGAATAATGCTACTATAAACATAGTTGAGATAATGCCTTTGTAGTACAAATGTGCATCCTTTGGGTGCAGACGGAGTTTTACTTTCAAGGCGCCAGTCCAAAATTAATATTTATTAGAATATAAATTAACACTCACGATATTAGTAACAGCTTATAGTGGCACCTGAACAAGGACTGGCATATCCAAGTGATGGATGAGTGATGGACGCGCGATGGAAGGACAATGGATTCCGATTCTGTCTGTCCAGCAGCCAGCAGCCAGGAACCAGGAAGAGAGCATCCTTGTGTCCCAGCAGCCACTTATCAATGGGCTTGGCCACACCCCCTCCAGGTTGGCCACATCCCCTCCAGGGTCCCAGAAGCATCTTCTGACCTTATCGGCTGACACCTTAATCCCGCCACATTTGGGTATATGCTCAATAGTGGTATTGCTGGATCCTTGGGGGGATTGATTCCCAATATTCTGAGGAACCGCCATACTGCATTCCAGAGTGGCTGTACAAGTTTACACTCCCACCAACAATGGAGGAGTGTTCCCTTTGCTCCACATCCTCTCCAGCATAGGCTGTCATCTGTGTTTTTGATCTTAGTCATTCTGACAGGTATAAGGTGGTATCACAAAGTTGTTTTGATTTGCATTTCTCTGATGACTAAGGATGTTGAACAATTTTTTAAGTGCCTTTCAGACATTTGTAATTCTGTTGAGAATTCCCTTTTTATATCTAAACCACATTTTTAATTAGGTTATTTAGGTTTTGGGGTTCTAGTTTATTGAGTTTTCTCTGTATTTTAGAGATAGTCCTCTGTCAGATGTAGGGTTGGTGACGATCTTTTCCCATTTTGTAGGCTATATCGTTTTGTCTTATTGACTGTGTCCTTTGCCTTATAGAAGCTTCTCAGTTTCAGGAGGTCCCACTTACTGATTGTTGCTCTTAGTGTCTGTACTATAGTTGTCATATTTAGGAAGTTGTCACCAATGCCAATGTGTTGGACAGTATTTCCCACTTTGTTTTCTATCAAGTTCAGTGTAACTGGGTTTATGTTGAGGTCTTGATTCACTTGAGGTTTTGTGCAGGGTGATACTTTTGGATCTATTTGCATTTGGTTTGGATCTATTTGCATTCTTCTACATACCACCATCCAGTTATGCCAACACCGTTTGCTGAAGATACTACCTTTTTTCCATTGGGTATTTTTGTCCTCTTTGTCAGAAATCAGGTGTTCATATGTGTGTGGGTGTTGCACGAATTCTGGTTGTGTTAAAGGAAACTCAGAGTCAGAAAGGCTGAAATATCAAAGAGAGGAAACACCACAGTCACATCTAACCCAGCTGTCTTCCAGCTTCCTAAGCCTCACTCCTCTTGGCTTCTACTGCATTAATCTGTCTTTCTATGCCTGCTTTAAATACCTTATTTGCCCAGTTATTTCACAGGTTAAGATTAAAAGCATGGGCTCCTACTATTTGGTAGCTAGCCTTGAACTCACAGAAACACAGAAAGATGTCCTCTGTCTCTGGAGTTATGGGATTAAAGGCCTGGCATCACCACTGCCTGCCTGGGAGCCTGGAACTCCCTCTATAAACCAAGCTGGCCTAAAATTCAGATCTGCTGGGATTAAAGGCGTAGGTCACCATTCCCAGTCTTTCCCTGTTCTGGGATTAAAGGCATGAGTTACCACTCTCTGATCCTCCTGAATAGACTGTGGGTAGATCTCATCTCTGATGTTTCATACTGGTTTTATTAAATATGAAACATATCACCACATGTGGGTTAATGTAGAGATCTTCAATTCAATTCCATTGATCCACAAGTCTGTTTTTATGCTAGTACCGGGCTGTTTTTATTACTGTAGCTCTATGAAGTCAGGGGTGGTGAGTCCTCCTGAAGTTCTTTTATTAAGCAGGATTGTTTTGACAATCCTGGGTTTCCTGTTATTCCATATGAAGTTGAATATTGTTCTTTCAAGGTCTGTAAAAAATTGTGTTGGAATTTTGATGGGGATTACTTTTGGTAAAGTTGCCATTTTTACTATGTTGATCCTACCTATCCAGAAGCATGGGAGATCTTTCCATTTTCTGATGTCCTCTTCAATTTCTTTCTTCAGTGACTTAAAGTTTTTTCCAAACAGGTCTGCTGCTTCTTTGGTTAGAGTTACGCCAAGATATCTAATGCTATTTGCAGCTATTATAAAGGGTGATATTTCCCTTATTTCTTTTTCAGCCCTTTTATTTTTAGTGTATAGGAGGGCAATTGATTTTTTTTTGAGTTAATCTTGTACTGTGCTACATTGCTGAAGGTGTTTATCAGCTATAGGAGATCCCTGGTAGAGTTTTGTGGGTCATTTATGTACACGATCATATCATACAAAGAGAGATACTTTGACTTCCTCCATTCCAATTTGTATCCCCTTAATCTCCTTTTGTTCTCTTACTGCTTTAGCTAAAACTTCAAAAACTATATTGAATAGAAATAGTTCCTAATTTTACTTGGATTGCTTTGAAGTTTTCTCCATTTAGTTTGATGTTGGCTGTTGGCTTATTATATATTACCTTTATTATATTTAGTATTCCTGATCTCTCCAGAACTTTTATCATGAAAGAGTGTTGGTTTTTTTCAAAGGCTTTTTCAGCATCTAATGAGAAGATCATGTGGTTTTTTTCTGAGTTTGTTTATTTGGTGGATGACATTTATAATTTTTCTTATGTTCAACCATCCCTGCATTATTGGGATGAAGCCTACTTGATTGTGGTGGATTTTTTTTTTTTTTTTTGATGTTGTTGGATTCAGTTCACCAGAATTTTATTGAGTATACTTACATGAATGTTCATGAGGGAGATTGTTCTGAAATTCTCTTTCTTTGTTGCATCTTTGAGAGGCTTGGGCATCAGAGTGATTGTGGCCTCATAAAAAGAGTTCAGCAATGCTCCTTAAGTTTCTACTATACAAAAAAGTTTGAGGAGTATTGGTATTATTTCTTCTTTAAATGTCTGGTAGAATTCTTTACTGAAACCATCTTGTCCTAGGTGAGTTTGTTTCTAATTGTTCTAAAGCCTTCAGCTATGCTGTTAAGTCCCTTGTGTGCAATTTCTGTAGGTTTTTCATATAGGCACTTAGTGCTATGAGTTTTCCTCTTAACCTTGCTTTCATTGTGTCCCATAAGTTTGGGTATGTTGTGGATTCATTTTCATTAAATTCTAGGAAGTCTTTGATTTCTTTCTTAACTTCTTCCTTGATCCAGAGGTGGTTCAATTGAGAGATGTTCAGTTTCCATGAGTTTGTAGGCTTTCTCTGATTTTTTTGTTGTTGAACTCTAACTTTAGGTCATGGTGGTCTGATATGATACAAGGTGTAATTCCCATTTTTTATATCCATTTATTTTTGCTTTATGACCAAGTATGTGGTCAATTTTAGAGAAAGTTCCATGGGGTTCTGAGAAATATGTAAACTCTTTGTGTTTGGGTAGAAGATTCTGTATATATCTATTAAGTTCAATTGGGTCACAACATCTGTTAGATCCCTTATTTCTCTGTTGAGTTTCTGTCTGGTTGACCTATCCAAGGATGAAAGTGGGGTATTAAGTCTCTACTATTAATATGTGGCACTTGATGTAAGGTTTAAGATTTAGTAGTGTTTCTTTTACATACGTAGGTACCCTTGTGTTGGGGGCATAAATATTCAGGATTGGGACTTCATCTTGGTGGACTTTTCCTGAGATGAATAAGTAATGTCCATCCTGATCTCTTTTGATTGATTTTAGTTTGAAGTTTATTTTGTTAGATATTAGGATCACTACACCAGCTTGTTTCTTAGGACCATTTGATTGGAAAGTCTTTTCCCAACCCTTTTCTCTGAGCCTGTGTCAGTCTTTGAAGTTGAGGTGTGTTTCTTTTATGCAGCAGAAGAATAGCTTCTGTTTTTATATCCATCATGTTATAGTGTGTCTTTTTATAGATGAATTGAATCCATTGATATTAAGAGATATTAATGACCAATGATTGTTATTTCCTGTTATTTTTTGGTGGTAGCATGTGTGTATTTCCCTTCTTTGGGGTTTTTCCCCCTGTTGGGTTATTGATTGCTTGTGGTTTCATGGGTATATCTCGTTTCCTTAGGTTGGAGTTTTTCTTCTAGTTCTTTCCTGCAGGCCTGGATTTGTAAATAGGTATTGCTTAAATCTGGTTTTGTCATGAAATATCTTGTTTATTCCAACTATGGTGATTGATAGTTTTGCTGGGTATAGTAGTCTGAGTTGGCAGCCATGCTCTTTTAGCATCTGTATAACATCTGACCAGAACCTTCTTGCCTTCATTGTTTCTATTGAATAGTCTGGTGTTATTCTCATGGGTCTGCCTTTAGAGGTAATTTAGCCTTTTTCCTTTGCAGCTCTTAGTATTCTTTTCTTTATTCTGTAGGTTTAGTGGCTTGATTATTATGTAATGAGCAGACTTTGGGGGGGGGGGTCTAGTCTATTTGATGTTCTGTAAGATTCTTGTATCTTTACAGGAGTTTCCTTCTTTAGGTCAGGAGTTTTCTTCTATAATTTTGTTGAATATATCTTCTGTGTCTTTGAACTGGTATTCTCCTTCTTCGATTCCAATTATTCTCAGGTTTGGCCTTTTCGTGGTATCTCAGATTTCCTGGATGTCTTGTGCTATGACTTTTTGGTTTTAGTGTTTTCTTTAACTGATATATCTATTTCCACTAGTGAATGTTTCACTCCAGAGATTCTCTCTTCCATCTGTTTGTTATGCATCTGTAATTCTGGTTCATTTCTTTAGGTTTTCTTTTTACAGCTTTGCCTCAGTTTGTGCCTTCTTTATTGCTTCTATTTCAATGTTTAATTCCCAGGATGTTTCTTTTACCTGTTTCTTTCTTTTTCTTCTTTTTCTTTATTTTCTTTCAGGGATTTGTTCATCTCTTCCAATTTTTTGTTTGTATTTTCTTCTATTTCTTTAAGAGAGTTTTTATATCCTCTTTTAAAGCTTCTATCATCTTCATAAAGTTGTTTTTAAGGTTGTTTTCTTCTGTTTCCTCTTCATTGTTATGCTCAGGTCTTGATGTTGTAGAACTATCAGCTTCTTCTGGTGGTGTCTTGTTCTTTGTATTGTTATATGTATTCTTGCACTGGCCTCTGCCCATTGCTTCCTTGGTTCATTCTTAGTCAGCTCTTAGTCAGTTGTGGGTCCCAGGAATTGTGTGTCTCCAGCAACTGCAGGGGCTGCTCTTAGTCAGCTCTTAGTTGGCTGTAGGCCAAGGAGCAGTCTGTCACCAGTTGTTGCAGGGGTTGTTCTTATTCGGGTCTCAGTTGGCTCTTAGTTGGCTCTTAGTTGGCTCTTAGTCAGCTGTGGAACAGAAGGCTTCGGGGTCTCCAGTTGATGTGTGATAAAGCAGAGTGTGGATTGGGTAAGATTTGGCCCATAGATATCCCTCCACCTGTGCTTTGCTGGAGATTGGGCTTAGAGAGACTTTCCCAGCTTTGTTTTGTTTAGGGTGGAGGAAGATGTGGTTGGGGTGCCAGGGGCTGTGTCCCTGAGCCTGGTATTGGAGACCATGATCTCTGCTTGGCCTGTGGGTCTGGGTGCCATTCACCTCTTAGTCAGCTGTGGACCAGGAGCCAGCCAGTGCTCTTAAGCACTGAACTGTCTCTCTGGCCCCAACAGAAGAATTCTTAAAGCTATACATGCCATGATTAGCCAGTACTCAGAAAGCAACTGCAGGCTCATTTATTTTTTTAAAAGGACGTTTTTTGAAAATAAATTATACCATTTTATTCCCCTTCCTCCTTCTACACTCCCTCACTCTGTTTTAAATTCATGGTCTCTATTTCCTTAATTATTGTTTCATAGGTACATGCTCCTAAGTATAAAGGCATAGGTTTGAGGTTCCATTAGACTTGCCTCCTTCCATGTTAGCATGTCTATTAATAGCATCTTTATCTAGGCCTTATTTAGGTAGTCATGTTGGTGAGCCTTCATAGATATAGCTTCTCTAATATTGCTCAGAGGTGAAATTCACAGAAACTTCTTGTTCCTCTGGCTCATACCATCTTCCTGCCCGTCCTGCTGCTGTTTATCCTTGAGGCTTGGGTGTAAAAGTTTGCATTATAAATGTACTGTTGGGGCTAGATACTCCATAGTCACTTGCTCTCTGCATTATTTTACTTTTTCTTTGAAATATTTTCAAGAGGTCATGAATTCTATTAAAATTATTGATTCCATCTGCCCCTGATGCAGACTGAACAGACTATTCTAAATTACTTCTGTCATATTATTCATACATATAATGCATATAGCACACACTGAAACTTCAACAAGTTCTTTGTAATGCATGCCTGTCTTCCATGGTATGCTGGGACTTAAGTGATACACTTAAAAGAAAAAAATAAAGAATCCAGATATAAAAGACCAAGAGCAGAGAACCTAAAGTGATTATGTGAGAATGTCCAGTATGTGTCATCATTAGCACAAACTAGAATATTCTCAGAAGAATAGGCATTGTTTTTCTTATCTTATCAGATAAGAAAAGAAAAATATCAATTGTGTGATGACCCACCTCATATTTACCCACAGCAAGAAGAGGTCAAGGATAGGCAAATAAAAGTGGTTATAAATATCCAGATTATTATGATTCTTGCATATACAATTCACATAATTTCCGTGGTAGAGTTGAAAGCCTGTGATATGCTTATGAAGATTCTGAAATTGGAAGGAGATTCTGGGTCAGCAAGAGGCGTTTGTGGTCGTGCGGTGAGAGGAAGACCCAAAAACAAAAAGGGCATAGGCAAAGCAAAGGAGTCTATATTAGAGTTCCCTAGAAAAGGAAGACCAATAGGATGGACACATATGAAGAGTGGATTTATTAGATTGGCTTCCACAATCCTGTCCAGATAGTGCAGCAATGGATGTCTCATACCAAAAAGGCTAAGAATCCAAGAGCTGCTCAATCCATAAAGCTAGATGTCTCAATCTGGTGCTAAAACCCGGGAGATTCCTAGAGAGTATCTGATTATTAGTCTACGTTGGAGGCCTGAAGAAGCAGATTCTAATATCAATGAAATAATAGGCAGCAATAGGATAGATGAACTTGCTAGAAAATGTTAAAGTAACCTTGCAAAAAGCAAAGTATTGTATGATGTTTCTGGCCTGGACTTTCCAGCCTAGTCTCATGACCCAGCCATTCTCACCGAGTCTCATGACCCAAACTTTCTGGCCTAGCCTCATGGCACAGACCCACAGATCCGCAGACCTGCAGAGACACACAGATGCTCACATTAACTTTATGCTGATTGACCTGGGGCCCAGGCATATAACTTGCTAGCTCTTGCTCTTAAACTAATCCATGATTCTTATCCTATCCAGCCATGCAGCTCGGTATCTTTTCTCAGAACAGCATAGGTGTCCTCTGCATCTGTTTCTGTGGTATATCTGTGGCATCTCCACTCTGTTCTTCCTATTCCCAGAGTTTTCTTAGTCTGGTAGCCCTGCCGACACTTCTTGTCTGCCTTAAGCCAATCAGCATTTTTTTAAACTAGTAGACGGGACAAATATTTACAATGTAACATAATTCCACTACAGCATAGTTTCCTTCTTTTATCTGGGTTTCCACCAGAAGGTTTCACTCACATTTAGGGTCTCCCCACGTCAAACAATCTGATCAAGAAACTCCCTCAGAGGAGAATACAACAGCTTGAATTTTAGTTGATTCTAGGTCTAGTCAAGTTGAAATGAAGAATAAGCATCATACGGTGAAAGCCAGTCTGACCCCTTATAGTGGCTTGTTGTGTGGAATTATTCCAGGGAGAAGCACTAGAGTGGTAAAGAAATAAAACAACAACACACACTCTGATGTTTAGGAGTACGTGTGATTACTAAGAACCTCCCTATGAAGATCATGGAATCAAGTATGGGACATTAGACTGGACTCTGATGTGAATTTCTTTAACAATTTTTTTTTCTGTAGTGCAAGTTACTAAAGACAAAAACACCCTGTTTTCCAAGGTGTTCCAGGTCCTTTATAACTTCTAGCATGATATCTTGATAAAAAATATTTCTTCTGTTTAAAAAAGTTCAAATGAAGTGCAGTGCTGCCCAGCATGTGCCAAGCCATAGGTTCAATATAGCACTGCCAAGACAGAATAAAATGAGGCCTATGTCAAGACTGTGACAGAGCTAGAGGTCAGGAGTCTTCAGCCAATTATTCCAGAAGCTTCCTCTGAATACACTCAGCCCTCAATTCCAGGTAGAGCTTCCTCGTATTTGCACTATTTTAACCAAGAGAAGGCTGTGGAAGTAGCCATCTGAGTGTCTCACCTTCACGTGAAAGACCTTCCACATCAAGTCACTATGTTGTGGTAAGACTGAGCCAAGGAAAGAAGCCAGATGGAGGCAAAGCAAGTATCCCCAGCCAACAGTGGTACCAACAGACAGTCTGTGGGCAGTCTGAGAATCCAAACTAAAAGAGCCTTCAGACAACCCTAGTTCCCATTAACACAGAGTAGAAAAGAGCAACTCACCCTAGCCCAGCCAGATACAGAGTCACATGTGTGGGATTTTTTGATGCAATAAACTTAAAGCACAGTCATTGTTTGTGGTAAGTAAAGCTGAGCCTGTAGATTGGTCTTATCTTTCAGTATTATTGATGAGGGAGACCCATATAAGTCATGATAGCTATCAAAGATCTTAAGAAACATTCTGCATTGTCATGCAATCAAATAGTTTGATTGTGTTCCTGAAAGGCCATTTTATCTACACTTTGAACTTGACTGCTCAAGAATGAGGGAAGTTGTTCTCCAAACACTGCTTTTAGAACTTTTCCCCAAATTATAGAGAAATAAATGTTCACTGTGGTAGAAAGTCGCAAATTAGTTCATCTCAGAAATGACTTTGAATTACAATAACAAAATCTAAAACCTCAGGGATGAAGGGCACAACCTTATCTATAACCCTTACTTCTTCAGTACCACCTGAGAAGCCCTGCGCCTTTGCACTTGGACTGTCGAGAGCTTGTTGCAGTGAAAACTTTCTTTGAAGTAACTGGATCACTCATCAGAATCAAGATTGGCCGCACTGGTTTCTATGTGGAAAATTAAAGATGGACGTATTCCAAACCTAACCTGAAACTGGTCTTAACGACTTCAAGATAAATAAATACAAGGCAGTTAGAGATGAAATCGATTCAGTGGTAGGTGTCAAAAGATCAAGAGCTTCTGATTAAACTTAAATCAGACTCTTCCTTCAATTAAGTGAAAGAATAAATCACAGCAGTAGTTACTAAGTATCTATGCCCCAAACCACAATGTTCCTCATCTGGGATATTAAATTGGGAGTCCCAGATCTGCCATTTGTTGAAAATAAGACCAGACTACAGATGTGAAAGGAAGTACTGAAGACAGCTCTGCAATTTACACTATTACTTTTTCCTGTAATTTTACCCTTAATGTGTTTCTACTGAGCAACTGTTAGAAGTTACTTTGCATCCTCGATGATATAGTAGTTAGTTGATAAAACAAGATATCTGGAATAGGTCTTGATCGATGGGTCATCTACTTAAGAAAAATCCTTGTTCCAGTCAATATTATACTTTAAATAAAATTAAAAAGCATGAAAACAAGACATTGTCCTTGAGGTTTGCTGTAGCAATGCTGAGAAATTTTTCTAAAACTATGAAGATAGGCTAGCTCAGCTCCAAAAAGTAAAGCAAGTTTCAGCAAGTAGGAAAGAAATATAAACCATGACTTCTAATTAAATAAGGAAAGTAAGTTAGTGATATAATGTGTTCTTTAAACAATAGTACAATAATATTACATTACAAATACAATATTACAAACACAAATCATATTACAAATACAATAGCAAGACAAAGCTTTTCTTCAAAATAAATAAACATAACAGAAAGGGTGGAAAAGCAAATCATTTTATCTTCTTTCCTTTTTAAAAAATGTATGAGGGATAAATAAGGAGTCTGAGAAGATCCATGCAAGCATTATCTCATCTCTGGCTGGCTCTTCAAACAGTGAAATGGCAGCCAGTCATATCATTCTTCATTTAATATTTCTGGAAAGTTCTAAATAATTCCAGAAAGTAGAAGTCAGCAATTTATATTGAAATCAAAATGTCATAAAGTACATTTAAGCAAAATGCCGAGCTGTAGGAGCATCAAGAAAACATCACATTATCTGAAGCTTGTAACATGCTACATAGGGGTAGAATATAAACTCATGCGAGGCAGATGGAGGCGTGAAGAGGGAGGAACACAAGTAAATTAGGACAATGGGGCTGGGATGCCTAATGGTTGGTTAAAAGTAGGAGTAAAGGGGGAAAGGGAAGAATTAAAATTATTTCTAAATCTCAATTTAATTTATAACCAAAAAGATGCTCTTAAAATTCTGAGTTATGGTACCCCCATGTGAAAATTATGAATAAAGGGTTTTACCACATGACTCACTGTATCACACTGCAGCTTCCATGACAAGGTTCTTCCTTCCTTCCTTTATCCCCCTTTCTTATAGTAGTATATTTAATTAAAAAATATCTTGAGCTAGCAGAGGACAGAGCCACCCACAGAGCCAAGCCGTGAAGGTTAGGGAGTGCTGACTCGTGCCTTAATCCCAGCTCTTGGGAAACTGAGATCAATTCAAGGCTAAACAGAGCCAAGCAGTGAGGGCACCCAATGTGGGGCATGAACACACGACCCTGAGATTAAGAGTCTCATGCTCTACCAACTGAGCTAGGCAGGCTCTCTTAAATTTTATTTGTTTAATTAAGGGGTGAGATCAGGAGAAATGATGTGGAAATATGATGTGAAAGACACAAAACATAAATAAAAAGAATGTTTAAAAAATTTAAGTCACAGAAAAACAAATAAACACAGGATAGCTTAAAAAAAAAAAAATCTTGTACCATAAAAAGAACTGCTGGAGGTATTACCACCCCTAATCTCAAGCTTTACTACAGATCTACAGTAATAACCAGAGCATGATAGTTGCATAAAAAAAGACAGGTGGATCTATGGAATTTAATCAAATACCCAAACATAAATTCACACACATATGGACACCTGATTTTTGACAAAGAAACCAAAATTATACAATGAGGAAAAAGAACAGCTTCAACAAATGGTGCTGACATAATCAGATGCCAACATGTAGAAGAATGCAAATAGATCCATCCATATCTGTTCCCCTGTACAAAACCCAAATCCAAGTGGATCAATGACCTCAACATAAATCCATTTCTACTAAAGCTGATAGAAAAAAAGTGGAAAATAGTCTTGAACACATTGGCACAGGTGACAGCTTCCTGAATATAATACCAGCAGCATGGATACTAAGATTGACAATTAATAAATTAGATGTCATGAAACTGAGAAGCTTCTATAAAGCAAAGGACACTGTCAATAAGATAAAATGGCAACCTACAAAATGGGAAAATAATCTTCACCAACCTCACATCTGACAGAGGGCTGATTTCCAAAATATAAAGAACTCAAGAAACTAGAGTCAAAATACCAAATAATCCAATTTAAAAATGAGGTACAGACATAAACATAGAATTCTCAACGAAAGACTCTCAAATGACAGAGTAACGCCTAAAATACAGTTCAACATCCTTAGCCATCAGGGAAATGCACATCAAAATGACTCAGATCCTATCTTCCATCTGTCAGAATGGCTAAGATCAAAATTAGAAATGACAGCTTATGCTGAAGAGGATGCGGAGCAAAAAAGCAAAAGCAAAAACAAAACAAAACGAAAAAAAACCCACTCCTTCACTGCTGGCGGGAGTGCAAACTTGTACAGCCACTTTGGAAATCAATATGATGGTTTCTCAAAAATTGAGGATCATTTTATCTCAAGATCCATCTATAACACTCTTGAGCATATACTCAAAGGATGCTCAACATACCACAAGGACATTTGTTCAACTATGTTCATAGCAGCATTATTCATAATAGCCAGAACCTGGAAACAACCTAGATGCTCCTCAACTGAAGAATGGAGAAAGAAAATGTGGCACATTTACACAATGGATTATGACTCAGCTGTTAAAAACAATGCCGTCATGAAATGACGGAACTACGGGAAAAAAAAAATCATCCTGGGTGAGGTAATTCAGACCCAGAAAGACAAAAATGGTATGTACCACTCATAATTAAATGTTAGCTGTAAAGTAAAGAATAACCATGCTACAATCCACAGACTCAGAGAGTCTAGGTAACAAGGAGGACCCAAAGGGGGAAGATATATGGATCTTTCTGAAAAGAGAAAATAGACTTATCTTAGGTATACTGGAGGTGGTTGGGAAAGGGAAGTTGAAGGATTGGGTTAGATGGAGGGAGAGAGTGCTGGGGGAGTATACTCTTGTATACTCTAAATATTTGTCACTGTAAATATTGATTTAATAAAACCCTGATTGCCAGAGGCTAGGCAGACAGGACATATAGGTTGGGTGAGCAGACAAAAAGGATTCTGGAACAAGGAAGAAGAGAACAGAGACCAGCCAAATACAGAGGAAGCAAGATGAGACTGCTACACTGAGCAAAGACACAAAGCCACATGGCTAAGCATAAATAAGCATAATGGAATAATTTTATTGTAAAAGCTAGATAGTAATATGCCTAAACTACTGACCCAGAAGTTACCATAAAATTAAGTCTCTGAGTCAATTATTTGGAAGGTGGTTGCCAGCTATTTGAAAGTTTCTTGCTGGTACAGAAAGTTCCAACTACAAATGGCTTTCCAATATGGTTCACATACTTCCACATAAAGCACGAAAAGGGTGTTCTAGAATACAGAAACAGAGTAAAAAACAGATTTCTAGTTGTGTCTCTCAAGTGGGCCTTGGTACAGAGACACAGTGGCCTGCAGGCTTGAGCTCCAACATGGTGGGGGTTCCCAAAGTCTCACAGAAGCCTCAATACAAGCATGAGGTTCATATAGACAAAAAGGGAACAGACTCAAGCATGGCTTCTTGGTAACAGCATTTTCTCTGATGAGTTTTGTTTGCTGGCGGCCAGCAGAGGTGCAACTCCTTTAAGAGAGGCTTCCTACTCAGCATTAGTGGCAAAATCCACAAGGCTCTTTTAAGAGGCCCTGCTGCCAAACACCTAAATGAGCAATGGGTAGCAGTGCTCTACATGGTGGTAGTATGGACCCTAAAATTTCCCAGAATTGGGGTGATAAACATGGTTCCTGCCAGTACCTCTGACATGAAGCTAGACCATCACAGACCAAAGAGCTGGGTGGAGCAAGCCATCATAGCAGAGCCTTTAATACTAGCCACACCTTAGTAGATTAAAGGTCAGAGAAATAGAGTTATACAGTAAAAACAGATTCAGACAAAACAAAAACAAAACCAAAATCTCTGAATGGTTTACAGTGTGTTTAAGATTATATAAAGTCTTGGGAAAGAAAAGTATAGAGAAAATCCTTAAAAAGAAATAAAGTAAAAATTAATAATAAGCCGCATAAAGATGGAATATACCAAAGAGTCTGGATACTCTGGGGGGGAAGGGGTTGTCTTTGAGGTTTTTGACTGCAGAGGAAGGAGCAAGATCTAAAAGACATTTGATTATAAATGATGATAGATTAATCCAACCTATATATTTTGTAAATGCCTTGACTTCAAGATAGAAATCAAAAGATATTTTACTTTGGAGAAGAGGTTTTCTTTTTATTTCCACAGAAAATGAGAGACTGTGGATTTATTCCAAGTTTTTTTTAAAAAAAAAAAAATAAGGTTTGATTGAGGAAGATCCCCTAAAAAACTTCAGTTGGGAACAGATGGCCCAGATGATCTAATATTTAAGCACAGCTGTGTTATAGTTTCCTCTGGGCTCTGCACTCAGAACAGCTTCAAGGAGACTGACTGAGATAACCCGGCTTCACAGTACACTCCAGTCAGGACGTGACCATAATCCTAAATTTTTTTTGTATCCCTATAAGATTACCAGTGCCCTGGGCAACAGGGCATGAAATGTGTCCCCCAATCCATCTCAGCTCCAGCTGTGGACAAGCAAGCAGGACTCCTGCCTGAAAATCTGACTTTTCACAACCCCATCCCTCCATTATCAGATCTTCTATCCCATAAGCCTCAATCCATTTTCTAAGTCACCCATCCCCCCAACCTCAGTTGCTTTCTGAAACACAGTCTCTGGAGAGCCCCAGCAAAAGAGATTTCACTGCACCAACAATATCTAGTAGACCAAAAACATGTAACTGAAACACAGGCAATACTTGCACCAATCAAAAGAAGAGATGGGTAGACACCAGTGCATAAATTCATTCAACAACATGAAGAAAAATATGGCACCACTAGAACCTAGTAGTTCTACAACTACAAGACCTAAATATTCAAATACAAAAGAAGCAGAGGAAAATGGTCATAAAAATATCTTTATATCTTTACCAGAGGAAAAGACAAATAGAAAATTGGGAGAAAACAATAAATTTCTTAAAGAAAGCCTATACAAGCAAGAAAAAGCAAACAAACAGGTGATGAAAACAGTGTAGGACTTAAAAACTATAATATGGGCAATAAAGAAAACACAAACCAAGGCAAAGCTAAAAATAGAAAATCTGAAGAAAAGAAGCAGAACTACAGATGCAAGGATAACCAACAGAATGTAAGAGATGGAAGAAGGAATGTCTAGTGAGGAAGATTCGATAGTGGAAATAGATATGCCAGTCAAAGAAAACACCAAAACCAAAAAAGTCACAACACAAGACATCCAGGAAATATGAAACACCATGAAAAGATCAGACCTAAGAATAATTGAAATAGAAGAAGGAGAAGAATACCAGCTCAAAGGCACAGAAAATATATTCAACAAAATCATAGACGAAAACTTTTCCAACCTAAAAAAAAGTCTATGAAGATACAATAAGCTTACAAAACACAAAATAGACTAAACCCCTCCAAAAAATGTCTGCACATCACATAATAATCAAAACACTAAACATACAGAATAAAGAAAGAATACTAAGAGCTGCAAAGGAAAAAGGCCAAGTAACATATAAAGGCAGACTCATTAAAATAACACCTGATTTCTCAATGGAGACTATGAAAGATATAAGGTCCTGGACAGATGTTATAAGGACACTAATAGACCACAAATGCCAACCCAAACTACTATACCCAGCAAAACTATCAATCACCATAGATGGAGTAAACAAGATATTTCACAACAAAGCCAGATTTAAACAATACCTATCCTCAAATCCAGCCCTACAGAAAGCACTAGATGGAAAACTCCAACTTAACAAAGCTAGAAACACTCATGAAGCCACAGCAATAGATAATTCCATAGAAGCAAGCCCCAAAGAAGGGAAGCACACACACACATTACCACCAAAAATAACAGGAAATAACAATCACTGGCCAATAATATCCCTTAATATCAATGGACTCAATTTACCTATAAAAAGACACAGGCTAGCACAATGGATATGAAAACAGGATCCATCCTTTTGCTGATTACAAGAAACACACCTCAACTTCAAAGACAGACTACCTCAGATTAAAGGGTATGGGAAAAGACTTTCCAATTAAATGAACTCAAGAAACAAGCTGGTGTAGCTATCCTAATTATCTAACAAAATAGACTTCAAACTTAATTCAATCAAAAGAGATCAAGAAGAAAATTACTTATTCATCTCAGGAAAAATCCATCAAGAATAAATCTCAAATCTGAACACTTATTCCCCCAATACAAGGGCACCCACATTTCTAAAAGACACTTTACTAAAGCTTATACCTTACATCAAACCCCACATAGTCAGAGATTTCAATACCCCACTCTCACCAATAGATAGGTCTTCCAGATAGAAACTGAACAAAGAAACAGGGGAGCTAACAGGTATTATAACTCAAAAGAACTAAGCAAATATATACAGAACATTCCACTCAAATACCAAAGAATATACCTTCTCAGCACTCCATGGAATGTTCTCTAAAACTGAACACGAATTCGGTCATAGAACAAATATAAATAGATACAAAAATGGGAATAATCCCTTGTATTCTATCAAATCACCATGGAATAAAGTTATAGTTCCAAAACAATACAAACCACAGAAAGAATAAAAGCTCATGAAAACTGAATTGAAAGACCCCTTGGTCAAGGAAGAAGTAAAGAAAAAAAAAGAGTTCCTATAATTTAAGGAAAATGAACCCACAACATACCAAAACTTATGGGACACAATAAAAACAGTGCTAGAGGAAAGCTCGTAGCACTAGATGTGTATATATATAATTTTTAAAAAATAGCTACAGTCATCCTGATACCCAAATCACACAAAGATGCAACAAAGAAAGAGAATTACAGACCAATCTCCCTCATGAATATTGATGTAAAAATACTCAATAAAATACTGGCAAACTGAATTTCAATAACATATTAAAAAAAATCACTCACCTTGATCAAGCTTCATCCTAGAGAGGCAGGGATGGTTCAACATATGAAAAACTGTGAATGTCATCCATCATATAAACAACCTGAAAGAAAAAAATAACTACATGATCATCTCATTAGATGCTGGAAAAGCCTTTGACAAAATCCAACACTCCTTCATGATAAAAGTCCTGGAGAGATCTGGGGTACAGGGAAAATATTTAAACATAATAAAAGCAATATACAGCAAGCCAACAGACAGCATCAAACTAAATGGAGAGAAACTCAAAGAAATCTCACTAAAATCAGGAACAAGACAAGGCTGTCCTCTCCTTATCTATTCAATATAGTTCTTGAAGTTTTAACACGAGCAATAAGAGAACAAAAGGAGACCAAGTGGATACAGATTGGAAAGGAAGAAGTCAAACTATCACTATTTGCAGATGATATGATCCTATACATAAGTGACCCCCAAAATCCTACCAGGGAACTCTTACAGCTGATAAATACCTTCAGCAATGTAGCAGGATACAAGATCAGCTCAAAAATATTAATTAATCCTCCTATACACAAATGATAAAAGAGTTGAAAACTCAGGGAAATATCATCCTTTACAATAGCTACAAATAACATCAAATATTTTAGGGTTATTCTAACCAAAGAAGTGAAAGACCTGTATAACAAGAACTTTAAGTCACTAAAGAAAGAAACTGAAGATCTCACAAGATGGAAAGATCCCGATGCTCTTGGATAAGTAGGATCAATGTAGTAAAAATTGTAATCTTACCAAAAGCAATCTACAAATTCAATGCAATCTCCATCAAAATTCCAAGACAATTATTTTCAGACCTTGAAAGAACAACAGTCAATTTCATACAGAAAAAAAAGAAATCCCAGGATTGACAAAAATACATCTTGTTCAATAATGGAACTTCAGGAGATGTTGCTATCCCTGATTTCAAGCTATACTATAGAGCTATAGTAATAAAAATGGCTTGGTGCTGGCACACACACATACATACACACACACACACACGCACACGCACACGCACACACACACACATACACACGCACACACAAGACATGTGGATCAATGTACTCTAATCAAAGACCCCGACCTTAATCCACACACCTATGAACACTGGATTTTTGACAAAGAGGCCAAAAATATACAATGTAAAAAACATTGGATCTTTAACAAAGATCAAAGACCTCAATATAAATCCAGTTATACTAAACTTAATAGAAAAGAAAGTGAGAAATACCCTTCAATGCATTGGCGTAGGAGAACACTTTCTAAATATAACACCAGTAGCACAGACACTAAGACCAATAATTAAAAAATGGAACCTTCTGAAACTGAGAAGCTTCTGTAAGGCAAAGGACGTAGTTGATAAGACAATACAACAGCCTACAGAATGGGAAAAAGTCTTCACCAACCTTACACTGAACAGAGGACTGATCTCTAAAATATATAGAGAATTCAAGAAACTAGAGGCCATAAAAACAAATAATACAATTTTAAAAATCTGGTTGAGAGTTAAATAGGGAATTTTCAACAGAAAAATTTCAAATGGCAGTAAGACAGTTAAAGAACTTCTCAACATCTTTAGCCATCAGAGAAGTACAAACCATAACTCTGAGATACCATCTTACACCTGTCAGAATGGCTAAGATAAAAAACACAGATGATAGCCTATGCTGTAGGGGATATGGAGCAGGGGGAACACTCCTCCATTACCAGTGGGAATGTAAACTTGTGCAGCCATTTTGGAAATCGGTGTGGTAGTTCCTCAGAAAACTGGGAATCAATCCACCCAATGATCCTACAATTTCACTCTTGGGCATATACCCAAAGGATGCACATTCAGTTCAACTATGTTTATAGCAGCATTATTCATAATAGCCAGAACCTGGAAACAACCTAGATGTCCTCAACTGAAGAATGGATTAACAAATTGTGGTACATTTATACAGTGGAATACTACTCAGCAGTAAAAAAAAAGGCATCCTGAAATGTGCAGACAAATGGATGACTCTGGAGAGTATCATCTTGAGTGAGGCAACACAGATCCAGAAAGATAGACATGGTATGTACTTACTCACGAGTGAATTTTAGACATAAAGCAAAGGATAACCAGGCTACAGTCCACAAACCCTGAGCAACTAGGTAACAGGAGGAACTTAAGAGAGACATTCATAGATCCCTTGGGAGGGGAAATATCTCCTGAGTAAATTGAGATTGTATGGGAAGCGAGAAAGGAAAGTAGAGAAAGATTCTCTCATGAGAGAATGAGATGGTTGAGTGAGAAGAACAACAGAGAGGGAGAATAAGGAAATAGATACCTTGTTAGAGGGATCCATTGTGGGGTTAGAGAGAACCCACAAAATGTCCACAACTAGGACTCCATGCAATGGTGGAGAGGGTGCCTAAACTGGACTTCCTCTATAATGAAATGAATGACCACCCTAATTGTCATTAAAGAACCTTCATCCAGCATCTGATGAAGGCAGAAGCCAAGATCCACAACTAAGCACTGGGTTCAGCTCCCCATTCATCTGAAGGGAGGGAGAAGAGAGTATATAAGCAAAGGGATCGGGATCATGAGGAGGAGACCCACAGAGAAAACTGACCTGAGCTATTGGGAACTCACCGACTCTGAAATGACAGCTGAGGAATCTTCATGGAAAAGAACTAAACCTTCCAAATGCAGATGAAAGTTAAATGGTATGGACAGTTTTCGGAGCTTCTGGCAGGAGGACCAGAGCTTATTCCCAGTGCATGAACTGGCTTCTTGGAGCCCATTCCCTACAGAGGAAACCTTACTCAGCCTTGATGCTGGGGTGAAGGACTCAGACCTACCTCAACTGGATACGCCAGACCAAACTGACTCACCTTGGGACTCCTTGCCCTCCCTGGGGAATAGATGGAGGGATGAGGGGGAAAGCAGAGGGAGAATGAGAAGGAGGGAGGAGGAGGAACAATGGAGGGTATGAGGAAAAACTTCTTAAATAAAAAAATTACTAATAAAAGATTGCTAGTGCCCTCAACCAGCAGGAAGTAGTCTTGAGAACTACACCCCATTACCCCAAAATGGATTATGGATGTTTGTCTTTGTTTAGAGTGTTGGTTATAAGTTGTTATACGTAATGGTCAGAAAAAAAGGCTACATAAAGGGGATTAGGTTTGGCGTTCTTGTTTCTAAAAGAAAAAAAAAGGGGTAAATGCTGTGGGATTATAGTCTTGTACATAGAAAGTTCTATCGCTGTAAATATCGGCTTAATAAAATCCTGATTTTCCGCAAGTTAGACAGACAGGAAGTATAGGTGGAGTGACCAGACAAAGACTTTTCTGGGGAGAGGAAGAGGAGAGCAGAGGCCAACCAGACAAAGAGGAAGCCAGACGAGAATGCTGCACCGAAGATAAAGGTACCAAGTCGCATGACTAAACATGGGTGAGAGAGAATCATGAGTTAATTTAAGAATTAGCAAGTGATAAGCCTGAGCCATAGGCCAGTTTATAATTAATATAAGCCTTTGTGTGATTATTTGAGACTAAATGGCTGTGGAACCGGCTGGGAAAACATAGAGTACTGAAAGAGATGTCTGGAAACGGGGAGGATTTTGGGGTCGAGTAAAAACCTGATAGAAAGGAAACTCCCACAAATCTACAAAAATGACCCTAGCTAAGACACCTAACAATAGTAGTCTGAACTGGCTACCTCCTGTGATCATATTGGTGACTACCACAACTGTCATCCAGTAACTGATGGAAATAGATGCGAAGATCCACAGCCAAGTGATGTGGGAATGTGTTTATGTATGCTGTAAATCTCATTCTTTAAATAAAGGAGCTGTTTTGGGCCATGGCAGGCACCATAGAAGAAGTAGGAGGAGAAATCAGAGCACAGGTAAGAGAAGCAGGGCGGAGTCAGAGGCAGATGAGCTGAAGCCGCCCAAGAAGAAACATGTAAGAAACACGGGTGAGCCACAGGCCACGTGGCAGGAAAGATTAATAGAAATGGGTTGATTTAAGATGTAAGAGCTAGCTAGCAATGTGCCTGAGCCATAGGCCATACAGCATTAAGTTAATATAAGAATCTGAGTCATTTCTCGGGGCCTGAGCCGGTGGCGGGCGGCTAAGCGGTCTCGTGCGGCAGGTCTGTGGGTCTCGGACCTCTGGCCACCTGGGACCAAATAAACCGCACTACAACAGCCAAGCATTAGCCCAAGCTTGGAGAATTCTGCTAAAGAAAGGAAGAAAGAATTGTAGGAGCCTGAGGGGTCAAGGACATCACAAGAAAACCCATAGAAACCACTAACCTGGCTCATAGGAACTCACTGAGTCTGAACCAACAAGAAGGGAGCCTGCATGTGACCAACCTAGATCTCTGCATATTTGTGACAGTTGTGGAGCTTGGTCTACTTGTGGTACTCCTCACAATGGGAGCAGGGGGTGTTCCTAATGCTCTGGTCAGCTCTTGGGAACCTATTCCTCATACTGGATTGCCTTGCCCAGCCTTAATAAAAACAGAGGTGCTTAGTCTTATGGCAACTTGATATGCCACGCTTTGTTGATACCCATGGGAGGCCTGCCCATTTCTAAACAGAAACAGAGGAAGAGTGGATGGGGGGGTAGGTGCTAGGGGAGGGAATTGGGAGGAGAGAATGGAGGGAGAAATGCAGTCAGGATGAAAAATAAACTGTAAATGGCAAAAAAAAAAAAAAAAAATCCGAGTTACTCCTGTCGTTTCTGCTCAGAACTTTCCAGTTGTTCCCTTGCTTTTTCAAATCTCTGAAGCCTTTGCCTAACCTCCCATTTCACTCTCACCAGCCTCAGGAACACCATGACACTCAAGGGTGCCAAGATCTGGGGTTCAGACGGTTAATTTCCTGCAAGACATCCAGGGAAGGCTTGGCACTCTGAATGCAAGTGAAAAGGTAAGCACTTTTAAGTAATGGTGGGTCATTAGTGGCATTGCCACCAGAAGGGACCGCTTGGTAGCACTCATAAGAATGAGCTGTTATCAAATCTTAGGCCTAGAGTACAGTGCTAAAATAGCTGTTTACTGAGAATTCTGATTATTTCAGAAGAAAGAAATCTTATAAATTAACAATGTAGTCAAAAAACAAAACAAAATAAACCCTGAGGCTGATGCTGACCCGTCAGTATCCCTCTGGCTTCCTGCCTTGCACCACCTAAAATAAGCCCCATACACACTCCTGAATCTGACTCTTCCCCATACATTCCAACCCAGGATGGGATCCTCATCAGAGCCAGTGCTTGAGTCATACCTCTGAACCTCCATAGAAATGAGATAAAGTTCTTTTCTTTATAAAGACATGCCTTGGGAATTCTGTCATAGCAACAGAAAGCTAATATATTCAGCACATCTTAAGTTCTGTACTGCTCATCCTCTTTGCCTGGAATGTTCTGTTCTTCCCTCTAGTATCTGATGACTAACTCCATTCTTCTTCAAATGTTGTGTTAACTCCTCAGCAAACCCTACACTTACCATTCCCGTTAAATAACAACCCCTCAATACAGACACACACACACACACACACACACACACACACACACACACACACACACACACACACACACACACACACACACACTGGTCTTCAGAGAAACTGTCCTCTCTATCCCTGTACTTCACAAGACATCATTCATATAAGCAGAGATTTTTTTTCCCAAGTAAGGAACCTTGAAGGAAAAGCTGTCATATAAATCCCAAACATATTCACCCAAGTTACTGAATCAAGACAATCCATAGCACAAACAGCTGAACATGATAATCTGGCCCTCAATTGTTGAAGAAAATGGATGGTAGCATGGTTAATGGAAGTAAAAGAAGGAATGTGCTGAGAAAGAGAACAAACCAGGAAATGAGGCAAAAGAAATAACTTCAAAAGGCAGTCATCGATTCCAAATGTCACAGAGAGGTCAAGTAATGTAATGACAGAAAACCATCATTGTATTTCTTGGTAAGAAAAGTTTTTACTGGAACAAATGGACACAGAAATTAGAACTCGGTGACCCAGAAAATAAAAGGAATGTAAAAATAAAATTGTGTAAGAAACTCTTTCAAAAGTCAATGCCATAAATTTCAAAATCAGATTCCCCAACATTTCTACATCTCAATAGTTTTTTTTAGAATTTCATACGTGAGTATGATTGCATTTGCATCATTTACACCCCCTTTTGGTCTCTCCCACATTATTGTTGCATGTATATGGACAACCTACTAAGTCCATTTTGTATTGCTAATACCTACAAGGGTTTAGGGCTGATTGCTTGAGATTAAATAATTTATCAGGACATCTGTCCCTGGAAAAACTGATTTTGCTGCCTTCAGCAGTTGTTAATGGCCTATAGTTCTTCATCTAACGGGGGCCTTGTGAGGTCTTTCCCATCCACAATGGCATGTTCACCGATGTGGTCATTATGCAGGTTTTATTTAGGTGAAATGTCATGGGTACAGCTTGCCTATCATGTCTAGAAGACTCTCTCACAGTATGTATCATGGTCCTCTGATGTTTAATCTTCCTGTGTTCTTTCATGATGCTCCCTGACCTTTATGTAGGGTTTGCATTACCGAAGTATCAGTAGGGGCTGAGCATTCCTCCATTGCTTATTCTTTTGAGTCGTTGTGGGTCTTTGAAGTTCCTGTTTGCTGCAAAAAGAGAAGTTTCTTTGAGGAGTAGTTGATGTTAATGAGTATGTATTTATGCAGTGATTCACTTGAATGTAGGGATTCTTATTTGTTTGGTTTGGTGAGTTTAATTTTTTTTTTAACTTGGCATTCAAAATAATGGGTTCCACTGCAGAAATGTTCAAACATTAATATTATGTGCATTTACTTCCCTATGACTCCCTTGAGTATGGTTTTTATATATTAATATTAATGAAAATATGAAACACTTCAAATATAAATAAAGCAGGAGATTGAGTGAGTACACATCTGTTCAATAGAACATCACGGTCATTTAAGCAATGTACTAGAAATACATTCATGTATGTACAAATCTGCTCACGGTGCACTGTGGAGTAGACACACTTGAAATCCTATACGTATTAAGATTTTTGCTTACAATTTTTAATCAATTAAAATATACAAAAGGAGTATCTATATTTGTATGATATAAATTTAAGATGCCCTGGGCTCTAAATAACTGAAGAGCAAAATGCTTAAGCCATTTCCTTCTGTGTGTTGTTTGCTTAAGTTTTTCAAGTTTTTAAGTTTTTCTTTATTTTCTTTTCTTTGGTAATTTCTTGCCTGAATCGAATGTATTTAGATCATGGCAACTCCTACTCACTGTCCCCCTTGGACTTTCCACACACACCCTCCCAACTTTATGTCATTTTTTTAAACCAACTGAATCCAATTAGTGATGTTACAAGTGTAGGTGGTGGAACTCTATCAACTGGAGCTTGGAAAACCTACCATGGACCACACCACTGAAGAAAACTCACTCTCTGGTCCCCAACAGCCATCAACTGCCAATAGCACCTCAGCTAGGTGTGGGGCCTGGAAATCCCCTTCCCTTCCATGCTGGAGTATTGATGGGCTTGATCATATGCAGAAAGTTCATTTCTTATCTCATCCTGAAGAATCAAGTCATTAGCTCATAAGTTGCTTCACAGCTAAATCAGCTGATCTCAAGAAAATGCTTTCATTTCTTAATCTTAAAATTCACTATGATCAACTACACCTTAGAAACAACTGACTTCTCTTGGAAAGGACATTTCTTTTATATATATGATTTTTTTTATTTAAAAAGCTTTTTTCAATATCTACCTTTGCTCCCCTTCCCTTCCCTCTTCCCAGTCCCTCCCTGTCCTCCCTCAGCCTTCCCCCATCCACTCCCCAAGGAGGGCAAGGAGTCCCAAGGTGGGTCAGTTCAGTCTGGCATATCAAGTGCTAGTAAGGCTGGGTTAGGTGTTTCTCTGCAGGGAATGGGCTCCGAGATGTCAGTTCACGCACCAGGAACACAGTCTGATCCTACTCAAGAGGCTCCACAAACTGCCCGCACCATTTGACAATCTTCTACCTTTGGAGGGTTTGGTTCCTTCCCCTGAAGGTTCCTCAGTGACTGTTTCTGAGTCAGTGAGCTCCCAATAGCTTGGGTCAGCGACTCTGTGGGTCTCCTCCTCATGATCCCAATTCTTTTGCTCATATACTCTCTCCTCTCTCTCTCTTCAACTGGACTGGGAGTTCGACCTGGTACTTAGCTATGGATCTCTGCTTCTGTCTCTATCCATGACTGAATGAAGGTTCTCTTAGTCTGGTGTGGAAACAATATTGCTAAAAGCCAGGAGGCTGTGTACGCACTCATTGGCGTGGTCTAAACATTTGTATAACCATTGTAAAGTTCACAGGTTGAATCCTAACTCCAAGGTGTCTTGGTGATAGTATAGAGTACCATGAAAGGCCTTTGGGAGGCAACTGAGTCACGACAGGAAACAGTAGCTTTATCAAATCGGGGGAAGGGAGCCTTCATCCCTTCCACATCTGACCATGCCTTGATCCGACTTTTCCATCTCCAGAACTGGGGGAGTAAGTGTTCACTGTTTATAAAGCACTCAGTTTACAGCCTTTGATTACAGTAACTGCACACACTTAGATACCTCCTTACTGTCATTTATTTAACTCTCGTGTGCCCAATGCTTATTTTACTGAGGTAGGTGATATAGAAATATAATTCTCAAAATAAAACAAAGCTAGAACCACCTGTTTGCGTGTATTGTTACTTACATGTCTAAGTTGAATTTTTTTTATTATAGTTTAGAGAGGTCACAACCTTCTGTAAATAGATTCCGTAAAAACCAAACAATAGCATTGCATATGCATATGAGGAGTATGATGCTGTAAATTTTCCACATGGAAAATTTTGCCTCCCTTTCTTCAAGCTCTACATTAAGAAACCCTATTTCTTACAGCCTGTCTAGTTTCTTGAAAACTCATGAGCAGAACTTCCTTCTAATTCTATTTTTTATGCAACCAATAAAAATGTAAACTAATGCTTAAAATGACCTTGGCAACTGAGAGACTAATTTATGATTCCCTGAGATCATAAAGTAACAGTGAATTAAAAATCAGAAGAAATAAAAGTCCTGATTGCTTTTTTATGCAAAAATGGAATAATCAGAGCCAAGTTGGAAAAATACTGGAAGATATTTAGTGTTTTATACCTACCTGCTGATTTAACTTACAGAATCACTTTAGTTAATTATTTTTAATGTGTAGAGTGTTTTGTCTGTGTATGTCTGTATAGCACATATGTCCCTGGTTCTCAAAGAGTCCAGAAGAGGCTCTTATATATCCTAGACCCCTGGCATATCATAGTCCCTGGAACCACAGTTATAGGGTTATGAACTGCCAGGTAGGTGCTGGGAATTGAAACAAAGTCCTCTGCAATCAGAGTTTTTAAGCACTGAGCCCTCTCTCAAACCCTGGAGTCATTTTTTTAAGGTTGTATTCTCTTCACAAGAAACAAAGCAAAAAGTACTGGCTTACATCTATCTTTGCATGTTCTGTTTTCAAAAGCCAATCTGGAAAAGTTGTCACTAAAAGAAATAAAAATGAGAATCATTAAGATCATATTTAAAAGCAGAAGAATTGGCTGAGCTGTTAAGAACATTTTTTTTTTCTCTTTATAGGACCCCGGTTCAAGTCCCATCACCCTTATGGCAGTTTACAACTGTCTGTAACTCGGAGGTATCTGGATGCACTCTTCTGGTATTGGTGGGCAGAGTCATGCACATACACTCACATACATAAAATGATAAAAGCAAAATCTTTTAAAAAGAAGATTGTTTTAAAAGAAATACACACTGAGCAGTTAAAAAAAAAACATCTCACAGAGGATCAGGCAGAGACTGAGCCAAGTCTCCAGTTCTGAGCACAGCCAAGGCTTGGTGGCCTCTTATGAATCTGGGTTCTCTGAACCAAAGCTTCTGGTTCTGTCTAACAAGACTCTGCTGTTGCGAATAGAGGGGAATACCTCCCTGTCTCAGAGTGTAGCTCCTTGTGCTGTAGTTAAATGGTTGCATTCAAACAATTCAGTGAGCCCATCCAGCAACCTTAACTGAAAACGTTGAGCGAGTATGGCTTCTGTGTCCTCAACACGTCATGCTCCCTTACCCTCTCCTCGAGTTCAGCCGTTAGTCCCTACCACAGCACACATGTTGTGTCTCCTGCAAGGTTAATGTGCTGACATCTTCACTGAGACAATATAATGGTGTTAGAAGCTGAGGCCATTTTGGTCGCATTCTCAAGAGGATGAGGATTAAGGACATTAAGAACGAGGTCCCTGGAAGCTTGTCCAGCCTCACCATCTATCTAGATGGCATCATCTACAGACCAAGATACAGAGCCTCACCATATACCAAAGCTGCCATGCTTTGATGCAGAACTATGAAAACATCCGGATGATTAAGGCAGACCCTTCAGCTAGAAAAGCAGTAAAAATCACAACACATGAGACACTGGCAGTCATTCTTAGGAATACATCCAGGGCATTAAGAAATCAAAAGCTGACGCTATTACTGCTTCCAGGTGGGTTTTGTTTTATTTATTTGTTTATTTATTCACTTATTTCTATGCACTCATGTACACACATGCAAGAGCTGCTGCTCAAATGAGCAGTTCAGAGGACAATTTACAAGGGTTAGTTTTCCCTGGCCATCTGTGAGATCTTGGAGGAAATGCAGGTTACTAGGCCTGCATGTTAAGTTCCCTATACTCGCTGGGCCACCCTGCAGACTCATCCCCAGTGCTTCTGGAACAATGTATGTGACTAACAAGCTCTGTTTCCCTTTGAGAGAATATTCACTCAACAACTTCCAAAAATTCTAAAGTTTAAGACAAAATATGTTTACCACTATTTATCACTATTCTTATAATTATTAACATATATATGTATATATTATGTAGAAAAGCAATAAATGTATTAAAAGCCAGAATCCCTGTAATCAATCACACCAAGCCAGTTCAGTGTTACTGATAATCTAAATCTATAGCTTCTTCTATGAATGAACGTAAATAAATGGCATGACTTAACATGTGTCTACGTAATCGAAGTGATGGTGTTCTGGATCAAAACATTTTCAAACTTCACTCAGTACTCTCGAATAATGGTCACAAATATTTCACTATGTGACTAGGTTATACTTTTAGCTAAAGAAACTATTACTAAGATTTGGATTGTTGAGGGGTAGGGTTATTTGTTCATTTGTTTGATTGACAAAATCTTCTAAAAGGCCAAAAAGATAAGCTGTATAAATTTTTTAAAGATCAAGATAAATATGCCTACTTTATACATTTTCCTCTCTATATGTATGGCTTTTAGCCAGACTTCCAAGCACCCATTGGTTAAAGCAGATTGAGAAGTAGAATAGAGAGGAACAGATGTGCCTCTTAGAGGCAGCATGGCGCAAGGCCCAGAGTCTCAGCTGCTTAGTATCTTTATTGCTCACCATGGATTTACCAGAGATGAGCAGCCCAGTGAAGGCAAGGGTCACCACTCGTCAGATCCAAGTGTTAACAGGTGACCTTTGAAATCATATTTGTAATTAAGAGCTCAAGCTTCAAGAAGCTTTTCAGAAAGTCAGAGAGCTGAGTTCCAACATTGGTTTAATATTTGGAAAAATAGCTGGAGATGGGGTGAGGGGTTCCTAAGATGATCTGGTTCCACTGTGTGTTTGTTAAGCAAACCTTGACTTGGAAAACTATGAGAACTGACATACAGGGACATATGGGAAGGACAGGAGCTGATCTTGAGCTTATTCAACATGGCTCAGTAAGGCACCAAAGTTAGTTACCAAGACTGCAGACCACAGAAAAGCACTTTGCATTATTACTGTGTTTGCTTTCCCAAGCTATGAAAACTAATTAAAATACCAACAAAGAAAAAAATGGAAGAACTTTTTAAATTCCCTTTACAATATTTACTTACCAGGCTAAACAGAACTTTCATATCAGGTATAAATACATACATACATACATACATACATACATACATACATACATACATACATACATAAACAAATAAATAAATAAATAAGAAAGACAGAAAATCGAGAGGTGGGGATAGAGATCAGTAGGAATGGAGGGAGGGAGAAAGAAGGAAAGAGAACACAAGAAAAGTTGTAAGCATACAAGTTCTACCTTAGGGTGAAGGGGTATTTGCAGGAGCAAAGACTGACCCAAATGCACAGCTACTTACTAACACGTCTCAGGAGACCTAAAACACAAAAAATACATGAATAATATCCGCCCCAAAGTTTAAGACAAAGAAAGAAAATAAAAGGAACTATTCACATCAATGGTGCTGATGCTGAGAGATCCCCATATCAGTGGGAGAGAAGAGATGGAATGGAAGGAAATGCCTGATGTATTAGGGAAACGCAGTTAGCACCGCTGTGGTAGAGTATAATCAGCACTGAAACAGGGACTCCCGACCTGTGCCACCGATTGTAGTGGTGGTTGGTAGTCTCACTTTCCATTTCTCCTCAGGGCTGATTTATTTCTTTCCTGCCTCTGCCCAGCCATGAATCACCATGAATCAACTACCTACAGTGAACCCGCTCAGTATTCATTTATGTATATAATTGGTGCAAAGGCTTGGAAATGAGCTATACACCTTTCACTTCTTACGTTTGCTTATTAATTAGATGGGGATCTGGGGAAAGAGGAAGAAGGTATTTGAAAGTTATTTATTTCCTTTGACTGAAGGGACAGCTGTTGGAGGAATTAATAAATGATAAGGAAATGTAACTAGCTGGAAGAAAAGCATGGCTCTGCGGACTGGGAAATTATCTGGATAATTTGACCTATGCTAGAATACTTTAGTATGAGCTGGAGACAGTGAACAGGTGGGGTATTCTACAGCAAGTTGCAGTGAGATGCTGGTAGTGGGCAATGACATCATGGACTTGCAAAGATCAAAATGCCCCCTGAAGGCAATGAAGAGTCTTTATACATTGTTGAACGAAGTCATGCCAACTCTAATTAACCTTCGACAAGTAGATCTCACAGATCTGCAAACTCATCAGGAGCCTCCAACATCCATGCAGCTGTGAACTTGTGTTAGCCTCCTTTGGAGCATGACAATAAGAAAAAATTCAAAATTCAACTCTAAGTAAAAAAATATAGACAAGCTGATTCCATGTTAAAACCCATAATGTGTACATCAATACTTCACATTTCGAGCCTTGGAGGTGAGCATTGTGAGGAACTAGGAAATACAGGGTAGCAGCGACCATTGCTTTCTCACCACGTAAAATAATCAAGTCTAACTTCTTTGTCCTGCTAGTCAGTCTATAAAAACTGACTTCTTCCCTCAACTTGAGCTTCTCCAGGATTTCTCTGGTCACTAGCAGGCCCTCTGCCCATGCTAGTTACCAATCTCTGGTTTAATCAATTCCTGCTTCAAATGTCCATTTCTGTAGCATTTAGGATCTACAAGGACTTGATGGGCTGTGTGTCTGTGTGTGCACATGCATGCGTGAGAATGTATGATACGATGATAATATGTGGGTAACAACATGTTACATATTTAACAATAATAAAAAAAGAAGTTATGAAGTCGAGAGTCAGTCTAGACACACAAAAAGTTGGAGGGCAGAGAAAGGGTTTAGAAATATTGTAAATATAGTACTCATGCAAGAAATTCTTTAATATGTTTTTTAGAAGTAAAAATGTATTTGAGTTTCTATACCCATACAAGGTAGACTGCTGCCAGTGGTTTCTCTCTGTTTTCACTTCCATCTGCCCAATCATGCTGAATCCATCAGTATGTCCAGGCCCTACCAGTACTGAGAGTGTGGTACTACCAGTATCTTACACTTAAAATTGACTCCTCTCTTGTCTTCTTTTCTTATGCAAATCAAACAGCTTAATACTTCCTCTATCAGCTGCTATTGAACATTAATAGTATAATTGTACCCATCAACTATGCTGGAAAGCCATTAAAAACAAAACCTGTGTTGTTAGGGAGATGGCTGACTGAGTTCCTAGAATGTGAAGTTGCACCAACATGGCTGCCTAATCATGACCTGAACAAGAACAACACCCATATGCACGCAAGCGTGGAAAGGAGAAACCTCAACTCTCCACAAAGAACTAAAAGTAACCACGGAATTCTCACAGTAAGAGAAATAGTCCACCCCAGGGAAGAGCGTACCAATTAGTGATCCAATATCAAATGGTCAGCCCTGAAAACATACAAGTAGCATTCCACAGACTGAGCAGGTTGGATATATACACACACATACACACACACACACACACACACACACACACACACACACACTCACACATGCATGCCCACACATATGAATATACATATATAGGAATAGAATATATATGTATGTGTATAATAACAATTAAAGAAAAAAGAGGCCATGAACTTTAAAGAGAAGGAGGAGGATTATGCTTGGAAGGCTTTGGAGGGAGAAAATGAGAGGTGGAAATAATGTAATTATAATCTCATTTTTTTAATTTACTTTTTTAAAAAAAAAAAAAAAAAGTAGGTTGTATCTGTAATCCCAGTGCTAGAGTAAGATAGAAATGGGCAAATCCTTGTGGCTTGCTACTCAGCCAATATAGCCAAAACAGCAAGCTCCAGGATCAGTGAGAATCTATCTCAGACAGACAGATAGATAGATAGATAGATAGATAGATAGATAGATAGATAGATAGATAGATATGTAAATAACATGTATAGCAACAGAGGAAGATACTCAAAACTATTCTCTAGCCTCCACACATGTGAAGGAATGCAAATACACACGCACACATACATACACAGTACAAACACACATCGTGCATATACACTAAAGATACACACACACAGTGCACAGCACACACCACAAGTACACACAGCACATACACACAAAAGACACACACAGTACACAGTACACATCACATGCACACAAAGCACATACACACACACCCACACACACACACACACCCACACACACACACACACACACACACACACACACACACACACACACTGTAGACACTGCTTGGAAACCCTTGGTCCACACCAGCCAGAGAATCAGGTAGGAAATATTCACTCTCTCCAGCCCTCCAATTTCAATGCCTCAATGTCACCCCCAGCTCTGCAGCAGGCCACCTGCTGCAGCCTCCTTTTCCTCAAAACCCCTATTCCCCAATCAAACATAGCTTTTCCTACAGCCTTCCTCCATCAATCCATCTCTTTGTCTAAGCTGCCAACTCCTGTGGGCATTCCCTGGAAACCTGCCAGCCACACTAACCAGGGAATCAGGTAGGGGATCTTGTCTCTCTCTTGCCTGCCTTTAAATTCCAATCCCCCAGTCTTACCACCAGGATCATAGCAGACCACCTACTACGGCCTCTCCTTCTTCTGTCCCCATTCCTAGAGGACTAAACAGATCCTGGTGAATGGCCCAGTTTTTCTGCCTCCTGTAGACCATTTCAATTTCCTCAGCCCATCCAGAGTCCTTAGTGTCAGCTCCTAATCCCTAGAAACAAGTTCTATCTGGGATGCACAGGGGCTACACCTGCAGGATCTCAGAAGCATTCCCTACCAGGCAACCCACATCCACCACACTCCCCTAAAAACCAGAAATGGAACAGAGGCCAAGGCTGCCCAACAAACACAAAAACATGTATCAGAGAATTACAATCATCTCAAATGTCTAGATTCCAGTATAAAAATCCAATCAATAACAAATAATGTGTCTCCACTAAAGCTCAAGAATTCCACTACAGTGGGCCCTAAAAATACAATACTTTAGCTAAAGCACAAAGCAAAGACTTCAAAATAACCTGTTATGAACATTCTCAGTATTCTTAAACAAATATGGAACAAAATCCAATAATGAAATCTAGGATAACAAAAACAGTGGAATAAAATGAAGAACACACTGTAAGACATGAAAGTGGACATACAATCAGTGAAGAAACTCAAAACTGGGCTGGAGAGATGGCTCAGAGGCTAAAAGCACTGACTGCTCTTCCAGAGGTCCTGAGTTCAATTCCTAGCAACCATGTGGTGGCTCACAACTTATAATAAGATCTGAGGACCTCTTCTGATATGCAGGCATACATGTGAGCAGACCACTGTATACATAATAATTAAATAAATCTTTTTAAAAAAGAAAGAAAGAAAAATCATAACTGAGGGAAAACTGGAAATTTGGAACATGAGCAGAAACCTCAGAGGCAATCCTCACCAATAGACTACAGGAAATGAAAGAGAGAATCTCAGTCAGTGAAAGTAAGATAGAAGAAATAGACAATTCAAATATCCTGGTCAAAGTAAAATGTTATATCTAAAAAACTATCCTGGCACAAAACATCCAGGAAATATGAGACACTATAAAAAGGTCAAATCTGGGGGCTGGAGACATGGCTCAGAGGTTAAGAAAGAACACCGGCTGCTCTTCCAAAGGCCCCGAGTTCAATTCCCAGCACCCACATGGTGGCTCACAGCCATCTATGATGAGATCTGGTGCCCTCTTCTGGCCTGCAGGCAGAGACCAAATCTAAGAATAATAGATGAAGGAGAAAAAACCCAGGTCAAAGAACAGAAATCCTAACCTAAAGAAGATGCTTATGAAGGAATAAAGAGGCATAGAGCACATCAAATAGACCATACCAAAAAAGAAATTCCTAGTGACACATTAAAATTAAAACACTAAATGTATAAAGTAACATAGAAGGTAGACCTATCAGAATAACACATGACTTTTCAATAGAGACTGTAAAAGCCAAAAGTGTCTATGCAGATGTTCTACAAAGTCTAAGAGACTACAAATACCAACCCAGAATATTATACCTAGCAAAACTTTAAATCACAATATGTCAAGAAAGAAAAACATTTTATGATAAAACCAAACTTAAGCAGTATCTGTCTGCAAATGCAGCTCCACAGAAGGTTCTAGAAGGAAAATGTCAACCTGAAGAGGTTAATCACACCCAAGAAAACACAGGAATAAATTGTCTCATATAAAACCCACACCACATCAACAAGATAATGGTAATCAACAAACACTGCTCATTTATAACTCTCAAATCCAGTGATCTCAATAAAAAAGACACAGACTAGCAGTAGGGATGCAAAAATGAGATCCATCCTGCTGCATCTAAGAAACACACCTTAACATCAAGGACAGATATAACCTTGAAGTAAAAGAATAGAAAGAGATATTCCAAGCCACCAAGAGGACATTGCAATTCTTAACATCTATGCACTAAACACAAAGGCATCCAAGTTCATAAAAGAAACCCCACTACAGCTTTGGTTACATTGACCTTCACACACTGATTGTCAGTGACTTCAATACCCCACTGTTGACAATAGACGGGTCATCCAGACAAAAACTAAACAGAGCAGTGCTGGAGTTAAAAGATGTCATAAACCAAATGGTCTTAACAGATATTTACAGAACATTTCACCCAAACACAGACGAATAAACCTTCTTATGAGCAGTCCATGGAACTTTCTCCAAAACTGACCACATACAGGGACACAAAGAAAGTCTCAACAAATACTAGAACACTGAAATCACACTCTGCATCCTATTTGGACCCAATGGATGAAAGCTGGATATCAACACCAGAAAGCTTACAAACTCCTGGAAACTTAACTCTCTAAGGAATGAAAAATGAGTCAGGATAGAAACTAAGAATGAAATTTTTTAATGTTTTAGCAGGGATGGTGTAACAGGAGGTTTCTGGCCTGACTAGTCCCACAATCCAGACCTGCTACCACTGCTTATCAGGACCAGCAATCCCAAAGTCCCAAAGAAACACACAGATGCTTATATTCCTTTCATGCTGTTCAGCCTACGGCTCAGGCACATTGCTAGCTAGCTCTTGCATCTTAATTCAACCCATTTCCATTCATCTGTCCTGCCGCATGGCCTATGGCTCACCTGTGTTACCTTACATGCTGCTTCTTTGGGCGTCTGGATCATGTCTCTGTCTGACTCCACTCCCCTTCTCCTACCTATGCTCTGATTTGTCTGCCTACTCCTATGGTGCCTGCCATGGCCAGAGCAGTCCTTTATTTAAAGAATGATATTCACAGCATACAGAAAGACCTTCCCACATCAAGATGGGGTGAGTTATAAATGAGAAGACTCTATGAGAGTCCACATGAGGGAAGGAAATCTGGGTCTGCCACAAAAACCTGTGGAGTTCCCAAGGAATGGAGGCCGAGAACAAAGACAGCCCTCTGTGGGTTGTCTGCTACAGGGTGGGGGGGGGGGTGGATTGGGAGGAGTGGGAACTGGAGTACAAGCAGGAGACTGAGGACCACCTACCTGGCTCCCAGACCCGCTAGCCAGGTAGAGTGTTGGCAGCTAAGACAAAGGGATTTTTTTTTCCAGACTGGCCTCTAACTCAATCCTCTACCCCATCAACTATCGTCTTTCTTGTTGGGAATGGTGGCACATTATTAGAACCTCAGCATTCCTAAGGCTGAGGCAGAAAGATTTTAAGTTTGAAGCCAGACTGGCCTGTACAGTGTACCCCTGTCTTTATTTACATCCAGACTAAGCGTGGCTTCCATTGACTTCAACAGAATGCTGAAAAGGGAGAGAACAGTGCCATTTAGGGGGATGATCACTAGCATGTATCATATATTTGAGAAGACCTTTCTTAGTGGCAGAAGAAGATTCCAGGACTGTCCAGCAGTGTGACACCATCTGGTCCAAGATTCATAGTTAATAAACGTAGCAACACAGGTAACTCAGGTAACAATGGTTCCTCATAAAGTGACGAGATACTTTTCCAAGGATCATCATAAACAAAGGAACAGGAAAGCTGTGTGAAACTAATTTAAAATACAACTTCACTGTGTCCCTCATTTGGTAATTTCTGTGCTCAGCCTCCAGCATCAACGTGAGCCTTCCAAGTATATGCCTGTGCCCTGTTAAGATGTAAGATGTCATACCACTGCCTTATTTCAGAGATCTGAATATGTACTTTTAATAAAATTGATAGTAACTAAAAAATTGCCTAGATGGCACAGAGCTTCAATGCACCCTGCACCTAATGAACACTATTGCTAATTTAATCTTATTGTGGGAAAAGGTTTGTTTAATTAACCAGTATTGACACGTTACTATTCACCATACTTGATTCAGAATACCTGTTTTTCCATAATGCCCTTTCTCCCTCCCAGAAGGCTGTACAGATTACACATCCTGTCATCGATATCCTGTTTCTTTTGACCATAACAGTCTCCGACTTTCCTTAATTTTGATATTTGTGAACTGTCCTGTAACTAGGGTTCATCTGTTGTTTTTCTCGTGATTAAACTCTGGCTGTGTGCTTGGGGGAAGAAGTTCTGTTTTTACCTCAGCATGAAGGACATAGCTGCTGTCTTAGCTCTCCTTAGATGCTTTTTATCTTGGCTGCCTGGCTAAAAACATTTGTCAGGTTTCTCCATAGTATGGTGACTCAGCTTTTCTCTCTTTCTGTCCTGGCCCTTTCTTAGGTTGTCAAGCAGAGACACACAGTGAGGAGGCCTCCTGGTCCACTCATCTGTGAACAGCAGCCAGCCACTCCCACAACTATGCCTTCTCTAACATGATGACTTACCTTCAGTAATGTATATACTATAACACAACTATGCCTTCCCTGCCGTGACACCATACCTCTGGTAACATATCTTACTGGTAAACTGGCATGTGATGTTTGAGCTCACTGAGAAGTGGCTCTACAGCATTGTTACCTCTACCACTACCATTTCAGACTCACGTGTTGCTTTGTTTTATTGACTCTTTATGCTTTTAGGGGACTGCCACCCAGCTCCCAAATAAATCATATGGAGGCTTATTCTTACCTATGAATGTTCAGCCTTAGCTTGGCTTGTTTCTTGCCAACTTTTCTTAAATTATCCTGTCTACCTTTTGCCTCTGGGCTTCTTTATCTTTCTCTATTCTACATACCTTTCTTTACTTTCTACTCTATGGCTGATTGTGTAGCTGGGTGTAGGTGCCCCTGGTGTCCACTCTCTTTCTCTTTCTTTTGTTTCTCCCTCTTCTCTCCCAGATTTCTCCTTCTATTTATTCCCTCTGCCCGCCAGCCCTGCCTGTCTCTCTCTCCTGCCTGGCTATTGGCTGCTCAGCTCTTTATTAAACCATCAGGTGTTTTACACAGACAAAGTAACAGCTTCCCAGAGTTATACAAATGCCACATAAAAAAATGCAACTCATCTTTGCATCATTAAATAAATGCTCCACAGCAGAAACAAAGGCAACAGATTTTCAAAGAATATCCCGCAACACCTAGGCATGTTGGTCTCAATGCCTGGAAATAGGCCCCTTGCCTGGAAATAGGTTGGACTCACTAGCTACATGACAGCCAAGAGAAAGAACACCCAAACAATCCAGGAGGGAAGACGTTTCCTTGAGGTCAGCTAAAAGGTAAAGTCTTTGTAATCAGGATGACACTGTTTGTCATATAAGATGCCTGCAACATGAAAGAGGAGCTGGGAATATTGCCATAGGGAATATTGCCTCCATGGAGAGGGTAGAGCAGACCCTCTCAACTGCAAACTCTAGCTGACTGCCTCTACTTACCTTATTTAGCTCTGACTGCCTCTACTTCCCTTATGCTGGTGTCCTGGGTGCCCAACTTAATGGCATCATCTGTATCTGCTATTTGTTCTTTTACTTGGACGCCCCACATAAGGGGACAACTCTCCGCTGTGTCCATGAGCCTCTGCTAGGAACTCCAACTGCCTGCCTCAAAGGGCTTCCCCAGTCAATTTCTGCTCAATGTTTTGGACACGTGGTTTGATAATATTATACTTTCTCTGTGCATCGACTGAGTACTTGTTATTTTTCCTTTTCTTTGACTTGCTCTATACTTCATACATTCATTTATTCTCACAAACCATTCTCCAGGCCATAGAAACATCAAAAGCATTATCCAAAGTCAATCCTCTCCTACCTAAGAGAGAGGGACAGAGACAAAGGTGGGCACATTCTAAGTGGGGGCATACTGGCATGCACCTGTAATCCCAGCACTTGGAATGCGCCAACCTCATCTAATAGCAAACTCAAGGCCAGCCTAGATTATGTGAGAAGTGTTCTCGGAAAGAAGAAGAAAGAAAACCAGGAGAAAAGGAAAGAGCAGGAGAAAAATGGAAGAAAAAAAGGAGGATGAGGAGGAAGTTGAAGAAAAGACAGCTCTGCTTCACCCTTTTGAAGTGGATGATCTACATATATTGACTATAGCTTGGAAGTAACGATAGCACTCTGAGTCACTCACGCCTACTTTTCCCTGCTTTCATGAGATCCCCAGTCTTTTATCTATGGCTCTGGCATTGCCATCTATGTTGAACTTGCTCACACTGACCCCTCGTGTCAAAAGATCCATCCTAGACTAATGGCTCCGCAGGCAACTCTGAAAACCTGCAAGGTCACCATTAACCATCCAGCTCTTTCTCTTACAGGTACATTCCATCTAGAATCTTCCACTAAGAAAATATTTGTGTTCATCTCTCTGAACTCATGTCTGACCTTATCCCAAAAGGAATTAATTTTGATCAACACTTGCTGTTTCCTGTCTGCCCTTCCTAATTGACACCAATAAATGTCTCCTTAGACACAATGCAGGAGTAATGAGCACTCCATGTTCGAATCTGAGCTTGTTCCCAGGAGTGACTGACTTCTCTTATAGTCCTCACCAATGTCTGATTAACCCAGGTTTCCACTGCTTTCCACTGCTGTGGTGGCTGGAAGGAACCTCCACGTCCCTGCCAGGAGCCAGCAGTGACACTCAAGTTTCTGACTATTGGTCACACCAAGTTTATATCCTCAGCATATTAAGTGATGAATATCTCGGGATGTGTTGTAAGCAGTTCTTGGGATGTGTGTTCAGGAGATGGATAGAAGTTCTTTAAAATGTAGGGATGAAACAAAATGATACTTGTTCTCAAACCATTCAGTTTAACTTCCCTCCAGCATAAAACAGTTGGGTTTAAAGTTCTGCAAGATATGAAAAATTCATTTCCTCATTCATGAGAGACTCTTCTGCTTTATGGAAAACCATCAGTATTTTCATGGATGTGGCTCAAAGGGGCATTAACTCTTGGAAGAAATGCCAAGTGTTCATTCGTACTGAACTATCACAAGTCCAGTCCATGCAGAGCTTATTAAAACCATGACTCACTTCTGTGCTGGCGAGTCCTACCACAACTAGATACACAAACTGTAGTTAGCTCAGAGGAGGGAAACTTAATGTTAAAAAATGCCTCCATAAGATCTAGCTTTATGGTATTTTTTTTTATTAGTGATCAACTGAGGAGGGCTCAGCCCACAATGGGTCATGCTATCCCTGGGCTGTTGATCCTGGATTCTATAATAAAGCAGCCTGAGCATCCATAAGGACCAAGCCAGTAAGCAGCACCCTCCATGGCTTTTGCATCAGTTCCTGCCTCCAGGTTCCTGCCCTGTTTGAGTTCCTGTTCTGACTTCCTTGAACAGTGGTATGGAAGTGTAAGCCCAATAAACCCTTCCCTTACCAACTTCCTGTTGGTCATGGTGTTTTGTTGCAGCAATAGAAATCCTAAGCCAACACCTGCAGATGATAGTGATGCGTTCTACAATCCCAGCATCCCATGAGCTGACACAGCACTATTGCCAAAATTACTAAGTCAGCACAAGCAACACAGCTAGTTTAACATAGGCCTTAGCTACAAAACAAGACACTGTCTCAAAGACATCAAAGAGGCTGTGACAGCAATGAATGCTGGTTAGAGAAGCTTCCTTTGGCAGTGGCTATGACGTCAATGAAGACTCACTACTGGTCAAAGTAATGAGGATAAGTGACACCTGAGTGCTGAGTCATCTGTGGGCAGAACATCTGTGGCGTGCCCACCACAGCTCAGGGAACATGGAGAAATAAGGTGCAGAAAGAATGCAGAGTTAGAGGAAAGGAAGGGGCCGTGTGGGACACTGGCTCATGAAAATGACATGCCACTGCACACTCACTCACAGCCACTGTGATTATTTGCACAAAATCTGTACAAATTTGGGCCAGTCAATATTATCTTGGAGCAGTGAGCGGCTCATGGACCTCACCATTCCCTGACTCATTGGGTCACCAGAAAAAAAGAAAGAAAGCAGAAAAAAAGGCTCATTGGGAAGATGGAGATTGATGAGCATGGGCGGGAACTAGAGGTAATGATGACTGAAATCCATTACATGTGTAGTATAAAAATGTCATGAATAAAATTCATTTTTACGTATAATTATTATATGCTAATTATAAACATTTTTAAAGGGCTGGGAATGTAATTCACTGGCAGGACACTTGTCTAGCATGAGTTAGGCCCCGCCTTCAATTCCCAACAGCGAAAATTAATCAATGGGTCCTCTAGAACCTACTCTTTCTCATTTGTTGACTTGTTCTTTAAAAAATGGTTTTTTTCAAAGAAATATACACCTGGCCATTCCTGTGTTATTTAAGAGGTATGGGGTATCGCTGTGTTGCCCTGGATGGCTTCAAACTCAGAGACCTTCCTGCCTCTGCCACCTCTCCCAGTGCTGGGATGAAAGGCGTGGCCACCTGGCCTGTCCTGGGACAGTTCTTGCTTTACTTGCCACAACAGAAATTTCTATTTTTCTGATTATTTTGTAATTTTCAGTTGATGAATATTACTGTCATTTTAAAAAAGGAGAAGACAATCCAAGTGGTCTGTGTGATCCACTCCTGTGGTCACAAGACTTGGGAGATAGAGCTAAGGATGACCAAGAGTTCAAGGCCAGCCTCACCACCTTCGTCCACATGAGATCCTACTTGAAGAGAACCGAAAGAGGGGTATGGAACAAAAAAAAATTCAGTGCATAATTAATTATACTTTCCTCCAAATGTCACCACACATCAAAACAATCATTTTTTTTAATGTACATGAGGACTGGAGAGAGATGCTCATTTGTTAAAGGCTAGGCTCACAACCAAAAGTAAAAATGTATATAACTTCATATTTGAAAATAAAACGGATTTAGTAATGCACTCTTTCTCTGTGCTTCACATTGTCATTAACAGTGGTCTCATAGAGCGAAATTACAGGCATAAAGATTATCAAAAACTTTATAAGACTCTGGCCGATGAGATGCTCAGTAGGGCTTGCTGCCAAGCCTGATGACCCAAATTCAATCCCAGGGGTCAACATGGCGGAAAGAGAGAACAGATGCCTGCCAATTTGCCTCTGCCTACACACAGAGAGAGAGAGAGAGTGAGAGAGAGAGAGAGAGAGAGAGAGAGAGAGAGAGAGAGAGAGAGAGACATACACACAAACACACAGAGACACACACATACACACACAGAGACACACAGAGAATAAAGTAATAATTAAAACATTAAGATTTGATGTAAAGTGCCAATATTAGATGCCTTTAATGCTGAAATACAAATATTCATATCTATTTCTTTAGTAGATAAAGTGTCAGGGGATGCTGGGCCTCACACATGCTGAGCAAAGAGGCTGTAAATGAAGCTCTACAGTTTCAAGCTCAGAGAAAAGATAGACAATAAGCGAGTATGTGGAACCAAGGGTGGGAACACACCTGAGGGGAAGGACGCCAAAGTGTAAAAGGGAGGGGGCAGACAAAGTGAAAGTGCACTGTGGCCTCCTTGGAGGGATGCTCAACCAGTCAATACACACAGAATAGAACAGTTTGCCTCTCAGAAATGTCACACTCTCTCTCAGCGTGGTGCTTTTGAAATTTTTCCTTTCAATGCTGAACTTAAATAACAATTCTACCTGGATTCAGCTGAGGGAAGCCTAACAGGATAACCTGTCCTGTATCGTTCTTTCTCATCTGCTGGGCAAGCTATGGGTAACCTTTTAAAAATATGTGTTACTGCCCTCCCCAATATTTATGGCTGCAGTTTTTCATACTTCTATTTGACCAATACAATGCTTAATCACAATAAGTCACAAGGAAAAGGCTCAAACTTAATATTTAATGGATTTTTTCTATGTTTTATGAAACCTAGCAGTCACATAGATTAGCTGAAGGTCAGTTGCAATGTGTCACACTTCTGAGGTCATTCCACATCAGAATGGCTTTGGCTCACACAGAGGAACCACATGTGATTCATTATTTGAACAGTGATGCCCTAACTCATTTTAAAAGGCACAATTTCTTGCTCCTTCCCATTTGGTAAATTCCACTCTCAAAATTTAAAAGTTTATCCAAAAAACAAAAAAACAAAAAAAACCAGGCAATAGTGGCTCATGCATTTAATCCAAGCACTGGAGAGGCAGAGGCAGGCAGATCTTGTGTGTCTGAGGCCAGCATAATCTACAGAGTGAGCTCCAGGGTAGTCAGGGCTACAGTGAGAACCTTTCTAAAAAATAAAAATAAAAAATAAAAAGTTTATGTTTCTATGTGGGACTTGAAGCCTACCTCTAAGGATTGTGCTAACATCTAAGGAACAGGAAAGCATCATTCCTGAAATCTCTAGAAGATCCAGATAAGGACTTCAAAATATCTACTATTAAACACAAAAAAAAATTGCTTTTCTTTTTTATTACACCTTTTATTATGTGTGTGTGTGTGTATGTGTGAGCATGTGTGTGTGTGGTGTGAGTGCATGTGTGTGAGCATATATGTGTCTTGTGTGTTTGTGTATGGGTGTGTCTGTGTGTGTGCATGTATGTGTGACTGTGTGTGTGAGTGTGCATATGTGTGTGTCTGTGTGCATGTCTGTGTGTCTGTGAGTGTGTCTGTGTGTGTGACCATGTGTGTGTCTGTGTGTGTAAGCATGTGTCTGTATGTATGTGTGTGTAGTTTGAGTATGTGTGCGAGCATGTATGTGTCTATGTATGTGTGTGCACGTGTGTCTGTGTGTGTGTGTTTAGTGTGTATGTGTGTAAGCATGTATCTGTCTGTGTCTGTGTGTATGGTGTGTATGTGTGTGTGGCTGTGTATGTGTATGTCTGTGTGTGTGTCTGTGAGTGTGTAGTGTGTGTGTGTGTAAGCACGTGTCTGTGTGTGTATCTGTGTGTGCGGTGTGTATATGTGTGTGTCTGTGTATGTGTATGTCTGTGTATGCATGTGTGTGTCTGTGTATATGTGTGGTGTATATGTGTGTGTGACTGTGTGTGTATATATGTGTGTGTTTGTGTGTCTGTGTCTGTGTGTGTACATGAGTACATGCAGAGGCCAGAGGACAGCTTGCAGGAGTCAGTTCTCTCCTTCTACCACGTGGGTCCTGGGCATCAAACTGAGAACATCCAGCTTGGTGACAACAGACTTTCTCCACTGAGCCATTTTGCTGGGCCAGTGTTTGCTTTTTCAATTACCATGAACATAGCTACCATAAATATCCAAGAAACTCATTTTGGCATGTCCATGATTCCTGACTGTCCTAAATGCTAAACTGCACATATACTATCAGGAAAGCTTTTCTGCATTTTGGCTTTTGTTATTTTTAATTAATTTCTAACCAATATTCTTCCTGTGCTTTGTTCATAATAATAAAGATGTAAAAACTATAACTAATTTTACATGACAAATAAGTACATATATATCAGTGCATCATGTGTCGTGAGGAGGCCAGAAAGGAATGTTGAGCTTCCATGTGGGTGTCGGGAATTGAACCTGAGTCCTCTGGGAGAGCAGCCACTGCTCTTAACCGCTGAGCCAGCTCTCCAGCCCCTGCCTACTTGTTCTCATCAGCCTCCTTTCCTGTCTATCAGTCTCTTTCTCAAATTCACTTGTTTCATACAGTAAGGTAACCATGTCTGCTTAAAATGTCCAGTTTCATGTATGAGTTTCTGTTGTGCTTAAGTGTATGTATGTGTTGTGTGTGTGCGTGTGTGTGTGTGTTTTGTCAATGTTACATTGGAAGTTAAAAGAAAATAGTCACTAGAGATGAAAATTACAATATTAAATGAATATTCAAATGATTATTTGCTCTCATACTCTCTATACTTGCCTATAGGCCAGTGCGGGCGTTTTCTAATTACCTCCTCTCACATGGCCCTAACTTGTGTCAGGTTATATATGTATATTGACCAGCTCAACAACCCTCCTTTACATTATTCGAAGACATATAATAGCCCTATGAACTACTGACTTGTAAAGAATGAAATTACAGGCTAGGCAGGGGTGGCGCACCTTTAATTCCAGCATTTGGGAGGCAGAGACGAGCAAATCTCTGGGGTCAAGGCCAGCCTGATCTACAGAGCAAGTTCCAGGGCAGCCAGGGATATACAGAGAGACCCTGTCTTAAAACCAAACAAATAAACAAAAAACCACAGCACACAACAAGAGAGTTTAATTATAAGAATGTGACATAGAAATAACATTTGTGTTCTTAATGGTGAAAGCTATGCGCAAGAGGTTAAATTGATCTTGTCTCCAGTCCGTAAGGTCTTACAAGCTCCCGGCCATGCTCCTTTTCTCACTACCGTCTCTTCCTGCTCTCCCTTTTGTGCCCTCTTCAACCACACAGACCTTTCATATTTGCCTAGAAAACTCTAGAAATGCTCTCCACAGAGCCGCCACCCAGAAGCCTCTGTTCTGACCCAGCCATGGCTAATTCCCCATCTGCTTCAAGTCTTCTCAATGAAGGGTGCTCTGGCCACCCTACATAAAACTGTGTCTTCACCAGGCACTGGTGGCACTCGCTTTAATCCCAGCACAGGAGGCAGAGGCAGGCGGATCTCTGAGTTTGAGCCACCCTGGTCTACAAAGCAAGTTCCAGGACATCTGGGAATCTGGGACTGTTACACAGAGAAACCCTGTCTCTTAAAAAAAAAAAAAAAAAAGGTTAAAGAAATCTTTAAAAACTAAAAAAGCCATTTTCAAGTTTCAGTGCCCAATACATGTTAGATAATATGGTAGTTTGATTAAAAATGGCCCCAATAGGCTCTTATATTTGAATGCTTGGTAACTAGGGAGTGGCACTACTTAAGAAGGATTAGGGGTGTGGCTTCGTTGGAGGACATGTCACTAGGGGGTGTGTTTTGAGGTTTCAAAAGCCCATGTCTGGTCCAGTCATGTGTACTCTCATGCATTCTTGTTCTCTCTCTCCCTCCCTCCCTCCCTCCCTCCCTCCCTCCCTCCCTCTTTCCTTCCCTCCCTCCTTATGGATTAGGATGTAGCTTTTAGCTATTTCTCCAGCACCATACCTGCATGCCACCATATTCCCTGCCATGATGACAAAGGGCTAACCTCTGAAACTATAAGCAAGCCCTCAAATCTTTTTTTTTATAAGAGTTTCCTTGATCATGGTATCTCTTCACAACAACAGAACAGCAGCTATGACAGGTAAGTAAAGACACTAACCACCATTTAAAGCAAAACACAGCCAGGAGTGGTGGTACACCCCAGTAACCCCAGCATTCAGGAGGTTGAGGTAGGAGAATCCTAGAGAGTTTGTGGCTAGCCTAGACTATATAGTGACCCTGTATCAGAAAGAAAAAGGAAGGAGGGAGGGAGGGAGGGAGGGAGGGAGGGAGGGAGGGAGGGAGGGAGGGAGCACAGCATGGAATATTGACTTCATAAGGATTGGAATCTAGCAATAATCTGTTTGTTAAGAGAATATTTAGTCAAATAAATATAGAGGGAAATATGTGTGATGTTACTGAGGGAGTGAAACCCAGACTCGCTAGCCACTGCATAAAGGTTATGAACCTACTGACCTGGTGTCCTGAGAACTGGTTCTTGCCAGAGAAAAATCACTCCAGGTCTCAGCAACTGCAAAGACCTATGAGAGTCTCACAGTCTCAGATCGATTTCTGCAATTTGGTAGATTTATATGTTTTTAAGAAAACACCAGAGAGAAAAATATAAATAGTTCAAATATTCTTAATAATTTATTTTAAATTCTTCTTCTGGGTACCCAGACAGTATAGTTACTCCAAACTGAAAACAAAATTTCTAATAGACAAAAACATAAGAAAATAACTGTCTTAGGACATTGGCCAGACACACACAGTTGTGATGCCTGAGAAAAAGCATACAAGAGGCTTCTATCGTTGCTTGGGTTTCCCACCATGATTAACACACACACATATATACATGCACACATGTGCACACACACACACACACACACATGTACATGTGCACACAGACACACACATACACACACACACACACACACACACACACACACATGCAGAGGCACTGCTTTCACATACAACATCCCTCCCACCATAACATCCTCCCAGAGAAGAGAGTACCTGAATTCCCACAACATGCCACAGAGAAGGCTCTAAATCAATATTTACCACATGAAGCAAGCCTTCATGGAATAGTCATGACAGAACCAGTGTACAAGGCCTGGGAAGCCCTCTTTCAGGAATGTATGAAGCCTTACATTCTCCCACCTGCCTAGTGTCAACTCCATAGTGGGTGGTAGGAAATGGAAACACACACATACCTTTGCCTCCTCCTTCCTGAAAAAGGCTTTCGTCTACAAACTGTACCAAAATACACTGTGTGAAATACTAAAAAAAAAAAAAAAAAAAAGTATATAATTAAAACTTTATTGTAGTCAGACAGTGGTGGCACATGCCTTTAATCCCAGTACTCAGGAGGCAGAGATAAGCAGATCTCTGTGAGTTCAAGGCCAGTCTGGTCTACAGAGCGGTTTCCAGGACAGCGAGGGCTACACAGAGAAACTCTGTCTTAGAAAACAAAACAACAAAAACCTTCACTATAAAATATTTCACAGCAAAATCAGGCGGACACAAACCTAGACATTTCAATGAACTTTAGTACAGTTAGACAAGCCATTCTGATACTGTGGAGCTTTACACTGGGTTTCACTCTTTTATTATTAAATTATTTTCTTTAAATTACAAATCCTATAAACTTGGTCACAACATTGTAAGTAAGGAGCTTTATAGTGATCTTAAATTTTTACAAATAAAATAACTTATGAGTGAGTAAGAGAGAGTAATTATACATTTGCCCAGACCTACAGAATAGACAACACCAAGAAAGAACCCCAGTGTGAATGTTGTAGAATATTATTTTAAGGTGAGTTACTTTTGTTTATGTTGTATTTGTTTAACTGTGAAGTTGTGTTACTTGGCCTGTCTAAAACACCTAATTGGTCTAATAAAAAAAAATTGAATGGCCAGTAGCAAAGCAGAAAAAATATATAGGTGAGGCTGGCAGGCAGAGAAAATATATAGAAGGAGAAATCTGAGAGGAAAAATATAGTAGCCAAAGTAGGAGGAGAACTCCAGGGACCATCACCCAACTACACAGCAAGCTTGGATAAAAAACGAAGAAAGGTATACAGGAATAGAAAAGGAAAAGCCCAAAGGCAAAAGATAGATGGGATAATTAAGAAAAGCTGACAAGAAGCAAGCCAAGCTAAGGCCAGACATTTACAAGTAAAAATAAGCCTCTGTGTGTGATTTATTTGGGAGCTAGGTGATAGGCCCCTCAAATGAGTAGATGTTGACCAGTGCTCTGGTCAGAAGAAACAGTAAAGGAACATATTAACTCCTCTGGAGAGCATTGCTGCCGAGTCACCTTGATTTCCCTCAGACATACTGCATTCTCTATTCTTTTTTGGTGTTGTTTGCTTTGGGGACAAGGGCTCATAGAGCCAAGGTTGCCCTTGAACTTTCTATCTAGCCAAGGATAACTTTGACTTCCAGGTATTCCTTCAAATGCCAAGATTGCAACCATATGGCAGTACACCCAGTTCTAAAGCATGTATTCTGAGCACCCAAATGCTCCAGACTGAATCCCAATATAGGTCACCTGAATTAGTAGAAGCAATAATCAGATTTGCAGAAAATTATCAGTTGAAACAGGATTCTTATACTTGGTGCTAATTGTCAGGGGCTCCGTGAGAAATGATTAAACTAAACATGATTTTTACAGTTGGTGCTGCTCTTGAGTTTCAGAATCAGGGGTAAAGGTTTTTCTAATGGATTACTTGGGGCCATGGCATCTAACTTGTATATATCGCCAGTAGAAACACAATTAAATTAGATAGCATGTTGCTTTCTGTTTAGCACCCACTCTGGGCTGATCCTCCCCTGCTGTGATTTTTTTTAAAGAATAAATAAGGCTAGTGGCTATACCACAGACCTAGATAATGGTAGGCTACCAGAAGAACATGCACCTTTGCACCTTTGCATCATGTGGATACAGAGTTTGACAACCATCATTAATTCTGAAAACTACTCTCTGCCAGTAGCTACAAAACAAACGGACCCACAACTTCCGCCAAGACAGGTGCTATATCAAAAGTTTACACACAGAAAACTTACGCCATCTCACCTTATTTTCCCTTTGTATTAGAACAAATGATTAAAATATTTTTAAAAATAGATTTACCTTTAAGAAGTGGGGTACCCTTAGATCACCCCCAAGTCAATGCAACAACAAGCTAGTATCCTTCCGGAAATATTTTGTCAGCAGGGTGGGACCTTGTCTAGTACATGGAAATTTCTCACTCAAGCGTTGGGGCAAAGATAAGATGTACAAAAGGGAAATTTGTCTTACAAACATTCAAAGCCATTAGAGATGCTTTCTGAATAATTTACCTAGGGTTCTCCTTCTGAACATATTGAAAAAGAAAAAAGAGAGAGAAAGGCCAATGTGCTTTGGTACAGCCTTAAATATTAACTCTGTGGTCCCTGCAAAAACTACTGATGGTGCCTTTGTAGCATAAAAGTGGGCTGTGTGCTACTGTGTGTATGTATTTCAAGCATGGTTCCTCTTTTCTTCTCTGTCAGCCTTTAGTCTCAGCCCTCATCAAAGCTCTTACGTTCCAGTTTAATTCTCTCATCCATCCATTCATTTATTTGGCCAGTATTTGTCTGGCATCTGGGAGATGCCAAGCTCTGAGGTATGTCCTTAAGAATATCTGACCATGAAAAGTTCACCAGGAACCTATGTGTAAAATAACCAATAGGTTAGAATGGTGATTCTTTGGGGGTGAGGGATTTGTTTTGCTTGAGGGGACACTTGGTAATATCTAGAAATGTTCCTGGTTGTCACACTTGTGGAAAGAAATGCTTCGGAAGCCTCATAGGTAGAGGCCATGAGGAACCCAGCAGTCCTTAAATAATTGCATGTCCTACCTCAAACATCACTGGTGCTGAAGGTTAGAAATACTAAATCAAAGATATAATAAAGGCTATGGGGGGGAAGAGGAGGAGGAGAAGCAGCCGCTGCTGCCAGGAGATTATCTGGTTCAGGTCAAAAGCTTGATGAAAGTGTTCCCAAGGAGACATTCAAGTAAGGGGTGAAAGAATATATAAAATCAAAAAATGTGACTCAGAGGTATGAGCATGTAGCAGTAATTAGAACAGAATGGTTCCTGATCACATCTTGATCTTTCTTAGGGTTTCAATTGCTGTGAAGAGACACCAGGACCACAACAACTATTATAAAGGAAAACATTTAATTGGGCAGCAACTTACAGTCTCAGAGGTGCTGCCCATTGTCATCATGGTGAGGAACACAGTGGTGTGCAAGAGTCGTGGTGCTAGAGAAGGTAGCCATACATTGATCCACAGGCATGAGCATATATGAGACCTCAAAGCCCACCTCCACAGTGACCCACTTCCTCTAACAGGGCCACACCTACTCCAAACAAATCCACACCTCCCAATGGTGTGACTCCTTATGAGCTTACGGGAACTGATTACTTTCAAATTACCAATCTCCCCTGTTGTAATTTTTAATGGTTCAGCTTTTGCATTGATATTTCTACAGCATCAGCTGTCATCCTCCCTCTTTCGTTTCTGATACTTATTTTAAAAATTGGAGATGAATAACAAGCATTGACTAATGGAGTGTATAAATTAAAGTACTTCTGAGAAAGGAAACAATTCAGAGAATAAGGATAGGATGGGAGAGAATCCTGCTGGATTTTCATCCAACATAGTTTTAATAACCAGAATATTTTTAAAACCTAAAAAAAAAAAAACTGAGTTTCAAAAGATAAAATAATTCAGTCAACAAAGAAACTAAACAAACAGCTGTGAAAAGAAGCAACAAGCCCAGCAATTACATTTAAAAAACTGTTCAAAATCTTTATCCATCACAGAGATAAACCACAATTACCATCCAGGCGACATCCATCCCAGTCAGAGTAGCTGTCATCGAGAGTACAAGAAATAATGAACACTAGGGAGAGTGCACAGACAATGGAGACAGCCTGAACTGTTTGTTGAAATGTAAGTTGCTGAGCCAGTGTGGAAATCGAGATGGAAGTTCTTTGAAGAACTATAGAACCACCACATGACCCAGCTAGAACACTCCTGGGTGGATGCCCAAAAGAATCAATGTCAGCTTGCAGTGGAGACAGCAAGCAATGGAGACAGCATGCGGTGGAGACAGCTACTCATGGCACTCGCCAGAGTAACTGAGTCATTGCTAGGTGCACATCATGAACACAAACAGATACCAGACTATGGTATATGTTCACAACAGACATCGTCTCACCATCAAGAAGAGCCAGACTATAGCATGTTCAGGAGAGTAGACTAAACTGGGAATCATCGTGTTAAGTAAAGAAGCCAGCCTTTAAAAAAAAAAAAAAAATTGTAATGTTTTCTTTCCTGTGCAGAATCTAGGGGAGCAGTAATAAATGGCATTAAAGTAAAGGGGTGCTACTGGAGAAAAGAGAATCAAGGGGGAAGGAGAGGGGAAGAATCAGGAACTGGGAGAGCATGATCCAACCATATGAAAGTGTACAGAAGAGTCAGAGACACACCCTTACTGGAGGTTTGTGTCCACTCCTATTTACCTTGTTCTGCTGTGTTTAGTTGATATGGGGGAGGGCTGCTCTTTTCTGAAGGACATGGAGGAGCAGTGGATCTGGGGGAGAGGGGAAAAGAGAAGAGAGTGGGGAGGGGTGGAGAGGAGAGGTTGTGGTCAGGATGTATTGTGTAAGAGAGAATTACTAAAAAGAAAATATACAGTGAAATACATTGTTCTGTATAATTAATGCACAGTATTGGAAAGGCAGTATTTTTATATGTGTCTATTATTTGTTACAAAATTAGATCGACTTTTGCTATACGGTACTAAATTTCTTGAAAGTAGGGGTTGCTTTAAAATGAACATGTTCTTCCAGAATAAGGAAGGTGCCTACTTAGGAAGGCATTTTCTGCTCTGTGGCCAGCATCGTCATTAGAAATTCATATTTTTATCATGGCAATCGATTGTGAAAGTATCTCTTAGACTCTAAGAGAATGAAATTTTGCTGGACCTCACAGCCAGAAGTAATAATACAGCTTGAGGTCATCTAAGACTTAAGACTGCTGTCCTACTGTGTACCCAGCCTGTCTGTTTAACCTTTTAAGAGAATAATGTAATGACCAATCTTACTTGCTCTGGAGTCCTCACATAATCAGATTTAACAGCCTCAATTAAGAGAGGGAGAGAAAGAGAGAGCACTGTAATCTAAAACTGTGTGCCCTTCCATGCCCCAACCCAAGAAAAATGCATGAGTATTTGTATGTATGCTAAGATAATCATTTGCTGGCTGAAAGTGGCGACAGATTTTCCTAATCATCAGCCAAGACACCTAAGAAGCAGTGTCATGCTCTGCCTTTCTTCCTGAATTTTACTCCTGAGAAATAGAACTCATGGCTGGCTGCATGTGAGGCAAGTATCAAACCCAACCCTGAACCTTATTTGTGGACAGAAGAAGGAGGATGGTATGAGACCTGAAGACCGGGGATAAACCAAATAGACAGTATAAATCCTAGATGTTCTTACTATACACGAGGGAGTGGCTTTTCTAAGATGTGAGATGTTTTTCTTGTATCTAAGAGGTCTGGGTGGGGATTATTGTTAGTTTGGGGATGAGACTCAAACCCCAATTACAGGAGCAACCCTGCCTACTCAGGGATCCCATTCAGAAAGTGAAGTGCTCTACCTGGTGGCCAAAGCCAGCCTCTCAAACATAAAGAAGCTGAAAAAAAGCAAGTACTGGCTTGTCTTAAACCAATAGCTAAAGCCTCGGCTAACTTTTAAACTAAACCAACATAGAAGAATCACTCAGTATGGTACCAAATACTCCAAAACAACAAATTCCATGAATGCTAACATTGCTTTCATAAAATGCTACAATTATCAGCACATGACCTACACTTTAAATTTTTTCACAATTATTTGGTTTGGGGGGATTTTTTAGGGAGGGGGTAAAAGAGATCTGGCATCTTAGGGGTACAGAATATAGCCCCCCACCCCCAGGCTTTGGCTAGGTTCTGTAAATAAGCAGATGCCAGGGAATAAGCTCACAGAATGAAATGTTCCTCCTTGCCCTCTACTAAGGTCATAAGAAGCATCTAGTAAATGTCACCTTGTCATCTGACTTAAATAACAAGTGGGCATTGCACAAGCTATGACATTAAACTGGAATCACTTTTTTTAAGCCTTCAAATGTAGTTTAATAAGGTGATGCTGCATTACTGTGCCATTACTCAGAAAAAAAAATCAAATTGAAGGTATCAGAGCAAATCAAACATAGTACACCAATAAAAAATGCACAGCATTTAACTACCTAAGATAGGCAAGGCTAAGAGCTACTGTCAGACTTTCGACACACAACAACCTTGTTCCCAAGATTGTACTAGGCCTATCAAGAAAACCTGCGAACAGCAATATCATAGACATAAAAGGTCATTCACTCTTGAGTAGTCCTTACCCAAGAAAAAGATGGAGGCAAGTTGACACAAAACTTTTTAAAAAGATAAACTAAAATGAAAACCTCTAAGGGAAAATGTCTTCCTTAGGACATGAAGAGGTTATATTTGAGATACAACAGATCCGTATGTGTACTGCAGCCTCTGTGGACATTTGTCTGAATTCTCACCTGGGAGTGAATGGAAGAACTGAACTAGGTCATTGAAGGATGTTTAGGTTTTGTGGTACACACGGCAGTGTCTCTAGGGATGAGGGAATAAAGATGAAAAGGTAATTAAAACATGATGGATGGAGAAGGAGGAAGGAAGGAATAAAGAAAAGAGGAATGATGAAGATTAATGGAGCTCTGAGTTCATTCTGCTCTGGTTCTCCACACCCTCACGATTAACACACTTCGGGAATGCACCAGACAGACTTGATAAAGGAATATCCCACAGACTTTGATTTGTTAAATACCACACCTCCCTTGCCCCCTGCCTCTAAACATATCCCCTAGAGTAGTACAGGCAGGAAAGACCTATCTATTGGGAAGAACCAGGGTAGATTTCCAGATAATACAAAAAGGGCCTTTCTTTTCATTAAAAGAAACTGAACAATGAAACTTGATTTAGTATAGGTGGCATTTATTTGGAGCAAATTCAGCTCCAGAAGCTGGACGGTTGAATGCAGGAGGAATTCCACCAACTGCTCCAATTCCTTCCATTGTATCAGCGTGGGTCAATCCCAAGGTTCCATCTGGCATCATAGTAGCAGGTCCCGGAGGAGCTAGGGTACCAGTTGACACAGGAGCTGGAGGCATAGTGCCTCTACTGTTTATGCCCATAGCATCTCCCATAGCCATTTGGCCCGTCCCTATCTCTTGTTCTCTCGCATCAGGGAAGGTTCCCTTGAATCCTTCTTGTTGTCGCCTCATGGATTCTTCTTGTTGCCGTCTTTATTTCTTCCTCATGACGCCTGCGCTCCTCTTCCTGCCTAAGCTATAGCCGTTTTCATTTTTGAGCCTCTTGGTTATGCAGCTCCTCCATTCTCCGAAGCTCTTCCTGACACCTCATCAAATCATGCCTCATTAGCATAACCTGGTGCTCATGGCGTGCTCTATCTCCATCACGAGCTTCCTTGATGTTTTGGTCCACGTGATCCTGTTGCTTCTTTTCCACCTCAGTGAGTGCCTTCCAGCGCATGGCATACTCATACTCAAACGACCCAGGCCATGCAAACCTGGGTGGCTGTTCTCGATCCTTGTGAAATTGCTGAGCTATAATAACCAGTTTCTCTGGAAGTCCCTCGTCATCATCTAACTGGTCCATAGGCACCACCGTCACAGGTCAAGGAACTGTGGTTAGCAAGAAGGAGCCTTCACTGTGTCTGTCCAGAACTTTCTAAGCAGCTGGCTTCCCTGAGAACTCAACAATGCCTTTTTCCCAAGGGCCTTCCCCAGTCATCCACTATGACTACAGCATTCTCCACCTGGCCAAGCACAGAAAAGGTTTCTTCCAGTATATGTTTGACATGTATTGAGGAAGGTTGCGCACAGTAAGGGATGCACTATTAAAGGCAAAGCGCACGCGTAACTGCTTTCCACAGAGCGGCATATTATCCAACTCCACTTTGGCAATTTCTGCTAGGGTTCATATTTCCAAGCGAATAAAGCCAAAAAGCCTTTATCTTTACAAATGAAAACTTCTCCTGCTTTCCCATATTTCCCAAAAAGTTTCCTCTATTCTTCCTTGCTGATCTCAGGGGGAAGATTGCCCACGAAGAGATGGCTTCATTAGGTGAAGGTCTCTCCTGGTTTCCTAAAATTCTTCAGGTCAATAGTTAAACTTTCATTCTGGCTGTTGGCCTGCTGTACATTTGCAAATATTGGTGGAGATGGCTGATGATGATGATGGTGGTGGTGGTGGTGATGCTGGTAGTGATATTGACGATGTTTCCTTAGAGTATGGTTTTGCTTCTCCAAGTTAAAGGTTTTATTGTTCTAAATGTTTGTACCCTTGATTTCAATTTGAGCACAGCAAAGTGTCTGTCTCCCAGTCCTCTATAACCTCGACTTCCTCTGCCCACAGTTCTTTGTTCAGTCAGAATCTCTTTCTTTACTTATCAAGAATTAAAAACAATGAACAATAATTCCCTTGAACAATTTATAGGGGCATTATTTGTTCAGACTGTCACGTCACAGCAAAATACATACCTTTAATTGTAAAGTTCCTTTCTAAAATAGAATGTAAAGTCACCCCTGAGTCCCTTCCAATTTTGCATTTCTAGGAACAAGCTATGGAGCCAGCTTTGTCACTTCTTAAACACTAATCATTGGGTCTTTAGAAATTTGACAAGTCAGTGATTGAGCTATGTATGGATGAAAGTGCTGTGCTATGTCTGCAAAGACATTTTAAGGCTAAAAACAGGGGTTTTATTCAGGTAATTAGTTTGCCAGCTTTGAGCTATTTAACCAGACACTGTCCACTAGTAAGCCAGGTATCAGATACTCTGAGAGGATAATCACCCACAAGTCATCAGCCACCCTATGGAAATGGGAGGATACATTTTTGTTTGTCAAGATAGGAGGTAGATACTACAAACATTTAATGAGCACAGGCTTAATATGTTAAGTATCCCATAGTATGTCTGGTAGTTGTTCCTAATAGATGGTCCATCAAAAATAGCATAACTAATCGCACTGAGAAGGTATACCAGAACCCCACACATTTTATCAGCACGTCTTCTTCGAAGCTCCCCTGGAGAGCCCTCTGTGTGGTTGTTGGCTCTAGGACTACCATGGAGGCAGAAGAAATTGTCCCAGAGAGGAAACTGGATCATTTGCTCTCTGATTTCCTAAACTCCTCTGTCTTCCTTATTGAGTCTTTTCCTCCCTGGGCAATGCCCAATCATGCAGCCAAAATCTTGGGATAACATAGAAACAAACCTGTGTGCACATTTGTGACTTTTCCCAGGCTGAAAAACATTATCCAAATGTTTTTCAAATGATTAAAATATCAAATTACTAAAATAAAAGTTTATTACATATTATCTTTTTCTATCTGCCTGTATCAGTCTAATCTCTTATTAGTATAATTACTTAGGAGCTTGGGGATGTGGAAAAGAAGATCATGTGTTCTCTGTTAAACTCTACAACTAACACAAAAAGGAAATAATTTACAAACTCACGCCAGTCGTAGACTATGAAGTCCTTTCCTTTAAATAAAGGGGAATATAGTCTCCCAGTAGTAATCAGATTGGATGTGTTAATGTGTAGAAAAGAAAACAGGAGTGTATTGTCTAAAAGTCTTGTAAACACTAATTAAAGCAAATATTGACAAAATGTGAAAAAGTGCCCCCCACTCACTTACCAGGAAGTCTTCTCTAGTGGACTCTGGCCAGGCTGTATCCACCAGCATCCTAATTCTCCACAGACACGCGTCCTTAGCAACAGTGATGCCAATGGCTCTTAAGGACCACATTTGGAGAAACATGATTTAGTTCAAAGAACTTGACTGAGACATCTATAAATGTAGAATGATGTTCTGTACAGTGTTGAGAATGATTTATGACAGCCATATTTTCAATTTCAAATGAGTTAGTTTATTGAGTATGTGGCAAGCAAAGTAAAAGAATAATAAAGACCAAGTGATGATAGATGGAGGGAGGGGCATCATCAAATTGGGTACTCAAAACACCTATCAGAATTCACTGAAGGAGATCCACTGAGGCAGTCAGCTAGAGGTGCTGACACAGAGTCCCCTCTGTGGTGAGCAAGAGCAAGCCTCAAGTAAGGCTTCCAAGGAAAATAATGAGGGACAGAGACATCATTAAATCAAGAACTCCCACCATCCAGCTGCAACTGGCTGTGGAAGTTGAGGCAGTCAGCTGGGGATCTTGATCGACCTTTTCTCACAGCTGAGCTCCATGGCTGAACTTTTGACTTCTCTTTCATATAACAGACACCTTTTATACTACAGGACAGATGACAGTGGCCTTTCTTGGAAATGGGTCACATTCCAGCTGTTCTCAAGGACACAGTGTTTTTACATTTGGACCATTTGCTGTTCTCTTCCCTTGTGTCACAGAATTAGGGACACACCGGCCTTGGAGGACACTTTGAGACAAATGCATTTGGGTCTAAAATGGGGTGGGGAGAAAAGGCCACTGCCAGAGCTGGCTTCTATGTGAGATCAAATGACAGTGGAATACACATTATAGATGAGAAAAATTGTACTCAGGGGTCCATGTCTCATCTAAGAAATACATAAATAAAGAGGCAAAATTATCACTGAAATGGGAAGAGAGCTGGAGAGGATAAAGTTTTAATGTGACTGTTCCAGGCAATAAAGAACATTTAAGCCTTACCAAGGTCAAAAAGGGAGTTACGGTAACTACTTTCATTGTATAATGACCATATGTTTGGTAATCCGCTAAGAATCTTATTTTCACTGGTTTTTCTTAAAACTGTATGAACTGTGGCCTTGTACATTTCACAAGGGAGATGACAGGCTCATGGGAACAGAAAGTGGAGAACCTAGAATTGAAATTTACCATTTATTTACAGAGCTCCTGGCAGCGGTGACCAAGCTAGTCCGATTTAAATCCTTAACTTTCTTCACACTGGAGCTACTCTTTCCCAGATAAACTCTGCAGTTTCTTATATAGCCAGCGTTAAGAGCCTCTGTGATGGCTGATGCTGTCAACTTGTTGGAGTATGGAGTCACCTAGGAGACAAGCCTCTGAGAACACCTATGAAGGAGTTACTAGATTAGGTTGAGATGAAAAGGCCAACTATCAGTGTGGGCAGTACCATCCCGTGGGCTGGAGTCCAGAGCTCAATAGTGAGAGATGGGGATAAACATGAGGACATCCCTGCTTCCTGACTATGGACACAATGTGACCAACTGCCTCCTGCTCCTGCCACCAACACCTTCCTCACCATGAGCCCTTTTTAAATCAGTAATAAGTCACCCTCCTTTAAGTTGCTTATTATTTGATATTTGGTCACAGCATTCAGGTGTTCTCACATAAACCCCTAGAGCTGTAGCATGACTGTTCTGTAGCCACAAGTTTCTATCCCAGCCTTGCCCACAGCCACTTAGTCCCCAATAATTACTCAGAGGCTAAATTAGTTACAAACTGTTTGGCCTATGGCCCAGGCTCATTACCAACTAGCTCTTAACCCATTCTTAGTAATCTATGTATCTAGCTCTGGGGCTTTATCTGTGTCCCATTACATCTTGCCTTCTTGGTGGCAAGCAAGCCACTGCAGCATCTCCTTGACTCTGCCCTCCTTCATCTTTATCTCTGCTTAGATTTTTCACCTGCCTCTAAGCTGCCTTGCCGTAGGCCCAAAAATCTTCATTAACCAGTGGTAATAAACCATATTCACAGCATCCAGAAAGACATTCCACATCACTTCCCCTTGTCTGTCTAATCCAAAAGGAAGGTTGCAATTTTAATATAGTAAAATTACATATAACAAAACAGCTATCAAGCAAGAATTACAGTTACAATCTCTAGCCTATTTGTATTTAGCAAAATTAAAGAAAATATTCTACCATCTATCCTATTTTTGTGAGGCTAAAGTTTCATATTTAGTTTACCTTTTGTTATAACTAAGTAAAACTGATGTGGGAATGTCTTTCTGTATGATGTGAAGAACATTCTTTAAATAAAGGAACTGTTTTGGCCCTTGATAGGCACTCTAGCAGTAGGCAGGGGTCTAGGTAGGAGAAGGAGGGCAGAGTCAGAGAGAGAGACCCTTCCAACCACTGAAGAAGCAACATGTAATGAAACAGGTGAGCCATGGGCCACATAGAAGGACAGATGTATGGAAATGGATTGAATTAAAATGAAAAATAGCTAGCTATCAATATGCCTGAGCCATGGACTAAACAGTATGAAATTAATATAAGCATCTGTGTGTTTTTTTGGGACTTTGGGGTTGCTGGTCCACATAAGCAGTGGTGGGCCGGTCTGAACCATAGTGCTATGCAGGCCAGAAACCTCCTGTTACAAAAATCTATAATTATAACTACGTAGTCTTCAACTCCATCAAAGACCACAGAAGGACATAATATTACGTAAGTTGCAAGCAACTTCCAAATTCTAGAAATGACATAGGTATCTGGCTACCTGAACAGTCACCCAAAATCTGTCTGTAATACTGAGGCATCCATCTTCAGCCTACAGGCCTAGAGTCTCTGGCATGCCTTTCAGGGAAGCAGGAAATTTGAAAGCCTGCTCTGCCCATTCTAGCATAGTTCATCAGTTACTTCTCCCTGTATTCTGCAGAATGTGTGGCAGTCTTTTCTCTGAAGCAGGAACCTCAAAAGACCTCAGCTTATTCAGGCAAAGTTCCAGAGGTCACTTTCCTATGGGTCCTATATGTTCAATTTATATAGCATATTGTCAGGCAGATGAGGCAAGAACAGTCTCTTGCCCAGTGGCTAACTTTTTCCACAAAAATAAATAAATAAATAAATCCCACATGGAGTTTCTTTGTGGTGAGATTCAGGTGTTAACTGATAAGGCTGTGAGGCATGTCTCTAGAGTTTTGGGAGCATAAAGGAGGTGTGGCCAGCCCCATTCAAAAGGGGCTGCTGGGATCTTGAGCATCCGTTTTGTTCCTGCTTTCTCGGAGATTGGATCAGCATCCATCGTCTAGATCATCCTATCACCAAGGAATCGTCCTAAGATTTAACTTGTAATCATGAGTGTTAAAATACCCTCCAATATATATTAATCCTATATTTGGTATATTGTAAGTGAGATTTATTGCAATAGCTGGAGTCCCTGGGTGGGCCTCTAGCCCATTGGCATATCAGGCTGGCAAGCCCATTCTGTATTTTAAGCACTGCCAGAAAGCAGAGGACAGGCAGAGTGTTCAGCCCTGGGAGTCTGTACTCTCATGTGTGGGCTGGATGCTCTGCCCCTGTGCCAGAGCTTCCAACTGCCATTCTTCACTCCTAACTATCATTCCCATAGCCGCGATTGCCTTTTGGGTCACAGTGGAGCCCTCGGTCCATAACGTTCTGTCGCCCAGCTGGCCACCTCCATGGGCCGTGGTGGTTAAGAGTGCCAAATCCTAACCACTAGACCTCCACCTCCCTGGTGGTGTGGTGGGCAAGCCCACACCCCCCTCCCTGGGGCCACCCCGAGACCCCACATGCCCCCCACTCCAGCAGCTGCCTCTGAGTCAGGTCTGTGCCTGGCTTCTGTGCACTGCATATGCACTGTTTCTGCTGCTGCTACTGCCAGCCACCGCTGCCAAAAACCACATTAGCTTAGCTTTGCAGTGGGTGTGGATTTTGTCATATCGTCCTGTCTTAATCATGTGAGACTTTGCCTTTCCTAAGAGTCTTATTCAGTCTGTGCACCTGCTGGGACTTCTTGAGACCAAATAGAGCCTGTAGGTAGGCTTGTACCACTGAGATTCCTGGTATCTGCCATATTGCCAGTGAACAGAGCATTGAACGCTACTGTGACACCTGCTGACCAAACGTCATCATTGCAACTGAATTGAGGTAATGGCTGAAAATTATTCTACTCATGACTTCAGGTCATACTTTTCCATGGTGATTGAGAAATTCTTTAATGATTATATTGAGGGGTTCAATGCCTCAGTCCTACTATTTTTCAGTTTATTTCTGTTTTATGTTTCAAATTAAATGACTTGATAAGTTCATCATGAGCATAATGGAAAAGGTGAAATCTGGAAATCAACAATTGCTGTCTAGGACATATAATATGGGAATTTCAAACACTAAAATGGCAGAAAAGGTTAATTTTCTGAAAATTGGTTACAATAAGCTTATGGATAGAGCTTCCTCTTTGGACATGGATAAAACTGTACAAGAAAAATGCAGGCTTTACATAAATGATGAGAAAAAGAAACTCGTTAACTACATTAATGATGAGGACAAAAAACCATTAATTATGTTAATGAGAACAAGAAACTTGTTAATTACGAGACACTTGTTACTTATGTTAATGATGTGGATCAAAAAATTGCTGATTCTATGAGGTCATTGGAAGGACTGTTTCATCAGGAAAATCAAGCTCTAGAAAAATCAGTAGTATCCTAGCTTCAGGAATGGGAGGACCATATTGCAGTACTGGAAAAGGGTGGTAATGCATTTTCTGCTCAGAACAATTCAAGTCAACCCCCGTTGAGATATTATGGTAATGAAGACACTCTACCTAAGGGTGGTAAACATGACAGGGTTACCCCCTTCCCCACCAGTATTGTTTCCGGTTACTGTTCATTCAAATACAGCATATGGGGAATCCTCGGAATTTGTAGAGTATAATTATGAGCCAATACATATGAAAGATATCAAGAATTTCAAGGAAGCCATATTGCTCCATGGGGTACACTCTACTTATGTAAAACAAATGCTAAGTACATGGTCAACAAAAATTGGATAATTCCTAGTGATTGGATGCAGCTCACTGTTGCTGTATTGGACTATAGCCAACAATTACAATGGAGAAATTGGTTTAGGGAGGAGGCCAGGGCCTTAGGGCAACAAGGAAAGATTAGGGGTATTTTATTTCTCAGGACCAAATTCTTGGTGAAGGCATGTTTGCTAATGTGAAGGCTCAAACCACTTATAATGAACATACATTGTTGCTGTGCTATACGGCAGCACTGAATGATTGGGAAAAAATTTTGGACCCTGGTCAGATAATTGAGTCTTATACCAAAGTCAAACAAGGCTTAAAGGAACCTTATACTTATTTTCTGCAGAGGCTTACCAAGGCTGTACATAGAGAAGTATCAGATCCAGAAGTTAAAAAGCAGTTAATACTTTGTCTGGCCTTTGACCATGCTAATCTGGAATGTAAGAGAATGTTTATGCCTTTAAAGATCAAATCTGCACCAACAGAGGAATGGATTCAGTATGCTCTCAATGCTGAATCTCTCCATTGTGATGAAGAGAATTGGGTAGGCCAAGTCATTGCTAATGTTAGGGTGAGGAACCAAGGCATCATTTGCTTTAACTGTGGTAAACCAGGCTATATAAAATAGAATTGCAAACAAGGTACTTTTGGAAATAATATCCATCTTATATATGACTCAAACAGAAGGCCATCGCCTTCTGGGTTATGCAGAAGGTGTGGTAAGAATGACATTGGACCAACAAATGTAGATCTACCAGGGACAAAGAAGGCAACCCTCTACCATCATGAAACGCCTCTTGGGGCTTCCCCCAGGAAGCCCCAAAAAATAATATTTCAAAGCCAAGGAAGGTCTGATCATGTCCAGTCAGAGTGGAAGAGCAGCCTAATTTAGAAAACCAAATGGCATTGGACAGTAGAATAAATTCAAGAGGGAAATTGGAAGTTCCAAGAAAAAAACCACAAAATGAATATTTTGGCAGACTTCCATAAATGAACAAAGACCAAAATTAAAAGTATGGGTAGATAATATTTATATCCAGGGTTTAGTTAACACCAGAGCTGATGTTTTGATCATAACCCCACAATCATGGCACCCAAGATGGCCTTTACAGGCAGTGGACATTCAATTTCTGGGTATTGGAACAATATCTCAAGTGAAACAGAGTGTAAAATGGCTCAAATGCATAGGACCAGAAGGTCAGAAAGGACAGTTGAAGCCATATATGGCTGATATAGTGGTGAATCTATGGGGTCGTGACCTTCTACAGCAATGGAATACCCAGATTAAAATCCCTCCAAGTTCACATATCAACCGGAGACTCAATTATGTTTCTAAGAGCTTTCTTTTAAGGTGTTATAAAAAAAATTCACCAGCCATTCAGATTGTGCAAAAGAATTGCCTAATAGCCACTGAACCTAAAAAAGACACTCATAGTGCTGCCTTTGAGATGGTTGACAAAAAGGCCTATTTGGGTTCAGCAATGGCCCTTAGTGAAGGAGAAACTTCAGGCTTTGTAACAGCAAATACAGGAGCAGTTTCTGGCTCAGCATAATGAAGAATTAACCAGTCCATGGAATTCTCCTGTATCTGTTGTCAAGAAGAAATCTAGAAAGTGGAGGGTGGTGACGAATCTGAGAGTGATTAATAAAGTGATTCAACCTATGGGCTCTTTACAATCTAGTATCCCTTGCCTTTCCTGTTACCTAAGGAATGGCATATTACAGTTATTGATTTGTTTGTTTGTTTGTTTGTTTTACCATACCTCTACAAGAACAGGACAAAGAAAAATTTGCTTTCACAGTGCCTACTCTTAATAATTCATGTCTAGTTAAGAGGCACCAATGGAGGGTCCTTCCCTAAGGAATGTTGAGTAGTCCCACCTTTATGCAAACACTTTCCACAATCTATCATTTATCTTTATATGCATGATATCTTGTTGGCAGACCCAAACATAGATACATTAGAAACATTGTTTGAAGAACTGAAGAAAATATTGCCTGATTGGGGACTACAAACTGCCCCAGAGAAAATACAAAGAGGAGATTCTATCAATTATTTGGGATATAAAATAGGTTTACAGGAATTAAGCCCCAAAAGGTAAAATTGAACAAAGATAAATTGAGGACTCTTAACGATTTTCAAAAACTACTAGGGGATATTGCTCCTCTACGGCCCATTATTAGTATAAAAATCTACGAACTAGTTAATTTGTTCAAGACTTTAGATGGTGAAAAGGACTTAAATAGTCCCAGAGAATTCTCTAATGAAGCCAAGAAAGAAATAGCATTGGTGGAAAAGAAACGACAAGAAGCACATGTGGATCGTGTGGATCCAGACCTAGATTGCATACTGGTTATTTTACCCTCTACACAATCTCTTACAGGAGTCTTAATGCAAAGAGAAAATATTATATTAGAATGGATATCTCTGCCACATAGGCCAAGCAAAAAGCTGAAAACATATATTGAAAAAATTTTTGATCTGATTTTTAAAGGTAAATTCAGACTTCGCCTATTAACTGGAAAGGATCCTGCAGAAATTGTGCCTTTGACTAATGAAGAAATTGAACGGTTATGGGCAGACAGTGAACCTTGGCAAAAGGCTTGTAGTGATTTTTAGGAGAGATTAATAACAAATATCCTCAAAGTAAGAGAATTCAATTCATAAAGGAAACTAATTTGATCTTTCCTTATGTGGTACAGGATAAGCCCATTTATGGAGCTCCTACATTTTATACTGATGTGAACAAATTAGGAAGGGCTGGTTACAAATCAGAAAACTTAATTAGGGTGGCTCAAAACTCTTATAACTCTGTTCAGAAGTCAGAACTATATGCAATTATTATGGTGTTGATGGATTTTACAGTGCCTCTTAACATAATAACTGACTCTCAATATGCAGAAGGAGTTGTTTTACATATTGAAACTGCTGATTTCATTCCTGATGATACAGATTTAACTTTACTGTTCATACAACTACAGGATATCATCAGAAACAGAGTACATCCCATGTATATAACACATATCAGGGCACACACAGGTCTCCCATGCCCTCTAGCACAAGGTAATGATGAAATTGATTGGTTGCTAATAGGAAACATGCTGGAGGCCATAGAATTTCATAAGAAATATCACATTAATAGTAAACGACTAAAGAAGAGTTTTCCTATCACGTGGCATCAGGCAAAAGAAATTCTATGGAATTGTAACACTTGCTCCTTCTATAACCAACCATCTTTACCTGCTGGAAGTAATCCTAAGGTTATGCAGAGAATTGAGATCTGGTGAATGGATGTATTTCACTTTCCAGAATTTGGAAAGATCAAATATGTACATCATACCATCGACACTTACTGCCCTGAGTTCTGAAAAAGCTGATGCTGTACTTACTCATTTTTGGAATGGTCATAATGGGAATTCCTGCTCAGATTAAGACTGACAATGCTCCAGCTTACATTTCCCAAAAACTGAATCTGATTTTTGGATATTATAATATAAAGCATATCACGGGGATACCACACAATCCTACAGGACAGGCAGTTGTAGTGAGATCTCACCACACTTTGAAAGAGATGCTTTATAAACAGAAAAGAGAAATGAGAAAACCTCGGAAGAGGCTACATAGTGCCTTATTGACCTTGAATTTTCCTAATGCTGATGAAAAGGGAACATCAGCTGCTGAGAGACATTGGGTGATAGAGAAATCTCCCAAGATAAACCAACCCATCTACTTCAAGGATGTGTTGACTTCAGAATGGAAGCCAGGATATGTGCTTCAATGGGGTAGGGGTTTTGCCTTTGTTTCCACAGGAGAAGAAAAGATATGGGTACCAAGAAAATTAATAAAGATCTGCTTTGAAAAGGAGTTCCTTCCTGAAGAGGAGAAGTAATTGCTCATCCCTGATATAACAGTTGGATACATGGTAAGGAAAACACATTTAACAAGACCAGGGCAGGGTTTCAGTTTTGTCTTTACAGAAGAATGGATACAACTGTCTTTAAGACATTTACTGGATAATGAATGGTTAGTCACCTACAATGGAAGAGAGATCAATGACAAAGGCATATAAGCAAAGAAATATGAGAACAACTAATACAAATATGCACTACTGAGTAATTTCTCAATTCTTACTGCTTTACATCTTACATCTATACCTCTTCAAGAAAATAAAATGGTCCTGGTTTGATATAAATAAAGCTGGATTTGGAGTTGGAGTAAGTGGCTTTCTCCCTCTCTAAACCCAAGCATATTGGTAAAGAAAATGTCTCATATCAGAAAAGCCACCTGGTGTGGGACAGAAGACAGAACATTTAGGGACAAATATTATCGTAACTTCATCTTTAATCTTATTTCTCTCTATATCTATACCTCCCAACCATCCTCTCTATATGTGATCTCCTCCTGAAGTCATAAAGGATGTAAATATCTACACTGGGTATCAATAATGTTTGTTTTCCATTGTAAACAACATTTTCTCCTATCAACTTACTACGAAGCATCTGGAACTAAGATGGGCCCCCACCACAACAATTCCTACTAGTGAAAAAGGAGTAAGAGACAGACAGACAGACAGACAGACAGACAGACAGACAGACAGACAGACAGACGGACGGACGGACGGACAGAGACAGAAATAGAGAAATCAAGAATCTGGTGTACACAACTCAATGATTGCTTTTAGAAAATAGACTATTCAAAACAGTTGCAAGATAGCACTCTATGATTATCATTCATGTCACATCTCTAATAAGAATTCCAAATGGATTTACCCAGTACTCTGAAAATGATTATAGATGTGTACAGTCAGTCTATTAGGATCTAACCATTGTTTTAGCTTTTACAGGATCCCAAAGAAATGCCATCACCCTCAAGTCAGCAGGAAGCAACCCTATGAAAAACTACACCCCTTTCCTGATAAGTTTTGTCCTCTGAGAGTTATGGATAATTATTATTCTGATAGAAGAGTTATTAGTTAAAATTGGGTTGAGGGCGGAACAATAATATAGCCTCAGGGATCTCTTTTAAAGAAGAGAAAGGGGAATAGATAGGATAGATAAAGGTAGATTGTTCTACATACCTATAAACAATTACTAGCCAAATATATGGACTAAGTCAAAGACAATTTGTACTGGTATAGATGTTTGTATATTGATACAAATGTGAAATCATTTTATATGTTTGATTGAGATAATTTGTATATTGGTACAAATTTAAATCTGAAATTGTTTTATATGTCCAAAGCAACTTGTACATTGATATAATTGTGCTAGCTATGATATGTGCACAAGATGTTTTGTATACCTCTATTTGGATAATTTGTATATGATATATATGTATATACATGTCTAGAATACTGTTACCATTTTGTACAGTATATATACCTCTGGCTAGTGTTTGATAGTCATACTAAAAGTCATTGTTCAGAGATTGTATACCCCTTTATAGGTAACCTAATTTTACAATACAGGTTTCAATCCTTAGGATGTTAAGAACTGTAGTCAATATTATTTAAGTTTGCCATGTCACAGTCATCCTAGATAAAGATTAAAATACGATAGATAGACAGGAGTCTTCAACCATTTCATAGACCCAGAGAATATGGTATTTAATATTTTGTTATTCAGAATTTGGCCGTGAGAGACACGACGACTCCTGGCATCACTGTTCCTTTCCTGAGATGGTGTTGAGCATCAAGGACACTCCTTTGGAGTTTGCCCTTTTGGCAGAGAATGGCCAGTCGGGTAAAGAACTGCCCTTACCTCAACTGCTGACAGTACATACACAATGTCCAATCTGGACGAACAGGATGACAAATGGAGACTGATGAAACCTGCCTGGACAGGATAAGACAGTCCCTCTAAAAATGCCCTGCTTCTGAAAAGATCTGTCAGATATCATAGGCCTGTATCCAAAATTATGGATGCTCCAACGGTGCAGAAAACCACAGGTGATTGTCCAGGTAGCTATGTCACTGTCTTCTCCCAAATTTTGGAAGCTACTACTCTCATGTGCTTCCAACTTTCAAGTAATATATTTTCCTTATCAAGTCTTGATGGGGTTGAAGAATAGGTAGTTAAGGTTACTATCCTATCATCCCTTAGCAAGGAACATTCAGGTGTTGGATTTTCACTATCCCAAATGAACAGTTTTGAAGTAATTTATACACCCCACCATCTACCAATATTCTAGAAATGTATGATGTACCTTATATGTGTTGGATTTTAGTTGTAGTTTGACCATGTTTATGCTTGGCCTTTTCCTTCCCCAGACATTACCTTATAATAATTCCTATTGTATATAGTCTTAGTTTAGAACCTTCTTAGTTAGACAAAGTGGGGAGATGTGGTGGGATTCAGGTGTTAACTGATAAGGCTGTGAGGCATGTCTCTAGAGTTCTGGGAACCTGAAGGGGGTGTGGCCAGCCCCATTCAAAAGGGGCTGCTGGGAGCTTGAATGCCCCATTTTGTTCCTACTTTCTTGGAGATTGGATCAGCATCCATCACCTGGATCATCCTATCACCAAGGAATCATCCTAAGATTTAACTTGTAATCGTGAGTGTTAAAATACCCTCCAATAAATATTAACCGTGTATTTAGTATATTTCAAATGAGATTTTTTTGCAATATTTATTTGATGCCCATCATCTTGAAGTAGATTTGTGCTGCCAGGAGCAGACACGTCTTACTGTCCAGAAAAGCCTAAGTTCTTAAGACATTTTAAATGCCATTTTCTGTAGGTCTTTGAAGTGTTTTAATATTACCTGTCTAATTGAAATATATCTTTGTATATCTAAAAACCTAATTAACATTACTATAAGTTTGATTATCATAGATGACTATTAATCTGTATTTTAATGGTACATTACAATTTTTAAAAAATTTCATAAACATATCTTAAACAATACATTATAACAAAATTAACCTTAAATTTGTACCAATAAACCAAAATCCATACCAATGTATTTTAAGATTAACAGCTGTTTTTTAATGAGATTCAATAACCCACCTTTTTAAATTATTTTTATATCATATCCCCTTCTTTCTCTAGAAAGTGACTGGCTATGACAATTATCCATTTATAACAAAAACAAACATTTATAAACAATATTTTGGAAATTTGGACATAACTTTCCATACTACTTCTTGCTAAGTGGGGGCACTTGGCAATCTTATGCAAATCTTGATAAAATTTAGAATTATAGTTAAATCTTAGTTGTAGTAGTCTGTGAGGTTGTATCATCTCAGCCAATGACTTTCAGGGGGTCTTGACTGATCTAACCATATTAGCCTGGAAGCAATCCACAGGCTTCCATCTCTGTAGAAACAAAGGCAGAACCTTTTTCCCAAAGCAATATATCCTTAGACCCAAATTTCAAAGTCAAGAGACCTTTAAAATATATGTGTTGGTTTAACTTAGCAGCCTTTACAATCAAATGTCTTTCGGCAGTTAGCTCATTAACAATTTAAAAAATTAAAATAAAAACAATAACATACATAATCCAGACTCTGTGTATTTCCTATCTTTACCTGGTTTATTATATTTTTATTACTCTATTTCTCTTTTTAAGGATTCTCTACCCTTTCTTCTTTTCTTTCCCAAGCCTAGGCTAGGACTAGGACTGAAGGCTGCTGACTCTGCCCCGTTTGGCTCAACATGGGGAGAAGGTACAATAAGTCATGCTTACCTCCCCAATTCTGGAAAGCAGCATAAAGTATCACGGAGCTGTTTTTAGGACAATGGCTGTGCTCCAAAACCTACAAACTGTGGCTGGAGAAGACTCATAGTACCATGGCCAGTAAGAGAAATTTTGGGCATCAGCCATGCAATTTAGCTCATGGCAGCTGGTGGCTAGCTACATCTCCCAGGAGTCTCTGAACTGCTGATGGCATGAGACTATGAGTCTACAAAGTCCAATGTGGCTCTGTTTCTGTGCAATCAGAATCTTTTTAAAACTTTTTCACTGCCAACCAGTGAAAGCTGGAAGTTTCTGGCCCAGCCTAGCCCCCAAGGTCTGGACCTGCATTCCCACAGCCACTCAGTCCCAAATAATCACACAAAGGCTTATATTAATTACAAACTGTTTGGCCTATGGCTCAGGTTCGTTACAACTAGTTCTTACAACTTAACTCAGCATATTTTTATTAATCTATTGCATTGCCATGTAGCTCCATGGCTCACTACATCTTGCTTCCTGGGAAGAATCTGCCCTCCTTCATCTTTATCTCTGCTTAGATTTCCCACCTGCCTTTAAGCTGCTTTGCCACAGGCCAAAACAGCTTCTTTATTAACAAATGGCAATAAAGTATATTCATAATATACAGAAAAACATCCCACATCAGTGTACTGAGTACTAACAGGCCGTGCAATAAAGACGGTTTATATAAAGGAATCTAACAGCAGCCAAACTGCTGTGTGTTAAGGCAGAACTGAAGCTAGGAAGATTTGTAGGTAGCTGTAAACACTTGCCTCTGAAAGCATGAGGCCATGCATTCAAATCCCCAGCACTCACATTTTTACAAAAGCCAGATAAGGCTGTGCATGCTTATATAACCATAGTATGAGGAAACCAAGATAGGTGAATCCAGAGAACTTTCCAGCCAACCAGTCTAGCCAATTAGCAAGCTTCTGGTCCAATGTTTTGACAGAACCTGTCTCAAGGCAATAAGGCAGAAAAAAAGACTTGGATTCCCACCCTGGCCTCCACATTGTGTGTGTGTGTGCATACACATGCATACGCACACACACATACACACACACACACACACACACACACACACACACACACACACACACACTTAATACAGATTATAGCTAATAAAATAAAGGCAGAGTACATTATTTGAATTATTTTTGTCTTTCCTCCAAGTGTAAATACATCCTTGGTGTAAAAATTCTATTTTTCATTTTTACATGTATTTGTGAGGCCTTCACATCATATGGTGCAAGAGGAGAAGTCAAAGGGAAATTTGTAGGCATCCACGTGGACCCCAGGGATCCAACTTGGGTCTTTGGGCTTGGTAGCAAACTCCTTTACCTACTGCACCACCTCATTGACATCACCAAAAACATGACATCTGGGGCTGGAGAGTTTGGCCCAATGATCAAGAGCGCTGACTGCTCTTTCAGAGGAGGCAGGTTCAATTTCCAGTACTCATATGGCAGCTCACAACTGTTTATGACTCCATTTCTAAGGAAGCTGATACCCTCCTACAGGCATACATGAAGCCAAATTACCAGTGCAAACAAAATATAATTAATTAAATTTTTAATTACATATTTTTATAGTATGCTCAAGATACCAATTTCCAAAGAGAATTTATGTGTACCTGAAACACTGGCCAGAGCCACATTCTTTCCATGAATGGTGTCAAATATATGCAATCTGAGCACTGGTTGAGGTGGAGGCATTGAGAAGGGAGGTATGTAAGTTCAAGGCTAGACTGTTCTACACAGTGAAACCTCACCTCAAAAATGCCTAAAATTGTATTTTTTAACCCCTGGAAAATCTTAGTAAACCAGTATTTTTCACACTAGCTAAAACACTCACTAGTTATTAGATTGGGTCTATTCCGTTGCCAAATGTGGGACATTGTGTTGTTTCATTGTAAATAATTATCCCACCCACTGGTTTAATAAAAAGTGCTGATTGGCCAAAAGCAGGCAGGAAGTGTGGGCAGGGGTACCAGACTAAGAAAAACTCTGAGAACAGGAAGCACAGAGCAGAATGCCAGAGAGAAGCCGGAAGAAGCAGAGGACAACTATGCTGCTGTGAGAAAAGGTACCTAGCTCCATGGCTGAACAGGATAAGTAAGAGTCATGGGTTAGATTAAGGGTAAAGAGTTAGCAAGTTATATGCCTGGGCCTTAGGCTGATCAGCCTAAAAACTATTGTAAGCATCTGTGTGTCTCTGCGGGTCTGTGGGTCTGTGAGCCTAAACCTTGAGGTTAGCCCGAAAGTCCGGGCCAGAAACCTCCTACTACAGCCAAAGACTAGCACTGACTTAGTAAATCCCTCCTCAGGCTCTGTGCCCAGCAACAGACGGTCAATACAAAAGGAAAATACAGGTATTTTGTAGGGATTTTGTCTCATTGCTTTGTTTCAACATTCTTACATTATTAGCCTTTTGCTTATAATCTTTAATTTGGGGTTTTTGTGGATTTTGGTGTGTGTGAGTGAGAGAGAGACAGAGGCAGATATATATATATAGAGAGAGAGAGAGAGGATTTCTTGTGATTTTTGTTTATGTTTGGTTTCTTTGGTTATTTTCCTGTTTGTTTTGTTTTGTTTTGTTATTTGTTTAAAGAGAGAAAAAGACTCTGGCCTGGAAAGCGGGTCAGCTAACTGCAGACTTTCATCAGTTTCTCCTGTCTCCTCCGAAGCCAATCCCTCAGTCTCATCCCCAACACTAACAGACCGTTGCTGCAGCCTCCCTCCCTTGCTGCCCCATCTCCGAGGCATCTCACAGATCTTCCCCTCCAACCTCCCTCCCCCCTTATCACCTTCTCCTAGCCCCCCAAATCCAACAGACATTCCCCTGGGAGCCCACAGGCCACACGCCTGGGAAGCAGGTGAGCTAACTGTTGATTTCCACCTAAGCTCTGTAGCAGACACTTACTTTGGCATCCCTTCCTCTCTGCTCCCTTCTCCAGTAGTTAGTGCAGATTCCCCCGACTCATCCCTTTATCCCACCCCCAACTCTCTGGGAACAGAGCGGCAGGTAGGCTGGCAAAGCAGGTAGGCAAGCTCCGCATCTTCTCTCTCCTTCCTTTTCCTCCAAATCCAAAAATTCCCCCAGCTCTGTAGCAAACCACCTAACCTCTCCTCACTCTCCCCTGCATTCCCAGGGGGACACACCCTGCTTTCCTCCCTCCCGCAGATCTCCTTACCCACCCACCTCAAGCCCATACCCACTCCTAAGTGTCTGCCCCTAATACCTTTTAGCCAGAATATCCAGTAACCATACCCCTCGGAATCCCAGAACTCCCTACCAGGCAACACACAGCCACCAAACCCTCCATACCAGAAAGGGAGACAGAAGCCAAAAAAGAGAACACCCACCCAACAAAAACAAGACCAGATATCAGTGCCCAGGATTATAACCATCCCAAACTCAGATACCTATATGCAGCATAAAAATACAACCAATAGACCAGGCTTGGGAGGCAGAGGCAGGTGGATCTCTGTGAGTTCAAGGCCAGCCTAGTCTGCAAAGTAGTTCCAGGACAGCCAGGGCTGTTACACAGAGAAACCCTGTTTTGAAATGTAGGATAAACAAAAAAATCGACAATCAGTAACAGCCAGGATAATGTCTCCCTTAGAGCCCCAAGACCCCACTGCAGCGATGGGCCCTGAGAATTACAGCATAGCTGAAGTTCAAGACACGGACCTTAAAGTAGCCTTTGTGGATATTGCAAGTGTCCTTCAATAGGAAATTAATAAATCCCTTAAAGAAATCCATGAGAAAAACAAACAGTAGAAAGAAAGGAATGAAATTGTTTAAGACCTAAAGGTGGAAATATAACCAATAAAGAAAACCCAAACTTAGAGAAACATGGAAATAAAAAAAAACTTATGAACTTGAACATGAACCTAGAGGCCAGCCTTACCAACAGATTTCAAGAGATGGAAGAGAGAGAGAATCGCAGACACTGAAGCAAGATAGAAGAAATGGGTACCTCCATCATAAAAAAAAAAACCTCCTGACATAAAGCATCCAGGGAACCTGGGACATGGGACACTATGGAAAGACTAAATCTACAAATAATAGGAATAGAGGTAGAAGAAATCCAGGTCAAGGGTCCAGAAAATATTTTCAACAAAATCATAGAAGAAAATTTACCTAACCTATAAAAGGAGATGCCATCAACGTGCAAGAAGTACACTAAACACTAAACAGACTGAACCAGAAAAGAAAATCCTCATGATACATAATAATCAAAACACTAAACGTACAGAACAAAGAAAAATATTAAAGGCTGCAAGGGAAAATGATTGGAGTTACATATACAGGCGGATAACTCCTGATTCTCAGTGGAGACTAAAGCCAGAAGGACCTGAGCAGATGTTCTACAAATTCTAAGAGATCACAAATGCTAGCCCAGACTACTATACCCAGCAAAATTCCCAATCACAGTATATGGAGAAAGCAAAACATTCCACAATAAAACCAAATTTAAGAAATATCTATCTACACCCAGCCCTACAGAAGATACCAAAAGTAAAATTCCAGTTTAAAGAGGTTAACTACACCCGGAAAAAACACAAGGAATAATCCCAGGCCACAAAAATCAAAAGATGGGAAACACATTCACACACACACACACACACACACACACACACACACACACACACACACACACACACACACACACACACACACACGGGAGGAGGGGGCAGTTTTAGTTAGGATTTCTATTGCTGCAATAAAACACCATGACCAAAAAGCAAGTTGGGAAGGAAAGCTTTTTCCAGCTTACACTTCCAGATCATAGTCCATCATTGGAGGAAGTCAGGATCTCAATCAGGACTGGAACCTGGAGGCAGGAGGCCAGAGAGGGATGAGCTTACTGGCTTGCTCAGCCTGCTTTCTTACAGAACCCTGAACCACCAGCCCAGGAATGGCACCACCCACAATGGGCTGGGCTCTCTCCCATTGTTCTTTAATGAAAACAATGCCTTACAGTTGGATCTCATGGAGACTGAAGGCATTTTCTTAAGTGAGGCTGTTTCTTCTCTGATGATTCTAGCTTTATGTCAAGTTGATTTAAAACCAACCAGTACACACATCCGTACACACACTACCACCACCTCAGCAACAACCACAAAATAATGCAAACTAATTGTTCAGTGGTGTCTCTCAACATCAACAGTCTCAATGCCCCAGTTTTTTTTTAAAAAAAAAAAAATACAGATTACAGACAGGATGCAAAACTAGCATCCATCCTTCTGCTGCATCCAGTTAACACACCTTAACGTCATGACTAGACATCAGCTCAGGGATAAAGGATGGGAAAGGGCATTCCAAGCAAAGGGACCTAAAACACGAGCTGGCATGAACATTTTAATATCTGATGAAATAGACTTCAAACCAGAACCCATCAGAAGAGAGAAAAGGACACTACATAATACTACATCAAAGGAAAACTCCACCAAGAAGATACTGCAATTCTAAACATTAAGGCACCCAGCATAGAGGCACTCAAGTTCATAAAAGAAGCACTAGGACAGTTTAAATCACATATTGATTTTTCACAGTGATAATGGATGACTTCAATACTCCACTCTCATCAACAGACTGGTCAAAGTAAACAGAAAAGTGAAGAGCGAACATTCTGGTTAGCTGAGCCATATGAGTCAAGTGGACCTAATAGATATTTACATTACATTTCACGCAAACAGAAAAGAATATACCTTCTTCTCTGCACCTCATGCAATTTTCTCTAAAACTGGTCACATACTAGGACACAAAGCAAATCTCAACAGATATAAGAAAATTGAAATAGCACCCTGCATCCTGTCTGAACACCATGGACTAAAGCTGGATATCCACAAGAGAAATAGCAGAAGACGTATAAACTCATGGAAATTAACTCTCTACTGAATGAGAAATGGGCCAAGACAAAAATTAAGAAAGAAATTAAAGACTTATAGACTTGAATGATAATAAATACAACATATCCAAACTTCCATGACACAATGAAGGCAGTTCTAAGAGGTAAATTTGTAGCGCTAAGTGCCAACATGAAACTTCGGAGTGATGTCATGCTAGTAAGTTAACAGCATACCTAAAGCTCTAGAGCAACCCAAAAGGAGCAGACAGCAAGAAATAATCAAACTCGGGTCTGAGATTAATAAAGTAGAAACAGAACAACACAAAGAATCAATGAAACAGAGTTGGTTATTTGAGAAAATCAATCAGATCAACAAAGCCTTATCCAAATTAACTAAAAGTCAGGGGCAGAAGACCCCAGTTAACAAAACTAGAAGCAAAGGAGACATAACAAAAGACATCAGGAAAATCCAGACAATCATAAGGACATACTTTCAAAACCTGTACTCCCCGTTCAATTCGGAAAACATAAAACAAATAGATAACTTTCTCAGTGCATACCACCTACTACAGTTAAGTCAAGATGGGATGAGCAACTAAGGCAGATCCATAACCCCTAGGGAAATAGAAGTAGTCATTAAAAGCTTCCATCTGGAGAACCACAGAGGCTAGGTGTGGGGTAAGGGATTAGGGGGACAGATGGATCTCTCTAGGAAAGGGAAATTAGAATAGATAGTTATAGATGACTGGGGGGGGGGGAGACTGGAGGGTCAAGTGGGAGGGGGAGCAGAGGGAGAGTGAGGAAGGGAATATGGGAAAAGCTAAAATTAAGGGCTATTTGTTGGGTTTTTTTTTTAATTTTAAGCTAATGAAAACCTTCTTCAATCAATATACAGATCACAGCACTGTGGATCTCTGAAGAAGGAAAACACCAAGTTCAAGGCCAACCTGGACTACATAGTGCGTTCCAAGCCAGGCTAGGTTACATAGTGAGACTACTCAGTCTCCAAATTGAAAAGTAAGGGCTGGAGAGGTGGCTCTGTGATTAAGAGCACTCGCTGTTCTTACAGAAAGTCCAGGTTCACTTCCCAGAACCCACATGGTGACTCACAGTCATCTGTTACTCCAGCTCCAGAGAATCTGCTGCATCGTCTGGCCTCTGTGGACACCAGGCATGCCCGTGGTAAACACACTTACAAGGGCAAAGCAGTCACACACATGGATTAAAAGTAAATCTTTTAAAATTCTATAAATTAAAATAAATCTGAAAAATATATTTAAAAACCAAGAGGAATATGAAAACTATTTTTAAAGTACTTCAAACTTTACAAATGCACGTTTTCCTTCACAAATAAAATAATTACCTTTTCTTGATAGAGTTTTTACAGGTACAATATTATTTTTTTTAATGTTTTTCCTCTATCCTCTGGTTTTTCAAGACCGGGTTTCTCTGTGTAGCCCTGGCTGTCCTGGAACTTGCTCTGTAGACCAGGCTGGCCACAAACTCAAGTAATCTGCCTGCCTCTGTATCCGAGTCCTGGGATCAAAGGTGAGCATAATCACTGCCAAGATAAAATCTTTTTTCAAATTAAATAGACGTTTGAAGAACATAAAGTTATATAAAACTTTTACATTATAACTGAACAAAACCATAATCTAAGCCAATGTTTTATTTCACTGAGAATGAGTTCAAACTTGAGAATTTAACAGCATTTTTTTCTAGTTTGGAGAAGGGAGATTACTAATGGGTGTCTGATGCCATCTACTGGGCAGCAATAGTAACTTGTGGGCTGGGGGGGGGTTGCTTTGTTTCTTCAGCTAGTAAAGAAGTGATCATTTATGTGTAAATTAGTAGGCAGTAGCCCTCGGGTATAAAATAATTATTTCATTTTTATAATAGCCTTTAAGTTTAAAGACAATATGTCTACTGTAATCACGTGCTTAACAAACAAATACAATTTAAATGAAGAAAAAGGGAGAGAGAAGAAAAAAACAGTCAAAGCCTGGGAGTAAAGAACATGAGCATTCACTGGTCTGTAACAGGACCAACACCATCGCCAGGCAAAATTAAAGGCCTGTTTCTCTTGTTTTGTGTAGGGTTTTTTGTTTTGGTTTGGTTTGGTTTTAAACTCTTCGGGGACCCGCCATTGAGCTTCCAAATAAATCACAGAGACATAATCTCTGTCTGGCCTTAGCTTGGCTTTGTAGCCAGCTTTTCTAATCTAGATTACCCCATCTCTCTTTAACAATGTTTTGCCTCTAGGATTTTTACCTTTCTTTATTCTATATGTCTTTCTTTCCTTCTTACTCCATTGCTGGCTGACTGGCTGGCTGACTGGCTGGCTGGGTGGCCGGGTGGCCAAGTGACTGGGTGGCTGCGTGGCTGGCCCCTGGTGTCCTCCTCTCCTTCACCTTGACTCGATCCTCCCACATCTCTAGATTTCTTCTCCTATTTATTCTCTGACTGCAGGCCCTGCCCATCCTTTCTCCTGCCTTGCTATTATTGGCTGTTCAGCTCTTTATTAGACCAATCAAGTGCTTAGGCAGGCAAAGTAACTCAGGTTCACAGAGTTAAACAAAATGCAGCAAAAAGAATGTAACACATCTTTGCATCATTTAAACCAAAATTCCACAGCATAAACAAATGTGACACATCTTAAACTAATATTCCACAACAGTCTTGTCTGTTTATAATAAAGTTAGAAGTCTAGCATGCATATGCTTGGAGAGGGAAATTCAGTTGTCTTTATGAGCGTGGTCCCTAGTAGGTCAACACACTTCAGTGGAAAGCCACAGACCCAAGAGCCTATGAACAGCAAAAATCATACTTGATAAGTTTTTTTTGTTTTTAACAAAGGACCCAAAATTAGAAAGGGATACCAGGTTATCTGGAATGAGTTTGGAGAGAGATTAAATATGATCAAAATATATTATATAAAACTCTCAAGGAACTAATGAAAATGTAAAAAAAAAAAAAAAAAGGAAGAAAGAGGAAGGAAGGAAGGAAGGAAGGAAGAAAGGAAGGAAGGAAAGAAGGAAGGAAGGAAGGAAGGAAGGAAGGAAGGAAGGAAGGAAGGAAGGAAGGAAGGAAGGAAGGAAGGAAGGAAGGAAAAATAATGATAGCCAGGGGCTGGAGAGATGGTACCAGTTAAGAACATTTACTGGCCTCCCAGCAGGTCCTGAGATAAAGGTCAGTTCAGCAACATCACAAGACTCTGTCCCCAAAACAAACAAATGCCAAGGTCTGTAACTAACATTCTGAGAAATGCATAACAAAAAACCACTCACATGTATAGTTAATAGTCATAGAGAGAAGCTCTGAATTACTGAGGAGGCATAAATACTGTATGGTTCACATGGTTCGGTTCGGCTGAGCTACGGTGGATAATTTCCAAAATTTGTAAAATTCTAAGATTTGAGGCTGCTGAGATGTCTCAGCAGGTGAAGGTGTTTGCTGCCAAGCTTGACCAGCTGAGTTCAGTCCTCAGAATACACACTGTGGAAAGAAAAAATCAAATCCCAAAGCTGTCCTGTGGCTTCTGGTGACAGCATTATTCACCCATACAGGGTTCTCCCATCCAAATTATTATTTTTGTTTTTAGTTAACTTGCAAAATAGGTTTTCATGTGACTTTCTCATACATCTTTAGTTTTGGTTAACCCATTTCCCACTCTCTCCTTTTCTCATACTTAATTTTAATTCCTTCATAACTAGTGAGTTTGGGGGTTTTGTTTTGTTTATCACTAAACTAACAAGGCTTATGTTAACTTCCTTGCTCCTGTTTGAGGAATATGAGAACATGAGATGCCTTATTACACACAATCTAACCAGCTAGACTTTAAGCAAATGTATACAGGAGCATAAGGAGTATGGGGTTTACACAGTGATGATATCGTAGAAGGTAACCTATGACACTACTTTTGTCAAGAAACCAGATGTTCATCATCTTGACAGGCTTTCTGATGATAGTACACCACCATGCAGCCAGACTATTATGGCCGGCTAAGTCTGTACAAGTTGAGCTTCATGAAGAGCTTGGCTACTGTTGTGCTGTTCTGCCCAGTCTCAGACACCCCCAGAAAGATCCCCAGAATCACACAACTCTCCTAATACAAATGTAAAGCAAGGTTTATCACAGCTGCACAGCTGAGTTCAGCTCCTGACTGTCACAGAGCCCCTACCTACTCAAAATAGGTTTTTGTTTTTTGGTTTTTTTTTTTAAACAAAGACCAAACAAAGACCACAGAAATGCCGTTATCAGGCTGGGAAGTGGGGGGGGGGGCTACTTTCTATTGCCCAGAAAGTTCCGTTACTATTGCTGGTAGGCAACTACTGGCCAACTGGTTGTCTTAGGGTGGGGAAAAGATACTTTGCAGCTGGACTAGATTGTCCTCTGATTACCCAGGACCTTGGAAGTTTGGCCTTGGAGGTTTAGAAACTTCTCAGGATGGGGAACTAGAAACGTCTCAGTCCCCAGAAGAACTCCAGGCCTCAAGATGGAGGAACTTTGGTTCTCACAGTGCTGGTTGCCACATTGCTGGTCTTCAACAAGCCACAATTCTCCTGCTGTCCTAACATGAATTGAAGGTGGGGTGACATTTGAAGATGAAGTATGATTCGTAAAGCTAATGCAACAGGGATCCCCTAAGATAAGCTACTCTGGTATCTGAAGAAGGGTCATCTTCAAATGTAGCTATACGTCACCCCTCGAAGCAACTGCAGTGTCTGATGAATGACTGCCTCAGAAGTGACCTTGAGACGGGACCCAATTTGTTGAACATAATTAATAAACATTTCAGTTTGGGAGGTAAATCTAATGTAGCTTGCATATGAGTATTCCCAAGCCCCAAGCTTGATGGAATTGCAACTCGTATGTTTGTGTTAGGATCAACCTATTTAGACACTTACTTCATAGGAAGTGATACTATTAGGAAGTGTGGCCTTGTTGAAGTGGGTGCGGCCCTGTTGGAGGAAGTGTGTCACTGTCAAGGTGGGTTTTGAGGTCTTGAGTGTCTCATTACTTCCTGTTGCCTGCAAGATGTAAGACTCTCAGCTAGTTCTCTAGCCCCATGTCCGCCAACACACTGCCATGTCTCACCATGATAATAATGAACTAAACCTCGAATTGTAAGCTGCCACCTCAATTAAATGATTTCTTTTACAAGAGTTGCCATGGCTGTGGTGTCTCTTCACAGAATAGGAACCCTAACAAAGACAAAATCCAAAATTCAAAGTCTCTTCTGAGATTCATGCAATCTCTTAATTGTAATCCCCTATAAATCAAAATCAAAAGCAGATCACATACATCCAATATTTAATAGCACAGGATAGACATTACTATTCCAAAACTTAGGAAAGGGAGCATAGTGAACAAATATTCTCCAAAGCAAGACAAAAAGCCAGCTGGGCAAACTCCAAACTCTTCATCTCCAGTTATCAAAGTGCTCTTCAGCTCTCCACCTCCATTTGGCTATGTTGACTTCAACACACTTTTTTCTCTTGGGCTGGTCCTCTCCCAGTTAGCAGCTCTCCTTGGCAGGTATCCCACAGCTCTGACATCTCCAACATCTTGGGGTCTCTAAGGCAACCCAGATTTTAACCTCACAACTTCATGCAATGGCCTAAGCCTTCATTCAGGGACACCCCTCACATATGGTAGCCTCGGCGGCTTTCCTTAGTCACAGAGATAAATTCCATAAACTTCTTCTGTCTTTAAAGCTAGAACCACGTGGCCAAAGCTGCCAAGTTCTGCTGCTTACTAAAACTGAAAGATGGCCCCTCCTTCAATTTCATCTCACCAGCTTTCTAAATTTGAAGGTTTCCTTCACTGCCTAAGCTTGGCTGTCCTGAAACTGGATCTGTAGACTAGGCTGAACTTGAACTCAGAGATCTTTCAATTACATCTACACCAACTTTCTGGTTTTGATGGTTTCCTTCACAGCTTAAACTTGGCTGTTCTGGAACATGCTTTGTAGACCAAGCTGACTTCAAATTCAGAGACCTCAAAACCCACCCCACAGTGACACATTTCCCCCAGCAAGGCCACACTAATGAAACAGTGCCCCTCTCTAGAGCTTATGGATGCCAATTACATTCAAACTATTGCCCACTGCTTCCTAGGAATTTCCCACCACCTCTGGCTTTCATAATTTTTTCACTTTTTTTTCCTGCATAGAACCTAAACCTTAATGAGAGGGGCATGGTAAGTGTAACTACAGTCTCTCATTCTCTGCCCATTTTCCAGTTAATTACCATGTACTGATAAGGATTGTCTGGGTCTTTGCATATATCAGCATGTCATTAGATGTTTCATGGCTTTGTTCATTTAGCATGTTAATGCAGTAGGTTTCCTTAAGAGCTCATGATCTATCTATCCAGTCTCAGGTTAGTGGCCTCATTAACTGTGCTAGGTATGGGTTCCTGAAGTGGTCCTTTCATGCCATCAAAAATTCATTGGTTTCACCCATAACGTTTGTACCGCTCTTACACCAGTGTGGGTGTATCTTGCAGGGAGATGCTCGAGTAAATTGAAAAGTTCACAGCTGGGTGAGACTGATGACTATGTTTCTGGCTTAGTAATTTATAGTATTTTCTAGCACAATGAATGCTAGTCAGTAGGGGTGAAGCTTCTATTTGAGAACCAGCTAAATTTCTCCATGTCTGAGAAGTAAGTGGTGGCTCCAACAACAGGATCTTGCCATCAGTCTGTGGAGGGTAACAAGTAATATTGGAAATACTTTAGGGGGGGGAGACTATGTGACCCCTTTGACCAAAGACTGAAACAGGCATAATCCATTCCTGTTATTGAGAATTTTATTAGGTAACATGTGATGTCTAGTTAGGGCATTGTCTTACATTTTTTAAAAATTAGGTTAACTGCCAGGTTACTAATGAAAATAAATAAAAAATGCATAAGTGTTGATAAAGAGAGAACACAGAACTCTCATGAACTGGCAATGGGGCTGGAAAGTAATACAACTTGTGTGGAAAACATGCTAACTCATCAAAAAGAGGTTGAACACGGAATTACTGTGAATGAGGTGATCAGCCTTTAGGTAGATAAACACCCAAAGGAGTTTTTTTTAATTGTTAAAACAAAAACTTGTAATGAGTGTTCATTGTAGCATAATGCATAAGTGAGTAACAAAGATATGAGATTTTATTTACATACTAGTGTGATAGCATCACACTGTGTCAATGTGTGCTTATATACTGTGTGATATTAACCAACCAGGAAAGGAGCAAAGGGTTGCTACCTTCTGTAGATGGAGGAACTTTGAAACACCCCAAATGAGAGAATTGTATAGCCCATAATTCTTTTATTTAAAACACCTAGGATAAGCATATAGAGGCAGCAAACCTGCAATTTTCAAAAGCTAATGGGCACTTAGTGCACACAAAAGTTTTATTAGGTGTGATTCAAAGAAAGTTCAAGAACCAGAGAGCTCTGATGGCTGTTGGCCACCATTAGGTCACTTGAGACCATGGAATCCTTGCACTTTAAAAAGGTAAACTTCAAGTCAGACATGATGACCCACACTGTGATCCACCACTCAGGATGTTGATACACAAGGTCTTTGAGTCTGAGGCCAGACTGGGCTAGAGAGCAAGACCCTTGTCAAACAATCAAGAAAGAAAGGAAGGGAGAGAGGTGGCTAGAGGAAGGGAGGAAGGGAGATGAAGGGGAAAGTTAGCTTTACAAGTATTTAGCATTATTTCAGAAACCAGTGTGGGAGCTGGGAAGATGGCTTAGTTGGTAAAGTGCTTTCCATGCAAGCATGAAGACCTAACTCCAGTCTCCACATCAGAAAACAGGATGTAGGCTCTCTACACTGGGGAAGCAGAGACCAGCTCATCCGGTCTTGCTTTGTGCAATCCAAAGACCCTGTCTCCAAAAATTTAAATAAATAAATAAATAAATAAATAAATAAATAAATAAATAAATAAATAAATAAATAAATAAATAAATAAATAAATAAATAAATAAGTAGATAGATAGATAGATAGATAGATAGATAGATAGATAGATAGATAGATAGATAGATAGATAGATAGATACAAAGAAGTTTGACCTCTGCTACACACACACACACACACACACACAAGCTGAAAGAAAGATTCCTTTTAGGGGGAAAAATAGCTAAGGTAAACTACATCCAGCAAACCACCACAAAAAAAGTTAAAGTTCTTTAGGCAAAATGAAAATGACCCTATATAAAAACCTGAATCTGACTGAGCAGTAATGTTTAACAGGTAACATAGTACAAAAAAATTCAAGAGATGTGAAGCAAAACAGGATAAAAGAAAAATGGAATGAACTGTTTATGGATATTTCTTGTCCTGACTGCCTATTGCCAAATGAACGACTCAGAGGCTGAATGTGGATTATAAATGCACAGCTGGTAGCTCAGGCTTGTTCCTAGCTAACTCAATAGTGAAAATATGAATTGGTACACCATGGTAAAAATAATGTGAAGTCTCTCAAAAATTAAAAGTGAAACTGATTATAAAATTCAGCAATCTTACATATATATCTGAAGGAAATTAGTTCCATATGTTGAGGTAACTGCATTTTTTTACATTCGTTGCAATATTTCACAGTCTGCAACACTCTTCACAGTGGCCCATATATGTTATTATATACTCATAACAATATATATGTTGTTATATATTTATAACAACAAATAAATAAATATAAATTTAAACACATATTAATTACATGCTCTTCAGCCAATGGCTCAGGCTTATTGCTAGTTAGCTCTCTCATCTTAACTCAACCAATTTGCACTAATCTGTCCTGCCACATGGCTGGTGGCTTACCTGTGCTTTTACAACTTGTCCCATCAGCAGCTGGATTGCTGCTCCCCTAACTCCGCCCTCCTTCTCCTTTATCTGTGCTCAGATTTCCTGTTTGCTTCTAAGATGCCCTGCCATAGGCCAAAACAGTCCCTTTATTAACCAGTGATATTCACAGCATACAGAAAGACATCCCACATTATGTGGTGGCACAGGCCTTTAATCCCAGGCCTCCATTGCCTTCAAGTTCAAATTCCCATAGCACATTAAGCTCTGAGTACTTAATGGCTTTTTTATCCCAAAATTCCAATTGCTTCCACAATTCTTCCCAAAAACAATGTGGTCAGATCTGTCACAGCAGTACTCCACTCCTGATATCACAATTTGTGTTAGTGGGGGTTATATAAAGGGAGAGAACTGACAGGTTGAATATATATGATATATACTAAATACAAATACATGCACACAAAGGGGGATGATTAGATTGGCTTACATGACCTGATCTTCACAGTCCAATAATGGCTGTCTCAACTGGAAAGGTCAAGTCTATGAGGCTGGATGTTTCAGAAATCCCAATCCTGTGCTAAAGGCCTGCAGGATTCCTGGAGATGTCACAGCCACAGGAAAGATGAACTTGTCATCAAGAATGAAGACAGACAGGAAAGCGGTGACGCTTCCTTCTTCCATACCCCTTTATCTGGGCTGTCACCCAGAAGTTGCCACACATACTTAGTCTTTCCTCACAGACGTGCCCAGCAGCTTGTATTTTAGTTGATTCCAGATCAGACAAACGATCATCAAGAGGAGTCATCACTGTCCTTCTGTCCCAGGAAACCCACAACAGCTGGCTGACCATCCCTGAGGAGACTCAAGTGAAGCTGAATTAACACCTAAACTTGGAAGGGGACAGGGTTTTGTCTGTGATCTAACATAATGTAACTGAGCATGTCGGCCACAAGGTGGCACTAGACCACCAGCCCTATTTACTCCAGCTTTTCTGACAATGTGAGCTGCTAAGGATACAGCTTAGTTTTTAGGGGCTCCCCTTGTCTTTTCTGCGCTTCAGTCAAGGGTCTCATTTTACCGCGGCTGTGATCTTTAAACACTACAGAACTTCCTCTGGCTGCTGAGGCTGACAACGGGGAGCTGTGGCCCCTCCCTGCCGCTGCTGAGCTTCAGGTCAAGTGAACTAGACCTGCTTGGCTGCCTACCCTCTCTGACTCAACTAAACTGAAAATGAAAATAATGAGACATTCTCCTTTTCTCCTTCTCCTGCCTCTCCTCCTCGACACATAAAGGTTAAATGCTACTGAGTTTCTGTGACCCACTTACTGACCTGACCTAAGCGTAAAACTACTTATTTCCCCAGAAAAGAAAAATAAATCTACTTATGCATTAAGAGGAGCTCAGAGCCACATTTTCCACATGAAGTAACTTTCATGTTGTCCTAAAACCATATGAACAGCTCTTACATGCCATTTGCTTCTCAACCCAAAATAATCAAGCGTGCTATCTAAAATAGCCACCAAAGGGCTGGATAGATAGCTTAGTGTGCTTGTTGCTTCTACCCAGGACCCAAATTCTGTTCCGACATCAGGCAGCCATCTGTAACTCCAGTTCTGGGGATTCTGAGACTTCCTTCTGGTCTCTTTGGGCATTTGCACTCACATGCACATATCTACACGCATGCACATATCCACACGCATGCACATATCCACACACATGCACATATCCACACACATGCACATATCCACATCATGCACATAATTTAAAATAAAGTGAAACTTTTTTTAAAAAAAAATGGCCAGCTTCTCTTCCTGATGCAGAATCCTGTGTCATTCCTGCTTAGCCTACAACTACAAGACGGTTTACCATGGTAACCATGTTGTTAATCATGCTGTCCACCACAGCACAAGTGCCATGGGAACGGGGACCTCGTCACACATATTGTGGTCCTGTCGCCTAGAAAGAGCTTTGTATCAAGTTGATCACCTTAAAACCAACTGGTTCCTGTTCACCTAGGACTCTCCTGATTCTAAAATAACTCTTTTTCTAGAAGTCTCTCTGTCCCAGGAAACATGAGACAGCTGACACTCGATGAGGAAATTCCCAGGCAAAACAGAATTAATAATTAAAGAGTTTTAGATACTTTTTTTATTATTTTGTGTGTATGAGTGTCTTGCCTCCATGTATGTACATGCATCATGTGCATTCTTAGTGCCTACCAGAGACAAAAGATATTGGATTCTCTGAGACTAAAGTTACTGACAGTTGTGGGCCATCACATGTGTTCTAGAAATCAAACCCCTGTATTCTGCAAAAGTATTAAGTGCTTTTAACTGCTAAGCCAACTCTTCGACCCAATAATTACATTTTAAAGGTATGTTTGTTGGGTTTTCCACCCCATTGAACCCCTGCTAAAATACAAAATAATGAAGTTGAGCATTTTAACCACAAGGTGACACTAGACTACCAAACGTACTAACCCCTTTCATTAAAATATCAACAGGAGTGAGTGTGGCTGAGCTGGTAGAAAACTCACCTAGTATGCCCAGGGTTCCTCCTCGAGCAGTGCACTAACTGGGTATGGTGGAGCATGCCTATAATCCTAACACGTGCGGAGGCAGAAGGGTCAGAAGCCAGTCTGGGATACAGGAGATCCTGTCCCAAAAGCAAACAAACAAAAAATCTAAACATAAGGCACCATTCCTTGTAACTAAAGTACTCAGGCGTACAACTGTTTTTCATTGCGCTAAGACGGAGATACACACGGGGATGTAGCTCAATGGTCCTGGACCCAGTACCATGAAAATAGATAACTAAATAGATAAGTGTGGCATGAACTTGGCCAAACTCTTGGAGTTCAATTGAAGAGAGAGAGGGGCATGATGGAGAAAACCTCAGAGACAGCTAGCTGACCCAAGCTAATGGGAACTCAAGACTCTGGATTGACAGCTGCTGGGGATCCTGCATGGGACCGAACTAGATCCTCTGAATGAAGGTGACAGACAGCTGGGTAATCGATCTGTTATTGGCCCCGTGGCTATGGGACCAGGAATTATCCTGGGTATATAAACTGGCGTTTTAGAACCCCTCCCTATTGTGAGATGCCTTGCTCAGCCATGATACAGGGAGGAGGGGCTGGGTCCTGCCTCAATGCTAGTCTGTGTTGACTACTCAAGGGAGACCCTGAGGAGTGGATGGGGGGAGGGGAGGGAGGGGAAACAGTGATATTTAAAAGGAAAAAAAAATGCTTCTTAAAAATAAGAAATTTAATTTTTAAAAAGATATGGTTTGAAGTCATTTTAATTCCTGTGCATATGGAAAAATAATTTCTCTTAAATTTTATTTACTGTTTCTTAAACCAGGCAGTGGTGATGCATGCCTTTCATCTCAGCCCTTGGGATGCAGAGGCAGGTGGATCTCTGAGAGTTCTAAGCCAGCCTGGTTTACAAAGAGCATTCCAGAACAGCCATGGCAGAGAAATCCTATCTTAAAAACAAAACAAAAAAACAAAACAAAACAAAAAAACGAAAAAGGGGGATAAAAAAGCTTACTAAACTTTTGTCACAGTACACACACACACACACACACACACACACACACACACACACCCCTACATTTGGGCAGACTACTAATATAATTGTATCCTAAAATATAGTAAATTAACAGGACATGGGGCTGCTCATCTGTAATCTCAGCAATGAAAAAAAAGAGCAGGGGCCTAGGGAGATGTTTCAGTAATTGAGAACACTGCTCTTCCAGAGGACCAGGGTTCAATTCCTATCATCCATCTGGCTCACAACAGTCTGTAACTCCAGTTCCAAGGGAATCCAGCACAGTCATGCAGACATCCATGGAAACAAAGACACCAATGCACATAAAGTAAAAATAAAAGCCAGGTGATGCTGCCGCATGCCTTTAATCCCAGCACTTGGGAAGCAGAGACTGGCAGATTTCTGTGAGTTCGAAACCAGCCTGGTCTACGAAAATGAGTTCCAGGACAGCAAGAACTATTACACACAGAAACCTTTCTCTAGAAAAACCAAAAAATAAAAATAAAAAAGTAAAGAAAGAAAGACCAGAACTCAAAGCTAACAGTGTTCAGGTTGGGGTGTGTGTGTGTGTGTGTGTGTGTGTGTGTGTGTGTGTGTGTGTGTGTACAGGTCAATGAAATATTCGATCACTATGGTGACTACCTAAAAATTTCTCAAGCCACAGAAAAGAAAAAGTCTGCCCCCCCCAAAAAAAATAATAATACATATCTATCATAAACATTCTCAAGTTCAAAGTTTATAGGTAGAAATCACTGCAAAGTGTCCTTTCCTAGAAGACCCTCTTAATTTCTCCAAGGCCCAAAAAGCACTGGGGAAAATTCCCTTATGTAATAAAGGCTAGCACCTGATTGCTGCCCAAGTTAAAACTTATTCACTGGGGCAGTTGGTGAACAGTTTGTTTACCTGGAGGGCCCTATTCCTCCTGGGGAAGACAGAAACAGTCCAAGCTGATACTTTGTTTCACTTCATTGTTTTCTCCTGTGGGGTTTTGTTTACATTTGCCCCTGGGGATTTTGCTTTTGTTTTGAGACAGGGTCTTTTGCAGCCTGCTCTAACCCTACCTGAATAGTCTGCCAAGCATGACCTTGAACTTCTGTTCCTCCGGAGGCTGACTCTGGAGTGATGGGATGGTAGATTTGTGCTTCCCTGCCTGGTTTATACCAGGCTAAAGGTTGAAGGTGGTAGGGCTCTGGGCAAGTACTCTACCAACTGAACTAAGGGCCTTACAGCACTTTAATATAAACAACTTTGAAGTAGCTACAAGGTTTTTTAAAGTCTTCAGGAGCAACAGATCCCCGAAACTGTATGCAGCCTGATGTGGGTGCTGGAGGCTGGAGACAGGTGTCAAATCCACTACAGGAGTAGTGCTCACTTTTCACTGCTGAGCCATCTCTCCAAGCCCTAGACCTACATTATTTAAAAAATAAAAGTAAAAAATAAAGTGTTTGTTCGTTTGTTTTTCCAAGACAGGGTTTTTCTGTGTAACACTGACTGCCTGGAACTCACTCAGTAGACCTTGCTGGCCTGAAACTTGTGGAGATCCACCTGCCTCCTTATCCCAAGGGCTGGGATTAAAGGTGTTTGCCACCTCAGCCCATCTTTTTTGCTTTGTTTTGTTTTTCAAGACAGGGGTTTTCTGTCCTGGCACTCAGTCTGTAGACCAGACTGGCCTTAACTGTAGACCAGACTGGCCTCGAATTCACAGAGCTTGCCTCTGTCTCCCAAGTACTGGGATTAAAGGCATTTGCTACCACCGCCTAGCCCATCTTAAGAAACAGTTTTATCTTTATTTTTTATTTTATTTATGTGCATGTATATGCATGCATGCGTATGCATGTAGAAATCAGAGGACAACTTTTGAATTGGTTCTCTCCTTCCACAATGGTGTGGATATAAGGATATAGTTGCTTTTGTCGGGATAGGCAGCAGGTGTCTTTATTTACTGAGCCGTTGCCACAGCACAGAAAGATTTTTTTTTCTTATGATAATCATCAATATATTTCTAGCATTTGATTTGGATCAATCTGGAACCCAGAAAGGAAAAAAAAAAAAAAAAAAAAAACTGCCAACATAATCCCCAAATCTTAACTCTGATTCAGGAAATAAAAGAACCAAGGAAGAGAGATAAACAATGAGTTTTCTCATCTGATCAAGGCTGAAGTGGTGGTCGCTTTTCCACGCTGTCCAAGCACAAGAAGAAAGAAGCAAGGAAAGTCGGCCAAGAAAGACAAAAACCTAGTAATTGAGTCTGGGGTCAAGGCCAAAAGCAAGTGGTCCTAAGGCAAAGTTCCAGACAGTCAGTCCTGTTTGACCATGCTACAGATGGCTCGCCCCCGTGCCCTGTATGGAAGTTCCCAACCGAAAGCTGTTGCTCTAGCTGTGGTCCCTGGGAAGCTGAAGAGTTCCTGGGCCCTCACAGCCTAAGGAGCTACTTCTAAGGATTTACCAAGCTGTTTTCAAAATACTCGGCAGAAACGCAAAGGGTGGAGATGCTCAGCTGAGGTGCGTGCAAAGGTTTAATCAGCTGCATATTTAGAAAAACAATACATTTAGCCAGCACTTCATGAAAGGTTCACTCAAGAAGGAACGCCTGAAGCTTCTAGTTTAAAGTTATTATTCCTGGTTCGGAAGAGATCCCAGCACAGGCAGGCAGAGCTCCGAGTTCATGGCCAGTCTGCTGTATAGAATGAGGTCCAGGACAGCCACGGCTCCAAAGAGAAACTTTGTCTCCAAATAAAGTTATTCCAGGTGCAACATCACTTTGTATTTTTAGTATTTCAGCATTATGTTCAACATTGTAATTTCCATAAAAATGCTTTGTAAAAATCCCTTTATAACCAATATCTCATTTTCCTTTCACTTCAAAACCTTTTTTGAGGGTGGGGATATTTTCTGCTCAGTTCTGTGCAATGCTGTTTGTTTACTTAGGATCTTATCAGACTTCCCAAAAGCCACTTTATCAGAACAAATGGGACAGGAGCAGATATTGGTGTTCTTTGTTATTTGGTTAGGGATGCATTTTTTATGCATTTGATTGTTTCCCGTATGTGTTTTTACCAATAGTTGTAACTGAATAAGAGACCCACAAAAGAACCAACCTGGATTGGATCCTGAGCCACAGGAACCCGAAGGATGCATGGAATTCACTATGAATATGTGTATTATTGGGGGGGGGGTTGGGGGGATACTCTCAAAAAAAAAAATTCACTTTTGAAAATACATGGCTATACATGGTGGCACACATCTAAATCCCAGCATAGTAGTCAGTGTCAGGAGCCTGCCTGCACAGTGGCTATACAGTGAGTTCACAGCGCCTGAGAGCACAGGACATCCTACATCCTGATTCAAAAACAAAAGGTAGGAAGCTAGAGAGATGGAGAACCAGCTCGGCTCCCAAATACCCAAGCGGGGCACCTCATAACTATCTAAAACTGCAGCTCCAGGGGCTCTAATGCCCCCTGACCTCTGAGATCACCAGCATTCAGCACAAGCCCACCCACATGCAGACAGATGTAACTTCAAATAATTAATATCTTTTTTTTTTTTTTTAGTTGAAAGCAAAATGATACTGCAGTGAGCAAGTCTTCTCTATATCTTTGAGAGATTGGAACCCTGCTTCTCAAGCACACTGGCTCAGCCCTATGGAACCAAGGCAATGTACTATTTCAACTCCAAAGGCTCAGTGTCTGAATCTACAAAATTGCCAGTATAGATTCAACCTATCTTGAAGTTTCCCAAGACAGTACTTATAAGGCATTTATTTATGTGTCTTTTTGAACAAAAAAAATGCAGCTAGTATATGAACTATGTCATAGAAAGAAAAAATTGATTTGGGCCTATTTTTGGTAAGAAAATATATGTTGTCATGCTGAAGAGTTTTCTTTGGTTTTTCTCCACGATTGAGACAACAGATGTGTCTTGGATACAAACTGTGACCAGGGTTAGACTTGGACTTTTGACCTGTACAGGGGTTACCTCCATTCCAACCCCTGCTTGGCTTAACACTCTGCCATATTGTATTGAAAGGTGACAGTCTTTTTGAGTAGCATCATTTTTAGGAGGCCCAGCAAGTGATGATACCCGGCTGGTCCATGTCATGCTCCTGCTGTGTTCTGGCCAATGCATTTAAACCCAAACCTGGAAAGGGCTTTCAATCTGGGTCCTTGCTCACATGTGTGTGAAACCTGAGCCTCCTGGAAGAGAGACCAACAGGAAACAAGCTGAAGCTTTTCCCGCAAAACCTTCGACCACCACACATTTTTTTTCAGGGAAAAAGAAAGAGTGTGTGGGGGGGTGGGGTACCTCTATTGTGGAGATATAGATTACACAGGCCATGGTTTTTGTTTTTAATGTGCTTCAATGTTTCCTATAGGAAGTTCCCCCTGAAACTCCAGTTATAGACAGTCATGAGCTGCCATGGGAGTTGAAGGAAGAGCAGTCAGTGTTCTTAACTACTGAGCCATCTCTCCGATGCCCTTCTACCCTCAGTAGTGTTTTATTCAGTACTTTTTCCCCTCAATTCTCTTTATCCATATGGGTCTCGTCCTTCTTGAGGAAAACAACTTGCTTAGGTGAGGGGAAAGAAGGCAGGAGGTACTAGACAGAGCCACTCCAATGTCCCCTGGATCTTAGTCCCATGTTGTTTTCCCAGGAGAACAAGGTAATCACCATGTACAGAAAATGTGAAGAACGCTAAACGACTCCACACAAGTTTCTAAGTAAAAGACTCAACAGATGTGCGCATTGAATTAAACTACTGACCATGAAGCTACCTGAAGTCACAGAAAAGGCAGCTAAGAAACAAAAAATATAAAACATAAATGTCCCTCAGAGGGCTCACCCTCTGTCTAAATGCAACAATTAGGGATAAATAGATATACTATAAAATCATAAAAGCCTGGTGTGTGTTCATGTACAATTCATGTATGTGAAGAAGCCAGAAGAGGGTGTCAGATCCCCTGGAACTGAGGTCATAGGTGGTTAGAAATGAGCCAGTGATTTTGAAGTTGATGTTGAGCGCTGACGTGGGGCAGCAAAGAAGCAGAGGGGGCAGCAAAGAAGCAGAAGTTCTCTAGGGGTGACGGCCCTTTATATACTGTCCCTCAGTGGCCATTAGCCTGTTCTCCTATGGAAACAACGTGGAAATGAGATCCAGGGAGCTCAGGTAGACAGTGCCTGGTGCTAGGGTGCTAGGAACCAAACCCGAGTCCTCTGGGTAGGAGGGAAAGGGGATAGGGGTGACTGATAATGAGTAGGTTTCTTGCTGGGTGATGGAAATGCCCTGAGGGAAATGAGTGAGGTTGGTACAAAAGCATACAGATAAGAACCCTAAACTAGAGAGTAAAATCTTTGCTGTTTCCACTAAGAAAAGAAAATACAAAGAACCTATGGCCTGTGGACGAAAACAAATGAAGAGTCTTTGCAAGAAGATGCATTTGGAAGACACAGAGATAATATCAAAACAGGACATTCTCCAGGCCTTCTAATCTCTGCTGGTAGTGATAAGCAAAGGAGGCTTGTAAATGAAGAGGAGAGTTTCAGACACAGCAGGACAGGAAGAGTGGTGTTAAACAAGGCAAGAGAAGTCTTGGTGGCAGGCTCTTAGAAATAGAGGTGATCACAACCAGAAGTAAATGTTGAAAGCCTGTGGTGAAGATGAGTGTGACTCACAGGCTGACATGCAGGGGGCTCCCGGATGGGATCCCCAGCACTGAAAAGCGAAAACCAAAATAAACTCGTACACTGTCTTAGAAAGGCCATATTTAGCAAGAATGTGCATTTCTCTTTAAGATGAATTTATTTTTATTTGATGTGCATGAGTGTTTTGCCTGCACATATGTATGTGCATTGCATGCCTTGTGCCCAAGGAGGCCAGTAGAGGGTATCAGATCTCCTAGAACTGGCTCTAAGTCACCATGTGCATGCTTGGATTAGACCTATATCCTTTAGAAGAGCAATGAGCTATCTCTCTAGCCCCAGAAATGTGTATTTCTTAACTATTTATCTTCTCATTTTGTTTCCAGAGTAGTTAATGAAACACAAAGGTAGCCTACAACATGGCCTACTAGGTAAAGGCATTGGCATTTGTCACCAAGCCTAAGAACCCATATGATGCATGGTGAAGGGAAAGAACTGTCCTCTGACCTACACACACACACACACACACACACACACACAAACACACACACACTACATATGCATATGTTCTACATATATACATATGCAAATAAAATAGGTAAATGATATTTTAAATGAATAAGTTTGCACAGTATGGAGCAGCTGATGGGTCAGACTAGAGGATGTGATTCAGACACATGGGTAATCATCGTTAAAAGGATAAGCAGCAGCAACTCACATACCCCATGACATCTACCCTCTGAAGTGGTACAGACTCAGCTCTGACTTTTGTTCCCAACTGCTTAAGAATGACTGTTTCATGCTGGGCAGTGATGGCACACCGTTGATCCCAGCACTCAGGAGGCAGAGGCAGGCAGATCTCTGAGTTCAAGGCCAGCGTTGTCTACCGAGTGTGTATCAGATCAGCCGGAGCTACAGAAAGAAACCCTGTCTAGGCAAAAAAAAAAAAAAAAAAAAAAAGATGGCTGCTGCCGCACATGCCCAGTCATCAGAGACATCAGTCCTGGCTACTGAGGGAAGCAGATGCCGTGGTTTCTGAGGTTTGGGTACAGGAAGGTCATTACCCATCATAGCTGCTGCTCCCTGCACTGCTCCTTTCACGGAGTCCTGAGAAAGTCGCCATCTCAACATAGCTGGAAGATCTTAGATGGTCTATCACACTCTTAAGGTGCCAAAGGCTGTTGCTGAGTTTTAAAGATATCCCAACAGCTCATGCGTGACTTCTACACATCTCCTGAGCAATACTGAGTCTTTAACATATTGGGGGGGGGGGTTATTCACTTGACTACTAGAATATAAGCCACATCTCAAATCACACCTAAGAGCATGCCTAGAGTCCCATTCTTTCCCACTCCCAAAGCATAAAATACAGTGGCAAATACACTTCCGGATAGTCAACAACAAAGACAGCCAGGGTGCGGTGATGCATGCCTTTAATCCTAGCACTCAAGAGGCAGAGGCAAGCAAATCTGTAAATTTGAAACTAGCCTGGTATCTTTAAAAAGAAAGAAAGAAAGGAAGAAAGAAAGAAAGAAAAAAGATTTATTTATTTATTTATTGTGTATACAGTATACAGTGTTCTGTCTGCATGCATGCCTGCACACCAGAAGAGGGAGCAAAATCTCACTACAGATGATTCTGAGCCACTGTTTGGTTGCAGGAACTGAACTCAGGACATATGGAAGAGCAGCCATTGCTCTTAACCACTGAGCCATCTCTCCAGGCCCTAGCCTGGTGTCTTAGGGTTTCTATTGCTTTGAAGAGACACCACGACCACAGCAACTCTTATAAAGGAAACATTTAATTGGGGTGGCTTGTTTATTCTGCAGTTTTAGTTCATTGTTGTCATGGCAGGAAGCATGGCAGAATGTGGGTAGACAATAGTGGTAGAGCAGGAGTTGATCTGGACCCAAGGGCAACAAGAAGTGGTCTGAGACACTGGGCGATATCTTGAGCAAAGAAGACCTCTAAACTGCCCCCACAGTGACACATTTAATCCAACAAGGTTACACCTACTCCAACAAGGCCACACCTCCTAATGGTGCCACTTCCTTTGGAGGCCATTTTCTTTCAAACCACCACACCTAGTGTACAGAGCAAGTTCCACAGCAGCCAGGGCTACCCAGAGACACCTTGTCTCAAAAATCCAAACCAAAACAAAAAGACAGCTAGGTATGGTGGTATACACCTATAATTAGCACAAAAGAGCTGAAGGAGGAGGCTGGGAGTTCAAGACCAGCCTCAGCTGTACAATGAGTTACAGATCAGCTGGGGCAGAAGATGATTGCAGGCTAAAATTAAACCTAAAGCACTGGATTAAATAATAGGGAAAAAATAGCTAAGGATACCTGGGTACTCATTTTCATATTCAAATACAAATAAGAGTTTTGATTTTCACATACATCCACAGAACTGAGGGATTTCCCATGTGGGTTTCTTCTGACCTTGGGATTCCATTTGTCTTTATTTCTTGCAAGTCCCAGAAACTTTTGCATTTTTTTTTTCCAATCCAATAACACTATGATGTAAACCCAGGTCTTGCAGTTAGGCCGAGGTATCTCAAAACGTTTCAGGCAGCCTTTGGGGAAAGGTGCCAGGTAGGAAAACAGGCATAAAGTTTGAGTGAAATGTGGTGGCAAAATGAAGCAATTCTTCTACTTTCTAGAAAAATCGTGATTATATAGATTCCTAGCTCACTCCTCTTCAATTCATTCATTTTTATAATGCCTTGTTTTGTGAAGCCGCTGAACACAAGGAATTAGAGGAAACCTTTCATGAATGCACATGGGTCTTCTGGCTTTGGAGATGCTTCACAAGCTCTCACTGCAATTCACCAGCCCCACAAGATGCCTGGCTGCTAGAAGTCTGGACCTCAGTCTCTGGGGCTGTATTGAACAAGGTGGCTTCCAGACCCCGGTCTGTCTGGATCCCTTCTAATAGCCTGATGCCACAGGGTGAATAAGAATATGCTCACTGGCGTTGGCGATGCTGGGTCTGAGCTGTAGCTTGCTGTTTACACGGGTCTGTCTGGCATTAGCTTCCTCTCTTAGAAAATAAGAGAGGTAAATACAATGCTATTTACTTTACAAGATAGTAGCAAATACTAGCTGAGGCGTCTATATAGGCAGTGACACACACCGGGTCAGGCTCCAGTTCAGAAAGTGTACATAACTGCTTTAAATTTAAATTAGAATTTGGAAGAACAAGCCTGGTGATGGTGGCAGTGGAGGCACATGCCTTTGATCTCAACACTTGGAGGGAGAAGCAGGAGGATCTCTGTGAATTGGAGGCCAGCCTGGTCTACATAGAGAGCTCCAGGACAGCCAAGGCTATAAAAAAAAAAAAAAAAAAAAAAAGCCCCTGTCTTAAAAAACAAAAGAGAAAGAGAGAGAAGAAAAGAAAAAGACGAGCAAAGGGGAGTTGTAATTAGAACTTTCCCTAGCAAAATAATAATAATGTGCATTACAAGCAATATAAGTATCAAGTCTCCTGAAGATGAATTGTAAAAGGTGAAACTCGGTCTCTGCTAGAACAGGATGCCCGGCTTTAAATTATGCTATTCCAGAATCCAGGTCTTTCAGACTTCAGAAGCCATCCGGTGAAGGAGGAGACACAAAGCTCACAAAGTCTAATCGCCCTGGTACATTCTTCTCTTTGTGGCTTTGCCATTTTCAAGGCTGTTTACACCCCAGGAGGGAAATTACAGAAGTCATTATGAAGAGATTTCTTCCCGACGCCCCCTGCTTGGCTGGCCCTATTTCCGGTCAGCAAGCAGCAGCTGCTCTGAGATCCAGTTGCCCTTCGCTTTGGCACCTGCTTGCCTCAGGCCAGTGGAGACTACTGGCAACCAGCTCTGGCTCAAAAAGCCTGGCAGCCTTCCAGGGCCCTGATATTTTGACAGTGAACAACATCCCAACAGATGACATTCAGTACAGCTTGCGCAAAATGCTAATGAAGTCCCTCAAAAAGAATTTAGGAAGAACAACCTGGTGCTAGGAGTGAGTGCAAATACTGAAAAGGAAGACAGAAGACATCGTGCCACGTGTTCTTGGTCCTTCACCCTTCTGGCTTCCACACTCTGACTATTGCAGGGCATTTATATGCTTTAAAAGTCTATCGGAAATTTTATATGCATAATAATATGGACTTCGAAAACAGTGAAATAGGCAGAAACAGAATGATAAATATCACACAGTCTCATAATGAAACACCTTTTAAAAAAAAAAAAAAAAAGGCAGAGACCAAAGGAGAATAGAGGTTCCCAAGGCTGGAGGTGTGTGTGTGTGTGGGGGGGGGTAGTTGTTTTCTAAAAGGGAGAGTTTATTTGAAGAATAATAAGAGAGCTCTCAATGTAGCTGGCAACACAGCACCATGAACAGTGATATCCTCCTCTGCTGACAAATGATATAATTATGTTGAGCATAATTTACTTGAATTAAAAAAAAAAAGCAATCGAAGTACAGCGGATGGGTATGAAGAAAGTTTGTTAAATGCAATTTTCTCAGAGAAGCCAGCAGCCTCAACCCTAATTGGATCAGTAACAACATGGCCCTGAGCATGCTTGGCACACATCAGCCAGCTGTGACAGATAGCTCCAACCTGGATTTCAAACACTCAAATGACAAGTGGCAGAAGCAAGAAGATAGTTTAAGGCCGTATTGGCCTACATGGCAACATTTTATCTCCACAGAAAGAAATGAAGGAGGAAGGAAAACCAGCAGCACATCAAATCAGTCTTGATAAAGTTAGAAGAGTGCTTAATAAGAATTTCTTTGAGTATTCTGCAACTATTTTTTTTAAATTCTAAATAAAACATGGCAAAAACGTTATCTATTTAATCTCTTGGATGTTTGTAACTTCTATAAAATTTTTTTATCTAAATTAATATTTACATCAGATCTTAATACTCCCCTATATTCATTCCTGTGGCCTGGCTTTTTAGGCTAAGAACACTGATACTTTTGAAAATCCCCCACCCCCTCTCCACCCACCTGCCCATCAGTGTCTGTTCCACATGGAGCCGCCCACTTCTGGAGAGGGCTAGCAAAGCAATCAGTATTTACATACAAGGCCTCATCACCTGTTGTCTAATCAAGACCATCTCTGTGATAACCCTTTGGTGCCTGTCTTTTTTGCTAGCACATGTTTTTCGTAAAGCCAGGGATCATGCCCATATAGCTGACAAGTCCCAAACATAGAGATCATGTAGGCAGTCAGTCGATGTTTGCTAAACGAATGGACGTTTCTCTTCTCTATATATTTGAAAAGTTTCAGTATCTCATTCATTAATATAATAGTGATATTAATAATTATTATAATATCCGAACAGAGAAATATAACATGAGGTCTGGAGACACAGTTTGATAAAGCACTTGCCTAGACTGTAGGAAGCTCTGGGTTCGGTGACCAGCAGTACAACAACCAGGAATGGAGGCACAAATCTGGGATTCCAGCACTCAGGGTGGAGCAGGATGATCAGAAGTTTAAAGTCTAAATCTGGGGCTTGTTTGGAATATGTGAGACCTTGTCAAAAACAAAGAAGGGAAAAGGGGAGACGGGGGAGGAGAGTAAGGAAAGAGAGAAGGAAGGAAGGGAAATATAAAAGAACTTGAACACGAGATACTGGAACTGATTCTGCGCTATTTTTCCCCTAAGCCGTTCAAACGACTCAGAAATGTTAGTATTTCAATATCTGAGGGTTTTTTCCTGAAAGCTGGTGAAAACATTTTGCTATATGCACATTCCCATTGTTGTTTTCGACTGGAGAGATGGCTCCTTAGGAGAATATTTGCTACTCTTGGCAGAAGCCAGTTTGATTCCCAGCACCAATGCCAAGTGCACACAACCATGTTGCCTCCGGCTCCAGGGGATTTAATCTTGTACCCGTGTCGAGGGTCGTCCAAAGACCACCAGGGAGCTGGACTCGATGCAAATGCATGAAGGTTTTATTGTTGTACACAGGTTCCAAATAAACCTAGGTCGATCCCCTTTGTGCAGAGGGTGAGAGGGGTTTTAAAGAAAAGCCTACATAAGCGGGGTGCTGCACATCTTGGCATTTCAGGATTGGGCAAAGGGGCTTGGGGTACAGTAGTCATTGACTGAACTTCTGGCTCAAACCTAACTTTTGAATCTATTGGCTGTCAGGCACACTCCCAGACCTGTGCCCCGCCCTCAGGCACCAGATAGTTCTCTGAAAAAAAGCTTTGTAAGGATAAATCCATGTCTTCACATTTAATACCTCTTATTGCTCCACAGGCAACACACACACACAGACAAACACACACATACACACTTAGACACACATACGCACAGACACACACACATATTTAAAAATTAAATCTTAATAGGCTGGAGAGATGGATCAATGGTTTAAAAGCACTGGTTGTTCTTACAGAAAACTTGGGTTCAACTCCCAGCATCCATTGGCAGCTCACAACCATCTCTAACTCCACTTCCAGGGGATTCAATGTCTTCTCCAGGCCTCCAATGGTGCCACCACTGAAATGGTTCACACATGGGCAAACAGGTGAGACATCCACAGTCAAGAAGTTAAAAAAAAAAAAAAATTCTCCCCATTCCTGTGACAAGTAACTGAGTCAAGAGACAGCACTGCCTCAATCTATGAGGTACACACTCCAACTCCCAAGAAATGTGAATGCAATCTCCAAACACACAAAATAAGAGCCAACAGAACATAAGTTAAATCTCAAAGCACATTTCCTGTTTCTTGAGACAGAGTCTTGACATACAGCCACAGATTCTCAATCTTCTTGCCTCCTAGGTGCTGGGGTCCCAGAAGTGCCAGGGGTCCCAGTGCCTGACTGGATGGTCCTTTTTAGTCTTGCCGCAGAATTGTTGTCATTTTGAGAGATGGTCTCACCATATAGCCTAGAAGGGTCAACTATAGAGTAGGCTGTCCTAGAACTCACAGAGCTTCTGCCTCCTGAGCGTGGGAATTAAAGGTGTGCCCCACCATGTCTGACTCACTGTTCATGTTTAGAAAGAAATTTTAAAATTCAGATCTACATGGATACCTGTAATATTAAGTATCTTTATTCTAAATTAAATATACATGCTATTTCTTAAAACAATAAAGTAAAGGTCACCTTATAGGAGCAATGGTCACCGCCAGCATTTACACTGCTGCCATCCAAGCAAAGGACAGTATTTCAGCAAAAGACTTTTCCTTATTACTCCCTTGAGACTATTGAACTGATTTCCATAAAGTATTATAGAAATGCTAGTGTTTATCATTAATCGTGAAGATAAACAAGCGCATATACCCAGGGTTATCTATTCAGCTGCACTGCATAGGAGCCTTTTCTTCTGAAACCTCTACTGTAGGAACGGACAACCAACATCCTTAGTGAACCAAGTTACTTGCCACAAAGCCTGATATTCTGAGTTTGATCCATGGGACCCACATGGTAGAAGGAGAGAACTGGCCCCTACAAATTGTCCTGTGACCTCTACACACCTCCCCTGGCACATACCCACACATATACACATAAAAATAACATAATAGCTATAGAGATAGTACCATAAGGGAAAGATGAAATATAATAATATTAAAGTACAGATAAGCAAAGATTAAAACTTGTACCTTTTGCATAATGAGTTAGCTAGAAAACCCCTAACTAAGAGCCCTTTAGCTAGAAACCCCGAAACCAAAAATAAACAAATGTTTTAAAATTTTAAAGCGTCTCTGCTCTAATGCATGGCTTGATTAGTGGTTACACTTGATCTGGTCTTTTATAATAACTCTAATTATCATTTAGAGCCTTCTTAGGCCACGCAGTGGTGGCACACACCTTTAGTCCCGGCACTTGGGAGGCAGGTGGATCTCTGTGAGTACAAGGCTGGCCTGGTCTACAGAGCTCATTTTAGAATAGCTAATTCTACACGAAAAAATCCTGTCTCAAAAAGCAAAACAAACAAAAGCCTTCTTAGGCTGAATAGTTGATTATTCTATCATATCACAAATTCAATAAACGTAGTATCAAGAGAAGGATTTTAAATACTTCTTTCCTTTAAATCACAGTGTTTTGATATTGTAGAAGTGGTGTGTGCATTCTGAGGGCAAGGATAAAATTAAATTAAAGAATGGAATGTCTTTTCCAGCTGATATTATGATCTCTGACCTTATTTAGGGGAAAACCCAACCTAGGGGCCACAACAGCTTGTTAAAACTCAAGAATTCTAATCATTTCTCTGGGTTTATCCTCAACCTATATCAATAACACTTCACTGGTTCAGTTTCTGCTTCTACAGAGGGAGCATGAGTGCTTCTATGTGTGTGTGTGTGTGTGTGTGTATGTGTGTGTGTGTGTGTGTGTGTGTGTGTGTGTGTGTATACTAATGCCTCCACATATATGCTAATGTCTCCACATATATGCCAATGCCTCCATGGATCTACCTAGGGGTTCCTTAGGTAGTCTTACAGCCACTCAGTCCTTCAAGAATGCTCAGGATTGACATCAAAGCTGAAGTCAGGGCTGGAGGAGGCAGGTTGTTTAGTTGGTAAAGTGCTTGCTTTATAAGCAGGAGCACTATGCTTGCATGCCCAAAACGCACATGAAAAGGTGAGCAAAGGTAGACAGATCCCTGGGACTCACTGGACAGTCAGTCTAGTTGAAAGAGTGAACTCCAGGTTCAGTAAAAGACCTCACCCAACATGGACCTCTGACCTCCACATACACCTTTATGGGCATGAAAACACACAGACACACACACACACAGAATTTTGGGGGTGGAGACTGAAGTTGGTCATTGTTGAAGTCACCAAAAGGATTTACATTCACGAACTTCCTTATTCTGAAAACAAGAATGAGTAATTTTTTATTGCTCTTGTATTCAAACAAGTAAATATTTACAAAGCACAATTTCACATTATAGTCACTGCAGCATAAAGCAAAGAAAGGAAAAAACAGTATCTGGGGAAGACAGCTTTCAATAATTTTATTTTCAAATTATCTTAATAATCAAGTGTTTTCTCATGCACCCAACTCAAACGAGTCATTAGAAACCTCCTTCCTCAAGCTTAGTTATTTTTGACAACTAAAAAATGCCTTCATGAATAATTAAGTAGATGATACCAGGATACTAAAATTAACAAGTTAACACAAGTTAACATTCCCTGTTACATTGACAACTACTACAGATGAATACTTTGCTAAAGCTTCATTAAGAAAGCTGCAATACCTTAGATCTGAGTCATAAGCAGGGTTTGTGTTTACTCTATAATAATATATTTCCAAGCAATTCTTTCTAAAATTACTACTAAAATCCCCTGTGCTAATTGTGTCTCAGGTTGACACAGATCATATACATTCATTTTCATATCCCTAAAAATTAATCAGGCACAGAACATAACATTTAACAGTAGCAAATAGTCATTGGGTGAAAATATAAGCATCATTGACATTGACAAACAATATAGAAACTTTTGGGGCCTGGTAAGTAGCTCTGGGTAGAACATTTGCCTGACACGCTTGAGGCCCTGGGTACAATCTCCAGTACTGGAAGAAAAAGAAGAAAATCTTTCAGGGCTGAGGAATATAGCTGGAGGAGTACTTGGATAGTATGCCCGAGGCTCTGGGTTTTATCCCTGGTACTTAAAAAAAAACAAAACAAAACAAAACAAAACAAAAAAAAAACCCTCCTAGTTGGGATTGTGGAACACCCCTTTAATCCAGCACTCCAGAGGCAGAGACCAGTGAATTTCTGAGTTTGAGGCTAACATAGTCTACAGAGTGAGTTTCAGGATAACCAGAGCTACATGATGAGACATAATCTCAAAAACAAAGGAAAAAATAATCTGCCCCATTCCTTTGTTTGAAATGCAGTTTCAAAACCAGTTTAGTTTGGGAAATTTGGGGCTTTAACATTCTTTTTTCAAATCATTTGCGCTGTTTCTTCTGTTGAAGGTCACTGGTGGGTATTGCTTTTCTTACCTTCTCATTCTGGGTCTTTCGTCCTCAAGGGCCACTCTCCTACTAATTGCCTTCTCTCCACAGTGGCCTATTCTAGCTGGAGATGTCCCCAACTAGCAACAGCAAGAGCAGAATGGGTATCATCATTTGTCAAGAGAAAGATGGGCCCAGAACCTGCTCAGCAAAGTTAGGACTGGTGGAGGTGCTGAGCCCATCTGAAACAGGGAGAAACACATTCTGCTTTTCACAGTGCAAGGATGTCCCACCTGCTCTTTCTGCAACCAGAGAAAAGGAACAGTCTCTGCTGCTTATGCTCTCAAGAGCCACCGTTGCCAGTAATCATTAACCAGCCTGGAAGAGGGCACTGTACTCTTGGGATGAATGGAACACAACCGCAAACCTAAAAGCTGTTGCCTCTCCACAGCTTACTCACCAGGAAGGGCTTGGAGAGGCCAAGCCTAGTAATACTGTGAACAAAAGAACCAATAACAGCAGACATTCAGGCTTAGAAAGCTATTCGATTTTCATCCATTCCTGACTGAAAAGAACCTAAGGAAACCTGCAATCCCAGACACTCCAAACGCTGAGGCAGGGGGGCTCGCAGGTTCAAAACCTAAGCCTAAGCAACAGAGTGAGTATAATACGGCCAGCATGCCTAACTTAGTAAGGCCCTGTGCCCAAACAGAAAGCAAATAGAGGGCTGGGGGAACTCAAGGGAAGTGTCTTAGCAGGAGCAAAGCCCTGGGCTTAATCTCAGTACAAAAGAAAGAAAGAAAGAGAGAGGGAAGAGGGGGGCGGGAAGGAGGGAGGGAGAGAGGAAGGGAGGGAAGGAAGATGGGAAGGAGGGAGGGGGAGGGAGGGAAGAGAGAGGGAAGAAAGAAGGGAAAGAGGAAGGAAAGAAGGAAGAGTGGGAAAAGAAGAGGGAAGGAAGGGGGGGAGGAGGAGAATGTCCAATTAGAATCTTCCATCTGAGGTGAGGCTGGGTTGTTTCCCAGTCCTCAGATCTTGCAGATCAGCGTTTTAAAATTGCTCAAAGGCAGTCTGGAGAGATGGCTCCGCTGTTGAGAGCATTTCTGTTCTTGCAGAGGACTCAGGTTTGATTCCCTGTGCCTGCCTGGTGCAAGCAAAAACACTCGAACATGAAATAAGGAAACAAACAAACAAAAAAATGGACCTTCCTTTTTCCTTTCCCTTTTTCTTTCTTTTTTTTTTTGGGGGGGGGAGGATTTCTCTGTGTAGCCCTGGCTGTCCTGGAACTCACTCTGTAGCCCATGCTGACCTCAAACTCACAGAGATCTGCCTACCTCTGCTCCACAGTGCTGAGATTAAAGGCGTTCGCCACCACCGCCTGGTTTGCTTCTTTGTTTTTTCAAAAGGTTTATTAGCTAAGCTATGCAGTGGTGGTGTGCCAGCCTGGTCTACTGAGTGAATTCCGGGACCTGCAAGGCTACACAGAGAAACCCCGTCTTGAAAAAAACAAAAGACAAAATTAAAGAATAATAAACATTACTCAAAGGCCACATTCTTCCTTAGCACTGTCAGTCTCTGAGGAGATGAGCTAATGTTATATTTTAATAAGTACATGATCTCACAAACTTCTCAAGATTGCATCTCAAATGACTCTGAAGCTCCCTCCCTTCTGTCTTACCTAGAAAGCAAAGTGCATGCCACTGTTCATTAGAGGCGACACTCTGCCTGAGTGTCCACCTCAGAACCTTCAAGTGGCCCCTTCTCCTACTCTAGCATCAGTCAAGGCTTTGAGGTCTGCAGACTCCTTTTCAAGCCAGCTGTTTCTAATAGCTTCTCTTGAGTGCTCTGAATGTGTGGAGACATGAAACTCTACCATCAGATCAGAATTCAGTTTCAATGAAGGGGAAAAATATGTATTGAGGTAGACCCGCTTCTGAGAAGAATATTTAAAATCCACATCTTGAAGAAATTAAAACATTCTGTGACCTACTTTCCTGCCACATGCAGCTCAATCGTTTGCATTTACAAAAAAGCAAATTCATTTAGAAAGGCATTTTGTAATACAAATAGGAAGAGCTGCTGTGGTTTAAAACCAGCGAGTTCTTGAAAAGTCCATGAGTCAATCTAAGAATTGCCAGTCGTGCATTACAAATCTTGGCACTGGTGCACTTGAAGTTCCAAATGCTCTCTATCACTGGCCCACACAAGGAGGATTGACAGATGAGTCCCCCAGCAAACTCCTGCACAGAGTATGTAGGAAAAGCAGGAAAGCTACTGCCTGGAGCCATCTTGCACATTCACACTGTGGGTGTTCACAGCTACTACCTCCAGACGAGTCTTTGTCACAGTCATTTTATACTTATATAAATGTAGAGAGCCACCTGAGAGGAAGGAAATGATGAGGAACATACTGGACTACAGAGGGTAGTGGAGGGACATGAATATGATCAAAGCATATTTTTATACATATGTGTGGTGGGATTCAGGTGTCAGCTGATAAGGTCGGAAGACACTTATCCAGGGCCGGGCTCCTGAAGGGGGAATGGCCAATCCCTTTCAAGAGGGGCTGCTGGGATCTTGGGGGCCCGTTTGTTCCTGTCTTCTGGAGAGACTGGATCAATGTCCATCACTCATCCATCCGATTGTTCAAGTGTATTCCTAAGCTGTAGCCTGTTATCGTGAGTGTTAATTTGTTTACCAATAAATATTTATCTTGTATTGGTATATTTTAAGTGAGATTTACTGCCACACATATGTATAAAGATGTTGTGATGAGGGGCAGGAGAGATGGCTCAGGGGTTAGAGCACTAACTGTATCTTCAGAGAACCTGGTTTTAATTCACAGCATCCACTTGGCAGCTCACAACTGTCTGTAACTCCAGTTCCAGGAGAACCAAAGCCCATGGCAAAACACCAATGCACAGAAAGAGACAGAAAGAGAGGTTGTAATGAAAACCCACTACTTTGTAGAGTTAATATGTATGAATAAATGGTGACAGGAAAGAGGAAGAGGCACTCTTATTTTACAAAGGGACCTCCCTTCCATTGCTTCAAGGACTAAAGATTAGTCATGAAGGCTGACTATGCAATAATTCAACTCATTGTAACATGTAACACTGTAATTCTGCATACACATATTTCAAATATTTATTTATTTTATGTGCATGTAAATCCGCCTAAGTCTATGTGTATGCACAAAATGCATGCTGTGCCCATGGACCCAGAAGAGAAAGTGGGATCTCCTGGGACTGGTGAGCTACCCTGTGGGCTCTGGAAATTGAATCCACATCCTCTGCAAGAGCACCAGGGGATCTCACTGGTTTTAGTTTCTTTGGTTTTTTTTTTAAGATTTATTTATTTATTATGTATACAGTGTTCTACCTGCATGTATGCCTGCAGGCCAGAAGAGGCACCAGATCTCACCACAGATGGTTGTGAGCCCCCATGTGGTTGCTGGGAATTGAACTCAGGACCTCTGAAAGAGCAGCCTGTGCTCCTAACCTCTGAGCTGTATCTCCAGCTCCTGTTTTTGTTTTTTTAAAGACAGCATCTCCCTGTGTCACCCTTGGCTGGCTTTAGACTCACTATGTAGAGAAGAATGATCTTGAACTTGTTGCTGTCCCCTCCTGAGTGCTAGAATTACAGCCTATGCCATTATGTCCTCTCTGTGTGGTTCAGAAAGTCAAATCCAGAGGTTTTGGCATGCTAGGCAAGCTTTCTACCAACTGAGCTATATTCCTGGCCCCACTATATTACAGGAAGAAAGAAGAAAAAAAATTAAAGGAGACTTCCTGAAGTATTAAAGTTCAATCTAATGAGATATATTTAAATGTCATGAAATGACTTCCGTTTTGAAATTGAAATGCAATTTTGTAATAGGTAACATATGTTCATCTCTCTTAAAGCTTCTGACCCAAGTTGCCTGGGCTCTCTTCTCTTTTTCATATTAATGATTCCATCATAGACTAATTTTAAAGTTTGAGAGTCTTTTCAGGATAGCATGCCTCAAAGCAGCTGGACAAACTGCCACAGCTCCCGAGCCTGCTTTAATCATCTAATCAGGGGTCCCTACACAATGTTCCCTTCGAAAAGTAATGCCGTCTAACATTTCCCTCGAACATGATCACCATAGCGATGCCATCTGATGCTGTCACAGGCCACGGTGGTGCACAGGGGCCTAAAGAGAGGATCGGAGGCCCAAATTGGAAAGCGCAGAGCTAGCACTTACACCTGGGTCTCCTAACTCCTGATCTGTGATCTTCCCATCCTGTCAAACTAGTTTTCAAGTCAGATGAAACCTCCCAGGAGAAGGCTCAAAGCGCTGGCTCCCCTATCTCCATGGGACTTGGGCCTTGGATCATATAAATAAAAACAGGCAAAGCCATGCTGGCTTACATGGGCAATCTCAGCACCTGAGAGACTGGGGCAGAAGGTTCAGACCAGCTTTGAATGCAAACTGAGTATGAGGCCAGCCTGGCTGAATGATGCTCTATCTCAATGGAAATGAAGAGTGGATAAGGGACGGGGAAGCAAGAGAAGGAAAGAAAAGAGAGTCAAAAGGTGGGGGAGGGGGGGACGACACATGACCAAGCAGTGGTAGCCCTGGCCTCTAATCCCAGCAATTGGAAGACAGAAGCAGGTGGAATTCTGTGAGTTCCAGGACTGTCAGGGTGTCACAGAGGAAACCCTGTCTCAAAAAAAAAAAAAAAAAAAAAAAATACAAAATACACAACATAATAACTGCCGCAGTAGTTGGAAGAAATGTAACAATTGGTTTGGCTTCTATCCTTCAATTCTATCACCATATTTCCTGACGCTGAACACTATATTGGGACCTTGGTGACAATGCAAACCTCATCAAGTTCATGCAGTCAGAGAGCACAGAAAAACACAATAAATACATTGTCTTATGCCTATCATCTCAGCATCCAGGAAATGGAGATTCACAGTCAAGAAGAGTCTGTGCTACATAATAAGGTGAAGGCAAGCCTACACGACTGAGCAAAACTGTTTCACAAATAAAACCATAAAGGAAAACAGGCTGTTTCTTGCAGTGAAAAGTTCTTGTTTCAATGTTGCGACACTGTGTCCCGGTGTGGCTCAGTGACCTCCTGAAATGACAGAGAAAAGTGGAGGTGAATTTTTTTTATTTATTTTATTTTATATGTGTGGATGTTTTCCATGCTTGTCTGTGTATCACATGCATGCCGGGTGCCCACAGAAACCAAAAGATCCCCTCGGGGCCTGGAATTACAGATGGTCGTAAACTACTGTGTAGGTGCTGGGAATGAACCCTGGTCCTCTGTACAAGCATCAAGTGTTCTTTAACTGTTGAACATTTCCCCAGCCCTAAAGAGAGGTTTTCAGTGGGTGATTTCTAAGCGTGGCAGAAAATGGCAGGCAATGAGACACTTCCCTTATGTGCTTCTCACCATGCTGCAGAGACATCAGGATGCAAATGTGCAGCGCTGAGTTCCACTTCTAAGACCACCTAGGACTTCATTCCAACTTTTCCAAACAAGACTGGCCCCACATTCCTGGGGCTGTATTTACCTACTCTGCTATCTAGAGATTTCACCTTTATCTCTTAGGAGCTTTCTTGAGACACAATTATATCAGCTGAGACCTGGTAAGGCATGGAGGGAGAAAGAAAAAACTTGAGGAATTTTCACTAAAACGTAAGTCATTTGCTAATTTTTACTGTTTAAATCACTGTTGGCTTTTTTATTATTATTATTTCTGTTTTACAATCAGATATTAATGTTACCTACCCAGTTTTCCTGATAAGGAGAGGAATTGTGTTATTAAAGTTGTTCTTTGTTTGGTTGGTTTGGTTTTGGGTTTGGGGTTTTTTTGTTTTTCTGAGACAAGCTTTCTCTATGTCGCCCTGGCTGTCCTCGAACTCTTGCTATAGAGCAGACTGGTCTCAAACTTGGAGATCCTGTCTGCCTCTGTCTCCCAAGTGTTGGAATTAGAAGTGTGTGCCACCAGGCCAGGCTTTACAGTGTAACTGTGAGGCTAAAGGAGGCTAGATTTTATTTCCAGCAACCTCCCAGACTGAGTTTTAATTTCAGGCTTTGCTAGAATGATGCCTTAATTGATGTGTGGTAGTGCCCCTCCCATTTTTATTTATATAAAACACATATGTGTAATAACTCGTAAACATAACCCGGAAAGGGCTACATAACTTAATGTCTTTCTCTGGTTTACAAGATTTAGAACTATTTTTCCCCAGCATTGGGAAATCATTTCTAAAATTTTATAAGCCAAATCCAATTAGTAATTATTTCTAACTACTTCTCAAGCATTGTAACAGTTGATGGCCAAGACAGTATGTACTGAGACCCGGTCACAAGATGGGCAGTCTCTATAGGAACAAGTCAAAAGAAAAGGTCACCGTTGTTGGAGCCGTTGCTCACTTTCCTGATCACCAATCCCACAACTTTAACTTCAAATGCACCCCTCTTGGATGACACTCTCACCTTTGCCTTCTCATTCTCCTGAATCTACTATTCCTTCCTTTCAGCCACTGGTCAGACCTATTACACTTCCATATCTATATGCGCTGTGGGTGATCCACCTTTGCAGACCACTTGATGAATCCCTTCTCCAATAAATTGCACCTTGATATTGATACTATGTGATACCCTAATTTTGTCCTGGTCAGCTCTTGTCCACAAGTTCCAGTGGCCATTGTCAATCTTCTCAGTTTTTCTGGAACATCTACTCCAGTAGAGCAGACAAAGCTCATGGAGCAACCAACCACCATCCTCTCTTTCTGGGATGCACAAGAAAGCCACATTTCTCAGATTCTTTGTGTATGATGTAATCAACAAGGAAGTTCTGTTCATGGAATGTGAGCAGAAATAGCATCCCTCTGGGGCTGGACCATTGCTGCCTAGGTGTCCACATGCTTTCTCCCCACTCAATGCAAGGGGATGCTCATCCTATGCAGACTAAAGCCAACTCTGAAAAAATTATAGGCATTAGTAGCCGTATGCCAGAATAAGTCTGTGAAGCAACTCACTACCCCAAACACTCAGGATTTAAGAGACATGGCCCCTGAGACAGAAGACAAAACACTAACTATAGTTATAAGGTTGCCTTTCACTAACCCATTATCTATGTGTGGCCTTACGTTCTGATCTACTGAAGAAGAAACAATGTAAATGCTTTTGGCTTTGTGCTACTTAGCGAAATGGAGACTGATTAAAGGCACCAGAGTAATTAAGGTTTAACAATTGGGCTTAATAATTTAATTCTTGGGGGAGCTAGACTTTCCTAATTTGAGAGCACCAGCCACTGTACAGCCCATAGCCTCTGAAATGTAGCATCTTGAGGAAGAGAGGAGAAGAAGGGGCAGGAGCTCCTCCCCAGGGTGCTTTTCTCTGTGCGCACCCCAGAAAGTTAGACCCTAGTGTGATGATTGTTTCTGAAAGTCTCCCATTTGATAGAATCTTCCTTGATTCTATTTTTAAAAAAATCTCCTTTGGCCATAAAACTTAGTATTTATTTTCACTTGTTTTATAGAAATGTGAAAACTTTGGTCACGTAAGTATTAGCAGAAGAAATTCAGGTATAGAAATGCACTGACTCTCTGCCTAGTTTTCCTGATAAAGTGATTTTGAATGCTTTACAGTTAAAAAATAAGTCCCTCCAGTTACTCCATCCATTACTAAACAAACCATTTGTTAGTTATCAAATTAAAGTAAACAATGGTTAGTTCCTCCTGCAAATGAAAACTCTGGTTTGCAAAAGAGCTCATCACTGAAGTCTAGCCATGCACTCTCCCACTTCGGCCTTAACTTTATTTTGCTTTCATATGCAGGATATTTACAGGCAGGAGCCACAGCCTCAGGAAGAGTTATAAAATACAGGCATGGAGGGATAGATAAAGAGGTAACCCTATCAGTAAAAGTTGAAGGTGAAATTTTAGAAAAATATACATATGAAAGTTGAAATTTAAAAAATTCATTTCTCAAGACTATGCAAGCATATGTGCTCCTTGCCCAGGCTTTGCATGTCTCCAAACTGAACCCCTTAGAACAAGCTGTGTTGTCCTAAGTATGTAAGGTGGTTGAGGTAAGGTCTGGAAACTCTGGAGTTGTAGCCAGTCAGAACCAAGCAAGTGGCAGTGTGGGACTTTCAGGTGACATCAAAAATAGCGACAGTCTTACAGGACATACAGTAACTCGATGTCAGTGCTTTGTTATAGAACTGATTTAGATTCTAGACCACCCAGTCGGTGTCCAGAGAACTGGAGAATTTATGTGAGGGGAAAACTGTCAGTATGGTGTCAGAGGTGTGGTAAAGCTGCATCAGCAACCAGCCCTGGAGACATCAAGCAGTTACAGAAAGTGTTTCATTTTCTCCAGGCCATTCTACAGGACCAGATGAGGAGGAAGAGAGCCCCGCCCTGGTCCCCTACCTTATTTCTTAGACTGGAGGCAGCACGCTTATTTTTACTTACTCCAGCTACCACACAAAAAAATTTATGTAAAGAAAAAACAGGTTTGCCTCTACTTCTACCTCTGGAACCAGAAAATGTGCTTTTAGTCCATATGGATCCACACATTTTTATCAATTTCTCTTTTCATATAATACTAAGACTAAGGAATTAGTGACCAATTTGCCCATTACCCAACACTACAATGTCCCTACATAGCACAGCATGGAAGGACATCACAATGGTTACATGCATATGCTCACAACACTGGGGACCATTACATGGTCATCACATATATAGGACCCTCCGCCACTTCTCTCTCTCTCTCTCTCTCTCTCTCTCTCTCTCTCTCTCTCTCTCTCTCTCTCACACACACACACACACACACACACACACACACATACACACACACACACACATTTGGAAAGCTCCTCTAGCTCATATTTCAAGAAGGAGACTGAGCTGTTTCCTCAGAAGACAGGAAGAAGGAGACAGCCCTAAGGATGGAAAACTTCCCAGAGAATATGACGGAAGAACAGAAAGTTGGCAGGGCAAGGTGGCCTTCAGTTTTCGGTCTCCTACGTCTTCTCCTGTCCTGATCTCAGTCACCTTCTGCTGCGACCAGTCTGACAGAAATGAAGATGTTCCAAAGAGAAACATGTGTCTCTCCATCTGTCTATCAGCCTATTGAAATAATGAACCCCAAATAAATGGAAATTTCCATCAGAAATCTCATATTAGGAGAAGGGAAAGGTGCCAGCCACCAGAGGGGGTGTTTGCCCTTGAAAAGAGATTTATACCTTGTCAGACCACCTTACAGGATCAGACTGTAGCTCAGACAAGATGGGCTCATGATGGAGAGACCAGAGCTTGATCTGAACTGCTTAGATGTGCAAATCCCTGGCCCTCTATTTAAACTTTTATCTCACTTCAGGACCCTGAAGATGAACCGGAGTGGGGTCACTGGACCTCTTTTTCAATATGGCTGCTTCAGCTGGCCTTTAGAAGACAGATACCTGAACTTGGCTTCTGTAACCCCAAGTTTGATAACAGCCCAGATGCACGCTACTCTAATTCAGCCCTAGACTCAGGTCATAGACATGCCCACAAGTACTGGACAAGTCTTGGCCTCAACCTTATCTGCTCAGAATTTAGTCTTTCTGGCCAATTACAGCTTCCTTTCTCTTGTTAAAAACAAAAACAAAAACAAACAAATAAAACCCACTCTTGCTCAGAATGGAACTTCAGTATTGTACCAGTCTTTCCTGATGGTCAGGTTTGAAGCCTTGCTGACTAATGGCCAGCTGCACTTGTGTTCCTGGGTTGTAAACCTTCGTCTTCCCTGAAGGAATAGTTTTGCATTGACTGTTATGAGGCATGCCTGGACTTGTAGCTCTTCAAGATAAGAGCTCATTTTCTCAATTCTACCTCTTGTTCAGCTGTCCCCTGTAGGACAATGATATTCTTGGTGTTGCACACAGAAACACAAGACACCCCCACAAGACAGCAACCCCACAAGGAACCCCACAAGACAGCTTCTTTTTTATACCATGACCAGACCCAGGCTAGTGAGCAACAGACATGGCCAAGATGGCCTCTGCCTTTTATCCCTAATGTAAGAGGGAGGAGCTTGGCTATTCCTCATTGGCTGAGATTCAGCTCACAGTCTACTCCTGACTGGCTAATTTGCAAAACCGTTGAAAGGAAATGGGAAAGGGGTCTGAAGCTCTGGGCCATCAAGTTCCAGGAATAGAGTAGGGTCTTTTGCATAAACACAAGTTTTTACCAGGGTGGGGAGGTTAAAAGGTTTGAATTCCTTTGCATAAAAGTTTTCGCATGTGTAGGGAGATTTATGGAATATTGGTCCGTGTGGACTGACCGTTCACCTTTGATAGAAAACAAACAAACAAAACGTTTTCCTCTTTTTATTAACATGATAGCTTTCTTCATACTGAGAGTTTCTACTCTCCCTAGGAAATACGGTACTCACGCAGAAAAGCAGGAATAAATGCGTGTTCTTGGGAGATGATAAAGCCTCTATGTGGGATGGAGAAAGATGGCTCAGTGGCTAAGAGCATTGGCTTCTGGTCCAGATGGCTTGGGTTCAGTTCCCAGCACCCACATGATAGCTCACAACCCCCTGTAAGTCCAGTAATTACCTGTAACTCCAGACAATCTGATGCCTCCTTTGGATCTCCTCAGGCTCCTGCCCACATGTGGTGCTCATACATCCATACATAGGCATACACATAAAAATACAGGGCTGGAGAGACTGTTCTTCCAGCGGTCCCGAGTTCAATTTCCAGCAACCACATGGTAGCTCACAACCATCTATAATGAGATTTAGTACCTTCTTCTGTATACTGTAAGCTTAATAAATAAATACATCTTTAGAATATAAACAAATATTAAAAAGAAAGAAAGCTCTATGAGAATTAATAATGATAACACAGAAGTGTCATTTACTGTAGACATGCATGAAGTTCCTTCCATATGTTAATTTCATGTACTCACACAACAACCTTATGAAATCAGTGCATGGGTGGGAAAACCAAGCCACAAAGAGGTAAAGAAGCATGCCCAGTAAATGTGACGATCAGAAACAGAGTTTGCCCTTGGCTAACACAGTATTTTGTTTCCCATTAGTGTATTTCTGAATGGGACTCAATGACAGCAATGGTATCATGTATTCATGTAAACCACAGTTCAGACTCCAAAAGCGTTCAATCCCCTAACATCCCCCCCCCGCCCCCGCCCTGAATAGGACATACAAATATGAAAAGAGTTCTTTTATTTGTTTTGGGGTTTTGGTATGTTTGTTTGTTTAGACCAGGCTGGCCTAGAACGCACAGAGATCCTCCTGCCTCTGCCTCCTGAGTAGTGTGCACCACAGCCTGGGATGCCTTCCTTCTTATAGAACCCAGGATCTACAATGAGCTGGACCTCCTCCACCGATCACTAATTTAAAAAATGCCCTCCAGCCAGATCTCATGGAGACATTTTCTCTACAGTGTTTCCCTCCTCTCCGATGACTCTAACCTGTATCAAGTTGACATATAACTAGCTGTCACAGACCATGTGTTGGGGGGGGGGGTAAGAAGAGAAGGATAATGCTCCCTCCCCAGCTCTGAAGTAGAACCAGACACCACAGACAAGAAGGTAGATGGTCCATCTATTCTGCCACAGCTTTTGAGACATAGCGATTTTATTTTTTGTTTAAGTTTAATTTTAATATTTTTTCACTGTGATAGACACTACGTGTACCTTAGCACTTAAAATATACATTAGCAACTTAAAGAATAATTATATGTGAACATTTAGCAACCCTATTAGCCCTGGTCATTGGATGATGGATAGGGCGTTTAAATGGAAAAGAAGCCCTGGTCCCTGAAAAAGGAGAAGATATGGTCCCTGAAAGTTAGTAGGTGGAATGTTCTCTCTCATTACCTGTTTGTTCCTAAACAGAGTCTCATGTATAGCTGAGAAAGACCTTGTCCTTTTGATCCTCCTGCCTCCTACTTCAACTGGCAACAATTCTCCTGCCTCAGCTTTCCTGGTACTGCCTTTATAGACACAAGGCACCATGCCTGGCTTTCATCGTATCTTTAAAGAAAACACTCACATTCTGAAACACTGCAGAGCAGAAGTAACATGTGGGAGACGTAGTTCAGCCTTGATAGGGTCTCTGAAACCAAAATATGGAGGTATCACAGCATAAAAGGATCATGAGCTCTGAAAGGGATAATTGGACTCTCAGTCAGAATCTTGATAAGTAATTTTCCATGAGGCAGAAAGAAACTAAAAGCTAGTCCATTGGAGAGATGGCTCAGCAATTAAAAGCACACTAGCTGCTCTTCCAGAGAACTCAGGTTGAATTTCAAGCACCCACATAGCACCTCACAACTGTCTGTAGCTCCAATTCCAGGGAATCTGGCACCTTCACAGACATACATGCAGGCAGAGCATCAACGTCCATAAAATAAAAACAAATATGCCTTTAAAAAAAAAAAAAACTGACAAAGTAAGAAAAACACATTCATCTCCCTACTCAGGATTCACATACTCAATGCTTGGACTCCAGTTGCTGGTGCTACTTGGGAAGGCTATAGAACCTTTAGATGGTGGAGCCTTGTTAGAGTGAATACACCACTGGGGGCCAGATTTGAGAGAGAATAGTCTTGACTCGATTTCAGTTTGCATCCCCAGCTTCATGTTTGTGGGTGAAGTGATCTTTCAGCTGTTTACTGCTGCTGTACTTTCCTGCTATTATGGACATCTAACCCTTTAGAGCCATGAGCTCCAATAAATTCTTTAAGTTGCCTTTGGTCTGAATTAAAATAACCTGACAGGCTCATAAGGAGTGACACTGTTAGGAAGTGTGGCCTTGCTGGAGAAAGTGTGTCACAGGGGTTGGGCTTTGAGATTTTAAATGCTTGAGCCAGGCCCAGTGTTGTTCTCTCTTCCAATAGCATTGGTTGTTCTGCTTTTTATTACATCACAGAAATACATCTTCACACAGTGTACAAATATCTCACAACAGAGCTGGGGTCAAATACTAGTAGTTGCTTCATGGCTTCTAGATGTCAATGCAGATCAACTTTTCAAATGTTCTGCTTATTTGTTTGTTTGTCTTTTGAGACAGGGTTCCTCTGCATAATCCTGAAACTTTCCATAGACCATAAACTCAGAGATCTGCCTATCTTTGCCTTCCAAGTGCTGAAATTAAAGGTGTGTGCCATCACCACTCTACTTTGTATGTTCTGTTCTTGAAGTGGAGCCAGTTACTAAATAACTGTGTGTCACTTTAAGTTTGCAGTACGTTCACTGCACTCGGAGGTCACTCAGAGAGTGGTAGTGTGCATGCTTATTGCACCAGCCCTTAAGTTCACCCCTAACAAATCCAGATCAACCAACAAACGGATGAAGCAACCATAAGGTTGACAGACCTCTGTATACAGGGAAACATGACGGTTCGGCCTGGCTAACGATTAATAATGTGCTCTGTTCCCTTTCACCTTTTTTAAAATTCAATTTTATTTATTGCTGTTGTTTTCCCACGCGGTGATGATGTGGAGGGAGGGGACATGCATACCACAGCACTGGTGTGGAGGTCAGGGGCCCACTTTGTGGAGTCATGTCTCTCCTCTTGCCTTCACATGGGTTCTGAGGTTAGAACCCAGGTCATCAGGATTGTCTAGCTTACGTGTCTATCCAGTGAGCCATCTCACTGGGCTCCAATATTTCCTCCCCACTCCTCCTTCCTTTATTTTTTTAAGGAAAAAAAATCTTATCCTCAAGTCCAAGCTGACTTCAAATTCTGGTGATTCTGCTGCCTCAGCCTCCCAAACCGGGGAATTACAGGCAAGTTCTATCATGCCCACATCTTGTTCTATATTTCCTTGTAATCTGAATGGGAAAATCCCTTTTCATAACTATAGGTCTGAGCTCAACATGCCAGATGACATATGCCTTTGGAACATCACCAGAGGTGGTCATGTTGTTTGTAAGGGGAAACCAGTGACTGTCTAGTAACTCACAAGCTTTGCCTGTCTCTAAGGGAGTTTCCTTTTGCTTTATCACATGCAGCCTCTGTGTGGCCTGCAATGTGACCACATCACCCTGTTTAGTTTTGGGCTCGTCATTCCCATAGGGGTCAGCTTGCTTTTGACTGTATTGTCTTAGGTAACATGAAGGCTTTTCTTTTTATTGTTTTTTTTTTTTTTTCAACCTAACGTAAAATGAAGGTGACTTTCTTCCAGGTGGTTATCTTGGCAATGTTACTATAGCTGGGCTTTAGGCATGTGTGATAGTCCTACTAATTCTACATACCTTCTGCTGTTGGGTGGACAAAAACCAACCTCCAGGGAAAACTGTCCTAGCCAAGTCAGAGATGGACAGGATTGCTTTGAATTTCAAAAGCCAACAGCTGGTGTTAAGATGCAAAAGATCCAAGAGGGTAGGAGGTCAAAGAGTGTTAGTTTTCCCACCATTGAAGATTAGATGAACTGTCCAGAATCAAAAAGGCTCTAGGATTGGGAAATTACTCTGGGGACAAGCAGAGATCTCAGTGGAGGCCAACATTATTCCTCTCTGGAAGCAACTAGGGGGCCTCTATGAAGCCTTCTTAGACGGCAGGCTCTCTTCAATCCCTCATAGGAGACTGCCTCTGAGCCGGACTTGCATGAAGCCCAGTTCTTGCCCAACATCTCACTTAGGAGGAGGACACCTAGGCTAAGCCATTTAAACGTGCTTCTGTATCCCTCTTGCTCTGCCCTCAAAACTCCAGCTTACATGGAATGCTGGAAGGCCTCTGCTTCTACTTACAAGTAAACAGACCTTGTAGAACTCATGAAGCTGTCATAGCATGGACAACTGCAAGTCAGAGTCTCAGGAGAATTCATTCTATCATCATTTCAAACACACAGTAGAATAAAAGCTATTTCTTATACTTCAAGAACACTTAGGACCTAGGCATGCTGATGTATCTCTTGCTTCAGCTCACTGGAGGCTGAAGAAGGAGGCTCATAGTCCCAACTGGCCTGGACTACCTAGTAAGACCTTGTCTCAAAAATTCAACCCACCAAAGCAATAACAACAACAAAACAAAAAAGTATAAAAGAAACTTAAAAAAAACCAAATGTCTTGGTTCCAGTACTACATACTACTTAGCATAATAATTAATGTGTCCATTTATTACAGAACTAAGTGATGGCCAGTTTTACCAAAATCACCTCAGAGGATAAAACTCTTAAACAATTATCTTTATATGTAGACTTTTCTCATCACCTTAAGGTGGTATATTAATATATAATATTAGTATATAATTTGATTTAGTCCCTTTATGATTGTTATGACAAAATACCATGACTGTCTTAGTTAGGGTTTCCATTGCTGTGAAGAGACACAATGGCCACAGTAACTCTTATAAAGAACATTTAACTGGTGGTAGATTACAGTTCAGGGGTTCACGGTGGGAAATACAGCGGCACAGATGCAGACATGGTGCTGGAGAGGGAGCTGAGAGCTCTACATCTGCATCATCAGGCAGCAGAAATACAAGCAGGATTTCCAGGCAAGAGAGAACTCTGGGAAGAAGAAATGTGAAGTCGCCAGAGAGACCTGAGAGGGAACAGGAGGTACAAGATGGAAGAGAGGTAAGTCCATGTGGCAGAACACAGACTACTATAAATGGGTGGATTTAGACTGTAAGAAGTACTTGAGATGAACATAAGATGAAGGCTGAGTTTTCATAACTAGTAAGAAGGCTCTGTGTCATCACTGTAAGTTCAAGGTCAGCCTGGTCTACAAATGAGCTCTAGGACAGCCAGAGCTGTTACACAGAGAAACCCTGTCTTGAAGAAGAAGGAGGAGGAGGAGGAGGAGGAGGAGGAGGAGGAGGAGGAGGAGGAGGAGAAGAAGTTGTCTCCATATAATTAGCTGGCGATATAGAGGAAGTCTGACTACACAACTCAGAACATTATTTGAGGTAAATAAATCTCAGATGTTGTACCTTTTATACAGATGAGAGATTTGAGGAAACACTTGTAGTGGATTTATGATGTTCCACTGTAAATAATTGTCCCACTCACTGGTTTACTAAAAAGCACTGATTGGCCAAAGGCAGACAGGAAGTGTGGGCGGGGCTAACAGACTAAGAAAACTCTGGGAACAGGAAGAACAGAGCAGAAGGCCAGAGAGAAGCCAGAAGAAGCAGAGGACAACTATGCTGCTCTGAGAAAAGGTACCAAGCCACATGGCTGAACAGGATAAGAGTCATGGGCTTGTTTAAGGGTAAAGAGTTAGCAAGTTATATGCCTGGACCTTAGGTTGATTGGCTTGAAATTAATTTAAGCTTCTGTGTGTCTCTGTGGGACTGTGGGTCTGTGGGTCCAAACCTCGAGGGTAGGCCCGAAAGTCTGGGCCAGAAACCTCTTCCTACAAAGAGTCTTCTTTAAATTCTTAACTATCTAGAGACTGTGTGAGTACACAAGTGTCTAGAGTGGGTTGTCTGCTGGAGTACCAGGGAACAGCAGAATACAGGTACAGTTGCTTCTCAGTGGTGAGGGCACGGGCTATTCTACTGATAAAATGAAATTTTTGGTTTAGTTCACATAAGCATTCAATTTCTAGAATATGAACAGTAAGAAGCAGAGTTTGGCACCTAGCACCTGTGTTAATAACTGGGTGAATGTAGAGGTCCATATATAATTTCAGTATCCAGAAAGCAGAGATAGAGGATCCCAGAGATGACTGGCTATCTACACTAGTCATATCAGTGAGCTACCTAAATAATAAGATAGAAACTAAGAGATACTTGGGCAAACTTTTATACATGCATGTGTGCTACAGACACAGATACCTACAAAAGAATAGAAATTGAAAGAGCGTTGCTAATCCTTGTCATTAACTCACTTTTTTTTTTTTTTTTTTTAGCTTTCTTTTTTTTTGTTTTACCAAACAAGGTTTCTCTGTGTAACAACCCCAGGTTGCCCTGGAACTCACTCTCTCTGTATGTAGATCAGGCTGGCCTTAAATTCAGAGATTCACCTGCCTCTCCCACCCCACTTCATGCTGGGATTCAAGTAATGCACTACCATTGCCTGGTAAAATACTCTTAAAATCACACTAGAAACATCAAAATTGTGTGACAGTGTTGACTGGCATGTGCTCTCTTTAAATACCTTCTATAGTTTGAATCCAATCATATACAAAATGTAATTTAAGAAGGGTAGACTGGGTTAAGAGGGTTAAGAATGTCCTGAAAGAGGTCAGGTGTGAGTGGCACCTATGTCTGCTAGGTTTTTGGCCCTTGGAATACATAATGCATGGAAAAGCCAAGGCATGTAGAGAGAACAGGCTGCTAACCAATCAGTAGCTCTGCCTAAGTTGGTGAGGAGCAGCTAAAAAATGAGCAACAATGGGCACAATCTTTAAAGCAGGGTCCCCAAAATGGCTTCTTCTAGTAGGTGATATTAGGGCAGGGTCATCAGTCAGGAGGTGAGGGGGCTCTGAGGGGCATAGAATAGATAGGGGAATAGTCTGGGCATATTGGAATATGTAGCTACCAGGATTTGGTCACTGAGTAATGGAGTGTGACACTCAGAAAGTGTCAGCCAGGCATGGTGGCACCTGTAATCCCAGCATTTAAGAAGCCAACTTGAGCTGGGTAGTTTCGTCTGGAAAGAAAGAGGGAAGGATAGAAAGAGAAAGGAGAGGAGAGGAAGGGAGGAAGGGAAGACTTGAGGAATGGGGAGGGCTGGAGGGAGGGGAGGATGAGAAAGAAATCCCAGCACATGGAAGGTAGAAACAGATGAGGAGTTCAAAGCCATCCTTAGCTACATAGAGAGTTTGAGGCTAGCCTGGGCTACATGAGATTAGGGCAAAAGAAAGAGAAAGTGAGGTGAGGTGGAAAGGAGAAGGAAGAGGAAGGAAGGAAGGAAGGAAGGAAGGAAGGAAGGAAGGAAGGGAGGGAGGAAGGAAGGAAGGAAAGAGTCAAGGATACCCCCAGGACTTCTGAAGTTGGCCTGAGTCTGCTGAATTTGAGTCGATGTGCAAAGCTTCACTTTGAGTAAAGCAGTACATGTAACTTTTCAAGACATGGTCTCCATTCCTTTTTCTGGACTAATAATAATTGTATTGTTTCTCTTTCATAGCTACAAATTAAATGGTACGACCAGCTTATTAATAAAGCTGCCATGGTCACAGAACTCACCAGGGAGAGTTAGGTACCATGAACATCTTCCAGTTTCTCTGAGAGTTCTCAAGGCTCTTGACACTTAGATAACATCAGCCATTAATTTCAGGTGTATGTTCTCTACCAGGCCTAGCAAAGCATCGGGCATGTCATAAGCAAATTCTCCCTGACTGAAGTCATCAAAGGAGCTGTATTGTGAGTGTGAGAACACAGGCCATCTCAGTTCTGTCCCTGACCATTAGCAAGCTTCCACACCTTCAAATTTGCTCAGTCTTTAAAAAGGGGGAGAGGGGGTAGGGTTGCTCAATGGTAAGGCACTTGCTGTCACTAAGAAAGAGGTTAGAGAGAGGGGAAGGAGGAAGAAGAGGAGGAAGAGGAGGAGGGAGAAAATGAGAAATAAAAAAAGAGGGAGAAAAGAAATTCAGAAAGAGGAAGGGAGATAATTATATTTAGTCCTCAGAGTTGTTAGGGGGATTTTGTACAATTACATTTACAAAGCATTTAATCCAGGAGCTGGCATCCACCAAATAACCAGAAAGTATAAACACCAGAGCTAATCAGCCTACAATTCAATGGCTACAGGTTAGAAGACCATGGAACTTAAAATAGAGCCATTGGGGAAATCTCCCCTGTTCACCTGCCCGGGTCCCCACATTGCAGGCTGCTATGTTGGCGGAGGAGTACCAGCTGAGTCATCACAGATGCCCTTGGGGTAATTTTTAGTCCCACAGGGCGGTGGCCCTGATCATATCTCCAACACACCCATATCTAGTTTTCCTGTCTGTAGCGAGAAAAGGGTGAGCAGAAGCATCTGGGGACTCAGCTCAAATGTCTGTCTTATCTGCATTGGTCCATCTTGTCCGCTATCCTACCGGCTTTGACTTCTGCATGTGCTAGTACCAGAGACAGCTGATTTGTTGGCCCTCAGGCTGAACACAGAGGTGGATAAGTAAGGATCCAGTCTTGTTATTCGGTGGGTAGTTAAGGAAAAAGAATATTAAGTAATTACTTAAATTCTGTTTCTACACCTGATATACAGAATGTAGCAAGAAGTTTCCAGCCCAGCCTAGCCCCAAGGTCCAGACCTACAGTCTCAGAGCTGCTTAGTCCCAAATAATCACACAAAAGCTTACATTAATTGCAAACTGTTTGGCCTATGGCGCAGGCTCATTACCAACTAGCCTTATAAATTAACCCATTGTTATTAATCTATGTAGTTTCATGGCTCTGTGGCTTTACCTGTGCTCCATCACGTCTCGCTTGACTCCACCCTTCTCTGTATTTATCTCTGCTTGGATTTCCCTCCTGCCCCTAAGCTGTCTTGCCACGGGCCAAAACAGTTTCTTTATTAACCAATAATAAAGTATATTCAAAGCATACAGAAAGATACCCCACATCAATAGAAACTATTTTTTTTTTTTTTAGATCCACTAAATTCTTCCTTTCATAGTCACATTGAAGAAATAAGAAAATAGGACTGGAGAGATATCTCGGTGGGTAAACACATTTGCTGTCTAAGATGATCACCTGAGATTAATTCTTGGAATCTGTGTGGTAGAAAGAGAACTGATTTCTGAAGGTTGTCCACTAGTCTTCACACATTCATATGCTATGTGTGCATGTGTGCACACATATTACCAAGGAATAAAATATATAAATATGTATGTAATACACAAATAAATAATAAAATACTTACTGCACATTAACCAGAGGAGTTCCCACCCTCCAAGACAGTCGTGAGCTGGCTCACTCTCCTAACTGCTAGTTCATTGCTCTGATCTCTGGCACCATCTTTGATACCAATACACTCACCGGAAAGGCTTACCTCTTCTTGCTTTTTCTCCTGAAAAGCCTCTGGGAGCTATCAGTGTCTTCTTCTGTTGATGACTCTTCTTATTAATTCTTCAGGAGCCAGTCACTCACCTCAGTGCAGGAAAAATGTCTTCCCAAAGCCTGCAGGAAGGTCAATATATATATCACATATACCTCCAGAAGTTTCCTGAATTATAACACTCATGGTTTACACACACCCTTTCCTCTAAGACACAGGTGATTGTTTGATGGATGTGTGTAGTACAAGGTTTCTGTCCCAGACTTTCAGACTTAACCTCAAGGTTTGGACCCACAGACCCACAGACCCGCAGAGCCACACAGACACTTACAATAGTTTTAGGCTGATCAGCCTAAGGCCCAGGCAAATAACTTGCCAACTCTTTACCCTTAATCTAACCCATGATTCTTATCCTGTTCAGCCATGTGGCTTGGTACCTTTTCTCAGAGCAGCATAGTTGTCCTCTGCTTCTTCAGGCTTCTCTCTGGCCTTCTGCTCTGTTCTTCCTGTTCCCAGAGTTTTCTTAGTCTGGTAGCCCGCCCACACTTCTTGTCTGTCTTTGGCCAATCAGCGCTTTTTATTAAACCAGTGGTTGGGACAATTATTTACAATGGAACAACATTATCCCCCTATAGATGTGTCCTATTTGTTCAGAGGGCAGAGGGTGAATATCTGAACTTTAGGGCCCATAGGGAACAGAGGGTGCAGGAATCCTTTGGTGTTAGGGTTCCTATCAGCAACACACTAAGAATCCCTGGAAATATGAAAATGCTGAGGCTTCCCATCAAACCAGTAGAAGAAGAATCTCTGGTTTAAATTTGCTCATTTTAATATGGAAACATAGAAAATCCTGTTCAGTGGCTTTTAAACTTTACTGAGTCAAAGCCTCCCTCATCAACACTAACTGGGTGGAGAGAATAGCTTCATGGTTAAAAGCAATTGTTGCTCTTCAGGAGACCTGAGTTCATTCCCCGAACCTATATCAGACAGATCAGACAGCTCACAATAGTCTGTAACTCCAGTTCAGGGGATCCAAGCCTCTAGCTTTGAAGGCATCTCCATTTATTTGCATATAATCTACACATAGTTAAAAATAATAAAATTAAAATAAACAAACAAAAAGATATGAGCCTTTCTGCAGGGGAAAAAAATACTTATTTGAGGGGAAACTCTGAGATTCTTTTCTACATAGTCATTTTTCTTTTGTTTTATTTTCCTCTGACAGAGTTTTCGTGCATCCCATCCAGGCTAGCCTCAAATTCTTCATATGATTCAAGTTGGCCTTGGTCTCCTGACCTTCCTGCTTCTGTCTCCTAAGTGCTGGGATTGAAGATATTTGTCACCTCCTCCAGCATTGTGCTTACCCCGCCCATGGGGCAAATGACAGGTGACACTGGGAACACCTAAAGGGTCTCAGTCCAGCTTTATCAGGGCACGAGGCAGCAAGAGTGTGGTCATCTTCCTTTGCTTTCAATTGGTAAGTACTGTGACCAAAAGCTACTTGGGAAGGAAAGGGTTAATTTTACACTTCCATGTCACAGTCTATCATAAGGGGAACTCAAGCAGGGACCTGGAGGCAGGAACTAAAGAAAGGTCCCCAGAAGAAAGCTGTTTACTAGCTCACTTTTGGAGTCTGTTCTGTTTGCCTTCTTCATGTATCCTTCAGGATCACTTTCTAAGGGATGGCACCACCCACAGTGGGCTGGAGCTGGGCCCTCCTCCCACAGCAATCATCAATCAAGAAAGTGTACTTACAGACTTGCCCACAGGCCAGTCTTATAGAGACAATTCCTCAATCAAGGCCCTTCTTCCCAGATGACTCCAGCTTGTGTCAGATTGCAAAACTGCAAATCAACCAAATGCTAGTCAATAGTCTCTCTTTTCTTGCTGAGAATACCAGACAGAAGTATTTTTGTCAGACAAAAATGAGAAAAGAAATGATTGCTGTGTATCTCAGCAGTACATTTTTAAAGGTATTTCTCAGATAAGTCACCCAATACTACTAAAGTTCAAAGCCTGATAAAATTGTCTTTAACGAACTTACTAATTATCCTAGACATTTCTTACAGTGAATTGCATTGCATCCCCCAAAAGATAAATCAAAATTCTAAGTCCTAATAGTTATAAATGCAACATTAATCGGAAATAAGATCTCTGTAGATAAAAGCCAGTTAGCATGAGGTTATTGGGATGGCCCTAAATCTAGCATGAATGGATTACAAAAAGTAAGAAATAGGTAGAACCACTTGAAGACCTAGATTGAAAGAAGAGTTGGCTATGTGGTGATGGAAAAACACACTGAAATGGTGCATCTATGAGCCAAAGAATACCAGGTATGACTAGCAAATATCTGGAAGAAACACAGGAACAATTCTCCCCTACAGTCTTCCGAGGAGCATGGCCTATGACAGCATGATCTATGAGAGGATAAATTTGTGTTGATTTAAATTACTTGGTTCAAAGAACTGTAGATGCCTTAAGAAATAGATGCAACTTGTGATGTTGCAGTTTTATACCTTTATTCCCAGCACTCAGGAGGCACAGCAAGGTAGACTGTTATGAGTTCAAGGCCCAGGTTTACAAAGTGAGCTTCAGGCTAGTCAGGGCTATATACAGTGAGACCCTGTATCAAATAAACAACAGAGTCCACTATACCTCCTAATTGTTCCATAGGTCTAAGCAGCATGCTGGCTGCAGAAGCCATAGAACAAAGCTGGGAATCTCCAGCCTGGGTTGGTAGAGAGACTTCTTGATAAGAGTTCTTAATGCTGACCCCAACTCTCCTTCTCAGAAGTTTGCTGTGAATACTGTTTACTGTAGCCAGAATCTGGCCAGTTGGTCCCAAATAATCACATAAAAGCTCACATTAATTACAAACTGTTTGGTCCATGGCTCAGGCTCCCCTTCAGCTGGCTCCCACATCTTAATTCAACTCATTTCCATCAATCTATGTTTTGCTATGTGGCTCGTGGCCCACCTGTACTTTTACATTTTCTCTTCTCTAGGTGGCAGCTTGAAGCATCTCCATCTGACTTTGCCCTTTTTCCTCTTTATCTATGCTCAGATTTCCTGCCTGCCTCTAAGATGCCTTGCTATACGCCGAAAGACTGTATACCTTTTACTAACCAATGGTAGGTAATTTGCAGTGTACAGAAAGATTATCCTACATCAGTTTCCCTGGTCATTTTCACTCATGATACTCCATGTCCTCTGGGTACTATAACTCTGTCTTATGTCCCTATCTTAATCAGGGTTTCTATTGCCTCCGTGATCAAAAAGCAAGTTTAGGAGGAAAGAGTTTACTTGGCTTACACTTCCACATTTCTGTTCATCACTGAAGGAAGTCAGGACAGGAACTCAAACAGGGCAGGATCCTGGGTGCAGGAGCTGATGTGGAGGACACTGAGGGATACTTCTTAATGGCTTGCTTCCATGGCTTGCTCAGCCCACCTTCATACAGAACTCAAGAACAGCAGCCCAGGGATGGCACTACCAATCATTGGCTGGGCACTCCCCTACTGATTACTGATTGAGAAAATGCCTTACAGCTGGTGTAGAAACTAAAGTCCCTCCACCTTGAGGCCAGGAGCTATTTTGGGAGCTGAGAAATTTCTAGTCCCTCATCCTGAGAAGTTTCTAAACCCTCAAGGCCAAGCATCCAAGGCCAAACACCCAGGATCCTGGATAATCTGAGAACATTCAGGCCCAGCCATAAAGTATCTTCTCCCCATCCTAAAACAACCAATCAGCCAGCACCTGCCCACCTGACAGTAATAGTAAAAAAATTCTTGTGAGCTCCTCACCTCCCAACCTAGTAACAGCATTTCTATGGTCTTTGTTTGATCTGTTTTTAAAACCCTGCTTTAGAGGAGGGGGGACACTCACTCTTCCACTGGCACTGCTGTGTGACAGGAGCTGAGCTCAGCTGCGCAGCTGTAATAAACCTTGCTTTGCATTTGCATTTGGAGAGTCGGTGTGATTCTGGGAATCTTTCTGGGGGTCACTGAGACTGGGCAGTACACTGGGTTTCATGGAAGCATTTCCTCATCTGAGGGTCCTTCTCTTATGACTCTAACCTGTGTCCAGTTGACACAGAAAAGCAGCCAGTACAGTCCCTGTGTTCAACTGGATTGTAACTGTAAGGATTCCCGGCACACAGCAGCAACGTGGTAAACCCAGCATGGTATTGGCAGAACATAGAGGGCACACCCCTAGGTGTGGCTACATAAATCTGTGCCCACCCATTCTCTTAAAAGGAGCTGCCATGTGAAAGTCTGTCTCTCTCTTTCTCTTCTGTTTCTCTCCCTTGTACCTGCTTGGCAACTCCAGTGTGGCATCTGGCAGTGTATGTTTGTTCTCATGCGTGAAACCAACAGTAACTTTTCCAGAAGCAGGAGAAATGTCCATCTTGATCATGGACCATGATTATCTCAGTGTCTAGCTTAAAGAAAATACTCAACCAAGTTTTCTGTGCATGCATTAATAAACAAATGAATGAATGAGTGTTTCCAAGGCATTTAGCACTTCCCTGAATGGATTTTCCTGTTGCCCCTGCTGACATTACCTCTCCTCCTCTGACTTGACTCATGACCATTTCTTCTTGTTGCTTACAGTCTTTCCTCACCTTTCCTTTCTAGCTTTAGATCCTCAAGCCCTTATGTGGTTTTATTCAATTTTTACTTCATTTTCTCTTCCAATTCTTCTTGTTATGATTACCAATAATGTATACATGATTCTCTGTTGTGTGACGAAGTTTTCCTAGGGAGATGCAACACACATATTTATTCACCCCAGATAGGGAACCCATGCCAAACCAAAGTACAAATAAAACCAAAGTACAACTTGGTGAACCAATGAGTTTTATTGAGTGAGGGGTTACAAAACCAGAAATGATTCAGAGACAACTGTGTGGGTGACAGCTCACAAAAGCTGGGAGACACACAACCTGCAGGTAGCTCAACAGGTTGGAGAATGTTTTCTGGTGCCTCACTTCAGGTGCTCCAGTTTGTCTAAACCCCAGCTGATTTCCACTTCTGGTCTGAGAATATTCTTTGCAGCTCAGTTTATGAGAAAGATTCTCTGCTTTTGTTACTTACCCTGACAGGGAAGGTCCTAGTGAATCTGGTCAGTTTCAGGGACTTCCTGAAGCTCTTGAGTTGTTTACCATAAGAAGCTTAAGGAGGTTCCCTGCAGGATAAAAATGTTTCAATCTTGCAGGAAACTGATACACGGCATTCTCAAATTGGAGACTAAGTCCCCTCCTGAACTTCACAGCTCTGTATCCATGTTTTCTGTAAGGCATTTCTCCCGGAGTATTCCCAGACATAGTGAACAAGAGTTCAACCAGCTTGAGGTTAGAGACATGGATTATTGGTTAAGTCCATACAGCTCTTGTGGAGTACCCAAGTTTATCCCCAAAGGCCCTCTAGCCAGCCTGAGGTCTCTCACAGACCTTGCCCTTCTGTATTCTTTCTGCTTTACTAAAAATCATTAGATTACATTCCTAAACCTAGCTATTAAGGTCCATTTTCTTATTCAGCCACTTCTTCCTTCTAAGGCTATCAAGGTCTAACAATCAAAATATTGACATCCTACAATCAAAAGACCTCTCGGCTTACCTAACATGTCCAATTAAAATTAAACACCTCATTCTAACATTGGTTTTCCCCCTTTCCCTGTATAAACTGCCACTTTCCTATAGTCCATATCTGTCTCATCTCTGTTCGAAGGCAGACCTTTGTCCCTCTCCAGGACAAATATCCCTTCCCCACCCGCCCCCTGTTCCTCTCCCCTTCTCCTTTGTGCTCTATCTCCTATCTGTCTCTTATTCCCTGCGCTTTGTCTCTCTGGGGCAAATAAATCCCTTTTGTGCTGATAACTTTGACTTGGTGTGTTCTGAGCCTATACAAATCCTTTCGATCCCAGTACCTAAGTCAGGCAGTTTACAACCACCTCTAATTCCAGGGGATCTAATATCCTCTTCTGGTCTGTAAGGACACCTGCACACATACATGCAAATATATAGAAGATACACACTTACACATTTTTAAACTCAACTAGCTTTACCTTTTTATATCTGTAATAGTTTGGATAAGAATGGTCCCCAGCAACCCGTACATTTGGATGTTTAGTCAGAATTTGGAAGGATGAAGCAATGTGGCCTAGTTGACGGAGGTGCCACTGGAGATTGTTTTGAGGTTTCAAATGCCCAGGCCGTTCCTAATCTCTCTTTTGACCTTGTGCTTGTAGATCAAGATGTATGCTCTCAAAGATTGCTCTAACATCATCCTGCCTGCCTGCCTGCTGGCCTGCCCACCATAATTGCCTTGAATTTATCTTCTGAAACTATAAAATTTGTGTAAACCCTGTCTTCTATAATTTGCCTCAGTCATGGATAATAGCAATAAAAAGTAACTAAGACAATATCTATATTAATTATATTTGTGTCCCTGTGACCCAAATGCTAAAGAGAACCACCTAAAGGGGGACTTTATTTACTTCATTACTTGTGGCTTCTCTGAACTCCAGTCCTTCACAGCAGGAAAGGAATGTGAAAATGGTTCTATTAATGGTGATTGTTTATGCTGTGGTAAACCAGAAAACAGAGAACCAGGGGCCAGGTATAACCTTCAAAAGCCAGTGCTGAGAAGATGGAGACAGGTGGATTAATCTCTGGGATGCCCTATCCAGCCCAGTAAATGATAAGCCCAAGCTAGTGAGAGACCTGTATTAAAAAGAGTAAAATGAGGAGGAGCTGGAGAGATGGCTCAGATGTTACAAGAGATGGCTGCTCTTGGAGATCTAGGTTCAGTCCTCAACATGGGTGCTGAGGACCAACTATAACTCTAGTTTCAAGGCTTCTATTGACTTCTATAGAATGCACAGGTAAATGTACATACTTGCAAACAAAACACTTACATATGTAAAAATAAAACCAAATCTTAAAAACAATAATAGTAGGGGCAACATAGTTGGCTTAGTGATCAGAGCACTTTGTTCTTACAGGGGATGAAGATTCAGTTCCCAGCATCCACATTGGCTCACAACTATCTGTAACTCCAGTTCCAGGTGGATGCAACAGCCTCTTTTGATCTCCATATGGATACCATACATAGAAATGGTATGTATCCATACATACCTACAGGTAAAATACTCGTACACATAAAACAACATTTTAAAATAAAAATTTTTAAGTGTACAGTTTTTCAGGAACAACACTCAAGATTGACTTCTGGTATATGTGTGCAGTGTTTGTGTGTGTGTGTGTGTGTGTGTGTGTGTGTGTGTGTGTGCGCGCGTGTACTTGCAGTGTGATATGAGGACTATCTTAGGGTTTGTATTGCTCTAATAAAACACCGTGACCAAAAGGCAAGTTGGGGAGGAAAGGGTTTTTCCAGCTTAAGCTTCCACATCATAGTTCATCATCAAAGGAAGTCTGGACAGGAACTCAAGCAGGGATGGAACGGAAGTCAGAGCTGACAAAGAGGCCATAGAGGGATGCTGCTACTGGCTTGCTCCCCATGATTGCTCAGCCTGCTTTCTTAAAGAACCCAAGACTACCAGCTTAGGAATGGCATCACCCACAATGGACTGGGCCCTCCCCCATTAATCACTAATTAAGAAAATGCTCCACAGACTTGTTTACAACCCAATCTTGTGGAGGCATTTCCTCAACTGGGGTTCCCTCCTCTCTGACTCTTGTGTCAAATGGACATAAAATTCACCAGCATTGGGCCATAAAGCGATTTACTTATTTTTCATTCACTTCTTCCTTCCCTTCCCCTCTCCTTTGTCTCTCTTTTCGTAGTGCTAAGTGTGGAAGTCAGGGCCTCTCACCTTCCTGGTCAGCTCTCCACTGCAGGCTGCATACCCAGCCTGAAGAGAAAATCATCTTTCTGATCTGAGCAATTGACAAGACCTTCTCAGAGAAAATAGATGGTTGACGTGGCCCTTGACGTTTAACAAAGGTTTGAACAGCGAAAGTGAGAAGGAAAGAAATTCAAAGTTGGTGGGAAAACGTTAAGTAAATCCCAGAAAGAAGGAGAAGAAACAGAGGACGGGGTGGGGAAGCAGATTGGAAATCAGCTTTAAGAGGACAGGAGAAGATTTGGGGTGTAGCTGCCTTTCGGAGAACTTGCCAACATTATGAGAATAAGAGTTGGATTCCCAAAGCCACAGAAAAAGAAAAGAAAAAGAAGCAAGAAGAAGCATGTAAGAGCTCTGTGCTTGACTAACATGGTAAGAAGTTTTTTTTAAAAAAAAAAAAAAGCAGAAACTGACATTTCAAGAACCCAAGAAAGAGGAACTTGCCAGAGGACTGAGGCGCACAGAGCTCCACTCCACACTAACCGCTTTACATACATTTGAAGGAGCTGGTGCTCAGAGCAGAAATACAGGAGCTGGGTGTTGCAATAGGATCAGTGGTGACCTTTAAAAAAAAAAAAAAAAAAAATCGACAACAAAAACCCAGCAACTGTAAAGGGCCAAAATGATTAAAAATTACACCTACCTTCTTGGTTGAGAGCTCAAGCTCTGGACCATCTCCAACTGTTTCATCCGGTCATGCTCATCTGTCTAACATCTGTAAGGCAGGGGGCTGCTTCCTCTCAGTAGGAATTTAATAATCCCGGGAATAACTGTCACTACAAGGGGCTCTTGTAATCCTCTCAAGTATTTGGGGGGGGGGGGCAGGCCTGGCTAAGAGCCTGGCTTCCACAAAATCTTTCAGCCCCTTCTCAACCTCATAAAAGTGACACTGCTGATTATGATATCTTGGTCACAAATGGCTTGAAAATGGGGGCTGAGGGAGACAGGAAATGTAATTTGTTTAGGTAGAGATCCTTCCAATGAAAGCTGTTGGAGATGGGTCTGGGATGCTGCTCAGCCAGGAAGTTGCTTCCCACTACTTTGGCCCTTGGTTCGACCCCCAGCAGTGTATAAATAGGGCATGGTGGCCCATGGCTGTAACCCTAGGATGCATGGGTGGAAAAAGAAGGATCATGAGTTCAAGACCAGCCTCATATGGAATTCAGTACCACCCTGGCCTATATAAAGCTTTGTCTCAAAAAGAAAAAGAAACCTACTATAGATGCATATACAATCACATTAGTACCATCGAAGGGTGACCAAACAGTTTATCTGGGACTGCCAATATTTCCAAAACATGGGATTTTCAGTTTAACCTCAAGATAATCCCAAGCAAGTCAGAACCAAAGGATTTTGCACATTCTTCAAAGATAAAACGATTGAATGTTGCCATGAGGACAAGGGCAAATAGTTATTGTCCACTTTCTGTATATATGTGTGTATGTATGTATATGTGTGTATGTATAACATACATATGAATGACACATAAAGATAAAATTGTTCCAGCCATACATATATATGGGTGTAGATGTGTGTTTATATACATATGTGTATATACATATACATGCACACACGATTTTTAAAAAATTTTTTTACAGTGCTGGGTATCAAACTCAGAAACAACTAGGCAATTGTTCTTCCCCTGGGCCATACTCCCAGCTTCCTCCCCCTTTTAACAGTCTCATTGTGATAGCTCTGGCTAACCTGAAACTCCCTATGTAGATCAGGGTATCCTCAAACTCACAGAGCTCTGCCTGCCTCTGCCCCTGCATAATTTTTTGGCTGCATTCCACTCTGACTGTAAGATGATTTGGGTGTCAGAATAATAACAGCATATTATAGCTCAGAATCTCTCTGCTCATTAGTCCTGATATCTTCTTCTATAAATAGTAGAATTGCAAGAATATACACGCATGGCTTTTTTTTTTCCTGTTCCACTTCCTTGTGTGAGTTAATTTACACCTCATCGGCTGGGTACTTTCCAGGCCTCAGGGAAGGTCCTTGGCTCTCTGGCAGCTAAGAAGTCAGCTGTGAAGAATTAGTCCGTGTTCCTTATGTTCTTTTATAACTACACTTTAAGAGTTAAAGTTTTAGCCTAGACTCACTAATGCTCCGAAAACCTGTCCTTTTCCGTGTAATTCCAGCAAAACTTGCACAGGGATAAAGGAGCCATTGTATCAGTCTGATAACTGGGACTGCTTTGTCTTTTACACGGGCATCTTTTCTCCACGGGAAGGAGGTGTTTTTCTAATGAGCCAATATGTGTCTGACAACAGAGCATCTGGGAATCCCTTACTAAAAAGTGGACTTCATGAAATAAGATTTCATAATGCAGCCATCTGTGGCTCCCTGCCCCACCCCAGCACTTGATGATGAGTCACCAACAGAGTGTAGATGGTGTCCATTGTTCACTTCAAAACACAATGGTAATTTTTTTCTTCTTCTCCTTCCTTCCTAACTTTTGCTTGGGCCTTGTGTAATGAGACAGACAGGGTGGGGAACGCTCAAAGTCTACAAATTGCTGCTTTTAATCCTTTTCTTCCCCACTACAAATAACTCAAGCAGGACCGTCTCAACTGGGAGATGGTTGGCAGTATATCTTTCGGGATTAATTCTGATCTCTTTTATCACTAAATCCCCCCCCAAAGGTAAGAGAAGACTTTACCGGGTGGCTGGCTCACTTGGGATTCTTGAAATGCTACTACAGCAATTTTCTTAGGTCCTTTTTATTGCTGAAGAGTGGAAAGCCCCTGAAAAGCTGGAGTGTTTATGGTGCTATGCTTATCATTATTTTTTTCACATATCAGCTAAGCTTAATAATCAACTCCTCACCCAGAGAAAACCCCAGGCTGTAAACTCGGCAGTATTTAGAGGCTCTGTTCCGAAAACAAAGCAGATGGGCTGTGGGGCAAGGGCCTCTCCCCAACCCCACGGGAGGAGACAGTTGTATTGAGGTAGCAAAAAAACAGAGAGCTTCGCTAATTTTTTTGAAGATTACCAGTCGCACCTTCTAAGCAGAAGTATTCTTTCTGTACGTTAGCTGAAATAAAATTGTGTTTTCTATGTATCTAGTGCATCAGAGATAAACACAAGGTAGCATATTATCTTGGGGAAGTTTTGTTCATCTGATGGATTCAAAGTGGATGTGTCAAACCCCCGTGGGAGAATATGACTCTGACTCCCCAAAGCCAAAACCAAAATCAGATGAGATTTGACATCTGCTCTCCAAATGAGCAAGTTATTGCTTTCAAATCAGGAGAGTCCTTCAAGACTTCACATTAAAGCTAGACATGGTGTTCCATGTCCTTAACACTTGGGAGACTGGGCAGGAGGGTCACCTTGAGTTTGAGGCTAGCTTGGGTTACATAGTGAATTCCAGACTAGCCTATGCTACAAAGTGAGACTATGTCAGAGAAAGAGGAAGAAGAATTCCCACTGGGTAACTGTCTCATCTAGAGCTAGCCTTTCTCAAATCCAAACTAGAAAAGACTCTCTGGTTTGCTCTTGTGGTTGTTTTAATGTCTTGGATTTGTCTTAGGAAAATCAAGGCCTGAAATTTTTTAAGGTTTCATCGCATTTATTTATTTGTTCGTTTATTCTGTTTGGGGCAGTGAATGTGGTGCTTGTTAAAATCAGGAGACAAACTCTGATAGTCAGCTCTCTCTTTCCAACACTCAGGTGTCCAGGGATTGACCTCAGGTTGTGAGGTGTCACAGTGAACACCTTCACCCATTGCACCACCTCACTTACCCAGGACCTGGAATTTTATGTGAATACACGCAATGGTATTTGGGCATTTAAATATTGTACCTGAAACCTGTGATCTACAGATGGCAACAAATGGTCTGCCATCACTAAGGTTAACAAATGAAAACCAGATGCCTCATCAAGGGGGAAACGGCCACTTCCCCTTCAGATCCCATCACTGTTCTGCCACCTCCCTTTAGCGGGTTCCTTTCAGTGTCATTGGGGGGAGGAGTATTTGGGGGGAGGGATTGCTTGTTTGTTGTTGATGTTTAAATGATTTATTTATTTATCATGTATACAGTGTTCTGCCTGCATACCAGAAGAGGGTACCAGACCTCACCCTGGGTGGTTGTGAACGACCATGTGGGTACTAGGAATTGAACTTGGGATCTCTGGAAGAGCAGCCAGTGCTCTTAACCTCAGAGCCATCTCTCCAGGCCCTTGTTTTGGTTTTTTGAGAAAGGCTTTCTCTGTGAACCAGGATGGCCTTGAACTCATAGAGCTCCACCAGCCTCTGCCTCCTGAGTATGGGGATAGTGTCATCTTCTTGATGGGGCAAGATCTTTCCCAGTTCTGCAAGGAAGCTAGTTTCTAACCCTCTATCTTGAATGGAAAATTGACTGACTCTGAGCTCCACACGATGGAGGTTATCAATGCGTGTGATTTTCATGGTGAATTGAAATTGATATATTATGTCCTGTTATGAGAGAACATGGATCAGAAAGCAAATGAAAGAATAACAGGCTGATTCCAGAGAAGCAATGACTTGTGGGGCCAGGGACACCGTGATCTTCCAAATAGCGGAGAGAGCTGGGCATGGCAGTTTACCCCTATAATCCAAGCACTTTAGGTGGAACTGCAGCAGGGGGATTACGATGAGTTCAAGTCAGCCCGTGTTTTAACAGAAAAGAAAGTGAGAGAGAGGAGAGGAGAAAAGAAGAAACAGTGTGAACCGTGGGTTCTTTGAGTGCAGTGAAACATTCATTTCTCTGCTTTACGGTTCCAGACATGCAGCAGTCACAAAAGCCAGTGGCTTCTAGGTTTATTGTCTCACACCCAAAAATGTAAGGAAATGTGAACAAGGAGTGATTATAGTAAATGTGAATTAATTCAGGAAAAGTGAGAAAGAACTCAGACTGGGCGGGCCACCAGAAAAGAGTCTGCCAATACAAACAAGCTGCTCTGCCCATTGGGCTTTTACAGATCTTGGGGAGAGGGTCAGGGATGTAATCTCTATCAGGATTGGTCATTTTTGAGCACATCATGAGCAGAGGCAGTAAGCAAGTCTACCTGCCCTGTGTATGTTTCCTCAGCCCAGTGACCTAGCTTGTCCACAGAGAAGGGGTCATATCTAGCTCCTGATTCTCAACAGGCCCTGCCCTTACTGACTAAGCGAAGTTAACTCCTGTCTCAAAATACCTAAATAGAAACAGGACATTGGAGATGGGAAAAGCTCATAATCCCAGGAAGAAAATATAAGAACATGACCAAAAAAAAAAAAAAAAAGAAGAAGAGAGAAACTTTTTTCCTATATGCTTTGTGGTATTTTTCCTGAGAGATGTGACAGAAATATCTACTTACCCCAGAAAAGGAACCTGCTGCTGCCAAAATCCAATTTGATGAAACAGTGATTTTGTGGGGTTATTTTCAGGGATGAGGACAATTCAAAGGTAGCTGTGTCACCCCAGCATGAGTGATGATTCTTGAGAACCAGAACCCTAAATGGAGCCCTCTGCACTGCGTACACAGCTGGACAGGTCAGTGTCTCTCTCTTCAGCAGGTCCTTGATATATAATCTGGGCAGGGGGAGGAAGAGGAAGCCTGTATGTCCAGTTATTTTCACAGACTTCTTGAAATTTATGAACTGATTTAAACTCTCTTGGGACCTCTCATTAGAGCTGCTTGAGTCTATGGAACTGGAGAGATGGCTCCACAGTTAAGATCACTGGCTGTTCTTGCAGAGGACCCGGGTTCAATTCCCAGCACCTACACGGCAGCTCACAACTGAAACTCCAAGATCTGACCTACTCACACAGACAGACATGCAGGCAAAACACCAATGCTCATAAAGGAGAAATAAATAAATTATTAACAAAAAGAGAGAGAGAAAGAAAGTACTTCCTGAGTCTGTCCCAAAACCAGTCTCCTCCTGGTTTTGGTGCTACCTTTGGAAGAGGTTTCTACAGAACACTACAACACACCATCTAGGTGTTTGGACATGAAACCTTAACATTCTTTCAAGAGGCAGAGGCTAGAAGATCTTGAGCTCATGACCAGCCTGGGATAGAGCATATCTCTAGCCTAAGAACAAAAGAAAGAACAGAGACTGTCTTAGTAATTATTTCATATTTTGTTGTTCTGTTCTTTCCCATTATAAAACATGAACCCAAGACCAGGGTCCTGTGGGGTTTCTAATAACACAAAACTGACTTGGAGTGTGCCCCTGTGCTGGGAGGGGACCCAGAGCATGCTGATAATAACATAGTAAGCATCGGAGTCCTGAATCCTGTCTGACTCTTTCTTATTAGTACTTTGAAAGTACCAAAGTTGTGGGCAAGTGTAACCATTTCCCCGTGTCAAATCAATCTCTCCAAGTTCTTCAAAAAGCACCTGCTTTGCTCTCGCAAAGGTTTTGTTTTCTTAACTGTGACCTATTACTTGAAAATGCTCCCGATTACACAGCAGGGTGTGTCCAGTCAGGTGACCCCATTTATTTTCAGTGGCATATAAATAGCTCTGTCAACCTGGAAAGCTGGCACATACAGAGAATTCTCCTTTTCAGAATAAAGGTTACAAAGCCAAGCACTTAAGATTTAGAGCTAAAGTTTCCTTTTCTTTTTTCTTTTTAGGGAGAGATGAGCATGCGCATGGGGACTTGCTGGGTAGCCAAGAATTACCTCTTGAGCTCTTGACCCCTCCTGCCTCTGCCTCTCAGGAGCTGGGGTGACAGACAAGTGTGCACCCCAGTCTGTGTGGTTCTGGAGCGGAACCCAGGATTTTGTGTATGTTGAACAAACACTCTATCAAATGGACCTGCAGGGAGACCAATTCTCCTAAACATGGGGGAACAGCTCAGAATTGAAGATGTTCCTTTCAAAATGCTGTTGTCTTGCTTCTTTTCATAGAAGTGTGTTCAGTTCCTTTCTGTGCTGTGGGCAAGGCCTCAGCAGTGACTCTTTGGGGCACTCAGGAGTTGTCTTCTGGTTCCTTTACCATCCCACCTTTCCAATCAAACCACGAGGATTCTGACAACGATGATGGGTGCCTCTTACTTCTCCAGGAACTCTGACTCAGCCAGGTTGCCTTCCCAAGGGTGGGCATGTTGTTGAAAAGTCTTTTGCCTTGTGAGTTCTGGAAACAAGAGTTCCTGGCATTACAACTCTGTCTGTCCTGTTGTGATTTACTTGTGGCTGTGTGGGGTTTTTCAGAAAGTGTCTCCCTGGGGAGGCCAGCATAGCCTCCAGCTGAAGATCTCTCCCCTTCTGCCACCTTAGAGCTGGAACTGAAGGTACCAGCCACTTCTCCAAGATAATCAATCACTCAGGCTTTATGATGTTGGGCTGTTTTTCTGATGGATGATCCTTTGACAAAGATCTGAGGAGTTTGATGAGATTTTCCACCATTTATGTTGCTCCTGTATGGGTACAGGGGAGAGGCTGTAGTTGTACGAGTCTCACCACACCACAACAAACGAGGGAAACAATTTATCAAATGGTTTAGATAGAAGATAGATATACAAATGATAGATTAATGGATGACAGAGATAGAAGGATAGATAGAGGAATGAGAGATGGATAGATAACTAGACGACTTTTTCAAATATACAGAGCTGGGTTTTTTATTATTTATTTATTTATTCATCCATCCATCCATCCATCCATCCATCCATCTATCTATCTATCTATCTATCTATCTATTTATTTATTTATTTATTTATAAGAGGAATACAGCCTGCTGTGGAGGCACACAACCGTGATTCCAGCAATTGGGAAGAGGAGTCAAGCCAGGGCACGGTGGCCCAAGCCTTAATGCCAGCACTCCGGACGCAGAGTCAGGAATATCAGTGCAAACTGAAGGCCAGCCTGGTCTAAGTAGTGAGTTCAACAGCAGCCTGTGTTACATAGTGAGTTCTGGTCAGAACAGCAACGGACCAGAATAAACCAGTGAGACAGTTTAGCCGGCGAGGATACTGACAGCCAAGGCTGAGAGCTGAGATTAAGTCAGAGAACTCCGTGGTCGAAGGAGAGATGGAAATCCACAAATTCTCTGACTGCCACGGGCACAACAGGTACCCTGGACATGTGCACACCCCCACCCAAACACAAATAAATAAGTGATAGTAAGGTAAACAATAAAATGAATGCCGATAAAAAAAAAAAAAAAAAAAAGCTCTCTTTGCTTCATCCAACAAACACAAGCATGTGAATATCCTCAGATCTTTTTTTTTCTCAGCGGGGTCTTTCCCTGCATGGTCTAGGCTGACCTTAAAGGCGACGCCGAAAGAACTGGAATTGGCACAGGACAAGCCAAGACCAAGTTCTCGGCACAAAAGAGATTTATTTTCCCGGGAGGGACAAAGGACTGCCAATGGATAGAGGGCAGACAGATGTGGCCCATAGGAAAATGGGGGTTTAGAGAGGGAAATCGGGAAAGCCCATGTTAGGAGGAGTTAGTTTGGCTGGGTATGTTAATCAGGGCAGGCAAAGGGGGCTTTTGATTGCTGGATATTGGTGATCGGCCTTAGGAATGAGTCTGGTATAAGACAGTGTCCAAATGAGGGGGGACTAGCTTTAGGGATGCTGTCTCTGCTTCACAGGGAGAGGGAAGAGCACGGCCTGCCAGTGCCATGTTTGCCGTGCTCACGCCTGCTAGAACCCTTCAGATATCCTCTTGCCTTAGATGCTATATGATAACAGGCATGAGCCACCATATCTGGCTGGGGGGGGGGGTGTTTTAAGCATTAAGATGTGGTTCTCAGAGGGCGGCTTGTATGTGCCATCCTTGCAACCCCGACGCTGAGAAAGCCGTGGCAAGATGTGGAGTTCAAATTAAATCTGCCCTGGCAACACGGTAAGACAAAACCATCTAGAGTGGACGTGACGACCTGAGTTTGGATGCTGATAACTATATAAAAAGGCAAACTGGAGCGATGGGGCAGGGGTGGGGGCGTGGGAAGGGGAGGTAGGTGGGAAGGGCGTGCGCAGATGAACAGACTAGCTAAGACTCAATGGCTTGAGGCTCAGTAAGAGACCTTGTCTCAGAGAAAAAAACAGTAGGACCCCCTCTGGCCTCCAGATGCACCCGCTGGGGCATGCACACTCTCTCTCTCTCTCTCTCTCTCTCTCTCTCTCTCTCTCTCTCTCTCACACACACACACACACACACACACACACACACACACACACACACGAATTCACATGTCAAGTTTGTGAAAGCCCCATTTGTTTCTTCTGACATACAGCTTTAACTCAAAGAGCTTTGAAGCCAGGAGCTTCTTTTGCAAGGTCATTACACACCAACCCCTATGGGAGCCTCTTCCTGCAAAGAACTCCCAACCTTCAGGGGGCCGCTTCCCCAGGGTTTCCCCAGCAAATCTTCACCCCTCACTTCCTTTTAAAGGGGTAGTTTATACCTTCTCCCCTCAGGTCATGAGACTCTTTGAGGGTAGAGGTAAAGATAAGGCTTCTGTAGTCTGTTTCCTAGTTCTCACATCCAAAGAGGAAGGTCACCACTTTATGCCCGCTTCTGCACGTGACTGGTTTAGGATGAAGCAATCCTTTCGGGTGTAGCTCGGGAGGGAGAGGGATGAAGTCAGTGTAACAGGAACCACACAGTAGCTTAGCTGAGGCAAGGGGCTGGGAAAAGTGTGGAGGCCACACTCTTTAGCCCACTATGCTCAAGGCACCTTTAAAATACTATTTTTTTTTTTTTAAGATAGGATCTCTCTGTGTCATCTTTGACCTCTCCATATAGACCAGACTGGCTTTGAACTCAGAGATTAGCTTGCCTCTGCCTGTCCAATGCTAGGATTGAGTGAGTGTGCACGCGCACCTGCTCACGAAAGAAACAAACACCTTTTATCTACAGTGATGTAACTGCCTACAAGATATGCTAGGGCAATGGTGGCATAAAGCCTGTGGGCGTAATCAATAACTGATATGACTTAATGTCCACTCCTCAAGATGGAACCCGTACCTGATACTGCTTGGATGAGCAAGGACCTGAGACCAGATGTCCCAGGGGCCTAGCATAAAAACATCACGATCTAAGGAAAAGAAAAACAAAATGTAATGATAAAATGACTCCTAAAGATACTCCTCTACACTTGTAGATCGGTGCCTTGTTCAGTCATCATCAGCGAAGCTTCCTCCTGCAGCAGATGGGAACATATATGGAGACCCCAGCCAGACACTATGCAAAGTCCCCTTCTCATGGAAACATAGCCACCCCCTGCTAACCCCTTAGGAAAGGAGTCAGAACAACCGTTATGTGCCAGAAGGAATGGAGGAAACCACGATCATAAGCAAAGATCATAGGAACTCAGAAACTGCAGCAAGCGCGCACAGGGGCTGCTGCACCAGATCCTCTGCACATACGACATGGCTTCTTGTTCAGCATTTATGGGACGCCCGAGTGTGCAAATGAGTGGCTCTCTGTTCTTGTGTCTTCTCTTAGGCTCTTTACTTTCATTTGGCTTATCTTGTCCAATTTCCATGTGACAGTTTTTATATTTCATATTGTTATATTTTTAAAAAATGAATGAAAACCTAGCCACTAGGGTTAAGGTTAATGAACTGTCGCATATGCTGGGAGAGGAAAAAAAAAATCAGTTTTCTTAAATAAGCGTTGACACTAAATATACGAACCACTCCAGAACTGGCCTCCAGTTCAGTCGCTGATCAGCATCTAATTGGACTCCAGTTTGTGCTATTATTATTATTAGTTTCATTTTCTATTTTTCTTTTTGGAATGTGGCTTTATTTTCTTAGTTTTCTTTTGGAGGGGTGCTGTTTTTTTGTTTTTGTTTTTCCTTGAGAAAAAAAATTAAAGTAAGATGGTAGGGATGGGGAGAGTCCCTGGAGGGCCTGGGGAGAGGGAAATGTCAACAATTTGAAAGTTGTTTTAAAGAGTAAAAGCCAGAATAAAATCAAAAGCTGAGCACAGCAGCGTGCTCCTGTAACCCATGCTTAAATGTCTGGGGTTTCCTAGCCAGCTAGTACAATTCAGTGAGATTCTGTCTTTAAAAGGGAGCTGGCTCAGCGGGTAAAAGTGCTCGCCATACACACCTTGATAGGAGGACCATCTCCTGAAAGCTGTCTTCTGTGGGCCAACAATATGGCTCGGCAGGCAGACACTTGCAACCAAGACAACTGAGTTTCATCCTGGGGATCCACAAAATGGAGGGAAAGGATGGATTCCCAGATTGTTCTTTGTCCTCCACATGAATAGATAAATGTAACTTTTTAAAAGTTGTATTCTGGCCTCAACACAAGCACCATAGCACACAGTAATAACTTTGACTTCTGACATACACCTTCCCAGACAAATATGCACTCAAACACACATGCATACACCACACCAAATGTCTGCTGATATGTTAAAATCCCATAATAAATTTCTTAATTTGAATAAAGCACACAGGAAGACTGCTGTATTTTTTAATAGCTGCTACAGCATCTAGTTCTATTTAATAGTTCAGAGTACAATTATCAGTCCTTAGAAACATCCATATAAATACAGTCATGGACCATAAATACAAATTTAGTGAAACATCTACCTCTAGGCCAAAAAAAAAAAAAAACTTCAAAGTAAACAACCTTAATGCTGAGTCCCATTAACTATCGAGGTAAGTCGCATCCAAAGTGACTAGTTACATGACACCTTCACATGGTTCTTGTCTCATAACAAAAACGAACCTGATACATACACTCAAACGAAACAAAAATATCTCAATTATAAATAAGCAAAATAAATATTCCTGATAAAACTCAATCAGGAGATTATTTCCCCATCTGAACAATTTCTAATTTTAGTTAACAGACAAATTAAATGTGTTTACAGGGCCAGGTTTCAATACGTGGACACTGCGGGGAAAGATCAAACAGAGTTATTAAAATAATGCCACCACTTCTAGAAGGTGTCACTTCCTTGTGGTCAGAACAGGCAACACCCTTTCCATTGTTTTCAAAGACACTAACTGTAGTCGCCTTGCTGTATAAAGGAAGCATCGGTACTCACTTTCAGTTTTGTGCCCTAAGTCTGGGGTGACCATTTTCTCACCCCCCCCCCGCCCACCCCCCAGCTATCTTATTCCCATTTGTTGACTTGAATTTCTGTCAAAATATAAATGACAGCGGCAGAGTGTTGTCTCTAGAGGCAGGTAGGTTATCTAACACCCACATTTGACAAATAACATTAGCTGCTTTTAAAACCCTTGGAGCCTTTGATAGTTTCTTAGTCTTTGCTAATGTAAGTATTTAAAAAAGATATCCCTTCAGCAGACAGATTTCAACACATATACTCAGTAGTGGGACAGCTGGGCTTAGGGTGTGGTTCAATTCTTAGTTTTAAAGGAACCTCAATGCTGTTTTACAAAATAGGTGTCTTCCCCTTAATACTGACGGAGATATATAGAAATTCCTTCTCTTCCTGAGTCCTTGTGATATCTTTCACATTTGGTAACAGTCAACCAGAGAGTATAAGATCTCTTGGTGCCTTTGTTTACATTTCTCTGAATCACTTAAGCTGTTGGTCATCTGTGTGCCTTTCAGGGAGTGTCTATTCCTGTCTTTTGCCTCTGTTAACCAGGACTGATTTGTTATTGAGTAGTTTGAGTTTCACATTTATAACCCAGAATTAAAAACTCTAAAGCTGGGTGGTGGTAATGTCTCAGGAAGTCCAAATCTCTGAACTTAAGGCTCACTTGCTTGGTCCACAGGGAGAATTTCCAGGACAGCCAGGGCTATAGAGAAACCTTATCTCAAAAATTAAAAAAAAACAAAAAACCAAACAACAAAAGCCCTCTAAGAAATACTTGTGGCGAGCTAAAAAAAAAAAAATTAAGGAACTTCTTATGAATCTTTTACTAAGTTTTAATTATACCAACTTTAAAAAGTTTGTTTCATTGTTGGGTTACATGAAATCTCAACTCTCTCTTTATGACGTAGCAATCTGTAAGAATTTTACTAGCACCAAGTGACTATGATATCCTTTTAATTCTTTTTTTTTTTTTTTTCAGTTACTTGGTAGTTTTCCATACTTTCCAGTTAATGGTTACAGTTAACTCACTAAAGTCATCTAAACAGCTGGGTGTGGTGGTGATGCACGCCTTAAATCCCAGCACTTGAGAGGCTGCGGCACAAGGATCTCTGAGTTTGAGGTCAGTCTAGTCTACAAAGGGAATTCCGGGACTGCCAGGATTATTAACCAGAGAAACCCTGCCTCAAAAAACAATTAAAAAAAAAAGTCACCTTAACAGATATAAAAGGTTCGTAGTGACCTATGAAATTAATATTCACTATAACACTCAATGTTAACAAAAACGAAATGTTTCCTCTCAGAAGATTAAGTAGATGAAACTAAATAGTACACGCTACTCTGGAGTTGCTGTCAAAAAGGGAAAAGCAATACCGAAGAACTAACTCCCCCATCAAGTGTCATCATTCCACATGCACCTTTCCATAACTGTTGACAACAATTTTTCGAATAACCACCAGACCACTTGAAAGAGAGATGGATTACTAGGAACTTCCTATTTCCATAACTCCTCTAGTCTTCTTTTAAAGTAAATGTGGTTTCACGTTATCACATCTCAAAGAACGATTTCGAAAACTTTCCTGAAGAAATTCATTTCCGTCTTATTCCTCATCCACACGCAGGAAACCAAAAGCAAGCGACTGCGTCTTCTCACCCCTCTCCATCACATCACAGTCCATCCTCCAATAGACATCTGCACCAACTGGGGGATCTTCCTTTCTTGGAGTCCCTTCTTGCAGAAACTTTCGAAGAACTCAGGTCACTAAACTAAAGAGCTTGGAAATAAAATTCAGAAGTTTCTGCCGGAAATTCAGCTTGTCTCCAATTCTCCGGAGTTGAACACAGTCATCTTCCAGGTCTGAAAAAGAAGTCAAACACAAACATTTAATATGGGCAACAGCCCCAACTGTAAACCATCAAGAGTTAGCACACCCTATGTGAGAAGCTGAGGCTCTCACAGACTACAACTTTAGTGCACCTGACTTTCCTAACATGGTAACACAAACACACATAGGTCAGTAAGAGCATAAACATTTGTTTTGATTTTTAAAAGCACCCTGGATAAGGTCAGTTCTCCCAATATAGAAATTACATCTATTTTATTATCAGGACCATTAATCAGCCCTTCGCAGTCTTGAATGATGTCATCCTTCTCTCATAAGGTCTGACAAGGAACAAAAGCCAAATTCCAATCACTTGTACCGTATTCAAGTAGACTTGATCTTCAAATGGCAGTACCTCATGACTCATACCTCCCTTGAAGCAGGCAAATGTAAACATATTCTCTAGGGACTCTCTCCCCCTCCCCCATAAGAATCATAAAAGCTTAGTGTAAAGTTGGACTTTACATTCCAAAACAAACTTATTTTGTTGATTTGAAATAAATCTCTGGTTAAGCCTGCCATGTAGCCGACGACCTCGACTTGACCTGATCCTCCTGCCTCCTTTCTAGTGCTGCCTGTTGTTGGACTTGCAGCCTAGCTTTCTAAAATAACTTTTTAAAATTTACCTTTTGTCCTAAGCCAATTTATTTCTATAAGCCTACTTTGCATCAAAGTAGATTGATTCCCATATTTATTCCTTTCTGTGGACTAAAGTGTAGTAATTAGCTAGATGTTATTAAGTGTTTTCATGTAATTGACTCTCCATGTAAACTTTATGCTAAATAAAATTAATGCTACCCATTTTATTTCATAATTTATAGAGACCTTGTAATTGTCAGGAATTGTTTTGAGCGCTTTGATTCACTTTAAGGCAATACTGACAAAGAACTTTAAAACCCAGGCTACAAATTCAAATCTGATTTTGTAAACTTATGAAGGCTCAAAATAAATGTGAGTTGTAACTATGCAGTGAAGAAAACATCTAAAGCCAACAAGAGGCAAGTGGTCCCTTCCTTAACTCACATGATGGCATTTGCCTAATTCCTGCAGATGTCTTTCTTTGTGGGCTTCAAGGAAAACAGACATTTCTTTTCAGTTAAGTGGGTTATATTATACACATAACCCTTCAAAAACATTAGGATCATGGGTCAACTTGTACAGTGCTGAGTAAACAAATGTTGTGGCACACAGTTTATAATCCCAGAGGTAGAGACAGGAGAATTAGATAGCCCAAGGTCAGATTGTACTAAATGAGACCCTGTCCAAAACAAAACAAAAAACCTCTCAAACCCACCACTCTTTATTATCCAATTTAGTAACATGACGGCCACTTTCTCATCCAAGTAAGCACCAAAGAAAGTTGACCTAAAGCCAATTAAGCCATTAAGTCACACTAGTACGTCACACTTTCTCAGCATGCTCACTGGGGCTGAAAAACAAAAGCGCATCAGGACACTGCAGGTGTCTGAAGAAATAGCTGTCTGACCTACAGAGATTTCCGACCCCTTAGCAGCTGACAGCAGAGCTGACTGATGAGATTCACTCAAAGTGCTGGGGTGAAAAGATACACAACAAAAGCGATTCAATTGGGGACAAGGGAATGCAAAAAAACAAGTCCTCTTCACCTGCTAAGCTCCATTCCTCCGCCCCAACCTTCCCAACAGGGACAGTAAAAATGTTAACTAAGAAGGAAGACCTCCTGGGTTTCAGAACTGCGGGGTGTCTTTAAACCTTAAACAGCCCAGAACGGAAAAAGTGAGCCTAAAAACTGTTTTTGTTAGTCCCGAGAGTCCAGAGCTGGGCTCCCAGGGACCAAGCCCTGCCTCCAGCAGCGCCCAGCCGGCTTGCCCGGGACTGTCTAGGGTGGCCGGCCGCGCGCCCCCTCCCCTACCTGTGGAGATTGGCAACGTGCAGAGAAAAGAACCCTAACCATGCAAGCTGCTGCTTCTGAGAACTTTCTGATGGTGTTCCTAAGGCACGCGCCAGGTAGGCGCGAGCTCCAACGGACTAAATCTGGCCTCCGAAGCCCTGCACCTCCCGGGCCTGTACCTGCTGGCATCCCCGTTGGGCTTGGGCTCCTGGTCACGCTCTTTCGCGCCTTCTTGCCAGGCATCTCCGCCAGCACCGCAGTGATGTCGGGTTCACCCCACGTGGAATACAGTTTGTCTCCAATCCTCCTGAGCTGAGCTGCGAACTCAGGCGCTAGCTCTAAAAAAGAAGCAATCGCTGAAAATTAACACTGACACCAATTGACACCCACCTAGCCAGCATCCAAGGATGCTTCTTGGGCGCGCTTATTTCCCAAGTGTGAGAAGAATTTAGAATTGTGTGCACAACCCTGATAGCTCAATACAAAAGTTACGAATATAGACGTTCACTTTAACCAACCTAGTGAGTGACTGGGAAACAGAAGTCGGTTTCTAGAAACATGTTCCATAGATCTGCTTTTCCAATGACGAAGTGTCATTGCTCAATTATGCCCTCCTTTAAAACAATATCGTCTCATAATATTTTACTATAAAAATCCGCAGTCCATAAAATAAAATCAAACCAGTTTTCCTGTAAGCCTACTTTGTAGCAATTCACATCTATAGAAAAGCAGAAGAAACGTTAAATTCATTAATAGCTGAATAATACTAAGTTAAGTTGGCTGAATGTTAAGAAAACAGTTACAAGTAAAATTAGTATGCAATTAGTCTACTTTTAAAAAATATTTCAAAGACCAATTCCTGTTGTTTTGTACCCCTCATGACTATGACCAAAATTATGAATAAATTTAAAAGCTGGCCTACTTTGTAACCAAGACGCCTGATGCTTAGGCTGGCCGTGAGGATGAACTTAAGGACTTAAAACAAGCTCTCAAGCCTATTTTTGGATAAATTTCTCTAAGAGCTAAGTGAAACCAGAGGACCTAAGAGATTCCACAATGTGCCAGGTTTTAACGAGTTTCAGGGTCAAATATTTTCAGAAATAGTCTCAGAACACTCTTTAAAGTGAACTATAGTGACACGCAGGCTTTAAAAATTCAGCATAAAAAATTGGTAAGTCCTGATTTCTAGGAGCAATTAGTACTTTTCAAAAGGGGGAGAGGTTTGCCGCTCAAAGATCCCAGGGCTACAGACAGGCTGGACTTTTGCTCTACCACTGCTCTCCACTCCAGCCCTACTACTTTGATTTGGGAGGGGAACTGCATTTTTGAGCCCAGGTCTCATTCTGTGGCAGTGACCAGCCTCCAGTTATACAGTCTAGGAGGGATTCTCCTGCTTCAGCGTCCTGAGCGCTGGGGTTTTAGACACAGGGATGCCCAGAAACGTATTTTTATTGGAGTTACACATTAACCACTTGACCTCGAGACTCCCAGCTGCTCTCTATGTCCTCCCAGTCAAAGCATGCTTATGCTGGACCTTTCAGACACAGAACATTTGGACACCACACCCATGATGGATGGGCATAGCTCCTCTATCCAGGTCTTGGTTAACCACACTCATCCTTGCAATGTACCACTTCTGCATTGCCCCCTTGGCCTTATAAAACCATAGGAGAAACCGGGTCTGTAAGTGAGTAAAAACATCAGTATGTCCCACAGTTATTTCCGGATCAGAACCTTGCAATCCCTTAGCAGGTGACTGCCTTCTTTGATTAAGATTTATATTTTTAAAAAATACGATGGAGAACCCCTCAACAATTACAAGTTGCATGTGAGTGCCTGGAGTGGGAAGAGTTGATGGATAAGAGTCAAAGACCAAATTCTATTCTCCTGGATTCCCCTGCCGTTCCCTAGCTGGACAGTTTAAAAGCTCAAAATCAGAGTCTCAACCCCACGCCTGTAAGGATTCGGGGTGTGATAGCTGACAAGAGTCCAAAGGTTGAACATTACTTCACTTGGTGCGGGAGGTGGGGCAGCGGGGATCCAGATGAAGGGAGCCTCTCAAACACAGCCTGGGAATAAAGAGGGCCTGTCAGAGAAGCGGTAGGCCCGGAGGCCTTTCCCACCTCCACCTGCCGCTAAAACTATCATCCAGTCCACCGCCTGCACATGTATCCACCCCCCCTCCTTCTGGTCCCTAGGTAAAGTAGAGAACCACTAGACAGACAGAAAAGACCCTTTCTGGCCTAATATGCACCTGCATCCCAAAGACACGATGGGCTGAGCTCCCCCAGAGGCCCGCAGTCCAGGTAGAAGCCCCCAAAGAACTTTCTAGATGCGTCGAAGGCACGAGCCCCAGAGCCGATTTAGCCCGAACATGCAGGCGCGTAACATTCTGGCCCGAGCCCGGAAGGGCTGAACCGTCCGACCGTGACCTCGACCCTGACCTCAACTGGGTGTCCGCGGGCCGAACAGCTAAGAGGTACCTGCCCAAGCCGGGTTCGATGGCGCGTTCTGACGCGCCTTGCTCCGGGGCATCTCCTAAGCGCCGCGGCGATCTCCGCTGCGCACCGGGGATGGAGGTCCCCAACCTCTGGAACACCCACGGGACTCGGGCTGCGCGAGATGGACCGAAGGTGCTGCGGGCCAGACGCACCGAGTTTCCGTGGGCTGCACGAGTGCAGGAATGCCTTTCTGTTCGGGCGCCCCACGCCTGCTCCTAAGGCTTAAGGGGGGGGGGGAAGGACTTCCCCGGTGACGTAATTTGACGTCAGCCCGCCCGTGTCCCCGCCCTCGCGAGCGGCTGCTGGGAGGCAGGTCTCGGGACGCCCCGGAGCGCAACCTGCCGAGACAAGCCGCAGACCGCCTCGGCGCCGACCCTCAGCGGGGGGCGCATGGAGGGCGAGCCCTGCTCAGCCTCCAAATTGCTTTCTTAAAAAAACGAAGGTGGCAGAGAAGGGTCAAGTTTGATAGGTCGTGTCCAGCACTGTAGCAGTGGCACCCTCCAGGAGTAGCAAAGAAAATCTTACTGGGAAGAAAGTTGGGGGCGGGGTGAGAGCCGGCGCCTCGCCTTTATTATTCTCCGCCAATTAGGGACAGATGTAAACAAGCCGGGAAAGGAATGGGGAAGGAAAACTTTTAGAATTCTGAAGTGTGGATAGTTCCAAGAAGTGATAAGACGAGGTCTTAATAGACATCACATGAGAAGAGTCCTAAGTTCGAGTACAAAATTAAACTTTGGAAAAGTTGCCTAGTGACTGCAAGTGGTTAAGATAGAGGAGATAGAGTCTGCGTTGGCAGACGCGTGCGGGTGTGGCTTCGGGCTTCAGGTCCTCCTGGGCGGGACTGGAATTGTTGAAAAGCTACTTATATTTCCTCTGCATGCATTGATTCTGCACAGAGAAGGGACCACCTTCATCTATGAAAAGTCTAGATCCATTGTGGAGGGAGGAAGATGGGATCTTTGGAAATAGGAACTTCTTGGCTCCCTGTCAGGTAGCCATTTGACTAATTCTAGGTAACAGGCTTGGAGGCCATCATGATAAAGACTTGGCTTTGCATTTTTTCGTCAACAAAGCCCTCGGAAATTTGGCCACTTTTGAGATTCAAAAATAATTTGATAGAGATTAAATTGCACAAGTTCCCCTATGCAGACAGCAACGCTCCTCGGAAGTGAACCTAGGCAAGCCCACTGGGAGCAAGAATTATGACCCATGAAGACTTTGTCAGCAATTACAGATCTCAGAACATGATGCTTTATAACTGCTCCGTTTCATACAGACCCTCCGGGTTCCACGCAGGCAACTGCATGGACTTCGGAGAAGTGTTCGAGTTGTTCACAATAGTTTAAGCCCGGGTTGTTAGGGGTCTTTTGGAAAATGAAACTCCAGTAACTCAGACTATTTTCCAAAAGAGCTGTGCAAGCTAAGGGCAGCGTGCGAGCCAGGGTTAGCGGGAGCTGGGGCCCCCAATGCCCGCAGCTTGATCTTCTTGTTTACATTCAATGGCTCCTGTATGCTTCTGAGCATGTTTTCCTTAAACCATTTAATCTGCAGGAGCTAGCAAATATTTATTTATGGCTTGGTCCCAGAGGAGGCACAGACAACACTAATGAACTAAACTACTCGGGTTTAGCAACTTTGTTTTAAAGCTGTTGTTGGATGTCAGAGTGAGGTAAATATTGATGGGCAAGTCTGAAACAAATTATCGCCCTGTGACCAGAGTTTCACCGGACCTTATGGGTGGAGGGGTAGAAACTCTTCCTCAAACCCCTCTCAAGCTCACATTGACTTCCTTAGTATTCATCAGAATACTATTCATTTATTGACTGCATTAACTAATAAGCTTGTTTAAACCAGGGGCCCTGGAATGTTAAGAATACACACAGTGAGTGAGAAAAGCAAAGTATAACACTGTTTACCCACAAGGCTTGTCTGTGGCAATCCTGTCTTCTGGTATAATCGTTATAAAAGATTGTAGATTCACCAAGGATATGAATCTTAGACAAACCTGAGCCTTTACTGGAATTACAGAATTCTACATGAGGAGAAGAAGAAGAGGAAGGGATTTGAATAGGTTTTAGACCAGGTCAAAGCAGACTGTTGAGCTATGGGAGCTAATGAAATGAGGAAATTATCTTTAAGTATTGCATCCAATCCCCTACAGCCAGTGCCGGGAAACAAAAACAAGCAAGCATAAAGTACTGATAGGGATGATAACTTTAAAATCCTTACAGAGGACCAAGCTCCAAAATGGCAATTCCAGCAACAGATAGAACTTGGCTGGTAGAGAGCACTTGTGGGAAACCTTGGGTTCAAATTAGGCTTGGGACTTATAAAGAGTACTTGTTTTAAAGATTTATTTCCTGTGTGTGTGTGTGTGTGTGTGTGTGTGTATGTGTGTGTGTGTGTGTGTGTGTGTGTGTGTGTGTGTGTGTGTGTGTGTGCATGTGTAGAGGTCCAAGGTTACAGGCAAGCAGGAAGCTGTCCGACATGGTTGCTGGGCACTGAACTCAGGTCCTCCAAAAAGAACAGTGTGTACCTGGAGACACTGTGATCCACACCTGTGATCCACACTTATGATCCTCCTGCCTCCACCTCCCTAGTACTAGATTACAAGGATGTGTACCACCACACCCAACTGTCAATGTGGTTTTGTTTTTGTTTTTCAAGACAAAGTTTCTCTGTGTCCCTCTGTTGGTCTTGGAACTCACTCAGTAGGCCTCAGACTCAAAGATCCTCCCACCTCTGCCTCCAAAGTTCTGGGATTTGAGGCCTGAGGCACCACGCCCAGTTTAACAATTTAAAGGGATATAATCAAAATTAGGTGATGTTCAGAAGAGCCAACATTTCTCATTCACTTATAGCACACTACTTGTTCCAGACCTGCAAACTTGATTGACCTGAGCTGTGAAGAGCTGAGCTATTAAGCAGCTTTACTCACTGCACATTTTCTGGCAGCCCCGGGGCTTCTGCATACACTTGGGAGCCAGTAGTTATAAATATGAATATGGGGTTCAGAAAAAAGTATTTTCTGGGTGCAATCCTGTCTCACTATAGATTCTTCTTCACTTATCTACTTGACAGTAGAAAATAGATAATTAGTAACAACAATGGCCCAAAATATACCCCAAACGTTCTGTTTGGATATCTAAAAGCTGTGTGTGTGTGTGTGTGTGTTCACAAGAAACCTGGTGAGGAATCATCCATACATTTCAAACACAAAGACTGATGACCTCAACACGATATAAGGAATTTTTAAAGGAAGACTTTGATGAAATATGCAATCTGTATGATTTGTTTACGTCAGGTTTTCCTGGAAAGCATGTTTCTGAACAAGAAATTTGCCTGATGCTCTGAAGAATTAAATCTCTACTGTAGGACAGTCCCCTGTAAAGAGCTGTCTAGAAAGTGTTCTCTGACACTGTGGGATTTGCAGTAGATAAATTCAGTTTCCTTTGAATAAGAATAGCTGGGGAGGGGGGTGGTTTGAGTCTTTGATCCCAGAATCAAGGTAGAGGCAGGTGGATTTCTGTGAATTCAAGGCTAGCCCGTTCTACAGAGAGAATTCTAGGGCAGTTAGAAATACACAAAGAGAAACCATGTTTTGTTTTTGTTTTTGTTTTTGTTTTTTAAAAAAAAAGGAAGAAAGGGAGGGAGAGGAAAAGAGGTGGGGGGGAGGGGGGGAGGGGGGAAGGGGGGGCTTGAAGCCAAGCATGGTGGCTCACGTTTGTGATCCTAGCAGGTAAGAAGACTGAACAGGCCTGGGCTACAGAGTTAAGACCTGTCTCAATGAGGATGGCAATAATGATAGCTATACGTTGTTATTGCTTTGACACTTTCTAAAAAATATTCAGCAGCCAGGCAGTGGTGGTTCATGCCTTTAATCCCAGCTTTTGGGAGGCAGAGGCAGGCAGATCTCTTTTCATTTGAAGCCAGCCTGGTCTACAGAGCATGTTCTAGGACAGCCAGGGCTTATATAATGAAAACTTGTCTTACAAAAGCAATAATAATAATAATAATAATAATAATAATAATAATAATAATAATAATAATAAATAGACACAACTGAATCTGGAGCTCTGGTTGGATCTGAGATTCTGCATTTTTAACAAACTCTGTCTGTGGGCAGTTCTGAGTAATAGACTAGAGGGGGTCTTGGATACTAACTTGACAGGTACAATAAATTTCGCATTAATGCTGTGCAAGGGAAATTATGGTGGATCATGGGACTATCTGGGGTGGCAGCTAAGGCACAGGAAAGGGGATCTATATCCAAACCTGACATTTCAATGAGTCAGTCAGGCAGAGAGGAGGCTGAAGGGAAAAGTGGGACCCGAGCAGATGAAGGGAGGGGATGAGAATGTGCTAGAGGAACTTGGATGTTATTGTCAGCGCAATAAGGAAGCCACAGAAGGTTTCATGCAGTCAGCGATTGATGCGATCAGATTCTTATAAAGTCACTCTGGCTGCAAAGTGGTGAGATCAGTTGGGCTGAGCTCTGAAACAGGCATGACTGGGGACAGTGTATGGTCATTCTCATACAAGATGGTAGTATGACAGTCAGAACATACTACCAGCGAGAACAATGACAGTCAGCTTCTTTTATTCCAATTCCAGCAATGTGTGCCCTAGGGAAGGACAGCATTCTATTAGCATATACCTTATTTTTCTGCAGAAATGTATACTATGCTATATTAGTTTTCCAGGGCTGCAGTGGTAAAATACCATGGACCTGGCAGTTGAAAGCAGTAGAATTTGTTTCTCTCTTGTGGTTCTAGAAGGTGGTAGTCTGAAATCAAGCTCTCACGAGTGGCCATGCTACCTCTGAAATGTCCAGGCAAACACTTTGTCTCATCTAGCTTCTGGGGTCTGCACTGAAATCCCATGACTTGTAAATGTGGCACTCCAGTGTCTGTGTCAGTCAGCACTGTCAATTCTTTTACCTGTGCCTCAGCAATCCTCCTGCCTCAGCCTTCTGAGCACTGAAACTGAAGGTGTCTGCCACTACACCCAATCTCCTCTTGTAAAGATATATCTCACTGTGTTAGGGTTCACTCCAAACCAATATGACCTCATATTAATATGATTACGTCTACAAAGACTGCTTCCAAAGTCATATTCACTAGTTGGAAGGCCTGGAACCTTACATGAAGGAAGAAGGTACATAACTAAAACTCTTAGCATCTCCCTTTATCAACTCAGCTGTCTTTAATAACAAAATCAATCAAACAAACAAACAAATGGAGCTGGTAGGCTGGCTCAGAGAGTAAACACCCTTACCCAAAGACCAAAGACCTGAATTAGATACCCAGGACCCACCTCCTGAACTGACTCCCGAAATTGTTCTCCACTTCTACTGGTTTCCATTGGGCCATTCTGTAGTTTTAGGACCCAAAGCTACAGTCTTCTTTTGTTTTCTTTTGATGTCTATTTTTCTAGTTTTCTGGGGTATCACAGATATGACCACCAGATATGTTTGTGCTTCATCTGTTGTCATTGTAAACTACAGGAAAAAAAAATAATATTGTATTTCCAAAGGACCAATGAGGAGTTTGGGTGTAACTGAGTGACAGGGCATTTACCTAGCATGTAAAGCCCTGGTTCACCCTCAAAGAAAATGAAGTACAAGTACCTGCCAGTGAAATGGTGGACGTGGGTCAGGACAGCCTGGATCTTTATGGTGGTAGAATGATTGATTTTCAACAAGTCCAATCAATTAATAGAGATTCCTTGGAGAGACTATTAGTCAGTGCTGTGTTTATCAGAACACTAAATGCTGATAAAACGATGCTTACATAGTTATTGACTACTACTTATGCAACCTGTTCTTGTAGAAAAACAACCCAGTGATGAGCTTATGTGAAACGCAGACCTGAGCTCCAGCAAACTACTCATTCTTTGAGCTTCCCAAGTCACACTGATGTGAAGAGAGAGGAAATGGTGTCTGACGTCAGGGGACTCTCAATCCACCTAAAAGTATGTATGAAGCTTGGTGGGTGGGAGGTGCTGTGAAAATTGAATGAAATGGCCCCCACAGTCCTGAGCAATGAATCCTTGGCCTCCAGTTTATGTCAGTACATGGGGAAACTTAAAGAGGTGTGGCTTTGCCGTGTGATAGTGGCACAGGCTTTTAATCTGAGCCCTCAGGAAGCAGAGGTAGGTGGATCTCTGTGAGTTCGAGACCACCATTCTGTCCAGAGCAAGTTCAAAGGACAGCCAAAGCTATTCGGAGAAACTCTCTCTTCCTCCCTCTCTCTCTCCCTCTCTCTCTCCCTCTCTCTCTCCCTCTCTCTCGCTCTCTCTCTCTCCCCCTCTCTCTCTCCCTCTCTCTCCCTCCCTCCCTCTCTCTCTCTCTCTCTCTCTCTCTCTCACACACACACACACACACACACACACACACACACACACACACACACATACCTCGCACCCCCAAAAGAAAAGAGGTGTGGCCATGCTGGAGCAGGCATATCATGGAGTTGGTCTATGACAGTTGAATGACTCACCATTTTGAGCTTGCTCTTCCCCTTTCAAATTCACTCCCTGCTTCAAGGTTATGATTCAAAATGTGAATCCTCAGCTTCCTGCTCCCACCATCCCTCCAACTTCAAGAAGGTACTGACAGCATGATGACAGCAATAATAGAAAATCCTTGATCTTAGACCACCCTTTAATTAACACTTGCCATGGGGGGAAAGGCACAGCTGAAATGAGTGATTGATAGGCAATCTGCTGCCATGAGGAGAGATGGAATTGTGTAATAGAAAAAGGAAGTTGGACTCTGCATGTCCCCTTGTCTCCAGAGTTATCACCAGCATGTGGATATGTCATTTGGAGAGTGGCTAATGGTGATGCCTTTAGGATGAGATAGATATTACCACCCCCCACCCTCCGGAACTGGAAACTGAAGGAAGCCACCATATTCCTGATAACCATCATTGATAGTTCTGTAAAGCACTAACTGCATCTCAATGTGGCTTGAGCATCACTGACACAGGCTGTGGCACCTAGGAAAGCGGTCAAGACCATCATCTCGAACACCAGCCTCCCAGACTCTCCCTTCAACACTCTTCTGAACCTTGCTGTTATCTGTGCCTGGAAGGTTCTTTCTCCTGATCTTTACCGGTCTGTTCATTCCTCACTAGAGATGCAGAACAAGTACTTTCTCCATCAGGACTAAGGGACAAGGGGATACGACTTAGTATGAGTGTGCTTCTGTAGTTTAAGGGAATCCCTGGGTTGAAAACTCAGCCTAGTGAAGGGGAACAGCTCTTCTCTAACAAGCCTGCTTAAAACTCCAGTCCAGTGACTACCATCCACCACAGAATATGTTCACTGGGTTGTCTAACTTGTTTATTATTTACTATTACTTTTTTGATGGAGCCGGACACATTTTTTTAAACTTAGATTTCTAGAGATTAAATCTCAATTCTCATACATACTAAGCAAACACACCACTGACTGAGCTCTGCCTGCACAGTCCTACAGTTCCCTTTGAAATTTAGCCCAGAGAAACTCAGACCTTGTGTGTCCTGGTCGTAAATATTCCAAAGCTTATGCTGGGCATTATGGTCCAATGCTTATAAGGACTGTGTCAGGTACATGGCATATTCTGTAAGTAAATAAAAGCAAAGCCAGGCCGGGGCTAAAGAGATGGTTCAGCCCTTAAGAGCATTGGCTTCTCTTCCGAAGGTTGAGAGTTCAATTCCCAGCAACCACAAGGTGGGCTCACAACCATCTGTAATAAGATCACTCTCTTCTGGCCTGCAAGCCTACATGCAGAAAGAATACTGTATACATAATAAATGAATAAAAATCTGTAAGGACTTTCTACTTCAAGGCAGTTTATGGACTGGAGTTTCTTTTCCATGTTCCTTTGAGAAAAGCCAGAGCTGGGAGGGATGGGATCACTTGCTTAACCTGACAGAGCTAATAAGCAAAGAGAAGTAACTGTAACCCTGAAGTCTTACTGTAAGCCTGACAGTTACTAATGAGTAAAAGCATCTAGTGATGGTCAAAGACTTGACATACATTGGGCATCTAAAATGTGGTTGTTTGCTTCCTACAAGTATTTCCCATTAACAATAAACTTGGCCTTAAACATTTCAAAGTTCATGCTGGGCATTATGGTGCACCTTTAATCCCAGCACTTGGGAGATAGAGCCGGGGAGATCTGTGGGAGTTTGAGGCCAACTTAGTCTAAATGAGGTGTTCCAGATCAGCCAAAAATACCCAGAGAGACCCTGAAACAACAACAAAGAATCAATGCTCAGAGAGAGCAGAAGGAAGTGAATAATAGTTCCTGGCCCTCTCTAAACCATCCCTGTTAGGAAGAGGACAGCTGGGAGGGGGTGGGCAAGGCATGAGGGACAGCAGTTCCACTGTGCTGGCACAGGCAACAAAGTGAGGAAGAGCCACCAGGAATCCTAAGATCTCAGTGGAGTGGCATTCTGTAATAGTCTGTGTGTGTGTGTGTGTGTGTGTGTGTGTGTGTGTGTGTGTGTGTGTGTGTGTGTGTGTGTGTAGCTAGGTACTGAACTCAGGGTCTTGCACAGACAGGCTAGGCAATACACCAAGCATTCTGCCCCAGAGCCATATGTTCAACCCTTGCTTTTCCGAGACAGGATCTTCTTACAGAATCTCCAGTTTTTCAGTGTTGAGATTAAAAGTGTGGTTTGGACATATGGCTCAGCGGTTAAGAGCACTGGCTGTTCTTCCAGAGGACCCAGGTTCAATTCTCAGCACCCACATGGCAGCTCATGTAACTTCAATTTCAGGAGATCTGGTGTCCTTGAATAAATATATATTCAGGCAAAACACAAATGGATCTTTAAAAAAAAAAAAGTGTGCACTATCACACCTGACTTTCACAGTAGGGTTCAAGAACAAGTTCTTACATAAAGTGTTACTAAAGTTATGGTCCAGCAATAATTGATCCAATGATAATCAGTAGTAAATACAATTTCAGAAAGTTCTGTCCCAGTTGGGTGTGGTGACTCACAGTTGTAATTTTAGAAACTTGAAGCAGGAATATCACCCTGTATTACAGACCCAAATAGTATATTCCAGGGCAGCCTGAGCTGCAGAGAAGAAATGTCATCTCAAAAAGAAAACAAACAAAAACAAATAAATAAAATCCAAGGCTGGAGAGATGTTGGGTTTCCAGGGGACTTGAGTTAATTTCCTGTACCCACATCATGACTCAGAACCATCTGTAATTAGGGGGATCTGACGCCTTCTTCTTGCCTCCAGGGACATCAAACATACACATAGTATTGTAGGGGTATTCTGTTGTTTCATGGTAAATAATTGTCCCACCCACTGGTTTAATAAAAAGCGCTGATTGGCCAAAGGCAGGCAGGAAGTGTGGGCGGGGCTACCAGACTAAGAAAATCTCTGAGAACAGAATGCCAGAGAGAAGCCAGAGGAAGTCGAGGACAACCATGCTGCTCTAGGAAAAGGTACCGAGCCGCATGGCTGAATAAGAAACATGGGTTAGATGAAGTAGAGAGCTAGCAAGTAATATGCCTGGGCCTGAGGCCGATCAGCCTAAAACTATCAAAAGCATCTATGTGTCTCTGTGGGACTGTGGGACTCTGGGTCTGTAGGAGCGGGTCTGCGGGGGTCTGAGGGCCTAGACCTTAAGGTTAGGCCCGAAATTACGGAACAGAAACCTCATACTACATAGTATATTACACTCATCCATATATGTGTGCATATTGTACATACATACACACACACACACACACACATATGATTGTATTTTGAGACAGGATCTTAACTGTGTAGCCCTGGCTGGCCTGGTGCTAGCTTTGTCAATCCTTCTGGCCATGAGCTCACAGAGAATCTGCATGATTTTGCCCCCTGAGAGCTAGGATTAAAGGCACATGCCACCAAGTCCATAAAAAAAAAAAAAAAATTATTATTTTAATCCCATTTGTAACATGAATAATTGTAAATAATTTATACGTGATTGTGCACATGCAAATCCTAAATGAAGAACCCTGATTCAGTACTAAGATACCTAATGGAAGATTCAGTCTTCAATGGGTCTTTCAGGCAAATCTATAAATGCAGTACAATTCCACTTAGTGTCACATGGGAAGTCCTTAAACAATGGCCAACTAATTGCAACACTTATTCAATATTGCAAAGCAAATGCAAAGGCAATGTTATAAACATAAATAGCTATGAGAGGAGAGTTAAGCCTATTGACCTCAGAACAAGGCATGAAGTACATCACTGAAAAGGCCTTTCAGTCAGGGGCAACCAGATGGATTACTCAAAAGTAACCGTCTAAGGTGATTGAAAATACAGTCAGGAAAAAATATAGCTGATCCCCACCTAACTCTGCATTAGAACAAGTCTTAGGGCTACAGAGACAGTTCAGCAGGTAGAGGCGCTTGTTCTGAAGACCTCACTTCCAGAACATCCCTGAGATCCACAAGATGGAAAGAGATACCTGATTCTACAAGATGTCCTCTAATTGCCTCATGTCTGTGGTGATTAGAGACAGATTTAGGACTGGTGAGATGATGATTTGAATTCAATGCCCAGAACCCACATAAAGATGGAAGAAGAGAAACAATCCCACAGGGTTGCTCTCTGATCCCCGTAAGCACAGTGGATGCCCTCTGTACCACACATGCACACAACAATAACAAAATGTTCAAAAAGAGTTGAATGTAAATACATAAAAGTACTAAAACAATTGTAGCCATTTTCACGATCTTAACATTGGAATAGCTTGTGAAAACATCCTGTGAAAACCACATCCTAAGCGTACATTTGGGTTCCTGGAAGTTTAAAGGGTTGGATCAGTGGAATGACACTGAGGGCAAAGTCAGATGATGAAGGGCTGAAGCAGAAACAAAGGTTATGTTCAGGCCCTTTGCCAGCCTCTTAATTCAGGCCCTCTGACAGGCGAGGCTGTGAACACCCGGGCAGACAGCTGCACAGGGTGTGGAAGCATGAAGCCAGACAGAAATACCAGACAGAGGGCTGCCAGGGAGCCGTAGCTCTGACCCTTCAAAACTGCCCTCTTGAATGTGTGAGGAACTGACTTGACCCTGGCCGCTCTCCCTTGCTCACTGCTCCCTCCTCATCTCTCTGCCTCATACTTAGTTGTCTCTATGAGTTATGATTCAAAGGACTTCAGAGAGGGTCTAAGGGTCCACATTAACGGCCATTAGGTCTTTCGAATCTACGTTTGCAGAAACCAAAGCCAGCTTTCTCAGCCCTTGGAAGAGAAATGTGAAGTCACTATCCATTATCGACTGACTTCTGTTTCTGGCTTGATATCTTTTTTTTATTTAAGATAGGGTTGTGGATCTCAGGGTCCCTGAATTTGAGAATGACGTTGACCTTCCTGCATTCCCCCAAATACTGGTAACACAGGAATAAATTACTAGAAGCCTGTTTGTTATTTTGTTTGTTTACTTGGTTGATTTTTGTTTTGGGGTTTTGGGGTTTTTTTGTTTTTGTTTTTTTTTTCCCAAGACAAGGTCTCACTGTATAGCTTGGCTGTCCGAGAACTCACTATTTAGACCAGGCTGGCCTTGAACTCACAAAGATTTGCTTGCCTCTGCCTCCCAAGTACATACACGACTAAACCCAGCTGTTTTAATTTTTAAAATTCCATTTTCTTATTTATTTTCCGTGTGTATTCACGAGTGCCACAGTGTTCCTATGGAACTCTAGAGGGCAATCTGAAGGAGCCTTATTATTTATTTCCTTCTGTGTAAGCCAGGGGACAGAACTTGCCAGGCCTTGCAGCAAATGCCTCTATCCACTGAGACATACCTGCAGCTTCCTGTTTTGTTTTGTAAGTAAGGATCTCAGCCCAGGTGGGCTGCGGTCCACCATCTGCCTGTCTCTGCCTCCCCAGTGCTGAGATTACAGGTGTGCACATCTTTACCTCTTCTTCAGGTCCATGTTCAAACTATTCAAAATGCCATCTTCCATTAAGATGACCTTTGGTATCTCAAATTATATGAAAACCACCATCTGTTTTATTTTATTTTATTTTTTTATTTATTTTTATTTATTTATTTATTTATTAGGATTTGGGAGCTAGAGAAAAGATTTTAAGTTTGAAGCTAGCCTGGGCTACATAGGGAGTTCAAACCTAGTACTGACTACTGCAGATCCACTACCATAACTAAACTAAACTAAACTAACTAAAAGATTTAGCCTTCTTTTTCAAAATACCTGGGCAGCTCTCTTCTCAGTAAGTAGGAGCCTCTTGCTTTTCCCTCTGCATGGAAAACTCCTTCCAGTACCCGACATTTTTTCCCTCACTGAAAATTTGTGACATGCTCCCTCTTGCAATCCACTTTCCAACAGGTTGGTTGTCCACAGTAAGTCCCAGAACAAGCTGGCCACACCCCTGAGATAGGGACCCCCTCTCCCGAGAATGCCTTTCCTCCTGGTTCTTTAAGCTGTTTCTCTTGTTGACACTATTTTATTTGCTTAGATGCTTTAGTTGTCATTCCTGAGAAAATAATAATCACCTTCAGTAAATAGTCAAGTTCAAAGATTTCTAACATAAACGTTTAAAGTCAAGGTTTCGGAGGCTGGGATGCATCTCAGGCATGAACTCCAGGTCCAACACAATGTAAATATAACATAAAATGGTGGTGTGGGTTTGTGCTCCCAGTGCCCAGAAAGTGGAAATGGGGATCACGAGCTCAGGGCCACCCTTGTCACAGCAAGTTTCAGGCCAACATGGGTTACCTGAAGCTTGCTTACCCTTCCTTCCTTCCTTCCTTTCTTCCTTCCTTCCTTCCTTCCTTCCTTCCTTCCTTCCTTCCTTCCTTCCTTCCTCCCTCCCTCCCTCCCTCCCTCCCTCCCTTCCCTCCCTCCTTCCTTTCCTTCTTCCTTCCTTCCTTCTTTTATTTATTTAGTTTTTTGTTTTGTTTTTCCGATACGGAATCTCACTATGAAGCTTTGCCCATCCTGGAACTCACTCACTGTGTAGACCACGATATCCTCAAACTCACAAAGATCCTCCTGCCTCTGTATGATGAGGCTTTAAAACAATAAAAATGAAAATGTGCATGGTGTGGAACACCTTTAATCCCAGGCAGAGGCAGGGGGAATCTCTGAGTTAAAAGCCAACATGGTCTACAAAATTAGTTACAAGACAGCCGGGACTGTATGCAGAGAAAATCCGTTTCAAAAAAAACAAAATAAGAAAATAAAATTATAACAATGAAAAGCTCAAGAAAGGAAGTTATCTATCTAATTATTTGTATTCTAGTTTCTCTTTTCTTTGTGATACAGACATCTGCAGTGTTTGACTCCTGTGATCACACTCCTAATTTGGAGAGTAATAATCATGACATTTTCTCTTTTTGGGGGACAAGGTCTCCTATATCTCCTGCTGATCTTGCGTTTATAGCTGAGGAGGGACCTTAAATTCCTGATCTTCCTGCCTCTACCTAGTGAAGGCTGAGATTACAAGCAGTAACACACCTTCATGGTGGTGCTGGGGATCGAACCCAGGGATTCCTGCATGCTAGGCAAGCACTCTACCAACTGAACAGCATTTCCAGCCCCAGCAATACCTTCTTTCTGGGGCCATTTTCATGCTGAAAGGGATTTATCCATGCTAACAAGTTCCCAGGTGCCCTTCTTGCTAGGGATGTTCAAACTCAGTGATCTCACTCACCTAGGACAATGACCAGGCTGAAGTGAGTTCAGCAAGTGAGTGAGACCAATCCAGTCTGGAAGCCCCTGGAGTAAAATGCAAAGAGGAACAAACTCCATTTCTGAGCACAAAAGTCCAGCTGAGAAGCCTTGACAGCCACTGTGGGAACAGGCCCAGCAGCACCCAGGGAGTGTCTTTGCAGAGAATGGAAAATGTTTCGTCAGCTAGAGAAAGGGAACCAAAAGAAGAGAAAGGAATCATGGGAAAAGGTGACAGGCAGGCAGAAAAAGGAAACCGAAAGAGAGCTTTAGACCTCCAGCTTATAAACAGACAGAGAATGGGCTGGGAGGGGGTTACCTGCATAGCACCAGTAGGTAACTATGTAGCCCAGGCTGGCCTTGAATTTGCAATCCCCCTGCCTCCACTTCCTTAAGTGCTGGAATGACAACCTCTGCCACTATGTTTGATCAACTTTACTTTTTTTTTTAATTTTTTAATTTTTTTTAATTATAAAGGTATGGGTGGGGACGGGGTTTCCAACAGCACAGCTTGCAATGGCTGGTCATTGGTTCCTTTCTCCCAGCATGTGGTTCCCCAAAATAAAACTTAGGTCATTAGATTTGGTGACAAACTCCTTTTACCAGCTGAATCATCCAGCAAGTCCCTAACTTTATTTTTATTTACTTTTATGGTAGCTCTCTGGAAAAATGCAAGACCAAATACCCAAGTTCATCTAATTGAAGAGAAAATAAACATAGAGTTGCAAAGATTTGTTAGGAAGTGTGGGAGTTCCCCTGCCCTGTCGAAGCGCTGATTAAGCCTGCAAAGCTCTGAAGACTCCAAAGTAGTTCTGGTCCACAGGCTTCCACAAGCTTCTGCAGAGCAGCCCAGATGAGGTGCCAGCAGCCTACACATTGCCACATCCAGAGAGTTCCTCAATTCCTGTACGAAAGAACCATAGTCAGAAAGCCAGATTCCCTCCCAAATCTCATCAAAATCCAAAATAAAGGATTTGCTTTTCTGGATCCAGTTTCCCTGTTGTCAGGCACCACCTTTAAGTCTAAACCCCTCCTGAGTCTGAGATATTAACCAGCAAGAAGTCAGGCAGTTGTGCACACCTGTAGTCCTGGCCATTTGGGAGGTGGAAGCAGGAAGATCAGAGTTCAAAGTTATCCTCAGCTACATAGCAATTTGGAAGACAGCACGAACAACATAAGGTGCTGTCTTAAGAAACAAAATAGAAACACCAGAACAAAATGTGCTGCCTGTAGGAGATGTTTTAACATTACTAGGAGAATGGCTGTTAGGGCGTGGTTTGAAAGCTGACATTATAACTGACAAAGCCAGGTGCTTCCAAGAAAGAGAAACCGACCCATGTGAAACCTCAGGCAGTATGCTTCTTAGTAGGAGAAAGAAGGAACTGGTCAACAGCTATCAAGCATGTGTTCACATTAGTTGTCAGAAGAATATGCATGTAAAATTTAAATATATACAGATGGAAAATTTCTCTCCCAGGTATATGGCAAATAGAAATGTGTAGCCTTGTTTGCCAAGAGACCCAAATGAATGTTCTTAGTGGCACTGTCTACAGTTGTCCACACTGGAAAAGGTCTAAAACCCAGATAGAGATGCTGAGCAAATTACAGCCCATTTCCACATAGAAATACTGTATAGACAGCAGTGCAATAAATAACCCACAAGCACAGACAACAGCTTCAATAAATATGGCAAGCAATGAAGTATTGAAAAATTATTTACTGACAATTGATTATATAAGGGATTAATATTTGTTAAGGTGATATATAGACACTCATTGATATAAATTGAGCTTTAAGGCAATTTTTGGAGAGTGGAAATGTCTCACTCAGTGATGGTGCCAATCTCTCTGAGAACTTGGGAACAAACAGGAAGAAAGGTCAGAGAGCAGTGTGGGTGGGGGCTGGGGAGTGCGGGGGGGGGGGGGGGGGCTGGGGAGTGCGGGGGGGGGGGGGGGGGGAGGTGGGGGGATGGAGGGAGTGGAGGGGGGGAAGGTGTTTAATGGGGCCTGGCCACACCCCATTCAGGGTCCTGAGATCCCAAAGCTATGCCTCTAGGTCTCTCTCACTAACACTTGAATCCCACTACATCTCTCTCTTTTGTTTAGCTAAGAAAGTTTTAACCTTAAGTATAAGACTATATATAATAGAAATAATTATAAGGTAATGTCTAGGAGAGGGAAAGGCAATAATATAAACAAGGCCAAACTCTAATAAATAACAAATCTAATAAATAACAAATATAAGGTATGTTTTAAATGTTTAGAATATTGGTAAGTGGCAATATATAGAGGTTATTTTAAAGTTGTTTATTATGAATAATATGAATTTAATATTTGAATGCTTTTAGTTAAGATATGAGACAGCAATAACTTTAACTATTTAGTTTTTAATTTTATTAAAGATTTGAAAAGGAAAATATATTATTTGAGTAAGCTGGAAGCGTAAGAGTAGTTTTTAAGATCTAGGAGAAGACAGTGACAGTTGTTTGGACAGTTATTTATAGCGTTTTTGTAAAGTTGGAGTTTTTTAGGCTATAGGTGTAGGGGGATTATGTTGTTGCATTGTAAATAATTGCCCGGCCTATGAGTTTAATAAAAAGTCCTGATTGGCCAAAGGCAGCAGGAAGTGTGGGCGGGGCTACCAGACTAGGAGAACTCTGGCAACTGGAAGAATAGAGCGGAATGCCAGAGAGAAGCAGGAAGAAAAAGGACACCTATGCTGCTCAGAGCAGCTTCTTCCCCTAGAGATGAATGTTTGGACTGAGCACCTAGCTTCCTGAGTGTTCTCCATCCTATTTAATGATAAGTTAAATAGATTCATACCAATGTGTGCAAATGGCTTATGACTATTGCCGAGTGGATGGCTTGTGGCTGTTCCCAGAGATGGTGCCTTTTTAGACGATGTTGGTCATTAATCTCTACTTGGAGGCAATCAGGCAGCGGGATAGGTGGGAACAAGGGACCGATTAGAGACATGATATGCTCAGAAGCTGAACCCGAACTTCCCTCCCTGTGAGTCACCTCCCCTAATAGTTTCTGCTTTTTTTCAACACCTTCCTCTCTTCTTTCAACTCAACTTCAAAAGAATCAGTTGTTATTATTATTGCTTTAACTATTCTCCAACTGCTATAGTAAAGAGGGTCACGGGGCTTCTGGGACTTTCCACATTACAGAGATGGAAGCTGGGCCCCAGGAAGTCCCATCCAAAGCCAGATGAGTTTCTAGACACCTCAGGGTTATCAGCTCTATTTCTCAAGTCCAGAGCTCTACGTAGTAGTCAGACTGCGGGGTTTTGTGTATGGGGCGGTAAGCCTCTCCTCCAATTACTCATGTTTTTATCCTCTAGAACTGGAAGTGTCTGTCCTTCCAGGAAAACAGTGTCTGGGTAGCAGGGACAAAGGTTGGCTCGGAGAGCAAACAGAGAGAGGAAGCACCGAATGTAATAACAACATTGCTCACAACAGCAGGAAAAAAAAAAAAAAAAAGTTTAATTTTGCTCAGGGTTTCAGAATGGCTCTGTGCACAGGCTTTTATTGAATTGTTTTGATGCAGCTGTTATAAAATCTGCAAGAGGCTCCCCTTTTCACCCCACACTTCAACACGCACACACACACAATCTCTAATCTGAGTCCTCCAGAACTCCTCTAGACAGGGACTCAGCCATTGACCCAGCTGATTTCAGCTACTGTTGAAAGTGAGGGTACAGTTGGTCTCTGCACAGGGTCCCCACCCTTGTTTTTCTCTGTGGCTATCTTGTCTCTCCTGGCTGCTGGGCTGGGAGATGGCTCGCTTTTGATGCCTGGGGACTCTCTATCTCTGAAGGATATGCTGTCATCTTGCTGGGCACCTGCACTGAGTGCTTGTCTGCCTCCAACTGGCAGTGGAAAGTCCTCAGTCACTGTTTTTTCAGCTGGTTCTTTCTGCCTCAAAACTCATCCTTCCTCCCTTGAAACTTCACTACCAGAGGAGTTGGCCAAATGAGCAGCTTCTAAGGCAAGATATGCTGAATTCCACCTTGGGAAAAGAATGGCATCTTCCCACCCCCTAAATTCTAGGCATCCAGGCAATTTCCAGACAATAATTATTACTACATTTGGTAGTCCAAAAGCAGAAGAAACTCAAATGCAAGATTTGTTGGTACATAGGCCAGGCATGGTGGCACATGCCTTTAATCCCAGCACTGGGAAGGCAGTGGCTGGTTGATCTCTGTGAGTTCAAGGATAGCCTGGTCTACATAGGGAGTTCTAAAACAGCCAAAGCTACATAGTGAGATCTTGTCTCAAAACAAAAACAAAAACAAAAAAATCCAAAAAGCAAAAATTTGGTAGTATCGTGTGACTGACAAGTCCCTTTTGAGGTATTATTCAGGGAAGGAAACACAGGGTACAGCCTGCACATAAAATAGCCGCCTTTCAGGGTACAGTTTGTCTTATATGCCCTACAGAACAAAGCTAAAATCTGGTTCTAGATGCTATCATTTATGGCCGCCTGTATTAGTCAGGGTTCTCTAGAGCTGTGGTTCTCAACCTTCCTAATGCTGTGACCTCATGTTGTGGTAATCATAAATTATTCTTGTTGCTATTTCATAATGGTATTTTGCTACTGTTAACATAATGTTATTGTAATGTAAATACCCGTGTTTTCCAATGGTCTTGGGTGAAAGGGTGCTTCTACCCCCATAGGGATTATGACCCACAGGTTGAAAAGTGCTTCTCTAGAGGAACAGAACTTAGAGAATGAAATATGTATTCATATATAAAATAACCCATATTATATAATACACACACACATATATATGCATGTATAATTAGAATGGTTTATGGGCTGTTTAGCTAGTCCAACAATTGACTACAGTTGTTCAGTCCATAAGGCTGATTGATGTCTCAGTTGGTCTTCACTATACACCAGAATCCTGAAGTAGTTGGCTCTAATGCCAGAGAAAGAATAGATTTGCCACTGAGAGTAAGGGCACGCAGGCACAGAGCAAGAGTCTCCCTCCTCCACGTCCTTTACATAGGCTTGCACCAGAAAGTGTGGCTAGACTAGACTAAAGGCAGATTTTCCTAGGACGTTAAAAAAAAAAAATCTGGATAAATCCCACTTCAAATGATTCAATTAAGAAAAGAATCCCTCTCAGATGTTCGGAGCAGGCTGGGTTTTAGTGAATTTCAAATGTAGTCAAGTTGACATCCAGGAAGAGTCACCACACTGTCTTCCGTGTGCAAAATCGTGGGAACCAAAAGCACATGTACTTTGTGTTTGCTAGAGATACAGGATCTTATCTCATCCTTCGCTGCTGCACCTGTGCCTGCCTCCTTCCAAGACTCCCAGGGAAAGCCTAGATTACCTAATATCACTTAGTATTTCGTTTGCTCGAGACTTCTGACCACTCAGAGCCAACAGGATTCCATCTGGTCCCAGAAGCAGCTGACCTGGTTAGTGTGTGGCTGGGAGATCCTCCCATCTGCTTTTCCCTGCATCTAAAGCTCAGGAAGCATTGACTTTCCAGAGCTGGGGAGCCATTGGTATTGGATCTCCGTAAGTTCAAGCCCAGCCTGATCTACAGAGTAAGTCCCAGTGTAAGCCGAGGCTATACAGAGAAACCCTGTCTGGAAGAGCTATTCATTATTTGGCCTTTCTTGCTTTCTAGTGTTTTTAGAAACGATCGTCATGTAGTCTAAGAGAATAATTGTTGAACCTATAATATACTAACGTCAGGTAATATATGTACAGAGCACTTGAAAATGAGACAGTGGAAAGATGGTTGAGTGGTTGCTCTCCCAGAGGACTCAGGTTCAATTCCCAGCACCTACATGGTTGTAAACAGGTGTCTGTAACTCCAGTTCCAGATGATCCAACACCCTCACATGGGCATATGTACAGATAAAATGCCAATGCACATGAGATTTTAAAAAATGCAGACAACACAGGCTGGTGAATGGCTCAGCAGGCAAAGGTGCTTACTACACAGGCCTGGCGGCAATGTGAGTTCAGTCCCTGAAAGCCATGGGGAGGAGAAAGGAGGAAACTGACTTTCTGAAGCTGTCTTCTGACCACCACACCACTCACCACAAATGTGTGCTGACATACACATGTGATAATAACAAATAAACAGGGGCTGTAAGAGGAGAGCGAGCAGTGTTCGTCCAGAGGTCCTGAGTTCGGGTCCCAGCATCTGTATCAGACAGCTCCCAACTACCTCCTCAGCCCCAAAAGAGCTGACATCCCTGACCTCTGGCGACACCAACACTCACATGCATGTACACACACACACACACTCACACCATATAATTGAAAATAAAATACTACAACACAATAAATGAGCAAAAAAGAAAATGTATAATGATTTCTATGGTTAGTAGTTAAAATAAAACTCAATACCTATTGAGATGTGACATTTTTTTCGTTTACTTATTTACTAGGGGAAAAGAACTTGCACTGTAGTTCAGGGGGCCTAACCCATGATCCTCCTTCTGTTCTTAAGAGCTGGGATCCTAGTCCTACAACACCACACCTAGCTTCTCATCCTTTCCTTCTTTGACTTCTTTGGTATGTTTGTAGAAGGCAGGCCTTAGTTTAGCTTTATTTCTGGAAGTTTTGTGGACAAAAGGAAGGAACAAACACCGTTTGTCTCCATTTCTAACAAAACCCACAGAAATTGGAAAACTGGATAAGTTTATATCTTACCTTATAAGAAGGCTATAAGGCAAATGAATAAATGAACTAGTAAGCTGCTTACTGTAAGATACCTCTGCTGTTGAGTATCCTGGGAGGATAAGGGGAACTCAGAGCTCTGAGCATCTGGTGGGAGCAGCAAATCAAATGGCCATGATGTTAGACAATTTCATGTAGTCCAGAAGTGGGAATTAAATGTCTTTTAACTAGATCTCAAATTTCTGTTCTGACTCACTACTTAGTTTACAATTTTGTGTGTGTGTGGGGGTGTTTCCAAGACAGGGTTTCTCTGTGTAGCCCCTGGCTGATCTGGAACTCTAGCTACTTGACCTATCAGTGTTTTATTAAACCAATATTCACAGTGACAAATACCGACAGTTTACAAGGTCCTACAGCACTTCTGAATGTGGATGACAGTTGTGTGACTTGAGCGTGAGGCCTCTTGCAGTGGGACCAGAATTTATCCCTAGTGCATGAACTGGCTTTTTGGAGCCCATTCTCTAGAGAGGGATACTTTGCTCAGCCTTAATACAGGGGGCAGGGCTTGGTCCTGCCTCAACCTGATGTTCCAGACTTTGTTGACTCCCCATGGGAGGCCTTATCCTCTTTGAGGAGTGGATGTGGGATGGGGAGAAGCTGGGATGGTAAGTGTGAGGAGGGGAGGGAAGGAGAACTGTGGATGATGTATTAAAAAAATTAAATAAAAATATCAAAAAGAAAAGAGGAAAAGAAACCCTTTCTCAGTCAGGCAGTGGTCTGTATGCATTTAATCTCAGAACGGGAGGCAGAGGCAGGTAGATCTCTGCTCAAGGCCAGCCTGGTCCACAGAGTGAGTTCCCGGACTGCCAGGGCTGCTGTTACACAGAGAAAGTCTGTCTAGAAAGAAAGAAAGAAAGAAGGAAGGAAGGAAGGAAGGAAGGAAGGAAGGAAGGAAGGAAGGAAGGAAAAAAAATTCAGACTGCACAAATGTGATGCCTAAATTTAAACACTGGAATGCTCCTATTCATGTTAGACCCTCCCCACACCCATGAAATATCTGCCCTTTATTTGTAGCCTAGAACATCACTCATAAACAGTGGTTCCTGTAGTCTACTGTGACCAAGCACATTATATTCTTCCACCCAAAGGCATTGATAGTTCCTACCTGGTAGGTCTTTTAACCGTACTTATTTAAGCAAATGAAATGTTTATGTCACCTGAATCTAATTTTCATAAACTTCAGACTCTGAAGACAATATAACCTCAGTCATAAATGGTATCTGATTAGATTCTGGGACATTGCCAAAGCTCTGTGTGGAGAACTGGACACAATGTCCAAGATCACTCTGTACCTCCATGTAAGCAGACAGACAGACAGACCGACACAAACACACATGCATATATTGTTTGACCAACCTTTTCCTGGGGAGATACTGTACATGTCTACTCACCCCAGATAAGGAACCCACAAGCAGACAAAAGTACAGATCCCACCAAAGTCCAATTTGGTGAACTAATGAGTTTTCTTGTTTGTCTAGTTGTCTTGTTTTGTTTTTGTTTTTTGAGACAAGTTACATTGTATAGTACTGACTGTCCTAGAACTTATTCTGTAGCCCAAGATGGCCTCGAACTCAGAGATCTACCTGCTTTGGTTTCTCAAGTGCTGGAATTAAAAGCGTACATCACCTCTGCCAGGCTGAACCAATGAGCTTTACTGAGTTACTTACAGAAATATGAGAGAAGAGTAACTCACAGAAGCAGAAATGGCTCAAAGACAGCTGTACCGCCAAAGTTGACCCTAACATGAAAGACACCTTACAAAAGCTGGGAACTTGGAGCACACTGCACAGCTTCCAGGCAGCTCAACAACAGATTGAAGAGTGTCCTCTCCAAATAATCTGGTCTAAACCTCTTCTAGTCAGCTTGATTAATTTCTGCTTCTTCCAGGCAGTTGGTCTGGTCTGAGTAAGAATTCTTTGCATTTTAGCTTGGGTGAGAGTCTTCTTTCCTGCTTTACTCTACTTCTGGAAGAGGAACTTGGAGATTTTATTACTAACTCTGCAGGGAGGGGCCTAGTGAATATTGTCAGTTTCAGGGACTTCCTGGAGCTTTTTTGAGTTGGTTATTTTTTCTGTTTAAAGGGCTATTCTCCTGGATAGACTGTTTCAATTTAGCAGGAAACTGTTACACAACAGTGTCACCCCTAGGCAAATGGAAACAGCTACGTAAGAAAATGAGTCTTTTTGTATATTTTGAAGCAGGATTTTTCTATGGAGCTCAAGCTGTCCTGCTGCTTGTTATGTAGACCTGGCTGGCATGTAACTCAGAAGTCCACTTGCCTCTTCCTCAGGAGTGCTGGGCTTAAAGTCATGTGCTACCAGGTCCAGCAAGAATAAGCCTCAATTCCTGAATTAAGTAATATTACTAGTGAAGACAGGAAACAGTCTATACAACTACACTTTCCTGGAAGCTTATAAGTAATCTTAAAGAAATTAATATTCCTAGCTAAAGTCAAGAAAAATTATAAACAGGAGAATGACATGTGGGAGGCTTTGGAATGTTTGTGTAACTTTAGAGCTTCTTAATTGGGCAATATCAAGCAAAAAGAGGAAGGAGCTCTATTTTTAGTGCCTTAGATATCCCTTCACGTTAAAGAGGAAGAATGAAAATTACCTTCCCCCTGAAAGTGTAACTTGACCTCAGGACAAGTAAATAGGATTAAATATGCTGAACCAATGACTTCTCTGTTATGATGCTGTAACCCAAACACATAGCATATTTAAGTAAGAAGATCAGTGTACAATCTGCAAAGAGTTTTGCCATCTCTATCCACACAGACACACAGACACAGACACACAGACACAGACACACACACACACACACACACACACACAACACACACACACACAGAGACACATACACACACACCACTCCGAATGCACCCAAATCTGATTGCAAGGACCTCTGATGCTGGAGCACACTTCTGGGGAACTGAGGCCAGCACCTGTTTTTGAGAGTCTAAAAGTCACTCCTGTCCCCTATCGGTTCCCCTACCTCTGGAGGATTCTTGGAGCCTGTGGTTTGTGACTTCTGACATCACTTTCCAGTGGGAGGGCAACCTCAAGGCTATGCTATTTTTAGGCGAAGCTTTGTTTTTTTGCTTAAGTCACAAGGTTTTGTTCTTGGCTGGCTCCTGGTTTTGCTCTTTATAATATGGACTCTGGGATAACTAAAGACCATGCAGGCAGGGTGGACTTGCAAAGTCTATTTGTCCCTGTCATTCTGTAATCCTGTACATTTCCTTGCAGTTTTACCAGGTAAGAAAACGGCCACCGACAACAGGACACTTAGGATTTTTTCTACTGAGCACACTCCAGGACAGCCCAGACTGCAAAGAGAAAACCTGTCTCAAAACATAAATCATAAAATGGCCACATGCTTTTAAGTTACTAATGTTTCAATTAGCAATTTGCTTTTGAGCTAAGACTGTGTTGAACCCAGTATCTCCCCTTAAGCTGAGCATGCATTCTATAATTGAACTACATCTCTAGTCTTTTTATTAAAATATCTATATAATAGATAAAGATAAGGAAATATATTGGTCTTTTGAGACAGGGTGTCACTGTGTAGTCCTGACTGTCCTCAAATTCACCAAGATCTGCCTGCCTCTGTCTCCTGGGTGCTGGGATTAAAAGTGTGTATCACCACAACCTGGCTACGACATAAGTATTTATTTTCTGCAAATGTTACTGAGGATATCTTTGGCACGTTTTACCATTTAAAAATCTTATTTAATTATTTGTTTTATTTGTAGCTATGGTTGTGTGTGTGTGCCTGTTTGAACTTTTGTGCACCATGTGTGTACAGGTGTTCTGGATATCACAAAGAGTTTTTGGATGCCCTGGAACTGGAGTCACAGGTGATTTGTGAGCTGCTTGACATAGAAACTGGAATTCCAAATTAGGTCCTTCTTAAGAGCAGCAAATGCTCTTAAGTACTGAGTCATCTTTCCAGCCCCCCGTTTACTAATTTGTATTCTTCTTTCTTTCTGTTTGAGACAGGTTCTCTGTGGCCTAGAGTGGCCTGTAATTCTCAGCCATTCCAGCCTCAGTCTACAGAATGCTAGGGTTATAGGCACAACCCACTGTGGCCCATGTCATTTGCCTTCTTGAATAATAAACAATTAATTGTGCTGTTTGCTTTTGTCTTTGACACAGAACCTTCTAACACTGGAATTAGAGGCTGCACCACTATGCTCAATAATAATTTTCTTTTGGCTCTATTGCATAAGCGACAAAATGGGACTCGTGAGCCAGCAAGATGGCTCAACTCACAAGGACACTTACTGCCCAGCCCGAGTGCCTGAGTCTGGTTCCAGGGACCCACAAAGTAGAAGGAGGGGATTGACTCTTGCAAAAGATGCTTTCTGACCTCCATGTACACAGGATGTAGGGGGATCAGAAGTTCATTCTCAGCCACATGGTGACTGGAGGCCGGCGCGGCCTACATGAGAGCTGTCACCCCTCCTCTCACCAAGGAAAGATTAAAACAAAAACAAAACATGCAGGATTGCCACAACAGGGTCACCACACCCTGTCACCACACTGGCCACCATTACCTCTCCAGAGAATCACAGGTGGACAGTGGAGAGGCTTCACTTTAGGCCCCAAATGAGCAGTAGATTACCACAACTTCCTCATTTTGAATTATGCTTTTGCTCAACCTCCCCCCATTTACCTCACAAACCTGCCCCCTGGACACACTGTTCTATTCTGTGCTTGTACAGTTCCACGAGATAGAGAAGCACAATGTTCTTTAAGCTCAGCCTTGCTTACTGAATCTCAACTTTACCTACTTTTTTTTTTTTTTTTTTTTTTTTCAAGACAGCGTTTCTCTGTGTGGCCTTGACTGTCCTGAAACTCATGCTATAGATCAGGCAGGCCTCGACCACTACCACTGGCCTGAATTTACCTCACTTTTAAGAGTTATATAGCAGTGCTGGAGAGATCGCTCAGTGGTTAAGAGAACCAGCTCTTCCAGAGGACCCAGGTTCAGTTCCCAGCAATCATGTGAAAGCTCACACCTGTCTGTAACTCCAGTTCCAGGGGGATCTGACACCCTGACACCCTCTCACAGACACACATGTAGGCAAAACACCTAGGTGTGACAGCCCTGTCAGGAAGCAAAGACAGGAGGGTTGCTACATGTTTGAGATCAGCCTGGTGTACATAAGGAGTTCCAGGCCAGCCAGAGGTACATAGCGAGCTAGACCCTATTCAGTAACAAGAACAATATATGGGATGTGGAGAAACGTCTCATCTGTTAAGAGTACTACTGGTTGCTCTTCCAAAGGTCCTGGGCCTGATTTCCAGCACCTAATGATAGTTTACAAATATCTATAACTCTAATCCAGAGGATCTGACTACCTCTTCTGGCCTGTGGGTAACAGGCCTGTATGTGGTGCATAGGCATAGATACACATAAAATACACACACACACACACACACACACACACACACACACACACACACACACAAATAACAGCAACTACAACAAATTGTCTTAGTCAGGGTTTTTATTGCTGTTGTGAAACATTATGATCAAAAAATAACTTGGGGAGGAAAGGGTTTGGCTCACACTTCCACCTTACGGTTCATCCTCAAAGGAAGTCAGGACAGGAACTCAAGCAGGCCAGGAACCTGGAGTCAGGAGCTGATGCAGAGGCCATGATGGGTGTGGGGTGGGGGTGGGGGTGCTGCTTACTGGCTAGCTCCTCATGGCTTCCTTAGCCTGCTTTCTATAGAGCCCAGGACTACCAGCCCAGGATGGCACCAACCACAATAGGCTGGGTCCTCCTCAACTGATACTAAATGAGAAAATGCCCTACAGTTGAATCTATCTCATGGAGGCATTTCCTCAACTGAGGCTCCTTCCTCTCTAACGTCTCTAAAAGATGCCTTCCAGATGGATCTTACAGATGTCTTTTCTCAACTGAAGTACCTTTCTCTCTGAAGACTCTAGCTTGACAACAAGTCAGCCAATGCAATAATAATAAATAACAATAAATGAACTTCAGGTTTTCGTGTGTGGTGTATGCGTGGGTGCATGTATCTATGTGTATGTGAAGAAGACAGAGCTCAGAGTTCGGGCCTTCCTCCACCTGATCTCCTCCACTTTATGAGACAGGGTGTCTGAGTCTGCAGCTCACTAAACAGCTACAATGGCTGGGCAGCCAATTTCTGGAACTCTGTTTCTCTCTCCCAGAGCTGGGATTATATGCGTGTGCCTTTATGCCTGTCTTTTTAGAGCTGGGATTATATGCGTGTGCCTTTATGCCTGTCTTTTTACATCAGTTCCGGGGATCCAACCTCAGGTCCCCGTGCTTGTACGGCTGTGAGTTAGTCTCACTGAGCCATCTCCTTAGTTCCCCAAAGAATTTTTGACAGGTACGGTGTCAAATTCACTGGATAAGGGGTTTCACTTTGAATTCTTAGTACTTCTGGCCTACCTTCCACGTGATGGGATTCCACACACCTGCAGCACCGTATCTGGATTGTGTCTTCTTTCTTATTAGGCTTAGCTTTGAATTCATCGGATTCATGAAAAGTATCTTCTAGGACTGGAGAGATGGCTCAGCAGTTAGGAGCATTATCAAGGACAGGAGTTCAGTTCCTAGAACCCTTACCAGATAGCTCCAGGGAACCCAACACCCTCTTCTGGCCTCAGTAGGCACCTTTAAGCATATGTACAGACACATATACATAAATTTAAAAAAAAACCAAATTTTTTAAAAAGTATATCTCAGCCGTTATTTCTTACCGATATTTTCTTTCATAGTGTTGAATGCCCATGTAGCTTAAACAGGTATGTCTTTACCTGGCCAGAGGGAAGCTATTTGAAATATAGTCTAAAATCTCTCCAGAAAAGCTATACCTTCTGTATTCCTGATGAGAATACAACTCTAAACTTCTCAGCCATACTGCATATCATCTCCTTTTTATATTTGTAAACCTATTACAAAAAGTGTGTCCTTACCCAGTGCTGGTAGCACACACCTTTAATCCCAGAACCCTGGAGGCAGAGAGAGGCCAATCTCTGAATTTGAGGCTAGCCTGGTCTACAGAGTTCCAAACAGCCAGGACTTCACAGTGAAACCTTTGTCCTGAAAGACCAAAAACAAACAAACAAACAAAATGACCCCCACCCTCCAAAAAGAGAGAGTGTATCCTTTCTAATACACCACTCATTGCTTTTCATGAAGGAGTCATGTAAGAGAGGTCCTTTGTTCCTGCTGCTGTTTCTGACGCTTTGTTTATTGAGGCAGGGGCTTTCTCTATAATCCTGTTTCGGAACTCTGTGTAGACCAGGCTGGCTTTGAACTCACAAAGTGCCACTTGCCTCTTCCTCCCAGGGTTTGAGATTAAAGGCATGTGTCACTATGCCTGAGTATGTGTCTTAAACTGGGTATGGTGGCTCATGCCTGCAATCCCAGCATTTGGGAGAAGCAGGAGAATTACCCAAGAATTCAAGGTCATCCTGTTCTTCATTTCAGGCAAGCAAAGAATGAGACCCTAGCTCAAAAAAAATCAAAGGGAAAAAAGACACACATTTCTTTAAAATTTTTGTTTCTTCTTTTGATAGCTGTTCATTTCTGAATTTGGTGGTTTTGCCCCCCCCCCCCCCCGGGGGGGGGGGGCTTAAAAGATTTGCTTGCTTTTTATAATTTCATATCCGTTCATGGGATCCAGAAAAATAGTATAAAGAGTCAGAGGGTGTTTTGTTTTGCTTTACCTTAAGACAAAGTTCCTCTTTGTAGCCCTGGCTGTCCTGGAACTTCCTTTGTAGACTAGGTTGGCCTCAAACTCAGAGATCTCCTACCTCTCGAATGTTGGGATTAAAGGTGTGCACATCACCACATGGAGCTTCGGAGCACTTTTAAAATAATAGATGATGTAGATACTTTGAATCGTGTGACAGTCTGGAGATGGTGCTTCAGGTGCACAACCTTCATTGTTACAACAGAGGCAAAACAAAACCAAAAAACCACCACCAACAACAAACCGGAGCTGGGCTGGTATGCGGTGATGAGAGAGATAAGCCGTCTAGACCATGGTAACTAGTGGTAACTACTGAGGGCCAAAGAATCATCTCAGCAAAACAAGCCACCAGGAAACAAGGCATTCAGGTGCTGACTATCACAAACTGATAGGGTCTTGCCAGGGAGATGGTGCCTGGTATCTCAGAGTGCTGAGGCCTCGAATCTATAAAGCCTAGGCCTTCCAAAGTAACCGAGTGTGGTGGGTCAGCCTATCTCCCATCGCTTGAGAGAGTGAAGCAGGAGGATTAGTGTGAGTTTGAGCCTAGCTTGATCTCACAGAGTGAGACTGTGTCTCATAAATTCCTGCAACGCATAAACAACAACCTGTAAGGAGAGGAGAGGAAGGAGTTCTGAGGAGTCTTGAGGATTCTGAAGATCCAGGGAACATTTGGGGAATATCACAAGCCAGATGTGCGTTTTGTTTCTGCCTTGACTTAGCTATGCGATGGATGCACAGTTCATGTGCCGGTTACAAACGCAAACTACTAGGTGATGTAATAGAAGCATGTTTTGTTGTTCTTTTGTTCTGTTTTTACCTGAAACTACAGCTTTTGATTGTTGATTTTTACACAGGGGTCACAAAAAAAGAAAGTTCGACTCTCCCTTCTCTCTTCTCTCACACTGGCAGAGTCCAGTATTTTACCCATCAGCCAATCAGGTCAATCTAGAAAGGAAACATTGTATAAGGTACAGCTTGTCTAAATTGCTCCCAGTCAGAAAAGGAGACTTTGCACCTGACTGGATTCAAGGGTCCAAAGTTTGGACTGGGAATCCTATTGTATGGCATCCTTGCTTGTTCTGTTCTTTCTTGGCCCTGTAAAACGCAGGTGCTTGAGTATTCAGAACACGGTGTTTCCCAGGGCACTGCCTTCATTCCACTGATATTGACATATGACCTCACTGTTAGGCGGCTGTGCAGGGACTATCTGCTCCTCACACTTGCTGAAAATGCAATCTCAATTCATTTATGCTAGATAATGTCCCTGTTTGTTCTTTGTCATCTAGCAGCACACATTTTGTTTGTCAGGAGTCTCCTGATGACGCCCCCTTATCTAACATTCTCTGATTACTATAGAAAAGTTGATGAACTTTCAGTGAGGCTATCAACGTGTTTGTGGACTTAAGATTATTTCACCTTAGTGTCCCTGCTGTCAATCAAAGCCCCATTGCAACCCCAAGGCAACTATCATAGCCACAGCTAAGCCACTGGAGTCTTAGTGGTCAGCCTCACAACTTTTTAACACCCCCCATATAACACCCACTTATAGGGTAAACAGAACACCCTCTCTGTTTCTAGCCTTCCCTAGAATTCCTTGAATTTAGAAGGAAAGAGTGAACTTTCCAGATCAAGAAGTTACAGAAGAGTTTGGTGGAGTCTCTAGGCAGTTACAAGAGGGAAATGCCACTACCTGTGGAGTCTGTATGGGTGTTTTCTAACACCAAGAGAAGTCAAGAGAAAGAACAAAGGTAGAGGTGTGGATGGAGAAAAACACGTTGTATTGCAGGAATGCAGAATGACTAGCATCAACTTCATAGAACGCTCTAGAAACCTTCTGAAAGGTAGTTCTACAGAAAACTACCCAAGATAGAGCTTCTTCCTTCACGCATTGTTATGATAGAAATACATGATGTCATCTTGTAAATGTAGCACTCTGAGGTTTGGGTTGTAAAAGTGTGAGAGATGTAAGTCTCTGTGTGCAGAGAAAACATCAGCCCCACTTAGTCATACTTTCCTGACCCTGAATTACTCACTAGCCAAGGGTGACAAAGCTGGGGATCCCAACTGGTATTCCAGGAGATGTAGAGGACAGAGAAGAGCATGGAAATCCATCCTGGAGGAGATTAAAGACGACTCTCTGGGGGGATGTTGCTCGGTTGGTAGGTTGTTTACCTGGCAGGTATGATGTTCTAGGTTCAGTCTTCATCACCACGTAAAATAAGCAGTGTGGTGCAGCCCATTATAGAGGTGGAGGCAGGAGATTTAGAAGTTTCAGGTCATCCTCAGCTACACAGGAAGTCAGAAGTCTCAGCCTGGGCTCCATGAGCCACCCTGCCTCAAAACACCAAAAACCAAAACCCAGAAAACCATGTGGGACTGGAGAGATGGTCTGGTGATGAAGAACACTTACTGCTCTTCTAAAGACCTGAGTTAGAACTCATCTGACCTTCAACAGCATCCCCCATACAGACATAGGCATTAACACATAACAACAAAAATCCCAAGTTGGGTGACACAGCGTACACCTGTACTCCATATACTTAGGCTAAATCAGATAGGTCAAGGCCAGGGCAGCCTGGGCTATATAGAGGGTTCTGGTCAGCTTAGGCTGAATAAGTCTCAAAACATATTCTCCCAAACCACTCCTGCTAACAACACAGACACAGACACAGACACAGACACAGACACAGACACACACACACACACACACACACACACACACACACACACACACTATCACACCATCACACCATTTGGGGCCAGCATTGTAAAAACCAAGGATAAAAGCAAATTGGAGAGACCTACAGCACATTAAGCAAGCACTCTATAGCTACACACCCACCATTCCCATTTTTTAGCAAAAAGTTTAAATTAAGGGTATCCGCTACACTATTTCTTCTACCCTGCAGCTGATGCTTTGTGCAAGTTAACTCTTAGGCTATTTTTTATACATATACAATAATTTCAGATTGTTTTCTTTTGAGACAGAATCTCAAGTTAGGCTGGCATTCAACTCCCTCCATGAGCATAGGTGACCTTAAACTTCTGATTCTTCTGTTGTCATCTCCCAAGTGCTAGTATTTTGGGGGTACACCATCATGCCCAGTTTTATGGGGTACTGATGATTGAACCTAGGCTTTATGCATGTTAGGTTGAACCCATCCTCCATTCCTACAGCTTTTCGTTGTAAGAAAGGGTCTCTGTAGCTCAGGTTGGCTGGGAACTCACTGTGAGGTCAGACTGGCCTCCAGCACTGGCTCTTTCTGACTCCACGTCAGCCTCCTAAGGCTAAGGTGATAGCAGGAAACCCATGCTCCACCCACTGGAGCAGTCCGACTTGCAGAATTTCAATGAGTAATTCTGTATTTTAACACTCCAAACTTCCATTTCATTTCCCAAGAGCATCAGCAGCCTCTCAGGTTCCTTCCTCTTCTCAGACAGCCAGATAATCACACAATCACTTTCTTAGGAAGGCTTTATCTGCTCTATCTCACAGGGGTTTTGTTTTGCTGCTGTTTTGGTTCTTTGAGAGAGAATTTATCTGTGTAGCCCTGGGGGAGTGAGGGGCTAGCTAGAACTCCCCTGTAGACCAGGCAACTCAGAACTCAGCCTCTGCCTCCCAAGTGCTGGAAGCAAAGTGTGCACTGGGTTTTAGAATCCAGTGTTTTCCCTCAGAACATAGAAATCAAAGACTTTGGCTTTGAGGTTTTCTTGTTGCGTTCTATTTTTTTTTTTTAACCTACTGACCTACTTTTAACTCTTGCCTGACCCTGTTTAGATTCATGTCAAGTCAGTAAATCATAGGCAGAAACATAAATCTTAATCATAGGCAGAAACATAAATCTTTAATGAGCCGGGTTTTAAAAGAGTAGGGATCTAAGATGCAAATGTTGTTTACCAGATTATCTGCACTGACCAGACTACTTCCGGGTAGTCTGTTGGTGAATCACTGCACAAAACAACAATACACCCAGAAGCTCCCCTGACCTTGATTCATTGTCATGTAAGGAAAGTGTGCTAAGGGTCACTGCAGGTGCTCAGGCCTCTAGAATATGCAGAAACCATCCTGGCTTTTGTGAGTGGCCTCCAGCTGGTTTGGACTTTCCCCGAAGTGGACGTTTGCTCACCGACAGCTCCTTTTTCTCTCAAGGTCTGAAACATTATTTGCTTCAGTATTGTGGAGATTCCCTGGGTTACAGATGTAAGCTGCCATGGTAGGAATTGAACATGGAACCTCTGGGAGAGCAGCCAATGCTCTTAACCACTGAACTATCATTTCAGTCCTTACAATTTGGAGAGTGGGGCTTACTAAATTGCCCAGGATTGTTGGAGATAGCCCAGTGATTAAGAGCATTTTTTTTTTTTTTTTTTTTGGACCTAGATTTAGTTCACAGCATGCACATGCTCCTGGTTCACAAGCAACCACAGCTACAGTTTCAAGGATCCAAATCTTCTTTTAAACTCCAGGGGCACCAGCATACACTTATTCATATAAAATTTAAACAATGGTAGCCAGAAGGTGGTGTCATAAACCTTGAGGCAGAGGCAGGAGAATCTTTGTGAGTTTGAGGCCAGCCCAATCTACAAAATTAATTCCAGGACAGCCAAGGCTACACAGAGAAACCTTGCTTTGAAAAACAGATGATGGTTTGACATGGTGGTGAGTGCCTTTAATCTCAGTACTTGGAAGCAGAGGCAGGTGAATCTCTGTGTGTTTGAGAACAGACATGGCAACTTCCAGGCCAGCCTGGCTACATAGCAAGATCCCGTTTCAAACAAGTAACCCTCTACCTCAAAGAAAGGCAAATATTCTTGTACTTAGGATCTTCCTGTCTCAGTCTCTAGGATTACAGGCCTGTGCCATTAACATTAGGCCAGGCTTTGGAAGGTTGCTTGTTTGTTTTAAAACAGCATTTATTTACTCTGTGTCTACATGCCCACATGTGCCACAGCATATGGGGCTCAGAAGACAATTTGCATAAGAGTTGATGATGCTTCTCCTTCAACCACATGGGTCCCAGGGATTACATTTATGTTGTCGGAGCTTGGTGGCAAGCACTGTTAACTCACTGAGCTTTTCCCCAAATTGTTCTTATATTTCTGCCAGCACAGCCATACACACGGACCTTCTGGGGGCAGGGTCTGAACCTAAGGAGAGTATCAAGGATGATCTCTTTCAACCTGGCATAGACAAAGTGGATATTGAAACAAGAGGAAAAGTTTATATGGAAGCAATAGCTACTTTTTCCTCAGATGACAGTCTGTGGCCACCAGCTGGAGAACATTGGCAGAAATGGTCACAGACAGTGGCCTGGTCCTAAAGCTAATTACACAGCTCCTGCTCATAAGGCCAGCTCAGCCCTAAATGCCCCAGAGACTAAAAGGCCCCAGGTTCTCTTTTACTAGAAGAGCCAGATGCCTGTCTGCTGGAGTTGAGAGATAAGTAATCCCTACTCTCCGGTCTTTGTTACCCTAATTACTGGCTCTTTAGGACTTTGGCTCAGCTGGAGCCTGTTTACTAGTCGCCTCTATCTCCTGAAAGTAGACATTCACTTTCCTTCATTTGATTTACAGCCTATTACAGCACTAAGGGGTACAGTCATATCTCCTGTGCTAGAAACTTTAGCTCCATATGGGAGGGATCCATGTCCAGGTCTTTAGTACTCAGTGTCCAGCCCTGTGCCCAGGACAGAGAGGCCATCCAGTATGGGTTGGGGTATCAAGTGAGCAGTGAGTAAGAAACATTGTTAGAAAGGTGAACAGGGCCGACTTAATCTCTTATGGGTTAATCATTGTTATTATCTGTTGATCTTTAGTAATCTGTCATAAAAGATACCGGTCTCTAGCCTATGCCACATACGAGACTTTTAATTTTATTCCTAGGCAAACACTTTTAGCAACTGAGCTACAGCCCCAGACAATAAAATCCTCCTTTTAGACAGAAAAACAAAACAAAATAAAAAACCAACCAGAGTCTAAGCTGCATAGTCCAGAATACAAGTCCACTTGTTTCCAAGTGTCTGGGGATCTTTGCTGTTATTCTATGGTAACTCGAATTACCCGTGTGGCTGGACCTTGCCATATAGGCTAGACTGGCTTTGAACTAACTCATAGAGATCCCCTGTCTCTGATGGGATTATTAAAGCATGGGCCAGCATTGGGGAGGTGAAGCTAGAAGGTCATCCTTGGCTACAAGGTGGGTTTGAGTCTAGCTTACGATATACGAGACAGGGGAAGCTAAAGGAAGAAGACAATTTGGACTCCATGGTAAGTCCCAGGCCAGTCTGGCTACAGAGTGAGACCTTCTGAGGGAGGAGAAATGGAACAATTACACCCCCAACCCCTGCCTAATCAATCAACCAACCAACCAACCAACCAACCAACCAACCAACCAACCAACCAACCAATCAGCCAACCAACCAACCAACCAGCCAACCAACCAAATAAATCAGGACTTGTTTCTTTTTCTTCACTTCTCTTGCTCTATGTACCAGTTTGGATTGTCTCCCTGTGATGTAGTTCTGGTCCTCCAAACACAGAAGCACAGGTTTGTAGGCTCTTGTAGTGTGGTTTTAAGAAAGGAAATCAGAGTAAGTGAGTATAGTAAGAGCTCTTCCTATTGTTTAACACTCACAGGCACTTTTGCAGGTCTCCTGTTTTGAATACAAAACTATCACATGCTACAGTTTGGAAAAAAAAAAAAAAAGAAAGAAACCAATAAATAAGGAAAATAAAAACAGAAGATAGTAAGGGAGAAGCAGAGGAACAAAGATTGTGACAGAGTCCTAACACGGAGCTTTGGGAACAAAGCTTAGGACGACTGCCCTGGATTTAGAAATCCAGAGGCATAAGCACAAGACATCCAGAGGCAAGTGCTAAAACCTGAAGTGTTTGGCCACCATCCGAGGATTGGCAACAATAGCTCTTACCTCCTCAGAGAGGAGCAAGGGGATGAGGGCTGGTGTGACATCCAAGGCAAATAGAAAGAGACAAATACCTGCTTTACAGGAAAATAGAGGGCCTGTGTCTAAAGGACAAGAATAAAACTCATTTTGGAGCCCAGAGCCCAGTTGAGTTTTCAGGGACAGACCCAAGGAAGAAGAGGAGGGAGGAAGGGATGTGTGTATGGGGGAGGGGAGGCCCCCAATATGGATGGGCACATTCTGTTTCACTGTACATAGGGAGAAACTGAGTTTTCTGATTTCCTCCTGTTTGCAAGAATTGAACCAAATATCCACTTTGGCTTTAACTGGTAAGGGAACACACAGTGGTGTCTATATCTACATCTACTGCTGTTTTTCATTAAAGCCAAACCACTCTGTGAGCGCGGTAAAGAAAACTCCTTGAGGGGCTGAGGAACAAGTTTGTCTTTGGAAGGCAGTCAGTCTGATAGACTGGGAGGCCCTGTAGCCAGAGTGAATGAAGGCTGGCGTAGCTCGGGGAGGAGGCTTCCTGCCTGGCCCATCATTATTTTTGATTGTTCCACTGAGGATAACTCAGATCAGTCAACCCTGCAGGAGGCTTTCCAAGCCACTTAACTCTGAATGATGGAGGTGCCAACAGGTCCTTGCCTTATAAACCTGCCTTTATTACTGCTTGGCTGAGCCAGGTCTCCAAAGGAGCTGTAAAAGGTTATGGTTTGCTTTAACAAGCTGACTTTGGGAGTCAGGGTTTGGTCTGGATGAAAGTCTCCCCCGCCCCCCACCAGGACAGTGGTTCTCAACCCATGGGTCGGGACCCTTTCACAGAGGCCACATATCATATATTCGGCATTTCTGATAATTACATTTTGATTCATAACAGTAGCAAAATTACAGTTATGAAGTAGCAATGAGAATAATTTTATGGTTGGGGGGGTCACCACCACATGAGGAACTGTTTTAAGGAGTCACAGCATTAGGAAGGCTCTGGGAGCTAAGTCCCTCAGCCCTGCCCTGATTGGTGAGTTGGTTGACTGAGGTTGAACCATCACATAGGAATAGTGTGCTCATTCATGGTAGTGGAGAGTCCTTTTCACAGTGACAATTATTTATGTTGACAGAGCTCTTATTCTCAGGGAAAAGGCTCTTGCTCTTTAGCTTAGACTGTCCTCACACTCAAAATATTCCTGCCTCAGTTTCATGATGCTGGGATTACTGTTATATGATACCTTACCCACTTAGTATTTTTATTTGAAGTACAATTATATCAGCTTCCTGATTGGCCTTTTATTGTTGCTGTTATTTTTACTGTTGTAGTTTTCAAAGTCATTTTAGGGTTAGTAACTTGGAAGTAATATTTTCTCATGTCTTTTAAATACCCCCCCTTTTATTACTAGTGACTCTTACTGAATTTCTTTCCAATTTACTGGCTTTTCCAAGGAAATATAATTTAAATACATTCAATCATTTGGATACCTAATGGACAGAGTATGTGTTTAGCACATGTAAGACATTAGGTTTGATCCTGAAAACCAAAAGAAAATAAGGTAAAAATGGAAGGAGTTGAATTGTGTAGAACGCCTGCTGTTAAGTGTTAAGGCCTGGAAAAGCAATAGTTTGGCAGAACATGGGCTGGGAGATTGACTAAGCGTGGAGCAAACCTGACAGTTTAATCACTGGAGCCCAATTAAGAAAGCTTAATGCAGTGGCATGGATCTGTAACCCTGGCATTCTTATGTCAGGAAGGAAGGTGGAGACAGGAGAATTACTGGGGAACCCTCAGGCTGGCTACATGAAGTAAGAATCACAGAAGAAGACACAGAGACCCTGCTTGTGAAGGTTGTTCTCTGACCTCCAGACACCCACAGAGCATGGGTATCCGGAACTTGCTCTGTAGACCAGTTGAGCTGACAACTGGACACAGACTCACAGAGATCCACCTGCCTCTGCCTCCTGAGAGATTGAAGGCCTTTGCCTGCCACTCCTCTCTTTCTGGCCAAGGCAGCACTTCACACCCTGGATGAAAATGCCAAGAAAGACTTAGTTCCTGTCATGAAGTAACTTATCACAGACGAATCTCAAATGATTGGCTCATTTTTCATTAAGACCTCCCAGGTGAAATGATAGTGTCAGACAGGCTAGGAGGCAGTGCCACACCAGAGCCAGCCGCAGGAAGATTCAACGAGGCAGGAGTATCCTAAAAGCTTACCTAAGGACAGCCTCAGCCAGGGAGAGGGTCATAGATTCACCTGCCTTCGCTTCCTGAGGGCTACCATTAAAGGTCTGTGCCACCACTGCTCAGCAAAGTTTATTTTTATTTTTTAAAAAATTACACGTATGTGTACTTATTTATATGGTTTTCCTTCCTTCACTCTCCCTCAAAATTTAAATTAATTATTATTAATTTTAACCAGGAAGATTATTCCTGCAGCTGCAACCATTGTTCTTTTTACTCCTAGAAATAGTTCAAGATAGTTATCTTAAACATATACTTAAATGCTTTTGCCTGTGTGTGTGAGTCTGCATGTATATATGTCTGTCCTCCTGTCTGTCTGTCCTTCTGTCTGTCTGTCCGTCTGTCTGTCTGTCTGTCTGTCTGTGTGTACCATGTGCTTGTTGTCTTAGGAGGTGTTTAGAGCCAAGACCCCAATACTGGAGTGTGAAATGAAAGTGCTTGGGGGAAAGCTATAGAAGACTTCACAATATTTTATTTCTCGAGTGTGCAAAAACACTTTTATGGCCTTCCCCACCGCATACACGGTGGAGAGCTAACTTACTGCTTTCAGGACTGTCTTGTTACAAATTCCTGCAGAGTTGAGAACACAAAGGAGGAGAATGGGAGCAACCCGGGGCTCCTAACCCACTTGCAGGTCTAGAAAAGCATCCCATTGCTTACGCAACCATTTTCCTAGAGATCCAGTGATTATGAGTTAGACATCCTAGGCAGTCCAGACTCCAGATAAAACACACAGTGGCTTATGCTTTTGCACTGGCGTTTTTAAAAGAAGCTGGCCAGATGTTCAGAGGTTAGGAGCCCGGGGGACCTGGGCTCAATTTCCAACACCCACATAATGGTTTAAAATCATTTGTAACTCTAGCACCAGGGGATCTGATATAGCCTTTTCTGGCTTCCAGGAGTACTGCGTGTATGTGCTGTATAGCTAGACACTTGGGTATTGAATAAATTAATATTAAATTTAAAATGTATTCATTTGTATGTGTGTGTCGCAGGTTCCCTGAAAAAGCAGCCAGTGTGCTCTTAACCACTGAGTCATTTCTATAGTACTTTCCTTTCATATTAGACCCTCAGACATTTTTTGAGACAGGGTTTCTCTGTATAGCATTGGCTGTCCTGGAACTCACTTTATAGACCAGGTTGGCCTCTAACTCAAAGGTCCACCTGCATCCGCCTCCTGAGTGTTGGGAATAAAGAGGTGCAACACTATGCCAGGCCTCTGTAGACTTTCTTATCATGTGCCTCCAGGGAAACAGGCAGAGCAGGAGCTTCTATCTGTTAAAAATAAGGTTACTAAAGGATAGAAGTAGAAGGGGATGTTCCTATTGCAAGACTTGTCAATGATTAAAAGGCTGTGGGTGTAGGTTCATTGACAGAAAGTTTATGTTAAATCCACAAAGCCTGCGGTTCAATCCCCTCAAACTCTAACACGGAGTAAAACCTCTGCATTTGCGAGGCTGAGGCAGGAGAATCTTTTTAAGAGTCCCAGTTTTCTTAATCCTTAGGTCATGGTTCTTTCATGGTGCTGTGCTTCTGGAAGCTATCTCAGCATCAGGGATTGTAATGTTTTCACCGAGCTGGGTGTGTGGTCCGTGCATGACCCTAACCCCAGCACTAAGCGTGAGATAGGAGGCTGTTTACTTGAAGCCAGCCTGAACTACAAAGTGAGATCCTATCTTAAAAACAACAGTAGTCCAAACCACAAAAATTAAAGTTCACCTTGAAGTAATGTATGTGCACTTTATGGTGTATTGTTCTGGACAAAGTGTAGCTTGCACATTGCAGTTTAGTGGATATCTGGGGTTGAATCACCCAGTTGGCAGTTAAACCCTGTTCAGCTTTATCCTTTCCCAATCTCTTTCTTGCCTCAGGCAGCCAACCTCCTGAGTGATGGAGGTCATCTCACTGCAGAAGGTCCCTGATGTGGCTTCTATGCTCACCTGATTCCTTTATGCACAGGAGGAGAGGGCCTGGGAGGCTTCCCAATGGTGAGTAGTGCAGGATCTGTACTGTAAGATAACAGCCCCAAAGCCTGTCTGTGTTCCTAGGAGTTCATGGGGGAAGTTTCAGTTCTTTCCACAGAATATCCAAGCACCCTCACAGGTGAAGGCTGTCCTGTGGAGACTGGGGGCTTTGCCACTCCCCCCATCCTCAAGCTACACACTATAGTGTCCAGCACTGGCTTTCTCTGCTCTGAGGGAATGTTTTGACTGGGGACATTTTCCCAGCCCTGAGAGAGGAGACCAGATGTTGGCTGAGCTGGATCGCTTGCATGTAAGTAGTGCCTGGTTTATATATATATAAACATATAAATAGTACACATTTATTTGTATATTCTTTGTTTACTTGTAGATAGGGTGTTTTGTAGTCTAGGCTAGTCACAAACACCCTAATTTGGATGGCTTTGCTCCTCCTCCTTCTCCTCCTCCTCCTCTTCAAAAAGATTTAATTATTATGTATACATGTTCTGTCCGCGTGTATGGTTTTGCATCAGCAAAGGGCACCAAATCTTACTACAGATGATTGTGAGCCACCATGTGGCTGCTGGGAATTGAACTCAGGACTTCTGGAAGAGCAGCCAGTGCTTTTAACCACTGAGTCATCTCTCCAGTCACTTCTGATCTTCTGACCTCCATTTCTAAAGTGCTGGGATTATAGGTGTATATCACTTTATAAACTTCGGGGATTAACCTAAGACCTTCATGCATGCTAGGCAAGAACTCTATCCCAGCTATGGCCCCAGCTCCAAATTTTATCATATTATTTTGGTGGCTATATTCATTGACTATATTAGGGTCTGGAAAGGAAGCTTAGGGGAGCCTCAAAAGGCACTGGTATCCTGTGGCTGGGGGTCCAGAGGAGGCACACACACTCCAAATGTGATGGACAAAGGGCTCTGAGCAGACAGCTACAGTCTTGGGGGCAGCATGTGATTGAGAGCCTGGTTACCAAAGTCCTAAGGCTACCCAAGAACAAGACCACCAGTTTGAATTGCTCTGATGTTTCAAATTGGGAATAAACAGAATGTTAATTGGGATAGTTTTATGACAACATACTATATACTTTCAAACAAAATACAGTTTGAAGGTATTTTTTCCCTTTTCTTTCTTTTTTTGGGGGGGCAGAAAGATGGCTCAGTGGGTAAAGGAGAGAACCAAGTCTACAAATTGTTCTCTGTCCTCCATAGGCATGCCAAAGAATGCATGTACGGACACACACCCAGTGTGTACACACACACACACACACACACACACACACACACACACACACACACACACACATGTACACCTTCACATGCATGTGCTTCCAAAATGGAAATGTAAAAATTAAATGAACTGCATTAAAAACACTGTTTTAAGGGGGTTTGGCTTTCTCTTTCTTCTTTGGTTTGTTGAGACATATGTAACCTTGGATGGCTCTGGACATGGTATGGCCAAATGTGTGTCATCATACACAGCTGCTTTGAAGAAAGCATGGACTATTATCACAATACTAGAAAAAGAATACCGGGCTATTTGAGTGACATCTTTAAGCAAGACAACCTTACCAACTGTGCTAAATTTGATCTGGGGTTATTATCAAACAGTATAGACTAGGCCTGTTATCCCAGTGCATTCATTCTCTCTCTCTCTCTCTCTCTCTCTCTCTCTCTCTCTCTCTCTCTCTCTGCATGCATGTGTGTGACAGGCCCTCACTATGTAGCTACCTTCAAGCTCAGTCATTTTGCTTCAACCTCCTAAATGCCAGGACTACTGGTGTCTTTGTTGCCTAAATCCAGAGTAATTCTAACATTTCTTTATTTGTGTGAGATGTCAGGGAACAACTTTCGGTTTCCATCATGTGTGTCTGGGAACGGAACTCAGGTTGTCAGACTTGTCAAAACCTTTACAGGTGGAATCATGCCCCTGGTCCTTGGCCTCTTGTCCCTTGGTGAAGTAGCCCCAATTAGTATATTTCTGCGGCACTTGCGCCCTCTTGTGGCAAAATAGCTTCTGGAGAAAGGCAGGCTTCGGAAAAATGTACTCAAAAGAACCCCGTGACTTACTTAACGTTGGAGTTTAACCCGGAGCTAATGGAAAGATGTTTAGTGTCTTAGACAGGGCGTAGACATGATTAGGTTAATCGATTAAACTGAAACCAAACATAAAGATTATTTTACTTGTTTGCTTTGAGACAGGACCTTGACCTGTAACTAGCTGGTCTGGAACTTGCTGTTTAGACCAAGCTGACCTTGAACTTGCAAGGATCCTCCTGTCTCTAGCTCCCCAATGCTGAAATCACAATTGCATATCACCATACCTAGCACTGTTCTGTTTTGGTGTTTAGCTTTTATTATTGTCAAGTGTAAAATATTATTATGAAGACCAGGAAATGAGCTTATGGTCATTAGTGTAGGGAGTGTGGTTGTATCTGAACTTTCAGGCAGATACTTAGGAAGGAAGTTTCAAATGTGTCATGTTCTTACGGTTTGAATGGGCATCCCGCCATTGGGAGTTTTCTTATGGGATACTTTTACACAAAATTCAAGAGAGGTATGTGGGAGAATATTCCTAAAATGGGCTAGGTGGAAAGAAAGCAACTCATGTTTCCAAAGAAAAATCTCACTAGAAAATATGGCTCATTCATGCAGTGGACTATTTACAGAGTCATACTCATTGACAAAGACCGTTGAGTGAACATAAGACATGATAGGACGCATAACGACCACAGTCCCCTCCGTCCCTCCCTCCCTCTGTCCCTCCATCCTTTCCTCCCTCCACCCCTCCCTCTGTCCCTCCATCCCTCTGTCCCCCTCCATCCCTCCCTCTGTCCCTCCCTCCACCCCTCCCTCTGTCCCTCCATCCCTCCCTCCCTCTGTCCCTCCATCCTTCCCTCCCTCCACCCCTCCCTCCGTCCCTCCATCCCTCCGTCCCTCCCTCCATCCCTCTGTCCCCCCTCCATCCCTCCCCCATCCCTCCCTCTCCATCCCTCCCTCCTTCTTCCTCCTCCCTCATTCCTTCCTTCTTTCCTCCTTCCCTCCTCCTCCTCTTTCTCAATCTTTTTTCTTCTTCTTTTTCTCCTCCTGTAGTTGGATAGCAGTCACAGGCAATTGATTGATAGGCTAATATTTATTAAGGGGGTTAATACCAACTTACAATAGAGAGAATAGGCAAGAAGGCTGGAATGATCCACTCAACAGGACGGGACAGGTCTTCCTTCCAAGCGATGGGAAAGCAGAGAAAGAGTTCGAATGTACATCTCAGTCTTTAAGCTGTCCCCAGGCATGCCTCAAAGGTCCAGCCTTGAAGGTCGTAGGTGACTCCCATACCTATACTGGCCAAGAGGCCATGCCTCTAGGTCAAGGTGATGCACTTGATTCCCACTACATCTCCCCCTTTTGTCTTAATAAGAAAGTTCTAAACCTGTATATAAAATTATATGTGATAGACACAACTATTAAATAATGTCTAGAAGAGGTAAGGGGCAATGACATAAACAAGTTCAAACTACAACTAACAAGAACAACAGACACAAACATGGTAAATGTTCACCGATGTGTGGCAAGATATGGAGATCACTCTAAAGCTGTCTGTCTTGAATAATATATGAATCTAGTAACTAAATTCTCTTAAGCTGAGATAGGAAATGATCATAATTGTAACTGTCATTTAAAATTGTAATGTATAATTAAGAAATACAGATTAATGTCATCTATGATAATCAAACTTATAGTCATGTTAGTTAAGTTTTTTAGATATACAAAGATATATATATTTCAATTAGGAAGGTAATCTTCAAACACTTCAAAGACCTACAGAAAATGGCATTTTAAATATTTTAATAACTCAAACTTTTCTGGACATTGAAACATGCCTGATCCTGTGGAGATCAGCCTGCAGACCCCAGGGCTTAGCACTATTTAGTGTTTATTGGAACCAGCTGATCTGTTTCCATCATTGGACCATTACCCCAGCAGGTGTTGCAATTAGGGAATCAGGAAGTTGGCAGTGAACAAAGACGTTGACCTAGGCCAGGTGTTGCTTGTGAGCTGCAGAAGTTACTCATGGTGAATAAGGCAACCCCATATATAAGGCTTCCTTCCCCTGAGCTCCAAAAAAATGGCATTCTTTGTTCAAGAGTGACCTGTGTCTCTGTGTCTTTCAGTTTCCAGGCCCTTGTTCGATATGTGGCTCATTCAGGTGACACAGGTATCACATGATCCTGGCAGCATCAATATATTTGAAGAGGAAGGATATTGGCACCAAAGAAAATCAATATGAAATTTACTTTTTTTGTGGCAAAAGTTAGCCACTGAGCAAGAAATTGTTCTTGCTTTGACTGCTTGACAATGTGCTGTATAAATTGGGCATATAGGATCCATAGGAAAGCAACCTCTGGAACTTTGCCAGAACAAGCAGAGATGGTTTTTCATGTTCCTGTTTTGCAGAAGAGACTGCCAGACATTCTGCAGGACACAAAAAGGAGCGACTGGCAAACTATATCAAAATTGATGAAGCAGAGGATGGTTTCTTGGTTCCTGGTGGCCAGAGGCCTAGACCGTGGTGCGCCAGACCCCTTAGCCATCTGCCGCTGCCGCTCAGGCCCCCAGAAATGACTCAGATGCTTATATTGACTTTATGCTGTTTGGCCTATGGTTCAGGCACATTGCTAGCTTGCTCCTACATCTTAACTCAACCCATTTCTATTAATCTGTCTGCTACATGGCCTGTGGCTCACCTGTGTTCCTTACATGTTGCTCCTTGGGCGGCTGGGTCAATCTGTCTGACTCCGCCCTGCTTCTCCTACCTATGCTCTGGTTTCTCCTCCTACTTCTTCTATGGTGCCTGTCATGGCCCAAAACAGCTCCTTTATTTAAAGATTGATATTCACAGCATACAGAAAGACATTCCCACATCAAAAATTGATGAAGCAGTCCTTCACATTTCCTGCTTTACTGAAAGGTAAGGCCTACTCTAGGCCTGTAGGCTGAAGATGGATGCATCAACATTACAAAGGAACTTTGGGTAACTGTCCAGATAGCCAGATGTTTCTGTCATTTCCAGAATTTGGAAATTGCTTGCAATGTACTTCTTTGATGAAGTTGAAGATTAAATAGTTATAATTATAGTTTTTCTTAGTTAAAATAAAGGATAAATTAATTTTGTTTCAGAAAGAAGATAGGTGATAGAATATTTTCTTTAATTTTGCTAAATACAAATAGACTAGATATTGTAACTGTATTTCTTGGTTGATATCTGTTTTGTTATATGTAATTTTGCTATGTTGAAATTGAAACCTTCCTTTTGGATTCGACAGAAAAGGAAAGTGATGTGAGAGGTCTTTCTGTATGCTGTGAATACCATTGGTTAATAAAGAGGATGTTTTGTCCTATGGCAAACCAGCTTATAGGCAGGTGGGAAATCTAAGTATAGATAATGGGGAAGAAGAATAGAGTCACTGCAAGCTGCCATTGAGAGAGTAAGATGTAAAAGTACAGGTAAGTCACATGCCATGTGGTGAAACATAGATTAATAGAAATGGGCTGAGTTAAGATGGAAGAAGTAGCCAGCAATAAGCCTAAGCCATAGGCCGAACAATATGTGACTAATATAAGCCTTTGTGTGATTACTTGGGACTAAGCAGCTACAGAACTGCAGGTCTGGACCTTGGGCCAGATGGGCCAGAAACTTCAGACTACATCCTTTTTCCTCTCTTGGTTTTTTGAGACAGGATTTCTCTGTGTAGCCCTGGCTTTCCTGTAACTTACTCTGTAAACCAGGCTGGCCTCACATGTAGAGATCTGTCTGCTCCTGCCTCATGGATGCTGGGATTAAAGGCATATGTCACCATTGCCCAGCTACAGTTTCATATCTCTCTCTCTCTCTCTCTCTCTCTCTCTCTCTCTCTCTCTCTCTCTCTCAAAACAGGGTCTCTTTACATAGCCCTGGCTGTCCTGGAACTTACTATCTAGTGTAGACCAGGCTATTTTTGAATTTATACAGAATTGACTGCCTCTGCCTCCCAACTGATGAAAATAAAAGATGTAAAAGCAACAACAAAACAAACAAACAAACAAAAACAGAAAAGTTCTGAGGAATGACACATGAGATTGACCTCTGGTCTGTATAAGCATGTGTGCACAGGTGAACACTCCCACTCACGTTTGTATTACAAATAAGATGAAGTAGCGTGTGTGTGTGTGTGTGTGTGTGTGTGTGTGTGTGTGTGTGTGTGTGTGTGTGTGTGTGTATGTGTGTTTCTAGACAGGGTTTCTTTTTGTGTTTCCCTGGCTGGCCTCCAACTCACAGAGATCTACTTGCTTCTGCCTCCTGAGTGCTGGGATTAAAAGCCTTCCACCATCACTACCCAGCAAAGTGTGTTTTAATTTGAATCTGAATATGAACAAAGAGAATCCAGTGAAGGACAGAGGAGGAGTCAGTGTGACCAGCAAGGATCACTGAGTGCCCTGCAGCAATGACTCACTCTAGATAGGGGTATGATGCTGTCTATTTGGGGGCCTGATGCTTGTTATGGTCCTGAGGAACCATCTACTACATTCCCTCACTGATTTGTGACACTAGCTGCTGAATGACCTTGGAGTTCTGTGAACAGAGCGGGAAGCTGGCCCAACACATTCAACACCACATATAACATATTGTTTTGCCAGGATTCCTGGATAGCAAATAGATGTCTGGTGTCACTGCTTGAATTCAGGTCTCAAAGCCAGTGCTGCTGAAGGTTTGGTGGCAGTTGGGGGCAGACAGATAGATTTGCTTCCATACTTTACCTCTGGGTGGCTGACAGCTATTGGGTTGCCTTGAGTCAGGTCCTTGTGATCCACTTTACATTTTAGAGCTGAAAAACCACAAAGACAAGGAATTTTCCTGTCACTGCTGAGTGACGCCACTCCAAGGAACTTGGATTCTAGAAGACTGAGTTTTCAATGGCTGCATGCTATTTAAAATCCCTTCCTGATTTTAGAGTTGACACAGTTTTCCACCCTTCCTTCCTCTTTTCCCCTTCTGTTGCACAAATAAAGGAAACTCAGAGCCAGATCTTTGGGAAAGGCTGAGATATCAGAGAGGAAACACCACAGTCGGATCTCACCCAGCTGTCTTCCAGCTTCCTCAGCCTCACTCCTCTTGGCTTCTTCTGCCTGCTCTGTCTTTCTATGCCTGCCTTAAATACCCTCTTCACTCAGTTGTTTTACATCCAGGTTAAGATTAAAGGCGTGGTACCACCAATACCTGCCTGGGAGCCTGGAACTCCTTCTGTAAACTGAGATGACCTCAAACTCAGATTTGATGGGATTAAGGGTGTAGGTCACCACTCCCGGATATTCCCTGTGCTGGGATTAAAGGTGTGAGTTACCACTGTCTGATCCTCCTAGACTGACTGTGGGTGGATCCCTCTGATATCTCAGACTGTTTTTTACTAAATTTGAAACATATCCCCACACCCTTCTTTTGTTTTCTGTTTGAGGCATTGCTATGTAGACCTGGCTAGCCTGGCATTTGATATACTGCCCGGGATGACTTTGAATTTAAGACAGTACTTCTGCCTCATCCTCTGAGGTCTGGGGTCATCTCCAAGCTCAAAATCTTTTTTTTGGGGGGGGGGTGTAGAGGGAACCTGCAGAAGGAGTCTCTGTAAGAGTCAGAGCCTACTATTGACTTGCTTACAAGTTACAGGGCCGAAAAAATGGGAGGGGAGGGTGAAGGTTTCTTTTTTCTTTTTGCTCATAATTGGCCATTGCTAGAAGTAACCAGTGAGTAGTCAGGTAAAGATTTTTAGGTGACTGATCTCCGTGAGTTCCAGGCCAGCTTGATCTACAAAATGAGTTTCAGGACAGCCAGAGCTCGTACACAGAGAAATCCTGTCTCTGTGTAAAAAATAATGTAAAAACAGACAAGCAAACAAAGAGTTAGATGAAGCATTAACTTCTTTTCTGGAGGCCATGGCTTGAGGCCATCAGGAATCTAGAAACAAACTGACTTTCTTTTAGAAACCCAAGTATTATCATTGCTAGGGGTGTTACAGTTCAATCAAAATAGAGGAGCTGAACAAAATGGCTTGTCCTTAGCACATGTCTCTTGTAGCCCAGGATGGACCTTGCACTTCTGATCCTCAGGTTTCTACAGCCCTGCTGGGACCTTGGGCTTGGGTTACCGTGCCTGACATATGAAGTGCTAGGGATCGAGTGATGAGCTTTATGATTGCTATTTATTTATGAAACTGCAACTCCCCCAGCTTCTCCAAATTCTTCTCTTTTACTTTAATTGAAAATAAATTTTTCCCCATACAATATATTCTGACTATAGTGTCTCCTCCCATTTCCTCTCCTACCCTCTATCTGGATCCACACTCTTTCTATCACTCATTAGAAAACAAACAAACATCTAAGGAATAATAATAAAACTAAGATAAATAAAAATCAAACAAATTAGATTATGACAAAATAAAAAAACAAGAAAAAGAGCCAAAGAAAAAGGCAGATGAAGCACATAGATATAGATACACACAGGTTTGGAGATGAAAGAATCCACCTCCCCCAAACAAATCCCAAACCAGAAGCCAGAATTTAATAATATATATGCAAAGGACCTGTACGGTAGAAAAACAAAACCAAATGCCCTGTGTTAACAATATGATTTCCTGGCCCCAGGCGGCCAGAGGTCCAGACCCCCAGACCTGCTGCCCCAGACTGCTTAGCTGCCCACTGCTGCTTAGGCCCCCAAAATGATTATGTTATGTTTACGCTGTTTGGCCTATGGCTCAGGCACATTGCTAGCTGCCTCCTTCATCTTAACCCATTTCCATTAATCTGTCAGCCACATGGCCCGTGGCTCACCTGTGTTCCTCACATTTCTTCTTTGGGCTTCTGGCTCGATCTGATCTGACTCTGCCCTCCTTCTCCTAACTATTCTGATTCCCCACCTACTTCTTCTATGGTGCCTGCCATGTCTAAAACAGTCCTTTATTTAAAGATTGATATGCACAGCATACAGAAAGACATTGCCACATCAGCCCTGAACTGCCATTATGAGACAAAGAACCTCTGAAGGTGCTTTTGAATTCACTTTCTTTTGGCCATCTGGTGCTGGGCATGCAACCTACACCTTTGTGTGTGTGTGTGTGTTTCCTCTAGTAAGACTCTTTGGGAGAAAAATAATGTTTTTGTTGGCAAGTGGCTATCAGGTGGAGATAGTGGCTGGGTTGGAGATGGGGCTTGTGTCCAACTTCCCTTCTGAGCTGTAGGACTCCATCTGGTGCATACCTGTGCAGGTGCTGTACATGCTGCCTCAGTTGCTGTGAGTTGGTTCTGCTATGCTTAAAAGACTGATTTCTTAGTGTCTCCATCATCTACTGCATGCTTTCTGCCTCCTCTCCCACAGGGATCCTGAGCCCCGAGAGAAAAGATTTGATGGAGACAAATCCTGAGTGTTCCAAGGTCTCTCATTCTCTGTATATTGTGGAATATTTAAATGGCTATACTGGCTTGTGAAGGTTCCATTCCGTTAAAATCCCCTTTGTCCTGTGTTCTGTGTTGTGAGGGCCATTCAAAGAAGGAGAGTCATCCCAGAATGTAATTTTAGGTTCTTTGGCAGCAGACAGGAATAGTTTCTGTGAACTGAACCTCGAAACTCTGTTCAGAAGTATATTTATTAATTGTAACCAAAGGTTGTGTTTGGGTACAGCAAGTTCCTCACACCAAGGCTCCTTTGGTCTGTTCTATATGTTCTCTTAAGGAAATCATTATACCCCTGCAACGTCAGCCCTTATTATGTATCGTATGCTGTATTCAAGACCTCGAAGAGTGTCTGGATAGTCTTGTGACTAATGTCATGTCATGGATGGAAAACCCTTCCAGAAAAACACCTCTGTAAGTCATAGAAAACTATCACTGTTACCTTTAATAATTTATTCAAGGTCTAGGTTCCTTCAGCAAACACTAATTCATTCTACTGTTAACCTAAATACAGTGAGAAGCAACTATTACATTCTACTGTTACTCTAGAGACAATGATTCTCCTAGATCCCAACTACAACCTTTTGCCATTCTTTTACTCTGAGGTGATATTTATCTTTGATGTTAAGGTATGTTTCTTGGACGCAGCAAGATAGATCCTGTTTTTGAAGCTATTCTGTGTCTTCGTTGGACGACTGAGACCATTGATGTTGAGAGTTGCCAGTGAGCAATGTTCACTGACTCCTGCTACTTTGTTGTTGAGGTGTGGGTTTTCCCCTTCCTCCTTTAATTTTCTGGTTTGATATTATTTATTCCTTGTGTGTTTTGAGGTGTGGTTAACCTCTTTGGGTTGAAGTTTTCCTTTAAGAACCTTATGTAGGGCCAGATTTTTAAATAGATACTGTGTGATTTGGTTTTTATCAGAGAATGTCCTACTTTCTCCATCCATTGTGACTGAAAGTCTTGCTGGGTATAATAGCTCTTACAATTTGTAAGAGAGCTAGGCCCTTCTGGCTTTTAGAGTCTCCATTGCGAAGTCAGGTGTTATTCTAATAAGTTTACCTTTATGTGTTACTTTTACTTGGTCTTTTCCCCTTGCAGATTTTAATACTCTTTCTTTCTTCTGTATGTTTAGTGTTTTGATTATTATGTGCCCCAGGGACTTTATTTCCCCTGTATTTAGTATTTTGTGTGCTTCATGTGCTTTGACAGACACTTCCTTCTTTAGGTTAGGGAAATTTTCTTCTATGATTTTGTTGAAGATATTTTCCGTGACTTTGACCTGGATTCTTCTCATTCCTTTATTACTATTATTTTAGATTTGGACATTTCATAGTGTCCTGGATTTCCTGGATATTTGCCAGGAGGTTTTTTTTTTTTTTTTTTTTTTTTAACTTAATCCTTTCTTTGTTTGAAGTATCAGTTTTTTCTATTGTGTCTGATGCCTGAGATTCTGTCTCCGATCTCATCTCTTTGAGGCTTGCCTCTTACTCTCCTGTTGGAGTTCTTAAAATTTTCATTTCCATATCTTCTTAAATTTGACTTTGTTGATTTTTCTTTATTGATTCTATTTATGCTTTCAAGTTTTAACTGTTTTCTTCATTTCGTTCTACCGTTTGTAAGTTCATCATTTCACTAACGGATTTATCCATATCCTCTAACATTTTCGTCAAGGCTATGTTGAAGTCTTTGTCTTATACTGCAGTTATGTTGCATTTCTTGGGGCCTACTGTAAACTAGAGTTGCTGGGTTCTACTAGAAACACGTTGTCCTGGCTGCTATTGATTGTGTTTTTACACTGTTGTCTAAGCATTTGGGTTTAGGATGATTATAATTCTAGGTGCTAATATTTGGTCTTGTGTTTGTTGGGTGGGTGTTCTGTTCTTTGGCTCTGTTGTTTTCTTGATTCTTATGAAAATGTGGTAGCCATGGGTTTCTTGGTAGGAAATGCTTCTGAGACCTGCGAGGTATGGGCATCAGGGTCCAGTTAGCATGTGCTTTTTGGTATTGGAAACTGACATGTATGGATGACAGTGGTGAGAAGGTGAGGAGGTACCCCAGGGGTCCAAGGAGGGAAGAAAGCAGGGTGTGTCACCAGGAACTGTTTGGTCTGATAGGAAAGAGGGCAGAGAGGAAGGGGAGGGGTCTGTTACAGAATTGGGGATAAGACTGGGGGGTTGGATTTGGAGGAGGAGGGAGAGTGGAGATCTGAAGCTTGTTTACCTGCTTCCCTGGCTGGTGTGGCTGGTGGGTTCCCAGGCAATGCCTGCTTCTCTGGCTGGTGTGGCTGGTGGGTTCCCAGGCAATGCCTGCTTCCCTGGCTGGTGTGGCTGGTGGGTTCCCAGGCAATGCCTGCTTCCCTGGCTGGTGTGGCTGATGGGTTCCTAGGCAATGCCTGCTTCCCTGGCTGGTGTGGCTGGTGAGTTCCCAGGCAATGCCTGCTTCCCTGGCTGGTGTGGCTGGTGGGTTCCCAGGCAATGCCTGCTTCCCTGGCTGGTGTGGCTGGTGGGTTCCCAGGCAATGCCTGCTTCTCTGGCTGGTGTGGCTGGTGGGTTCCTAGGCAATGCCTGCTTCCCTGGCTGGTGTGGCTGGTGGGTTCCCAGGCAATGCCTGCTTCCCTGGCTGGTGTGGCTGATGGGTTCCCAGGCAATGCCTGCTTCCCTGGCTGGTGTGGCTGGTGGGTTCCCAGGCAATGCCTGCTTCCCTGGCTGGTGTGGCTGGTGGGTTCCCAGGCAATGCCTGCTTCCCTGGCTGGTGTGGCTGGTGGGTTCCCAGGCAATGCCTGCTTCCCTGGCTGGTGTGGCTGGTGAGTTCCCAGGCAATGCCTGCTTTGTTAGCTGGATTGACCAAGCTTGTTCTTTCCCCCCTTTTTTTGCTTTTGAGACAGGGAATCACTATGTAGTCCTGGCTTGCCTGGCCTGGAACTTGCTGGGTAAATTGGCCGGTCTTGAACTCACAAAAATCCATCTGCCTCTCCCTCCCCAGTGTGTCTCCATACCTGGCCCACTTCAAATTCTTAACAGTAGGACCATACTGAACTGAAACTGAATGTGGGAAGACACAAAAGAATTTGTATATATTTCCCTAAGTAACATACTTAACGTATAAGTAACATTACATGTCATGTGGTTGAGGACACATTCTTGAGACATTTTCTTGTCTTTAAGGGACATTCACTTTTGAATACTGTCATTAGTTGTCAGACTCTTGTCTAACACCAGGGGCAATTTTCTTTCATGTAACAACACCAATTTGATCTTGTGTTTGGAGATGTGTAGGGAGCTGTGTGTCTAGACCACCCCTGGACTTCTTTTCAAGTCGGCAGAGCAATTACTGAGTCTGCTATGGGATATCAGAAAATATCCTCAATGCAAGTGGTTTGAGCATCAGTATCTTATCTCATTGTGAGTCAGGGCTAGGACTGGTTCATTCAGCAGCTGGGAGATGTCTTCTAGGTCAAGGGATCCTTGGCTTTTCTACTCTGTCTTTATCAGAAGCTGATTTTCCTTTAATTGGCTGCGTTTGTACCCCTAAAATTGTAACTACTAGATTTTCTTTTTTAACTCAGGTTACAAATTTACATGCATTTTTTAAAAAAAGCTTTTGGGACAGGAAACAAGGTCTCTGTCCCCCAGAATGGTCTTGAACACTTGCTGCTAAGTAGTGAGATTATAGGTGTGCACTCCCACATCAGTGTCATTCAGTAATTTATATTAAATAAAGTTCAAACTTTGTGGTTAGATAATTGGATAGTTTTTTGAAATTTTGTTTTCATTTTGGCTGTTTATGAGACAGTGTTTCTCTGTGTAACAGCCCTGCCTGGTTGTTCTGGAACTTTCTTTGTGGACAATGCTGGCCTTGAACTCACAGAGATCCACCTGCCTCTGCCTCCTAACCGCCAGAATTAAAGGCGTGTACCACCACCACCCAGCTACTTCTATGAATTTTGGTAAATACAATCATATAGGTAACGTATGTCCTGTAACTGAGCACAGTAGGCCTGAATCTGGTAATGCAAATGCCACTTGAGGGGCTGGAGAGATGGCTCAGAGGTTAAGAGCATTGGCTGTTCTTCCATAGGTCCTGAGTTCAAGTCCTAGCAACCACATGGTGGCTCAGAGCCATCTGTAATGAAATCTAGTGCCCTTTTCTGGTATGAAGGCAGAACATTAAAAATAAATAATTCTTTTAAATAAATGTCACTTGAGCACAAAACCATAATGAGGACCTCTAAGACATCAAAGGGTGGAGAAAGATCCATTCCAGTAGGCAAGGAGAGCACAGTTATGTCTAAGGCAGGACTCTTCCAGAACAAAGGAACCATGGGATATTATTCAGGGAGTCTGAACACTAGCCTTATTCTCAAGTACTTCCTTAGTTCAGGAATATGAACTGAACATGCTCAGTTTAAGATCATTATTGAGGAAAGATAGTGGACCTGTTTGGGAATGTGCTTAGCTCAAGGTGTGGAGCACAAGCATAAACTTGGAAGTGATGGGGCCATTGAGCTAGTTCAGGGGTGCCACCAGCGCTGAGCACATAAGCTCAATTTCTATGTTCCATTGAGTGAGAGACCAGACTTTTACAGGTTATCCTTTGAAATTTACAAATGTCTGTGGCATATGCACTCCCATATATACACACTTATGCATGTACACAGATGAATATTAAGAAAAATGAAAGTGATGTAAAGAAATGCCTCTTTCACCATGATAAGAAAGGACGCTTGGAAGGCACACTAATAGATCTTGGCTCCTGAGCATGCCTGCTTTGCCTAGTGGCTAACAGGTCCACACAGCCAGCCATCCAGGGGCAGGAAAGTTCATTTCACCCGATCCCAGTTCCTCCTCTCTGTAATGGGAGACACCCTCGCAGTTTGGACAGCTGTGAGAGAAGAGGCACCATGGTGGGAAGGGGCAGCGGGAGGGGGCGAAGGCTGTAAGGTAGATATGCATGAGGGCATGCTGTAATTTATATAGCAACCAGTTCAGAAGTTTATTTTTCACCCGAGTCCTCGAAGGACAAATTTTTCTTTGAGTTAGCTCATGCACACACCCAAAGACATGGAGACTTAGAGACTCATTACTAATTATGAAAGCCTGGTCTTAGCTTAGGCTTGCTTCTAACTGCTCTTATAACTTAAATTAACCCATTTCTAAGTCCTGTCATATGACTGAGGCTTTTACTTCTCCTGCAAGTCTTGTTTCTTCTGCATCTGGCTGGTGACTCTGTCTTTCTTCTTCTCTGAGACCTCTCTGTTCCCAGGAGTCCCCCCTAACTTCTTCCTGTCTAGCTATTGGCCATTCAGCTCCTTATTAAACATCTTCACACAGTGTCAAGGAGTATTCCACAACAAGGTACTGTTCTTAGGTTTTGTGGGTCTGGGACCACAAAGTTGAGGGGAGCCTTGAACTTGGGTCTTACTACAGTAGTAGTTTGGTTTCTAGAAAAAAGTGGAAGACATCATCAGACATTGAACTTTTAATAGACTTATGACTTATAAACTTTCATAACTGAAAATGCCTAGATGCTTCTGCCAAAAACAATCCTTTAAGTTAAAATTGTCTCTAAGACTCAGTAAATAAAAACTATGTAAATATAGGACTGGGTTTATGAATGAAGCCCAGGGTTCAGTCATCAGTATCACATGAATTGGGTAGAGATGGAATCTCAGCACCCAGGAGGATTAGGAGTTCAAAGGTCATCCTATGCTACAGAGCAGTTTAAGGCTAGCTTAGTGTTCTGGAGACACTGTCTCAATACACACACACATATTTGCATACATTAACATTTAGTTATGCTCAAATATTTACTTGGTATTTCTGGAATAGCAGAAAAAATTTCCACCTTCAAGTTTAGGATTTTTTTTTTAAAAATTCTGTAGAATTTAAAATTTTTTTATTTATTTATATTTATGAGTGCTCGGCATGTATATCTGCACACCAGAAGAGGGCATCGGATCCTATTATAGATGTTTGTGAGTCACCATGCGGGTGCTGGGAATTGAACTCAGGCAGCCAGTGCTCTTAACCACACCGAGCCATCTCTCCAGTACCTCTGTAGGATTCTATCTACAACACGGTAAGTTTGGGTCCAGTCTGGGTAACATGAGACTGTCTCAAAGGGGGGAAAAAACAGAAAGAAAGGAGGGAAGAAAGAAAAGAAAAAGAAAACTAACTTTATATTATTACTACCAGATACTGTCTTTCTTCCTGCTTCCCTAGGAATCAGAAACGAATGAGGAAATATTCCTTAAACTATGTAAAAAACGATATAAATGTCTGAGAGATCAGTTAGCCCTGTGTTTTGCCTCCTAGGGCCACTTGGCTGGCCTTGGGTCCCTGCCGGCTCCACTGGGCACATAAGGTTTTTCCTTATGGAGTCGCCCGGCTTCAGTGGCTCGTGGGAGACCCCATGATGTTGGGATCCAAATCCACTCTCCGACCGGGTGAATCACTGGACGGAAGGCCGACTTTATGGGGCTGTTTTCGGGCGGCTTCACTTTGCTGTTTTCAGCAATAGCTTTCAAAGTAAAGTACTCTAAAACAATTTCACTGCGTTTGTAATCGCTCTACTCTTTAGCGCTACAAATGTTATTTACTGAGATACCTAGAGATGGCGCTGTGGGTCCAAGAGAAAGAAGAGGCACCGGTGACTTCCTGATGATCTGCCCCCTCCCCCAGTTTGCTTAAACATGCCAGAATGAGCATGTGCTTAGAAGAATCATTTTGTTCTCAATCTCCCCCCCCCCCCCAACTTGGTAGAAAACTGCCAGGGGAAAGGATCTAGCCAGGATGGGGTGGATGGTGAATAATCTCTCTCTCTCTCCCTCCCTCTCTCTCTCCCTCCCTCCCTCTCTCTCTCTCTCTCTCTCTCTCTCTCTCTCTCTCTCTCTCTCACACACACACACACACACACACACACACACACACACACACACACCCCTTTGGAAAAGCTGTGACTATCATATGTGTGACAGCCTGGCATCAGGGACAAAACTGGACACAGGGGAATGGGGGAGAGGGGCCTGTTGAAGCAAAGTAAGAAGCAAACACAGATAATTGACACCATAAGTCAACTGCTGAGCTTTTTGGAACGAGGTGAATCTGTTTCCATGTGATGAGCATATTTTTGTCTCTTTTTCCAGCTGTTAATTGAAAGTCAAAATGCTTTGACTCTGAGATTGCTCCAGATCAAAGTCTTCTGTGAGCACAATCTCATCCATTCTTCTCAGCAGCTTTTCATGGTCACGACTTTCTTTCATTCTCAAATGTCACCTGCCATGTTTGAACCAGAGATGTTCCCTTCGGAGAGGAAAGAGGAAACAAGGGTGGTAGGGTGGGGGACTCACTGATTCTCTAGTACCCCCCCCCCCAAAACAAGCAAACCAAACCAAACCAAAACCAAAACAAACAAAAAACCAAGGAGAGATCAGAGAGGGAAATATTTAAGGCAGAGAGGGATGACCAGATCTGAGACAGTGTCGGCTGTCTACCAGCTGGGTGGGCACGCATCCTTTTTTGAGTTTCAAGGAAGAAGTTCCCTAATGAGACTTTCTTTTTCTCTGTCCATGGTTAGCCTCTCACTCAGGAAAAATTAGTGTCTTAGCAGAAACAGGGATTCAAAGCCACAGGCAAATGCACTCAATACAGCATTCCTATAGTTTAGCGCTCCAAGGGCATTTATCGTGGCTTTAGAATGTTTCTCTCAAGTGCTGGGATCCAAAATAGTAGAGCAAACATTTCTATCTCAAAGGATATGAGTTAAAGAATGAGCAGGAGAGGGAAGGGAGAGAGGTGAGAAGACAGGAAGGAAGGGAACCCTCTGCATATCCCGTTCTCTTTTTCTCACCTCTTGAACATCAGAGGCTGACCTTGAACTTCTGATGCTCTTGTCTCCATATTTCCACTACTGGAATTACAGGCCTGGACCACCTTTTGTTTTGTTTTGTTTTTGTTTTGTTTCTGAAACAGGGTTTCACCAGGTAGCAATGGCTGGAACTTATGTGGATCAGGCTGGCTTCAAACTCACAGAGATCCACCTGTCTCTGCCTCCAGAGCACTAGCGCTGGGATTGAAGGCATGCCCCACGACTCCCTGCCCACAATGTCTGGTTTTTACATAGTCCTGGAGGAACCTAGGGTTTTACAAGTGCTAGGCAAACACTCTACCAACTGGGCTACAGCTGCAGCCACGTTTAGCTCGAACTGGCCTCGGATTCAGGATCCATCTGTTCCTATTCCCTTTAGTGTGTGCTACCGTAATATTAGCTTTTTTATTTTGTTTTTGAGAGTCACACTATGTAGATGATGCGAGTCTTGAACTGACAACCTTTCTGTTTCAGTTTCCCAGAACTGGGAACATAGACATGTGCCACCCCACCAGGGACATTTGGGGATGCTCCTTTAACCGTTACTCATTTGTAATCAAGTTGGTCCACATGTTGAAAGAATGGTTCTCCAGACATGTGAGTTCTTCTGGCCCTCTTCAACCCATCTCCAGTGCCCTTCCCAGAAACACATTCCTTTTTTTGTGGCAAGCCCAGTTCCTCTTTCTGCACTGTGCCAGTAAGGAGCATCTGGTTGCCATTGGCTTCATGAATCATCAGCTTGTTGAATGGGAAGCATCATCAATGAATGGCTACAAGATTGTTGTGCCTGGCAAAGCAACCTGCTCCCTCCCTTTTCATCATAAATTGTGTCCTCTGGCCCTTTAATGTGGCTTTGATGAGGCTGAAGGCTGCTTGAGGTTTTCCATGCCCTCTTACATGGCATGATCTTAAGCGGCTCCGGGTGTCTGTGAATTTTGATGTCCCTGGACAGATCGGCTGTGTTTCCCTCTGTTTGGCTCCTGGGACCCTGGATTACCCTTCAGCCAATTGTGGCAGCCTCCTGCAGTGGGAGTTCTAACTGAAGGACACCATAAAGATGGTCCCGTTTGCTTCTGAGATACGAGCTCTCTCGCTCAGCCCTCAACCCCCCCCCCCCCCCATTCTCCTCCTTTCCCAGAGGGACAGGGAAGTTTTAGGTGTGTTTGAGTGCTCTGGTGAAACAAGGAAACAGTTGAGGCCCTTGCTGGAAATCTGTTGGACTTCCGGACTCTTCGAAGTGCGGGGATTTGGGGAGCGTAATCAATTGAGCGATTGTGGTTTTCCAAGGGAAGACTGGGATTCAGATGATTCTGGTGTTTTACCCTCTATGGACAACTTTGTATTTGGGTGCTTTAGCTTGTGACTTTCTGTGACCGTTTTAAAGCCAAATTTCATTTGGAAAAGCTTACAGCAAAGAGGCCACTGATTCTCGGCATCTCTTTCCTCAGCGGGCAGAACCGCCGTGTTTACTTAGTAAGGTCCCTTTTTTATTGCTTGCATCCATTGTCCTTCAACATACACACACACACACACACACACACACACACACACACACACACACACACACACACACACACACAGCCTTATTTTGGGTAGAAATTTTGGAAAATAATAGTCATCATAGCTTTGCTTCTAGATATATCAGCCAACACCCCTGGGGATGAGCAGTCTCTAATATAAACATATGGACATGACTCTTAATGAGCTGAATATTAGTTCCATAACGTCAGCTGGTATACAAGACATATGCAAATACCTACACATTTCATAAAATGATTTTGTAGAGCTAGGCCATTTTCTATTCCAAAATCCAATTTCAGCTATTTTCGTGGGTGTCGTCGGTCCTTAGGGTCCTTTCTCTGCTGTCCTTTCAACTTTCTATCGTCTTCCAAGACATTGACTTTTTTCTTCAAGGGCTTCAGGCCAATTGGTCTTGTAGAGTGTCCATAGTCTGAAATGCTCTGATTGCTTCCTTATGGCGAGATTACAGTTCAAATAGCTATGCCAAGGAATCTGCTGGTATTCTTGTTGGTTCTTACTGCATCACATCGGGAGGTCCAAGTGTTCATGCTGATGTTGACTCCTTTCTGAAGACAAGGACCACCAAATATCTCCAGGGTCAAGATGCACTTTCTCTGTGTACATGGTACATGAGTGGGTTTTTTGGGTCTGTAGGAATAGCTTGCCCTCCAGTAGGCTTTCCTCTCATGGGCTTGTCTGGAGTTGATCTTTGCATAAATACAGGGGGCTGCAAATAACAATTTTCTAATTTTACCCCTTTCTCCCAATTATTAGCTGCTATTATAGAATACTCCCTCCCCCTCCAGTTAATAAAAGGTATTACCAGATGAATTACTGACCCTTCTTGTAGCTGTGATCAAACCCATGACTTAAATTAAGTAAGGAAGGAGAATTTATTTGGATCAAAGTTAGAAGGTACGGACATTGTGGCAGGGGTGATACAGTGACAGTATAGCTTTCTGTGATGACAACATAGCATGTATCTGTTCCCTTATATCCAGATGGATCCAATCTCATCAATCACAGTAGAGAGACACCCAGGCGATGCCCCTTAGCAATCACATTCTCTCTTCTTTTGAATTTCATAAAAGCAAGCACCAAATAATTGGGGTCTTTGAGCAGCTTCACCCCTATGGCCTGGTGCTCTCCTTCAGTGTATTCTGCTCTTTTCTGTTACTTTTTAAAGTAATATCTCCTCACTATAGAAGCTGTGTGGGCTTTTATTTCCTTCTTGAATACAATGCCAAGAGCCCAGAACTACTAAGCCCTGGCCTGGACCACTGGTCACACCGAATTTTGTTACAGTTTTACCACTGGACTAAGAAGTGGTCATGATCTGGGGCCTTCTATGATAAGCACCATTTTTCTCTCTTTGGCAGGTTTATTTCACACCACCTGTCTCCAAATGCGAGCTAGTCCTGCATCAAACCGAGGCTCACCTTCAACTTCTTCAGCTGGAAAAGTGACTGGAAGAAGCTTGCATACTGTCTCAACATCCCATCCCTGTCTACGGCTTTTGTGCCCACACACACTGCTTTCTTCTGCGTCCTATTGATATGGGAGAACAATCCCTGCCGATACTAGACACTTCTTGACAACTTTCTACCTATTTATTTCTGTATTCTGTGTTAATTTCCTGAAGCCACAGTACCTATGTCTGACTTTTGACCCCTCCAGCATCAGCCTCCTGAGTGTTAGGGTGGAGGAAATCTCTCTCTCCCTCCCCACATCTCTTTAAGATGATATCTTATTACATATCCAGCCCGGCTTTGAATTTTGTCACCACATTCTGATACCTTTTCCCCTCAGCTACCATTTTTTTTCATTTATTTTAAAAATGTTACAAAAAGTGTGTGTGTGTGTGTGTGTGTGTGTGTGTGTGTGTGTGTGTGAGAGAGAGAGAGAGAGAGAGAGAGAGAGAGAGAGAGAGAGAGAGAGAGAGAGAGAGAGAGAACAGAGCAAAAAGAAGGTATCAGACCCTCCTTTGTAGTTGGCATTACAGGCATCCCGATCTGAGTTCTGAGATTCCCAAGTCTAGTCTTTCTGAAAGAGCAATGAGCACTCCTAATGGCTAAACCATCTCTCCAGTCCTGTGCTTTCCCCCGCCTCCCTTTCTTTAGCTTTTTGAGGCAGGGTTTCTCTGTGTAAGAGCCCTGATTGTCCTGGAACTCATTCTGTAGATCAGGCTAGTCTCGAACTCACTGAGATCCTCTTGCCTCTGCCTCCCAAATGTTGGGATTAAAGGCATGCACCACCACCTGGTTTGGGAAAGGTCTATTGATTAGCTGAATAAAACCTATTTGTTAATTCATATGTTCACAGCTTTAAAAAGTTAAATGAAGGGCAGTGAGAAGGCCTAAGTAAAGGCTCTTGTTCCTGCCTTTGACCTCAGGAAGGAGAGAATGGACAATGCTGTTCTCTGATTTCTACAAGCACCCTGGCGCGCACGCGCACACACACACACACTACACACACACACACACACACACACACACACACACACACACACACACACACACACACAAACACACACACATGAACGCATGTGCACGCGCATGCATCACCTTTACTCATACACACATCACATACTCACACAACCCCCCCCCCCCCAGAATCAAATAATTATACATTGTTCAACAGGAAAACTAGTGTGTCCGTGCCTCACTCCTCCAGGCCAGGATTTTCAGTTTTTAGATAAAAGCACTTTCACCTAAATACTTTAGTTATTTTTCCTGGTCTTTATTTCCATATTCTCCTACATCTGTACATTCCTATACTGATTTAAGTGGCATGTTTTAAATATTCTCTCATGGCTTCTTCCCTCGGAAGACGTTTCAGTTTGAAGCTGTTTCTCCTCCCAATCATTCCTCTCCCATTCTGCCCCCTTTCTGACCACTGTAAATCTGTCACAAGTCTTGGCTAAATTGATATTCATATGCGCAGATGAGCTGTGTACAATGCTCTGTTTTGCTTAGAGATAATAGACTTTTTCCTTTTCCCATTTGCTTAGTGGGCTTTGTATCATTAATCTACCCTCAACGTCTCAGCCAGCAAAATAAACCTTTTAGGATTTCAGATGCATCTCTCAAGTCTTTCTGTTTTTCTTCTTAAAATGTTTTTTCTGGAGTCTTTCTCGGCCGTGTGTTGGTGGCTCTCAAGGCCTGCTGTAAAGTTACAGCCCTGAGATCTCCTGTCACTGCCACTCTGGAATTTTCTCCCCCCATTTCATCTCATCCCCTGGATCCCACATTGTTGTCCTCAGAGTCTTTGCCCATCCCCTCCTCTTTCTTTTGATCCCGGTCTTGTGGAGCCAAGGATGCTGCTGAATTCCTTATCTGATCCCCTAGTGTTACAATTCTAGGCCTGTGCCTCAGCCCCATGTCATCTTTCTTGGTTCACTTACTCATTTAACTTATTTCATATTTAAGCAGATTCCTAAGAAATGATGGCAGGAGGACAAACATTTAAAAATACTCCCTGAATAAAATTGTCTCTAAAAAGCCAGTTCTGGGGGCTGGAGAGATGGCTCAGTGGTTAAGGGCACTGACTGCTCTTCCAGAGGACCTTGGTTTGATTCCCAGCACCCACATGGCTGCTCACACCTGTCTGTAAGTCTAAGATTTGACTGCCTCACACAGACATACATGCAGGCTGTTGTAAAATGTTTCTGGCCTGTCTAGCCCCTGGTCCAGACCACTAGACCCGCAGTCCTACAGAAGCACACAGAGGCTAATATCAATTACATGCTGCTTGGCCTATGGCTCAGGCATATGGCTAGCTAGCTCTGCATCTTAATTCAACCCATTTCCATTAATCTGTCCTGCCACATGGCCCGTGGCTTATATATTTCTTTACGTCTTGCTTCTTGGGTGGCTGGACCACGTCTCTTGTGACATTCCCCTCCTTCCCTTTTTATCTATGCTTGAATTTTCCATCTGCTTCTAAAATGCCTTACCATAGACCATAACAGTTCTTTTATTAACCAATGATATTCACAGCATACAGAAAGACATTCGCCATCAGCAGGCAAAATACTAATGTATATAAAATAAAATAAAAATAAATAAATTATTAAAAGTTAGGCATGGTGATAGACATCTGTGATCTCAGCTACTTAATAGGAAGGCTGAAGCAAAAAATTTGTAAATTTAAGACCTGCCTGGACTGCATAGAATTACACACATTCTCTCTCTCTCTCTCTTCCCCCTTCCTTCCCCCCCTCTCTGTTTCTCTTGATTATATTCTTGTACATGATGAATATAATGTTCTATGTTGGAAATCTTGTTTTTATGAGTTTTGAAATAATGAATCTAGTTTATGTTCACTTCTGGGATTCTATGAAGGCATATTTTTGCTTTCTAAACAGTTTTGGGGTCTTATTATTGAACTTGATGTTTTAAAAGTTCCCACTGATTTGTTGGCATGAATTTAAAAAGATCATTTAGTCATCCAGGTGGTTCTTCTGGTCTGTAAATCATTGTGCTTTGTTTGGTTCTGCAGAATTTTCTCCAATTCTTTCTTTTTCAGAAAATATCCTTTGCTTTGTGTGCATGTTTGTGTGCATGTGTGTATATTTATATGTCACGTGTGTGCAGGTGCCACAGGGGTCAGAAGAGGGCAGGAATCCCCTGCAGCTGGAGTTGCAGGCAGTGGTGGGAACCTAACTGGAGTCCTGAGGAAGTGCAGGAAGGCTTTTAACTGCTGAGCCATTTTCCTCCACTTTTCTTATCCTGGAACATCTTTTTCCTATTCTGAGGGTATTAAACCACTCGTGGTAATTTAAACTCTCCACCTTTTTACTTTACCTCGTGTCTTTCTTCAGTTTGCAACCTCTCATTTTCCGGGCGTTTTCCTCAACCTCTTTTCCAACCCTTTTATTATGGTTTCAGTTTTGCCACAATTTCAATTTGCAAGAACATTTGTCTCTGCTTCTTCATGATTGAAACATTATCTTTGTGTACTTTACTTATTTATAATTTTATGGATACATTTCTCTTCCTGTGTTGATCTTTCCCTGAGAATGCCTTTATTATTGTTCATCTATCTGTTTTTTACTTAATTTTGAGACGGGGTCTTATATGTGGCCTCTGTTGGTCTGGAACTTGCTTTGTAGACGAGGCCCAGGCTGGCCTTGATCTCAGAGAGATCCTCCTGCCTTTGGTCCACTTGTCTCTGCCTCCTGAGGGCCGGGATTAAAGGCATTTGTCACTCATTCCTCCCTTTTTATCTGGACTGGGTTTCTGGAAGGATCACTCTTTACAGCCTGTCTTGCATCTGCCTCTGAAGTGATCCTTGCCTTTGCATCCGGCCCTGTGTGTAAGACCACAGTCTCTGAGCTTATCTTTGCCAGTGATAGTTTTATCAAAGGGACACCCAGAATGAATCTTGTAAGAACAAAGTGACCATAGTTATAATCTGTGGCTAAAGACCTGATGTTTTGACGATATTCTTTTGGCTCTTGGCAGCTGTCACTTTGCAGGGATAACAGTAAATTACAGCCACCAGAGCATGGTTGCAGGGGTGATCTAAGATGCCGTTATCCATGTTCTTTACGATGACAGCTTTGCATCCAGAGCCGTGTCTCTCCAGGACCGGTGCCGCCTCCTTAGTTTTCATGAACGTGTCTGTTCTGACAACAGCTGCCAGAGGCCATAGCCGGCAGGAAGCCTGTCCTATTTAAATGATGCCATTTCTGCACATACTCCCGACTAGTGAGGGGCTGAGAAGACTGGAATATCATGAGGAACCCTGGGATGGGAGAAGTTTTGTACCTTGCAGTAAATATTTTTTTCTTTTCTATGACAGAGTCTCATGAAGTCCAGAACAGCCTTGAGTAAACTAGTTGTGTAGTCAAGGATGACCTTGAATTTATGATTCTCCTGCCTCCATCTCCTAAATGAAGGTGTCATAGCTGACAATAGATACTTTTTTTTTAATAATCCTGCTGAATTTTGCTTGGACACTCAACAAATATCCATCCATTATTTTTCCGCTTCTGAGCTTGAGATCAACTGAGACAAACAGATGGAAATTAAAATAGGAGCTATGTTTTCTTATGATACTGACCGGAAAATGAGGCTTCAGATATTTCTCTTGTGTGCTGGCTAATTTTACATCAACTGGACACAGGCCAGCGTCATCTGAGGAGAGGAAGAAGCCCAATGAGAAAATGCCTCTATAAGATCAGGTTGTAGGTAAACCTGTGAGGTATTTTCTTAGTTAGTAATCAATATGGGAGGAGTGGGCGGTGCCATCCCTGGGCTGGTGGTCCTGGGTTCTATAAGAAAGCAGGCTGAGCAAGCCATGAGGAGCAAGCCAGTAAACAGCACTCCTCCATGGCCTCTGCATCAGCTCCTGCCTCAAGATCCTGCTCTGTTTGAGTTCCTGTCCTGACTTCCTTCAAACAGCAATGCTGAAGTGTAAGCCAGATAAACCCTTTCCTCCCCAAACTGCTTTTGGCCATAGTGTTCATCACAGCAATAGTGACCCTGACTAAGACATCTTGTTAAGTTAATTCACACCCTTGACCACTAACACAGATGCAAACTCTCGGCGCCTCTGTTCTTGTGTCACAAACATTACTCTCCACATTTTATTGTGACAGTCAAGGTCAGTTTCAGTTTCTGAGCCCAAACAGAGATATTAGGGTATGGTAGCTCAACAAATATGTTCACTCAGCTTTTGAAACAAATATGCAAGAAAGGCTAGCTAGTGAAGATGTCAGTAAATGCTGACTAAGCCGATGGGAGAATGTACTGATCACTACCCTTTAAGCAAATTAGCCATAGGCTCAGTGTGGTGACAAGCAGACAGACAGTGCTCTGTGTGTTGGCCACTGCATTCGAAAGAGACAAATAGAAAAAGCAGAGCTGAGCATGTTCAGTTCCTTCTCTCAATTTGGTTGTGAGCCTAGCCTTTAATAGCTAAGCTGTCTCTCCAGCCTAAGTGACTGCTCTCCCCACATGGAGCAGAAGTTTCCTACACACTCTTCCATTGGGACCATGCTGTAGAAATACCCTTACTGGTGGGAAGGAAGCATCAGAGGATGAGGATGTGTCTTCTCCTAACACTGATCCTGGATTTCCTCAGTCGAAATCACATGTGAAAACTGTATAAGGCATTGTTCAGATAGAGGACCTGTAGAGAGTACTTTCGAGTTGTACTAGGTGCTAAGAGGAACCACAGGGTTATAACTGTGCTAGAGAAATCAAGATTAAAAGTTACCTGGCTTATGAACCAGATTTTGCTACCTAGATTATGATATTCTTCTATTTTTGTTTTGCTTTGAGGTAGGGTTCTGTGTAGTCTAGGCTGGCCTTTAGCGTGCTATGTAGCCAAGGATGACTTTGAACTCACAATTCCCTGCTTCGCAAACTCTTGGATCACAGCTGTGCATTCTTCTATTTTAAATAGACACTGACTAATAATCACACGTCTATGGCCTTGCCCTTATGCATTCTTATATCCTCATAGGAAAAGCAAAGAGAAACACAAAAGTGTGTTCCAGTCATTTAAGATATAACATGTATTTAAAATAAATGTTTGCAGAGTGCATAGATGTAGAGATGAAAGCAGGTAACTTGCGAATTATGTTCTGTGGAGATTTAGGTACTAATTTTGTTAATTTAAGAAGAAAGTAATAAAATTTGGAGAAAAGGAGAGAAGGGAGAGAACCGCTGTGTATTCCTGGGAAAATGAGATTCATTATATTTTCTTCCAAATTTATTTGAATCTTGGGCATGCACCACAATAAATAAATAAAATATTGAACCAGTCAGAAATCACCTAGAATCCATTTCCTAATGTTTGAAGAGAGACACTCTTCACAGGGGTACTGACTGCTAATATACTTAACAATTGGGAGAGATTTTCTATTCTCTCATTTCATTTCCTGTTTTTTTTTTTTTTAACTCGTGTTCTTAAATTGAGGCCATTCCTTGGCCAGAACAGCATGATTCTGTGTGCTCTGCCCTTCTGCCTTTTATCAAAAACTTTGTCTGATTCTTTTCAGTTAATCAAAACCAGGAGAGAAAATTCCATGAAGGAACAGAAGTTTTATTTATTTTTTTCTTCTAAGGATCAGTCACTGTGTGTATACAAGAGCACACAGGTAGGGGCTCATGTGTGGCCATGTGACATTATAGAGGGAATTAGCATTAAGACCCAGAGCAGAGCATCCACATGGGTCACTGGCGTGCTGCATGAAGGACTTTTAAGAAAACATCAAAGTAGTTCTCAACCGAGACCCTTGAAGAAGTGGCTGTTTCTTGACCCTTCTGGGAATATGACGTGGAGTGATGGTTATAACTATAACTAGTGATGATTAGTTTCGTCAGCTTGACCCAGTGAATCATGTGGGAGATAAGTCTCAATGAGAAATTATCCGGGTTGGGTTGGCCTAGTGGGGATGCCTGTGGGAGATTTTCTTAGGTGGGTTGACTGAGGTGGGGGACCTGTCCTGAATGTGGGTATCACCATTTAAGGGCTGGGCCCTGGGCTGAATGCAAACAGTGACCTGACAACTAGTGTTCTTTCGCTGCTCTCTGCTTTTGACTGTGCATGTACAATGACCAGCTCTCTCAAGCTCTCAATGCTGTGTCTTCCTTGCTATGATGAACGGTAATCTGGAACTGTGTCCTAGAATGAACCCTTTCTGGTCTAAGGGTATCTTATCATAGCAGCTCGCAATGAAAATGATGACACTACACATGGCATTTGGTGGCACAAAAAATTGACAGACACAAAGCCAAGTCGATGGTTTTAGCACTGAATTTGTTCTGTTTTGCACTAAATATATGCTTAAGATTTCCATTTGTGCTTTCCCAAAAGGAAACAGTTAGACCCTGATCCTTCTCTAAGTTCAAATCCATCATACGGAGATAAGGACATAAATAGTTCTTGTCCTAGTGATGGGCATATGTCAGTGACATCAGTCTGACTGGTCAGCATTGGCAGTTTTTTGACCTGTGACCTTGATAACCATTGAAATACATGGTAGCATTCTTTTGGACAGGTATAGGAAACCCCATTCTTCTCCATCATTCTCCTTTCGTTACATGTGGTCAGTTATGGTCTATAGGTATTATACTGCAATGAGGAATTGGGCTTTTATGAGAGGGGCATCCATCCTATACGCATAGCCTTTATTATTATTATACTACTCTAATTTTGTTGTATTTATTATTAATGATTGTGTTAATTTTCTTGTCGCTGTGATAGACTATATGACAAAAACCACATAAGGGAGGAGAGTTTTGTTTTGGCTCACTGTATCGGAGGTCACCCACCATAACGGTGGGGAGGGTACGGTGATGAGAATCAGCTTGGTCTGTGGAGGTGAAAGTTCATAGTGCCTCTCGTTCATGTCTTGGTGGATCAGGAAGCAGGGAGCTCTGGTTGGAACAGAAAAGGATAGCACCTCCCAGTGTCCCATGTCTGTTAGCTAGGCCACAGACCCAAAGATTCAACACGATCTCTAGAAAGTGTCCCAGCAGGAGGCGAGGTTTCAGTCACCTGAGCCTCCGGAGGCACATTTCCCATTTCAGCCACACAGTTCGTCATGTTTATCGCTTGAACAAGCCCAACTGTGGGTCTCTGTATTCATTCTTAAAACTGCAGGAAAATCTATCTCTGATGATAGCCAAGCAAGGCGCTGATCTATGGGTATCTGTTCTATTTCCCTCTTCGGGTAGATTCCTCCCTTGTTCCTATTCCCTGATTCTATACTCAAATTCTGTGGTTATACAAATAAATTGGAGCTTGGTTATCAAAGACTTAACATCTAACACCACATGCGAGTGACTACAAACCATATTTGTCCTTCTGGATCTGGGTTACCTCACCCAGGATTTTTTTTATTTTTTTCTAGCTCCATCCATTTACCTGCAGACTTCATTCTTTTAATGGCTGAGTAGTATGCCACTGCGTAAATGTACCACATTTTCTTTATCCATTCATTCATTTACAGGCATCTAGGCTGATTCAAACTTCTGGCTACGATGAATAGAGCAGCCATAAACATGGTTGAAGAAGTTAACCTGTAGTAGTATGAGACATCCTTTGAGTGTATACCCAAGACTGGTATAGTTGAGGTAGATCTATTCCCAGATTCCAGAGGATCTGCCACACTGATTTCTGTAGTAGCTGTACACTTTGCTCTCCCACAGCAATGAGGAGCTTTCCCCTTACTCCACATTCTTGCCAGCATGAACTGTCACTTGTTTTATCAATCTTGGCCATTCTGGCTGGTGTAAGATAAAATCTCAAAGTAGTTTTGATTTGCATTTCCCTGATGATTAAGGACGTTGGACATTTTTATAACTGCTTCTTAGTCATTTGTGTTTCCTTTTGAAAATTCTGTTTAGTTCTGTATCCTATTTTTAATCAGGTTATTTATTTTCTTGATATCTATTTTTTTTATTTCTATTTTTTTCTGAGACAAGGTTTCTCTGTGTAGTCCTACCTGTCCTGGAATTCACTCTGTAGACCAGGCTGGCCTTGAATTCAGAGATCTGCCTGCCTCTGCCCCCCAATAATGAGATTAAAGGCATGTGCCACCATTGCCCAGCTGTTCTTTATGTATTAGATATTAGCTCTTTATCAGAAGCATAGTCTTCCCCATTCTATAGCATGCCACTTTGTATGATCGTGTCCTTTGCCATACAGATGCTTTTCAGTTTCATGAGGTTCCATTTATTAATTGTTGATCTTAGTGCCTTGCTGTTGGTGACTTATTCACAAATTCTTTTCCTACACCAATGAGTGCAAGACTATTCCCCAATTTCTCAAGGTCTTTGATTCATTTGGAGTTGAGTCTTGTGCCAGCCGGGTGGTAAGTATGCATCCATTTTTATTCTTCCATATGTAGCCATCTAGTTTTGGCCAGCACCGTTTTTATTGATGTTTATTTTTTTGAGACAGGATTTCTCTGTGTAACAGCTCTGGCCCTCCTGAAACTCACTCTAGACCAGACTGGCCAACTCAGAGATCCACCTGCCTTTGTAAAGGCTTGTGCCACCATTGCCTAGCAACCAGAAACAGTTTTTTTTTTTTTTTTTTTGTTTTTTTTTTTTGAAGATGTTGTCTTTTCTCCAGTTGTATTTCTGGCCTCTCTATAAAACAGCAACAGCAGCAACACAGGTGTTCATACATGTGTAGATTTATGCCATGTTCTTCAGTTTGATCCCATTGATCACCACGTCTGTTTTTATGCCATTACTATATTATACTATAGCTCTGTAGTACAGTTTAAGATTAGTGAATAGTGGTACCTCCAGCAATTTTTTTTTTTAGCTATACTATTATTGCATCCCCCCCCCCATATGAAGCAGAAAATTGTCCTTTCAAGTTCTGTGAAGAATTGTGTTGGAATTTGTAAATTGCTTTTGGTAGGATGGTCATTTTTACTATATTAATCTTGCCAATCCGTGAGCATCCTTTCATTTCCTGATGTCCTTTTTCAATTTCTTTCTCCAGTGTCTTAAAGTTATTTTAAAAGAAAAGCAAGTATGTTTTTTTTTTCCTCCTAGAATAGGAGGCATATCTGCTCTGAAGTCAAGAAAGCCAAAGTCTCCAATCAGCAAGTGAGAGTACTGACTATATCTGTGGTCATTGCTGTACATCCTGAGCCTTTGTTTGGTAACATAGGCCTGGGACAGGCTGTCAGTCCTGGCCTCAAGGACAGCTAGCAAATCCCTGCATGGAAGGGTTGGTTTGACTTGAGAACAATGCCTGAATTACCTCCTGAGGGCAGGAGATAATAGGGACACAGGTGCCATCTAAAGGGACATAAGCTTCAGTGCTGGGCGGAACTAACAGCATTCACTGATGCAGCTGGCAGCTGATGGCGAGAAGCAGGATGGAGGTGGGCATCTGATGAGGCAGATGCGGGCTGAGAGGGAAAAGACAGAACAGGAGGACCACCCCACTACTTAATGAGTAAAAGTAGCTTTTTTCCATTGCCTAGACTCCATCTATAAGCCACAGTTTGGGAATTAAACAGAAGAAAACCAAGTACAAACAAGCAACTGTTACAAACAACTAAGTGAACATGCTAGCAATATCAGGCCATTATCAGTTAAGTACTCTGAGTCATATGCTATGCTATTGCTTGCTTTTCATTTGTTTATAGTTTTGGTTTGAGATGGGGTCTTTTTAGCTTAGAGAGCTCAGGATGATCTTGAACTTCTTATCCCCCTGTGTTCTTGATTCATATTTTCTATCAACAAATAAAAATGATTGCATAACTATACTTCACCTGTAAAAGGGTAACATGATGGTGGCAATGTATTTCACACTGTTAATTTAGGAATTACACATAGAATAGAAAAGTGTGTACATTGAGTTTTCCTGTCCCACTAGGCAGCTTCTAAACAACTACAAAGAGACTTAATATTAATTATAAGTGATTGGCCGATAGCTCAGGCTTATTACTAATTAGCTCTTACATTTTAAATTAATCCGTATTTCTTATTTATGCTTTGTCACATGGTAGTGCCTTTGTTCAACATGGCAGATTCATCCTGCTTCTCTCCAAGTCTCTTCCCGACTCAGGAGACTCCACTCCTCTTTCTAACATTCCTCTCTGACCCCCAAAATCTTGCCCAGCTCAGTTTTCTCTTTGTAGCCGACACATCATTTTAGCCTGCAGCCTTTTAATGTGTCATCACAAGCAAGGGGCCTGGGGACAAGTGATGAACCTGACAGGGAAGGTTGAAATCCTCTTCTCATTAGACTGTCTGGCTTTTGTCTACTGCTGAAGATACCAGGTAATATAGGGCCCACAGGATCTCAAATCCCTTGTTTGGCTCATAAAACAACATGCAGAGCAAGTCTGTCTTAGGTAGCCCATGGCCAAGACAGCTACCATACAGCTTCTTGGCGATGGCACACTACTGAAATTCATGTGACACGGATAGCCACTGTATACTAACTACTCCAAGGTCCCTTAACAGAAAGCTTTTCTATGCCATAAGTACTACAATACAATTGTCTTGCTTTAATATTCCCTTGTAGTGGGATTATATTGTTACATTGTAAATAATTGTCCCACCTACTGTTTTAATAAAAAATGCTGATTGGCTGAAGGCAGACAGGAAGTGTGGGCGGGGCTACCAGACTAAGAAAACTCTGGGAACAGGAAGAGCAGGGCAGAGATGCCACAGAGAAGCCAGAGAGACATCACGACGAGATGTCAGGAGATCTCGTAGAGGAGATGTAGAGGAAAGAAGTTGAAGTGCTGATGTGAGAAAAGGTACCGAGCCACATGGCTGAACAAGATAAGAATTATGGGTTAGATTAAGAATTAAGAGTTAGCAAGTTATATGCCTGGGGCATAGGTCAATCAGTGTAAAATTAATATAAGCCTTTGTGTGGTCATTTGGTGCTAACCGCAGTGGGTCTGCAAGTGGGTCCAAATCTCAGGGCTATGCCTGAAAGTCCAGGCTAGAAACTTAATAGTGTATCTCCTAAGTAATAATAAAGTTTAAGAATAATAAAAAAATCTATTCTCATTCAGGAATATGGTTCTTGATATTCTATGATATAATGATAAATTTTCCTCTTGGTTAAAGAAGTTTTGCCTAGCTATCAGCAAGTCAGCTCTTTATTAACCAATGGGAGTAATATATATTCAGATTGTACAAAAAGATTGTTTCACAACCAAGCAGTTATGGAACGCACTGTCAGCCCTAGCTCTTGGGAGGTAGAGGCAGGAGGATCTCTGTGAGTTTGGGGCTAGATGGTCTACAAAGCAATTTCCAGGACAGTTAGGCCTATTACACAGAAAAGCCTGTCTTGAAAAAACAACAAACAAACAAACAAAAAACAGAACAAATGAAAGGCTGTAGAGATGGCCCTGTTCTCTTTTTGTCTGTATTAACATATTAGCAGTAACCTTAAATTGGTAATATGCAGCTTGTGCATGCACAGAATCTCTCGTGCTTTGTTGTTGCTTAAGCTGCATGCCACAAGCTCAAGCCTGCATGCTATGCCATAGCGTCTCTGTACCATGGCCCACTTGAAAGACACAACTAAGAAGCTGTTTTTGGCTCCTTTTTTGTACTCTGGAACCCTTTTTAAGCTTCCTCGATCTTTATGTGGATGTAAGTGCTCCACATTGGGTGCCATTTGTAATATGAAGTTCTGGCCTGGCTTAGCTCTGAGGTCTGGACTCAGTCTCAAATAATCACACAAAGTCTTATATTAATTACTTGTTGTTTGGCCTATGGCTCAGGCATATTACTTGCTAACTCTTAACTCTTAAACTAACCCATGATCAGCCAAGTGGCTTAGTACTTTTTCACAGAGCACTGTTCCGTCTTCTCTCCTCTGTGTCTGCCTGGCATCTCTGCTCTGCTCTTCCGCTTCCCAGAGTTTTCTTAGCCTGGTAGCCCCACCCATACTTTCCATCTGCCTTCTGGACAATCAGTGTTTTATTAAACTAGTAGGAGGGACAAATATCTACAATGTACAAGAGTATAATCCCACAGCACAAAAACATAAATTTGTAAAGTTTTATATTTTGACCAATTAAAGGTGCCTGAGACATGAGGTAGGAAAGGAAATATACAAGAACTAACTAAAATGGTAAAGATAACAGGAAAGACCTTCACAGAAAGACAGGTGTCCTGGCAGTCAGGCCTGCGGGTGAAGTGGTGGAGGGTAGGGGCACTAGCCACTGCTTTGCAGACTAAGGCAGGCCAGTTAGGGGCTAGAGAGATGGTGTGGTGGTTTGAAAGAAAGTGACCCCCATGGGGAATGACACTATTAGGAGGTGTGGCCTTGTTGGAGTGAGTGTGGTCTTATGGAGAAAGTGTGTCACTGGAGGGAGTCTTTGAGGTCTCGTCTGTGCTAGTCACACCCAGTGAGGCAGACCACTTTTGGTTGACTGTGAGTGTCAAGATGTAGAGCTCTCAGCTATTTCTCTAGAACCATGTCTGCCTGTGTGAGGCCTTGCTTCCCACTACGATGATAATGGACTAAACTTCTGAACTGTAAGCTGTCAATCCAATTAAATGTTTTCCCTTTTAAGAGTTACCATGGTCATGGTGTCTCTTTGTAGCAATAAAAGCTCTAACTAAGACAGATAGTTTAGTGATTAAGAACGTTATTGCTCTTTCAGGAAATATGGGTTTTATTTCTAGCACCCATGTAGCGGCTTACAATCATAGTTCCAGACAATCGGATATTTCCTTCTAGCCTCTGGGGGAGCAGACACAATATCATGCACAGACATACATTCAGGTATAATACATGTACATATAAATAAAAAAAGGGTTTTCCAGGGCCTGGAGAGATGGCTTAGCAGTTAAGAGCACCGCCTGTTCTTCCAGAGATCCCAAGCTCAATTTCCAGCAACCACATGGGGGTTCAAAACAATCTATAATAGAATATTATGTCTTCTTCTGGAATGCAAGTATATATGAAGAGCACTCATACATAAAGTATAAATAAATTAAAGAAATACTTGCCATTTATAAATTCTGCTTATGTGGACCTAAGTTCAACAGGATAGTGTGCTGAGCCAACACAACCGCTAACACCTTTACATCTTTTAGAATAAAGTGAGAGAGGCCAGAACCACAAAGGAACAAGAGTTTAATCCAACTCACAATCTTATAAGCACGCTGTGGGGTCAGAGAAGCTCAGAGCTTCAGCTGACTGCCAGTGTCCTTCAGACAGCCAGCTGGAATGCTTCCTCAGTACCATCTCTTCAGTCCTTGGAGATGCAAGATTTGCCTTTGAGAAATATGCGTCATGTCATACAAAGGGAACACAATGTCCTCAGTTTCACTGCTTTCCGGAGAAGCAGGCTTTGTCACAGTCTCTGCCAAAATATAGAACAAGGGTGGAGACCATGTCAGTGAGCTGACTGACTTCAGGCGTGAGAGGCTTAGAGAAGTTTATAAAGATAGCTAGGTTGGGAGTCTGCAGGCTGGAGGCATCTCACCCGGGACACACACTCAGAGTCAGGACTCAACTCTTAGTTCTTGTTTTGCTTTTTACTCCATCCAGGAATCCATGAAGACAGAACCAGCCAAAGAGTCCTTAGAAGCCAAGACCTCAGCTAGGAAGAAACGGAAAACTAGTCTAGAAATGGAAGGGTAGCCTTGGGGTTTCTCTCAAACTTGTATTTCTTTTCTTTCTTGTTTTTCCTTTCCCTCCCTCCCTCTCTCCCTCCCTTCCTCTTTTTCTTCACTTTGAAAATGTAGAGGCCAGTGTGTCTCTGGCAGCATACATCAGTGCTGAAGTAAGCAACAGACTGGTTTGAGATTCTTATGTAAAAAATAAGAACAAAAGCAAAGTACAGGGAAAAGATTTGTAGAAAGGTCAACATACAGGTTAATATGTGTGCAATCAGGAGGTGTAAATAGCTATGTGACCAGGAGCTGGAGAATCAGACCAGCAGCTGGAGAGATAGCACACATTTAATCCTGGTATCCAGGAGGCAGAGAGAGCCAGGTGCACCTCAATGAGTTTGAAGTTTAAGACCAGGCTTGTCAACATAGTGATTCTCCAGGCTGGCCAGGGCTACACAGTAAAACCTTTTGAGAGAGAGAGAGAGAGAGAGAGAGAGAGAGAGAGAGAGAGAGAGAGAGAGAGAGAGAGAGAGAGAGAGAGAGAGAGAGAGAGAGAGAGAGGGAGAGGGAGAGAGAGGGGGGAGAGAGAGGGGGGGAGAGAGGGGGGAGAGAGAGAGGAGGAGAGAGAGAGGGAGAGGGGGGAGAGGGGGAGAGGGGGGAAAAGGGGGGAGGGGGGGAGAGGGGGGGAGGGGGGGAGAGAGGGAGGGAGGAGAATAAAATTAATGAGAAGTTTGTGTGCATGATGTGGTGTGGGCATACATATGCCACAGTGCACATATGGTCAGAAGACAGCTTTGTGGAGTTTGTCTCTTAAGCCTTAACTGGGTTCTGAAAACTGAATTCAGGCCACCAGGCTCACATGACAAGCACCTTTACTTGCCGAACTCTTTTTCAGCCCCAGGAATATTTTAAAATTGATTTTACCTCTATGCAGCAAGCAACATAGGAAAGTATTAAGTGGTTTATATTTTAATATAAATAATTGGTATCTTTTTTTTTTGACAGTATTGTGGATTGAATGAAGAGCCTCAATAATGCCAAGTAAGCGCTTTACCATTGAGCCAAATCTCTAGCCCTGATCTTCTTATACAAATGTATGAGACTTAAGCATGTATACGAGGACTGGAGAGATGGCTCAGGCAGTAAAGTGGCTACTTCACAATCACAAGGACCTGAATTTGGAACCCAGAGTCCTTATGAAGAAGTAGGATACTTGTAACCAGTCCTGGTTCTGGGCAGTGGAGGGAAGAAGGAATATCCAAAGAAACCCACCCTGGCCCTGAAACCAGAACTAGTAAAAAGAAACACACCCTGGATCTGAGACCCAAGCCAATGAAAGAAACACTTTATTCCTTAACCCAGAACCAAAGAAACATGCCCTGATGCTGCAACTAATACCAAAGGGACACACTTGGTCCCTAGAATCATAGCCAGTGAGAGAAATATGTCCTGGCCTTAGAGTTCAAAAGCTTAAAAGGGCCAGTGAAAGAAACACAGTTTGGCCCTGCAATCAGAGACATTTCTACCCCTGACCAACAAAACTAACCAATCCTTGAACAGGAATAACCAATCAATCCTTGAGTATCCCTGGATAAATTCCAACCCTAAGAGCCCCTATATAAACCTCTGCCTGTTCAGTTGTGGGCTGTTCTTTTCCACCCTCATAGAGTCAGCCACTCTCCTTGACTCCACCTTCCCAAATAAATCTCTTTCTCAAAGGAGTCTTGGGTGAAGACCTTCATTAACCAGTGCAAAGAGCTTGCTGAGATGTCCCTTAGTGGGCCTAGCAAAAAAGCTTGCAGAGCCATCCTCTTAGGAGAACTGAGCAGAAAAAGTAACAACTTTTCACCTGAGCTGGAGGAGATCGCTACATTTCTGCAGAGGTTTCCCCTTTCGCAGAGTGAAGCAAAAGAAGTAACATCTTGGGCAAGAGAGAAGAGAAGTAGATCAGGAGGAGGAGGGGGGAGGAGGAGGAGGAGGGGGGGGGTCCCTCAAGGGAGACAGGACAAAGCTCAGCTGTAGTAGGTCTCCATGAGAGCAGCAGGATTGTTATATCCCGTGGGGAGACTACTGCACCCCAGCTCAGGTATAACCTGACTTCCTGAACAGTCAGGATATCTTTTCCTTCAGAGCTGAGCTGTCCCGTTGCAGTTCCAGCTGCCAGAGCTTTTCCAACAGCTCTCTAGGTACAGCCTGACTTCCTGAACAGTCAGGATATTATATGTCAGTTTATGATGGTGACAGTGGGGTCTGTGATATTTTTTGAGACCTACCATGGGCCCACGAGAACTTTTGACTATATACCAGGCTATGACAAGTTTTGATGGCTGATTACCCTGACAAATTTTTACAATTTTAGTGGACTCTAATGGTATCTGATGACAACCTTTGACTGCTATACCAGGCTCCATGACAGGTTTGGTAGTTATGAAGTATGTTGACTCTGCATCATAGGTGAGTGACTGTGAGGATACTGCCAGACTCATTTCATAGACAGAGAAAGCAAGGACCAGCAAAATTGTAACTCTAGGGACAGGGAACAGCATTGCCTCACCTCCTTATCAGCTGGAAAAGTTTCACCTTATGAACATTAGTTGACATGTTTGCATTATGTTGTCTCTGCATATGAAGGGCCAAGATGAGAACTATTCACAAGGAGCCACCTCAGTCCCACCTATATCACCCAATGAGCACCCTCAGAAGGGGTTAGAAAAGTTTTTTTTTTCAAACATTTTTTATTGAAATCACAACAGATATTTGGACTCAGTTTTGGTCAATACAAACATTTTCCATTAAACTCATGAGAAAAATAACCAAAATACTTTTGACTCAAATGCTTTGTACATGTCCCTTGGTACTGTCTGAGTAATTTTCAGTTCAGCATAAAGACATCTATTCTGAGTTTTGACTTGGTCAAGTTCACTGCTGAACTCAGCACTCAGGCTACCCCAGGTAGTTCTTTTTGAGGTTTGTGGGGAACATTGCTCCCCTATGCCCCTCATGTTCTGACCCTTATAGGAACAAAGATCAGTTAGGCTCAGCTCTGCAGACTTGAGACTTCAGGCCTCTGATACTTAATGGTCTAGCCCAAGACAAGATATCTATCATCAACTCTAATACCAAATATAAAACTTACTGACAGGTCTGCTCTTCAATTTAAGTCAGACTATGCTTTGGAGTGCTTTCAAATCTTTTAGAATCTATTGAGTCAACATCAGACACAAGCCTGGTGGTGTCCTTAATCCCAGTACTTGGGAGATAGAGGCAGAGGCATGCAGATCTCTGTGAGTTCCAGGCAAACCTGATCTACAGAGAGAGTTCCAGGGCAGTCGGAGCTTTACATAGAGGATACCTGTCTCAAACAAAGAAGCAAATAAACCAGACACAGTTGAGCAGAACTGTGTAGTGGGATGTCATAGATGGGTTGTGGCTCTTCCAGAGTGGATCTAGCTGAAACCGGGCTTCCATACACATGGCATGTCACTATCAAAGTGTGTCACTCCACAGAACTGCTGATGTATGGGGCTTTAGGAGAAGGACTGGACACCAACCGCACACTCCTCACTAAGGGCCGACATACAGAGAACACAAACTTGTTCCCTGACCCAAATTTGCTTGGTCTCTAAAATGATTATGAACCATACAAACTATAGAAGGCTGCATTTTTTCTTCCAAATCTCTTAAAAAGGATCTCCCACATATTAATGTTTCAGCAGCAAAGGACTTATAACTAAGATCAGAAAGTGCGTCTCAGAAGTCGATAGATTAGAACATAGTAGAGTTGAGAGGAGGCAGCTAATAAGCCCATTAGAAGAGACTTTAATGGTGTGGTTACAGGGAAGGAGGTGGAAGAACTTCCTAGCATCACCCTAACAGATTTAATAACTACTTTTTTTGGTAAAAATAAAAGCAATTAGTTGTTTTTCTATGAAAACAGTGGTATCTTGTGTATTAATTTAATAGACTCAAAATCAGTGAAAGTGGATTGGTGGATTACCTACTTCGTCATTTGGGATAGTCCCCTTTTCTGAGTGTGTTGACTCATAAAAGGCTGAAGGCTTTCCACAAATGATGAATGGCATTGTATTAAGAATGAGGGGAAGGCTGTCGAGATGACTCAGTGGGTAAAGGTATTTGCCCTCAAGCCTGTGACCTGACTCCAATCCTCAGGACCCACTTGGTAATAGGAAAGAATCTACTTCAGACATTTCAGAAGTGTTTGTGCTCTGCCAAACATGAACTAAGCACTGGAGCTTTGGTTGCTTCGAGGATACTTGTCTATGTAATGGATGTGCTTAAAGAAGGTGAGCAGTGGGTGGAGGACAGATGCAAGGTAAGGACACAAAGCTAAGACCATTTGCTTCTGCTCACTAGCTCCATATTTCTGCTAAGGACTGTTCAGCTCTGACACACGGCAGCAGCCAGCAAGAAGGGTAACAAAGGAAACAGGAGTTGTTTCAGCTCCCCATATAGCTAGAAAGGAGGCCACTTTGCACCAGCCACTCTGCAATAAAGGAAAACAGTTATACAGTACAGCATTCCACCCAACAAAAGCCAGAACCGACATGTGCATTTCAAGGAGAGGAAAGATGTCTAACTAATTTTCTCATTGTCTATACATCAGTGATTCATAATTTACTCTTCAGATGACTTCAGAGCAATAAAAATATATGACATTTCTAATTTGCTCCATGTCAATTTCCTAAAGGTTTTCCTCATGGTTCCTGCCTACTATGCATTCATGTGCAGTGAAGGTTACTTCTCCAACCATAAATTCTTCCTGACATTACCCAAGCACGGACAATAGGACCAGATGACTAAGATCTGGAGAAACCTGCATCTGAATTCAATATCATCAAAATGAAAGAGGGTCAAAAGTTTAGGAAACCATATAAAGCAATAACTATATGAAGTACTATATTGATAAATTTTATCCAGTTTAGACATGTATTGTCATGCATCATAAACATAACTAGTAACTTTTCCTATTATTGGTTGTGAATTTCTGAATCCAAGACTACTTCTTTGGTACAAAAGGAACCAATACTCCAGAATGAATAGTGTTAACAATAAATGTATAAATACATTAACTTTAAAGTGGCGTATGATTAGTAACCATATGCTTGATACCAATGGCTTTCATCTGAAGGTGTTATAGCAATAGTATATAGTTTTGGTGTGGATAGCCATCTCTTTATCTGGAAAAGTAAAAGAACCGGAGAAGAGAAAGTAAAAGACTGACTCTGGAGTTTTGAATTTTAAGAGGGTTGTTTCTTACCTAATTGTCATAGAATATTAAGGTGTGTTTCTTTTATGTGGCATTTGTTTAACTCTGTGAAGCTGTGTTACTGTGCCTGTCTAAAACGTCTGATGGTCTAATAAAGAACTGACCAGCCAATAGCAAGGCAGGAGAAAGGATGGGCGGGGCTGACAGGCAGAGAGGATAAACGGGAGAAGAAATGTGGGAGGAGAGAAAGAAGGAGCCAGAGGAGGACATCAGGGGCTGGTCACCAGCTACAGAAGCAGCAATGGAGTAAGGAAAAAGGACACAGAAACAGAGAAAGGTAAAAGCCCAGAGGCAAAGATAGATGGGATAATTAAGAAAAGCTGGCAAGAAATAACCCAAGATAAGGCTGGGCATTCATAAGTAAGAAAAAGCCTCTGTGTGTGACTTATTTGGGAGCTGGGTGATGGGCCCCTCAAAGTAGCAGAAAAAGACAATCAACAATATTATGGCATACCAACATGGGCTGTATGTAGGGCCTGAAAAAGCTTTGAAAAAAAAAAGTATATGTCTTTTTAAAAGAGTTTCTGCCTGGGCAAATGGATGGAACTAGGGGAAAAAAAACCCGTCCTGAGTGAGGTAACCCAGACCCAGAAATATGATATGTACTGGCTCACAAATGGATATTAGACATAATGCAAAGGATAACCAGGTTACAATCCATAACCCCAGCCAGAGAAGCTAGGTAAAGGGGAGGCCCCTACAAGAGACATCAGTGGATCCCCTCTGAAGGGGGAAATAGATAAGATCTCCTGAGTAAATTCATAGCATGAGGGTGGGCATAAAGGGAAGTAGGAAGGGAACATGAGGGGATGGGAAGGTAGAGTTGGAGGAGGAAGAGAGAGGGAGAGAACAATATAATAGACTATCTGGTCAGAGGAAACCATTTTGGGGTTAGAGAGAAACCTGCTGCTAGGGAAACTCTCAGGTATCCACAGCAGGTAGGGATGACCTCAGTTAATACTCGAAGAGATAGTGGAGATGGTGCCTGAACTGGCCTTTCCCTGTAATCAGATTGATGACCATCCTAATTGTTATTATAGAACTTTCATTCAGCAACTGATGGAAGCGGATGCAGAGATCCCCAGCTAAGCACCGAGCTAAGCTTCCAGCCCAGGCAAAGAGAGGAAGGAGGGATTATATGAGCAAAGAGGTCAAGATCATGATGGGGAAACCCACAGAGACAGCTGACCCAAGCAACTGGGAGCTCACTGACTCTGGAATGACAGCTGGGGAACCCGTATGGGACCAAAATAGGCCCTCTGAATGTGGGTGACAGTTGTGTGTCTTGGGCAGTTTGTGGGACCTCTGTCAGTGGGACCAGGATTTATCCCTAGTGAATGAACTGGCTTTTAGGAGCCCATTCCCTACAGAGGGACCTTGCTCAGTCTTGATGGGGCTTGGCGGTATTGGTCCTGCCTCAACCTGGTATCCTGGCTTTGATGGCTCTCAGTGGGAGGCTTTATTCTCTTTGAGGAGTGGATAGGGAGGGAAGCTGGGGGGGGGGTGAGTGGGAGAAGGAGCAGGAAGGGGAACTGTGGTTGATATGTTAAAAAAAAGAAAAAGAAAAAGAAATAAGAAATAAAAAAAAGTTTCAGTCTGTCTGTGAGCCTTTGAATAACCAGTACGTTAAGTAGCAACAAAAAACTAAGTAAAAATGCCTGCCACAGTATAAGCATTCTAGAGCTACAGGGAGATTGAATGCTTTAGGCTTGGCTTTCAGAACCGGAGAAGTGGGCGGAGCCAGCCAAGAGCCACGCACAGGAGGATCCAGGTGTAGGTGAGCAGTTTAAAGTTTGCCCATTCTGTCAAAAAAAACTAGAAAGTCACAGTAAAAGGGGTCCAGTTGGGGGAAAAAAAAACCCTTTAAACAGGTTCCAGTGTGTTTTACAAGGTTCATAGTCTTAAGAGAAAGATATGGACAGTCATAGAAAAAAATGAATAGTGGAAAAAAATAATAAAGTCTTTAAAGAAAGAGTAAAAGTAATACAAAAGAAAAAAAGCCACACAAGATGGGAAATACACAGGGAGTATGGATCCTGTGTGTTATCACATTGATTTTGAATTTTTTAATTGTTGAGAAGCAAAGGGCAGCTACAAAGAGACCTGGAATTGAGAAGGACTGGTGAAATAAATCAGCCCATATACATTAGGAATGCCTTAACTTTTAAAACGTCCAGACATATATTTGTCGAACGGAAATCAAAATGCTCTGGAGAAGAGTTTTTGCTTTTGTTTCTACAGGGGAAGAGAGCTGTTGATTCCATCAGGGTTAATATGGATCAGGTTTGATCAAATGAGACCTCTTAAACCTTGACAGATGATATCTATAAACAAAGATCATAGCTTGTTGTTACAGGTCTTGGCCATTATCTCAGATTTTTCTGGGACCCTAAAGATACATCATCCAGAAACAAAAGGAAGCAGTTGGAGAAAACAACGTCCACATTCCCAAGATTTGGGGTATGTGGATGGTCTTTGGTTATTTGGTGGGTTATTGGGTGTTTGTTAGCATTTAGGAAAATATAGCAATATTGGATAAAGAAACAACTATTAATCTCAGAAATTTGGCATTGGCATGAATTTTGGTATATTGATATGAATTTAAAGTTATGCTCTTTATATGTTTCTACTCTTGTTTGGAGTATTGTGCTTATACAATTCATTTTATAATTGTATAAATAAGAAATGAGATTAGCAGTCAGTCTATAATAATCACATGTTTATAGTCATGTTAGATATATTTTCTAGGTTAAATAGGTATATTTTAGATAAATGGTCTTCAAATACTTCAAAGACATATAGAATATAGCATTATAATGTTTTGTTAACTTAAGGCTTTTAATGATAATGAGACACATCTGCTCCTGGCAGCACCAATTTACTTCAGAGATGATGGACACTGAAGAAACTCCTTACAGAGTTTGCTTTCCTTGTGGCAGGGTTAGCCATTGGGCAAGGAAACTGTTCTTGCCTTTGCTGATAATGTGCTGTGCAGACTAGACATGTAGAACACACAGGAAAAAGACTGTTGAATTTTTCCAAAACAAAGCAAGACAGTCTTTCAAAATTTCTGCTTGACAGAAGGGTCAGCCAGATATTGTGCAGGACACAGAGAAAAGCACCTGATAAACTTTGCCAATACAAGGCAGTGCCATCTTTCAAATTCCCCACTTTACTGAAAAGTCTGCCTAATACTATAGGCCTGTAGGCTGAAGATGGATTCCTCAAGGTTGCAGAAAGAACTTTGGGTGACTGGCTAGCCAGTCAGACATCTCTGTCATTGATAGAATTTTGGAAGTTGTTTGCAAAGCACTTTTTGTTTACTCAAATAATATTATTGTTCAGGGATTTTTGATGAAGTTGAAGACTAGATAGTTATAATTTCAGTTTCCCTTAGTTATAATAGAGAGTAAATTAGGTATAAAACTTTAGATTCACTAAGATAGGATAGATAATGGAGTATTTTCTTTTAATTTGCCAGACACAAATGAACTAGAATTCATTACATCATGAATATAATCTTCATACTTGATAATTGTTCTTTTTGTAGACAGTCTTATTTTGTTAAAGTAAAAACCTTTTATTTTTTTTGTTTGGACAAGAAGGAGGAAGTCAATATTATTTTAAGGTGTGTTACTTTGTTTATGCACTGGAACAACTGTTTAAAGATGTGTTACATTTATTTGATTAAGTAAAATTCACCTGTGGTCAAGAGACTTCATCAGCAACTAGCTGACAGGAAGTGGTAGGGAGGAGCCGAGTGGAGAAGGGTTTTTCAGTGGGGGTGTGTCCCGAGCCCACTTCTCGCCTGCAAGAAAAGGCACGGTACACGTAGGAACCTTCTGCAGCAAAGCTTTAATGCGTCTTGAGGGAGAGCATTAGCTTACGGAAAATGGAGAGGCCACGAGGTAGGAAAAGCCCAATTTTTATATAGACCAAAGACCTCTGCCTTGGACGTGTCACCTCTCTATAGGCTGCAGCTCATTATCTCACATGACGCCACGGGAGAGGCGGAGAGACCAGTCTGGAAAAGTATCAAACGCATGCGCTCTTGTTTTGTTTACTGACTCAGGCGGGTTGGCCAGCACCGGATATCGGGCGCCACCTTGAGGAGCTGGGGCCAGTGGCTCCCAACAGGGGTGAGGAGAAACAAGAGAGCTTTTCCCTGAAGATGCAAGCAAGGAGAGAGGTGAGCAACTTACTATTTAACCTCTCTGAAGAGCAGAATTCCACCTCAACCTCTGACTCTTGAGTTCTTTAGAGAGACAGACATTTAGATAAGTTCCCTCTGTAGTTTTGAAAGAATCAGTGCTCGAGGGAACAGAATCCCCTTAAGGCCTTATTGGTTTCCATGGAGTTGTAGTTGCTGGTTAGGATGGCTGTGGCTAAAAGGCAGCAATAGTTTAAAAAGAGGATAACACCTAATACTTAGCTTATCCTAGTTTGTGAAGAAATTTTATGTTTTTTAAAAATCCTTCAAAAATTTCTTTAAATTTATTTTGTTACACACAAATTACTATTAATTAAATATAAATTTAAATATAAATTCTGGACATGCAGAATACACAGGAAAAAGACTGTTGAACTTTGCCAAACAAGGCAAGACAGCCCTCCAAAATTCCTGCTTCACAGAAGAGTCTGCCAGATATTCTGTAGAACATTGAGAAAAGCAACTGGTAAACTTTGTTAACACAAGGAAGAACAGTCTTTCAAAATTCCTGCTTAATAATAATTAATTTGCAATAAAAGTAATATTTATATTATGTATGAATTTATTTATGGATATGAATTTTTTGTGTAGGATAATGTGCTTATGAGTGCAGTTGCCTATGAAGCAAGAAGAGGGCATGGAGTCCCCTGGAGCTGGAGTTACCTACAGGAGTGCTGGGAACTGAATGCAGGTCTTCTATAAGAGCAGTAAGTACTTTTTATTGCTAAACCATCTCTGTAGTCTCTTACATTTTATTTTTAAATGTTGCAAACCTGGTATGATGATTTATATTATAGGAGACATTTTGTATCAGACAATAGCATTGTGTGATGTTGGAAACAAACAAGAACAAAGTATTGCTGTATGCCCAATCACACACTTGGCCTGTGTGTGTGTGTGTGTGTGTGAGAGAGAGAGACAGAGACAGAGAGACAGAGAGAGAGAAACAGAGAGAGCACAGTTTGGAGTGGAAACTGATATTTAATACTTTTAGCTTGAAAAATCTGACACGCTGGTAAGACATATTTTACTCAGTTACAAAACATTTATGAAGTTCTTGCAAGTCTTAGTTACTTTTCTACTGCTATGAGGAGACACCATGATTAAGGACATGCATAGAGTAAAGAATTTACATGGGCTTACAGTTGCGGAGAGTGAGTCCATGACAATTATGCAGGGAGCATGACAGCCGGCAATCACAGCACTGGAACAGTAGCTGAGAATTTACACCCTTACCTACAAGTAGGAGGGAAGAGGAGAGGGAGAGGGAGGGAGGAGGAGGGGGAGGGAAGGAGGAGAGAGAGAGAGAGAGAGAGAGAGAGAGAGAGAGAGAGAGAGAGAGAGAGAGAGAGAGAGAGAGAGAGAGAGAGAGAGAGAGAGAGAGAAGAGAAGAGAAGAGAATAGCATCAGCCTTTAAAACCCAAAGCCTCTCCCTCCCCCCATGGCAAGCCTCCTCCAACAAGGTCACACTTTCTAATCCTTCCCAAATAGTTTCACCAACTGAGGACCAAGTATTCAATCCTAGGAGCCTACAGGGGCCATTCTCATTCAAACCATCACACTGCTACTGATTTGACTGGAGAATCAATGGTGAGGGAGGCAGTGTTTCATCCCCTCAGGAACCTGTCCAACCACACGGGATCAGTGTAGACAAGTGACAGAGGTATGTAGTAGGCAAGAATATCCTGAAGGTGGGCAAATGGCAAAAAACCCACAATTTTATAAAAGAGATGGGTGGGTAAATAGACAGGAGGAAAACAATGGGAAGGAATTATGAAAATAGAAAATATCCCAACTAGTAACGTTCCCACAGGAATCAATAATGGAGGAGGGTAAGGAGGCCATAAGGTAAGTGCGACGTTAAACTGCCTGAGACATCAAGAAAATGCCAATAGAGATTCGGTGAGGGCACCTGAGCTCCCCCTCCTCTCCCCTCCCCTCTCCTTATGTGAGTCCATCTCCCTCCCTCCCTCCCTCCTTCCCTCCCTCCCTCCCTCTATTCTTTGACACAGGATGTAGCCCAAGCTGGTGTTCAGCTTGTTATTTAAGCTAGAAGACCCTGACCTCTTGATTCTTCTCCCCTCTCTACCCCTAAGTGCTGGACTTAGAGGCGTGTAGAACCATGTCCGGATCCAGCTGGCCTCAGTCTCAACTAATGCAGGGAAAATGAAATGCAACTGAAGATGGAGAGGAAATAAAATAAATGGTGCATGATGGACAAACTAATTAGCTTGCTTGGATCTTTGTGCTATAGGACTATATACATAGATGCAGTGTGTATCTGTGGTGCAAGGCATACAGGACGTCCCATGAATATACACATCTCTGACTTATCAATTAAAGGCAAAAAAGGGTCATTTGAGAAGGCTCAGTGGGTAAAGAAAGGCACTTTGCATCAAACATTACAACCTGAGCTCATTTCTCAGATCCTACACAATGGAAGAAGACTCCTAAAAACTATCCTCTGCCACACACATTGTCGTTCATGTGCACCCACCACCTACATATATACACACACCAAAACAAATGTTAAAACAAACCCCAAACCTGGAATCCAAACTCAACGGTGGATTAAGCCTCCAAGGCTTGGGACAGGAGACAGGAACCACGGAGTCCACACCCAGTGTGGCATGAATCTCAGTGCTGCAGCTGCTGGAATAGTCTGCACCATTTCATTTGCATGAGAAGCTTTTGACTTCTAGTCTGAGAGCAATAAATGCGGATTTATGAATGATCTCACACTTCTCGCTTCCCAGGCTCTGAGCTGCCTTTTGATCTCCAACTGGAAACATCTGAGTCTCCATTGCTCTGGGAGGCTCCTTCTCCTGAGCCACAGAGGCAATGATTTGTTGAACTCCAGAGCTTGCGCCTCACAAGGAGGGTCCCGGGGAAGGTACTGTTACCTCGTCCTAAGCTGCACGGTGTTCCTTGAACCTGAGTTTTTGATGTGTTGTGGTTCCTTCCACGGAGTTGAGGCAGATCCCCGAGGCCTGTCCTGGGGCACATTTATCCACTGAATTCACAGACAGAATGGAACAGTCCCTGACATTAGCCTTCCCCGGGGAAATCAGGATGTGGCTTTCACATAGCCAACTTTACAAGAGCATTGAGCACACAGCCCATCTCTCTCCGGGTTCTGGTTTCTGTCAAGCTCAGGTAAAGTGTGGGTGGAAGACAGTAGAGCTAGACCTTGGCAGCAGGTTTTGTTTGTACTTAGCCTGTACAACACAGACTCTCAGTAAAAATTTCTGGAATGAACATACTGTAATAATTAGGGATTAGAGAAGAAGTGTTTGGACTGCGGATATAGCTCAGTAGTGGAGTGCTTGCCTAGCGTTCCCGATGCCCCGTATTCCAATACACACACATACATACACACGTATGTACATACATGCATCTGTTTATAATAATAAGTATGTGTTTTGTTTTTTATGTATTGCTGTATAGCATTCAAATTGTTTCTAATATTTACTATGATGACTATATTGTTTGTTTGTTGAGATGTTTTGTTTTGTTACCCAGTCTGGCACAGAGTCTCTTGTGTAACTGAGAATGAAGATTTGTTCCATGAAGCCCAATCTAATTGTAATGTTTTGAGTCCAGTGCTAAAGGTTTAAGCATTATTATTATTATTATTATTATTATTATTATTATTATTATTATTTATTTATTTGTTTTTTAGATTTTCTTTAAAAATTTTTTCTCTCATCTGTCACATCCCAGCCATACCCCCAATAAGCATTATGTTTTTGGTGGTGGTATATAAAAAAGCAGCATAGAGTTGAAAGTGGTTTAGCTTCCAGAGTTAAACATGTCTGGAGGGAGCTTGGTGTGTCCTTGTCTGTTTTTGTCCTTTTAATGAGAAAACTGGCAGAATTCAAGGGCAGCCAACATGTATTCTCACAGATGAATCTCAAAGTCAGTACTTAGGAGTCAATAGATTCTCAGATTTTATTTCCTACCTAATAGGACAGTTAGAAAGTATTTTCTCTCTCTCAATCTCTCTCTCTCTCTCTCTCTCTCTCTCTCTCTCTCTCTCTCTCTCTCTCTCTCTTGTTTTTATTTTGTGTATCCCTGGCTGTCCTGGAACTAGCTCTGTAGTCCAAGGTGGCCTCTAACCCACAGAGATCCTCCTGCTTCTGCCTCCCAAGTGCTGAGGTGAGAGACGCGTACCACCATCACCCATCTAAAGTATGTCCCTTAAGAGGAAAGTTAAAGAACTACAGCAAAGTGAGAGGAGCAAAGTGGAAACCCACTTCTGACAGCTCCCAGGTAAGTACATGGCTCAAAGCATCACATGGCTTCTGTTTCTGTAGCCCAGGGGCCTATGCTCCTAATGCTGCTGTGGTCTCCAGATAAAGACTTGGCCCACAGTGTTCTTTTTACTCTAGCATCAAGAATCCTGATGAAAAAAAAGGAGGTAAAATAAGCTATTGAATGCCATGCAGATCACAAATAACAGCATTCCCTCTGGGAACTCGAATGGAGGCTTTTCTTATCTGGGCTTCCATCCAGCACCTGGTGTGTGGGAGCCTGGTGGCTGATGTAGAGTGGACAAATGCTCTGGGCTCTGTCATGTGAACCCCTGAGTCACTCAACAGTGGGGATCCACTCAGGTTTTCCCTCCTTGCTTTCTTCTCTGTCACCAACATTTCTCAAGTTCTAGAAGACTGCTCCCAGATCACTGAGTTGTTTTGTCTCATAGTCACCAAGGGGCTTCATCCGTGATTCATTAATTTGAGGACTTAATGGTATAAGGTGGTAATAGTTACTAACAGCAGTCTGTGTTGCTCCATCCAATCATCTCTGCGTGTGACCCAGAAGGAATGGCCAAAGTGAGACTCTGGGCACCATGGGACAGACACTGGGTATTCATTGTTTGACCACCATTGCCAATGAGTGACTATCATCTCTTCAGGTGAGAAGCCCAGCCAAAGGGCTAGAGAAAACAGCTGTGTTTCCCTTTAAAAAGCCTCTCAGGAAATGGAAACCATAGCAACTGTAGTTCATTTGTTCCTTTGTCCCATCGTTTCCTACTCCCTTCCATAGATTGCTCATTTGAGATCCAGAGGTTTTTTTTTAATTACATATATGTATGTATGTATTGTATGCATTGTATGGTTGGGCACACAAGTGCTGTGGCCCACCTGTGGGAGTTGGAGGACAACCTAAAACTGGTCTCTCCTTCCAGTGGGTCTCAGGAATCAAACGGAGGTCATCAGGCTTGGCGACAGGTGACTGACTACCAGCTTAGCCATCTATCAAGCCACATGGTATAACACTATTGGGTTCCATTTCTGGATTTCCAAGATCAATAAATCCAAATGTTTTACTTAAAATTCCTTTAAAATTTAAACTCAGTTTCTTCTGTTTGTATCGGAGTGCAATTGGGGCTCACTCAGCCAGGGGGTTATTCTTCTTGTACATTTGCTTATATAATAATGGGAGCAATGAAGTAGTGCTGTCCACTATGGGCCTATGGCCTCCGTTTCCCCATAGAATGCACATATACTGCTTCTTCAACATCATAGCCCCTTTCTGGACCTGCTCCAAGGCTTCTCTTAACTTCAAAATCCCAAGGGCCTTCCTTGTCCAGTAGCTGTGGTTGCTATTTTGTTTGGAAAACTGCCAACCCATGAAGCTCATGCTCAGTGAAGCATCTATTTCCTCAGGGGCATTGTCACACCTTCCCCAAGGCTAAATGTTTTAAATACAATAAACTATAATCTCAAATTCTTCCCCCGTGGATTTCACATAGGACTTTATACCTTCTGGGTATGTACTCTACCACAGAACTACACTCCCAGTCTTTTAAGATTGTTTATTTTGAGATTAAGTTGCCCATGTACCCCAGACTTTGTGTGTGAAGGAGTCCATGTGTGGGGGTCAGGGGACAAACAGATGGAGTCTGCCCTGTTCTTCTACCATCTGGCTTCTGGAGGTTTGAAGCCATTTGTCAGGCTCAGCAGAAAGCACCTTTCTCCACTGAGCTCTGTCATTGGCAGGCTGAGTAGCTTGGACTACAGGTTGGTGTCACTAGACTGGAGCGACTTCAGTTTTCCAGGTTCCCCTGGACCAGAGCAAGACCCTCTATTGCGACACTCAGGGGCAAGTACCTATTACATTCGCCTCTGTGTTGTTTACAGCACTTTAGAGCACACCTTGCTTGTCTAGCGGGTGTCAGCAAGAGGCTACTTCAGCCTCAACCATTGTTCTCATTTGCTATACTCTTCATGTCTTCCAAGGTTCATATTTAGCAAACAGACAAAATTCTAAACAACTGCAGTCTATTTCCACTGCTTACTCAGAGCTTAATCGCTTGTCACATTTTTGAGCCTGATTCCTAAGCACAGGATTATATGTTGGAAACGATTTTTTCTGTGGGAAGGCAATGCCCTTAGGGATGTTTATGCTGGAGAAATTAGAGTCTGCTCTGTCTTTCTTTCTTTCTTTTTTTAAGATTTAAATTAATTTTTTTGTGTGTAGTGTGTGTGTATGTGTGTGTGTGTGTGTCCCAGAAGATGGTGTCATCCCCTGGAGTTGAAGTTGTGAGTTGTTTGCTGTAGGTGCTGGTAACTGTACTCCACTCTCTGCATGAGCAGCATTTATTCTTAAGTGCTGAGCTCTGTCTCCAATCCCCACTTTCCCCTTTTTTGATAGAAAGCCTCTGTGGGGTCCAGGCTGACCTTCCACTCCCTCCTCTACCTGGAAGGTGCACAGATCACAGTTAAGCACCACCACACCTAACTTGACCCTCATATGTTAGCAGGATTATTTATTATTTCATCAGGAGAAGATGACTGTCCTGCATTGAGGATGGGTTAGCTACCATAGACTCCTGGGTGGGCTGTATGCTCTCCAGAAAGTTCTCTAGACATAGTCACCATATACTTTAGAGTAAGGTGCAAAAATACACAGAAATATAACAGTGTTCTGGAAGACAAGGGCTGTGAGGATCATGATTTTCCTTACAGAAGTCCTCATCTCTTTGAGAACAAGTTCAGTGGTCAAGTGCATCATATGGAGACACACGGGCTCCTCTACAGAGGGGGATCATGAATCTCCACTGTGTAATGGTGCTCAGAGACCCACGAAGTCCTTCACTTTACCCTTTATTTATTTTTAAATGTTTGTTTAAAATGCTTATTGCATTTAATTGGTGTGTATGTGTCGAGTGTGCGTGTTTGTGTGTATGTCTCTCGGTGTGTGTCTGTGTCTGAGTGTGTGTGTCTGTGTCTGTGTGAGTGTCTGTGTGTGTACTCAAAAGTTGTCATGGCATTTATGTGGATGTCAGAAGACAACTTTAAGGATCCAATTCTCTCCCTCCACCATTGTGGATCCTAAGGATCAATTCCAAGTTAGACTTGGTGGCAAGTGCCTTTACCCACTGAGTGTTCGATCCCTACCCCCTTACCTTGTAAGATGTCATGATAGGCGCTCTAAATATATGCTGTCATTGATGTACCTACAGTGCCCATATCTGACTCAGGATTTAACTCAAGAAACCTAAGCCCTACAGTTTTCTTAACTTCTGAAATTTGTTTATTTTTGAGATTGTTTTTTGTATCCCAGGCTTACCTATGTGTTCAAGGATGACTTTGGAATTCTGATCTTCCTGCCTCCACTTCTCTAGTGTGAGGATCACAGGTGTACACAGCTTATTCTCATAATGCAGGCCAGGAACCTGGGACTCCTTGTTCTGGGAAGGTTTCTAAGGCAGCATTTGTTCCTTCAAACCCTGCCACTTTAAGAATCCTGGTTTAGCCAGGCAGTGGTGGTGCATGCCTTTAATCCCAATACTCTGGAGTCAAAGCAGGCAGATCTCTGAGTTCAAGGCCAGCCACAAAGAAACCCTGTCTCAGAAAACCAAACCAAACCAAACCAAACCCTAAACCAAAATCAAACCAAACAACAAAGAACCCTGGCTTGTGGTTGGTCATCTGTAATGCTGGCCACCAGGAGGCATAGGCAGCAGGACTGTCACAAGCATGAGACTGGCCTGGTCTCCATAGGTTCATGCTGACAGAATTACATAATGAGACCTGTGTCAAAATAGCAAAAATAATGATAATATCAACAACAAAATCAAACCAGTTCACCATCTTATATAAAGTTCCTCACTGTGAGATTTTTTTTTCCTGGTGTTTTCCATGATTAAATCTAAGAAAAAGTTGGGCTAGCTTCTGTAAGAAGCTACACATAATAAATTCTTCATGGTTCTCCCATTTTATTCAGAGGGAAATCTTGAAACTGTGAAATCCTTGAACTCCAGAAAGCCCACCTTCCGGTTTTTACAGTTTCTTTACTGATCACTGCCTCAGGCCCTTTGCGCCTGCTCTCTCCTCACATTTTATTATTACTTTTGGAGCTAGGCTCTTGTGTAGCCAGACTGGCCTTGAATTCCCTGTGTAGCTCAGATGACTTTGAAATGACCTTCCTGCCTCTACACCCACCCCCAAGTTCTGGGATTACAGGTATGTGCTACTGTGCCCAGTTTATATAGTACTTGGCTTGAACCCAAGGCATGACACACACTCACTGTGTGGTCTACCAGCCCCTATATCCCCATCCAGGTGCGCATCTTTGTGTCTCTACCCCACTTTATCTGGTTAAACTTCATCACAAACAGTGCTAACCTCAGGCCTGACCCACAATTCATTCATTATTTTGATCCCGCCCATTCTGCCACACGTCTGAAGGCCTGTCTGTTCCTGTCTTTTACCCCCTAGTGTGCATGTGTGTGTGTGTGAAACCCGGACTAACTCTTGGTTAGAATTAGCCTGTGATTGATGCTCTGCTCTCAGAGTGAGCCCTGCCAATTAATTTAGGGGAGGGTTCCATCTAGTGGTAGTGAGGACAGCCTTTGTGCTAAATGCCTATTGCTAGTGTAAAGAACCCTAAAAGCAACAAAAAGCCTGCCAGGCGTTCCTCTCAACTTGTGGGTTGAGACCCCTTTGGGGATGAATGGCCCTTTCACCGGGGGTTGTATATCAGATATCCTGTATATCAGCTATTTCTATTATGATTCATAACAGCAAAATTATAGTTATGAAGTAGCGATGTGATAATTTTATGGTTGGGGCGTCACTACAAAGTTCCTGTGGTTGGGGAACTGTATTAAAGGCTCACAGCATTGTGAAGGTTGAAAGCCACTGTGATAGAGTCTCATCTGCAACCAGCAGAGATCCCTATCAATGATGAACATGGTCATTGATGGTTCAGATTATGTCAAGATTTGAGTTCATACCATGTATGTAAAGGCAGGAAGAAGAGAAACTGGCTTGATTGGAATAAGACAGGGTCAGGAATTCAAGATCATCTTGAGATAGTCTGAGTGTTCTAGGCCACATTTGGGATTCATGAAACTGTCTCAAATAAAAATTAAAAATTTATAAAAAATATAAATGTATCTTTTAGGAGGAGGCTGATTTATCTCTCAGATTGAAATCAGTGTGCCATTTTACCAAGGGATGATTTAGAATTAGGGATGCTATGAGGTGTGCACATGAGAACAGAGGCAGGTAGATATCTGAGTTCAAGGTCAGCCAGCACTACCTAGAGAGAACTTCTCTCAAAACACACACAAAAAACCCCAAACAATATACACACACACATATAAGTATATATTCATATACATGCACATATACGTATGTGTGTACATACATATGTTAATGTGTAAATACTGAAATGTTATCTAAAAGCTTGCTTTTAAAAATGAAAGGCAAATAGATATGTTAGTCATTATGACTATGTTTCAAAAACTTGCCTTCCGGTGATTTGGCCAAAGCTGCACTTCATCTAGGTAATATAAGAGATAAAGCAAAGCTTAACTCATGATCTCGAACTTCTTTTAATGTGAACGTCTTTCACCACGTGTAACTTTCTTTTCTGTAAACTGTGTTTCCTTTTTCTACCAGATTATTGGTCTTTAAATGTTTAGGCTTATTTATTGATTGCTCAGTTCACTCTTTGGGACAGGAGTTGCGTGTTTTCTCCAGTGCATAATTTATATTTTGACTTTGCTTATGATTGAATTTTCTAGGCAAAGTTACCTTCTCTTGCTTTCTTCTTTTCTCTCCCTTCATTTCTTTTATTTTCCTTCTTTTCTCCCTCCCTCCCTTCGTCCCTCCCTCCCTCCCTCCTCCTCCTTCCTTCTCTCTCCCCCTCCTTTCCTTTCTTTCTTTTTTGTTACTGGACATTGCACCCAGGTCTTTCAAATCCTAGACAGGTGCTGTACTCCTGGACCTCCAGCCTCAAATTTTCTTTTTATCGGACTTTTTATGTTATAGTTTTCTGAGGCTACAGAGAGAAAACTTTTGCATAATTGCGACAGCACTGTCACAGTCCTTAATCACTGATGAATCTTGTGCTTGTAATGTTCCCACTTTGATTTTTCATGAATTATTTCATCTTCATTCAATGATAACACTTCCCAACTGACTAACATGCTACTTCCTATTGCATTACTTTATTCTTATTGGTGATAGCTTGTTTTTGGTGCCTTAAAAAGTGCATGTGTGTGTGTGTGTTGCTAAGGACTGAAGCAACAGGAGAGTCCATGCTAGGGAAGTACTTTTTCTCTAAATTATTATCCTCAACCCTTAAATGATAGTTTGTCTCATCCCTCCAGACTTTTAGTCAGGGTATCTCATCTACGATGAGGAAGATTGGTCCTGTGGGCCTACATGAAGAACACAGTTTTTTGTCTCAGACTCTCAGACTCAGGATGGAGGAAAGTTCCACAATTATTTGTTCACAAATTTTTTTAATTATTAGTAAATGATTTGCTGCTCTCCCATATTAAGAAGAAAATGGTCTTTGTTCTTGAATCGTTACAGAAATCAGAGGAAATGTGAAGTTAATGGATCAAAGAAGGTTTGGACAGTAAAATGGACAAAGCTACTTACTTTCCAAAAGCACACTTAAATATTTCACTAGAAAATATTCCCAGAGTTTATAAATAGTGTCCAGCTCCATTCCAGCATTAACCTTGGCCAAACGCTTCCAGCTTTAAGACCAAGCTGCGGTCATAGCCAAAGGGGTTTGGAATGGAAACTCTTTCTTCATCTGGTTGATTGTTGTTTCCTTCTGTGGCCACAATATTTGTCAGGGCCATGGGATTACTCAATCAATCGAGTATTTATTAAGTAACTAAACAACCAATAGGAAAATTCTGCTTGGGGGATATTGAATTCCGTACTCTAGGGCTAGGTGGATCTGCCATCAGTGTTGTTAAGGCAACTGAAATTGTTAATACGTGTCTTTGCTTTGGAGCTTCTGGAACAATCTGCTTGGCCAGGAAGATACAAGCCAGCATGGCTGTGACACTTACATACTCAGTTACCTGTGTCTGGTTGTAAATGTCTCTACTCCATTTTAGCTATTTTTCCCTTTAAATGTCAACAATGCCAGAGACAATAGTTTGAAACTGGAAACTCTGAGAATTGAATTCCAATCTCTAACTTTCTGTTGAAACAAGGAGGTTCCATGAGCGCAGAGTCTGCAAGCTTAACAACGGTGTCTGTGTTGGGGAAGCAAATGAAGGTTTATGAAATGGATGTTATACAATCACTAGTGTGTTTGACAGCCTTTTCATGTCTACTGGAGACATAGATTTTACTTTTCATCCACTTGAATTTATATTTGGCCCCATGACTTGTTTCAGCCAATGAGATGTGAGCAGAAATAATATGATTTTTTTCTTTGAGAGATGTACTTGCTCTGTTCTCTTCCATGGCAATGACTGATATTCCTTCCTTGTTGGTTCAGATTCCATCATCTTGGGTCCCCAAATAAAGCTAATAGAAAGTGTCCTCCACTGGCCCAAGCTGGATACATAGCAGAAGAAGGCAATAATTTCCACATAGCCACTGAGATGGCAGTATTTTTCCTCCAACACTATTGCACAAATTCTCTTTGGTATTACTAATAAAAACTCAGAATATTGGTATTACTAATAAAAAGCCAGATACTGGGGGAAAAGCTGAATCAGAGAGACAGAGCAATAAGCAACAGCCAGTTCTCACCTAGCCAACTCCTCAGCCCAAAAACGGTAGATCCTGTCTCCACAAATTCTCAGACTCAATACTCAGCTGAAAGGGAATTGAAGTTCATCTGAAGGGCTGGACTCCTTCCTCCTCCCCCTCTGCCCGGCTGCCTCACTTCCTGGTCCGATTTTCCTAGTGCTAGGACTAATGGTGTGCGCCACCACTGCCTGGTCTTGAACTCAGAGAGATCCAGAGGATCTCTGGCCCCTGAGTGTCAGGATTAAAAGCATGGGTCACCACTCCTTGATCTTCTTGGCTTGGCTCTATGAGTGAATCTGTCCTCTGATAGTTCAGGCTATTTTATTAAATATACAATATATCACCACACAACACTCTATTTCAAATAAGAAGGATACTGTCACACATCATTCCATAGAAGTGGGCTTCTGTGCTGGCAGAAGAGACACACAGGTGTGGTGGTGGTGAGACATGGGGCCTGTAAAAATTCAGAATATCCTAGGTTGTACTCCTGTCTTTAAGGAAAGAGATGGGGGGAAAAGTCATAATTAAAAACATGTGCTGTCTATTGATGGCTTTGAACGAAGTTGGAAGAAAGAGGTAAACCCTAAAGGGAATTGATCCCCTTTAAGTAGTAAAGTAAGAAAATCGAGTTCAAGGGTAGATAAGCCTGGAAAGAAGACTCAATCCTAAATAGCAGTGCTAGGGATCAATGGAAAGCCAACCTTACGTCAGGGGACAAATTAGGGGAACAGTTTTCAAACCTAATGTTAAAACCCATAACTGAATTAAGATGATTCTGAATGATGGTTAATAGTAAGGTGTTCAAAAAAGAATGGTTCAGGGCCAAAAGATACTCTTATTAAAGATGATTGCTCCAGAGAATTTATTAAGATTGGTAGAGAGAGGAATAGGGAGGAGGAAGAAAATCAGTAAATATATGCACATGTATCAAAGGGATTGTGACCAACAGCGTATGAAGCTGACTGGATCAAAATGTTCAGGAAGCTGTGTTTAGGGCAAAGCCACATTAGCAGAAGAAGCATCCATTCATTAGTCTGAAGGAAAGAGATGGTGATTAAGACAAATGAAGGACTGGGTAGTCATCTCAGCGGATAAAATCACTACCTCAAAAGCATGAGCCCTGAATTTGGATCCCCAGAGCCATGTAGAAATCTGGGTGTGGTAGTATATGACTGTAATTCCAGCCTTGATGGGAGGGGGTAGAAGTTCTCTGTCCAGCTGGTCTCAACAAATGAGCCTATGAACTTCAGGCTCATTTAGAGATCAATTGCTTCAAAGCAATAAGGGGTGGGAAGGATAAAGGAGGAAGACGCCAGATACCTTGCTCTGGCCTGTGCAACTGCACACTCACATGTACATGTGTATACACATGCACACACATGATATAGATGCATGAGCACATGACCACACACACACACACTCAACAACTGCACACTCACATGTACATGTACATACACACGCACACACACACAGTATAGATACATGAGCACATGACCATACACACACATACTTAACAACTGCATACTCACATATACATGTGCATACACATGTACACACAGTATAGATGCATGAATACATGAGCATACATACACACATGCACACATATATTCAACAAGTGCACACTCCCACACATATGCACATATACATGGACTTAAATAGATTTGGAACTCATCATTTAAGAGCAAGAAGTGGATTGAGAAAGCTCCCATTTTTAAGAAGGCCCCTCCTTTCCTCCAAAGAAAAGCACAAGAAATGCATACAGATGCAGAGATACGTTCCTATGCACAGGAAGTCACCTAAAAACACAAAACTGGAAACTATAATATATATGCAAAGTACCTTTAAAATTTTAAAAAAGCCCTGAAAAGCATTTTGAGGCAAAGAACATCCAAAGATGCCACTGGATTTGTGTTGACCATCTAATGCTGGGCATATAGCCTGCATCTGTGTTAATCGTGGAAAGTGTTCTGTGGTTCTTTTTCTTTGTTGCACGGGTCTTTGTGTATGGTTTGGGAAGCAGGGTAAAATGCTGAGCTAAAACCATCTGACCCTGTTAATTGGGACAATTTTAACCACTGTCTCTATCTCACTAGAGGTTATAGTTGTGTTTAAATTGCTTATCAGTTCTGATTTAACTTTGGTAGCTGCTATATATTGGGAAAATTATGCTCTCTCATTTTTTTTTTTTGTTTTTTTTGATTTTTTCAGTTTGGTGGACTACAGGTTTTAAAAGTATGTCCATATAATTCTCTGGATTTCCTGGGTCTCTTGGTATGTTTCCCTTTTCATCTCTAATTTTGTTAATTTGGATCATCCCTTTTCAAATTTTAGTAATTTTGTGAACGTTTGTCAGTCTTAGTGATTTTCTTAGAGAACCAAGTCTTTGCTCCACTGATTCTGTGTTGCTTTTGATTGATTATTGGTTCCAACCCCGAGTTTGATTATTTCTTGCTGTCTACTCCTTTAGGGTGTCACTTCCTTTTGCTCTGAAGTTTTCAGGTGCTCTTAATTAACTAATATGTGCCCGAAGGCACCCTCTTAGCATCATCATTGTGTCCCACAGCTTTCTGTATGTTGTGTTTTCATTTTCAATCAATTTTTAAAAGTTTTAAATTTCTTTCTTGGTCCATTTTTTTTTTCTTAATTCAGTAATGTGCTGTTCAGTTTCTGGGAGTTTGTAAGCTTTCTGTTGTTTCTCTTGAGAACTAGTTTTAATTCATAATAGTCAAATAGGATGCAGGGTGTTATTTCAAATTTCTTGTATCTGTTGAGCCCTTTTTGTGTCCTAGTATGTGGTCGATTTTGGAGGAAAAAAATCTATAAGGTGCTGAGAAAAGGGTATAGTCCTTTGTGTTTGGTAAAATGGTCTGTAAATACTACTAAATCTATCTGAATTATAGCATCAGTTAGCTCCAGCACTGCTCTGTTTAGTTTCTGTCTGGATGTTTATCGATGGGAATGGAGTATTGAGGTCACCTGCTATCACTGTGTGAGGGTCAATATGTGACCAAAGCTGTAGTAGTGTTTCTTTTATGAACTTGGATGCTCTTGTGTTTGGGGCATAGATGTTAAGAACTGCAATGTTCTCTTGGTGGATTTTTCCTTTGAGGCGTATGTAGTGTTCTTCCATATCTCTTCTTGTTAGCTTTGGTTTGAAGTCTATTTTGTCAGATATTAAAATGGCCCCAGTGGCTGGTTTCTTGGGTCCATTTGTTTGAAATATCTTCTTCCATTCTTTTACCCTGAGGTGATATCGATCCTCAATCTTAAGGGGTGTTTTGAACCCAATCTGTTTGTCTTTTTATTGGGAAATTGAGTCCATTGATGTTGACAGTTATGGATTTCCATTGTTTGGTTGTTGTGGTGTGGATTTCTTCTGCCTCTCTTTTGAGTTGCTACTATAAATTATTACTTGTGTGTTCTTGGTCGTAATTAGCCTCCTCAGATTGAAGTTTTCCTTCTAGTGCTTTCCACAAAGCTAGATTTGTATATAGATATTGCTTAAATTTGGTTTTATCATGGACTGTTTTTCTTTCTCCATCTGTTGTGATTGACAGTTATGCTGTGTCTCTGAGCTGCCCTCTGTGGTCTTTCAGAGTTTATGGAGAATCTTTCCAGATCCCTCTGGCTTTTAGTCCCCATTGAAAAATCAAGCATTATTCTAATAGGTCTGCCTTTACATGTTATTGATTTTTTCCCCTTGCAGTTTTTAAATATTCTTTCTTCTGTATGTTAGTGTTTTGATTATTATGTGTTTGGGGACTTTCTTCTCTGGTTTATTCCATTAGGTATTCTGTATACTTGCTGTGTCTTAATAGGCACTGCCTTCTTTAAGTTATGAACATTTTCTTTTACGATTTTGTTGAAAATATTTTTTGTGCCTTTAACTTAGGCTTCTTCTTTCCCCTCTATTTCTATTATTCTTAGATTTGGTCTTTTCATAGTGTCCCCGATTTCCTGGATGTTTCATGCCCGGATTGTTTTAGATTTAGATCGAGATATCTATTTCTTCTGTTTGTCTTCAGTGCCTGAGGTTCTCTCCTCCATCTCTTGTATTCTATAGGTGAGGTTGGCCTCTGAGTTTCCTGTGTAAGTTCTTAAATGCTCCATTTCCAGGTTTTCCCTCAGTTTGGTTTTCTTTAATGATTCTATTTCCTCTTTCATGTCTTGAGTTGTTTTCTTCATTTCATATTCCACTCTTCGTGTTTTCGTAAATGGATTATTCATTTCTTCTTTATAGTTCTTGAGCATATTTATAATCACTATTTGGAATTCCTTGTGCTTTAACTATGTTGCATATCTCACGTTTCGGGTTGTGGGCAATATCTAGGGGAGTCATATTGTCCTGGCTGTTAATGATTCTGTTTTTATACTGGCACCTAGGCATCCGGATTTGGGATGACTGCAATTCTAGGTGATGATACATGGGCACTTGCTTATTGGGTGGGTATTTTCTTCCTTTGTTTAGTTCTGGAGAGTATGGTGGCTCTGGGTTGCCTGGTAGGAAATGCTTCTAAGGATCTGCTGGGTGTGGCCACTGGGGGGTCCTGGGTAGAAAGTGTTTCTAGTTATTGGGAGCTGACCCTAAAGAATGGGGGTGCGCTAAAGAGAGGTGGGGGGGTGAGAGGAGGGAAAAAAATCCTGAATGTACCACCAGAGTCTGTGGAGTCCCCTAGGAATGGAGACAGAGGGAGGAGAGAGAGAGCAGGTATTCTGCTACCTGGCTGGCTGTTAAGCTGGGTGTATTGGGTTGAAGGGTATGGGGTGGGGTGAACATTGGCAACCTGATTAGGTGGTCTGAGTGGCCAGCAGATGTCTTGGATATGCTTCCTGGAGATGGTGCCAGAGACAGAGGTTGCTGAGGGAGGCTGTAAGAGATGATTTGCATGATTAGTGGGGGATGGGGCAGAGAGTAGGGGGAGGCAATAGCAGTGGGTCTGCTATAATACTGGGATAAATCAGGGGAATTGGAGGACAAGAGAGAGAGTGAAAATTACTTACCCGTTCCCCAGCTGGTATAGCTGGTGGGCTTCTAGGCAATGTCTCCTTGAGTTGGCTGTAGTATGAGGTTTCTGACCCAGACTTTCAGGCCTAGCCTCAAGGTTTAGGCCCGCAGACCCACACACCCACACACCCACACAGACGCTTACATTAATTTTAGGCTGATCAGCCTAAGGCCCAGGCATTTAACTTGCTAACTCTTTACCCTTAAATGAACCCATGATTTTTATCCTGTTTAGCCATGGCTCGGTACCTTTTCTCAGAGCAGCATAGTTGTCCTCTGCTTCTTCTGACTTGTCTGGCAACTCTGGCATCTCTGTAGCATTTCTGCTCTGTTCTTCCTGTTCCCAGAGTTTTCTTAGTCTGGTAGCCCCGCCACACTTCCTGTCTGCTGTTGCAGTAAGGTTTTTTGGTCCTCGGACGGCCAGAGGCCAAGACCCACAGGCCTGCCACACCAGACCCCTTAGCCACCTGCAGCTGCTGCTCAGGCCCCCAGAATTGACTCAGACACTTACATTAACGTCATGCTGTTTGGCCTATGGCTCAGGCACATTGCTAGCTTGCTCTTACATCTTAAATCAACCCATTTCTATTAATCTTTCTGCCACATGGTCCGTGGCTCACCTGTGTTCCTTACATGCTGCTCCTTTGGGCTTCTGGCTCGGTCTCCCTGACTCCACCCTGCTTCTCCTACCTATGCTCTGATTTCTCTTCCTACTTTTTCTATGGTGTCTGTCATGGGCCAAAACAGCTCCTTTATTTAAAGACTGATATTCACAGCATACAGAAAGACATTTCCACATCAGTCTGCCTTTGGCCAATCAGCACTTTTTATTAAACTCATAGGCAGGACAATTATTTACAATGTAACATCATAAATCCACTACAGTTGGCAGCTGAGACAAATGCTGAATTAGGGTTCTTTTGCTTCTACATTCTGAGTGTTGGGGTTACCTGTGTGCACCACCACGATCAATGTGCAGTGCCAGGAACTAAACCTCACACTTCATGCAAGCTAGCCAATACTTGACCCATGAACTACAGCCCCAGCCCCAGGAAAGACACTTTTCATTGCCTTCAGACTTAGTACACTTGAGCAGCTGTAATAAAATGCCACTGGCTGGGAAGCTTATAAAAAATTAAATCTTCTTATTGGGATCGGGGAGATGGCTCAGTCTGCATAGTGCTTGCCCTGTAAGCACAAAAACCCAGGTTCAAACCTCAGAAACCATTCCCCCCACTCCCCGCAAACCAAACCAAAAAAACTAGAAAAAAACTAATGTGGTGATGCCCATGCCAATGTGAGAGAGAGAGAGAGAGAGAGAGAGAGAGAGAGAGAGAGAGAGAGAGAGAGAGAGAGAGAATGACAAGTGTTTATAATTCTATTACTGGGGAGGCAGAGACAGGAAAATCCCTAGGACTCAACAAATGAGTTTCCGGTCAGTGAGGCAGTGTCTCAAAATTAAGGTGGATATCCGTCCCCCCCCCCCAACAACATGCAAGGTTGTCCCTGGCCTCTCCATGCTGCTGAGCACATGTGCACCTGGTCATGTGTGTGCACACCATTTCTTTCTTATAGTTAGAGATGCTGAGATTTCTAGGACCAGGACACCAGCAGATTTATCAGAGTTGGCTTTCTCAGTCAGTAGATGGTCTCTATACACTGGAAGAGACTTGGCAGCTCTCTGGAGCCCTTTGCGAGTACACTGATCTGGTTCAAAAGAGTGGAGTCCGCATGTTCTAATCATTTCCCCAAAGCCCTGCTCTCTCATACCGTTCCCCGAGAAGAGTACAAGAAGATGTCAAATTGCACACCTGGTGATGGTGGGGCGGTCACAGTCATTCAGATCATGGGACGTGTTTCAAATGCTGCCACAGCGAATAAGAACATCTGGAATACCTGCCCAGTGGATTCGGAATTGCTACCGACAAGGGTCTGTTTCTCCCTGCCTCCAAAGGGGGGCGGATCTCAATGTAACTGCTCTATGCCTGCTGCCCTGTTGAATAATGGACAGAAAGTTGAACTTCCCACTCCCAGGCCCCTGGGTTGATGCATGTAAAAGTGGCTGTCTGTGCATCTCCTGGAACCTTAAATTTAAGAATGAGAATAGCATTGGAATGAGACTTCTCAGGTCCACCACTGGAGAGGTTGAGAGCACTTTGCTTTTCTAATCTAGGTTCATAGTGAGGATGATGTAGCGTAGAAAGCTCTGTTCACCCAATATGGATATCTGGAAATAAGAAACAATCTTGTCATGTTTTAAATTTCTAAGAGGCTGGGGATGTTTGTCACAGTGGAGTAACCTCACTAATTCTGACTATGCAGACAAGAATACGTAAGCAGGATATTAAGGTCTCCCCCCCACCCTGCCCCCATAGAAAGCAATGTCTTTAGCAGGCAGCTATTCCCACTGAGGACTCCGACCTTTGGTTTCTCTCATGTTTCTGTTCAAATTTTAGAAGGCAGATGGACCCAATGTCTTAAATTATAAGGATGGTATAGAATTCATTAAATAATAAGGTGTTTCCCACCCTGCTTTCATTATCATGTCTTTCTTTCCTGACACATTTAAGGTTCCAGAATTCAGCAATATACCTAATTCTATTTGTCTAAACCCCACATATTCAAAATGGCATAAAATTTTGAAACGTATGAAGATAAATAATTTCACTTATTTTTATATATTTACATCAAGAAGAGAGCTATTTTAGAGCATTTAGTATGAATTAAACAGCTGCTGTTGAGCATGAAGTCCATTCCTGGCATTAGGTTATGAAGTTGTCATTGCCAGATCAAAGCAAGAGGACAGATTTATCTGGGGACAAAATCCCTTTCAGACTCTGAGGACAGCACACAGTGTCTGCAACCACAGAGGACAGTGACACACAGAGGATGGGTAACACACTACACAGTGTCTGCAACCACAGTTTTGGAAAGATATGAAAATATTCTTCAAATTAATGCTGTATTCCTTGCCTCCAAGATTTAAGAGCAGGGCATTAATCTTAATTTCTGTGAAGGCTAATCCTCTGGGGGTGATGATAATACAGAGCAGGTTTGCTGCTTTCTGATGACCTAATCACTTCGGGGATAGGCTTGCAGAACCTAAGAAATGGAGAAAGAACATATTTTTTCTAAATCCCAGATGTTTAAAGCAACCTTTTGGCCAAGTGCTGAACTATAGCTAGTTAGGAACTGTATTTTTTTGACAAATGTCTGACAGATATATCCTTGTGGTGTTCATCTCTTCTTTTGTTAATATTGTCCCTTTGCTTAAAAAGTTATATAGTGGGTGTAGTGTGTGTGCACATGTTGTGTGCAGTATGTAGCATGCGTATATGTAGTGTAGTATGTGTGTATGTGTGTGGTGTGTAGTATGTAGTTTGTGTGTGTAGTATATATGATGTGTGTGTGTATGAGTACAGGTAGGTATACACATGAATGCCATGGCATATGTGTGGCAGAGGACAGTTTTGGGAATCAGTTCTCTTTGTAGCTTGGTAGAGGCAATCTCTTTATTGCCATTTGTGGTAAAGGCCAGGCCAATGGACACATAAGCTTCTGGCTTTTTGATGTGTTCACCTCCAATTTCCCCATAGGAGCACTGGATTACTAGAGATGTATGCTATGGTGAGCAGCTTTATCTGGGTTCTAGGGATTCACACTTAGGTCTTTACACTTTACCCACTGACCATCTCTCCAGCTTTATGTTGAACTCTTAACCCCTTCCCCCATGTCATGTAATAGCATTTCCCCCTTTTCTATTTAAAAGTTTTTTTTTTCTATTTTATACTCCAATCCCCCTCCCTCCCCTCTTCCCATTCTCCCCCCATTCTGGCCCTCCACTCCTCAGAGAGGGTAAGGCCTCCCATGGGGAGTCAACAAAGTCTGGCATAACAAGTCGAGGCAGGAACAAGCCCCCTCCTCCCATCAAGGCTGAGCATTCTCTGTAAGGAATGGGCTCCAAAAAACCAGTTCATGTACCAGGAATAAATCCTGGTTCAACTGCCTGAGGCCCCACAAATTGCCCAAGCCACGAAATGCAATGGCATCCATATTCAGAGGGTCTAGTTTGGTTCCATGCAGAGTTCCCAGCTGTCAGTTCAGAGCTAGTGAGCTCCCAGTAGCTTGGGTCAGCTGTCTCTGTGGTCTCCCCATCATGATCTTGACATCTTTGCTCATATAATCCCTCCTTCCTCTCTTTGACTGTATTGGAAGCTCAGCCCAGTGCTTAGCTGGGGATCTCTGCATCTGCTTCCATCAGTTTCTGGATGAAGGTTCTGTGATGACAATTAGGATGGTCATCAATCTGAGTACAGGGAAGGCCAGTCCAGGCACCATCTCCACTATCACTTGGGGTTTTATCTGGGATCATCCTTGTGGAGACCTGAGAATTTCCCTAGCACAGGTTTCTCTCTAACTCCAAAATGGCCCCCTCTATCAATATTTCCATTTCATTGCTCTCCTTCTCTGTTCCTCCCCCAACTCAACCACCCCCACTCTCTCTTCACCTCTCCTTACCCCCTGCTCCCTCATGCTCCCAATTTGTTCGGGAGATCTTATCTATTTCCCCATCCTGGGGGGATCCATGGGTATCTCTCATAGGGTCCTCACCTTTACTTAGTTTCTCTGGGGTTATGGATTGTAACCTCGTCATCCTTTGCTTTATGTCTAATATCCACTTATACCATGTTTGTGGTTGTCTTTCCGGGTCTGGGTTACCTCCCTCAGGATAGGTTTTTTTTTTCCCCCTACTTCCATCCATTTGCCTGCGAATTTCAATATGTCAGTTTTTGTTTTTATTTTCTTTCTGCTGTGTAACACTCTATTGTATAAATGTACCACATTTTTTTTTTTTTTACACCATTCTTCGGTTGAGGAGAACTTAGGTTGTTTTCAGGTTCTGACTATTATGAATAACAACATTTCCTCTTTATGATGATTGTTTGGAGACAGATTCTCAGTGAGCACAGATTGGTCTTATACTCACTATACAGTCGAGATTGGTCTTGAACTTTCCAATTTCCTACCTTTACTTCCCTCTACCTACCAAGTGTTGGAATTGCTGTGAACACCATATTTTTTTTGGGGGGGGTACTGAATTTAAAATGTATTACTTATTTACTCTTATGGTACTGGGGACTAAACATGGGCCTCATGCATGCAAGATAAGCACTCTGCTGCCTGAGCTGTAGCCCCAGTTCACTCACACCCTTACCCCCTGTGAGGCCAATGGGGATTGCTGTATTCTTCTTCTGATTCTGTTTACATCATCCTACATTGTCACCAGGAGCATGAATATTACACCAATTCCACTTGGTATTATTAACAAAAACCTGGAGCCAGATACTGGTGAAAAGTCAAAAGATCAGAGAGACAGAGAAACAAGCCACAGCTACTTCTCACCCAGTCAACCCTTCAGGAATCTTTTGACTGAACACTCTGAGTCCTCAGCTGAGAGGAAAAGGAAGCTCAGCTGACTCCTGTGTGGGGATATTTTCAAACATATTAAAAACATTAAGAGATATCAGAGGGATCTACCGGCAGTCAGTTTTGGAGGATCAGACAGTGGTAACTCACACCTTTAATCGCAGCACAGGGAGTATCCAGGAGTGGTGACCTACACCCTTAATCCAATCTGATTTGAGGTGATCTTAGTTTACAGAAGGAGTTCCAGACTCCCAGGCAGGCAGTGGTGGGGCCACTGTTAACTGAGTAGAGAAAGTATTTAAGGCAGGCGCAGAAAGACAGAGCAGGCAGAAGAAGCTGTGACACACACTGTTAGTCCCAGCATTTGGGAAGCAGAGGCAAGAGAGTCTCTGTGAGTTCAAAGCCAGCCTGGTCTTCAAAGCAAGTTCCAGGACAGACAGGACTGTTACACAGAAAACTCTGTCTAGATAAAAAAAAAAAAAAGTCAGGAGGAGGTGGATCTGTCCTCTGATACCTCCGACTGTTTTTAATATGTTTGAAAATATCCCCACACTCCTGTGTCCTCTTTCTCTACCCAGCTCTCTCACTTCCTCCAACTTTCTTGTGCTGGGATTAAAGGTGTGCGCCACCACAGCCTGGCTCTGGCCTCGAACTCACGAGATCCAGAAGATCTCCTCTTCTCTTGTATTGGGATTAAAGGCTTGGGTCACCATTCTCTGAGCTTCATGGCAACATCTGTGGGTGTCTAGGCTCTGTCCTCTGATTTTTGGGACAACTTTATTAAATATAAAAATATTACCACAAATACAATATAACAAGAGCTTCCCAAAGAAGAGTTCACGTTCATTCACTTATGTTATAATACTTATCACAATTGTGCTATTTTATTATTTGTTATTGTTAATCTCGGATTATGCTTAACTTACAAATTAAACTTTATTATAGGTATTTACATACAGGAGAAACATAGTATATACAAGGTTTAATACTGTCCATAGTTTCAGGCACTCACTGGGAATCTTGAACCATATCCCCTGTGGATAAGAGCGTTACCATATTTAGAGATGGCATCTCTGAGAAGTAATTAAGTTTGAACGAGATTACAAGAGGGCCTGGCGGCAGTGAGATCAGAGGGGAACTAGAGTCTGTCTTCCATCAGTGGACATAGAAAGAGGGAAGCCCTCTCTCCAAGCTAGGAAGAACCCACAGGAACAGGATGTATGGGCCAGCATCATGGTTGTCCACTTCTGAGCCTTCAGAACTGAAAATGAGTTTGTTTACTTTTTTTTGTTTGTTTGTTTGTTTTTTGGTTTTTTTTTGTTTTTTTTGTCACTTAGTCTATGGCATTTTGTTACTTTTTGCTAAAGCTGACTGAATGTCCCAGTTTGGTTTCTATGGCTGTGATAAACACCATGACAAATGACTCTGGGGGGACCGTCTGGCCTATAGGTTACAGCACGTCACTGAAGAAAGCCAAGGCTGCAACTCAAGCCAAGACTCTGGAGGCTCAGACTAACGTGTACACCACAGAGAAGCATTGCTTACAGGCTTCATCCCCGTGGCTTGCCTTCGTACACCCAGGACCCAGGACCCTTACCCAGGTTGCACCATTGTATTGTGCTGGGTCCTCTCGCATCAATAATTTCTCAAGAAAATGCACCATAGACATGTGGACCGGCCAGTCTGTTGCAGGTATTTCTCTCAGTGAAGTCTCCCTCTTCCCTGATGACCCTAAGTTGTGCCAAATTGGGTACAAACAAACAAATAAATAAACAAACCCAGCATACTAGGTATCAAATATTTTCTTTCTTTTTTTTTTAAGTCTGGCTAAAATGCTAAACCTTCTTGAACATTTGGCAGAGGCAACAATGGTAGCTTATATTTTTAACTTTAAGTAAAACATTATGTGTCAAATGCTCTTTGGATGAGTGGGCTCCAGCTTGTTTAATTTTCATGGTATGTTTGTGATTTGGGACTACTGATATCCGTGTTGGGCATTTTCCGGCCCAGAGTTACCTGGCAGCAGAAACACTCTATTTAGGTTGGACATACCTGCGTTTATTTCCTAACTCCAAATCTCACTGTACCGGCTGCATAACTTTGCACCAGCGATTTAACTTTCCAAGTCTATAGCCCGGGGGTATTCCTTCCTGGACAAGCCAGGACACCCCGTGCCTCCCCTTGTGTTCAGTCCTAACTCAGCTGAGGCTTTGGCTTCCCCTTTGTTCCAGTGGGGCATGTCCTTGGCATGCTTTTAGACAAAGTAAACAGAAGCTGGAGGCTGTGTTTATGAGAAAGGACATGTGTGATGTTTTACTTGCCTGCTTCCATTAGAAGCCTATGCCTCATCCTCTTGAGCCCTCTGGGTCCCTCCAGCGTTATTTGGATTGCTTCTGGCTTTGCCCATCACTGTCTTGGGTACTAGTTTTTGCTTCCAGGCCAAGCTAGTTTCATGTTTTCTCTTTGCTTCCCATCTTCTGAAACTGTGGGGCTGTCTTCTCTCCATGGACATTTTGTCTCTGCTGGTTTAGGCTTTCTTTTTTAATCTTTTGATTATAATGTAAATTTTATTGGGCTTTTAGGAGAATCATAGACCCTCCGAGCATTCAGTTCTCTATAGCTGATGACAAGGAAGACCTTAGTGAGGAAAGTGGAGGATAACTAGTTCCTGTCTGCACAGCGGGCCGTATGCTTTAACGCAGAAACTGAGTATGAGAGATTGAGAGCGGAGCCAATACTTTCCATCGGGGCAAGTTCATGTTGAGTGTATGGCAGATATTTAGAGAAACTTCTTGAATCCTCTGGATAGAGGAACTTAGTAGATGATTCTGGGTTAGATAAAAATACATGTAATTCATCACAGAAGAAAGAGATTCAAATTGTGGAGAGAAACCCAGGAGCAGAAGACAGGCTATTGCTCTTCAGCGCCACACCAAGGAGGGTGTGTGCTCAGGAGACGTGACTGTGTCCCAGGGTTTGATTAAGCTAACTTCTCTCCAGTTTCTAGGGTTAAAAGAAAAATTTAAGGCAAATTCTCTACTCTCCTCTTGGTATGTTTGCTTGAGATAGTCTCATGTAGCCAAGGCTGGCCTCAAACTTGGACTGTAGCTGAGTATGACAGAATTGAACTTCTGATGCTCCCGTCTTCACTTCCAAGTGCTGGGGTTACAGGCTGTGCCACCACGTCCAGTTTGCTGAACTTGGAGCTTTGTGCACACTGTGCAAGACCAGCTGAGGCATGTCCTTTGCCCTGCTTCTGTTGTAATGAGTTCGCCGGTCCCGTGCAGGCAGAGGTCCCAGACCCACAGACCTGCCGCCGAAACTGCTTATCCGCCCGCCGCCCGGGCCCCCAAGAAACGACTCAGATGCTTTATTAACTTTATGCTGTTTGGCCTATGGCTCAGGCACATTGCTAGCTAGCTCTTACATCTTAAATCAACCCATTTCTATTAATCTGCGGGCCACGTGGCCCGCGTGGCTCACCCGTGTCTCTTTACATGTTGCTCCTTCGGCGGCTTCTGCGCGGTCTGCCTCTAACTCCGCCCTGCTTCTCCTACCTGAACTGACTCTCCTCCCACCTTTTCTATGGTGCCTGCCATGACCCATCAAACAGCTCCTTTATTTAAAGATACAGCTCACACAAATGCATTCCCACATGCTTCTTTTTTTTTAAGGACTCCACTATGTAGCCTAAGTTGCCCTCAAATTTACCATTCTTCAGTGTCCTGGGACAATAGATATGAGATATCAAGGTTATCTAGGCCTCATTTATTTAAGAACAGTTTCAGGTTTACAGTAACATTGAGCAGAAAATAGAGTCCCTATTCTGCTGACCTCACGAATGTACGGCCTCCTCCATTGTCAAAGTCCCCCTCCAGAGTGGCACATTTGAAACAGAGGATAAACCTACCCTGACATCTCCTAATCACACAGAGTTCATAATTTACATCACACCTCACTCTTGGTGTCCATTCTGGGAGTTTTGACAAATGTGCAGTGATATGTCCACTAATAGAACCTCATAAGGAATAGTTCCACTGCCTTCATCCCCGTGCACAGCTCTCCTATTTGCAAGAATTCGGTGCCATATTTACCTTCATCCTCCATACTGTTCCCATAGCCTCCGTGACAACAGAGCAATGTGACAATTAGGACAAATAAACTGAAATAAAAGATTACCTTCCAAGGTCTAAGAGACTTACAGGACATCACTTAAAAAAATTCCTTAAACACACCTGTACCATGTCTGGTGTTGCATGCCTTTAGTACTAGCACTTCAGCAGCAGAGGTGGGCGTAGATCTTTATGAGTTGGAGGAGGTCCTCCTGGTCTACATGGTGAATTGCAGGCCAATAGGGCTACATAGAGAGTCCTTGTCTACACACACACACACACACACACACACACACACACACACACACACACACACACACACGGGGAGGGGGGGAGAAAGGGAGGATGAGAGTGAGTTGAACCAGTAGCTCTATACAGAAATGACACATGCTATGTAATCTAGTCACTTATGACAGGAAGTCAAATACCTCAGTAGCATTAGCAGGGCAGTGTCTCAGAGTTGTTAGGTGGGAATCTCACGTTCATTTACTATTTACTATGTCCAAATACAGTGTCTTTAACATCATTTGAGAGAGAAAATGAAGTTACTCACTTAAAATTTATTGCTTTTCCTAAGATCATCAACAGAACTAGGAGGCATCCATGGTGTGTCCTCCAGGGAAGCAGTTATAAAACTCAGTTCTCCAGCAACAAGAACAGTCTTCAACAGGATTGACATCTTCCATTTTTCTTTTGAAGATTTATTTATTATGTATACAGTGTTCTGCCTCCATGGATGCCTGCTTGTCATAGGAGGGCACTAGATCTCATTACTGACGGTTAAGAGTCACCATGTGGTTGCTGGGAATTGAATTTAGGATCTCTGGAAGAACAGCCAGTGTTCTTAACCTCTGAGCCATCTCTCCAGTCTGACATTATCTTTAAAAGATCTTTCAGGGTGCACCGGAGTGTAGCTGGCTGTTTGGTTAGGAACTTGGTATTTTACATTATGACAAGACAGACACATACTTGATGCAGAAACAAAAGTATCATAGGTAAGTGTTATCAGCTAGTCATGACAGCAAGAACACCCACCAGAGGACCTGTCAACCATCTGAGTTTGAGTGAAACTGCCCACAAAATATCTCATAGTTTTGCTTGGACAATGGTTTTCTGTCTTGGTGTTTATTAGAATCATGGGAGAAACCTGTAAAAACATGGATTCCCAAGATGTGGGTAGAGTCTGACTTAACGAAAGCGGGTCGTGGGTAGTTCTGCATTGTGCGTTTGTCCTTCTCCACTCTCTGGTGATTGCACATAAAGCAGGGCTACAGGAGTCGTCATCCTCAGCGCTACCAGCTGCAGAGCAAGGGGACCCGGGGGATGAGTGTGAACTGCTGCTCAGATGTTCCTATCCGCTGACAAAGTAGTCCAGCGTCAAGGCTACAGTTCCATGACTACTGTGGGCTGGATCAACCTCCTCAGATTACAGATAAGACAGAAGGAGCTGAAGGCTTTCATTTCATCATGTGAATAGCTAGGAGGAAGAAGCAAGATCTGTCACTGAGCCTCCTGATTCATGGTCATTAGAAACGAGGTTCAGTCTTTTCTTTATCACTTTGTACTTGATATCAAAGCCTATATGTCACCTTTCAGAAGCTATATCCCTTTAGCACCGCCCGGTGTGTGAGAAGGGCCCCGGTATCCTGGGATTCCTTGATGTATCTTAGGAGATAGTTGATGCAAAGCCAGCCAAAGAAAGAGCAAGATCAAAGGAAGTACAAGAGTGGTCTTGAAACTGGGGAAGATGCCTTGTTTCAATAAGAACTCCATTTTTACCTGTTTCCTGTTTTGCTCTTTCTGAGGGGAAAGAAGTGTTCAAAGCTAAGAGTATTCTTAATAAAGAATATTAAGGGTAATTGTGCAGGGGCAGGCAAGATTTCTCTGTGGTTAAGGGTACTCACTATGAAATCATGAGGACCAACACTCTAGAGTGTCACTGGGATTGATGATACCGAACATCTGTATTATTCTTGAGTGTATAAGAAGATAATGCTTGAGTGCAAAGCATATTTGTTGTAGATGTGACTCTTTTTTTGGTGAAGTTAAGGGAGAATCTGGTGTTGGGAAGTCTATTGCATTATGGTTCTTTTCCAAAGGATCAGAAAAAAATGACAGAATTGGTTTTCAGCTACATGTGAGGCTTTAGTGGACTCACAAGTCTCCATCCTTCTTACACCTCCAGGTACACACTTCATCATTGTTATTTATTATTATTTGAGATAGGCTCTCACTATGTTCTCAGCTTTAGCTGTCTTGGAACTTACTATGTAGACTAACCTGGCTATAAACTCACAGAGATATGCCTGCCTCTACCTCCTGAGTGCTGGAATTAAAAGTGTGCCTCACCACGTCCAGCTTACACTTCTTTGTTTGTGGTGATTTAGTCATTTAATCCATCATGTTCAGTTTGAAATCATTTTAGGTGGATCAGCAAGATGGCTCAGTGGGTTAAAACATTTGCCACTCAAGCTTGATGACCTGAGTTTGACCCCAGAACTCACAGTGAAGGGAGAGAACCCACTCCCTGACCTCTATATGCCTGCCTGCTCCCCCACCCAACTCCTACAAATAATAAATGAGGTAAAAAAACATTAAAATTACAAAAATAATGACTGGGTTTAGAGGAAGTTGCAAAATTAACACAAAATGGTCTTAAGTTTCCTTTACCAAGTTTCTCCATTGATGCCAGCTTATGTAATTTCAGCGCAACATCAAAGTAGGAAGGTAATGTTTGTATAAGTACTTACTGTCCCCAATACTTTAAGCAGCCATCTCTCCTTCCCCATTAATTTGCACACATAGCATTGCCCTCTCTTATTATTTTACTACAGTTTTTCAAGTTCAAACATTTTTATTTACAAAGTTTCTTTAATATTAAAACTCAGTACTTAGCATAAATATATAATAAATGAATTATAGTTTCATAGTTTATCTTGGGCAAATTTTTTCCTAGTAAAATATACAACAAAATTTAGCAGTATATATTTTATAATGAGAAGGTACTAGTGACAACTTTTCGTTATTTCTCTTTTTTAGAGAAAGCATTTTATATACTTCAGGCTAACCTTTAACTTGCTCTGTGTCTCAGAATGACCTTGAATTCTGGTCTTTCTGCCTCTGTCTCTTGAGTGGTGGTGTGGTAATGGTGACAGAGATTGAACCCAGGGCCTAATGCACTCTAGGTGGTGCTTTTTCTTATTGAACTGCATCCTCTGCCATATTTGTTACCTTTTGATGTTTCAGATGAGTGAAGTCATGTAGTCCTTTGAAATTAATTTCTTTACTTAGCATTCAAGGCAATAGATTTCACCGTGACATATTCTCTGACTGTCAATTCCATGGCATGAAAGATATTTACAGAGCTGTGAAAGTGTCCACCTCTAACCATTTCCAGAACTTTCTTATCATGTCAAACTGAACTTCCGTCCCCATTAAATAACTGTGTTCTCCCCTCTCCTCCTAACCCCATTATTACTTTACCATTTTACTTTCTGTCTATATGGGTTTGCCTAGTCTTATTTTTTACATTTTTTATTTATTTAAAAAGGTTTTTTCCCCATATATACTTCTTCTCCTCCCTTCCCTCCTCCCAGTCCTGCCTTAGTCTCCCTCCATTCCACCTCCCTCCATCCATTCCCCAAGGAGGTGGGTCAGTTCAGTCTGGCATATCCAGCTGAGGTAGGTCGGAGTCCCTCATCCCGGTATTAAGGCTGAGTTTGGTGTTCCTCTGCAGGGAATGGGCTCCCAGATGCCAGTTCACGCACAGGAACACAGTCTGATCCTACTGCAAGAGGCTCCACAAACTGCCCACGGTATTTGACAGTCGTCTGCCTTTGGAGGGTTTAGTTCCTTTCCCTGAAGGTTCCTTAGCAGTTGTTTGTGGTTCAGTGAGCTCCCAATAGCTCCAGGCAGCGGTCTCTGTGGGTCTCCTCATGATCCAGATCCCTTTGCTTACATAGACTCTCCACTCTCGTTCTTCAGCTGGACCGGGAGCTTGACTTGGTGCTTAGCTATGGATTTCTGTTTCTGCCTCTATCCATTGCTGGATGAAGGTTCTATGATGACAATTTGGGTGGTCATTCATTTGCTTGTAGGGGAAGTTTGCCTAGTCTTTTAATTTTAAAATTTATTTTATTCTTGTGTGTGTGTGTGTGTGTGTGTGTGTGTGTGTGTGTGTGTGTGTGTGTGTGTGTGTTTGAGTGCAGGTGTCTACGGAGGCCAGAAGGAGGTGTTAGACTCTCTGGATCTGGAGGCACAGGCCACTCTGAGGGTGCTGGGATCTGGTCTAAAAGAACGGCCGTTGCTCTCTGGCTGAGCTCTTTCTCTCCAGCTCTGCTCTAAGTCCTTAATTCACCAGGGCTTTCAGTGTACAGACTTGAATGACTGGTCTTGTTTGTATGGCTTTAGCATTTTGATATTGCTAAGATACGGGCAGCCATTGAAAGTATGCAGATTGTAAATTGAATTTGGTAATCCCCCATCCTTTTCCATTTTTTTTGGGAACAATAGAGATCATGCTGGGATTGGTCATTTATGACTTTTTAAAAAGAAATTCCTTGGAAATATTATCTGGCCTAAATGCTCTAAAAAAATTAATCTTAAAGATTTATTGAGCATGATCCATAGTTTGGTTATCTTGTCCTTGGCATTCACAAAGGAGAAGTTGGGCAGAGGAGACTCAAGAACGTTGATTCTGAGAGCTGGGTGAGACCACAGAGATCTCCCAATCCCATCTACTTGTTTACAGATTAGTGCTCTGTGCCCTGGAGGATAAGGACATTTGCCCTAAAGTCAGCCAAAGCAAACACCCAACACTCCTGATTCCCCTCCAGCAGAAAGGCTGCAGCAGTTCAGTTCCCAGCTCTCCTGGAGGTGAGTCAACATTATCAGACTGGAGCCAGAGGGAGGGAGACGATGTAGAAGCCTTTCCTTTCTCAAGGATGTGTACTTGCACTTCCGCCCAAGAACACTTCTTTATGGACTACTTGAATTCCTGCCTATGCGGGAGGCTGCAGGCTGGTAGACATCAGGGCTGTTAGAAGGAGGGTGACATTGAGGGCTCAGCTGGGCAGACCCTCAACAACATGTGGACTGAGTGTTCATAGTCAATTAGGAAAGGTCAGAGGCTTACAGGGAAGACCCAAGAGGTGTAAACAGAAACAGTAAGCAGGGAAGAAGAAATAGCTATCCGTAGAAACAGGACAGTTTGTCTGCTGATGGCCTTTAGATACTGTTACATTGTGGTCCAGAGAAACAGTCGCTCAACAGGATCTTCTGATGGCTTTTAAGTGTGTGAACTAGCACAAGGGAGCGCTGAAGGCCCTACCCTTGACAGGACAGTCTCCCTTCCTTGGTGTGGGTTGTTGAAGCCCTACTTTGTTTTAGGCAAGCATGCTTCCCTCTGTGCCCCAGAATTTGTCTTTGCTGGTTGAACAGATTCCAAATATCCTTGGAACTGAACTGCTCATCCTGGAGAATAGAGTTAGCATCGGGATTACTCATCCTTCGTTATATAGATTAGAAAAGTAAGACCGAGTTAGGGTTGGTATTTTATTGACAATTTCAGTAAGAGAAGCTAATAAGATGAAGCAGAGTATAACATAGGTAGAATTTGAAATTCCAAAGAAGTATAAAGTTAGAAAAAGTGTGATTAGGCCAGGCCCCCTTGGAGAGTTAGAGGCTTTCTCAGAGCAGGTGGGTGAGCTGGCAGCCACAGACAGGATTTCCCTACAGGCAGGACCTCTAGACAGTGGTTGCTGCCAAAGGGCTACAGACTGAGTTCCCAGGCTGGAGAGCAGAGACCATTTCCCAAGAAGAGGGCTGGACAGGGCCAGTCGCTTTCAGCTAAGTTCTCACAATGAGCAAAGCTCATCAAGGGAGCAGTTTTCTTCTATTGCCCGATTAGACCCCAGATGCATGTGGTGTGCCCTTTGGCCTTCTGTTGTTTGACCAAGTAGACTTTAATTTTAGACTGCTAAGGTCTCAATAATCCAACAGCAGATTTTATGCACACAGCACATGGAAGTACTGTTTGGGAAACACAGTATGCATTTCCTGGAATGAGGGGTAGGAAGACCCTCCCACCCCCTAGAACCTTCCCAAAGACAGAAGTTCACAGCTCAGCTGAGGTTCGCTCAGCCATCTGGAGGGCCTTGCATCTGTATTGGCTTAGAAATGTGGAGTGAAGCAGCTTATGGGGCAGCAGGGGTGGGGGGGAGAGGTAGGTCTGTAATCAGAACCTGTATTTCCATTGCCAAACAAGCCGTCATGCTATAGTGGACTTCAGCTTTCCTTTTTGCTGCTCTGTTGTGGACTTCCGGGGGCTTCAGCACACACTCTGGTAGCATCGGGCCCATCTCACATTCCAAGTTTTCCCAGATGGACCGAGAGGAACCGTGCAGCCTACACAACCACCCTGCGCCCTTCTTTCTTGGAAGGGAAGGGCTAACTCGTTCTTCTTGCTCAGGTGACATTTATCACTGCAGATATTTCCAGAACAGGCCAAGGGAGGGAATGTCACATTCCTTTTTAAACTGCTGTGGGATCAAATGTAAAACTGTC